>OY856410.1:1430292955-1431567955 GCA_963693085.1 Alisma plantago-aquatica | reverse complement strand
CAGAATATTTCTAGTGCTCAGATTATGTCTCTCATAGCTAGTCAACGTGGTGGCATTTCTAATGTGAGTTTCACTAGAAAGGACCTAAGCAATGAGCTGGTATCCTTGCGAAGAAAATATATAGGTGTTGATGTTTCCTCCACTTTGGAGCATTTCAGAAAAATGCAAGCAATTAATCCATTATTTTACTATTCAGTACAATTTGATGAGGAAGGATGTACACGTAATATCTTCTGGGTGGATGCTAAGTCAAGGACGGCATATAAAACATTTAGTGATGTCATTACTTTTGACACCACGTATATGACTAACAAGTACAGCATGCCATTTGCACCATTCATAGGAGTGAACCACCACAAGCAGTCAACTTTATTTGGGTGTGCATTGCTACGTGATGAGACAGCTGATTCTTTTGTTTGGGTATTCCTGACCTTTTTAGATGCCATGTATGGGAAACACCCTAAAGCAATACTAACTGATCAAGATCCAGCAATGAGAAAGGCGATTCGCATAGTTTTTCCTGATACAGTTCATCGATGTTGTCAATGGCATATAATGAGAAAAGCACGTGAACACCTTGGTGTGATATATGGGACCGTTGCTGGTTTTGCTGAAGAATTTCATTATTGCATAAACATGCCTATCACTATTGAAGAGTTTGAGGATAGATGGCAGAGAATGATATGCACCTTTAACTTAGGTGACAATGCACATTTGCGTAAGTTGTGGAGTATTAGAGATCAATGGATTCCTGTTTACTTTAGGGGTACTTTTTTTGCCAACATGTCAACCACACAACGGAGTGAGAGTATGAATGCTATTTTTAAAGACCATGTCAACAATCATTTACCACTATTTAAGTTTGTAGAAGCATATGAAAAGGTGGTAGAGAGTCGATATGACAAAGAAGATGAGGAGGACTACAGAACTAAAGATGGAGCACCCACTCTTTGGTCTCTTGCACCAATTGAGAAGCATGCAAGAAATGTATACACAAGAACAGTTTACAAAGACTTTCGTATGCAAATGAAGAAGACAACTACCTATGACATAGAGGAGGTCATCAAGGACTCCTTATATCACATTATATATATTTCTGAAGAGGAGAATCAATTCATGGCAGGGAAGTACTACAAGGTGACCTTGAAAAGAGAATTAGAAGAAATATCTTGTGATTGCAGACATTTTCAATTTAGCGGCATTCTATGTTTTCATGCACTCAAGGTATTACTATTTCTTAATTTTCATAAGATTCCACCATTATATGTTTTGGAGCGTTGGACATTTCATGCAAAAACAAACAAGCATGCTCATGTTGAAGAAACTCAACTAGATATGGGAGATAGTACCATGTTGAGTAGGTACAACACTTTGTGTAGATCAGCCATGCAATTGGTTGGTTTAGCATCTAAAGACAAAGATACTTACATGATGGTGCAAAAAACTTTTCAAAATTCATATGATGAAGTGGTTAAAATGCAGCAAGGAGTGGATTCAATCTTGTATGATAAAAGGATACCCTCATCCCAAACTTATATTCCTACTCAGGGGAGTCAATATGTGCCATTGCTTCTAGAAGCACAAGACCGAATCAAAGCAAAAGATCCTCTAACATCACAGTGTAAAGGAACAAGAAAACCACAAAGATTCAAGCCACCTGCTGAAATGAAAGCAAAAAAGCAAAGAACATGTAGTGCATGCAATGCAAAAGGACATAACAGTCAGACATGCAAACAAGGGGTATTATTCCCTACTAATTTATTTAATTTATTAAAAATATTTTAGATCCTCACAAATATTTTTTTTGATCTTTTTTTTCTTGGTGGGCAGGAAAACAAGGAGGCATCAACCTCGTATGGGATCGAAGAAGATGATGAAGAGTCAAGCGAAGAATAATTCGATAGTGTCTTAAAAACTGTTTCAATGCGTCTGCCCTTAAACTGTGTGCAGCTGCCTCACTTGAAGAGGTTGAAGAGTCAAGCAAAGACTAATTCAGCAATGTTATTACTATGTGTCCAAGTGCATTTCTGTACACTTGAGATGTGTGATCATATCTGTAACATTTATGACAATGTGAGGTTGAGGAGTCAGTCAACAATGTTATTACTATTTATCCAAGTGCATTTGTGTACACTATAGTTGCAATTAAACAATGTGCATTTGTGTACACTTGAGTTGTATCCAAGTGCATTTATGACAAAGTCACTTATTTAATTTGACTTAATGCTTACTGCATGCTTGTTCCAATGTGTTGTGTTTTTGAAAAAATGATTTGATGCTTCTTGTTTGATTCTTTGAATGTGTTGTGTTTTTGCATGCTTGTTCAGACCGATTCCCCCATTTGTTGTCTAAGCTTTTCTTATCATTCAGTAATCAAGGAGCCTGGCTTTCTGATTTTTCACATCTTAGATCCCTCTGCCATACAAAGATATGGATTCTCAAAAAGACAATAGCTATACTTCCTCCACCTGTTCAATTGCCTATCATTAGAGACCTGCAGTGAAAATTGGTCCGAAGCATAGTGATTGTGGCTATCTTCTTGTATCTAGAACAACTAAGACTCAGATAAATTATTTATTTTAGTACATTGTGGTTGGTTTTGTGTATTCAGTAAGCTTGATTTGTTGGTCATGTTGTGTTCGATATTTATGATAACCAATATTGTTGATAACCAATATTCCAATGTGCATATTTCTGTGCATTACTAGGAAAGGTTGGACATTAATATCATTTATTCAGCTCGTTCAGTCCTATCAGATGTTGTTCATTCAGCTTTCAAGCCAGACTGGTTGATTGTAATAATTCAGTTAAGAAAGAAGTGTGAATGTAGTGTCATGGAACATTGATTTTTACGGCCACCAATACAGATTTCCAGAAATATTACATATGCATGAAGTGCACCCGATATGTGATTTTGGTAGGAAGCTGGGCAGTTCAGAAGAATTAAAAAAACCTGAAACTGATTCTGTTAGGAAGTCTGGTCCCGAGTGGACCAACCTATTGAGACAGAAGTCCCACTGGACGTCATGTAATATTTATTTGCTGAATGATGGTTAGTATTGATGTTATTAATATCAGTCCATACACATTTTCTAATGCTTTTGTAATTGCCCATATACATGGAATTGTCCATTAATATCAGTCCATTGGGATAGATTGTGGTAAGCTGAATTTTGGTTGGAGTTCTGTATAACTTCTGTATGTTACAGATGGACACGTGTTAATGTTCATTTAGTTTAATTGACCATGAAGGATGGTATTCCTGTTCCATTTGACAACATAGGATGGTAAACCTGACAGCATAGGATTGTTATTTCAGTTATTATTTGGTACATTGTGGTGACAAAAAGAAACTAGTAAGAAACAAATAGAATATAGACGTATTGCTGATAACCAATACAGCTCGTATCCTTCAGCATTGGTCAATTAGAATACAAACACATTCACGTATTGCACAAAACCAGCAGAATAGATGCTAGTAAGAAACAAATCAACCTGATGTTTTCTAACACAAGAACACCCAAATATGAACTTAATCAACTGAGCAACATAGCACAATAACAGACCATGCTAGTGTCATGATTCCGTGTGAGAAACATAGAAACATATCCAGAAACATCTCCAAACAAAGATAATAATATTTGGATGTCATCCAACATGGATTGAAGAAGAACACATTGATTCATTTATAAAATGTACCAATTCATTAATTCATTCACGATATTACAAACTGACCCCATACATAGATGGTCCGACACATAGATGATTGGATTTATAGATGATTGGATACATAGATGATCCCATACATAGATCTTGATCAACACAACTCACAGAACACTCATAACTCACAGTTCTCGCAGAACTATTTACAGAGCAATAGAATACAACACACCACAACAAAATCAAACAACAATGATATATCCGAGTTGCCCTGATTTCTTTGTTCTTGCTCTTGTCCAATTGTTCCTCAAGTTGTATGATTTTTTCTGTCAAATCTTCAACTTTGAATGCTGCATCCACCCACTGAAAAAAACACAATGTGGGAAACCCCGCTTATTGAATTTCGGACAACCAAAGAATTTCCTCCCAAAATTCTTCTCGGTCTTAGCTGTTCGAATTTTAACCTGCAAACCACAATTACAGTGCATCCCCTGTACCTCCGTAAGACCAAATTGGATGTTGGAGGTGTAACTACTGCTCTGTGAAGACATAGTTGTGAGATGTCAGGAAGGGGGACAGAAGAAAGGGGCTTGGCGTAAGACCAAATTGCCGTTGGCATTGGGCAACAAGATGCTAGGCGTAAGACCAAATTGGCGTTGGCGTCAGGATGCTAGGCGGCTACGTGCTTCACGATGGCTGGGCCTGCGTCTAGGGCTGGGCGAACGAGGCTGGGGATGGCAGCTGTTGTTTTGCCGCCTGCGGTCAGCTGCCGTAGCTGTGTGCTAGGCTAGCTAGGCTAGCTGCTGTATGGCTACCGGCCCTCCGACTGCTCTGACTGCTGCGGGTCTCCGGCTACGGCTTCGGTGGCAACTTCGACTGCTTACTGGCATCTGCGGCTCCGGTGGCTTGCTGGCATCTGCTCCGCGGCTCCGGTGGCGTGCGACTAGGAGGTAGCCGATAATAACGGAACACAAGAGAAACGAGAAGCGAAGGAAAAGGAAGAAGCGAAGAGGAAGGAGAAGCGGAGAGGAAGAAGGAGCGGAGCGGAGATGATCGGAAAGGGCGGAGGAAATTGGGGAAAATGAACACCAGAGAGAGGAGAGAGTAACCAGAGAGAGAGGGCAGTCGGGGTTCATTGAGAGTGGGGGTGGGCGTCATACGGAGGGGAGCCCACCAGTAGTTGACGGTTCCGTTAACAGCAGAAGTGGGCAGATTCTTCCTTTAACCGGATCAAAATCCAACGTCTAAAAACTGAGGTGTACAAGAGCCCCTATACACTCGAGTGTATTGTAGCTCAACTCTCTCTCTCTCTCTCTCTCTCTCTATATATATATATATATATATATATATATATATATATATATATATATATATATATATATATATATATATATATATATGGGGATTTGTTGAATACCCGCGTGGGTAGCTACCCGCACACCCTTCCTGATATTTATAATTTTTTTTTCTCACAATTGTAGAGGAGCATTTTATCTAGCTCCTAAAAAAAATTCATCTAAAAATAATATCATTCCCCCCCCCCCCCCAAATCAAAAAACCCGTCCATATATTTACTGACTGTATATTTTTTGCACAGTTACTTTTTTGGTCTTAGAGTTACTCTTGTGTACCACATAGTTACTCTGTTGATCTCAGAGTTACTCTTGTGTACCATATAGTTACTCTTTTGGATGGACGAGTAGCGAAAAATCAGGCTACCCGTGCGAGTATTAAAGATGAGCCATATATATATATATATATATATATATATATATATATATATATATATATATATGAAGAAAATATGAGTTTGATGAACTTCCTCGTACCCATTTCAACGAAACAAAATAAATACAAGTAGTCTAAGCAATACAATTTAAATTTTCCGTAGTTAATATGTATAAATGAAGTGATTTGAAGTTACTTTCTTGAGTCAATTATTTGGATGCGGAAAAATATGTGTCTGATCACACATTTGATGAAAATTGAGCAGCCACACATTCTATATTCAACAATTTAATTTTTTGAAGTTAGTGTATATTGATTGAGTGATTTTGAGAGTTATCTTTTTCGAGTCAATTATTTAAAATGTCATATGGTTAAAATTAAATAATACTATTAAATATTTTTGTAAAAATTTGAGGTGGGGGACGTGCCCCACTTTACCCCTCCCTCCAATGGTCATTTATATACCCCTGGTCAAACAAATTTTCTCAATTTCTGTATTAAGTACCCTCGGTCTGAACTAGGGCTGTAAATGGATATGGGTATATCCGCATACCCTCAAACCAATACCCACTAAACCCGTCATGGGTATAAATTTTTATAACCATGTAACCGTTTACCCTTATACCCACATACTCGCCTCTTATAGGGTAAGATTATGGTTATGTATATACACATACCCGGTATACCCATATACCCATTTACTTATATTTTTATGTAGATAATTTACAAAAAAATGTAATGGTGCATATTGTAGGACTCACATCTAGCAAGTATATATACCTTAAAATAATAGACATTTATACTAGAATGTAGTGCTCCATATTGTACCACTCACATCTAGTAAATATAAGAACCTTGAAGTAGTATAATGAACAAATCTATTGACACACCTTTATAGCCACACAAGTACATTTCATAAAATTAAGAAGGTCGTAAAGTTATTCTCTCATTCCGTTCCTCTGTGCCTTGAATGATATTTTTTCCATGACCTATCTATTTAAGTGAGGTTGTTTGTTGTATCTTGTGGCATATTATTATAGCAAGTTAAACATAACCATATACCCAATTACCCATCCATATACCATGCAGTTATATGGATATGAGTATGCTGCGGGTATATCTTTTGACAAAGTGGGTATATAACTATACCCATATCCGCTTAACTAAACAGTTACAATTATGGATATGACTATACTCTCACCATACCCTACCCATTTACAGCCCTAGTCTGGACTAAGAATCAAACGATTGGGAGTGAGAAAAAGCCCTATTCCCTTCTGTCTTGAAGCCATATAGTACCATACTTTGGAAAAAGACTACGAAATGATAATACAAGGAAAGATGTCCCGGGAGCCACGGTATGGTATGATGTCAAAGTCAAATACCCACACAACCAACAAAACAAACAACTATATTTCTGTTGCGTTGATAGGTCTGACCGCGAGAAGATATTGATGCGTACAAACAGACACACACATAGGAGGGATGTATGACAAAAGGCAAAAGGAGACGAATATTGAGTTAGTCGTCAGCCCACAATATAGTCATCGTCACAGGTTACAGTGTGGAAGAGCAAAGCCTAATGGCCCACTGGTTGGTAAGCCGAAGAGTGGGCTGGCTTGGGCTTTGGAGCATAACGAGTTGATTGGGCTCAGACCCTTATTATGCACGGTGAAAAGAACTTATCTCGAATTAGGATGCGCTCCCCGCACCGTGTACCAAACAGCGAAAAAATCCCTTTGGTCAAAGGGCACACGTCTTCTCTTTTGAACAACGCTATTAACATCTGCGGGTAGTTGATCCATGCGTGTTTTCCCAAGTGCCTAATTTAGACATCCTCACTTAATTTTTTGAAAAATTACCACATTGCAGTGGCTAGAAACTCTTGACGGCAGCTTGCGCAAGTTTTCAGTAAACGTTTGTTTGGTTGGACAGAATCTATACCGTAGCTTCTTGCAGAAGACGGCCCCTTCTTTGCTTCATTGCAGGGGCGTATCAACGTCGACCCCAGTTGACCCAATCATTTACGGTGACCTTGGTAGGTAAAGTGTAGAAAGCAAAGAACATGCTGTGTCCTTGGCGAAACTGAACCACACGGATTTACTGTGCGGTCGGTTTTCCGAATTTTCTGTAGAATCGAGTTAATCGTATGGTGTGGTTTGTTTTCACTCTAGGAACTGAAACTACTGCACATAACCAAGCATGTGTAATCATAAAATATGTGCAGGTGCAATTGTATGAGTTGGTTTTCACTGAAACCAAACAAACCCAAGTCAAATTTATATGAATTTGATATTACAACTTGCGTCAGTCATCCCTACTTTAGTAAGTCGAAATTCACTGTTCGAGCGTACTATTTCGGACCTGTTTCGATTAATCTGTACCATGTAAACACTCTCGTAATTTTATTAGGATTGGGTTTTGGGATAATGTATGGCCAAGATTGGCCGAAACAGTACAAGGAACAGCAAGACGTAACAATAAATCTCAATCCCACTTTAATAACATTCTTCATGCACATCTATCAGCCCCAGAAACCATTCATTATAATTATTAATTACATTTACTGCTACAAGTTTTCGATTTTATGTGTCCATTCAAGCGGCCAATAATTTGACCGCGGCAGCACTGGGTAAATTTCCGGATAAGTTGTTGTCTTTGATTTTAGTAGAAGGAACCCACCAGAAATTTGAGCTGGTTGGGCTTCTGGCCCATACCACCAAAAAAGCTCTTCTACCTCCAACTTATGATATGAGAGAGTTTGATACCTGTTGTAAACATCTTTGTCCAACGGGCTCAATTTCATGTCGGTTAACTTCTTTCTGGCCCAAAAGGCGGTTAAATAAAAGACGATGCCCTTTTCAGTTAATTTGTTGGGAATGCTCGCCTCGTACGTGCGTACATATATACGTATAGGTTAAAAGGTGCGTATTTCTTATCCAAAACCTTCTTCCTTTCTCCTCTACACCAAATTAACTTATCATAATACGATTAGCGATTCACTCTCGAAATCAGATGGATTTGGTCTCAGTCAATTTGATGGGTTCTTATTGTTGGTATGTATGTCCAGAGTGTCATCATATGATGGTTGTAATGACATATCTTGTAAATGATTTAATTAATAATAAAAATAATATTTTTAATTTATTATGTTATATTCAATTATGAGATAATGATGTAACATAATAAATATCTAAAGAATGATATTACTCAATGATGTATGTCTTTGGGTTGAGGACCTGAACGATGGGATCATAAAGATGGTCCCCTGGCTTAACCAAAAAAAAAATGTCCCTAGTCGGATGTTATTGTGGAAAACTATTAGACAAATATAACACTTAAAATTAGAGTGTGTGTTGGTTGATAATAAAATCTCATTAGTCACGATATGTGATATCAGACCAAGCACATAGATACTTGTTAGAGAATAGTGTATCTGACAGACCCACCTTGAGAGTGACACATAGAAACCATAATTAATATTTAGGGTCATCTCTCATAGAAACGGTGGTGATTGTGATTCTTAAACCTGAAATCACTACATTCATCACATGTCATTCGGTGTATTTTGACATCATCCACCGTGATCCTGAATAAGGGTTGCCATAAAGGTGGTGTTCAGGTGTACTATGACACATGAGGATGACTGTGAGTGGTATAGATGTGATTTGTCCCTACTACAGAAGTTTGATATCTTGGTCACTTGATAAGTAAAATTGAGAAATACATAGCCATCCTGGTATGACTCAATATATGATGTTGAGCTTGCACATATCTCAAATAGTTTGCTCTAGTTTAAGGAATATTGATTGAATGTTGAAGAAGATGACAATTTATACCTCGAGTTCAATCTGGATATTCGAGATAAAGAAACTATGCAATCACTATAACATCAATCACATATTATAGGTTGAAGATGTTCTCTAACTTCTTCAATTACTTGGGTAGTAATAAAGTTTTGCTAGATACTAATCATTGTTTGTGAAATCATAATATGATTATGAATATCACTGCCAATGTAATTTGGATCCTACCGTGTCACACACATAGGATGTATTGGAATAAGAGAATAATTATGGATGTGATTGGAAATGTTTCACATCATATTGATTACTAAAACTTTTACATAATCTAGTAGGATAATATTGAAACATAATATGAGTTAATTGGTTAAATTATTTAGATCAATTAATTAGATTTAAATTGTTAAGACGATTAGTTAATTGTGAGCGATTCAGTAGGGTCGGATGACGAAGTTAGTTAATCAATTAATATGATTAATTGGTTAATTAATTATTTATATTTTTTTAATAGTAACACGAGCGGCTTGTTTTAAACACAACCACAACCTTTTGTTTTCCCATGGGTTTTAAAAATCTTACTTCGTTTCGTGTCCTATTTATAAAAACATGATGGTTGGACCATTAGGAGACACACTCTTACATATGAACCCTAGTCGTTGTCGTCCCTAGAGAGAGAGAGGGAGAGAAACTAGGGCACTAGCACGTAATCAAACATGCGACTACTCCTTTCTGCCGACTTGAGAAGCACGGCGTGAAATTCCAATCCATCCATGTGGATGAAGTAGAGACGCGGACACTGAGCGATTGCATTTGTAGGACGTCGACGATGACCGCTTGTGCACACGAGGGGCTACACACATCACCACGTGAAGGGGCTTTGCACACTTACTCCGCAACAATGTATATCTCGCACACCCTCTGTCTGAATATGTTGTTATCGATGAGATCTACTAGTAGGGTATGTGAAGAAATTTTTGTTGTTTCTTCTGTGCCCAGTGCCTCTACAAAATCCAACACTTATTTCATAAATGAGTACAAAAACCGAATCTCCAAAAGAAGGATACAATCATTATCCACCTAGTGCGATTATAAAGTAACATCTAGGTATGCGACTATGTATCTAATATTACACATTTTTGTATGTATTTGTGTGCATGCACTCTGGAAAAGCTTAAATCATATTGGCTAAATTTGGTCTGCAATATTCATTCTCTATTTGGTACAACAACTCTTTATGATGCCTTTCTATCTTTCATTGACATACAACTTGGGCATTATGAAGAATATTTCTAGGACTACTAAGCCTTGATAAATAATTGGAAAATAGTAACACCATGGCTGTGTTTTCCTTTAGATTATAATAACAATGGATCCTTTTCCATGCAACTAACCCTAACACATCTGGGTGATAACTACGGTGACAAGGTTTGGTGGTAGTGGAAGAAATATCCCTCCCCCGTGCTTAGACATGATTTTCTTTTGCACATCCAAGATTTTGCTCCCTCGAAGATGGTATAGAGTTACTTGAACATTGTGGACGATTATCAATCACAAAAGAGGAAGGTGATATTATAGATATGAACAAAGAGGACAACACTGAATGAAAGACATATTGAACTTGCTCTGAAGGTCGACTAATGACATATCAGACCTACAATTTGCAGATCATGAAGAAAATCCTAGAATAGACATGGTTCCTTTTAAACAAGGTCTCTTTGTATCTTTAGATTTGACCATGCTTGCTATCAATTCATGCATTGGAAGGATAAGAAGAAAGTTGTTGATGGCGGTCCGTGGAACTTTGGAAACCAATTTCTATTAACTAAAAATGTGGAGAACAATGATCAACTAGGGAAAACTGAATTTAAATAATGTGCCTCTTGGGCCAAATATATAACACGCCGTTCTGGTATAGGTCATACATTTTGGTTACTATCATGGAAGGAATACTAGGGCCAATAGTGTAGATTGATAGGGAGAAATTTGATTCGAAAACTACAACATGAGTTTGGTCAGTGCTAGATTGGAAGAAGTCTTTGAGTATATCCCAACAGAATAGAGATAGAGAAAGACATCTAGTGATATTGGAAATCAAATAAAGATGTTTATCAAATATGTCTGTGGATTCTTTGGACACTCTGAAAAAGAGTATGCAATGTTTGATGAACAAGATAATACTAGGAGGGTGTGGGGTTCTTGGTTGCATGTGCTCCCATGAATACCACATATTTTGGTGTGGGAGGAACGAAATGATGATGTAGATATCACAATGAAAAGAAGATAGCATTTTGTGGTACAAAGGGTGTGCATATTGCAGTGGAAAGAAGATAACGTGATGTAGGAAGTGAAAATACTCAACCAGATAAACAAGAAGTTTATAATATCATGCCAAAGAAAAAAAAGGGTGTGGAAAAAATATAGATTTTTGTGGAGAAGAGAGAGGACTAAAGCATCCTAGCTAGGGGTAGCAGTGCTAGAACAAATTTCTCTGACAGTTATAGGAAACATGCTAGGAATGAGGGTGTGCGACCCCTAACCTTGCTTAAAGTCTTGAACAAGCTTAATTATCATGATTAAATTCTTATAACTATAATCTAACCTTGTAATATGATTTTAAATCATAAGACAAGCTTAATTTTCAAATTTAGTCCAATTTGGACACTGTTTGAGCAAGTTATGCAATTTTATGTACATTTTGGACTTTATGCAATTTACCCAATTGAGGGGTTTTCTTTGCAATTTGTCATATGAATAATGTTTATTAGATGTTCTCTCATCATTATTGAGCTTGTTGAGCCTTGGGGCACTTATTTGAACCTTGGTTTGAATGTGTTTTCCTCAAGGGTGTTTTAGGGTTTACCCTTCATGGATGAGCTACCTTTAGTAGTTATCAACTAATGAATTATTTGATTATCTTGGAAATTCAAAAAAAAGAGAGATAAGCAGGTCTATATGGATAGTGGGGGAGCTACTTGTATGTGTGCTTACATATTCTTAATAGTTTAAGGCCATGGACACTTGGAAAGATACTAGAACTTCAACCTTTTCTTTTTCTTTATCTTAAAGTTTTATATACCTATCCCTAAGCACCCAAATGAACCATTTTCTCTCCACCACTTCCCTCCTTCTACAAACCTCATTCTCCCTCTTGGAAAAATCATCTAGGGTTGTAATTAACTTCCTTTAGGGGTTTCTAAAGCTCCTTCCTAGTGATCTTGACCTAAAAGTGTAAGTATTAACTTATTTCCTCCATTTATTTCTTTTCTCTTCTTCCTCCTATATTTATCTAGGTCGGAACCTTACTATTCCATGGTGAAAGTGGCTCTAGAACTAAAAAATCTATCCTTCTTGTTTCTTCTTCTAGGGTTTTGCATCTTTGTGGAGAGAAGTGCCTACTTGGTCAAGTTTAGATCTGAATCTAGGGTTTTATTGCCTTATTCACTCAAGCTTCTTGTTGTTTGATACCTGAACTACTCTATAGAGGTGAGTTATATAACATTATTCACTTATATTTCTTACTAGAAGTTTGTTAGTTCATGTTTATGCTTCAATGTGATGATCTAAGCATAGAGAAACCATGCTTATTTAGGGTTACGAATTTTTATGGTGTTCCCTATTCTGTTCCAGTTCTATATGAACTTGTAAACATGTGTACGACCTTTCTAAGGGATTTGGGACAGGTTGATAGCAACAACCTATGGTGCTAAGCACAAAACAACCGATGGTTCAAATTAGGGTTTTCAAGCTATTTCCTTCACTACTACATAACCGATGGTGATACCATGCAACAACCAATGATGTTGCCATTTTGACAACTGATGGTCGTGTTCAAAGGTGTCAAATGATGGTTACAACCTATGGTCACCCCCCTTAGGTTAGGTTATGGCTCAAATAGAAGCTTAATGATCAGCCATTAAGTACCCTAATGATGTTATTAATCAATGATGACATTAGCTTAATATCCGGTGATGATTAATTAATATAGTGCTGATCTAACAACCTATGGTGAGTTAATGGTCACTAATGATGGTGGATCAGGTCTTCATAACCTATGGTGAATTAAGCATATAGTTGTTGCATCAATTAATCGTTAAACTAATGGTTTCTTGGGTCACTTGATGCAATGGTCGGACCTATATACTCCAATTGATGGTTTTAACGTATGAACTTGACTCAATAGTTAAGATCTAATGTTTCTTCATCCAATAAAGTGGAATGATGCTTAATGTAATATTTTGGTCCTAATAATGTATTTTAGATGTTTTCCTTTATATGATCAACTTAAGAAGCTTACTTGTTCACAATGGATGGCTTGTTTTAAATGAACAACGGATTGTGGGTTTTACCCTACTCTCAATGGAACTTTTTATATTTTATGCATCCATGATCCAATGGTGATGCTGTGAGTTAGGGTTTGGGTATGAGTGCTGATTAGTAACATTAATATAATTTATTTTTTTGAATCTAACTCTAATGCAAATAGATAAAGATGAGTATTCATGTTTAACCTTCTTATATGATGACATGATGGTGAAATAACCTCCTTAATATGATCATAACCTTAATGTGTTAATTGGTGGTTATCATAGCCACATGGTTGATACTTTCTTATGCTAAACCTGTGCATTATGAATATGACGAGGGTTAATCATATCTAGATTTCTTGCATGTTGATGTAATAAAGGAATGTTCTTAATGTTAATACAACTGTGCTATGATTGTTTATGAATATCTCCTAGCTCATTAATGCAATAATGTGCTTATCCAGTGTGTTACATGTAAGTGATGTTGTTGAGCCTTGTTATAAGGCATGGAAAGATAATGATGATCTTGTAGGGAATAGTATGATGGTCTTAATGACCTTTGGGCATGGTTGAGCCCTGAATTAGGTGTAATCCTCTTGTGTTGATAATGGTTGATACCCTGTGATATTGTGAAAAGGATTTATATCTTGTGATAGTATGATGACTATTATAGTCTCATGAATGGCAAGTGAATAGTACCATGTGATGATGAGATGAGAAATTGTGTTTTACACATTTTATAACTTTTGAAGTTGTGATACTTATATGCTTGCTAGATGTGAATTAGGGTTTGTATATCCATTTGTTTGATGCAACCTTAATTCACCCTATTGATATAATTAATCAAGTGACACTCTAGTCATGTAGTGCCCTGTTCCATAGAACCATCTTCAGTGTTAGAACTTGCTGGATGATGAAATGAGTATTCCTAAGGGAAACTCAGAGCGCATACTATTGAGTATGCGGGGTGCTTGTCATCCTGACATCAAGTGTTTTGGGAGGATGGTTGCGGTCATACCTAGCCCAATTCTTTTTTAGAACGACTACGGTCATGTCTCAGTGATTATAACATGATGTGATTAGAGGACAACTGTGGTTGTACCTCAGGATTGGGTTTGAATACCCAGGATGCTAGCACCGTGACCTGTACCAAGGTGGGCTAGTTACAAGACTATATGTTGCTATTTTGTAGTTTGACTATATGCCACTGTGGTGCAGACTCGTGCTGAATGAGTATGGAGAAGATCTTGGAGTCCGCATCTTCCTTGGTCTTATATGGAACTGATTGTGACCAAGTGGTGGTTGGTTGGACTTTGAGGGCTACGACTCAAACTCCCAGGGCATAATAAAAGATGTAATACAACCGTATATCATATTTGTTTAGGGTTATACACGACATTTCACATTGGATGATAACTCTTATTAATTCTCTTTACATAAAGATGATGCTTAGTGCAATTAAGAGATAGTAGATATACTTATGTTGTGGATATGGTTAAAATTGTATATGCATACATATAGTAGCCATGCTTATGTTGATAACTATACTGCTACTGCTGATTATAATCCTGATGCTAGCTATCTCATGTTATTAGTTATGTTTAGCATGCTAGCCATGCTTTTGTAACTAGAGATGCATATACTGCTAATCATGCTTATCCAAATAGTTGTGCTTATGTTGTTAGATCTTCTTATGATGTTGATATGTTCAACCTATTAGACATGCTATTGTTGTTAGCTATGCTTATGTGGCTAGACTTATTCATAATGATAGATTCTATGTTACTAGACTTGCTCATGATGCTAAATATGCATATGCTACTGAATTACTTATATTGTCAACAAGATAAAGGATGATAGTCTCTCTAATGATGATAGTTATTATCCGCTCCTTTATGTATTTTGTTAATCATCAGTGCTTCTGTGCTTATTTGTTATATCTGATTAAACTGATTAAACTATTTAATTACTTAAAAATGTTGTAATCAATGTCTGTTGGAGAGAGTTATATCTGTCGTTGGGACATGGGTCTCACCCTTGTGGTTCACCACATCTTTTTAGGTAATTGGCAGTGACGACAACAGAACAGTGGAAGTAAAGAGGAACTAGAATAATGAATCTTTGTGAAAGCTGATTAGATGTCTAGTGTGTCCTAGAGTTATCCTTGTATTCTCAAGTTTGGGTAGGAAAAGTTTGTATACGGTATTTCAAACAAATCAGACTTTTGTTAGCATGCTAATGCTTATTTTTGTGGCATATACAAATATTGTTGTCGTGTGTATATATGTTGTGGCTAATGTGATAGAATGATTTGTATCAAGTTCTTGGCGTAGTATGGATACAGAAAAAGTTTTTGGGATCTTATGCAAATGTTTCTGAGCGGGTGTTGATGTTGAAATTGGTTTTAATTTACCCATATTTTTGGGCATGTGATTAATTAGTGATTGATTGTGTTTTATCTTTTGAGCAATCTCATTTAGTGTAATAGGTTCTCCCAAGTTGGTATCAGATTGTGTTTTATCTTTTGAGCAATCTCATTTAGTGTAATAGGTTCTCCCAAGTTGGTATCAGAGCTTGAGGTTCACTGAGTCTATAGGGATACTAAGACTTAGGACTAGGATGATGTCTAAGTTAAGAATATGACATAAAAACATGGTGCATACTGCCTAATCTCAATACTTGGTTGCCCTGGCCAGGTATTAAATTATTGAAGAAAAGGTGAGTATGGAACTCTTAGATTTCTATCTTTTTGATTGCTCGAATCAAGTAGTCACTTTGAAACAATATAAAGAGTATAATGAATCAAAAATCATGGTGTATATAACTCAATATTACCTCAAGAGAATATGAGTATTACATCATTGTCTATCAAACCTTGAATTGTTGGTAACTATAAGAGAAAGATACAACACCATGAAATCTAAATCCGAATACAAATAAGCAAAAGAGGAGTTCTTGAAGATGTAATTCAACAAGATAATAAAGTAAAAGATAGATAAGTTTGTGCTTATAAAGTGATTCAAGGTATGAAATCCATATAAAATGGATATAACTCCTATGATAAGTATAAAATGAGAAGATGAATGGGAACAATGACAAAGAAATAAGGTGGAACCTGAGTTAATCTCATACCAACCTATGTGTGTAAGAAAATGTTAATGTAAAATCATCATGGCATGTGAAAGAAATTAAGGGAGATGATCACTGTTTAATGAAGAAAATGAAGAATATGATGATTTACCTATTGATAAGTGGTTGAAAAGCATAATAAAATAAGAGAACATACCCTAGTGTGATAAATAATCATCAAGTAAGGAGTAATGAGATATGTTAATCATGATGATTCCTATTCTAATGGCAGGGAACCCAGAATGAAAAGGTAAAATGATACATAAGAAGCTGTAACATGCATAATGAAAAATAGAATTGGTTACCTTTCTGCTAGTGACCCTTGAAAAATACTACTATGATATGGGAAGTGTGTTTCCCTTTGTGTCTTTCCTTTCTAGGGAACATATTTCAAGTGGATCATTTCCACTTGGTATGTGTGTATTCGCTGCAAACATGAGGGTGGATAGCTTATTATAGCATAGGGTTGCTTGGACTATGGTTCTAAGATCATAACATTTGTGATGAGTTTGCTTTTTAGCCTTCCAATAATTTGGGAGACTCCTCTTATATGTTTTGAAATTTATTATGTTGGTAAAAGTATATGAGATAAGGATGTGGGTTCCTTATAGCACATGAGGTGGATATCAAGGTATTGAATCTTAGTATCCAAGATGTATCAATAGTATGGGAAGTATGTAAAGGTTGGAGATGTTTACTAAATGAACATATCAAGTATTAATCCCCCTTAAAGAGAGGGAGAGAGAGTTGATGATGACACTCTAAATGCTGTTTGGAAGGAAAAACAAAAGCCTTTCTATAATGTTGTGTATGGTTCAGTGATAGTTGGGCAAGACCACTATCAGGGATAGATGGTTTGTTGATCAATAGACATGTGATACTGTGTTCCTTTAAGATAAACCTATGTTCAAATATCAATTCATAAGAGTTAGATTGGATGACATAATCCACATGACCATGATGAGTTTAGGGTTATGTCCTTTAGACTAACCAATGTACAAATAAAATTTATGAATAGGAGGAACAGAGTGTTCCAGTCATGTCATACGAGTTATATCAAGCTTTGAACGATGACATGTCAAAGTATTTCAAAGATGGTCAGTCCACCATTGAGATGATTGGAGAATCCTATAAAAACATATTCCTCATAGTTCTTGAAAATTAGGGGATTCCTACATGGTTGATTGAGTTGTTAATTACAACAACCATTAAAGGAGCATAGAGATGAAACCTTGTAAAGTTACATATGATAAGAGATACATAATGTTCTATGTTTTATAAGAGCCAGCGAGTATGACTTTTGAGTAATGTGTTGATACAATAGACATAATTTCAAGATGATAGCTAGAATTTAAAGTTGAAAGTTACTATTAGATTTGTACAGGTGGTACAACAAGTTTCTATGTTCCATATTTGCAAATGTCTTCTTATGTGGGGTTTTTTGTGCTGACCCAAGATAAGATATGTATGAATTAAAAGAGAAGAACATGATCTCTATAAGTGCGATGTAACATTACCATAATATGGAAGTAACCATGTGAAATATTGAGGATGACATTCATGAGAAGTGTCCATCTATGTGTACCTTGGATTTCGGGGGCGAAATTCCCAGTAGGGGTTTATGGTTGTGAGACCCCTAACCTTGCTTAAAGTGTTGAACAAGATTAATTATCATAATTGAATTCTTATAAATATAATCTAAAGTTGTAATATGCTTTGAAATCATAATACAAGCTTAATTTTCAAAATTGGTCCAATTTGGACACTGTTTGAGCAAGTTATGCAATTTTATGTACATTTTGGACTTTCCTACAATTCACCCAATTGAGGGGTTTTATTTGCAATTTTTCACATTAATTATGTTTCTTAGATGTTCTCTCATAATTCTTGGGCTTGTTTATCCTTGGGGCCCTTATTTGAACCTTGGTTTGAAGGTGTTTTCCTCAAGGGTATTTTAGGGCTTACCCCTTCATGGATGAGCTACCTTTAGTAGCTATCAACTAATGAATTATTTGATTGGATGAGAAATTCGACAAAGGAGAGATAATCAGGTCTATATGGATGGTGAGGGAGCTTCTTTTGTGTGTGCTTGTATGTTCTTAATAGTTTAAGGACATGAACATTTGGAAAGATACTAGAACTTCAACTTTTTCTTTTTCTTTATCTTAAAGTTTTATATACCTATACCTAAGCACCCAAACGAACCATTTTATCTCCACCACTCCCCTCCTTCTATGAACCTTGTTATCCCTCTATGCTTCTGTGAATTTCCTATCCAAGGAAGAAGAAAGTGGGGATCTTCTTGGAAATATCATCTAGGGTTGTGATTGACTCCCTTTAGGGGTTTCTAAAGCTCCTTCCTAGTGATCTTGACCTAAAAGTGTAAGTATTACCTTATTTCCTCTGTTTATTTCTTTTCTCTTCTTCCTCCTATATTTTTCCAAGTTGGAACCTTACTGTTCCATGGTGAAAGTGGCTCTAGAACTCAAAAATATATCCTTCTTGTTTCTTCTTCTAGGGTTTTGCTTCTTTGAGGAGAGAAGTGCCTACTTGGCCAAGTTCAGATCTGAATCTAGAGTTTTCTTGCCTTATTTGCTCAAGATTATTGTTGTTTGGGATCCTATATACTATATAGAGGTGATTTATATAACATTCTTCACTTATATTGCTTACTAGAAGCTTGTTAGTTCGTGTTTATGCTTCAATGTGATGATCTAAGCATAGAGAAACCATGCTTGTTTAGGGATACGAATTTTTATGGTGTTCCCTGTTCTGTTCCAGTTCTATATGAACTTGTAAACATGTGTATGAACTTTCTAAGGTATAAATTGATCTGGGACAGGTTGATAGCAACAACCTATGGTGCTAAGCACAAAACAATCGATGGTTCAAAACATGGTTTTCAAGCTATTTCCTTCACTACTACATAACCGATGGTGATACCATGCAACAACCAATGATGATGCTATTTTAACAACTGATGGTTATGATCAAAGGTGTTAAATGATGGTGACAACCTATGTTCACCCCCCCTTAGGCTAGGTTTTGTCTCAAATAGAAGCTTAATGATCAACGATTAAGTACCCTAATGATGTTATCAATCAATGATGACATTAGCTTAATATTTGATGATGATTAATGAATATAGTGCTGATCTAACAACCTATGGTGGCTTAATGGTCACTACTGATGGCGGATCAGGTCTTCACAACCTATGGTGAGTTAATCATATAGTTGTTATATCAATTAATCCTTAAACCAATGGTTTCTTGGGTCACTTGATGCAATTGCCGGACCTATACTCCAATTGATGGTTTTAACGTATGAACTTGACTCAATGGTTAAGATCTAATGTTTCTTCATACAATAAAGTGGAATAACTCTTAATGTAATATGTTGGTTCTAATAATATGATTTAGATGTTTTCCTTTATATGATCAACTTAAGGAGCTTGCTTGTTCACAATGGATGGCTTGTTTTAAATGAACAATTGATTGTGGGTTTTACCGTACTCTCAATGGAACTTTTTATGTTGTTAATCAAGGGATGTCTAGGGTTAGATTGTGACTCTTTCTAGATCACAAATCAATGGCTTCATACGTAGTTTGTTCAAGGTGTTCACTTATGTAAATGACCAATGGCTTTACCTTTTCAACATTTAATGGTTAGAAGTTGATGCCTCAATATTCCCATTGTTTTGGGTGGAGCCTATAGTGTAATGTTATGATTCTAATGATGAGAATTTGATGCTTTAATGCCTTAAACTTGTAGTCTTACCCTTTCCTCATATGATTATGATTTATAATCACCATAATGAATTAATGGGTAACCCTAATGAGGTATATTTTATTATACCTAGCCTTAATATAACTAAATGATGGTAATTGGGTATGAATAGTCCTTGAATGACTAATACAATCATGGAGTACTCTCTTATTGTTGTTGAAACCCTAGTATGCTATAACCCTATGGTTACACATTGATTTATGTGTGGGTTCATACTTGAGAATAGTATGGAAAGTGATGGTGATGCTTCACCTTATGCATCCATGATCCATTGGCGATGCCGTGAGTTAGGGTTTGGGTATGAGTGATGATTAGTAACATTAATATAATTTATCTTGTTGAACCTAACTCTAATGCAAATAGATAAATATGAGTATTCATGTTGAACCTTCTTATATCATGGCATGATTTTGAAATAACCTCCTTAATATAATCATAACCTTAATGTGTTAATTGGTGATTATCGTAGCCACATGTTTGATACTTTCTTATGCTAAACATGTGCATTATGAATATGTTGAGGGTTAATAATATCTAGATTCCTTACATGTTGATGGAATAAAGGAATGTTCTTAATGTTAATATAACCCTGCTATGATTGTTTATGAATATCTCCTAGCTCATTAATGCAATAATGTGCTGATCCGGTGTGTTACATATAAGAGATGTTGTTGAGCCTTGTTATAAGGCATGGAAAGATAATGATGATCTTGCAGGGAATAGTATGATGGTCTTAATGACCTTTGGGCATGGTTGAGCCCTGAATGAGGTGCAATCCTCTTGTGTTGATAACGGTTGATACACTATGATATTGTGAAAATGATTTATATCTTGTGATAGTATGATGACTAGTGTAGTCTCATGAATGGCAAGTGAATAGTATCATGTTACGATGAGATGAGAAATTGTGTTTCACATATTTTATAACTTTTGAAGTTGTAATACTTATATGCTTGCTAGATGTGAATTAGTTTTTGTATGTCCATTTGTTTGATGCAGCCTTAATTCACCCAATTGATATAATTAATCAAGTGAAACTCTAATCATATAGTGGCATGTGCCATAGAACTATCTTCAGTGTTAGAACTTGCTGGATGGTGAAACGAGTATTCCTAAGGGAAACTCAGAGCGCATACTGTTGAGTACGTGGGGTTCTTGTCATCTAAACACCAAGTGTTTCAGGAGGATGGGTGTGGTCATACCTAGACTGCTTCTTTTTTAGAATGACTACGGTCAAGTCTCAGTGATTATAACATGATGTGATTAGAGGACAACTACGGTTTTACCTAATTGATTGGGTTTGGATACCCATGATGCTAGCGTGGTGATCTGTACCAAGGTGGGCTAGTTATAGGACTATGTGTCACTATTTTGCAGTTTGACTATAAGTCACTGTGGTGTAGACTCGTACTGGCTGAGTATGGAGAAGATCTTGGAGTCCGAGTCTTCCTTGATCTTAAATGGAACTGATTACGACCAAGCGGTGGTCAGTTGGACTTTGAGTGGTACGACTCAAACTCCCCAGGGCATGATAAAAGATATAATACAGTCGTGTAGCATATTTTTTTAGGGCTATACACGACGTTTCACATTGGATGATAACCCTTATTTTTTCTCTTTACATAAAGATGATGCTTAGTGAAATTAAAAAATAGTAGATATACTTATGTTGTCTATATGCTTAAAATTGTAGATGTGGACATATTGTATCCATGCGTATGTTGATAACTATACTGCTATTGCTGATTATAATCATGTTGCTAGCTATATCACGTTGTTAGTTATGTTTAGCATGCTAGCCATGCCTTTGTGACTAGAGATGCATATACTGCTAATCATGCTTATCCAGATAGTATTGCTTATGTTGTTAGCTCTTCTTATGATGTTGATATGTTCAACTTTTTAGAAATGCTAATGTTGTTAGCTATGCTTATGTGGCTAGACTTATTCATATTGATAGAGATTCTATGTTATTAGACTTGCTCATGATGCTAAATATGCATATCCTACTGAATTTCTTATATTGTCAACAAGATAAAGGATGATAGTCTGGATAATGATGATAGTTATTATCTGCTCCTTTATGTATTTTGTTAATCATCAATGCTACTGAGCTTATTTGTTATATCTAATCAAACTGCATAAACTGTTTAATTACTTAAAAATGTTGTAATCAATGTCTGTTGGAGAGAGTTATATCTCTCACTGGGATATGGGTCTCACCCCTGTGGTTCGCCACATCTTTTTAGGTAATCGGCAGTGAAGACAACCGAACTGTGGAAGTAAAGCAGAACTATAGTAATGAATCTTTGAGAAAGTTGATTAGATGTCTAGTGTGTCCTAGAGTCATCCCTGTACTCTCATGTCTAGGTAGGAAAAGTTTGTATATGGCGTTTCAAACAAATTAGACTTTTGTTAGCATGTTAATGCTTGTTTTTGTGGCATATAAGAATATTGTTCTCCTTTGTATATATGTTGTGGTTAAGGTGATAGAATGATTTGTATCAAATTCTTGGCGTAGTATGGATACAGAAAAAGATGTTGGGCTCTTATGCAAATATTACTGAGCGCGTGTTGATGTTGAAATCAGTTTTCATTTATCTATATTTTTGGGTATGTGATTAATTAGTGATTGACTGTGTTTTATGTTTTGAGTAATCTCATTTAGTGTAACAAGTTCTCACAGAGGGAGGCTTTTATAGAGCAACAAAAAGTAGTTTTTGGGATAGAAAATTGTAGTGGTGAGACTGACAACAAGAAGAATCCATATCTGAAGGTAGGAATGTGAACACCAAAATGACTGAAGGACCCATGGAGATAATCACCTATCAATTAAATCATTTTAACCGAGGGATTTCCCCAATTCTGATGCAAACTAGAGGCCAAAAATATAAAGGAAAGTAGAAAACAAGCTAGGAGAGTAATGATCATACCAAGTAGTTTAGGAAAAGACCTATTTTTGAGAAATCGAAAAAGAGTGAATATCACAATAATGTGACAATAATGGAGGGTACAAAATAGAACAACAAAAGGACACAAGTGCAAGCGAGGGAGAGAAATGAGTCCATGATAGTACTCTATGTAACATGGATTCTGATGATTTTGAGGAGGAAGGCACATAACATAAGAAAAAATCATAGGAATACATATGCAACAAAGGATACAATAAAATTTAATAGTACATGTCCAACTAGGGATGATAACAAATTTTAATTAGATGTAAGGTACAAGAAACTTGTTCCACAAACATAGATTAAAAACTAAAAAAATAACATAGCCCGACTACATTTTGGAAAAATATAAATGACCCCAAATAGAAGAGACTAAATATGGACATTCTCCATGAGATGTTGCATAGGATCAAAGGTATCAAAGGATTCTTATGGTAGAGAAGTATGCCTTTCTTCAACATCAAAGATAAGATAGACTTCAAGAGATAGAATTCATACAATTCACTAAGAACTGATAAAGAAGAACCAGTAATGGTTGCTAAATTTATCTTAGATAGTAACATGATACAATCTGATTATGTTTGGCAATGTCTATTATGGACAAATTGCCAACTAAATCAGACTGCATCTTATGACCATCCCATCTAAATTTAGAAAGCAGTAAAGTTTCTTCCTCATCAGTCAAAGGTGAATCGTATGACTCCTAACAATTGAAGTCTGCCTCAACTTCATTTTGAAAGAAAGGTGATACTCTTCTACCAAAAGCATCCTTTTACTCATTTCACTCCATGCAACAGCTCATGGTGGATGTCTAGATCCATATATCGACATTCACCCTACTTTGGGCCCCAAGCAAAGTGCTTCCCCTTTTATTTTTTCAGCAAAGGCTTGTTTAAGTGCTTTCATGGATTTTTCCATAGCCTCTTCCTTTGTCCAGTTGAAAAATAGGGCGTGATAAAAAACAATACATTTATTTTTAGCAGAAGAAGATGAACTAGTAGAGAGGAGAGGGATCCCATCACCGTCACATTCAATTTTAGACCAGTCGACTACTTCCTCTATCGACTTGTCCTTCCACTTGTTGTACCTCGACATCTATAACATGATGAAAATTATAGAACAATGAAAACAAGTTTGGTGATATAAAATTATCATACTAATCTAAATTCTCATAGAAGTACTTGTTCAACCAACAGTATCAAAAATAAACAGAACATTATCTGATTCTAATTGACATTAAAATTGGCATAGAAGTAATTGTTCCATACAAAAACAAACTACATAGATTAGATCTAAAGCTAAATTGTGCAAAAAAATATGATAATAGGTTGTCTAGATATTAGAAAAATGTAGCATGGTCCAAGGGAGAGTAGACAAAAAAGGAGTAGTGTGCCCTTAGCAGAAGGTCATGGTGGATGCCTAAACATAGACACCCCAAATAGTTTAAGATAGTGACTATTGAATTGAGAGTTATACATTGTCCGTGTTTTGATAATGATTTAACCATTCCATTCCTATGTATCTAATATGTTTGTTCAAGATTGATCTCAGTCTTTAGGTACATGAAAAGGATCAAATTACATAAGTCGTAGCTTGTCTGAGTTCAAGTCAAAAGCAATGCAAGTGTGCATTTTGGGAAATCACTCCAAATCACCTTAGATTAATTTTGTAATCACTTGTATTGATGATATGCCTTTTAACTAAGATGAGAAAAAATAGGGACACTTAATTCCAAGGTTTGGTCACTCAAAAATCATTTTATAAATTTTTCACATGCACTGATTCGGTCGAGTTGGGAACTCGACCGATCCAATAATGTATTTTCTAAAATGATGAATCGGTCGAGTTGCACACTCACAAAACTCGATAGATCGATCAACTAAGCAAAACTGATTTTGACTCATCGGTCGAGTTTCCAGAACAAATTCGACCGATAGTTTGAAAATTAGCCTTGTTGATTAGTGGATCAGGTGAGTTTATCTTTATTAAAAATGGACCGAATATAATGTATGAAAAACACAGAAAAAATAATTGTAACCGTCAAAAAGTTTTTGTAAATAAAAATATATCCGTTACAAATTGTAAAATAGCTATTTTTTTATTCTTAAGTAATCCCACACTCAAAGGAGCACCCCCAACTATAAATATGACCCATTGGAATCCATTCCAAGTTTGCTCATTTATGGTATCCTAAGTCTTTGCTATAGTTGAATGTGTTGCAACCCTTTGAGCCCCTTTCTCTCTCTCATTCACAAAGAATTTTGTGATTATGAGTGAGTTAGGCATGTTGTAAGAGACAAGCATATAATAGAAAATGAGCTTAAAATATGTGTTCTCTTTTGTTAATGAATATCTTTGTGCAAGTATACACTTTTCTTATATTCTTCTGTTACTTCCAAGTATATTAGTTTTATCTTATTGCCAAGATATGATGAGAGGTATATAAAAGACACGTAGGCGTACTCAGTACACTATTCTTGAATATTGTGCTGACGTGTACCGCATGTAATCTTTTGTTTAGGTTGTGGCATATGTTCTTGAAGATCCAGGATAGTTGAGAGTTGTGTGGCGAGCTGATGTACAGGTGGACCTGTTGTCTTAAGATCCTGTGGATTAGTTGTAGTACATGTATATGTAGAGTTTGCTGTTCAATATGTAATATCAAATGTTGTAACAATTCATTATGTAATTATATGTTGAATGGTGAACATGTGTTGTATGGTTTTATTATTGTTCATGTACATGTGCTACTGATTGTTTCCTTATGACTCCCTTGATTTTCTTCTTCTTAGCCTTGTGTGGGATGTTTAAATTGGGATTCTCGCTGAGGTGAGGGTTTCAATTTAGACGTCGCACATCGGATTAAGTTTTAGAAAATCCGGGGACGCCATTACCTCTTACTTGGCTTATTATAAAATATGCTTGTGTGATATGTGTACTAGAATACTTGGCATATGATATTGGATGAATGATTGTTTTTATATAATATCTTGCTTGATTTTCCATATTTATGGCTATGAACACATGAATTTGGACGTCCCCGGATTTGGATATGATATCTTGCTTGATATGGTGTGTAGGACGTGATCACATACTCATACACACCTTAAAAGAAATTCCGTCCTCGGAATTAAGCCAGAAAATCCAGTCTTTCACATCATATACATCTTAAAAGAACTTTCATCCTCGAAAGTACACCATACTCATACTTCCAGTGGAAACCTTATCTTGCCTTCATCCACATGTAGGTACCATTCTATGTGTAACATATCCACAAAGGTTACCTAGAACCATGTATCCAAAGAACTATTAGGAGGTTTCAAGAGCGTCATGGGTGAAACCTCACTCTATAGAAGGCTCAAACAAGGGTTTAGAAGCTTAGGTTATGTCATCACATAACTCACATGTTAGATTTGCTTCCTTATCTTTAGCCCTACATTAGGATTTCCACATCATATTACCATGTTCTAAAGGAGTTAACCCAAGTTAACCCATCCTCAAGGTGTCAACAACATTATTATGTTGTGCTAGCTATCAAACTATATATTTTCCATTTTTTTTCATCTTTATTAAGCACTAAGATTAACACCTCATGTAACATGTTGCATTCATATGAACTTATTTCATTGCTCATAATGAATTGTAACATTTTCTAGTGATTTCTTCGCAAGATTAACCTGTAATATCACCTTATCATCATTATTTATGTATGTGGTTAACCATTTATACATAGAGATTTATCAAACTATACTCATTGTTCCATCACACCATATCTACTTATATCACATCTCGAGGTTAGATCACATCCTTACATATATTATATCATGGTTGTGCTACACAAACTTATGGGAGTGGCTAATCAAAGCTTTATTAAAACTTTATCTAGTCCAAATGAGGTTCTCCCAACCCATATCATGAGGGTAGTTGACAGGCTTTTTACGTGCGTAGAAATGCAAGTGTATGCGTCAATGTAATATAGGCCTTTGTGAGGCCCGAGTCAAACTCAGGGATACGTGAATTGTCAGAGACTACTACTAACTACTCACAATCAGCTAGACCGATTAAAGAGTTGGAAATTGTTGTTAAAATTAAATGAAAATGAAATGAAACAAAACAAAGCAATCGATTAAATGTTTGATTTAATCAATTCAAGATGAGATCTTTAGGATTGCAGTTTCACCGTGGGTTTTCATTGTATTAAATTCTATTCAGTTATCTAAATTTATCTCTCTATCCGGGTAGTGGCCTGAAATCAGAATTGTCCACTGTCGTGGTACAATTCACTACCTATATCTAGGTCGGTTCCACCATCGTAGTAACCTATACCCTATACTAGGTGCATTAAAAACAATCTCTCAGTGTCCACCATTAACCTTACACCACTTTGTTCAAGGGATTTGTCAATTAATGTAAATTTTGTCTCTTTTCAACCATTAACTCTTCTTTCAAAGTAGTAAAGGGCATTAGATTATTATTATGGTGATCAAGCATAACAATATAATTGAGAAAATGAAATTATACCACGGATTTAAGAGATAAAATATGAATTACTATGATAAAATTTTCATACAATGAATTCCCGGGCTACTCCCGGTCTTAAAGACAAAGGGAATTAGCCCCGCATGTTCATCTCAGAGAAAAACATGGAGTGGAAAAAGGGAAACATGGAGAAAAACGTGATTGAGTGGTGAAACCCCTGAACGGAGAAGATCCAAGTGCTCCTTGGCGTAGAATACACGTTCTCCCGCCTTTCAGTGGTGGAAATCATCTTCTTCGGCGTCCGGATCGGCTGGGGCGTGCTTCTGGGCTCCGTTCTTCTCTCCACACCTTCTTGGGATGTGTGCAGCGGCTAATGACGTGATAGATTGCTCTTGTCCGCCGTCATTAGGTATAATCACCGAGTTAGGTCGCCAAATTACCACAGCCGTCGGATTGAGATCAATCTGAAGCAAACATGTATCTGACAGTGTCGTACTATCGACGCGAGTCGATAGTATCGACATTGGGCGATATCAGCTAATTTTCTTTTCTTTTTCTATCGCGACTGATGCTAACTCGATACCATCGACGCGAGTCGATGGTATCGACATTCATAGGCGTCAATTTTGTCCTTTTGCCGTCGCTGTAGCTCCACTCATCGATGGTATTGACTTTTGTGTCGATAGTATCGACTCTCTTTTCTCCAGCAACCTGATGGTATCTGGATACCATCGACTCTCCTGTCGATAGTATCGAGCTTTTGCTGCTCCTTGCTGCTGCTGTCGGCGGTCCGGTCGATGGTATCGACCACTGTCGATGGTATCGACAACAACATATACTTGTTTTTCCTGAAATTTCAACATGAAACCACGTAAATCAAAACAAAACATATTCTTGTGATAATTTATGCTCAAAATACTAAAATAAGGGAGATTTGACATAGAGAAAGATCATAGACCAAAGTAGACAAATTATGCAACATTAACCACAAAAATGACTAATAAATGCATAAAACACATATAAAACAAGTCTATAAATGCAACTCAAAATCATCGCATCAAACTCCCCTAAGCTTGAACATTGCTCGCCCTCGAGCAACTAAACCTTAGAATAGAATTGCCAGAGTCAACTAAAGAACAAATCATCACAACAAACATTACCATATGATCCCCATCGGACATTCACATTCCGGCCTTCACTAACCACAGAATGATAATTACCCTAAAGGCGAAAATAATCATCAATAAAAGATATCTACCTGAAAACTAATGAACACTATCACATAAGGCAATTAACAAAATAAAATTCGCCGGTCCAGACTCGATGCATCTTGTGATCTCCTATACTACGTTGCTTGCCCTAACTACCATCTACATGGAAGCAACTCTCCTTATATTCATGAGTGAGGAGAAAATCATGGTGGCCTACCAATTCGAGCAACGAGTGGATGGAATGGGTGGCTCATGGAAGAAATGGAAGCATTATACGGTTTCAACATGCATAAAACAAGACTGCCCTAAATGATGCATTTGCACATGAAAAATGCCCTAATGCCTAAGATTGGGTGGAATGATGCATGCACTAACATCCCATCTCAAAATGAGATGGATATCTAACTGAGATACCTCATGTACTTACTCATCTTAAGATGTAGGTGAGATTATGTTCCTTTCTCCCTCTTATTCTACTTGCTTCTCAATAATTTCTTTTTTTTCATTTTTTTTTCTTTTTTTTATATTCTTTCTTTGAGGCCCTTATATCCACAAATGACAATGAATTATTTGTTGGGCTCACTTTTTCTGCATAATTCATATATTTGAACCATTTAGAAGGTATGGAACAATTTAATTCACCATTAGATAAGAAATGAGGTACATGATATACTCTATGCATAAGAATTATGAATGCAGCTAAATGACACGCACCTAAGGGTAATGTGCATGTATAACTATTCTATTTTTTAATTTTTTTTTCTATGCAAAACATATGAAAGTGGTTGCAATGCAACACCTATCTACATGATATGCAATCAAAAAGGTTAAAATCGTAATGTACTTCCAATTCTTACGGTGGATCATGAAAAACAATGAGGTGGAAAGATCACAAGACTAATTGACTGAACCTTTGAAAAGTATTATGTGTCCCTCCTTACTGACCTGTGTAGTAGTTAAGAGGTTTCTCTCTCTTACTTCAAATTAGAGTCTCATTATCATTTGGTCAGTTTAGGCTCAAACAACCAATTTCGTCCACTTTTCATGAACCATTAGGAATGTACAGTTGTGATTTTCTATTTTAAAGCTGACAAAACCAATCATTTTCTTAAGTTATGTGCTCAAAGTTGAACAACACAAGCTTGTGAACACTCAAAAATTTTTAATTTTCCCTTAATTCCCATGTACAAGCAAGTGAGATGACACATGACTTAAGACATCCACAATTACACTAGATAGAACGTGGATCCTACAAACAAACTAAGATTGCAAGAAATAAATGACAAGAAACAAAAACAATAAAACTAAAAACTGAGAAGATAAAAGATAGAGCTGTTCCAACTACCCCCCCTAAACTTGAATTCGACTATGGCCTCATAGTCAAAAACAATCTTAAAGGTTGGAACAGAGATACCGATTTACTCTTCTGGCGGAGGCGGGTACTGTGGAGCCGTAGGGTCCCAAGTCGGGTACTGCCCCTGAAAGCTCGGATCATACTGGGGCATGGGTGGAGGTTGTGGATACCCCCCAAAGTAGTTCTGGCTCCAATAGTGATCATAAAAGGGTTGTTGCTGCATCTCCGTCCTATGCAACCGATCATGAATCTGTTGTTGGTTTCCAAGGAGGAGGCGCTCATTCTCGAAGATCGCCCACTGATTATCAAGTAACTGGTTCGTAGTATCCTGAATACCGGTATACACTGTAGTGTGATGCTGCTGCGTCTGCTGTATGTCCTGCAACATAGCATACATTCCCTGCATAGAATAGACATCCTCGCTTGGCTGCGAGGGCAGTGGTGGTGGCGGAGGCTGCGAAGATGAAGATGCACCCAGATGCATGTGAGGATGCTTCCTAGGTGCTACTCGTGCCCGAAGAGGAGTGTAAGCCTCCTCTTCCTCTTCAGCCTCGTCGTCATCATTGTTGTCGTCGTCGTTGCCGCCGTCTTCATCGGAGTCAGCAATGGCTATGATAGGCCATCGGAAATGTTGCGCCCCTTCGATATTGAAGTCACGATCGGGAAGCGAGCATTCTTGGTATGCATGGAATACATGGCAGTGAGCATAAGGTAAACCATCCCGAAGCAAGATAAGGTTTGATCGGTGAAGATGCTGCAAATTAACCTTGCTTCTGCTGGAGAGAGGAGTAAGCTGCTGGAAATTCAACCCAAGGTAGGAGGCCAGCTTTGGGATAAGCCCTCCAAAGTGAATTGGAGCTTTCTACGTACTCCTCTTTACTGCCAAAATACGCGTTAAGAAAAACGCGCCCCAGTTGCATTCTTGGCGCTTCAGTAGCTTGTTTAGGAAAAATAGGTCTGTCTCCTGAAACTTGCTGAGAGCCAAATCACCACGGCCGAATAAAGTGGTGCAGATCATGCGATGTAGAACCCGCATGAACGGATGCTCGAAATCTGCCATCGCCGCATTGTGGTAGCTCACAGCTTTGCCCGACGGCACCGTCACAAGCTCGGTGAAGATGGCTTCGTAGTCAGTACGGTTGTCCGGCCGCCTATAGTCATTGCGCCCATGGTTCCAGTTGTAAATCTCATTGAACTGACGGAGTGTAAGATTGTAGTCATTGTTGTACAGTCGGAAAGACACCCGGCCCTTGATCCACTCGCGGTATGTGGCTATGATGTCGTTTGGCACGACACAGACGTCCAACGAAACCATGAATTCTGCCACCAGCTCATTGTAAGTAGGCCATTCATTGAAGAACGGATGGCCATCATCATGGTACTCCAGCTCATCGGGCCTCCTGCCTGTGTGCCTCGCCTGCCCCTTCAGAACATAGGCCAAGTTTGCCTCGAATCCCAAGTTGCAGATTGTTTCCCGTTCAACATAACGGGTCGGCTCGATTTTCCTTTTCAGAATCTCCTCATAGATCTTCCTGACCTCCGTGGACAGGTGAACAATCCACAGGTGTAGAATCGACGCAGTCGGTGGTGGCATGAACTCCGGGATGTCCAACGGGTTGGCGCGCGAAGAAGATGCACCAGCAACATGCACCATGGTTGCGGAAGAAGGAGGAGTAGAGAAAGAGCTCAGTGAAGATCGAAGAAGGAAATCTCCGCTCTATGAAGAACGTGCTCCTGGATTCTCGTCGCCGGGCTCGGATTGCTCTGGAGGACGCTCGGCGCACGTAGAGGAAGAAATCATTGAGGGTGTGACGTCATATGACGACAAACCCCCCCTTTTATAACTGACGCCGGTGCTGCTGCGTGCCCGTCGATACCATCGACGTGGGTCGATGGTATCGACACGCGTAGCACAATCCGTATTGCCGCTTGTATCGACGGTCATTGATGGCTGGATATGGGGGCCCGAATCGATGACGTGTCGATACTATCGACGTATGTCGATGGTATCGACCCGTCCCATGGATCGACTTTCTAATTGCATCGATCGCCGTTGATCTCCTCTCGTGGATCGGTGATGTGGCACGTCGATACTATCGATGCAAGTGGAAGTGCAATGAGTTTGAAGCTCCTCATGCATCTGGAAGTGCAATGAGTTTGACCTCATTCACTTTCCTCGTGTAATCTTCACCAAAATACAATTTCAACCTTTGACCATTGACACACGTAAACCGTGCATGCAAACACAAGTATACATATCAATGTAATATAGGCCTTGTGAGACCCGAGTCGAACTCAGGGAAACGTGAATTTTAGTAGACTACTACTAACTGGTTGCGATCAGCTAAACCGACTAAAAGAGTTTGAGAGTTGTTGTAAAATAAAAGAATAAAAAAATAAAACAAAGAGAGTGATGATTAAATGTTGGTTTAATCAAATGAGAATGGAATTCCTTAGGATTGCCGATTTCACCATGGGGTCTCATTATACCGAATATCTTGCATAAATAACGTAGATTTTATCGAATCTTGGATAAAGAGCCTGTAATCAAGATTGCCCGCTTTCATGGTACAATCCACTACCCAAATCTAAGCCAATTCTACTTTCGTAGCAATTTATATCTTAGATTAGGCACATTAACGATCACTCTGGGTATCTCTCCACTATCCGTACGTCGCCTAGTCTAAGGAACACATAAGATGGTGTATAAAAGTGGATTTTCTGACCTTTAATCCCCTTTCCAGAGTAATTATTAGTCTAATTCTTTACCTATGGTCATGAAGCATAAGTAAATCAAGCAATCTCCACAATTATATATCCAAGAAATGAGAATTCTATATCAATTCATGCAAAAATTCAATATAACGGTTCCCTGGGCTACTCCCGGGTCCTAAGGAACAATGGGGATTAGCCCCGCATGGTTGACAATGGAGAATACATATGAGTAGAGAAGAAAAACGTGGGAAACATGTAGAAAACTCGTGTAACCCCTGATACAAAGGTGCTCCTGGAGATCCTCCTCGAGAAACACGCGTTTTGCAGTCTTCCGGCAGCAAAATCGCCCATCGGAGGTGCCCAGATTGCTCGGTTGACGGCCTTCGTCTCTTATCTCCTCTCTCTCTCCCCTTCTTGGATGTTGTGCAACACAATATGAGATCCCCCTCGGGCCGTCCGTGCTCTTCTTAGGTCATAGGACCACTTTACGACTCCGAAAAAGCTCAACCGTCGGATTAAAATGCTCCGTTTTAGTGCTGAAAATCGCCAGATCCCGACGCTGTCGATAGTATTGACCCAAGGTCGATGGTATCGACCATGATATAGGTTTTTCCTTCCAAAATAACGTTTTGGGATTGCTTTCTGATAAAATGTTGATACTATCGACACCAGGGTCGATAGTATTGACTCTGGACAATGCAAAAGTGCCTGAAAAAGTGCCGAAATATGTGTATAAGTCCGGGGATTATATAAAATCATATAAATATGATAAAAGAAGTATAATTTGATGCAAAAAGAGTTTAAAGGCCAACTATAGTTAATTATGCAAATATAATCAAGAAAATGACAAATACATGCATAAAACAGATATAAAATAAGCCTATAAAAGTGACTCAAAACCCATGCATCAAACTCCCCTAAGCTTAAACCTTGCTCGTCCTCGAGCAACAAAACTTTGGATCTGGTTGAGATAAGTCAGCAATAGGACATAAATACATGAAATGAATCTACATCATCCCCACTTTCTTTCCACAACCCGACCCTCATTGACCACTGAACACTAACTGCCATCCAGGCGACCAAAGATCTATGTAAAAGATGTCTGTCCCCCAATCAGTGAAACACTATCAATTAAAGCAGTTAATATGATAAACTCATTTGGTCCATACTTAATGCATCTTGTGATCTCCTATCTACGTTTCTCATTTCTTAACTACCATCTAAATGGAAGCAGATCTCCTGATATTAATGATCGAGGAGAATATCATGGGTGGCCTACCGATTAGAGCAAAAGGTGGATGGGATAGGTGGTTGTGGAAGAGATGGAAGCACATAACAGTCAATCATGCAATACAAAAATTAATGACCTATCATGATGCAAAATGCAAGTGAAAATTTCCTAATGCTATATTTTTGGTGGAATGATGCATGCACTATCATTCCATCTCAAGGTGAGATGGAATATCAAAAAAAACTACACCATGTGCTTATTCTTCTTAGTTCTCAGGTGAGAACATGTTCCTTTCTCCCTCTTCTTCTTTATTACTTCTCAATTCTTTTTTTCTTCTCTTTTTTTTTCAATTTTTCTTCAATTTTTTTTTGAAGCCCTTATTTTCATAGATGACAATGAATTATTTGCCGGGCTCACTTCTTGTTACATAAATTATACAATTGAAGCATTCTATTTGGAGGGTATGGATCAATCTCACCACCTTTAATGTTTCAGAAGACATAAGATGCATGATGTACTATATGCACAAAAGATGTGAATGCAGCTACAAAATGATGGTTATGCAATTAAATGACACGCACCTAAGGATAATGTGCATGTATAACTACTCTATCTCCTTTTTTTCATTTTCATGCAAAAAAATATGTGAAAATACATATAATGCAAGACCTATCTACATGAGATGCAATCAAAAAGTGAAAGACAGTAATGTGCTCCCATTTCTTATGGTGGAGTGTGAATGAAATTGCAGTGGATCAGATCACAAGACTAATTGACAGAGCCTTCTGAAAATATCATATGTCCCTCTCTAAAGACCTGTGTACAGGGTAACTGAAGGATTTCTCTCTTAAACTTTAGTCTAAGGTCACGTTAGCGTTTGGCTGGTTCGGGCTCAAACATCCTTGCCAATCACTTTTCCTTGGACAATAAAGATGGTCATTCATGTCCCCATGTCCTGAAGCTGACTCACCCAAGCACTTCCTCAGTTATGCAACTCAATTACTAACAATAATAAGCTCAAAAAGTTCTCAAAATGCTCATTTTTTATGTGCACACAACCCAAGAGTAAAACTTGGAATTGAAACCATGCATTTATTGCTCCACAGATTACACTAGATAGATGTGGATCCTACAAAAGCAGTAAACCTAGAAATAAAAACAAACAATATTTCAAAAATAAAAGCAACATGAATAAGTAAGTAAAAACTAAGATAGAGGGTTGTTCCAACACCCCCCTAAGCTTGAATATGACTATGGCCTCATAGTCAACATTCTCACTTAAGAGGTGGAACAACGATACCGTTTGCTTTGAAGTGTGGTGAAGAAGGATGGTTAGATGATCAAGTGGACCAAGTGATTCTTGCTATCTCCCTCCTTTTTGTGGCCCATTTTTGTGTCTTAGTGGTTCTAAGATGTGACTTGCTTCATCCATCTTTCCTCTGTAAAAAACAGTTCGAAAAAATCTCATTTCGATACCTTTTACAGCCTATTTTATGTAGCTGTCCTGCAGGTGTCGATACTATCGACCAAGGTCGATGGTATCGAACCAGACTCAGCAATTTTGCTAAATCGACGCATGTAAAAGCTTGTGAACTCAAAAGTGTCGATACTATCGACCCTAGGGTCAATGGTATCGACTTTACTGGCACCATTTTTTCTGTAAATCTTCAGGAATCTCGATACTATCGACCCTAGGGTCAATGGTATCAACTTTTATTCAGCGTTTACTTCTCCAAACTCGATACTATCGACATGGGTGTCGATAGTATCGACCTTAACATTCTACACACTTCAAAACACGAGTTAGGGTACCATTTTTACAAAAATTATCAAAACCTAAGCAAAAACTAAGTACATAAACATAAAAGAACATAACCAAACATAAAAATGAATCGAAAGTTGGGTTGCCTCCCAACAAGCGCCCTTGTTTAATGTCCTAGGCTTGACATAAAGATACCTTTAACCTGGGTTGTCAAGAGATGTCTCCAATGAGTCATGTGGTAATTTGAATTTAACTCTATCATCACCAATCCCAAGTGTCAAGAAACCTCTCCCAATGGCAGCGATTACATCAGCCGTAGCTTGGAACGACCTTCCCAATAGCATCTCACCTCCTTCCAACTCATGCATGTCCATGACCACAAAGTCAACAGGGAAGATGAATTTGTCGACCTTAACTAGCACATCCTCACATATACCTTGTGGCTTCACAATGGATCCATCCGCCAACTCAATTGTCATAGAAGTTTGTGTTGGCTTCTTCAATCCCAGATTTTGAAAAGTGGCAAGTGGCATAAGATTAATGCTTGCCCCTGAGTCACACTGTGCTTGTGGAAAATGCTGGCCACCTATGGAACATGGGATGTAGAAACATCCTGGATCTTTCCTCTTCCTTGGTAGCCGTCCTTGGATTATAGAACTCACTTTTTCATCAACAACACAAATGTCAGTGTCTTTTATCCACCTTTTCTTGGTGATTATGTCCTTGATAAACCTTCCATATGCTGGAATCTTTTCTATCATTTCTACTAACGGAATATTAATATGGAGCTTCCTAAACATCTCCAAGAATTTCTTGTAGTGCCTATGCTCTTTCTTCAGCCTCATACTATCCGGGAAAGGCATGTTTGGGTCATTCGCTCGCTTGTGTGGTGGCACATATGGAACTTTAGGGGTCTCCTCCCCTAAGCTTGCTTCAACGCCACCTTTAGGATAGGATTTGACACATCATCTGTGGATCACATGACTTGTGGCTGCTCCCCTCTCTCAGTGATTGTAGCTTCACCATGACGCATGGCCTTCACCTGCTCCTCTTGCCTAGGTGCGGGCGCGACTGCGATGTGCTCTTGGTGGATTTTTTTGAATGGACAACATCCGCCTGATAGTCCATAATGACTGCGAGGATACGATATTCTTGGTGTAGCCTCCGTATCAAAAATCATTTTGCTTTTGTCCTGGACCTCCACCACCGAGGGCTCTACCTCAGAAATCACAGATATATATTTCACTTGATGATGTGCTTGAACAACATCTGCATTCCCAGCCTGTCTTTGTTGATTTGTATGCTTCATGGACACCACTTCATCGGAAATTTGAGTCACCGTCGTCTCTAGTGTCCTCATCTGCGCTCCATGACTTTGCAACATCTGCCCAAATTGATTCAAAATCTCACCCTGGGACTGTAACTGTTTGGCAAATGTACTCATCATCTCTTGATTTTGTTTCACCACCTGGCTAAGCAATTCATTGTTCTTTTCCTCTAGTCTAGGCTGCATCTTCTGAAAATTGTGTTCCTTCCTCCAATCATAATTGTTATTTCTATATCCCTGTTGATGCATATACTTTGCATGTGCTTCATCATCAGACCCATTGTCCTCTTTCTCTAGGAGCTTCTTGGCTATAAGATCCAACTTGTCATTAAGCGCTTTGATGGCCCTTGCTTCATGTGTAATGCCAACCTGCTCGGGTGCATCTCTTTCACCCCAAGACTGCTTTTTGGACATGTTCCTTAGAATCTCCTAACACCTTGTGCCTGTGTTGTTCAAAAAGAAACCAGAACCTGCTGAGTCCAAATTGCTCCTATCATGTTCATTTAGGGCGAAGTAGAAAATTTTAGCTTGCTTCTCCTTGTCTAAGCCGTGATGTGGACACTTCCTCAGCATGATCTGGAAGCGCTCCCAAGTTTTTGAGTATGTTTCACCGGCTCGCTGGCTGAAGTTGTGTATCTTCCTCACTAGATCGTTTGTCTTTTCAGGCGAGAAGAACCTCTCAAAGAACACCTCAACCATGTGATCCCAAGATTCAATGTACTCATCATCCAGATTGTGCAGCCATTCCCAAGCATTTCCCGCTAAAGAATTGGGAAAAAGTTTCAGGTAGAGTGTCTCTTGTGGGAACCTATCAATCTTTATCATATCACAATTTTCCACAAACGTGCTGATGTGGGTCACCGGATCCTCATTTTTAAGTCCATGGAAAGCCTGCGATTTGACCAACTGAATAAGCCCTGGATCAATCTTGTAACTGGGTATGTTGATAGCTTGTTTCTTGATTGGCCTCTTCTGCGCAGAAGAAGAAGAAGCCTTAATCCTTTCCCAGATCGTCTGCTCCTCATTTTCTACTCCGTCACCCATTATTACTTTGCTAGTACCTGAAATTTCAAATGGTAGTGTATGAATCGGTACTAATAATTAAAACAATGAATAAGATTTGCAATTCAGTTCAAAAGATGAAAAAAAAAATTACAAGAATTAAAAGTGGCATAGTGTAGCCGCTCACAGCACTCGTAGTGCTAAAATTCACCGTTTCCCCGGAAACGGTGCCAAAAACTTGACACGCGTAAACCGTGCGTGCAAACGCAAGTATACATATCAATGTAATATAGGCCTTGTGAGGCCCGAGTCGAACTCAGGGAAATGTGAATTTTAGTAGACTACTACTAACTGGTTGCGATCAGCTAAACTGATTAAAAGAGTTTGAGAATTGTTGTAAAATAAAAGAAAATAAAATAAAACAAAGAGAGCGATGATTAAATGTTGGTTTAATCAAATGAGAATGGGATTCCTTAGGATTGCCGATTTCACCATGGGGTCTCGTTATACCGAATATCTTGCATAAATGACGTAGATTTTATCGAATCTTGGACAAAGAGCCTGTAATCAAGATTGCCCTCTTTCACGGTACAATCCACTACCCAAATCTAAGACAATTCTACTTTCGTAGCAATTTATATCTTAGATTAGGTGCATTAACGATCACTCTGGGTATCTCTCCACTATCCGTACGTCGCCTAGTCTAAGGAACGCATAAGATGGTGTATAAAAGTGGGTTTTCTGACCTTTAATCCCCTTTCCAGAGTAAAAATTAGTCTAATTCTTTACCTATGTTCATGAAGAATAAGTAAATCAATCAATCTCCACAATTATATATCCAAGAAATGAGAATTCTATATCAATTCATGCAAAAATTCAATATAACGGTTCCCCGGGCTACTCCCGGGTCCTAAGGAACAATAGGGATTAGCCCCGCATGGTTGACAATGGAGAATACATATGAGTAGAGAAGAAAAACGTGGGAAACATGGAGAAAACTCATGTAACCCCTGATACGAAGGTGATCCTGGAGATCCTCCTCGAGAAACGCGCGTTTTGCAGTCTTCCGGTAGCAAAATCGCCCGTCGGAGGTGCCCGGATCGCTCGGTTGACGGCCTTCATATCTTGTCTCCTCTCTCTCTCCCCCTTCTTGGATGTTGTGCAATACAATATGAGATCCCCCTCGGGCCGTCCGTGCTCTTCTTAGGTCATAGGACCACTTTACGGCTCCGAAAAAGCTCAATCGTCGGATTAAAACGCTCCGTTTTAGTGCTGAAAATTGCCAGATCCCGACGCTGTCGATAGTATCGACCTAAGGTCGATGGTATCGACCATGATACAGGTTTTTCCTTCCAAAATCACGTTTTGGGGTTGCTTTCTGATAAAATGTCGATACTATCGACACCAGGGTCGATAGTATCGACTCTGGACAATGCAAAAGTGCCTAAAAAAAGTGCCGAAACATGTGTATAAGTCCAGGGATTATATAAAATCGTATAAATATGATAAAATAAGTATAATTTGATGCAAAAAGAACTATAGTGAATTATGCAAATATAATCAAGAAAATGACAAATACATGCATAAAATAGATATAAAATAAGCTTATAAAAGTGACTCAAAACCCATGCATCACCCATTGACCAAAAACATGGTCTCGCCATTGCACACCATGATTGCGTCGTGTGGTCTGACCTCCTCTACTGTGAATGGTCCACTCCATCGGGATTTCAGCTTCCCGGGATGCATCTTCAGCCTAGAGTTGAACAAAAGGACACGATCTCCTTTCTTAAAAATGCGCATCTGAATGTGGCGATCATGAATCAACTTTGTGCGCTCCTTGTATATCTGAGAGTTTTCATATGCATTCATTCGCAGCTCATCAAGTTCATTTAGTTCAAGTAACCTCTTCTTTCCTGCTTCATCATAACTCAGGTTTAACTTCCTCAGCACCCAATGTGCTTTATGCTCTAATTCCACTGGTAAGTGACAGGCCCGACCATAAGCCAACCTAAAAGGCGTGGTACCTATAGGTGTCTTGTATGCCGTCCGGTATGCCCACAACGCATCCGGTAGTAGGGAACTCCAATTCTTCCTCATGGAAGCCACAGTACGCTCCAATATCTTCTTAATCTCCCGGTTGGAGACCTCCACTTGTCCTTGAGTTTATGGGTGGTAAGGGGTACCAATGTTGTGTTTGACCCCGTATTTTCTCAATAGTGCCGAGAACTTTTGATTCCGGAAGTGTGTACCCCCATCACTAATGATCATTCGGGGCACACCGAACCTGTAGAAAATATATTCCTTAACAAACCTGCACACTACAGTGGAATCATTAGTCCTTGTAGGTATTGCCTCTACCCACTTCGACACATAATCAACAGCCAAAAGGATATACAAATTAGAATTTAAGGACACAAAGGGGCCCATAAAATCTATACCCCATAAGTCAAATACCTCAACCTCCTAGAATATATTAAGGGGCATCTCTTGTCTCATCAAAATGTTGCCCGCCCTTTGGCAGGAATCAAATTGACACACAAACTTATAAGCATCCCTAAACAAGGTAGGCCAGTATAGGCCACTTTCTAGTACTTTGGCTGCCGTACGAGAGCTTGCATGGTGTGCACCTGTCAGTAGTGTATGGCAATGATGAAGAACACTCTCATATTCCACCTCAGGTACACACCTGCGTAAGACACCATCCCTGCATTGCTTCAAGAGAATAGGGTCATCCCAAAAATAATATCGTAGAGAATGGAAAAATTTCTTCTTCTCTTGATACGTCCAATCATCCGGGATGATTTTGTAGGAAAGATAGTTCACAATATAAGAAAACCACAGATCTTTAGATGTCACTTTCAAAAGCTGTTCATCCGGAAATGTCTCGGTAATGGGTATGTGTAAATCTTTTTCATCTACCCTCTCTAACCTAGACAAATGGTCCGCAACCACATTTTCAATCCGCGCCTTGTCTTTGATTTCGATATCAAATCCCTATAAAAGCAAGATCCACCTAATCAATCTAGGTTTGACATCTTTTTTCTCCATCAAATACTTAATGGCGGCGTGGTCCGTCCAAACCATGACTTTTGATCCAACTAGATATTGCCGAAATTTTTCAAAAGCAAAAACAACGACAAGCAATTCTTTCTCGGTAGTCGTGTAATTGAGTTGGGCGTCATTCAAAGTTTTAGATGCATAAAAAATCACAGCGGGTTTATTGTCCACCCGCTGTCCCAACACAACCCTGACCGTGAAATCGGATGCGTCACACATTAGTTCAAACGGCTTGGTCCAATCCGGTGTTTGCACAACCGGTGCAGAAATCAATTTGTCCTTAAGCACGTTGAACGCATGTAGACATTTTTCATTGAAGTCAAAAACAACATCCTTTTCTAAAAGCTCAGATAAAGGTTTGGCGATTTTAGAAAAATCTTTTATAAAACGACGATAGAAACCGGCGTGACCTAAGAAACTCCGTACCCCTTTTACCGAATTGGGTGGGGGAAATTTGGAAATCACTTCGATTTTTACCGGGTCTACCTCCAAACCTTTGATAGACACTTTATGTCCTAGTACTATTCCTTCACTCACCATCATGTGACATTTTTCCCAATTAAGGATCAAATGTGTGTCCTCGTAACGTTGTAAAACCTTATCCAGATTGTAAAGGCACGCATCAAAAGATGCACCATAAACAGAGAAATCATCCATAAAAACCTCTAGATAGCGTTCTACCATATCAGAAAAAATGGCGAGCATACAACGCTGAAAGGTCGCCGGTGCATTACATAACCCAAAAGGTATACGGCGGTATGCAAACGTTCCATAAGGACAAGTGAAGGTGGACTTCTCTTGGTCCTTAGGATCTATCGAAATCTGATTGTACCCCGAATAACCATCCAGAAAACAAAAATATGATCGGCCGGCTAAGCACTCTAAAATTTGATCAATAAACGGAAGAGGAAAGTGATCCTTTAGCGTAGCGGCATTCAATCATCGGTAATCTATGCAAACACGCCACCCGATTACCAAGCGGGTGGTGACAGGTTCATTTAAAAGATTATGGGTAACAGTGATCCCCCCTTTTTAGGGACTACCTGCGTAGGACTCACCCACATAGAATCAGAAATAGCATAGATGATACCTGCAGAAAGAAGTTTAATCACCTCCTTCTTAACAACCTCCATCATGCTCGGATTTAGTCGACGTTGCGGTTGAATCACCGGATTGGGTCCCTCCTCGAGCCGAATCTTGTGCTGGCACAAAGTAGGGGAGATCCTCTTGATATCTGCAACAGACCACCCAAATGCTCCCCGGTGGTTCTTCAGCACTATCAGCAACTGGTCCTCCTCCTCAGCACTCAGATAAGCAGATATAATCATAGGAAACTTTTCTTCCTCAGCTAGAAATGAGTACTTGAGGTGCGGTGGCAACGACTTCAACTCCAATTCTGGCGGGCTGATTAAGGATGATTGAAGCGGTGGTGGGAGTTCGCCTAAATCTTCATAGTACCTCGCATAGAAGCACATCAACATCTGAAACATCTTGGCCCACTCCTTCAGTGATTTACTTCTTATCCAATCATGAGTGATATTGACTAAGCAGGCCTCAAGTGGTAATTCTGGATATGCATCAAAAACCGAATTTGCTATAGCCTCATCTTCAACAGAGGGAGGAATGTCCTCCTCCTCATCGTTCGGAAAACCTACAGCCTTGCTAAGGGATACCACCTTGGTCTGCTCCATGATGTCTACAGCCAAAGTCCCTTTTCCACCTTGGTCATTACATGAGCCATATCTAAAAATGGCTTCCCTAGATAAAGTGAGATATTATGATCAAAATGCTTTACCATGTGGCATTGCTCTTTGGCTTTAGGTGAAGTGGCGCTAGAAGGCATGACCATCTCGAATCGATCATCGGCTATACCTAAGGTCAAATGACCTCTCCCCATCTCAAGTATCATGTTAGCTGTAGCTTGTAAGGGTCGTCCGAGTAGTAGCTCATTACCTTGTTCATCTTGCATCTCCATGACGACAAAATCTGTTGGAAATACAAATCGATCTACTTTCACTAGCACGTCTTCACAAATACTGTATGGCTTTACCACTGAATTGTCCGCCAACTGGATTGTCATGTTGCTCGGCCGTGACTCTTTTAATCCCAGCTTCTTGAATGTAGAGAGGGGTATCAAGTTAATGCTCGCCCCTGAGTCACATAGCGCTTCACCAAACTTAACTTTCCCAATGTAACATGAGATGTTGAAACAACCTGGATCCTGCCTCTTTGGCGGCAATGTGCCCATGATGAAGGCACTCACCTGCTCCTTGAGCACAACAACCTCCGTGTCTAGGATTTTTCTCTTCTTGGTAATGATGTATTTCAGAAATTTGCCATAAGAAGGGATTTTCTCAATTGCTTCCAATAATGGGATGTTGACCGAAAGCTTTCTGAAACTGTCTAGAAACTTTTTAAATTGGGCATCCACTTTCCTTGCCTTTGCACTGTTCGGATATGGGACCGGGACAACCTGTGCCCTTTGATGTGGTGGCACATAAGGTTTCCTTTTCTGCGTCTCCTCCTCATCTGCAATAAGATCATCAGTAGCATCCACTGCTATATCCGCAACTGGTTCAGTGACCGGTATGGGTAGCTCCTCAGTGGCCTCACCTTCAATTTCTGCTTGGGGTTTGCTTAGTTCATCGGCTCTGGGGTTTAACAGTTTCATGCCACTCCTTAGCAAGATGGCATTCGCCTGCTGTTTTCCTCCTGGAATATTAGTGTTACCCAGAAAACCTTGGTGCGCCGACTTCTTCAAATTGGCTATCTCCGCTGCCATTTGCGCCATGGACGTCTCTATTGTCCTCATTTGATCCCCATGGCTCTGCAGTGTCTGCCTGAACTGGTTCATAAACTCTCCCCTTGTTGCTTTATCTGCTGGCCAAAAGTAGTCATTAATTCTTGATTTTGCTTTATCACTTGATTGAGTATCCTACTTTGCAAGAAGTTTCTTCGCGAGAAGGTCCATCTTCTCATTCAGCTCCTTGATTGCTTTAGACTCCCCTACTACTTGAACATGCTCAACAACGTCCTTGTCACCCCACAATTGCTTCTTGACCATGTTCTTAAGGATTTCCCAACACATGGTGTCTGTGTTGTTCAAGAAGAATCCTGAGCCTGCTGAATCGAGGTTACTTCTATCATGCTCGGAGAGAGCAAAATAGAAGATCTTGACCTGTGTCTCCTTGTCAAGCCCGTGATGTGGGCACCGCCTAAGCATGATCTGAAACCTTTCCCAGGTCTCAGAGTAGGTCTCCCCTGCTTTCTGAGTGAAGTTGTGGATCTTCCTGACCATGTCATTGGTCTTCTCAGGTGGGAAGAACCTTTCAAAGAAAACCTGCACCATGTGGTCCCAGGATTCCACATATTCATCATCCAGGTTGTGCAACCACTCTCGTGTGTTTCCCGCTAGAGAACTCGGGAAGAGCTTCAAGTAAAGAACATCTTGTGGAAATCTGTCTATAATTATCATATCACAATTCTCCACAAATTGACATATATGCGTGACTGGGTCTTCATTCTTGAGCCCATGGAATGCATTCGACTTCACCACGTTGATTAATACAGGATCAATCTTGTATGTCGGAATATTAACCGCCTTCTTCTTGATCGGCCCCTTGGAAGCGGATGAAGAAGAAGCTTTGATCTTCTCCCATATTGTCTGTGGCTCTGCCATCTCTTCTTGTTTGGGTTCAAAATCTATATCCTCCAGATGGTCTTGATTATAATCCTCCTCGTCTTCCGGTCCCAGCAATGGAACCTCTGATGCCTCTCGCGTGTAGTCGGTGCTACGCGTCTGCACCATACACAATACCTGCAAAGTGAAAATTTAAGTTCAGTACCGTGCTTGACGATTACAAAATTTAGAAAATAGACTATGAATTTTTAAAATGAAAAAAAATAAAAATAAAAATGTGGCCTAGAGTGGCCGCTTGTAGCACTCGTAGTACCGACAACTTGTCGTATCCCCGGCAACAGTGCCAAAAACTTGACAGGCTTTTTACGTGCGTAGAAATGCAAGTGTACGCGTCAATGTAATATAGGCCTTTGTGAGGCCCGAGTCGAACTCAGGGATATGTGAATTGTCGGAGACTACTACTAACTACTCACAATCAGCTAGACTGATTAAAGAGTTGGAAATTGTTGTTAAAATTAAAAGAAAATGAAATGAAACAAAACAAAGCAATCGATTAAATGTTTGGTTTAATCAATTCAAGATGAGATCTTTAGGATTGCAGTTTCACCGCAGATTTTCATTGTATTAAATTCTATTCAGTTATCCAAATTTATCTCTCTATCCGGGTAGTGGCCTGAAATCAGAATTGTCCACTGTCGTGGTACAATTCACTACCTATGTCTAGGTCGGTTCCACCATCGTAGTAACCTATACCCTAAACTAGGTGGATTAAAAACGATCTCTCGGTGTCCACCATTAACCTTACACCACCTTGTTCAAGGGATTTGTCAATTAATGTAAATTTTGTCTCTTTTCAACCATTAACTCTTCTTTCAAAGTAGTTAAGGGCATTAGATTATTATTATGGTGATCAAGCATAACAATATAATTGAGAAAATGAAATTATACAACGGATTTAAGAGATAAAATATGAATTACTATGATAAAATTGTCATACAATGAATTCCCGGGCTACTCCCGGTCCTAAAGACAAAGGGGATTGGCCCCGCATGTTCATCTTAGAGCAAAACATGGAGTGGAAAAAGGGAAACATGGAGAAAAATGTGATTGAGTGGTGAAACCCCTGAACGGAGAAGATCCAAGCGCTCCTTGGCATAGAATACATATTCTCCCGCCTTTCGGTGGTGGAAATCGTCTTGTTCAGTGTCCGGATTGGCTGGGGCGTGCTTCTGGGCTCCATTCTTCTCTCCACACCTTCTCGGGATGTGTGCAACGAATAATGATGTGATATATTGCTCTTGGCCGCCGTCATTAGGTATAATCACTGAGTTAGGTCGCCAAATTACCACAACCGTCAGATTTAGATCAATCTGAAGCAAACATGTATCTGACGGTGTCGATACTATCGACGCGAGTCGATAGTATCGACCTTGGGTGATATCGGCTGATTTTCTTTTCTTTTTTCTGTCGTGACTGATGCTAACTCGATACCATCGACGCGAGTCGATGGTATCGACATTCATAGGCATCGGTTTTGTCCTTTTGTCGTCGTTGTAGCTCCACTCGTCGATGGTATCGACTTTTGTGTCAATAGTATCGACTCTCTTTTCTCCAACAACCTAATGGTATCTCGATACCATCAACTCTCCTGTCGATAGTATCGAGCTTTTACTGCTCCTTGCTGCTGCAGCCTGTGGTCCGGTCGATGGTATCGACCACTGTCGATGGTATTGACAACAACATATACTTGTTTTTCCTGAAATTTCAACATTAAACCACGTAAATCAAAACAAAACATATTCTTGTGATAATTTATGCTCAAAATACTGAAATAAGGGAGATTTGACATAGAGAAAGATCATAGACCAAAGTAGACGAATTATGCAACATTAACCACATAAATGACTAATAAATGCATAAAACACATATAAAACAAGTCTATAAATGCGACTCAAAATCATCGCATCAGTAGTGCCATGCTCAGTCTCTCTGAGCTAACTCAACTCTATGAGTATCTCATATGCACATACTTTATCCTCCCTCCTTGATCTAGGGTTCTCAGATTACCTCATTGGCACTCGTAATTAACTTCACAAGGTCTAGCCACATAAGCACAAACCAAAACATGACATGACATACTCTTCATAGGTCTCTAACCATGAAACATCATACCCAAAGCTCTCTTATATACACCACTAGATTCCTATGTGGGAAACCACTAACCTGAGCATGAGGCTGTACAAAACTAACATAGCTACCTCCTCTAGGGTCTTGGGCTCTCTCCCTCACCTAGATGGCAGGCACTCATTTTCATGTTCACATATGCATATGTAACTAGCCTCTCTCTGTCTCTAGGGTTTGGTCCTCCCAAGGACATCTAGGGTTCAACAAGACTATAGGAATCATGCATTAAGCAACACAACTCATTCACTCAGGAGTAGTCTAGTTTAGGACATATCATATCACATATCTCAGAATTCTCATATCTTGGAGTTTAGGTTCTCTAACCTTCTCCCAATGGGTCTCACTCTCTCTAGAGTTAACCCCGAAACTGGTCCTAACACTAGAGGTCCTCCTTCGTAAAAGAGATTGAGGCTCGTGCTGACTCACAACCTAGTCTTAACTTAAGATATATTATCTCATAAAAGTCTAGTTACTTTCATCATCAAAACTTATCTCAAATCCTCAAAACTGAACGTAAGTCCTCAAAGACAAACATATATCATCATAAACTATCTTTTATCATCTCTGTCAAACTTACATCATATCACGAAAACTTATTTCATCTATTCTATCTATCATATATTCCAACAAGGCTCTAGACATCTAATCTAGAACTACTCTCTCTTCTAGACTGATGTCATACACTTTCACTTAGGTTGCATGGTCACCTCCTACTCGTACATGTGTGGAGACACATTTTTATAATACATATATATAATAAAATATTATATAGTTTTTCTCCGATAAAACATGCGTCAGAGAAAACTATCAAGGTTTGATCCGATTGGAATCAAAAACCAAATCATGAAAATGAGTGTCCTACACATAGTAGAGAGTACAATGTCATGAAAACTAGGGAAAGGGGTGATAACAAGGGGTAGACTAGTGTAGCTACTCTAGACAATGAGCACCATATGTCTAGGGTTTCTCTTCCCTTGATGCACGCCATTTCCAAATAATGCAACGTCCCATACCTCTGCACTATAAGGAAAGAACGACATCTAAGGACTTGTTATACCACAAGCACTAGTCTAGACCTAGTTCTTGGACATCTAGGTGCTAACCTAGAGGCTAGGTCAGATCTAGTCTCTAAAAGATGACTAATATAACCCTAAGGATTATTAAGTTCAAGATTCTTTGGTTTTGAGTTGCATAATGAGCAAATGTCAAGCTTTGCTATTGTTCATGCTCTGATACCACCTGTGACGTCCCCGGATTTTCTAAAACTTAATCCGATGTGCGACGTCCAAATTGAAACCCTCACCTCAGCGAGAATCCCAATTCAAACATCCCACACGAGGCTAAGAAGAAGAAAATCAAGGGAGTCATAAGGAAACAACCAGTAGCACATGTACATGAACAATAATAAAACCATACAACACATGTTCACCATTCAACATATAATTACATAATGAATTGTTACAACATTTGATATTACATATTGAACAACAAACTCTACATATACATTTACTACAACTAATCAACATGATCTTAAGACAATAGGTCAACCTGTACATCAGCTCACCACACAACTCTCAACTATCTTGGATCTTCAAGAACATATGCCACAACCTAAACAAAAGATTACATGCGGTACACGTCAGTACAATATTCAAGAATATTGTACTGAGTACGCCTACGTGTCTTTTATATACCTCTCATCATATCTTGGCAATAAGATAAAACTAATATACTTGGCAGTAACAGAAGAATATAAGAAAAGCGTATACTTGCACAAAGATATTCATTAACAAAAGAGAACACATATTTTAAGATCATTTTCCATTATATGCTTGTGCATCTTCCTACCAATGGGATAGATGCATCTAGGCCACATGAGCTTCTTACCAAAGAGATATATCATTGTACATGTGATCTGCTTACCAAAGAGATAGATCACTCACTAGCACTATGCTTACCAAAGAGATATAGTGCTTTCATATAATGGAACAGACATATTATGTTTCATGTGTTCATAGCCATAAATATGGAAAATCAAGCAAGATATCATATAAAAACAATCATTCATCCAATATCATATGCCAAGTATTCTAGTACACATATAACACAAGCATATTTTATAATAAGCCAAGTAAGAGGTAATGGCGTACCTTCCAACGAGATATTCCTAATCATCACATATTCCTCATGTCATCTATATCCTGGTCAAACCCTGATAAAGATAAGATCACATACGATCATTAGGTTCTCATCATTATTAACCCTATTTATATCCATTTTAGGGTTTGCCTATCTCATTATGATATCCTCATGATTACTTGTATTCTTGCCTTATATTTATCTTACTGATGTCATTTTTCAGATTATAGTTCATCAACTGGATATACTCATGTGTCACATTATTATGTGAACATACTTAACATTATGTCACTTTCATTAACCATATTAGGGATACATCACTTGTATTAACTTCTTGGGATTATATTACTGATCTTATATTCTAGATTAGTATACATAATCTGATTACCTAATTACATATGATTATGCGTACATGTTAACCCTATGTTACATGTATTAATCATATTAAGGTTTATATCATATTAAGAGCAAACATCAATGTATAACATGGGTTAATGGTGTCATCCTGATCTCATATTTAAATCTGAGGTTTCAGATACCGATATGAGTCTATTCTATAAATTCCAGTATTTTGTGAGCATAACTGTAATTATTATACATTAATTAGGGTTATTAGCCCTAATTAGCCATATAAAGAAAATTACATGATTTTGTGCATCAACATCATAACTACTGACCTTATATGTATTATAGACATCAAAAAGGATTTACTGACATTTTATCATAATTTTAGGCCATCGTTTGGTATTTATTATCCATTAAGCAAGCATTACACATATTACATGATATCACTAATATTAATGCTTCAAAAACATGATATTATCATTTTACTATGTTCTACTCATTTTTCTGAGATTTTCGGTACCTTATTTGTATTTTTCTGATCATCGAGCTAATTTCTACAAATTATTCAAGAACAGAGCATTTTCTATTATTTATACAAGATTAGAGAGTTTTCTGGATATATACCTTTTTGTGGCCAATCCGGTGTCGCCACGTGGCCATGTGGGTTGTGCAACTCCAATTTGTATTTGCTTGGGATAGGCGGGCTGGTTGTTGGATCCGTTGATCCAAGATCCGCTTGCCCGAGTCGGGCATCTCTCTCTTTCGCTTCTCGCGATCCAGCGATGCGCCTGCCCTGTTTCACTAGCGCGCCGCCACACGACTCGGCTCCGGAAAACAATAGGAAGAGGTGCACTTCTCCTCGAGACAAGCTTAAACTTCTATGAGCTTCGTCCTTCTTCCCTCGATGCCTCCAGTCGTGTGGGTTCGCTGTTGGTGACTCCTCCTGGCAGATCGAGGAGCTAGCCGCCGCCTTCTTCCATAGCGCTGACGAAGTAGAGGCATGGTGCCTCCACGCCACCAAACCTCTGCCTAAAGGCAACATCAGCACCTACGGGTCTTTCTAGATTCCACCTCAGCTAAAAAACTCAGAGGGAAACCTGCTACATCCCTTCCCGAATTGGGTCTTCATCACCACCAAACTGGAGCTCGGTAGCCTACAGAACTTCCTATGTCTTACGATCAGACCATACACTAGCTTCGGCTGGCTACGGGGATCATTATTCCCTTCTTATCTTCCCTAAAACTCCTCCTCTATCTCAAATCCCTCATTCTAGTTCGGACCTTCTCTTTGTAATGGAGATGGGAGAGGAAGTGGAGGTCCATTCTCCCTCATCTCTACCTCATTTCCTATGCCCAGGGTCTCAAACCACTCGCAATGAGGACGATACTTCAACTCCCCGATTTAATATCCCCCCCTCACCCCACATTCTGGGAAAGTGGTGGCGGGGATGACCTCAACATCAACTCTCCCACTACCTTGCTCTAACCGCAAGGTAGGTGAGGACTTGACAGTCCTTGATCGAAAATCTAAGGGTCAGAATCTACGTCTAACAAGGAAGATCTGTGGCTTCTCTTATGAATGCTTAAGACCATAGAATTGATGATCTAGGGCCCTATTTTGGCCACACGATCCAACCATATATCAAAGGGGTGCGTGACAGAGCTAATATTCAGAACTTAGGCTATATAACCCAAATTTTATTAATAAAAACATCAATGTATTCATTATTTCATTATGTTCAAACTTAAATAACTTCCTCTAGGATCCTCTAATTGTCACCAAAATTTGACCATAGCTTTAACACAGCCCAAGCTACATTGTACATGAATTTGTTGTCCAAAACTTATTGTTTGCTCACTGAATAAAATTCCTCCAAAAGGCATGAACATAGGGATCCAAAACATGATATTAATATCACTTGACTTCCAAACTTTGACAAAACATTAGGAACTGTCATAGAAACTCAACATGCAAGAACTCACTTATACCATTGGACATTTTAAGATTCCAAAATTCCACTCCATCACATCCTACACACCTTAAAAGAAATTCCGTCCTCGGAATTATGGAAGAAAATCCAGTTTTTCACATCATATACATCTTAAAAGAACTTTCGTCCTCGAAAGTACACCATACTCATACTTCCAGTGGAAACCTTATCTTGCCTTCATCCACATGTAGGTACCATTCTATGTGTAACATATCCACAAAGGTTACCTAGAACCATGTATCCAAAGAACTATTAGGAGGTTTCAAGAGCATCATGGGTGAAACCTCACTCTATAGAAGGCTCAAACAAGGGTTTAGATGCTTAGGTTATGTCATCACATAACTCATATGTTAGATTTGCTTCCTTATCTTTAGCCCTGCATTAGGATTTCCACATCATATTACCATGTTCTAAAGGAGTTAACCCAAGTTAATCCATCCTCAAGGTGTCAACAACATTATTATGTTGTGCTAGCTGTCAAGCTATATATTTTTCATTTTTTTTTCATCTTTATTAAGCACTAAGATTAACACCTCATGTAACATGTTGCATTCATATGAACTTATTTCATTGCTCATAATGAATTGTAACATTTTCTAGTGATTTCTTCGCAAGATTAACCTACAATATCACCTTATCATCATTATTTATGTATGTGGTTAACCATTTATACATAGAGATTTATCAAACTATACTCATTGTTCCATCACACCATATCTACTTATATCACATCTCGAGATTAGATCACATCCTTACATATATTATATCATGGTTGTGCTACACAAACTTATGTGAGTGGCTAATCAAAGCTTTATTAAAACTTTATCTAGTCTAAATGAGGTTCTCCCAACCCATATCATGAGGGTAGTGCCATGCTCAGTCTCTCTGAGCTAAATAAATTCTATGAGTATCTCATATGCACATACTTTATCCTCCCTCCTTGATCTAGGGTTCTCAGATTACCTCATTGGCACTCGTAATTAACTTCACAAGGTCTAGCCACATAAGCACAAACCAAAACATGACATGATATACTCTTCATAGGTCTCTAACCATGAAACATCATACCCAAAGCTCTCTTATATACACCACTAGATTCCTATGTGGGAAACCACTAACCCAAGCATGAGGCTATACAAAACTAATATAGCTACCCCCTCTAGGGTCTTGGGCTCTCTCCCTCACCCAGATGGCAGACACTCATTTTCATGTTCACATATGCATATGTAACCAGTCTCTCTCTGTCTCTAGGGTTTGGTCCTCCCAAGGACATCTAGGGTTCAACAAGACTATAGGAATCATGCATTAAGAAACACAACTCATTCACTCAGGAGTAGTCTAGTTTAGGACATATCATATCACATATCTCAGAATTCTCATATCTTGGAGTTTAGGTTCTCTAACCTTCTCCCAATGGGTCTCACTCTCTCTGGTGTTAACCCTGAAACTGGTCCTAACACTAGAGGTCCTCCTTCATAAAAGAGATTGAGGCTCGTGCTGACTCACAACCTAGTCTTAACTTAAGATATCTTATCTCATAAAAGTCTAGTTACTTTCATCATCAAAACTTATCTCAAATCCTCAAACTGAACATAAGTCCTCAAAGACAAACATATATCATCATAAACTATCTTTTATCATCTCTGTCAAACTTACATCATATCATGAAAACTTATTTCATCTATTCTATCTATCATATATTCCAACAAGGCTCTAGACATCTAATCTAGAACTACTCTCTCTTCTAGACTGATGTCATACACTTTCACTTAGGTTGCATGGTCACCTCCTACTCGTACATGTGTGGGGACACATTTTTATAATACATATATATAATAAAATATTATATAGTTTTTCTCCGATAAAACATGCGTCAGAGAAAACTATCAAGGTTCGATCCGATTGGAATCAAAAACCAAATCCTAAAAATGAGTGTCCCACACATAGTAGAGAGTACAGTGTCATGAAAACTAGTGAAAGGGGTGAGAACAAGGGGTAGACTAGTGTAGCTACTCTAGACAACGAGCACCATATGTCTAGGGTTTCTCTTCCCTTCATGCACGCCATTTCTAAATAATGCAACGTCCCATACCTCTGCACTATAAGGAAAGAACGACATCTAAGGACTTGTTATACCACAAGCACTAGTCTAGACCTAGTTCTCGGACATCTAGGTGCTAACCTAGAGGCTAGGTCAGATCTAGTCTCTAAAAGACGACTAATCTAACCCTAAGGATTATTAAGCTCAAGATTCTTTGGTTTTGAGTTGCATAATGAGCAAATGTCAGGCTTTGCTATTGTTCATGCTTTGATACCACCTGTGATGTCCCCAGATTTTCTAAAACTTAATCCGATGTGCGACGTCCAAATTGAAACCCTCACCTCAGCGAGAATCCCAATTTAAACATCCCACACGAGGCTAAGAAGAAGAAAATCAAGGGAGTCATAAGGAAATAATCAGTAGCACATGTACATGAACAATAATAAAACCATACAACACATGTTCACCATTCAACATATAATTACATAATGAATTGTTACAACATTTGATATTACATATTGAACAACAAACTCTACATATACATGTACTACAACTAATCAACAAGATCTTAAGACAACAGGTCCACCTATACATCAGCTCGCCACACAACTCTCAACTATCCTGGATCTTCAAGAACATATGCCACAACCTAAACAAAAAATTACATGCGGTACATGTCAGCACAATATTCAAGAATATTGTACTGAGTACGCCTACGTGTCTTTTATATACCTCTCATCATATCTTGGCAATAAGATAAAACTAATATACTTGGCAGTAATAGAAGAATATAAGAAAAGTGTATACTTGCACAAAGATATTCATTAACAAAAGAGAACACATATTTTAATCTCATTTTCCATTATATGCTTGTGCATCTTCCTACCAATGGGATAGATGCATCTAGGCCTCATGATATGCTTACCAAAGAGATAGATCATTGTACATGTGATCTACTTACCAAAGAGATAGATCACTCACTAGCACTATGCTTACCAAAGAGATATAGTGCTTTCATATAATGGAATAGACATATTATGTTTCATGTGTTCATAGCCATAAATATGGAAAATCAAGCAAGATATCATATAAAAACAATCATTCATCCAATATCATATGCCAAGTATTCTAGTACACATATAACACAAGCATATTTTATAATAAGCCAAGTAAGAGGTAATGGCGTACCTTCCAAAGAGATATTCCTAATCATCACATATTCCTCATGTCATCTATATCCTGGTCAAACCCTGATAAAGATAAGATCACATACGATCATCAGGTTCTCATCATTATTAACCCTATTTATATCCATTTTATGGTTTGCCTATCTCATTATGATATCCTCATGATTACTTGTATTCTTGCCTTATATTTATCTTACTGATGTCATTTTTCAGATTATAGTTCATCAACTGGATATACTCATGTGTCACATTATTATGTGAACATACTTAACATTATGTCACTTTCATTAACCATATTAGGGATACATCACTTGTATTAACTTCTTGGGATTATATTACTAATCTTATATTCCAGATTAGTATACATAATCTGATTACCTAATTACATATGATTATGTACACATGTTAACCCTATGTTACATGTATTAATCATATTAGGGTTTATATCATATTAAGAGCAAACATCAACGAATAACATGGGTTAATGGTATCATCCTGATCTCATATTTAAATCTGAGGTTTCAGATACTGATATGAGTCTATTTTGTAAATTCTAGTATTTTGTGAGCATAACTGTAATTATTATACATTAATTAGGGTTATTAGCCCTAATTAGCCATATAAAGCAAATTACATGATTTTGTGCATCAACATCATAACCACTGACCTTATATGGATTATAGACATCAAAAAGGATTTACTGACATTTTATCATAATTTTAGGCCATCGTTTTGTATTTATTATCCATTAAGCAAGCATTACACATATTACACGATATCACTAATATTAATGCTTCAAAAACCTGATATTATCATTTTACTATGTTCTACTCATTTTTTTTAGAATTTTGGTACCTTATTTGTATTTTTCTGATCATCGAGCTAATTTCTACAAATTATTCAAGAACGAAGCATTTTCTATTATTTATACAAGATCGGAGTGTTTTCTGGATATATACCTTTTTGTGGCCAATCCGGTGTCTCCACGTGGCCATGTGGGTTGTGCAACTCCAATTTTTCTTTGCTTGGGATAGGCGGGCTGGTTGTTGGATCCTTGGATCCAAGATCCGCTTGCCCGAGTCGGGCATCTCTCTCTTTCGCTTCTCGCGATCCAGCGATGTGCCTGCCCTATTTCACTAGCGCACCACCACACGGCTCGACTCCAGCGAACAATAGGCAGAGGTGCACTTTCCTCGAGACAAGCTTAAACTTCTGTGAGCTTTGTCCTTCCTCCCTCGATGTCGCCAGTCGTGTGGGTTCGTTGCTGGTGACTCCTCCTGGCAGATCGAGGAGCTAGCCGCCGCCTTCTTCCATAGCACCGACGAAGTAGAGGCATGGTGCCTCCACGCCACCAAGCCTCTGCCTAAAGGCAACATCAACACCTACATGTCTTTCTGGATTCCACCTCAGCTACAAAACTCAGAGGGAAATATGCTACATCCCTTCCCGAATCGGGTCTTCATCACCACCAAACTGGAGCTCGGTAGCCTACAAAACTTCCTATGTCTTACGATCAGACCATACACTAGCTTCGGCCGGCTACGGGGATCATTATTCCCTTCTTATCTTCCCTAAAACTCCTCCACTATCTCAGATCCCTTATTCTAGTTTGGACCTGCTCTCTGTAATGGAGATGGGAGAGGAAGTGGAGGTCCATTCTCCCTCATCTCTACCTCATTTTCTATGCCTAGGGTCTCAAACCACTCGCAATGAGGACGAGACTTCAAATCCCCAATTAGATATCCCCCCCTCACCCCACGTTCTGGGAAAGTGGTGGCGGGGATGACCTCGGCATCAGCTCTCCCACTACCTTGCTCTAACCGCAAGGTAGGTGAGGACTTGACAGCCCTTGATCGAAAATCTAAGGGTCAGAATCTACGTCTAACAAGGCAGATCTGTGGCTTCTCTTATGAATGCTTAAGACCATAGAATTGATGATCTAGGGCCCGATTTTGGCCACACGATCCAACCATATATCAAAGGGGTGTGTGACAGAGTTGATATTCAGAACTTAGGCTATATAAACCAAATTTTATTAATCAAAAACATCAATGTATACATTATTTCACCATGTTCAAACTTAAATAACTTCCTCTAGGATCCTCTAATTGTCACCAAAATTTGACCATAGCTTTAACACAACCCAAGCTACCTTGTACATGAATTCGTTGTCCAAAACTTATTGTTTGCTCATTGAATAAAATTCCTCCAAAAGGCATGAACATAGGGATCCAAAACATGATATTAATATCACTTGACTTCCAAACTTTGACAAAACATTAGGAACTCTCATAGCAACTCAACATGCAAGAACTCACTTATACCATTGGACATTTTAAGATTCCAAAATTCCATTCCATCACAGCTATCTCCATGTGCTTGTAAAGCTCTCATTCCTTCCATCTTCCCAATTCCCTTTGTCAAAGAGAAAAGGTTGAAGCAAGCTACTCTGAGTGATGGTGAAGCTGTTGCTGGTCTTCTTCAAGGTTGAAGAAGAGGTGAAGATCTTCTCCAGGTGAAGGAGAAGGGCAAGGCCAAGATTCAAGAAGAGTGGGTAATTCCTTATGTAGGTGAAAGACTCTTGTCTTGAATAGGTAAGTCCTTGGATGTATGATTCTCCTTGTATCTATTATGATGGAATATAAGTATACACATATTGCAAATTCCTAGAGGTTGACCTCTCTAGGTAGTGGATTGACTATCTCCTAGTTTGGAGATTGTAACCACTTTAACCACCTTGTCCAAGTGCATGTTTTAATTTCTCTCATCCTTGCTATGCTTGCTTAGATAGGACTTCAAATTGATTTCAAGCTTTTAGTTTCAATTGATATAATTTGAAGGTCTAACTTTTCTTGTGAGAATATTGAAGCTCTATTCATCCCCCTCTAGAGCCCTAGATCCAACAAGTGGTATCAGAGCCAAGGATCTTCTCCAACTATCTCCCACAAGATGAGAAGATGGATGAGAACCTACTTGGTTCAATAAACCTAGAGGGAGGCTTCTCTATGCGTCTTCCAGTCTTCGACAACACCAACTTCCTTTATTGGAAGAGGTGTATGTAGTTCTACATTCTAGGGATGAAATTTGATATATGTAAGGTGATGGTCACACCATACAAGGAGCTAATCGGAGCTGTGTCAACATGGAATGAAGTTTCTCTAAAAAAAGGCCAGCTCAATGCCAAAGTTATAAGCATCCTCTATGCATCCCTTACCCCAACAGAGTTCAACCACGTCTCGTCATGGGGTACAACCTATTAGATATGGGATAAGTTGTGCATCACCTATGAGGGCACAAAGCAAGTGAAGGAGGCCAAAATCTACATGATAAATAGCCTTCTGGAGAACTTCAAGATGGGCAAGAAAGAAGGAATTGTTGAGATGTACTCTAGGCTCAACATCATCATCAATGGCCTAGCTGTTTTGGGAAACACTTTGGATAGAGGGGAAATCAACTCCAAGATCTTGAGGACTCTACCAAAGAGATGTGAGTCTAAGGTGACCTCCATTGGAGAAGTGAGAAGCCTTGGTGACATCCCAACTGAAGAGATTATTGGAAATCTACAATCTCATGAGCCAAGGCTTGACAAGCAAGAAGAAGAAGCCAAGCAAGAAGAGAAAGAAGCAAGAATGATCAAAGATAGTGCCTTCAAAGCTCAAGTGGAGGCTGTCATCCTTCAACAACAATTTTCTTGCCAAACTTCTCCTTCCTCCTCTAGTGAAGATGATGGCCCTAGTAAGCATGAATCCAACTACTCCCAGGTAAAGCACTTGAAGGGAAAGAAATCTTCCTCCTCTACTCCTAGATGCTACAAGTGTGGCAAAAAAGGACACTACAACAGTGAATGTACAAAATCAAGAAAGTCACACCACAAGTGCAACTCCCAAAAGGAGGAAGAGTACAAGAAGGAGAGAAAGTACAAGAGGAAGGAAAAGAAGGAAAGAAGACACAAGAATGCAGCTCATGCAGCTAGGTAAGCATCATCCTCAAGTGGCTCAAGATCCAATGAAGATGGAGAGTGCCACCTTGCACTCATGGCCTATACAAGTGAAAAAATTGGTGAGGTAAGCTTACATGACTTAGATAAAGAAAATCTTATTGATATGCTTATTTCTACCCGTTCTTCTTTTGCTAAATGTAAATCTAAAAGAAAGAGGTTAGGAAACATCATTGATGATTTGTATGCTAAACTTGAGATTCTTGAGCAAAATGAGAAAATTCATCTTGAGTGCATTGATAACTTGTAAGGCCAGTTTCTTGATCTTGAGCTCCAATAAAATGGAGTTGAGGTAGAGAATGTTGTTTCCCTTAAGAACATTGAAACTCTTAAGGAAGATAACCAAAAATGCCTATATGAGCTTGAAATACTTAAAACTGAAAATGATGAATTTAAGCTTATTGTTGATGCTCATACAGATGAAAGGGATGTATATCTCAAAGAAATTCAAGTTCTTAAATCGAAAAATTCTAGGTTGCTTGGTCAAGTTAATGATTTATCTTCTAGACCTATCTTGCCTAGTAATGATGTTTCTTCAATTTCTCTTGAGAAAGATTCTTATTTGACTAAAGCCCTCTATTTAGAGGTCGACCTTGTTCATGCTAGAGATGATCTTTCTAGTTTGTCTTCTATCTCTTAATGATGACAATCATAGACTTAGAGCCTCTCTACAGAAATTCCTCTAAACTCCCTAAATGAAATCCTTGACCATTATACCAAACAAAGGTGGTACTTGTGGTTTGGGATTTGGAGGGGGAGAACCTAAATGCAAGAATAGAGCCAGAGGTAAGATAAAGAGTAAGGAAACCTCCTTTTTCATTGGAGAGTCTTCTGGCACTAAGAACCCTATGATTTGTTCTCATTGCAAATGTGTTGATCATTATTCTAGTTATTGTCCTTACAAGCCTAAGGGGACCAACCCAAAGATGAAATGGGTCCCCAAGCTAACTCTAAATCTCAAAGTTTGAGTTGGAAACTGACACTCTCCTTTCTTGCAGGAAAAATGTAGATGGATTGTTGATAGTGGCTGCATTAAACACATGACTGGCGATATAAGCCATTTCAATAACTTCACTAAGAAGAAAGGAGGCTCAGTTACCTTTGGGGAAACAAGAAAGATAAGGTAAAAGGTGAGGGTTATGTAGGTGAATCCTTGTGTATCTAGAATGTTCTCTTTGTGGATGGCCTACATAACAATTTAATAAGTGTAAGTCAATAATGTGATAATGGTTACCTTGTGCTATTTACTTCTTTTGAATGCTGGATTTTAGATTCCCTCACCTATCAAGTCATATATAAGGGAACTATAAGTGTTAATATTTATGTAATTGTGCTTGAATATATTAAGCCTATTGTTAGTAGATGCCTAGTAGTCAATTTGAATGATATTTCTCTTTGGCATCATTGGCTTAGTCATGTAAATATACATTAATTGAAGAAGTTGAGCAAAAAGGACTTGGTCAAGGGACTTCCCAAATTGGATTTTGAAAAGGAAGAGGAATGCCAACCTTGTACCTAAGGAATGCATATCAAGTCCTCCTTCAAATCTAAAGGAGTCCTTAGCACCAAGAGAGCTCTTGAACTTCTCCATATTGATCTATTTTGGACTAATGAGAACTCAATCGCTTTGTGGTTCCAAGTATTGTCTTGTTATTGTCAATGATTTCTCTAGATATACTTGGAACTTCTTTCTTGTTTCCAAGAGTGATACGCTTGATGTTTTCTCTAGTTTTTCTAAACGAGTTGAGAATGAAGCTTCTTGCCAATTTGTTTGCATCCATAGTCATCATGGGAGAGAATTTGAAAATGATCTTTTTGAACACTTTTGTGAAGAATTTAGATATGCACATAACTTCTCCTCACCTCTAACACCTCAACAAAATGGGGTTGTAGAGAGGAAGAATATGTCACTACATGAGATGTCTAGGACCATGCTTTTAGAGTATGACGCCGAAGCTATTAGTACCTCTTGTTTTGTGCAAAACTGGGTTTTTACACATCCTTCTTTGAAGAAAACACCCTATGATATATGGCGTGGTAGCAAGCCTTCTATCGAGTATTTCCATGTTTTCAAATGTCCATATTTGTTTTGAATACGAAAGATTCTCTCAAAAAGTTTGATCTGAAATCTTATAAGGCTTTCATTCTTGGCTATAGTACTACTAGCAAGGCTTATAGAGTGTTTAATGTTGATCTTGCTAAAGTAGAAGAATCCATTAATGTTAAGTTTAATGAGACTAACCGCTCTATTTCCAAAGGTATTATTCCAAATGATGATGTTGCAGGTGAGGTGATACCCATCCTAAAAGAACTCAACATCACCAAAAAAGGAAAGGAGGCGGTCTTTCAAGAAGAAGACAAAGATGAAGAGAAGAAGGTTCCAACCCCCAATTTGCAAAAAATCATCCAAAAGAGCTAATTTTAGGTGACCCATTTGAAAGAATGAAGGCACGAGCTGCCTACAAAAAAGAACAAGCCAACATTGCCTTCATCTCAAAACTCAAGCCAAAGATCGTAAAAGAAGCTCTTGAGGATGATGAATGGATCCTAGCCATGCAAGAAGAATTGTAGCAATTCGAAAAGAATAAAGTGTGGACCCTAGTGCCAAGACCAAGTGATAGAAAGATCATTGACAGCAAATGGGTCTACCACAACAGGCTAGATGAAAGTGGAAAAGTGGTAAGTAATAAATCAAGATTAGTGGCTCAAGGCTCCAATAAGCAGGAAGGTATATATTTTTATGAAACAGATGCACATGTAGCTAGACTTGAGTCCATTCGTATGTTGCTTGCTTTTTCTAGTTATAAAAACTTTCCTATTTATGAAATGGATGTTAAAAGTGCGTTTTTGAATGGTAAAATTGAGGAGGAAGTGTATGTTGCACAAACCTCAGGCTTTGAACATGATAGTTTACCTAACCATGTTTATTTGTTGCAAAAAGCTCTCTATGGACTCAAACAAGTAGCTAAAGCTTGGTATGAGAAATTAAAGAACTTTTTGTTACATCATGGGTATATCATGGGAAAAGTACCTTATTTCTTAAACACACTTCTAACAAATTTCTTATAATTAAAATATATGTTGATGATATCATTTTTGGCGGAACCAATCTTGATCTTTGCAAGGAATTTAGTGATCTTATGCAGAGTGAGTTCAAGATGAGCATGATGGGTGAGCTTACTTTATTCCTTGTCTTTCAAATCAAGAAAACGAAAGATGGGAACTTCATCAACCAAGGAAAATACACAAGTGAGCTACTAAAGCAGTTTGGGATTGAGAACACCAAGCCGATGGATACACCCATGTCAAACATCGCCAAACTTGATAAAGATGAAGAAGGCAAGAAGGTAGGTGAGAAGATCTATAGAGGTATGATTGGAAGTTTACTTTATTTAACTGTCTATAGACCTAATATAATGTTTAGTGTTGACTTGTGTGCTCGCTTTCAATCAAATCCCAAGAAATCACATCTTATAGATGTTAAGAGGATTTTAAGGTACTTAGCCAAAACCCCAAATTTTGGACTATGGTATCCCAAGCAAGGAATTTTACTCTTATGACTTATAGTGATGTGTATTATGTAGGATGCTTGATTGATAGGAAGTGCACAAGTGGCACTTGCTTCCTCCTAGGACCATGGTTAGTGTCTTGGTTCACCAAGAAACAGAGCATAGTGTCATTATCAACCATTTAGGTTGAATACATTGCAGCCGAGAGTTGTTGTACCCAAGTCCTATGGATGAAGCAAAAGCTCTGAGATTTTAACATTTATTTTGATGCTTCTCCTATCTATTGTGATAATACTAGTGTAATCAATTTATCTTACTATCCTATATTGCATAGTATAGCCAATCATATAGAGGTTCGTCATCATTTTCTGCATGATCACATTGCCAAAAAGGATATCTATATCTCACATGTGGACACAGAAAATTAGTTGGTGGACATTTTCACCAAACCTCTAGCTAGAGATCAATTTAATTTTATTAGACCTAAACTACTCATTACTAGTTTGGATGAAACTAGTATGCTTTCTAGCTAATCACTATCTTTCCTATATGATTTACTTATGTCTTGATCACCTTTGCTTGCTTAATGCTAAAATTTTCATGTTCTTTTGCCTTATTTTTCACTTGTTTGGGGTATTTTACACAAACACTTGTTTTATCACAAAATGGTACCCAATGATGAGTTATATGTGCCTAAGTATGTTTAATATGCAAAATGGACTATAAAAATAAATTTAATTAGCACTCAAGAGGCTAGAAATTAAAAGTTCTAAAGTTGGTTCAGGTTGACCATCGGACGAGTTGCCAACTCGACTGATAAGTGGCTGAGGGCTTTTGTAAAGAGCCATTTGGTCAAGTTTCCCAGACACAGAACTCACCCGATGGCTGGTCTAGAGAAAACTTGAGTATAATTTAGTCGACTTTTCTCCCTATCAACTAGAGAAAAATCAACCTATACAACCTCCAACTCCCTCAAGCTCTCAACCCTATCCTCTCCCTAGCCCTAGTTTGACCTTGCTCGACCTCTATTGACCTCTTTCTCATTAACCCTAGGTGTTTGGTTGGTTTGTGGTGGTCTTTCCTTCATTTCTAACATCTCTATCCTCTTATTTTGTCTCCATGGCTTCAAATAGGAGAAAGAGAGCCGCCCCATCTAGAGCACCATCCTCCTCCTCCAACTCGTGCTTATACCCTTTGATGATACCTTTTTTTGTCTCCAATGATGCTGTAAATAGGTACAAGGAGCTCCTTCTTAGGAACCCCTTTCCTTTTTGTTCCCTTTTTGAGCCAAGCCCACATAGAAAAAAGTTTATTGATCAAGTGGACGAGTTGCTTTACGACCACCACCTCTCCGCCTTGAGTGTTGAATGAGTGTGCTACCAAAATTCCATCACAAGGACCAAAGCCGTTCATGAATTCTATGCAAATTTATAATGGAATTATGACACTCTCATTCCCCCACCTAATTCTCAAGTAGTCCTTACTTCCATGATAGTCGGGAAGAAATTACAACTCTCCAAGGATACCTTGAATATCTTTTCTCTAGTACTGAGGTGACTGACTCTTAGAGGAAGGATTACCCTGAGTATTTTGACCTCCTAGACCCTGAGGCCTTCTATAAGAAATATGATCTCACTCTTCTTGACATTCATAAATTCTTGAATAAGCCTTAGTTTCCCTATAGGAAGAAGTGTACCCTTCCCTGCTCAGCCTTAGACCTCAAGAACCACATACTCGCCTTGGTAGGAAACTACAATATTCACCCAAAGAAAAACCAAATTGAAATTACAGAGAATACCATGGTGATTCTGTCTAGTATCTTGAAGAACATCAGAGTCAAGTGGGCTACATATTTCCTCCATCACATGACCTGATTTGACTCTGGTAGGAACACACGAGGAATCCATCCACCCTAACTAGCCCTGATTTGTGGTCTTTTTTAGACTACCACTGGAAAATCACTTTTTCATGACCTTTATTAAAAACTTGGCCGAAAAGGAGTTTGCATCAGTGAGACCACACTTTAGAAGAGTGTTCCTACCCCTTCCTCTATCACACTTGGAGTCTCTACCTCCACCCGTGCACCTCTACCACCTCAGCCATCCCGACTTGTCTGCGCCTCTTTCCTTGTATCAAATGGAACCCTCATGGGATACATGATGCATCAACATTCTTATAATCTTTAGGTTTAGGAGCACATGCATCGACATCTCTATGCCATCATGTCTACCATGAACCTTTCCTATGCACATCCTTACCCTACCTACCATCCCTACCCAGGAGGTGATTATGCATCCTATGCATACAATCACTTTTACCTTGCCCCTCCATCTACTGCTTCTACTACTACACCCTCTGCTACAGGTGGATCTACCCCTATTGTTCTACATCTCCCTGATGGTCCTATAGCTACCTTACTTCTAGGATTTGGCACTTCTGCTCCTTCGTATCCTCAAGCTCAAGAACTACATGACCTTGGTATGTCTTGGGCTGAGTAGAATGCCATGTGGCCCGGTCATGGCTACATTCCTTCTACCGATGAGGAGATGCTAGATCAAGCTGATGAGGATGCTACTACTACTGAAGAGGAGGCATCTAAGGATGATGACAAAGATGGGTCTGATGGATTTTCTGGTGCATCTGGTGATGAAGGTGATGATGTTGCCTCAGCTACACCTTCAGATGGAGATGATGACTACGAGCCTAAAGCCTTTGATGATGATGCTGATGTGGATGATAATGACCATCTAGACTTAGATAGCCTAGACATCTAGATGTTTTAGTTTCTAGTCTGTAGATACTGATCATATATATCTTTCTAGACTATTGGGTACTAAAAACATCTGGGCACATTATCTGATATGTATTATTTCTATCATCATGTTGGTTTCATCATTTTGGTTTGTAGTTGCTTCTGAGGACATGCCTTTTGTGTTGTAATCTCAATCATATGTACACTTACTGTTTATTTTACTTTATCTCATGAGTTGGTGCCATGTTTCCCATATTTTGATTATGACTTAGATTACATGTTTCTCTCTCATATCTATTTGGTGTATTCTATGAGGTTGCATGTTTTATCTTATGGATGTATGTTTTTGTTTATGCTTGAAGAAGACCTATTTTTGTACTCTTCTACCCCCTACATTTTTGATAATGTCAAAAGAGGGAGAGAGGTTCAATGCTTTGAAGCTCAACCATATTGCTTTTATTGCCTATGTGATCCTTTTCTTATTCATTATATGATTTATCATGTGACTTGCTAAAGGACCATATAGTATATATGTTATATTGCTTTGTGTAGAAAGACTAAATATGCAGGTGAGAGTGATCATAGTTTGAGGGGGAGAAATTCACATTGTTAATACCATGAACCCCTTGCAATTCACAAGGTTAAGGTATAACTTCACATATCCTTTTCAATATGATTGAGGAATGGTTTGTCGTTATCAAAAAGGGGGCCAATGTTGACTTGAGAGTTATACATTGTCTATATTTTGATAATGACTTAACAATTCCATTCCTATGTATCTAATATGTTTGTTCAAGTTTGATCTCAGGCTTTAGGTACATGATAAGGATCAAATTACATAAGCCCTAGCTTGTCCAAGATCAAGCCAAAAGCAACACAAGCGTGCATTTTGGGAAATCACTCCAAATCACCTTAGATTAATTTTGTAATCACTTGTATTGATGATATGACTTGTAAATAAGATGAGAAAAAATTAGGGGCACTTAATTCCAAGGTTTGGTCACTCAAAATTCATATTAGAAAATTTTTCACATGCACTTTATTGGTTGAGTTGGAAACTCGACCAATGCAGTTATGGATTTTCTGAAATGACCAACCAGTTGAGTTGCACACTCACAGAACTTGACCAATCGATCAACTAAGTAAAATTGATTTTGACTCATCAGTTGATTTTTCCATAACAAACTCGACCGATAGTTTGAAAATTGGCTTTGTTGATTAGCGGACCGATCGATTTATCTTTATTAAAACTCGACCAAATGTACCGTACGAAAAACATAGAAAAAGTGATAATAACCATTGTAGAGTTGTTGTTAATGAAAATAGATCCATTACAAATTGTATAACGGCTAATTTTCATTTTTAAGTGATCCCACACTAAAAGGAACACCCCCAGCTATAAATAGGACCCCTTGGAGTTCATTCCAAGTTTGCTCATTCATACTATCCTAAGTTCTTGCTATATTTGAGTGTGTTGCAATCCTTTGAGCCCCTTTCTCTCTCTCATTTACAAATCATTTAATGATTATGAGTGAGTTAGTCATGTTGTAAGAGAGCTACCTCCATGTGCTTGTAAAGCTCTCATTCCTTCCATCTTCCCAATCCCCTTTCTCAAAGAGCAAAGGTTGAAGTAAGCTACTCTGAGTGAAGGTGAAGCTGTTGCTAGCCTTCTTCAAGGTTTAAGAAGAGGTGAAGATCTTCTCCATGTGAAGGATAAGGGTAAGGCCAAGATTCAAGAAGAGTGGGTAATTCCTTCAAGGTCAAAGACTTGATGCAAGTGTGGGTAAGTCCTTGGTGAAGGATGAAGACATCATGATCAAGTGCGTAAGTCCTTGTGTAGGTGAAAGACTCTTGTCTTGAATAGGTAAGTACTTGGATGTATGGTGGTCTCCTTGTATCTCTTATGATGGAATATAAGTATACACAGATTGCAAATTCCTAGAGGTTGACCTCTCTGGGTAGTGGATTGACTATCTCCTAGTTTGGAGACTAGAACCACTCTAACCACCTTGTCCAAGTGCATGTTTTAATTTCTCTCATCCTTTCTATGTTTGCTTAGATATGACTTCAAATTGATCTTTAGATTTTGGTTTCAATTGATATAATTTGAAGGTCTAAGTTTTCTTGTGAGAATTTTGAATCTATATTCACCCTTCTCTAGAGCCCTAGATCCAACAGTGACCAACCACTGTGGTGCCCATTCTTCAATGTGGAGGAAGGTTTATACTAATCCCAGGTAGGACCGTTCCACTCAACCCACTTTAGGGCCTCATCGTACTCATCCAATGACAAGACACAATCTTCCTATAGTGTTGCCTTGACCACTTGTTTGTCATCATCTTTCGGCCAATCAAACCACAGTGGCAATGAAGAATAGGATGAGTAACCTTGTCATTACTTTTTTCAGGGCACACATGTGTGGCATCTTCATGCTAAGATGAAGACTGAGATTGTGAAGGCTCACAATAGTTACACAAAAGTTTTTCCATTATATATTTTTTGATCTTTGAACGTGACATCAACATGTTTTCAAACTTCAAACATGACATCAACATCTATACATAATAAATGAATACAATTTTGAGCAAATAATGATAACAAAAAACTAACAATGATAATAATGTATACAAACTAGAAAAAAATTATGAGAAATTTAAATACATAGTTAGTGTATTTGACAACAACTTCAACATGCACTAGTTCACAATCATTGGACCAAGTATGGTTTAAAATGCATAAAAAACATAAAAGTTGGCGAGCAAACTTAAGATGATAATAATTACGATGACAATTTGAGAAAATTATGATAGTAATGAACTTATGATGAAAATAGTTAACACAAACCATGAAAATAGTTAAAAAAAATTAAATACATAGGTAGTGTATTTGACATGACCTTCAACATGTAGTGTTCATAATCATTGGACCAAGTACGGTTTGAAATACATAAAAAACATAAAAAATATGCACTAAAGTTGGCGACCAATTTCTTGCAACTTCATTCGTTGCCTTCACCACATACTCCTGCAAATGCATGGTTGTTGTTTTCAACATTGTTCAAGTGTTCTGCAACTCCTGGGGGGTAATTATGACGAGTCATCACAAAGTTGTGTGGAATCACCAATTGCACACCTAAGGGATGAGTAGGCAATAAATATGCTAAAAGCAAACAATTTTGTATTATAAACTCTATCCTTAGGTTCTTCCAACAAGCTTTCACCTCGCTCAAAGATATGTAAGGAACCCCCATTATGTTTCGAAAGTCACGCAATGTCTCCCTCCAAGCCTCTCCAATATATACTCCATTGACACATCTCCCAATGTCATATTGGCTTCTCATCACATCAAGTAGGATCTGATCGTGCTCTGTACACCATATACCATACAACCTCATGCCTTGCCCAACCATATTATAACTTATGTATGCAATATATTTCAAATGTAAAGGTTCATATCACAATTATGCAGATATAATATGATGATTCAAAATTAAATAAAATATTCCCTCCTATCTGATCCAAACATAAAACATTAAGCAACATTACGATAAAAATCAACAAGCTTATAATGTAACTCTAGCAACATCCAATCTCAGGGGTCTGACTGCATGAATTAAATATCATCAATCTATATCTAACATTGTCATTCAAAGTTTATGGAGTCATTAAAAGGTGAAATAATGTCCAAAATAAGACTACAAGTTTCCTCGAAATTGTTAACATCAGTTTCTAGAGCTTCATGCTCGTACTTTTTGGAGGTGTAAACATATTCAACGTTCTAATTGATTTCAAAAAAAGTCCTTCAAGTTCATTGCCTTGCCCCCACACTGAATTGTAGTCATCAATCAGTAACTTAATCTCATCCTATAGAGAAGCAGTTGTTGGGAGGAGATCAACTACCCAGTGGAAGTATTTGCACTGTTATTTTCCCTAAATGTGTGCCAATTTTGAGTTAATGACAATGGATGTGCAATCTACTTCATGGTGCAAACTATTGTATATGATTTTACTATCGTACCTGTCTGATAGAACATATGTAATACATTTTTCCCAGGCTTTCAATAAGAATTCCAAAGTCATATAACCCAACATCTTCCGTATTAATAAGCAATGATGCATTTAGACCACAGATACACCTATGAACTTCAAATGCATCCATTGACATCTACAATTTTATTTTGCATTAGTAACATAATATGGGGTTCACACATAGATTTAAATTCAAAATTGAAGCCTATTTCCATAGGAAAAAGGACATAATTGACAAACAACTAAAGTCTATTTCGATAGGACAAAGTATATTACAACTACAATGTATTGTACCCCTCATCCTCTGTTGAAGAGCCACTATCTATTGGTAGGTTAAGTCATTCACAAAGATATTGGTTCCTCCTCCTAAGAGTTGCAATTTAGGTTAGTAACCTATCAGTGTTTTCTCTCTAGGAACATACAAATTCATAACGTTCAGACTAGTGCTTTCATTCATTGCGTGCATAAGTAAGTTGTATTACCAGTGCATCCCTAATTGCAGTAATGGTGGTCACAATATGATCTACTCGTTGTATGGGCAACATAATATGACATATGGTCTTGTACAAGACCCCTACCACATGTAAAATATGGCCTATGGGGTTTGTTGTCTTCAAATCATCCATTAGCTGCATCTGTGGCATCCATGTAGACTCGTATGGTGCATTGGAGGCCACATGGACACGAGGGAATTCCATTCTTTGTTGTAAGAAAACCTAATGAAGCATAATGTGGCATTTTTAATTAGGAGGCATAAAAATATTGTATGAAACAAACCCAACGATGGTTTGGAATAAGATTATAACACATGTCAAGTGACATATGAGTTTAACAATACTACAAAAATGATGCCAAGTACAAAGTAGGGCCATCAAGATTCCCAAATTAAACCAAAAAAAAATTCATGCAATAAATCACCCTCCCGAGCATTGGCTTGAGTTTGTCTACTGGAGGGAACACAAGTCAGCCCCAGTTCCTGGGAGGTCAGTTAGAGAAATGTTCTACAAATTCATCCATCGTAATGCCACCATCATTTTGGCATCATATAAAATTGTATAGAATACAACACACCAATATTAGGAAAAATTGTGAATACACAGAATATGTCACACCTTCTTTTAGGTAAGAAAACCTCCTCTTCAACACACTGAATGCTCTTTCAACAATATTGCATAATTGTGCATGTCGGTGGTTGAAAATCTCCTTCTTGTTGTTGTACGTGTGCCTATTACCTCAATACATAGCTACATGGTAAGTTGTCTTGCGATAAGGTGCAATAAACTGATGAGTGTTGGTGTAGCCTACATCAATCAGGTAATACTTTCTGGTGGATACTTTGAAACCTCCTGTGGTCGTGGTAGATTATATGATCCTTGGGTATGCTTCAAAGCCCTCCCAACATGTCAAGACATACATAAAGTCCATTGAGAAGTCTATTTCAGCCATGCCATTTAATGAGACATGACCTTTTCTATTTCGGTAATGGTTTTTCTTATCACATTTAACCAAAATTGGGATATGTGTCCCATCAATTGCCCCAATGAAATCCTAAAACAAGACAATAAAGGGTTTAACTTACAAAATAAATGTTGGCACGAATCACCATTTTTTGTGATAAATATTACCTTTAAGTAAGGGTAGTACCTTGGGCTCTCTAAGATGCGATAGTGTGGTGTTGTGGTTGTGATTTGCATCACAATATATTCTTTACACAACCTACACACCCCATCCAATATTTTGTTGAACTTTCTGCTTATGGTCTCTCTAGAGTGAATGTAGTTCTCAGCTAAAACACGATTGGTATGGCCATGGCCAACCATTTGTAGGAAGTAGCATACAACCTCGAGTGATGAGACACCTCTACTACTACGTAATGACCTACGACTCTCAAGCATGTCCACGAGGGCTAAAACAATATGCAGATGCATTCAGTATAGGTCATATGCCATCTATTCATGTCCAGTTATGATTTCTAAAACCTCTTGGTGTCGATTCCTAATACTAACTAACCTAGGTATTTGGATGTCATATGTCATCATCATTGGGATTGTCTTGGAAGGAGGTCGCTATTGAGTCAGCTATTTCTTCAGTAATATGATTTGCTATCCCAAACACGATATTCAAAAAATTTTAACTAGGTCTGGTTTACATGTATGGTCACTACCAACCATGCTGCTTACAATTATAATGATGACAAAACTAAGATATGATATTTATTACAAGTATAAGATAACATGAAAGGTGTGCATAAAAAAACTACATCTAAAGTAGATAATATCAAATTGAAGTGTTCACTACATAAGTAAATGTTACAACAATAATCAAATGTACCCAATGTTCCAAAACTTATCAAATAATACAACAAACAACTAATTTGTTACTAAAAATTATTGAAGCATTTACTATAGATTCTGACTATGGTGCGTGACCTTTTTTAGTCCCGCTTGTGCCGTCATCACTGGCAGTATGACTTATAGATGGCATACTTGATGTGTTGCTGAAAGGCCAAGGGGGGTATTGTGAAGCTAATACCAGTTGAGACAACACAAAAAGCATGAAATGAAAGGTTGAAATGTTTCTATAATGACCGCCACCAAACCGACAACCAAATCATTACTAATTATGTGGAATAATCATAAGCAGTGGATTAAGAAAATCACTAAAAATTAAAACCATTTTGCAAAGAGATCCATTTCCAAGAAAATTCTTTAAGGAAGAACCAAAACCTTATATACATGATTGTTCACATTGTACATACACGATACCATCTCTTATCGAGGATAACATATAACAGTTGCTTTATTAAAACATATACTGAAGCAACATAAAATCTCAAGGCATAATAACCAAAACCTCAGATTGTTCATAAAACCATCAAATACTAAATCCAAGGACCTGAGAGTATAGAGACGACTCACATGACTTCTATCAACAAGACATGACACACAGTACACTCAACCTGAGATATCACTGCTGTCCCAACTACTATTGTTGTCCTTCTACAGTACGGTCTCAACCCCCTCATGCACGTCCACCTAAAAAATGTGGATCCCATGAGGTGAGACAATTGTCCTAGCGAGAGATATAACTCTCTGCCAACAATGTTATTATCACTGGTAAATAGTATTAAACTGAGCAGAGGTTCTTCTATATTACTAAACAAGGTTAATCACTATGGATAAACATATTAAAACATTTCTCATCTTTTCAAAGCATTATAACTGTATATAATAGAGCAGTAAATCATCTATTCACTTTATAAGGAATATGAAAGAACATGTATATCATTTACCCATCATATTATGCCAACATCTCAAGCTTATCCTGTGATAATATTATAATGGTATGATGACCTTGAATCATTCTCATTTCTATCTGTTGACCCCGGCCAATTTGCTAACCAAGTATTGATTTTATAAGAATTCAACAAGGTATTGGATGGTACCATTTTAGAGATCACAGCCAGGTATTAGACTATGCCAATCCTGATATCACAACCAGGTATTAGAATATACCAATCCTAATAGAGTTTAGCCAGGCATTGGATTATGCCAACCCTGTGAGATCACAGCCAGGTATTGGATTGTACCAATCCTGTGAGTTTAGTCAGGCATTGGACTATGCCAACCTTTTGAGATCATTTTAAGAGTACAACCAGGTATTGGATTATATCAACCCTATGAGATCACAACCAGGTATTGCATTGTACCAATCCTGTGAGTTCAGCCAGGCATTGGGCTATGCCAACCATGTGAGATCATTTTTATAGTACACCTAGGCATTGGATTATACCAACCATGTGAGATCACAGCCAGGTATTGGATTGTACCAATCTCGTGAGTTCAACCAGGCATTGGGCTATGCCAACCCTATGAGATCATTTTGATAGTACAACTAGGCATTGGATTATACCAACCTTGTGAGATCACAGCCAGGTATTGGATTGTATCAATCCTATGAGTTCATCCAGGCATTGGGCTATGCCAACCCTGTGAGATCATTGCTATATTGGTAATGATTCCATAAGAGATGGAATACCTTTATGTTTCCTTTTCACTTTCATCATGGGATATCAATCCCTTAAACTCATCATTGAATACCACATTACCTTTTCTAGGCATTATCCCTCAATTGAGCCATCATACACATTCACATCCTTTATGTGATACAAGTATTCCTCATATCTCATTTTAACATATTAAAAATACTATAGCCCTTATTTGTGTATAACCATTTATTATTATTATTATGTTAAGGGTTTCCCAGTTCCCTGGTTGATTTTTGAACATTATCATCTCTTACATTAATCTCTAGATCATGATACTTTTATAAACATCTTGTAACCTTTCACTAGGCAACAGCCATTCACTTGGCTCACAAGGCCATTAGACATCGTGTCACCTCCCACTAGGCAACAACCATTCACATGGCTCACAAGGCCATTACACATCTTGTCACCTCTCACTAGGCAACAACTATTCACATGGCTCACAATGCCATTACACATCTTGTCACCTCTCACTGGGCAACAACTGTTCACATGGCTCACAAGGCCATTACACATCTTGTCACCTCTCACTGGGCAAGAACTATTGACATGGCTCACAAGGCCATTACATATCTTGTCACCTCTCACTAGGCAACAACTATTCACATGTCTCACAAGACCATTACACATCTTGTCACCTCTCACTAGGCAACAACTATTCACATGGCTCACAAGGCCATTACACATCTTGTCACCTCTCACTAGGCAACAACTATTTCTAGGTCATAAGACCTAGGTAATTGGTTTTATATAAAACATCATAGCTCACGCTTAGCTATGCTCATTATATCATGATACTAGCATGGTTTCAATATGAGTAGGGTTTCCCTTTATTAACCTATTGTGGTTTCAAATGATATTATTACCCTTCATTAGGGTTAAGGTTTCCCTTTAAACGGATTAGGGTTTTCAAGTACATTCATCAAGAATCACAAACCTAATTTAGACTCCACATATATTAGGAGTATGAAAGTATACTCATTACATGAGTATTAAACAAGTATAGGTTTCTCTTTCATCCTCACTAGAATATTGATTACATCATACTCCATTAGGTTACCTCAATCCTTCTCTCAAGGTAAATTGGCCCATATTTATCAAAATGCATTAAACCCTTCATGTCTTAAAGTATTATTTGACATGACATACTAAATGTATCACTTAATCAAGTGTATTGGATTGAGGTGCTTCCTCCATATCGGGTATTGAGGTGTAGGTATACTTTCATATTAGGTATAGAGGTGTATCCTCATCACCATATCATGCATCCATATTGGATCACTTAACCTTAGGGGTTTGCATATCAGGTTTCACAACACCATGTTGAGTTTCAACATCATATCGGGTTAGAGGTGTATACTCAACACTATATTAGGTATAAGGTGTGTGCTTAACCCCATATAATGCACAAGGTGTGTGTGTCACTCATATTGTCCATGATGTATAAATTCATCACCATATCATGCTAGTGGTTGTGTTCATATCATCATATCGGGTTATTATATCACCATCTGGGGTTTCAACACCATATTGAGTAAGAGGTGTATGTGTGATAATAATATCGACCTTGAGGTGTATGTGTGTGTCGCCATATTTTGCACAAGGTTTATTCTCATAAACATATCATTCTAGAGGTGTTTAACCATCATTATCTAGAGTTTTCACATCATATCGGGTAAGAGGTGTATCCTTGAACACCATATCAGTTTAGAGGTGCCTCAACCCGATATCGGGTTGCACCAAGATGATGGCATCATCATCAACCTATAGACTCTTGTTCTTACTATTATATTTCATGGAAAATTGTCCTAATTTACTACTAGATCTCAGGGGTTCATCAATTATGCAAGAATTTTGAATTGGAAGTAAATCATTTAACTAAGGCAAGATTGATGGTAAATAATAACATAATTAAGTTCAAGTTATATAACCTGCCTCAAGATCAACTTCAAAGCTCCAATATCCAAATATTCACATCCCCAAGGTTGAATGTGAGCTTCTCAAAGGTCCAAGACTTGATATCCTCAACACTATGCCCGATACATCCCCACTTTATGGCCGATATCACTTTGCAATGGGCGATACCACTTTGATATGGCCGATACCAAGGACCTATGCATGATACTCCTTAACCTTTGAATGATACCAAGACTCTATGCACGATATATAAGAGCAAGGGGGTGATATAATTCGAAAATTTCACTCATAGGTGAAAGGAAGGGTATATATACTTGAGGTTCATGAAGAGGTGCGTATATGAGGTGTCATCGTTTTAAGCTACTAGGTGCCACATGTCCATGCATGGTTGACACCTGTCCTTGCATGAAATAATATTTATTTTTTCATGAAAAACACTTGAGGATAATCTAGAGATGATATTTCGGCCATTAGTTATCTTGTTTGATAAGATATCTCATCTTTATCTCATAAATTATGCAAACTGATACAACTTTTTCATGGAGAATCTAACTCGACATGGATCACCTCCTTGAGGTGCTTAGCTCTTCATGGACAAGGCCAAGAGTTCAAAAACCTATATTGGATCCCCTCTACGGCTCCTTGGCCGATAGGCACTCCCATATGGACTCTACAACCCGATACAAGCTCAATTAGGGTTTCACATTCAACACTTTCTTGGTCTTTTCATCACCAAGAGTATCATACTCAAATATGATTCAAACATGGTGCCTCATTATTTCTATCTCCTATAAATGATACTAGTAGGGAGTAGGGACACTCTAGAGGTGGTAATTTGCATATCAATCCTACATTTTGGGTAAATTACAATTTGTACCAAAATTGGTGCACAAGGTACTAACATTATTCAAACAAGTTTAAACTTGGTATTTATGATTTCCAAAAGCCACCACTTAGCATCATTCTCTTTATTATAATTCTAAAATACTTAGGACATGTTCAACATGTGACATATTGCAATATAACCCCTCATCTTGGGTAAATTGCACTTTGGTCCAAAACAAAGGAACATTGCTCAAACGACATTCAATCACGACTAAACTTGGAACATAAGTGTGTCACATGATAATAAAACACCTTAGAGTATTATATTAAATTTCTAAGAAACTTACTTAGACAAAACAAATAGGGTTACCTCATAACCCAGATCAGAGTCATTACAAGTTAAAAACCCCTAACAAGGATTTTGTCCTCAAAATCCCAGATGAAGAAAGACAATTGTCATTCATGCATCATATCATCAGTTCTCCACATAACATGTTGATGTCATGGAGATGTCATAGAACTTTGAACAACACAAGGTCCTTCCATTTAGATTCATCATAGAATCTATCATGACACATACCCAACTGTCTATTTCATTAATGACTATAGTGTCAATTCTGTGTTAGATAATACTTTCTAAATCAGAGAAGTACTATTCATACTTCAAATAATTCAAGTGTCAAACCTTATTGACTTACATATTTTATGTGATAAGATTCTTGACCTTGGGATTCTTCCATACTCCTCACTTATTTTAGTATTTCACCTCCAAGGAAAAACTAGAGTTACATTTTGTCACCCACTTGGGACTACAAGTCTTAACATGTATTTGTTGTGCCATCTAGTCTACTGACACAACACTAAATTTTCTTATGACTTGTACCAACTATCTTCCTAGTTGTACATTCTCTTGTCATAAGGAGAGGCCACTTATTAAATAATAACTTATCTCAAAGGTACCTCTAGATGTTATGTATAAGTTGCCTTAACAGATCTAGATAGGGATATTCTAAGGAATTATTTTTAGCTTGGTAAGCTTTTCCCATAATGATTTTACAATTGTTCCCTCAATTAGTACATCCTTATCAATGTCATGTTTATGCAGAGCATAAACCCCTAACATATGATGTCCATACTATTTTATGTAACTAGACTGGTCTCACAGCTGGCCATTCCAGGTAATCAACATAAATCATCTGATTAGGAGTTATGTTTTTACTATTTCATACCTTTAAAATTTCTTGGACACTAGACTTCTTTACCTTGGTATTAATTACATGTATCAAAAACACATCTTATCATTTCCATCCTCTGTTGTTATTACCAAGACCAAACATAAAATAGGACCTTTCTTTCATCTAGGGATATTACTTAACACATATTCTTTGTCTTGGAACTAAAATCCAAGACTAGATGATACTTTTCAAAGAATCAATCTAAAAGATTACTTCTAGTCCATGCACATCAAGTGTCATAAGACTTACTTGATTGTCATGTCCCTGAAGGGAAAGAACATACAAGGAGATATAATCCTTCTTATCACCCCATCATTATTCAGGGTTTTTTATTAAAGGAAAGAGATTATCACCTTCTTCAAGTATTACATGAACTTTCAATTGTTCATGTGTCATTCAATCTTGTTTCCTCTTAAGTTCCTTGCCATCAACATAGGAATCATAAAGATTATTACATGTCATCATCCTTTAACATTATCATCATTATGATTACTAGATATGGGTATTCAAACCCTTAGTTCATCACTGAACATTGTCACCTCTCATTAGGTGACTGTTACCTCAAGGTCCTTAGACCAAGGTATTTATTATACTAAACATTTCTTTTTGTTTATAAGTTGATCTATGATTAACTCAGATTCCTTCATATATCAATTAGGATGTGGTAGAAATACCCATGCCACATCTTCTACCTCATTATGCTCTTTTAGATTGTCTTAAAATGACTACTTGATCAGAGTAATCAGAAAGATAGCAATCTAAGAGTTCCATACTTACCTTGCTTTCAATAGATGAATACCTGGCCACGGTATTCAAGAACTGAAATTAGGTAGTATGCATTTGTTTTATATTATGTTTCATCTCTTTAAGTTTTACTACTTAGTATCTCAATTTTTCTCTGGGTGTTTCTTTTACATCTCTTCCCTTTCTACATGAAGAGAGAAATTTCAAAACAATTAAGAGAATATTTGACTGAACATAGGTTCTCATACTTCTTATCTTCTCCTAATGTACTCATAGGACTAATTAAAGGAAGCTCAACATCAACTACCTTTCTTATAATCAGAAAGTAGAGAGAAGAAAAAGGAAAGATACTTTAGAATGAAAAGTTCTATCTGACGTATTACCTTTTACGGGTTATCTAGTGTCTTGGCTGCCGGTTCACCTTATTATTTCTCCTTTAGACACTGCCACCTCATATGTCCTATCTATCCAAATTTATGGAAAGCTCAAATCTCACTTGGTGACTGCTGCATTGGTGTACTATATTGTGGTTGAATCAGTGATATTGAAGACTTTAGCTTTTTGGTACCACCAATCAACTGTTCATGTGACTGTGTAGACTTCCTTTTAAGGTTTGTCTCATGTTTCTTTGTCACAGACCTTTCTATCCTCTAGACATATTCCACAAATGTGGCGAACCTCTCTCTACTTTCTAATGCATATGTCGGGATAGACACCTCAACATTCAATCCTTTCTCAAAATGTCGAATCTTCTCCTATTCAGTAGGAGCCATTTGAGGATAAAACTGCAAAAGTTCCATGAACCTAGCTTCATATTCATTAATTGACATGGTTCCCTGTTGAACCTTCTCAAACTGTGAGAACTTTTCATCTAAATATGTTTGTGGGAAATACTTATTGACAAATTGTCAATGAAATTCTTCCCAACCAACCTCTTCATCATTCCTCTTTACTTCTTCTATGGCCCACCAATGGCCAACACTACCTTTCAAAAGGTAAATGGCATGTTTGACTTTGTCAACATCTGGAATACTAAGGATCTTAAAAGCCTTTTCTAACTCAGTGAGCCATAAATCAACATCTATTGGGTCAGTTGTTCCAACATATTCTATAGCTCCTACACAGTGCAACCATTCAAAAGTCTTACCATACCCATGTCCCTCATTGGGAACTGGTGCCCTAGGTGTTGGTGCTGGCATCCGGTATACCATATACTTCATTGTGGTAATGACTTGCCCAAAAAGAGTATGAAATGTTGGGTTTTTTATCATAGCTTCATCAAAATGGGGATTCTCATGCACTGATTCCTCTCTTTCCTGATCCCTTGCACCTCCTACAGGTGCAACAACATTGCTCTCAACAATGTAATCCTCATGTTCCCCAGACATCTTTAAGCTATATTCCTCCTTCTGCATAAGTAGAAGTCACTATAAGATATACTGGAGCACATTAGAACAGTCTCAACACCTTAGTCCTATTTCTCTGTAGACTTAGTGAACCTTAAGCTCTGATACCAAACTTTGTAACAACTGCCACCAAACTGAAAACCAAATTGTTACTAATTATGCAGAATAATCATAAGCAGTGGATTAACAAAAATCACTAAAAATTAAAACCATTTTGCAAAGAGATCCATTTCCAGGAAAACTCTTTAAGGAAGAACCAAAACCTTATATACATCATTGTTCACATTGTACATACATTGTACCATCTCTCTCGAGGATAACATATAACAATTGCTTTATTAAAACATATACTGAAGCAACATAAAACCTTGAGGCATGCTAGCCAAAACCTCAAATTGTTCATAAAACCATCAAATACTAAATCCAAGGACCTGAGAGTATAAACATCAAACGTAGGACTTCGATCTACAAGACACGATAGACAGTACACTCAACTTGATCTATCACTGTTGTCCCTACTGCTGTTGTTGTCCTTCTACAGTACGGTCTCAACCCCCTCGTGTACGTCCACCTAAAAAGATGTGGATCCCACAGGGTGAGACAATTGTCCCAGCGAGAGATATAACTCTCTGCCAAAAATGTTATTATCACTGGTAAATAGTATTAAACTGAGCAAAGGTTCTTCTATATTACTAAACAAGGTTAATCACTGTGGATAAACAGATTAAAATATTTCTCATATTTTCAAAGCATTGTAACTATCTATAATAGAGTAGTAAATCATCTATTAACTTTATAAGGAATATGAAAGAACATGTATATCATTTACCCATCATATTATGCCAACATCTCAAGCTTATCCTGTGATAATATTATCATGGTATGATGACCATGAATCATTCTCATTTCTATCTGTTGGCCTCAACCAATTTGCTAACCAGGTATTGATTTTATAAGAGTTTAGCCAGGTATTGGATTATACCATTCCAGAGATCACAACCAGGTATTGGACTATGCCAATATTGATATCACAACTAGGTATTAGACTATACCAATCCTAATAGAGTTCAGCCAGACATTGGACTATGCCAATCCTGTGAGATCACAGCCAGGTATTGGATTGTACCAATCCTGTGAGTTCAGCCATGCATTAGACTGTGCCAACCATGTGAGATCATTTTGAGAGTACAACCAGGTATTGGATTATATCAACCCTATGAGATCACATCTAGGTATTAGATTGTACCAATCCTGTGAGTTCAACCAGAAATTAGGCTATGCCAACCCTGTGAGATCATTTTGAGAGTACAACCAGGCATTGGACTATACCAACCTTGTGAGATCACAGCCAGGTATTGGATTGTACCAATCCTGTGAGTTCAGCCAGGCATTGGGCTATGCCAACCCTGTGAGATCATTTTGAGAGTACAAACAGGCATTGGATTATACCAACCCTGCGAGATCACATCCAGGAATTGGATTATACCAATCCTGTGAGTTCAACCAGGCATTGGGCTATGCCAACCCTGTGAGATCATTTCTATATTGCTAAGGATTCCATAAGAGTTGGAATACCTTTATGTTTCCCTTTCACTTTCATCATGGGATATCAATCCCTTAAACTCATCATTGAACACCACATCACCTTTGCTAGGCATTATCCCTCAATCGAACCATCATACACATTCACATCCTTTATGTGATACAAGTATTCCTCATATCTCATTTTAACATATTAAAAATACTATAGACCTTATTTGTCTATAACCATTTATTATTATTATTGTGTTAAGGGTTTCCCAGTTCCCTTGTTGATTTTTGAACATTATCGTCTCTTACATTAATCTATAGATCATGAGACTTTTATAAACTTCTTGTTACCTCTCACTAGGAAACAACCATTCACATGGCTTACAAGGTCATTACACATCTTGTCACCTCTCACTAGGCAACAACTATTCACATGGCTCACAAGGCCATTCGACATCTTGTCACCTCTCACTAGGCAACAACTATTCACATGGCTCATAAGACCATTACACATCTTGTCACCTCTCACTAGGGAACAACTATTCACATGGCTCACAAGGCCATTACACATCTTGTCACCTCTCACTAGGCAACAACTATTCACATGGCTCACAAGGCCGTTACACATCTTGTCACCTCTCACTAGGCAACAACTATTCACATGGCTCACAAGGCCATTACACATCTTGTCACCTCTCACTAGGCAACAACTATTCACATGGCTCACAAGGCCATCACATATCTTGTCACCTCTCACTAGGCAACAACTATTTCTAGGTCATAAGACCTAGGTAATTGGTTTTATATAAAACATCATAGCCCACACTTAGCTATGTTCATTATATCATTCTACCATCATGGATTCAATATGAGTAGGGTTTCCCTTTATTAATCCATTGTGGTTTCAAATCATATTATTACCCTTCATTATGGTTAAGGTTTCCCTTTAAATCGATTAGGGTTTTCAAGTACATTCATCAAGAATCACAACCCTAATGCAGACTCCACATATATTAGGAGTATGAATGTATACTCATTACATGAGTATTAAACAAGTATAGGTTTCTCTTTCATCCTCACTAGGATATTGATTACATCATACTCCATTAGGTTGGATCAATCCTTCTCTCAAGGTACATTGGCCCATATTTATCAAAATGCATTGAACCCTTCATGTCTTAAAGTATTATTTGACATGACATACTACATGTATCACTTAATCTAGTGTATTGGATTGAGGTGCTTCCTCCATATTGGGTATTGAGGTGTAGGTATGCTTTAATATCGGGTATAGAGGTGTATCCTCATCACCATATCGTGCATCCATATTGGATCACTTAACCTTAGGGGTTTGCATATCAGGTTTCACAACACCATGTTGAGTTTCAACATCATATGGGGTTAGAGGTGTATACTCAACACAATATCGGGTATAAGGTGTGTGCTTAACCCCATATCATGCACAAGGTGTGTGTGTGTGTCACTCATATCATCTGAGAGGTATAAATTCATCACCATATCATGCTAGTGGTTGTGTTCATATCATCATATTGGGTTGTTATATCACCATCTAGGGTTTCAACACCATATCGAGTAAGAGGTGTATGTGTGCTCACCATATCGACCTTGAGGTATATGTGTGTGTCACCATATCATGGAAAAGTCCTATGCTCGTCACCATATCATTCTAGAGGTGTTTAACCATCATTATCTAGAGTTTTCACATCATATTGGGTAAGAGGTGTATCCTTCAACACCATATCAGGTTAGAGGTGCCTCAACCCAATATCGGGTTGCACCATGATGATGTCATAATCATAAACCTTTAGACTCTTGTTCTTACTATTATAGTTCATGGAAAACAGTCCTAGGTTACTACTAGAGCTCAGGCGTTCATCAATTATGCAAGAATTTTGAATTGAAAGTAAATCATTTAACTAAGGCAAGATTGATGGTAAATAATAACATAATTGAGTTCAAGTTATATAACCCACCTCAAGAGAAACTTCAAAGCTCCAATATCAAAGATTCACGTTCCCAAGGTTGAAGGTGAGTTTCTCAAAGGTCCAATATTTGAGATCCTCAACACTATGCCCGATACATCACCACTTTATGGCCAATATCCCTCACTTGGTGGATATCACATTACAATGGGTGATACCACTTTGCGATGGCTGATACCAAGGCCCTATGCACGATACTCCTTAACCTTTTCATGATAGCAAGACTCTATGCACGATATATAAGATCAAGGGGGTGATATATTTTGAAAATGTCACTCATAGGTGAAAGGAAGGGTATATATACTTGAGGTTCATTTAGAGATGTGTATATGAGGTGTCATTGTTTTAAACTACTAGGTGCCACGTGTCCATGCATGGTTGACACCTGTAATTGCATGAAATAATATTTAGCTTGTCATGAAAAACACTTGAGGATAATCTAGAGATGATATTTTGGCCATTAGTTATCTTGTTTGATAAGATATCTCATCTTTATCTCATAAATTATGCAAATTGATACAACTTTTGCAAGTAGCATCTAACTCATCATGGATCACCTATTTGAGTTTCTTATCTCATCATGGATAAGGCCAAGAGTTCAAAAACCAATATGATATCCCTTCTATGTCTCCTTGGCTGATAGGCACTCCGATATGGACTCTACAACCCGATACAAGCTCAATTAGGGTTTCACATTCAACACTTTCTTGGTCTTTTCATCACCAAGAGTATCATACCCAAATATGATTCAAACATGGTGCCTCATTATTTCTATCTCCTCTAAATGATACTAGTAGCGAGTAGGGGCACTCTATAGGTGGTAATTTGCATATCAATCCTACATTTTGGGTAAATTACAATTTGTACCAAAATTGGTACACAAGGTACTAAAATTATACAAACAAGTTCAAACGTGGTATTTAGGCTTTCCAAAAGACAACACTTAGCATCATCCGCTTTCTTATAATTCTAAAACACTTAGTGCACGTTAAACATGTGACATATTGCAATATAACCCCTCATCTTGGGTAAATTGCACTTTGGTCCAAAATAAAGGAACATTGCTCAAACGTCATTCAATCAGGACTAAACTTTGAACATAAGTGTGCCACATGATAACAAAACACCTTAGAGTATTATCTTAAATTTCTAAGCAACTTACTTAGACAAAACAAATAGGGTTACCACATAACCCAGATCAGGGTCATTACAATTGCATTAACTCCCATGACCTTTCCCATACGTCTTGCAACCATATCATAACTTTCTGTGGGGAATGTCAAAGGCTGACGTAGATACTACGACTGGTTGACCCCTTCATGGCATTAACAAGAGTTTTAGAAACTTGGGTAGGTGCATCTAGGAAAGTTTCATGGAAATTCTACAAAATCATTGCAATCTATTCCTTTTCAATGGCTCGGGTGGCTACACCGGTGCCTAACTCGTGCACCTTTGCATACACCTTTATGAATTTAGATATGACATCACTAGTTAGTGTACATAGCTACAACATGTTTTAAATGTTGTTTTTAGTCTTAGGGAAAGCAATTAGAAACTTATTTTTGATTGGACACATTTTAAACGAGAACTCGTGGGCAACCCAAAACTCGTTGGGTCGGGTTTGGGTGTGCTTTTCTTCCACCCGTTTAGAAGTGTATCTTTTGACCCGCACCCGCCAAACCCGCACCAGCAACGACCCAACCCAAACCCAACCCACCCACCCATTTGACAGGTCTAGTTCTACATAGATCGACCTCCTCCAGGCACTGTATATCATGATCCGCCTCAATGTTAAGAAATAAAAATAGGTTATTGTAGTATTTATTGGTGACATATTTTGTTTGATCATTTTGTTTCCTTTTATACCCTCTTTGGTTATGAGTTTTCCAGTCATTAAAGTTCTTAGTTATCTCATGGCCCTAATTTCTGACTTACTTTCTTGTTGGGGTGACCTCTTCCTCCACATAGTTACTCTGATATTTTCATTCCTTTGCGATGTGCCTCTCTTTGCCACATATGTAACATGCCCATGGGTGTGACGAAAAACCTTAAACATTGGATAATGATTAATGCGGAATTAAGCATAAGCAGCGGATTACTGAAAATCACTAAAAATTTAAAACCAATTGCAAAGAGATCCATTTTCAAGAAAACCCTTATCACAAGAACCAAAATATTATATACATTCTGGTCCACAAAGTACAAACCATGTACCTACTCTTCTCGAGGATTACATACAACAATTGCTCTATTAAATCTACACATAAGCAACATAAAACCTCGAGCCATTCAATGCTAAAATCTCAGATTGATCATTAAAGCACTAACTACTAACTACAAGGACCTGAGAGTATAGAGACGACACATAGGACTCGTATCTACAAGACATGACAATAAATATCTCCTCCTGAGATATCATTGCTGTCCCTGATGCTGTTGTCTTTCCCCTAATGTATGGTTCATGCCTCCTCATCCGCATCCACATAAAATGTGGGATCACACGGGGGTGAGACAATTGAAATTGTCCCAGTGAGAGATATAACTCTCCGCCAGAAATATTATTATTGTAGATAAACAATATTAAATTGAACAAAGGAATCTTTATTGAACCAGTAGGATTTAATCATTATTTAAGCAGAATAGAGCAATATCATCCTTTAAAGCATTTCAGTTGTAAATGATAACGCAGTAAATCATCTATCCATTTTAATAAGGAATATGAAGAACATGTATAATATCCATCCATTTAGGATACAATAAGTAATGTAACATCAACCAACAATTTCTGTAATTCATCCTTAAGCAAATATGCTACACGGCTGATTACATTTTACAATCATTCTTATTCCCTGAGGAAGTGAGCCGTACCGCTCAAATCCAACCTTCGGTTGCGAAACCCAAAGCCGGTGCCATACAAGATCAAAGGAAGAGTCGAACTCCTCGATCTCATCAGTCTCGGTCAGTGCGAGACCACAAGCAGGACCATAGTCTCTTGCTTAAGCGACCTCAGTCACATGGTTAGCTCTCATAGGCTACCCATTCTCTAGCCCACATTGGTACAAGACCCAACACTAGTAAATCTGATCCACGAGCCAGTTCACCATGCTCTCTAAGCCATGAATGCATTCATGCTCCATCACACTAAGCCATGGGCCTATTCACCATGCTCTTAAACATATCTTGAGTCTACAACCGAAGTTGCACTCTAATCCTCCTGATTTTCAGCTAGGAGAAATCCTGTATATTCAACAATATACGCTCTGGATTAACCAACAGGAAAACCTGTTTCACCATCACCAACTACTAACGATGATGGATCTATGGCCAGGGCTCTACATGATAATATTCCACTTGATTAATTAAGTGCATTACCATATTCTTTTAACATCAACCAAGTTTTCAAACAAGAATTATTATGACAAATACTACAAAGAAACATGTAATACTTCTATCAATTACCTTTCAAAACTTTATAGTACATTGGGATCTCAATCCCTTATCTCATTACTGGGAATTCACATCCCTCAACAATACCATCATCATGTTTGCTGGATCTGGATATTCAAACCCTTAGTTCGTCACTGAACATGGTTACCATTATCAGGTAACTATTACCTAAAAGTCATCTGACCAAGGTATTCAGGATACTTGTTACCCAAGCATCTCACATAGTTCACCAGGCATATTCAACTTCTTGTCACATCTCATTAGGCAACAAATAAAATAATGGCTCACAAGGCCCATTAACATCATAGTTCATACCTGGTTATGGTCATCATCTCATCATACCTGCATGGTTAGTATACTTGATAACAACCATATCAATTACATATCAACAATATGCAATACAAAGATAACATCACTATTCCCTCATTAGGGTTAGGGTTTCCCATCTTATCAATTAGGGTTTCACATTACATCACCCTATATTAGGGTTTCACATAACATCACCCTATATTAGGGTTTCACATTACATCACCCTATATTAGGGTTTCACATAACATCACCCTTTATTAGGGTTTCACATAACATCACCCTATATTAGGGTTTCACATAACATCACCCTATATTAGAGTTTCACATAACATCACCCTATATTAGGGTTTCACATAACATCACCCTATATTAGGGTTTCACATAACATCACCCTATATTAGGGTTTGGGTTTCTCATCTTTACCAATTAGGGTTTCTTAACCCATTACCCAAAATTAGGGTTAGGGTTTCTCATTCTCCATTGAATAGGGTTTTATGATTACTTCATTAATCCAAACCCTATGTCAGTGCTTCCACATTTCTTGGAGCACATATCATCATATAATTATTAAATTGTACTTAGGAACACACATCATCATCATACCTTATTCAGTTGACTTATCCCTTCACTAAGTACATGCACCTATGCTTATCATAGTGCATTGCATTTATTACTTTCATAGGCATAAAGTGATAATCACTCTAATTATACTAATCACCTAAGTACTTTATGGATACTTTCATTGAAATCAACCTTGGGATACTCTTCAACCACTTATGAGGTTATTAGTACTTACATGGTTTGAGCCAATTGGACCTTCAAACGGTTTGGACCAATTGAACCTTCAAATGGTTTGGCCCTAAACCTCCAAATGTTTTGAGACCGTTTAGACCTTCAAACGGTCTTGTCCAAATCCTTCAAACATTTTAAGACCGTTTAGACCTTCAAACGGTCTTGTCCAAATACTTCAAACAGTTTAAGACTGTTTAGACCTTCAAACGGTCTTGTCCAAATCCTTCAAATGGTTTAAGACCGTTTATACTTTCAAACGGTCTTGTCCAAATCCTTCAAACGGTTTAAGACCATTTAGACCTTCAAACGGTCTTGAAGTCACATGACCTCCAAATGGTCTTGAGGTCACTTGACCTACAAATGGTCTTGAGGTCACCTGACCTCCAAACGGTCTTGAGGTCAATTGACCTCCAAACGTTCTTGAGGTCACATGACCTCCAAACGGTCTTGAGGTCACTTGACCTCCAAACGGTCTTGAGGTCACCTGACCTCCAAACGGTCTTGAGGTCACCTGACCTCCAAACGGTGTTGAGGTCACCTGACCTCCAAATAGTCTTGAAGTCACCTAACCTCCAAATGGTCTTGAAGATTGTTATACCTTAAACATCTTAATCACTTTGATCTTCAATCGATTTTGAAACTGTTTGATCAAGTCAACTTTGAAAACATTTAACCCTAAATGATTTGAGACTGTTTGGTCCTCAAACGGTTTGAGACTGTTTGGTCACAACAACTTGAAACTGTTTAACTCTAAATTAGGGTTTTTTCACCAATTAACCTAGGGTTTTGAAATCAATTGAGTTATAATTGATTAGTCATCCAAGTTTGAGACCATGTGGACTAGATCAGATTAAAACCTTTAGACTTTTACCCACTTTTGAAACTATTTAACCCCTAACGGTTTGAAACCGCTTGACCTCTAACGGTTTGACCAACACAAGGAAACCGTTTGCTTCTAATTTTCTTGAGGTGTGTGCTAAGATGATTTCATCATCATCAATCTTAATACCTTTGATTTCTACTGTCATATGTATGATAAATTCATCAATTATTCAAAAAGAAAACAAAAGATCAACATATGATGAGAAATTGAAATCAATAATAACATTGATGGGTTCAAGTTATATAACCCGCATTCAAAGTAGCTTCAAAGCTTAAAGATTCACGTCTCTAATGGTGAAAGAAGCTCCTTCAACTATCCAAGGTTCATATCCAACTCTTTGGATGCAAAAGATAGCCAAGGTTGAGCATTGGATGGAGGAGAGAAGAAAATGAGTGTTGAAATCCGATTTCAACCATAAATCCTAGGTTGAAGATGATCATGGAACTTATCTTCATCTTGGGGAACATTCTCCTCCTGCTCCTAATCTCCTTATTCGTCAGACAAAGCAAAGGAAGAAAGTGTTTTGCAAAATAGCTTTTCAAGTAAGGAGAAAATTGAGTACATATAATTGATTTTCTAGGAGAGAGAAAGTAGGAGAAAATTCATCCACTTTCTTGCCACATGCCCCCTCCCTTCCTTGCCTTAGAAGCCATCTTCCTTGCCCTCATTATCCTCTCAATTATCCTTGAATTAAAAGCAACCACTTTAAGCACCTTAATTAATATAATACTATTATCCATTTTTAGTGGGCATTTCTTTTTAATTAACAAATGTGAGTGGATTTCTTCACCTACTTAGGATATTTCGGTGAAACGCAAGGCATTTGGACGTCCTTGCACTGTAGGATTTCAACTATAGCCTTTTTAGTTGATGGACACTTCAATTAATATATTTAATTTTGCTACAAAATAAATCAGGGTTTCAATTATGCTTAAAACTTGATTATTTTATTATCAAGATTATATCTCCTCAAAAGTAGTTCAAACAAGATGACCCTTTCTTTTTCTTTTCTCTAAAAGATACCAAGAAACAGTAGGGACACTCTTGAAGTGGTATTTTACATGTTCAACCCTAGATTTTGGGTAATTTGTAAATTACACCAAAACTAGCATTCAATACACAAGCATTACTCAAACAAGCTCCTTCTTGGAACTTAGGATTGTGGAAGCCAGACCTTGGCATCATCCTCATTCTTATGATGCTATAACACTTGAGGAACATTTATCATGTAACATTTGCAAGGTAACCCCTTAAATTGGGTAAATTGCACTTTAGTCCAAAACAGGTAAAATATTGTTTTAACATTATTCAAATATGACCAAAATTGAAACATAAACTCTCCTTTAGTCTTAATTACTTTTCAAAAGATAAAGACAAGAATATAAATGACTTACTTAAGAAAAATTTCTAGGGTTAAGACTTAACCCAAGTCAGGGATGTTACAAATTATCCACCCCTAACAGGGATTTTGTCCCCAAAATCATCAAGAGAAAAGAGAAGGGTACTTCCTCCTCATCTCTTCCTCCGAATCCCACGTAGCTTCTTCAATGACACAATGATGCTAGAGAACTTTCACAAGCATTATTTCTTTGTTTTTCAACTTTTTGATTCTCCTGTCAAGAATCAACACTAGTCCCTCTACATAAGATATGTCTTCATTTAACTCTACCTCCACATGTTGCAAAACTAACTCCGTATCAGGGTGACACGTTCTCAGCATGGATATATGAAATACTGGATGCAATCTGTGTAGTTCAGGTGGCAACTCCAACTTATAGGCTACCTTTCCAATCCGTTCAATGATTGGATAAGGCCCCATAAATCTAGGAGCCAACTTACCTTTCTTCCCAAATCTAAGAACACCTTTCCAAGTGAGACTTTGAGGTATACTTTGTCTCTAACTTGGAATTCTAAAGGTTTTTTCCATTTATTAGCGTATGATTTATGCCTATCCTGTCCAGCCTTTAACTATTGTTGTATTACTTTAATCTTGTCAGTTGTCTGTTGCACTCATTCAGGACCCAAAAGTTGGTATTCCCCTATTTCATACCAGCATAATGGAGATCTAAAATGTCTACCATATAATGCTTCATATGGTGCCATATCAATATTGTGCTAATAACTATTGTTGTAAGAGAATTCTATCAAACTCAAGTGTATATCCCAACTTCCTACAAACTGAAGGACACATTCCCTAAGAAAATCCTCCAAGGTTTGTATAGTCCTCTCAGATTTCCCATTTGTTTGGGGGTGAAAGGCGGTACTAAACCTTAACTACGTACCCAAAGCTTTATGTAATCGTTCCCAAAAATGACTCGTAAACTGGGGATCTCTACCAGAAATAATTGTAGCTGGAACCCCGTGTAACTGCACTATATCATCTATATAGATCTGTGCAAGTTTCTCAGCAGTATAGGTTGTTTTGATGAGAAGAAAATGTGCTGACTTAGTCAACCTATCAATTATTACCCAAATGGAATCATGACTTTTGGCTGTTCTGGGCAAACCAACCACAAAGTCCATGGTTACGTGATCCCATTTCCACTGTGGTATAGGTAAAGGTTGCATTGTTCCTGTGGGATTTTGATGTTAAGCTTTAACCTGTTGAAACACTGGACACTGCATAACAAACTCAGCTACATCTTTCTTCAATCCGGGCCACCAATACATATCTTTCAGATTATGATACATTTTGGTGCTCCCTGGATGCATTGCATACATAGACGAATGAGCTTCCTCCAAGATTAAGTTTCTTAAGTCATTGACATCAGGTACTACCATCCTACCATGGTAACAGACTACCTCATCATCTGACTCATGAAACCCATCCCATTTCTTACTACCATACTCTGATCTAATCTGCTGAATCACAGTATCAGCTTGTTGTGCCTCTTTGATTTGTTGTTTCAGAGTAGGTTTTATGTGCATCTCAGCTAATAGTCCAGCTAACAAGGATACTTTAAGTTGTACATTGTTTTGCCTCAAAGAGATAAGCATGTCTCGTTTAAAGCACACTAAAGAGTTCAAATGTGCTTTGTCTATGATTGGTGATGATGATTTTCTACTTAGTGCATCAACCACTACATTAGCCTTTCCCGAATGATAATCAATTGTAGAATTGTAGTCCTTGGTTAACTCCATCCAACGACATTGTCTCATGTTCAACTCATGTTTTAAAAAGATGTATTTTAGGTTCTTATGGTCCGTGAAAATCTGGAATGTCTCTCCATTGAGATAATGTCTCCAGTGTTGGGTTTTAGGGGAGGTAGAGAAGGCAGCGGAAACAAAAATGTTCTTCCCCAAACCCAGAACAAGGAAACACGTCAACGTCTATACAATAGGAAAGGATGGTTTGTGGAATCATACCTTGTCCCGAGGCTTGCTCAGTGACAATACCTCGCGGATTGCACAGTTTTCACCTCCGGTCTTGGACGGTGTCTGTGCAGCTCCTGGTCGCACCGGGACTGACGACTCCTGGTCTCATCGGGACTGTCAGGATTGACAGCTGTCCTCCGAGCGGTAGAAATCTCCCGCCTCTGAAGTAGTCCACACGGACCACCTGGAACTCCAATCTCCTTGTCTCACAAGGAATTGGAAGGAGTCGCACCCTCCTGTCAGCGTACTAGTCACCGACACACTCTCCTACCACCAGTCACTTTCTGCAGTTGTCTTTCCCTTGTTGTGCCTCCCTTATCGGGTAGCACTTGCTCGAGCTCTCTCGGTTACCAAAACCAGAGAGAACGACAACTTTATAGAGCAACTGGTTGCACTGAGTTGTTCTTTGAGAAGCCCCCAATACCCCTATATATAGGAGGGTAATGGGACATGGTTCTCTATCCCGGGCAATGTGGGACTAAAGAAGGAGTAGAAGGGTTCGAGATTTTCCACAAAAACAACCAACTGCGCAACATGAACCGATCGTTTCATTTCTAAAACGGTCGGTTGGAGACCTGAGCTGGTCGGTTGACACCTCAACCGATTGGTTGGGACCCATGAAATGGTCGGTTCACTTCAGAAATGGTCGGTTCGTGGTCCTGATCAGTTCCCGATTGACTTTTCCTCTTTTGTTTCTAATTGGTACCAAATACCAATCCTTGTTCCAATCAAATTGGGCAAGTTAAACGAAAGGAAATTTCTCACCAATCCTACTTTCCCAACTTGCTCGGTTGGACCAGTTGAACCAATTGTTTCAACACTTGAAGCGATTGTTTCACCCTATCCATCAGCCGATCGACTCACCATCTGAGCCGATCAGTTCACCAAGCTCAGCTGATTGGTTCATCACATGAACCGATCGGTTGGGAGTCCAGATTGTGCAAAATCAGTCAATTGCAGACTCAATCAATCTGATACTCCAATCAATGTGCCCAACACCTTGAACATTATGACATTGAGCTATCAATTAATTGAGTGTTTAATTGAACTACTAAACTCCTTTAGTAATCAATCTAAACATTGTTTGTGGACAAAACTCCTCTTCTAGGTTAAATCCTATGTGTGTGACCCTGCAGGTCCATTTCACGTTGGCAGTGAAAGTCCATAACACTTATGACTTCACAAGAAAAGAGCGGTGCATAGTCACACATCAGTGCTACCCAAGCAAAATAGAAAGTTGGAGAACAACTTTCAATCCTACAATCCGTGAATGGTGTTACAGTGAATGTATAATTCCTTTGTCACTGATATCCTGAATGAACTCGAGGCATGGAATAGTCATCCTGTCAACGTTCATTCACTTTCTTGATCTCAGAGTAGATTGGAAGAGATATGTATGACATCAATATCACATACTGATTCAAACGTGTGCACGCCTTTCTCAATCCTACTCATCAAATGGCCATGGATATCAAACTCCCTCAGGAGGGACAAATCCCATATCTATCACTCACCCGTCAAAAGCCCCACGTGTCAAAGCCACCCAATCATCACCTTTATAACAACCCATGTTTCAGGACTGCGTTTGATGATGTCAAAGTGTGCCCAACGACATCTGTTGAGTGTAGTGATTTCAGGTCAAAGAATCACACTCACCACCATCACTGTGAGTACTGACTGTGACTACCATGTCATGGTTCTATGTGTCAAACTCACGGTGGGTCTGCCCGGTACACTTGTTCTCTAACAAGTACCTATGTGTTTGGTTTGATATCTCTATATCATGAATAATGAGATTCTGTCATCAACCAAAACCACAATCTAGTCTTATGTTTCATTGCTGTCTATCTACCTTCCATAATGACATCTGACTAGGGACATAACAAGAATGTACAAACTCTTAGCATCCGTATGATCTCATCGTTCAGGTCCTCAACCTGAAAGCATACGTCATTGAGTACTGTCATTCTCTAGACATTCAATCTGTTCTGTCACTATATCATATGACTGAACCAGAAAGAATTGGAAGCTTGCCTTTGATGTTTATCAAATCAATCTTAATGTATCCCACCAATCATCCCATGATTGGCTCTTAGGGAATACATACCAACAGACTCCAACTTGCACTGCGAGCCAATCACCCTTGAATCATATTCATAGTGATCTTCAAACATGTCCCACATGTTATTGTGCTCTAGTGCGAACATAGTGAGTTATGGAAACACCTTGCCAAAGTTAGTATAAATTGCATGTCTCACATCTCTTCGTTGTACGTCACACGTATGATATGGAGTTGCCATAATATGTGATCTAGTATTCCTTTGCTAACCTTTAGCCACATTGCATGATCAAGGATTCCATACTTGTCATCAATGAGAGGAATATCTATAAGTTCATCTCATGAACTTCCAGACCCATATAGTATCTATTGCTGTTCTCTAACACATAGATACTCGACATTTCCTTTTTAAATGGTTTTATTGGAACACTTCCAATTATCAACAAACTTTCACTTTTATATATCCTATATATTTTTTGCGATTTATTTTCTGTCCTTTTGGAAGTTCGCATCAATGTAACTCTTTACATTGAACTCTTCCTTATCTCCATAGAACTAGTACTTCTCAAGTACTTATCAAGTTCTCATGGTATTCCAGTAACCCTTACTGGAAGTAGACAGACATCCACTCGTCATGTCCCACATACGAGTTATCAGGATGAGCACAAGATGATGAATGCATTTTGTTGTTGCCATGTCAATACATGCAAGATAATGGGATAATTACATACATTATAGATCCATATCTATTCTTAGTGTTCCCATTCTTCATAAGAATTGGACACTTGGCCTTGGGATACTAACTCCATGTAACATGGAAATTTTTTCTCCCATTGAATCTGTGCATACTGAACCCTTCAGTACAAATTTCTAATGTATGCTTTCTCTTTTTAGGTCAAGAGGTTTTTCAAGAACTATCTCTATAGATCTCTATTCCTATCACATAGGAAACATCTCTATCTTCCTTAAAGATAATTTCCACTTTTGGATTTCCATTCTAGAACATTTCCATTTCACATCAACATGTGGACTGTGAATACGCTCCCACTAAATCACAAATCCCTTCTTTATCTTTAACATATCAGTCAAACCCTTTGACTATATCATCAAAGTAAAGATCCAATTCTGAGTTGCTTTACTCAATCAATCACATTGATTAGTCCACTGTAACTTATAGACTTCATTTGCATTAGTGGATTCATAAACCTTATAGGTTGTGTCACGTACACATCCTTGTTTTATTCCTCATAGGAATGCGGTTTTAGTATCCATATGTCAAATGCTTAGTCATTAAGTTGCAATCAACATGCATCATCCTTCTCAAAATGTTATCCATGTGTCTTAACACTTAAGATTCATTTGCACTTATGGATTTCATCCAATGGGTGCTACCATTAAGGTCATACCTTATGGTTCACATGGATGTCATTTAGGATGTAATGGTCATAAACCATAACTCAAAATTCGGTTCCTCATATTCATCTAGATAGTTGACTCATCACATGAACAACTCATCACATAGATAAACGAGGTGTATCTGTCAAGGATATAAGAACTTACAACTCCTTATGATTCTTAATGTCTTTTATTAGTGTGGGGTATTATTTTATTAAGAAGAATTTAGTTATTTGATAATCATTCTCTAACTCCTTAGAGTATGATTCCTTCTTGATTTAGACATCACCATGCCTTAATCATGAGTTCACTATGATACACTATCATAATCACTCATAAGGATCTCAAACATTTGGTCCAAGTATTTCATTCATTGATCTCATCAAGAATTAACACTTTACCAAATTTGCACTTCATCTATGATAATCTTGAACACTTCAAGATATTCATATTGGTATTTCTCTAAACACCATTTGAAGTATTATCATTTGTTCCAATAGGTATGTAAATACATCACATGTATCATACCTAATAGAATAATCATTCTCCCACTACCTTTAGTGAAGATTGATTAATCATATCCAAGATATTCATGTCTCTTACTAGTTCTCTAACCAAAAGAGTCTAGATTTATCCATCACAAGGAAACTAGAAATGAATTTCTCATGATTGATGCTAATTTGATTGTTTGAGTTATCTATAACTTTTAGGTATCATTTTATCTTATGCATATCAAATACCACAAGATAAATAAGGCATTGCCACAAAGATCATATCTTTAGAAATTGAAACATCTCTTTATTGATTGTCATCATTGTCATACAATATGCAAAAATAAAGTGTTTCTATCTATTGGAAAATATGAAATAGCAGTTCATAAATGTATTACATGCCTTTAGGCTGAAAATAAACTAAAGTACTCCTATCTATGGCGGCAACATTTGCCCCATTTATTGAGTGCTTTACACTTTACATCTTGGTATCATATACCTCAAAAGTGTTACAAGTTTACTTTCATGACACCTTTAAGTAGAGACGGCTATCGCCTCCTTCTTCTTTTGTGCTTCCAGATAGAGAGGACAATTCCTTTTCCAATGTACTGGCTTTTGACAATGGTGGCAATTTCCTTTCTTGGTCACGCCTCCCTTGGCCTTGAGAGATGAATACGACTTGGGCTCCTAGCTAGCATCAAAACCTTTCTTAGCTTTTCCCTTGCCCTTTCGCTTGGACTTGCCTCTCTTGCTCATGATCACCATCACTGACTTAGGCTTGTCTTTCTTCATCTGTGTCTTGGCTGTCCTCAACATGCCCAACAACTCTGACAGTGGCCTATCAAAGTTGCTCATGTTGTAGTTCATCACAAACTGACTGTAGGATTCTGGCAATGATTGCAGTATCACGTCAGTAGCCAACTCTTGGCTCAGTGGAAATCCCAGTCTTGTCAGGTTCTCCACATACCCAATCATCTTGAGTATGTGAGGACCAACTGGATCTCCTTCTATCATGACACACTTGAACAGTGCCCTTGAGACATCGTATCTCTCTTGCCGTGCTTTATCTTCATACATGTTCCTGAGATGATGAATCATCTCAATGAAACCCATGTTCTCATGTTGTCTCTGCAACTCGTGGTTCATAGAGCAAACATCAAGCACTTTGCATCAATGGCATCATTAGAATGCTACTTGTAAGCATCCCTTTCTGCCTTTGGTGCATTAGGAGCAGGTTCCTCTGGAATTGGAGTATCCAGGACATAGAGCTTTCGCTCTTGAGTGAGAACAATTCTCAATGTCCTATACCAGTCATGGAAGTTTGTCCCATTTAGCCTGTCCTTTTCAAGGACCGATCGCAAAGAAAAGTGATTGTTGTTTTTTGTCATTTGTACTACAAAAGGAAATATGCAATTTTAGTCCAAAAACTCGTTTTTCACTTATTTGATTGATTTGAAAAGTTGACGATATAATTAGGCCTTTAATTAATTATCGCTCCTACTATTTTACTTCAAATTGATAGCCCTCACCATCAATTTGGAAGATTGCAGCGTACAACCTTCTAGTGGGCAAGATCCTGAAATCCTCTAAGCCATGGACCAGCTAGGGCTGTCACCTACAACTTAGATCTCTCAAGTAGGAAACTCTTGCCAATTGCATCATATGCAACTCTTTATAAGATGTCATATTCAACTCCTTGCCATGATCATCTCCATGCCTCAAGGTACTAGATCCCATCTAGATCACCTTGTTAAGTCCGACTCAAAGCAAACACAATGAATATGCACCCTGCTAGGGCAGACCCACATATCCATCCTTCACGCTTCCACGAGATAGATGGTGCACCACGCTAGGGCATGCCCACACTTGGTCGATCAAGCTTTTCACATGTGTCACATTTGGAAGGCATCTAAAACTTAATATTTAATGAGGGATTTGGTTTTTATATACATATACATTTCCAATCACCAAAATACATAGTACATATCATATACATGCTATATCCCACAGAAAACATGCAAAATGATAAAAGTGATGATTATGGCCATCCTAATGTGATTCCTTAAGCGAAGAGGAATTCGGTCATCTAGGTCTACATCACATGCAACCTGTACAAGATGAACTCTGTGCTTTGCCTTTCTGGGTTTGATTATCTCATCACATGACTGATCGACTCGCCATCAGGCCAGTCGACTGGGTGCCACCAGCCGATCGGTTGGCTCCTCCAACCGATCGGTTCACCTGGTCATCATGCATCTCATCATTGTCACCACCCGCTCATCTCGCTCCTCGAACCGGTCATCAACCGATCGGCTCACTCCTTGAACTGATCATCTAGAATGTCAACCGATCGGTTCACGCCTTGAACTGATCGTCTCAGCTGTCATCAGGATGTCCTTCATTCTTTGACATAACAAGAAATAAAATTCTATCCTATTTTACATTGTAAAAAGAGAAACCTCGAGTTACATTCGAGGGGAGCAAAGGTAGGAAAGAAATCTCGAATTATTTCGAGTTACATCAGGAATAGGAGAAGGAAGATCAGTGCACAGACCGAGATGCAAACAATCACATACAACCATACATAGATAGGGTTTATTGGCCATAACCACGCTATAAATCCACCACAAAACTCATTTAAGGGTGACGCATATCAAGTGCATTCATATTACATATCATATATGTATATTGGGATTTGTGGATTTAGGATTGGAAATGCATAAAGCCAATTTTATTTGCATCGTATGCAATAAATAAAGGCGACAAACCATAATCGATCATATCGATAATCCTAAACTATAAAGCAGTTGACGTGGCTTTGATACCACTGTTGGGTTTTAGGGAGGTAGAGAAGGCAGCGGAAACAAAAATTTTCCTCCCCAAACCCATAACGAGGAAATGTGTCAACGTCTATACAATAGGAAAGGATGGTTTGTGGAATCATACCTTGTCCCGAGGCTTGCTCGGCGACAATACCTCACGGCTTGCGCGGTCTTCACCTTCGGTCTTGGACGGTGTCTGTGCAGCTCCTGGTCGCACCGAGACTGACGACTTCTGGTCTCACCCGGACTGTCGGGATTGACAGCTGTCCTCCAAGCGACAGAAATCTCTCGCCCCTAAAGTAGTCCACACGGACCACCTGGAACTCCAATCTCCTTGTCTCATAAGGAATTAGAAGGAGTCACACCCTCCTGTCAGCGTACTAGTCGCCGACACACTCTCCTGCCAGCAGTCACTTTCTGCAGTTGTCTTTCCCTTATTGTGTCTGCCTTATCGGGTAGCACTTGCTCGGGCTCTCTCAGTTACCAAAACTAGAGAGAAAGACAACTTTATAGAGCAACTGGTTGCACTGAGTTGTTCTTTGAGAAACCCCCAATACCCCTATATATAGGAGGGTCATGGGACAGGGTTCTCTATCCCGGGCAATGTGGGACTAAAGTAGGAGTAGAAGGGTTCGAGATTTTCCACAAAAACAACCAACTGCACAACCTGAACTGATCATTTCATTTCTGAAATGGTCGGTTGGGGACCTGAGCCGGTTGGTTGACACCTCAACCGATCGGTTGGGACCCATGAAACAGTCGGTTCACTTCTGAACCGGTCGGTTCGTGGTCCTGATCAGTTCCCGATTGACTTTTCCTCTTTTGTTTCTAATTGGTACCAAATACCAATCCTTGTTCCAATCAAATTGGGCAAGTTAAATGAAAGGAAATTTCTCACCAATCCTACTTTCCAAACTTGCTCGGTTGGACCAGTTGAACCGATCATTTCAACACTTGAATCGATTGTTTCACCATATCCATCAGCCAATCGACTAACCATCTGAGCCGATCGGTTCGCCAAGCTCAGCCGATCGGTTCATCATATGAGCCGATCAGTTGGGAGTGCAAATTGTGCGGAATCAGTCAATTGCATACTCAATCAATCTGATACTCCAATCAATGTGTCCAACACCTTGAATATTATGACATTGAGCTATCAATTAATTGAGTGTTTAATTGAACTACTAAACTCCTTTAGTAATCAATCTAAACATTGTTTGTGGACAAAACTCCTCTTCCAGGTTAAATCCTATGTGTGTGACCCTACAGGTCCATTTCACATTGGCAGTGAAAGTCCATAACACTTATGACTTCACAAGCAAAGAGCAGTGCCTAGTCACACATCAGTGCTACCCAAGTGAAATAGAAAGTTGGAGAACAACTTTCAATCCTACAATCTGTGAATGGTGTTATAGTGAATGTATAATTCCTTTGTCATTGATATCCCGAATGAACTCGAGGCATGGAACAGTCATCCTGTCAACGTTCATTCACTTTCTTGATCTCAGAGTAGATTGAAAGAGATATGTATGACATGAATATCACATACTGATTCACACATGCATGCACGCCTTTCTCAATCCTACTCATCAAGTGGCCATGGATATCAAACTCCCTCAGGAGGGACAAATCCCATATCTATCACTCACCCCTCAAAAGCCCCATGTGTCAAAGCCACCCAATCATCATCTTTATAACAACCCATGTTTCAGGACTGCATTTGATGATGTCAAAGTGTGCCCAATGACATGTGTTGAGTGTAGTGATTTCAGGTCAAAGAATCACACTCACCACCATCACTGTGAGTACTGACTGTGACTACCATGTCATGGTTCCATGTGTCAAACTCACGGTGGGTCTGTCCGGTACACTTGTTCTCTAACAAGTACCTATGTGTTTGGTTTGATATCTCTATATCATGACTAATGAGATTCGATCATCAACCAACACCACAATCTAGTCTTGTGTGTCATTCCTGTCTATCTACCTTCCACAATGACATCCGACTAGGGACATAATAAGAATGTACAATCTCTTAGCATCTGTATGATCTCATCGTTCAGGTCCTCAACCTGAAAGCATATGTCATTGAGTACTGTCATTCTCTAGACATTCAATGTGTTCTATAACTATCTCATATGATTGAACCAGAAAGAATTGGAAGCTTGCCTTTGATGTTTATCAAATCAATCTTAATGTATCCCACCAATCATCCCATGATTGGCTCTCAGGGCATACATACCAACATCCAGATCTTCAACGCATGAACCACTACAGCTAATTCTAAATCATGTGTTGGATAATTTTCCTCGTGTTTCTTAAGCTATCAAGAGGCAAAAGAAATCACTTGATTATCCTACATTAACACATATCCTAGACCATTCTTAGAAGCATCACAAAAAACAATATACCCCTTTACCTGCTTAGGTAACACTAATATAGGTGCACTGGTCAACCTTTCTTTCAACAACTAGAAAGAATGCTGACACTTGTCATTCCAGACAAAAGGAACCTCCTTCCTGGTCAACCTGGTTAGGGGTAATGCTACAGAATTGGAGTTCTTAATGAACCTCCTATAGTAGCTTGCCAGTCCTAGAAAACTACATATCTCCGTTGGTGTCTTTGTTTGTTCCCACTCCAAGACAGATTCTACCTTTTTAGGATCAACACGAATACTTGAAGCAGATATTACGTGTCCAAGGAAAGACACTTCTGATAACCAGAATTCACACTTATTGAATTTTGCATATAGCTTATATTCTCTCAGTAAAATCAGGGCCTGACGAAGATGTTGTCCATGTTGTTGAGCATCTCTGCTGTAAACCAGGATGTCAGCTATAAAGACTACTATGAATTGATCAAGGAATGGCTGGAAGATTCTATTCATGAGTTCCATGAATGCAGCTGGTGCATTAGTTAGTCCAAATGACATAACTATGAACTCATAATGACCATACCTTGTCTTGAAGGATGATTTAGGTATGTCACTCTCCTTGATGCGTAACTGATGGTATCCTAACCTCAGATCTATTTTACAGAAGATAGTTGCACCACGCAATTGGTCAAACAAGTCATCTATCCTTGGCAGAGGATATTTGTTCTTTATGGTTACTTTATTTAGTTGTCTATAGTCGATGCATAACCGCATAGACCCATCTTTATTTTTAACGAAAGGAACCAGAGAACCCCATGGTGAAGTACTCGGTCGAATAAAACCCTTTTCAAGCAACTCCTATAACTGTTTCTTTAGTTATTCCATCTCAGCAGGTGTCATTCTATAAGGTGTTTGAGCTATTGGTGTTGTACCTGGGATTAGATTAATTTTGAAATCAATTTCTCAGGGTGGAGGAACACCTGGAACTTCCTTAGGAAACACATCCTCAAACTCCCTAATAATCAGAACTTTAGAGAGACTAGGACTCTCTGCCCTAGTATCTATCACATGTGACAAGAATGCGAAGCATCCTTGTCTCATCAACTTCTCAGCTACCATAGCCGACACTAGACATGTCGTAAGAATCTTTCTATCCCCCTGAAAGATCCATGTAATACCATTGTCGGTGAACATAGCTTTCTTGGAACCACAATACAAGACAACCTTATACTTTTCTAGGGTATCCATCCCAAGGATTATGTCAAACCCATGCATCTCAAGTGGTATAAGATCCACCTGGATGCTATGTTCTGAAAAAGAAAGAACACAGGGAGAACATACCTCCTGCAACACTGCAGTTCCAACTAATGGAGTTTCTAATAATAGTTTATCTGCTCTATGACTGATAGTCATATTACAGTCATGAATCACTTCCCAAGTGATAAAGGAATGTGTAGCACCCAGATCAATTAAAACAGATACTAATCAGGATGAAGTGTGACGACCCCAATTTCTATATACTTTCCATAGTGACATTTACAGACATGCGTGCACTCATATCTATAGATGTCAAAAGGGAAAATATAAGAGATTAAGGTAGTCAACTAAAAAAAGAGATTTATCCAAGATCAAGTCCACATCATCATATAATGCCACACGAACATTCATTCATATATATAAAATAAAGTTATTACATATGGAGAGGAAATATTGTTCTAGAGAAAGATAACTTTATTACATAGGAGTTCAATCATCCTCAATGTCAACTAGGAAAAGAAATAAACTAACATCTAGCAAGAAATGAGATAAGAGGAAAAGATCTATCTAATACATCCTCCATGCTTATTATTTGTCCCTTTAGGTACTTTGAGCATACATTTCACTTTGTTGTCAATTATTCCTTGTACCTAGAAAATACGAGAAACAAAAACATCAACAAAGTTGGTACGTGGTAAAGGTTATACTAATAAGGTTGCATAAAGGAAAAATATTTGAAAAAGAAGGAAAGAGAGATAAAACCATTTCTTAGGGCGAAAATCAAGTAAACACCCTTTTATTACATTCATTTTGATGTGGTTGTACTACACCTATTGCACTTGCCTTACATCTGGTGTGCGTAATAGAATATCATCATACATCTAACATGGGCCAAGGGATCATACATCCATGTTAGGCAACATACATCCACACTAGGATATGTGCTCTAGTAGCTACAACCCATCATAACCATTTATGTTCCATTAGGTTTGGCGAAGTATAACTCATGCTAGTCAACCAAGCAATCATATTCAAATACGAGCATTCAAGGTATTACATATCATAGGAAACCAGAAATGTAGTCTTATACTTATAAGACCACGTACCTACTTGTTTAGATCAGATATCCAAGAATTTAGAATCAACAAGAATTAAGTCACCCTGCAAGGAAAGAAAGGGTACAACATTACTATTGGTCCATGTGACCAAGACTAAGATATGTCCTTAGTTATTATTCCTTTTATGTTATCTAATTCAGATCAGGGTTTTTCCATATTTTAATTGGGTTTAGAGATATTATCAGGTATGATATATCATTACTTCATTTGCTTAAAAGATAGTATTTAATTAATCAATTAGAAGATTTCCAAAACCTAGGGTTTCTAAGATGGTTGGAATAAAAGGGGAAAGTAACCCTAAACATATTAGTTATTCATGACATCAGGGTTCTTTCAAGGGTTTAGGACCAATCCTAGTCACTAAACATCATCTAATAATACTAGATTAGATAAAAAGATGTATATCCAATTACATGTAGAGAGAGAAAATTAGATTTAGGGTTTCTTCTAATCATTTCATCATTTATCTACTTAAATTAGTGTTTCGAGTTATATTGAAAACATGGTTACATCTAAGGTTAAAAACATTTTGGAAGGTCATATATCATCAAGGAAACCTATTATCAATAATTAATTATAATTAAGGAGGTCATTAAGGTTTTAGGAAACTATTTTTGAAATAGGAGATGGATCTAGGTCCTGATATCATTTTATTTGGATAGAGAATATTTTTTTGATCAAAATAGTATATAGGTTTGATATATTCTGATATTCGTAGCATTTTCTAGGATTTTTCTAAGAAAATCAATTTTCTATTGATTAAGGAGAAAAAAGAAAAGGTCAATTACCTTGATCAACGATCGGATCCAACTGGATCGACGACTCCCGTTGATCCAAGGTTTTGCAAAGCAACCCACAGATCTCTGAGTTGGAGTGGTAGCCCACGACTCCTCTAGATGGTTTGGCGATTTCCTATTGGCCCAACTCAATCTCCGCTGGCACTCTTCCCGCCCTTGCTTTGCATCTCCTTTCCTAATGCGAGCCGAGCAGCTTGACCAACTCCAACGAGCTCCTACTTGCTTCTAGGTGGCGCTGTCGCATGGATGATGGCTTCTTAGCCTTCACGAGGTTGCTCCGCTCAGAGGCGTGAGGTTTTTTGCTTGTGGCTCCCTCTAGAGCTTAGTGCCGCCGCAGGAGAGGTGAGGTCACCGACGTGAGAGGGATTTAGGATGGAGAGGGGTTCTGGGAACCTGCCTTCTAGCCGCACACTCACGGTGGTTTGGCGAATGTGTTGGAGGGGTAGGATTTGATATAGGAGTGCGGACGTGGTCTGACAGTGAAGGGAAACCGAGGTTGAAGAAGGTGGATTGGGAAAGCAGTGCTCAGGTGTTTGTGCTCGCAATTGAAGGTGTGAAGTGAGTAAAGGGAGCATGGCAGAGCTAATGAAGGTCTTATATAGGCGTGAGGGAGGCTAGGCAAGGAAGCCCTAAAAGCCCTTCCGTCGGAGTGAGAGGAAGCTGCGGTCAGGTTGTTGGGTTGGCGCAATGGCGCATGAGACCCGGTCAAATCTGGTATGATTTACCACAAAATCGCGAGACGAAGATATTTATATGGATACATATTTGAGAATGTGATTGAGGTGGAGTCTAGCTGAAGCTCGGGATGCCATCTATCTCCCCGCACTTTACGGGAGGTAGGAGACAAAGTCTCCTATGTTGGATCGATGATCAAAGGTCTGAAATTCTCGGCCTGAAACTAGGTCCGTGCCCAAGAGCTTAATGGGCCGCGTGACACATTAATCTGTCCATTTAATTGATAACTAAGGTCCTAGATCCAAAAATGAGTGGAATATGTACCAATTTCAATTGGTCATATCTCCCAATCGGTTGACCCAATTGAAACAAAATTTTAGGAGTATCTTAAAGATGTTAATAGGTGACTATGGTATAAATTTGAGATCCAAAATTGACTTTTTGATATGTTCATTTACTAAATACATTAACACATATATATTATCATCATAGCATACTAGGGTTTGCAAATTTTTACAATATGTGACACATCTTTGTTCAATTGAGTGAGGAAGTGTATGTGGGTATTTTGGTCAACAAATTGATAAGAAAACTTTTAGGAGAGAGAAAATATTATAAAAATGCACTTTGTCACATGAAGACATATCAGAATGAAACAATTCCATCTGACCTATTATGACTCGTGGGTTGACCACTGCTTCCGGTTGATTCATAGCATAGAATCTTGCCATTGCTGATTGTCGACCACTCGCCCTGTTGTTGGATGTAGATGAGCCATCTTGGGACGCCTGTCCACGTCCTCGAGTGCCACTACTAAACTTTCACTTCTGAGAGCCTTGTTGACTCTGCCTCGGTGGTTGGGTTACACTCACGTCTCTAGCTAAACAATCTTTCATCAGATGTCCCATCTTCCCACATTTATAATAGACTCTGTTCTCCCATTATGGTCTAGATGGTCTTGTTACAGACATTGATGCTGAGTTGTGGGCTCCCTTTGGTGGTAAACTACGATCTCTACCCTTGTTGGATGTCCACTGTGTCTGAGTATTAAACCTCAGTGGTTCTATTGGTGCAGAAAACCTTGGTTTCTTAAAACTTTCGGACCTCTGTCCCTGGAACTATGTATATACTTTCTTACTATTGGCCTGACGCTTCTCAGTCACAGACCTTTCTATCCACCTAACGGACTCCACAAAGGTGGCAACCCTCTCCCTATTCTCTAGAGCAGATACTGGTGTGGTTAAATCAGTGTTTAAACCCTTCTCAAAATGTTGAATCCTCTCCTCATCTGTAGCAGCCATGTGTGGACAGAACCGTAGAAGCTCCATAAAATTAGCTTCATACTCACTAATGATCATTTTCCCTTGCCTTATCCGCTCAAACTGAGAGATTTTATCATCCAGGTAAGTCTTAGGAAAATATCTACTAACAAACTCTCGTCAGAACTCTTCCCATCTGACTTCAACACCAGGCCTTTTGCCTTCTTCTATGGCCCACCAATGGCCCACACTCCCCTTCAACAGGTACACTGCATGTCTAACCTTCTCAGCTTTTGGGATATTAAGAACTCTGAAGGCCTTTTCCAACTCAATCAGCCACAAGTCTGTGTCTGCTGGGTAAGCTATACCAGCATATTTTGTGGCTCCTACCCGATGAAGCCATTCAAAAGTCTTGCCAGCTCCATGTCCCTCATTGTAAGCTGGTGCCCTAGGTGTAGGTGGTGGCATCCTATCCGCCATATGTGTCATAGTCGCCATGAACTGCCCAAACAGAGCATGGAAAGCTGGGTTTTCTAGTATTTCTTGGTCAAGTTGGGGATGTTCAGGTACTGGTTCTTCCCTATCCTGATCCCTTGCACCTCCTCCTGGTGCAACAACACTACTTTCAGCAGCATGTTCTTTGTGTGATCCAGGCATCTTCAAGCTTTACTTCTTCTCATGAGAGAAAAAGTCACTATCAGATAAACTAGAAGACACTAGAACAGACTCAACGACCTTAATCCTATGTCTCTGTAGACTCAGCGAACCTTAAGCTCTGATACCAAAACTTTGTGATGACAGAACCCAAACATCAGATAATGATTAATGTGAAATTAAGCATAAGCAACAGATTACTAAAAATCACTAAAAATTTAAAACCAATTGCAAAGAGATCCATTTTCAAGAAAACCCTTTTCACCAGAACCAAAATATTATATACATTCTGGTCCACAAAGTACAAACCATGTACCTACTCTTCTCAAGGTTTACATACAACCGTTTCTCTATTAAATCTACACATAACCAACATAAAACCTCGAGGCATTTAATGCCAAAATCTCATATCGATCATTAAAGCACTAACTACTAACTCCAAGGACCTGAGAGTACAAAGACGACACATAAGACTCATATCTACAAGACACGACAATCAATATCTCCACCTAAGATATCACTACTGTCCCTGATGCTGCTGTCTTTCCCATGATGTATGGTTCCTTCCTCCTCATCTGTGTCTACCTAAAATGTTAGATCCCACGGGGGTGAGACAATTGAAATTATCCCAGTGAGAGATATAACTCTCTGCCAGAAATATTATTATTGCAGATAAACATTAATAAACTGAATAGAGGAATCTTTATTGAACCAGTAGGATTTAATCATTATTAAGCAGAATAGAGAAATATCATCCTTTAAAGCATTTCAGTTGTAAATGATAATGCAGTAAATCATCTATCCATTTTAATAAGGAATATGAAGAACATGTATAATATCCATCCATTTAGGATACAATAAGCAATGTAACATCAATCAATGATTTCCGTAATTCGTCCTTAAGAAAATATGCTACACAGATGATTACATTTTACAATCATTCTTATGCCCTGAGGAAGTGAGCCGTACCACTCAAATCCAACCTTCGGTTGTGAAACCCAAAGTCAGTGCCATAAAAGATTAAAGGAAAAGCCAGACTCCTCAATCTCATCCGTCTCGGTCAGTGTGAGACCACAAGTAGGACCACAGTCTCTTGCTTAAGTGACCTCAGTCACAGGGATAGCTCTCATAGGCTATCGATTCTCTAGCCCGCCTTGGTACATGTCCCGACGCTAGTAAATCTGAGCCACGGGCCAGTTCACCGTGCGTTTTCACATAACATCACCCTATATTAGGGTTTCACATAACATCACCCTATATTAGGGTTTGGGTTTCTCATCTTTACCAATTAGGGTTTCTTAACCCATTACCCAAAATTAGGGTTAGGGTTTCTCATTCTCCATTGATTAGGGTTTTATGATTACTTCATTAATCCAAACCCTATGTCAGTGCTTCCACATTTCTTGGAGCATATTGTTGGTATGTATGCCCTGAGAGCCAATCATGATATGATTGATGGGATACATTAAGATTGATTTGATAAACATCAAAGACAAGCTTCCAATTCTTTCTGGTTCAGTCATATGAGATAGTGATAGAACAAGATTGAATGTCTAGAGAATGACAGTACTCAATGACGTATGCCTTCAGGTTAAGGACCTAAACGATGAGATCATACAGATGCTAAGAGTTTGTACATTCTTGTTATGTCCCTAGTCGGATGTCATAGTGGAAGGTAGATAGACAGCTATGACACATAAGACTAGATTGTGGTGTTGGTTGATGATAGAATCTCATTAGTCATGATATAGAGATATCAAACCAAACACATAGGTACTTGTTAGAGAACAAGTGTACCGGACAGACCCACCGTGAGTTTGACACATGGAACCATGAGATGGTAGTCATAGTCAGTACTCACAGTGATGGTGGTGAGTGTGATTCTTAGACCTGAAATCACTGCACTCAACACATGTCGTTGGGTACACTTTTACATCATCAAACGCAGTCCTGAAACATGGTTGTTATAAAGGTGATGATTGGGTGGCTTTGACACATGGGGCTTTTGAGGGGTGAGTGATAGATATGGGATTTGTCCCTCCTGAGGGAGTTTGATATCCGAGGCCACTTGATGAGTAGGATTGAGATAGGCGTGCGCACGCATGTGTGAATCAGTATGTGATATTGATGTCATACATATCTCCTTCAATCTACTCTGAGATCAAGAAAGTGAATGAACATTGACAGGATGACTGTTCCATGCCTCGAGTTCATTCGGGATATCAGTGACAAAGGAATTATACATTCGCTGTAACACCATTCATGGATTGTAGGATGAAAGTTGTTCTCCAACTTTCTACTTTCACTTGGGTAGCACTGATGTGTGACTAGGCACCGCTCTTTGCTTGTGAAGTCATAAGTGTTATGGACTTTCACTGCCAACGTGAAATGGACCTGCAGGGTCACACACATAGGATTTAACCTGGAAGAGGAGTTTTGTCCACAAAGCAATGTTTAGATTGATTACTAAAGGAGTTTAGTAGTTCAATTAAACACTCAATCAGTTGATAGCTCAATATCATATGGTTCAAGGTGTTGGACGCATTGATTGGAGTATCAGATTGATTGAAATCGCAATTGACTGATTTTGCCCAACTTGTGCTCCCAACCGATCATCTCATGTGATGAACTGGTCGGCTGAGGTTGCTGAACTGGTCGGCTGGAGTGTCCAGGCCGATCGGCTCATGCCCAGGTTGAACCGACCGGTTCAAGGGTTGAACCGATCAGCTCAACTGGTGCAACCGACCAGTTGGGAAAGTCATGTCGGCAAGGATTTTCCTTTTGGTTTCAAATTGCCCAATTCGATTGGGAATAACATTGGTATTCGATACCAATTGGGAAAGAAACAAGGAAAGTCTTTTTGAGCCGGATTAGGACCATGAACCGATCGGTTCAAGGCACCAACCGATCGGTTGGAGTGTCCCAAACGGTCGGCTTAGGTCCAACTGATCGGCTCAAGGGCCGAACCGATCGGTTCAGTTGTGAACCGATCGTTTCAAGTTGCGAACCAGTTGCTTTTTGTGGAAAATTCTCGAACCCTTCTACTCCTGCTTTAGTCCCATATTGCCGGGGCAAGAGAACCCTGTCCCATGACCCTCCTATATATATAGGGGTATTGGGGGCTTCTCATGGTACACTTCATTGCAACCAGTTGCTCTGCAAGTTGTCATTCTCTCTGGTTTTGGTAACCAAGAGAGAGCCCGAGCAAGTGCTTCCCGCAAAAGGGAGGTGCAGCAAGGGAGGACAACTGCAGTTGCAACTGGAGGCAGGAGAGTGTGTTGGCGACTAGTACGTCAACGTGAGGGTGCGACTCCTTCCACTTCCTTGTGGGACAAGGAGTGTGGAGTTCCAGGTGGTCCGTGTGGACTACTACAGAGGCGGGAGGACACTGCCGCTCAGGAGGACAACTGTCATCCGACAGTCCGGTAGGCGGAGGAGTCGTCAGTCCCGGTGCGACCAGGAGCTGCACAGACGCCGTCCAAGACCGGAGTTGAAGACCGCGCATTGCGCGAGGTATTGTCGCCGAGCAAGCCTCGGGACAAGGTATGATTCCACAAACCATCCTTTCCTAATATATAGACGTTGACACATTTCCTCGGTATGGGTTGGGGGAGAAAATTTTTGTTTCCGCTGCCTTCTCTGTCTCCCCTAAAACCCAACACATATAGCATCATATTATTATTAAATTGTACTTAGGAATACACATCATCATCATACCTTATTCAGTTGACTTATCCCTTCACTAAGTACATGCACCTATGCTTATCATAGTGCATTGCATTTATTAATTTCATAGGCATCAAGTGATAATCACTCTAATTATACTAATCACCTAAGTAATTTATGGATACTTTCATTGAAAATCAACCTTGGGATACTCTTCAACCACTTATGAGGTTATTAGTACTTACATGGTTTGAACCAATTGGACCTTCAAATGGTTTGGACCAATTGGACCTTCAAATGGTTTGGACCAATTGAACCTTTAAACGGTTTGGCCCAAAACCTCCAAACGGTTTGAGACCGTTTATACCTTCAAACAGTCTTGTCCAAATCCTTCAAACGGTTTAAGACTGTTTAGACCTTCAAACAGTCTTGTCCAAATCCTTCAAACAGTTTAAGACTGTTTAGACCTTCAAACGGTCTTGTCCAAATCCTTCAAACAGTTTAAGACCGTTTAGACCTTCAAATGGTCTTGTCCAAATCCTTCAAATGGTTTAAGACCGTTTAGACCTTCAAACGGTCTTGAAGTCACTTGACCTCCAAATGGTCTTGAGGTCACTTGACCTCCAAATGGTCTTGAGGTCACTTGACCTCCAAACGGGTCTTGAGGTCACTTGACCTCCAAACGGTCTTGAGGTCACCTGACCTCCAAACGGTCTTGTGGTCACTTGACCTCCAAACGGTCTTGAAGTCACACGACCTCCAAACGGTCTTGAGGTCACGTGACCTCCAAACGGTCTTGAGGTCTCCTGACCTCCAAACAGTCTTGACGTCACCTGACCTCCAAACGGTCTTGAAGACCATTAGACCTTAAACGGTCTTGATCACTTTGATCTTTAATCAATTTTGAAACTGTTTGATCGAGTCAACTTTGAAAACATTTAACCCTAAACGGTTTGAGACAGTTTGGTCCTCAAACAGTTTGAGACCATTTGGTCACAACAACTTGAAACCGTTTAGCTCTAAATAAGGGTTTTGTCACAAATTAACCTAGGGTTTTGAAATAAATTGAGTTCTAATTGATTAGTAATCCAAGGTTAAGACCATGTGGACTAGTACAGATTAAAACCTTTAGACTTTTACCTACTTTTGAAATCGTTTAACCCCTAACGGTTTGAAATCGTTTGACCTCTAACAGTTTGAAATCGTTTGACCAACACAAGGAAAACATTTGCTTCTAATTTTCTTGAGATGTGTGCTAAGATGATGTCATCATCATCAAGCTTCATAGCTCTGATTTCTACTATCATATGTATGATAAATTCATCAATTATTCAAAAAGAAAACAAAAGATCAACTTATGATGAGAAATTGAAATCAATAATAACATTGATGGTTACAAGTTATATAACCCGCCTTAAAAGTAGCTTCAAAGCTTCAAGCTTCACGTCTCTAATTGTGAAAGAAGATCCTTCAACTATCCAAGGTTCGTTTCCAACTCTTTGGATGCAAAAGATAGCCAAGGTTGAGCATTGTATGGAGGAGAGAAGAAAATGAGTGTTGAAATCTGATTTCAACCATAAATCCTAGGTTGAAGATGATCATGGAAGTTACCTTCATCTTGGGGAACGTTCTCCTCCTTCTCCTAATCTCCTTGGTCTTCGGCCAAAGCAAAGGAAGAAAGTGTTTTGCAAAATAGCCTTTCAAGTAAGAAGAAAATTGAGTACATATAATTGATTTTCTAGGAGAGAGAAAGTAGGAGAACATTCATCCATTTTCTTGCCACATGCCCCCTTCCTTCCTTGACTTCGAATCCATCTTCCATTCCCTCATTATCCTCTCAATTATCCTTGAATTAAAAGAAACCACTTTAAGCACCTTAATTAATATAATACTATTATCCATTTTTAGTGGACATTTCTTTTTAATTAACAAATGTGAGTGGATTTCTTCACCTACTTAGGATATTTCGGTGAAACTCAAGGAATTTGGACGTCCTTGCACTATAGGATTTCAACTACAACCTTTTTAGTTGATGGAAACTTCAATTAATATATTTATTTTTGCTACAAAATAAATTAGGGTTTCAATTATGCTTAAATCTTGATTATTTTATTATCAAGATTATCTCTCCTCAAAAGTAGTTCAAACAAGGTGCCCCTTTCTTTTTATTTTCTCTAAAAGATACCAAGAAATAGCAGGGACACTCTTGAAGTGGTATTTTACATGTTCAACTCTAGATTTTGGGTAATTTGCAAATTACACCAAAACTAGCATTCAATACACAAGCATTACTCAAACAAGCTCCTTCTTGGAACATAGGCTTGTGGAAGCCACACCTCGGCATCATCCTCATTCTAATGATGCTATAACACTTGAGGAACATTTATCATGTAACATTTGCAAGGTAACCCCTTAAATTGGGTAAATTGCACTTTAGTCCAAAATGGATAAAATATTGTTTCAACATTATTCAAATAGGACCAAAATTGAAACATAAACTCTCCTTTAGTCTTAATTACTTTTCAAAAGATAAAGACAAGAATCTAAATCACTTACTTAAGAAAAACTTCTAGGGTTAAGACTTAACCCAGGTCAGGGATGTTACAATGGAAATCCTTCATAGTTCATATCATATTCAACCTTGTTGATAACGATAGATGGGATAAAGGGAATTGTTGTATCCAACTCCAATGTTAATCTTGCAAACTTACTTCATGAACGATTAGATGTATGAGTTTCAAATTTTATGAGTTTTCCATGGCCAAGCCTATGCATTTGAGCATGGTGGGAACATACATATGGAGGGGTAGATTTAGGATTTTTCCCCATGAAACAACCATTTCAAAAAACTCTTCTTTCAACTTGAAAGTGGGATACTTGTCCCATAGTAGTAAGTTGAGCCCAATGATCTTCCACAGACCTCCCATAATATTTATTTCATAATCTTGCTTGCAGGAATCCTGTACAAAAAAGTGCCCCAGGTCAAGCTTTTACATGTTGAAGCATCTCATTATCCTCTATAGAAATTCAGTTTATATCACATCATCATGTATCCTATGTCAGATCCCAATAGTCAAGCGTTCACTTCATATTTCCACGGCTTCATAAGAACATCTTCTTCTTCCAGTATAATTGATATGATTGGTTTACCATTAATCTTATTTAGAGTACATATTTAACTGGAAAGCATTCTTCAAACAACTTATCTAGGAAGGATTCGTTCCTACTAGTGTGATAATCTCTAGAGACTACATTGATGAAGGACAATGATATATATGTGGTCGTCTTCTCTGTAGAAATTAGGATGTTTGTACTAGGCTTTATAGTTGTTGTCATAACTTCCCAAGATGCACCCTCTATTGTTTATTCCACTTGTGTGCCACTGTGACTCAGGTGCCCATGTGATGAGACATTCACACCGTATCCACCTCTATTCCCTAAAAAATGAAGATCTAATATGATAATAGGATGGAGAAGCCTGCCATGTGAGAGTGTGCCATGCCGGTGGGTGCTACTTTCATGTTTCCATATGACCTTTGACATCGTACTTGCCATCATTATGATGATTACGATGCTCTTGATATGCCTTATGAACTATCTCCCTAGAATCTCCTATGCCACCACCACAACCCCCATGACCTCTAGGTTTCCCCATCTCTAAACAATGTCATCTTACATTTAACCACATCTAAATCTACATTTAGGAAACAAAAAGCATAAAAATAGAAAATCCTATCTACAACACATAGAAGGTACCGAAACCTGCATGAAATGCAATGCATGAGATGGAATGTCATAAAACCAAAAAAATCTTAAAATTTACAAAAATTGAACTATAATAGATGCATGTACTTAAGGAAGTAGAAATCTACACTAGATAGAGTGGTGCCAAAATCAATTAGGATGAAACAAGTATAATCAAAATGAGATGAGTGAGAAGGTTACATACTTCCCTACCACCCCAAAATTTTGGATCATCCTATACTTAGTATGAAAATAAAGATTAGGGATTATAGGGTAGGTGTCACTAGTACTCTAGTGGTGGATCCTGAGGTTGTCCCCAATATGGCAGAGGGTTCTAGTAGTATATGCCCTAGAAGTCCTTCCCCAATTAGTGGTTTCTCTGCACTTGTACATGCTAGTAATGGGATATGAGGTTTATTTGGTTTTGCATTTGCTACTAGTCTAACCAGATAACCTTCTGTGTCTAGTGAATTTCCTCTGATTGTGCCTAAATGGATGACATATCATATGCATTTGTTAGATGTGGTTGCACATCAAACTACTAATGCCTCTATCTCATGCAATGAGGCTTCTCTAATATATGCTACTATATGTTTGTCTCTCCCTTTCCATCAGATAAGTCAACTAAAAATGCTCTAAAATCTTCTCTAGGGTGTTGTCCCTCCCAAATGTCAAGTACTTCTGGGACATCCTCACTTGGGTCAAAACTAGTAATAAGAACGATAGAATGATACGACAATTAAAATTTATGCTAGGGTACCAAGGTTTCAAGTTGTATATGATCATTTTGGATCTAAGTGAGATCATCTAGGACCTTGAAAGATAGTTCAAATCAACCAAATTGGTCCTATCCACTTCAGTGAGGCCCTCAAGATCACAATCAAGGGCTTTTACTATGGTGATTATAATACCCCCCAATTATTAATGGATTCTTTCTCTTTGAGGGTATTGTCTTCAAATGATCTATCATCATGGCACCTAGATTTACATGACCACCACTCTACATAACATACATCACAAATAAGTCTTTCTACGAGCAGCGAGCTTAGTTATCATATTGGCTAAAGACAGTGTTTGCTAGAACTTTATAAATGTATCTCACAGAGGAGTTGAATATTTTACTTGTCATTGATTTCCACACTGGAAAAGTGTCTTGTCTAGTGAAAGCATTCCATATAGTTGAGTACTTGCACTTTCCATTCCTATCAAATCTGCCATCATCAAACATTTATGCCATCTCTAGTGTTGGAAAAAAGATTTAGTTGAGATGGGAGGACTTTAGCACATGTGTGGAGTCATGGAGCCTAAATCGAATAACATCCTCACCTTGATATTGTACCTTCTCCAATGTCTCAAAAAACTCAATGGTTATCTCAATATAGATCTCCTATACCTCAATCAGTAACTCGTACAACCCCATTATAGTCAATAGATTCTTGGTGTGGTTGTAGATCCCTAAAACTTGCATTTTATTAGGGCAAGCATATGTCATGGGAATCTCTCTTATTTAAGTGCATTCTAGGTGAAGAGGTCTCACAAGAACCTTTTTTGAATTTGTTTCCCAAATATTTCTCCCTCGGTCTATTTTCTCAAGAATTTCAACCTATCTTCCTCTAATTTTGAAAAGAAATCAATTGGTTCATCCTCTACCACTTCACTCTCTGTGTCATCCCACTCCTCCTCTTGATAGTTGTAGGACCCTGAACTTGTGTCAACGTTCAATAGGAACATCTCAATTGGTGTGACATCTTCTTCTTCAATCGACAACCTTAGTCTAATGTGTTGTTTTGCAGTGTGCGGCTGAACTAAAAACATGGAACGCCTCTCCAGAGTAGGCAATAGAGGCAGTTGTGATGTTGATGTAGAAACAACCTTCTTGGCCCTTCTCTCATGGGACAGAGCATCATCCTCATTGGAATCAACTATATTATCCATTTATTCTTCCTCCTCTTCTTTATCAGGGTTGTTGTAGCTTAGATCCAATCTATGGTGGCTCGAGGAGAACCTGAGACAGAAGTCGCTCCTCGATGTTGAGCACTTTAAGGAACAAAAAATGGAGTTTGATGGAGATAGAGTTGGGATTTGAGAACATGGGTTACTTTTGAAGTTTTCTTTGTTTGTCTCATGCCTCCCGTTATGGCTTTGATGATGTCTTAAATCCCTATTACCTTCCTCTCCTTCTTCATCCTTGTAAGAGATTTGGTGGAAAGTGAGGGAGGAATAAGGGTTTCCACCCTTCTGACAAGTTGGGGTGTATTGCCATGATAGGTGGAGAAATGGACGTAGAGGAGGGGTGGAAAGTGGAGTTGGAGGTTAGGGATGATCCTTGGTAGCTTGATGATGCTTAGATCTGGAGTTTGGGTGGTAATTATGGTGATGTTTGAAGGTGAAATGAAGTTTTCCTAAATTTCCACTACTCAAGGAACGGGCGTGCTATACAGGAGTAACAAAGCTGGTTGTACTATGGTGGACTAGATCAAGGCTATTAAGTTGTGGGCCTGGGACAACACATTCATTTTGGTCAACCCTACCATACTGGCGTAATGCCAAAACAACTGTGTTGGTTAGAACGGTCATGCTCCGAACCCAAAAATTTTTAGATTTCCCTATCAAAATGGCTATACCCAACACATTTGTTCCATGTCAGTGCGGCTGTTCTGTCTCTTCCAAGTTCAAAAATTCTAAAAAATTTCAAGTCCTTCAATCAATCTCATTTTAATCAATTCCTTTGATCCATTTTATGTGCCATCATTCGTTTTCTCTGAAATTCACCCTTTCTCTCAAACTCTAATTTGCTTCACCTGTCACATTCAAAATCTAAACAAAAACTATTAAAGACAAGTGTGTGTATGTGTGTTTCTTGGAATGTGTAAAAACAAACAAAAAGTATCAAAAAGTGAACGTTGGGTGTAAAAGATCCCCACCTAGGTGGGTTGCCTCTTGCTAGTGCAAATTTTTATGCCTTTAGTCAGGCCTTTTGATTCTTAGATCACTCAACCTCTCAGGTACCTCAAAGCATATTTGTAGTATATGTCTCTCTCATGTGCATTTAAGTACATATTTTCATCAATAAGAGTTTCTCAACTAGCATGACAATATCTAAACTTTGATTGGCCTTGTTTGGCCCATCTTCAACAACGAACTTCAACGTTTGTCCATTGATGATGAAATCATTTACACCTTTTTTTCATTGATCACTTTATCAGTGGATGCATAAACATGTTTCACTTGGTATGACACTTACCACCTTTATCTATGCTTCCTGAGAAATAATTTCATCCTTTAGTTGTATATCCAAACCTACTATTTGGGCTCAAATGATTTCTTCTTTATCAATCTTTCATGCAAAAACTTGATTATTTCCTTGTATCTATTTGACATCTCATAGGCCTCATGCCTCATCTCTTCCAATTCATGGATCTTTAATTTCTTTCTAACCCTAGCATTGTCCATATCCATATACATAGACTTTAGGGCCCAAAATGCCTTGTGTTGTAATTGCATAGGTAGGTGGTATCTTTTCCCTTGTACAAGATTGAATGGTGTGATGCAAATAGGGGCCTTGAATGCTGTCCTATATACCCAAAAAGTTTCATTGAGACTTAGAGACTAATCATTACGGTATGGCTCAATGCCTTCTCTAGGATGAGAGTTATCTCCCAATTGGCCAAGTAAACTTGATCATGATTTTGAGGGTGGTAAGGAGTAGCCATAAAATGTTTTACAATGTGACTTTTTGATCGGCCTTTTTCACGTGTTCGGAAATGAACGCGGGACAAAGGAAGGAATCAAGCTTTAAATTTATAACCCGAAACCTTCTAGGCCCCCGCAACTTTATTACGGGGTCGAAGTAGATATACGGCGTCGAACACAGGGACATGGTGACGTTTAGGACGCCACAGATCTCGTTCTTTAGTCAGATAATCCAAGATGATAGTCGATAAAAGTAATTGCTAGAACTAGTCTAGCAGGTTGTCACGATATAAAACAAAAAAAAGAAAAGAAAAAAAACAAAACAGAGCTCGTGAGTCTACTAAACAGAGAAAGAGAGTTCCTGGCTATGTAACCACAAACGGGGTAGTCTATGCACTCGTTCTCAGGCGTAGAAAACCCTTGAACAAACAAGCATCTAGTATGCACAGTGGCATCTGTCCTGTGGGGTCGTCTCACTCGCTCTCGCGATGCGTGACTAAAACCATCAACAATATGTCAATGACCCTCTCTCGAGGAATGACATATCAACACCTCAGAATACACTAAGTTCCCTCTCGGGTCTTAGGATATTCCAGGGTGTTAGGAACAGAATACCTTGGATCGTCCTCCTCTCGGGTTCGGATCCAAACTATCATCTATTAGCTATTCCTACAACAGATCTCTTGATACAGGCAGAAATAGCAGTTCAAGCGAGTAAGAGAACAACCAAACAAGCAATCATAACTTGGAAAGAGAAAATAGTACATGCAACATACTAGATCTGATATGAATCTACTTGCTGAAGGCAAAAGTATATAAACATGCCCAGATCGGGCTACATAGCCAAGAAGGAGCTAACTGGCCATAGAAAAGCATAGCTGGCACCGAACAAAGATGGATAAACATCGTTTGTACAAGAAACAAAGGAATGTAGTAGAATGAAAGAGAAGAGGGAAGAGATATAGCCCGTAGAGGAGAGGTGGATCTCGCTCCTCGACCTCTGTGTAGGTCGGATCTCGGCCCTTATGTCTTCTCTTCGTGCCTCTGGACTCCTCGACTCTCTCTCTAGACCGTATCGGGCAACCGTATCGGGCAGACCGTATCGGGAAGATTGTATCGGGCAGTAGACTTTTGGGGAACTCGACACACTAGCTCCTTGGTCTAGGCACTAGCTCTTGCAGGGTCCTCCCTCTGGCTCTCCTTGCTCTGTAGGTTGGCAGCTGCTATTTATAGGCAACGAGTTGATGAGAGTTGTAGCTTTTATTGGTCCACGTGTCCTTCATCCGTGGCTTCGATCTTGAGGCATCAGGTGGGCCAATATGACTGGCGCCCGAAGACCGTATCAGGCAAAGGGAGTGTCAGGCAGCTGTATCGGGAAGGCCGTATCAGGCAGCTGTATCGGCCATACCATATCGGGCAGCTGTATCGGCCAGCTGTACCGGACAGACCGTATTGGGCAGCTGTATCGGCCAGACCATATCGGGCAGCCGTATCGGCCAGACGTTGGAATTCTTGTCTTTTCAGGTTTGATACTTGAGAGTCCTAAAATTGGCTAGTTTTGGTGCCTACAAGTAAAAAATTGGCTAATTAGCTACATTATTGGCTATTTTTACTACTTTTATCTAATGCGAGACAGAAATCATAAAACATGAACAAAAGAGTGCATATTAAGACTAAAGTGGCACAAAACTATAGATAAAAGGCATAGAAAATATGCGCTAATTTGGGTGTTATCAACTACCCCAAGCTTAAAACTTGCTTGTCCTCAAGCAAGACTGTTCTCAAAGAACAAAAGATAACATCCAAATTAAGCTTGGCAATAAATGTTAAGGTTAAGAAAAGCAGTTTAAAACATCAATTCTCCTGATCCATGTCGTTTCATAACAAACCCCCACTTGTCAGGCACAATCCTGCCAAAGCAAGATCAAAGAGTTTCCAGCCAAGATTAAGCAAATTCACTACAACCTATCGATACTAATGAGGGTTTGAACCATAATTATTAAACATGAAAGAATTGACACATAGGTGATCACGCAGGTGATGAGAAATGAGCCATTACCATGAATCCATGCAAACCAATTAGGAATAACATGCCTCTCACTTATTCATGTCCTAAGAAACAAAGCAAAAAGACTCTAATGACTTCTGAGGATCCCGATCTGCATCAGGTTGGTCCATGTAACGAGCAATAGTCCCTACAGTTCAAACCAGTTGGTCCAAAGCAGTGAGATGAACTCCTCGTAATGTGCTCAAACCAACCCTGCTACTGAGATGATCTCATAGGTCTCCTAGGGGTTCCTAGTGACTCTCTAATGAGCATTTGGAGTGGTATTACCAGGAATGACATATCCGCGTTTGTGAGCGCAGTCATACACCGGCTGGGCACCATCTGCAACTCTCCTAAAAGAGAAAATATCACTCATTTGTTGTTCACACTCAGGCTTTTATCATCTGCATTCTATTTTTGGGCTTGGGTGAGAACTATATAGATATTTTTGGGATTTTGTGGGAGGCCAAGCCTCTTTTGCACATTTTTATATTTTTCATCTTTTTGACTCAATCTAATGTGAGAAGGCACGTAGTCCATCAAGGAGAAACATTTCATCTTGATCATAGCTCAAAGCCCATCATAATCCGCTTGATACCTGTGTGAGAAGTAGCAATTATGATTCAAGAATCCTTAGAATAGAGGCAAGCTTGTGAAATTCGCAGCTAGGAGACTTTAATCATGATTTAGCTCATTCCAATGGTCCTTTACCATGGATTTGTCATTCACAACATAGATCAAGGGAATTTAGCTTTAAGCTATGAAAAAGGGACATAACCTTAGATTTATTACCAAACTCAAGGAAAGAGTCAAAGAGCAAGTCAAGCAAGAGGTCAAGAAATTTTTAAGATGAAAACTGTGCAATTAGGCATAAGGCCAGACGTTTGTCTATTAGAGTCGCACCACATAGCCATAATTGCGAATCTACAAGCTTATGCTATATGCAAGAAATAAACGTGCATGCAAGAATGGTGAAGAGAAAGAAGGGCGAAGCCTACCACCCCAAGCTTAAGAGTTTGCTCATCCTCAAGCAAGACTTAAACTTGAAATAGTGAGGCAGGAATGCATGATTGTTAATGGCAGTTATTGAAGTTCTAAAGATGATGCATGGATGCAAGGATATAAAATAGTTAGAGGAAAAAAAAACTAACAAGAACATGAAAAGCAAAATTTATTGTAATAAAAGGGCGGGAGGGTGGGTAATAGAAAAGGGGGTGGCTGCCCCACGATACTGACACTGGGATCCCAAATTCTGAGTTTTGGGACCAGTGTCCTCTGTGTCTTGCTGACGGGTTCCGCCACATAGTAGGAGTAGAATTGGCGGATGTGTTGGCCCTTCCGAGTCCGAAGAAGCGAAGTGAAATCTAGCGACTCGGTGAAGTCATCTTTGTGCTGGAAGTGGCTTGAACTGCACTGGGATGAATTCTTCGTCATATCATCCTCAGGGTACCTTTCATTATATGATTCTGAAAATGAAGGTCCTGGGATGTCGACACATGATGAGATAGATGAGAGAGGTTGGACTTCATCTTGAGGACTCATATCTTCTCTCTCCATCTCTGCACTTGAGGTTGGATGCTCAGATAAATCTTCATGTACTGTCTGAGTCATCCAATCATCTTCTGAGAAAAAAGTACTCCCTGAAGGATCTGTTTGTGGTTCTACCACCCCAAGCTTATCGCCTGGCATGGAGTCAGGGGTGTCTTCATGCTCAACGGCCATGTTGTAGTGAACCGTCCATCCTACCCCCTTGACGTCCACCAAGCCTTGTAAAGGTATGGTGGCGAATGATGGCTCGTGCTGCTCCAACTCGTCTTCGTTACTATACTCACTGCTCCATGTCGAGCAGCTATCATCGTCGTCGTCGAACAAATTGTTCCAAACCATGGTTGGCATACTGCTCAAAGTGAATGACAAGTCTCAATATGACAAATGTCACTCTGGTCTGGTTCAATTTTTGACTCTGGTTCCTCAAACCAACCTTCTGGTTGTGAGGTCGATTGTCTTTTCGAGCCTTCATCATTGTCATCATGGACCCATTCATGTCTATGACTCATTTCTTCCATTGGTTCACCAGCTGGGTCATCTGGATAGAATGAAGGGCTTTCCCAAGTGGGTTGGTCTTCATAGAAAAATCCTGGTGAATCTAGTTGATGGTCTGAATAGGATGGTGATTCATACTCCACTTCAGACCCAATGGAATGGTCTTGATGACTAACATCTTCATTTTCTTTTGATGGAAGTTGTAACTGAATTGTAACCAGATCGATGAGCTCTTGGAGCCTCCTGCCTTGTTCAACATCTTTATCATGAAGTTGTTGTACTTGAGCAACAATGCTTTTGAGACCCGTCGATTCTGCCATGCACATATAAGGGGAACCCACAATATCAAACTGATGCTTTAGGATGGATCCTTGTTCAACAGTTTGAAGTATACTACTACTGCGGTCTGTAGCCTCGGTGGCTACTTTGAGATGACGATCATGCTCTTCTAGCAGTTGTTGCATTCGATCGACATCTTCTTGGAGATGAGGGGCTAAGGAGGTGAGTGCTTGAATACTTTCCCTAGCCAACTCCACTGCCTTAATCAGTTCTTGATCCCATGATAGCATGGGGGTCGAGGGCTGACTGGCAGTCTCCGTTGTTGGAATCTCGACATATGACGATGATGGAGGTAAGTATAACTCGACTAGCTGTAGAGCACGACCTTCAATTATTTGCCAGCAGTCAGAATTGCAGAAAAACTTGGGAGGACAGGTGGACAAGATGACTTGTCTTGCGGAAGCAAGGTCCACGGCTGAAAAAGGTATGAGAAAAAGAAAAGTGATTTAGTATATATGAACAAGTATGTGTCAAGAAAGAGGAAAACTATGCATGTATATACAGACTTATAGTGACAGAACAAAAATCTACTAGGCATGTAAACGTGGAAAACCATGTCCCCGGTAACGGCGCCAAAAGTTGATCGGCCTTTTTCACGTGTCTGGAAATGAACGCGGGACAAAGGAAGGAATCAAGCTTTAAATTTATAACCCGAAACCTTCTAGGCCCCTGCAACTTTATTACGGGGTCGAAGTAGATATACGGGGTCGTACATAGGGACGTGGTGATGTTTAGGACGCCACAGATCTCGTTCTTTAGTCAGATAAGCCAAGATGATAGTCGATAAAAGTAATTGCTAGAACTAGTCGAACGGGTTGTCACGGTATAAAACAAAACAAAGAAAAGAAAACAAAACAAAACAGAGCTCGTGAGTCTACTAAACAGAGAAAGAGAGTTCCTGGCTATGTAACCACAAATAGGGCAGTCTATGCACTCGTTCTCAGGCGTAGACAACCCTTGAACACCCAAGCAAGCATCTAGTATGCACGGTGGCATCTGTCCTGTGGGGTCGTCCCACTTGCTCTCGCGATGCATGACCAAAACCATCAACAATATGTCAATGACCCTCTCTTGAGGAATGACATATCAACACCTCAGAATACACTAAGTTCCCTCTCGGGTCTTAGGATATTTCGGGGTGTTAGGAACATAATACCTTGGATCGTCCTCCTCTCAGGTTCGGATCCAAACTATCATCTCTTAGCTATTCCTACAAAGGATCTCTCGATACAGGTAGAAATAGAAGTTCAAGCGAGTAAGAGATCAACCAAACTAGCAATCATAACTTGGAAAGAGAAAATAGAACATGCAACATACTAGATATGATATGAATCTACTTTCTTAAGGAAAAAGTATATAAACATGCCCAGATCGGGCTACATAGCCAAGAAGGAGCTAACTAGCCATAGACAAGCATAGATGACACCGAACAAAGATGGATAAACATCGTTTGTACAAGAAACAAAGGAATGCAGTAGAATGAAAGAGAAGAGGGAAGAGATATAGCCCGTAGAGGAGAGGTGGCTCTCGCTCCTCGGCCTCTGTGCAGGTCGGATCTCGTCCCTTGGGTCTTCTCTTTGTCCCTCTGGACTCCTTGACTCACTCTCTCTAGACCGTATCGGGCAGACCGTATCAGGCAGTAGACTTTTGGGGAACTCGACACACTAGCTCCTTGGTCTAGGCACTAGCTCTTTCAGGGTCCTCCCTCCGGCTCTCCTTGCTCTGTAGGTTGGCAACTTCTATTTATAGGCAGCGAGTTGATGAGAGTTGTAGCTTTTATTGGTCCACGTGTCCTTCATCCGTGGCTTCGATCTTGAGGCATCAGGTGGGCCAATATGACTGTCGCTCGAATACCGTATCGGGTAAAGGGAGTGTCAGGCAGCTGTATCGGGCAGGCTATATCGGGCATCCGTATCGGCCACACCATATCGGGCAGCTGTATCAGCCAGCTGTATCGGCCAGACCGTATCGGGTAGCTGTATCGGCCAGACCGTATCGGGCAGCCGTATCGGCCAGACGTTGGAATTCTTGTCTTTTCAGGTTCGATACTTGAGAGTCCTAAAATTGGCTAGTTTTGGTGCCTGCAAGTCAAAAATTGCCTAATTAGCTACATTATTGGCTATTTTTACTACTTTTATCTAATGCGAGATAGAAATCATAAAACATGAACAAAAGAGTGCATATTAAGACTAAAGTGGCACAAAACTATAGATAAAATGCATAGAAAATATGCGCTAATTTGGGTGTTCTCACTTTTCAATAAACTTTTAAAGGCTCTATGGATGGATTGACTTCCACGATCACTAATCATAGATCTTGGTACGCTAAACTGGCTGAAGATGTTTGACTTGACAAACTCACACACTACCTTGTGGTCATTTTTTCTTGTAGCAATTTCTTCAACCCACTTGGAAACATAGTCGACAACCACAAAGATGTACACCTATCTACAAGAAGGGGGAATGGACTCATGAAGTCAATACCCCAAACATCAAACACCTCCACTACAAGAATAGGACATAGATGCATCATGTACCTCTTTGAGATAGTGCCCACTTTTTGGCACTTCAAGCAATTTTTGCAATATTCATGAGAATCCTTGAACAAGGTTGGCCAATAGAAACCACATTGGAGAACGTTTGTGAATGTCCATTTTCCACAAAAATGTCCTCCACACATGCCAGAATGGCACATGGAGAGAATTTCTTTCTGCTGACTTTCTAGAATGCACCTCCTTATGAGTTGTTAGGAGCAATACATAAAGAGAAGTGAGTCATCCCACATAGTTATTCAACATAGCAAACAACCTTCTACTTTCCTCCCTAGTCCATGTGCTTGGTACTCTACCACTAGCCAAGAATGTTGGCTATGTGCTTGTACAATGGCCTTTGAGTAGAGTCAAGAAACACGAGACACTCATGGGGCATTGTCTCCTTGATTTTGTTCACATTATCATAGGTTGCTTCAATATGAGATTCGAATGTAGAATTTTCAACCCCTTTCTTATCAATAATCTCCAAATCAAATTCTTGGAGAAATATAATCCAATGGATCAGTCTAGGCTTTGAGTCCTTCTTTAACATGAGGTACTTGAGAGCTGCATGGTCCGTATAAAAAATTACTTTGTTTTTTAGAGCATATGAGTAGAACTTGTTAAGATAAAATATCATGACAAGTAATTCTTTCTCCATGGTAGTGTAGTTCCTTAGAGTTGCGTCAAGTGTTTTACTTGCAAAATAAATGGCATACAGTATCTAGCCAATTCTTTGGCCCAACACAACCCTCATAGCCATAGATGATGCATCAATCATGATGTCAAATGGCAAAGAGAAATATGGGGGCTACATAATAGGATAAAAAGCCAACTTGTGCTTCAAGTGGTTAAAGGATTCAATGCATTTGTCAACAAAATTGAATTCAACATCTTTCTCAAGCAAGTGGCTCAATGGTTTAGAAATCTTGCTAAAATCTTTGATGAACCAATAATAGAAATTCACATGCCCCAAGAATGAATGAACACATATTACAATGGAAGGAATAGTTATAGTAGAATGAGGACCACTTTGGCCTTGTAAATTTCATTTACATCGTTGGTACTGTATGACCAAGTACAATATCTTGACTTTTCTCCCCACATAGAACCAAATAGACCTTAACACATATCTCAAGAACAACAAAGAGGTGAGTCAAACATTCATCAAAAGACTTCACAAACATTAAAAAATCATCAATGAAGACCTCAAGACAATAATCAAGCATGTCGAGAAATGGATGTGACACATACTTGAAAAGTAGAATGGATGTTGCAAAGCCAAAAATGCATTCTTCTATAGAAAAACATACTACTTGGACATGTGAATGTGGTCTTCTCTTGATTTGTAGGGTGCACTACAAATACATGAGTAGCCATCAAGGAAGCAATATAAAATCTATCCAACAAGTCTCTCTAATATTTGACCAATGCATGGGAGAGGGAAGTGGTCTTTCTTTGTCTTCTAATTCAACTTCCTATAGTCCACACACAGCCTACACTTGGACTGTTCTCTCACTGTCATCAATTCTCCATCTTCATTTTGGGCCACGATGATTCCACCCTTTTTGGGAACTAATTGGATGGGACTGATAACATCCATTTTGTGGATATTTCATGCCTAATTCTACCCTTAATTTCCCCTCATCATACAAAGTCACTCTTACTTTCTATGATTTTGCTCAATGATTACTGATTATACCTTGGTTGGAAGATAATACTTGTTCTCAAGTAGGTAACATGCCAAATGATGGTTTTGGCAAATGCACATAATGCCCCTTAGTCAACCAATGGTAACAATTAACAACATTAGAAACCAAGTATTATACCACTGACCATCCATCGACTCCTAAACGGATGGCTTGTAGTTGTGCCGCACACCTTCAACTGAAGGTAGTCAGAACAACCATTGGGTATTACAACTGATGGTTGTGATGGTCAACATTCGATGGCTCAACTAAGGGAGAACTGACAACTTCCCTCCAATTAGTGCAATGATCGGTTCTCTAAACTCATGGTTCACTAGCCTACATCCACTGAAGGCAATGTCTCTAGCTAGCAACCAACAGTTCCCAAAATTGATGGCTTAACTGAATCCATAATTGATGCTTCCTATGCACGACCTGACTACTGATGGCAATACTGGGAAACGGTCCTTCAGGACAGTTAAGTGTGTGCCCCAAGGCACAATCTTAGACTTGTGGTGTAAGTAAAGTACACTCACTAGAGTGTCTCGAACAAGGGGCGAAGAGATATAAATAGGAGACTAGAGGCACAGAGAAGAGGGTTTCCACCCACAAGAGACACGAAAGTGCTACTAAAGAACTACCTCACCATCATCCTTGACTCCACCATCAGTTCGTGAGCTCTATTAGTGAGAGCCAGAAGCTCAAGACCTCCATCCACTACAGTGCTTATCAGACCTCTTCTTTGGCAGAAGGAAAACAATGAGCTACGTTCCAGATCACCTCCCAGATTCAGAATTGGAGAAATCTTACATCAAGCATGATTAGTCTATAGTCACTTTTGGTGTATCTCCATCCTTCTTCTCTGAATCCACTCATCTCCTTCATCTAACTTCATCCCCATCTCGTTTTCACCTCCATGTCTCACCAGTTTTATAGTTTCACCAGTTTCTCACTACCACGAGTGGCTAGTCTTACAACTTGGGTTGAGAGTAGTCACTGAGGCTCTACCAACATGTAAAATACTAACATCCATTGAATATTCACTCTTAGAAATGTTTGTCTTCATACTCTTTCTCTTAAATGCTTTACTTTCATGATTAACTACCATCTTTTGTTTTTCGATTGTTGATGTCTCGAAAGAGTAGTATCAACCTATATCTAAATGCTATGGAGTTTCATGAATGCATGAGAATGTTGGATTTCTTAAGATAATGATCATACACTTTTATTTTGATTGTTTGTTTTCCATCTCAAGAGAGAGATGACCTTACAATTTAGATATATCCTAAGCTTGAGAGAGGAGGGAATAAACACTTATGATGATTGCTTGTAAACTTACTAAGGGTATACAATGGGCATGAGTTTTGCATTTTTGTGGAAGACATTAGACGGTGAAACCCAATCCAAGTTTCCACATCCATACTTGATACCTTATCTTTTGACTCTCTTGTCCTTTTATTTTGTTTCTTGATTTTTTTTACTTGCTTATTACTTATTTGTTGAAGTACCACCATTTGATAAGTAACACAAAACTTTATCTCACCCCTTTGTTAGGTGTAACTAAGATAAGTATCTCAATTTCTAATACATACCACCCTTGTTCCTATGGATTGACCCCAATTTACTACATCAGAGCCTGTATTATTGTTGTGGGGTCCTGAGTGTCAGGATATAATATAAAAGTTTGATTACTCTAGATTCTCTCCTCTTTGGAAGCATGATTTTGGTCAATCAACTTTTTGGTGCAATTGTTGGGGATAAAGCAACCAATAGTATTACAAACTCGAGCCTACTTATCATACACATGTGCCTCCTATCTAGTAATAGACTCGACTGCATGTCTTAAATCTGATAACTCTAATTATCTCAAATATCTCATACCACACATCCAATTTTTGATTCGACTGTGTGACTTGTTTCATGCAGTTTGACTGAACCCCATCTAAACCACTACCAACTACAAAATAATGCCTCCTCATAGGGCATTCATCCCCATTCTGAGGGTGGAAGACCTTAACGACAAACGTCATTCTGATCACGATGAAGAGCATCACGAGAAAGAAGAACATGCTGAACACCATGAAGAAGAAGAAGAAATCCACTAGGATGTAGAAGAAATTCCCCATGATAGAAAAAGAAGGAATAGGAGAAAGAAAAACAACAAAAAGGATGATGAAGATGATAGAGGCCCTTCTCTTCATTAGTTTTCTACCACTAGGGATAATGAATCTAGATGCCCAATCATAATTCCTCAATGAAATGCTCCAAACAAAAATCAACAGTTATAAGTATGATCAAGAACAAGATTTTTGGGGGAAACTCCCAAGAATAAAACCCTCATCATAACCTAGATTCCTTTAAGAATATTTGCAATACTATCAAGATGAACAAGGAGTCACAAGAAGTAATCTACTACAAAGGGTTCAACTTTTCTCTAAGGAACAAAGCTATATCATGGTACCTTGCTCTTCCTGATAAAAATATCAATGGATGGGATCCTCTAGTTGATGTATTTGTCACCAAGTTCTATCCAGTAGAGAAGACTCTTAGGAACAGACACTAGATCATTGGTTTTGTTAGAAGCCCAGTGAGAATTTGTATGAAGCATGGGAAAGATTCTAATAATACTGGAGGAACTACCCTCACCATAACTATGATAAATAATTTCTAGTTATAACCTTCTACAATAGGCTTACCGCTGGTAAAAGGACCTCATTGAATGTTGCATTAGGAAGTGCTTTCCTAGATAAGAAACCAAAGATGACTATCAATGTAATTGACAACATGGCCGTTCTACAAGCTAGACTATAGTACGACTGGGGAACAACCAAGAAAGCATTGTCTGAACTACTACCGATTCCAAGAATTTAGAAGATACAATGACCCATATTCAGAAGATCACTTCAGACATGAAATAAATGAAGATTCCAAAAGCAAAGGAAACAACAAAGCAGAAAGTCATGAAATGTGTCACCTATACAGAAGGGGGACACAGAATTGACAACTGCATTTATACCAAACTCAAAGAGGATGATCAAGAAGAAGACACCGAAAACATCTCCTATGTCAACTTCAAGAGGCCAGACCACCCTAGTTTCTCCTATGGATACTAGGATGTTGCGAAGAATTCCCATCAATTGAATGAACCACCCAAAAGACAATTGGTTTCGGCAGGGAAGGAGGACCATATAAGTGTACACATAAGATGAACTTTCAACAAAATAGGAACAATTACCAAGGGCAATAACAAAACCATAATAGAAATGTTGGAGGAATCCAAGGTCAAGGAAAGGCTTCTAACCACTAAGATTTAGTGTAATAAATGTTTGCTTTTGCAAAGTGGAAAACCACTATAAATGAACAACTAACTCAAAGCACCATAACCAACACTGGTATTTTAAACACAATGTAGACTTAGCTAGGAGGCATGACAACTTAGATGACTGATATGCAAATCCACCAGAAGCAAATTGATCAACAACATATACAACTATAAGAAATGATAAAGAACCCATAGGGGATGATACCTTAAAATAATGAATATGAAAAAATGGCCACTCTAAGATTAGGAAAGATGCTATAAGAATCTAATGTTGAGATTATTTACAAGGATACTCATATTACTGAGTCTCAACCTAAAACCATAAAAATAGAAGAAGAACTTGAAATAGAAGTTTGTTACTGAGGGTTAAAGAAAAGGAAAAGGGTAATGGAAACTTATAAAGGAGAAGAAACCAGAATTAGCTAAAGAAGTTCTAGCATATAGGGATCCTTATTCAACAAGGATGCCTTTCCCTTATAAAGTTGATCAAAACACATGAAGAAGAGGTATGAAAAGTTCTTTGAAGATGATAAGAAATTGCACATATATGTTCCATTCTTGGATGCTATTAAAGAATGCCAACATGCATGAAGTTCTTCAAGAACCTGATTATGAAAAGATTGGGTATTTATTGATTTTCATGTCCTCTCATGGAGGAGACCATGTTGAAACTATCGGACTAGAAAAATGTCCAGTGCTTTTATCCAAGAAAAGATGCCTATCAAGAAAAAAGAACTAGGGGATTTCACTATCCCATTCAATGTGGGAGATAATGAAGTAAGACAAGGTTAATATGACCCTGGAGCAAGTATTATCCTTATGCCTCTCACACTAGCTCAAATCCTAGGACTTACTGACATGGCCGAAATAGCAATGCAAATTCATTTAGTAGACCTTTCATTTACAAGACCAATAGGGATTGTAGAAGATGTTCCTATTCGAGTGGGACAAAGTTTCATACCAAGACATAGTTGTGATAGATATAGTGTAAGACCCAACATGCCCAATGATATCTGAAAGACCATTCATCTCCACTAGGAGAGCATTGATAGATGTTGAAGTTGGAATCATCACTATCAAACTGGGGATTTATTGACTTTCATGTCCAGGACTCCATGAGAGGACCATCTCTCTTTGAGTCTCTCTATTTCATGGATATCTACAACCATTTCTATGAGGAAGTCCAAGAACAAAATGCTACATTTGACCTACTTGAGCTATGAACAATGTTGGTCCAGACATTGAAGACCCTAATGTGGTCAAAATTCTTGATTATTTTTATCAACCTGAAGATGACTGTAGTGACGAGGAAGATGCAAATATTGAGACCATGAAATACACCTCTTTAGAGAAAACTCTAGAAGAGAAGGAAGCACCAAAACCTAAACTAGAGTTGAAATAGCTCCCTGAAGGATTAAAAAATGAATTTCTTGATGAAAAATAAAGGAAACCAATTATTATAAATTATGCCTTGATGGAAGACCACTAGTAAAAGTTGTTTGATGAACTCAAGATGAGAAGGAAAGCTATATGATACTCTATTAAGATACAAAAGGGCTAAGCCCAACCGTCTAAATGCACAGAATACACCTGGAAGAGAATGCCAAAGCTCTAGCACAACCTTATAGAAAGTTGAATATGAACCTAATAGAGGTATTTAAGAAAGAGTTCATAAATCTCCTGAGATGTGGGTATACTATAGCCAACAAGAGAAAGTGACATGGACATTGTCGCACTACAAATTCAATAGGAAAGAAATTCCTAGAGTTTACCAAAACAAATGAGAAATAATGCCACTTGCACGAGGAAAGATTTTATTATAGTAAGATTGAGTATATAATCCAAAAGAATAATGCTTTTACGAATGATCAAAGTAACTTATCAAGAACTAGTATTTATCACAAGATTCGAGTTGGTGTGAGTAACTAAAGTTCCAAGAATAAAAAGACCTACATTAAGGTTCTAGTTACCAATGGATAGAAACACTAGGGTGGAACTAGGTTTGACCACCACTGCTCCAATATGCACATTCATTCAAATCCAAGCATGTATGAAGATACATTTGAAGTTATGTAAGTTTCCCTTTCAGACGTTAGAAACTTGCATGAGTAGATATCCTTGTAAGCTCGATGACTCATTACTTACAGATCTTATATCCACTACTCCATAGAATTTCAATAAAAAATTATCGTTAGGGCATCAACCAAAGCTAATCGATATTCAAACCTTAAATTTTGTTATCATGACATAAGAAATATAACAAATCACATAAAGTGGGTGATCAATCTACAAGACATGAGATAAATGATTAGCCATGAATTAAAGGAGTTCATACAAGCATTGGAATATGAATGAAACTGAGACACCCCATCACACTAAATGAGATTACTTAAAACAAAACACATGATCAACAACTAAATACCACATAACTAGAAAATTGGGTAAATTCAAACTGATTTCAACATTACCATCATGTTCAGAAAAATGTACATTTAGGTCAAACAACTAGTTTATCAACATATACAACATTTGGTATTTACATATATGTCCAGTGGCATCAGCCACAACATGTATACAAAATATATCATTCCACATATACATGCCATATACAGAACATAGGTACACTTTCCAAAACTCGAGTTATTATACATATCATCTATAAAACAACCCATGCCTGGACCTGAGAGTATAGGGACGACTCTAGGACTCTACAACTAGTATCCGACGTTCTCCTTCTACTACTCTTTGGGCTGATCTTCCTCACCACCACGATCCTGACAATGTTGTTGATGACTACCAAAAAAGATGTGGTGAGCCAAAAGGTGAGAACAACATCCTAGTGAGAGATATAACTCTCAACGATGGTTATTGATTACAATAGATAAAATTAATACTAAACAAATTACACATGTTAAATTTATTATGCAAGTTAAGTAGATTGAGCATATTAAATACACTAAACCAATTATCTAAATAGACATAGAAATAGGCATGACGAGCAAGTATATGAAGGAAGGTGTAAGACTATCATCTACTAATAAGTTAATTTATCTTACCACTATATATAACAACTAAATAGTACAAGAAACAAGGAAAGGGTTATCAACCAATGTGAATTGTGTTTAACCCTAAACAGACATACTACATGGTTCGATTACATCTTTTTATTAAGCCCTGAGGAGTTTGAGGTATACCATTCATACTCCAACTGACCACTACTAAGTCAAAATCAGTGCCATACATGATCTAGGAGAGCCAGACTCCTAAGATCTCAACAACCCTCATTCAATGCAAGTCAGCCACAATGACATATATAGTCCAGGTGCAATATAGCCTAGTCCTCCCTTGGTATATAGGTCACAAAACTAGTAACGAGGGTATACAAATCCCTATCATCTAACATAAAACTACAGATGTCATCTATCTCATCATATATACAAATACCAGAGATACAATCACAACCATCCTCCATAACCTTGGGATCAAGATGACAACGACAGAGTCTTAGGAACCTTGCATACTCAACAATAACGCTTCAAGTTTCCCTTAAGAATACCCATTTCACCATCCAGCAAGTCATGACACAAGAACGGTCCTATGGCACATGACACTACATGATTAGAGTTGTACTTGATTAGTTAATGCCAAAAGAGTGAGTTAAGAATGCATCAATCAAGTTACATACAAACCATAAAAGAGTACTACAAAACATTGGTAGATTGCAACTTCAAAAGATATAAAACATATGAAATATAATGTTTATCACATCCTCACATGGTACTATTCCATTGTCATACATGAGATCATACTCATCGTCATACCATCGCATAATCTAATCCTTATCACATCATGAAGATGATAACACCTCAATCAGGGTACAAAGTTGTGATGTCCTCAGATTTTCTAAAACTTAATCTAATGTGCGACGTCCAAATAGAAACCCTCACCTCAGTGAGAATCCCAATTTAAACACCCCACACTACGCTAAGAAGAAGAAAATTAGAGGAAGTCAAAAGGAAACAACAGTAGCACATGCAGATGAACAATAATAAAACCATACAACACATATTCACCATTCAACAGATAATTACAACATGAATCATTACAACATTTGATTTGCCATGGCATGACCAGAGTTTCTAAGCCATTATTTCAATCTTTTATGAAGGGGTGTTTTACCCTAGACGTTTCAAAACCTCCTAATAATGGTTTGGATATGATTATGGGGCTTTGTTTTTAGATATGTTGCATATATGTGGTGATTAGAATATTTTGATCAAGGTACACCATTACCTCTTACTTGCACATATGTTTATCTTATAATATGTAATATCAAATGTTGTAACAATTCATTATGTAATTATATATTGAATCGTGAACATGTGTTGTGTGGTTTTATTATTGTTCATGTGCATGTGCTATTGTTATTTCCTTCTGACTTCCTCTAATTTTTTTCTTCTTAGCCTTGTGTGGTGCTCAAATTGGGATTCTCACTGAGGTGAGGTTTCAATTTGGGTGTCACACATCAGATTAAGTTTTAGAAAATCTGGGGACATCACAAAAGCCATGTCCAAGGTCATATGACCATTCACATCATTCCCTATAAGAACATCACTATCTTTCCATGCATCATCAAGGCTCATCATACCATCACCATACATGAGACACATAAGTTTGATAAAACATTACATCTAAGAGTTATGATGTTCATATGACAACAATTTAGGATTATAACAACATTAGGAGATAGAAAATATTTCCTCATTATACTAATCACACTAGAAAGCTAAGCATGACTAACCATCGTCAAATACTTAAATTAGGGTTAGGTTTAACAAGATGAGTTGAAATTAGGGGTAAAAACATCACTCAAGGATAAAACCTAATTCTTAGCATCTCCATTAATCATGAAAGCATAAGGTAAAACACAACCATTGACCATAGGATTAGTGAATTTCATTGACCATTTGGTCAGGGAAATATAACAACCACATAGGTTGGAAACACCTTAGCGACAACTAAGGGTCAAGGTTATAGTGAAAAATATGAATCATAATCTTCATTGACCACCTAAGGGTCAGAGATCTCATCAACCGCCAAGGGTCAAGGAGGTTGATGACCATCAAAGATCATAAAAGTTGATGAACGCTAGGTTTTGTGTTATCAACAACCATCTAGGTCAGAGAACCTTCAATGACCACTAGGGTTTGGGTACCTCATCGACCAACATGAATCCAAAACCTCAAAGATCTCATAATGTACAAATTCTTGGCGACCATCGATAGCTACAATTCTTAGAGACCATGATGGTGATACCAACCTCATCGACCATATGAGTCCAAAACTTGGCACTCATATGTGATATAAAACTTAGTGACCACTAGGATATACAAAAGATCATCGACCACATAGGTACCAAAACCTTGGTACCAAACATGAATTCAAAATCCTTAGTGACGAATCATGTGCCTAAAAACATTGGCAACCATCATGAGTTCAAAACATTGGCGACCACATAAGATAGAAAAGAACAACAAAGTCAATGCCATCAGTGGCACAAGGAAGGTCAAGCAAAACTAAACTAAAACCAAACCATCATGTTCAAATACAAGAAGGAAAATAAGATTGAACCTTATAAATAAACCATCTTTTGAGAGAGAAAAATCCATCATTTTCTACATGCAAACAAGGTCTAGGATTACCACTTCCATCAAGAAAATTGTGCATAAGATGTAGGGTTCATTTAAGAGTATAACTACTCAAGAACTATCATACAAGCTCAAGCCCTAGGTAAAGGTACATCTTTCTACTTGGATCAACATTTTAAGGCAAGATCATGTACATGCAAGGTAAGAGTAAACAATAATCATGTAAGAAGTTATATAACTCACCTTAGAGAAGATGGAAAAACTCTAAACAACAAGGTAGCTTGAAGTAAATGTGGAAGAAACTCTAGCCTAGGAACTCCTCTCGGCCAAGCTAGCTTCTCCTACAACAAGGAAGCAACCCTAGGTAAAGGAAGCATGAAAGATATGTTCTTCTAGCTCAAACTCAAGATCCACCATGGAACACCATGGATTCAACCAAGAAGAAGAGATAAGAGGGTAGAACAACAAAGAAAATGAAGAGAAAGAGGGAGTTCTTAATTATTAAGACCAAGAAGCAAAGTAAGGAAGCTCTGCAAGCACAAGGAGAGGGTGTATGTGAACCCTAGATCAACATGCAAGGTAGATCGGCCAAGTTCTCCTTCAACCTTAGTTCCTACTTCACCACCAAGAAAGAGGGGACGAGCTCTAAAAAAAGAAGAGAAAAAGAGGGTTCAAAGGGTTTGGTTGCATGAGAGGAGGGGGTATATATTGCTATGGGTGAGAGGAAAGAGAGGGCATAGGTGTCTAGCCAAGCTTTCCATGTGTCCAAGGTCAAATAATCTCATCCATGAAATCATATCATACTTGCAACTAGGTTGACCATATAGATCAACACCTGACGACCACAACAAGAAAGCCCATTGACCACTTAAGGTTGTTGGCGACCAAGGTGGTCAGAAAACCAAACGATCGCTAACCCTAGGTGATGTTGACAACCAAGATGAATTCAAATTTCACCAAATGCCAATTCTAGGTGGCTCTAGAGATCTTGGTGACCACCAACACTATGTGGTCTGACACTCAAAGTTAACCATGTGTTAGAGCATCCATGAGAGAGAACCCTAACCTCAACACAAGGTGTCACCACTCAAACCAAGGTGAAATAAGACACTCAAAAGAAAAATTATATAAAACATGGTGTAAAAACATATGAGGCACAACAAGCATGTGACAAATTGCAAGAAAAAACCCAAAATATGGGTAAGTTGCAATTAGGTCCAAAATAAGCACATATATACATCACTAGCTCAAGCAATGTCCAAATTAGACCAAAATTGAAACATGTTCTTGTCACATGATACCGAAGCACAACACATGTTTATACTAAGGTTTTAAGAACCTGATTATGATAATTAAGCACGTTCAACCAAAAATCAAGGGTAGGCCCCTTACAACCATAAACCCATAACAAGGATTTCACCCCCAAAATCCTACTCGAATAAAGATGGGTACTTCCTACACATCTCATAATATAACTCCCACATGGAATCCTCCACACCTCAGTGGTGCCATAAAACCTTCACTAAGGATATATCCTTCTTCTTCAGCTTCTTCACTCTCCTATCTAGGATCAACACATGACCCTCAACATACGACACATCCTCCTACAACTCAACCTCAATTGGATACAAAGTCATCTCTATATCAGGGTGACACTTCTTCGAAATGGAGACATGGAAGACATCATGCAACCTTTGCAACTTGGTGGTATTTCCAACTTGTAATATACCTTTCCAATATGCACAAAAATAGGGTGTGGTCCCATAAACCTAGGATCCAACTTACCCTTCTTACCAAACCTCAGCACACCTTTGCAAGGGGAAGCCTTAATATATGTCCGGTCTCCAAATAGGAACTTAAGTGGGTTGCAACAATTATCGACATACTACTTCTGTCTGTCTTGGAATGCTTTCAGCTACTGTTGTATTACCTTGGTTTTCTTTGTAGTCTATTGCACTAGCCCAAGACCCAAAAGTTGATGTCCACTGTCTTGTACCAACAAAGAGGTGACCGATAATGCCTTATATATAATGCTTCATATGATGCAAAGTCTATACTTGTCTGATAATTGTTGTTGTAGATGAACTCTATCAAACTTATATGCACATTCCAACTACCAAGAAACTACAAGACACATACCCTCAATAGATCCTCCAATGTCTGAATGGTCCTCTTTGACTGAATATCTATCTGTGGGTGAAAGTGGTACTAAACCTTAGTAGTATCCCCATAGTTGCATGCAAGACTTCCCAAAAATGACTTGTAAACCGTGGACCTCTGTCAGATACTATAGTAATGGGAATACCATGCAAATAAACTATCTCATCAACATATATCTGTGCCAACTTCTATATTGTATACATCATCTTAATTGGTAAGAAGTGGGTTGACTTGGTCAACCTGTTAACTATCACCCATATGGATTAATGACCTTTGGCTATCCTAAGAACACTAACCACAAAGTCCATAGTTATATGATCTCATTTCCACTATGGTATCAGTAAAGGTTGCAAAGTTACCCCAGACTTTTGATGCTCTTCATTGACCTGCTGACAAACTAGACACTTAACAACAAACTCTACCACATCATGCTTCATACATGGACACTAATATTGATCCTTCATTATGGTACACCTTGGTACTACAAGGGTGCATCATGTACATTGAGGAATGAGCCCCCTCAAGCACCATTTTCCTCAAACCATCATAATCTGGAACCACTATCTTGTTGCAAAAGTAAACTATCCCATCATCTGACTCATGAAAGCCATCATACTTCTTACTACCAAACTCTGCCTTGATATTATGTATCACGGTATCATTCCTCTTTGCATGTCTGATATGTTGCATAAACATCAATTTTACCTATAATTATGCTAACAAGCCTTCGAACATCAAAACCTCCAACTTTATGTTCATCTGACAAAGCGACACCAACATGTCCTGCTTATGGCACACCATGGAGTGTAGTTGTGCCTTGTATACAAATGATGACAAAGATGATTTCCTACTCAAAGCATCAACTACCACATTCACCTTCCTTGGATGGTAGTCTATCATGCAATCATAGTCCTTGATCAACTCCATCCATCTCCTCAACCTCATGTTCAGCTACCGCTTCATGAAGATATACTGAAAATTCTTGTGGACAATGAAGATCTGACACTTATCTCCATATAGATAGTGCCTCCAAAGTTTTAGGGCATGAACCACCACTTCTAGTTATAGGTCATGTGTTGGGTAGTTCTCCTTGTGTTTCTTAAATTGTCACAAAGAAAAAGAAATCACGTTCTTGTCCCGCATCAACACACATCCAAAGCCATTCTTTGAAGCATCACAAAAGATGATGTAGTATTTCCCTTACCCTAGCAGCACAAAGACCAGCACATTGGTCAACTTCTACTTCAACAAATGGAAAGAACACTGATGCTTGTCATCCCAAACATAAGGAACACCTTTTCGAGTCGACTTGGTTAGGGGTAACACTAGAACACTAAAATTATTAATGAATCTCCTATAGTAACCTGCCAAACCTAAGAAATTCCAGACCTTCATCAGTGTCTTGGAATGTTCCCACTCCATAATGGTTGTACCTTCTCAGGTGCACTCAAACACTTTTAGAAGATAAGATGTAATGAATAAAAGATACCTCTATCCCCCAGAGCTCAAACTTGTTGAAGTTGGCGTACAATGGGTGTTGCTTCAACAACGTCAACACCCAGTGAAGGTGCTGCTCGTGCTGCTAGATATCCCTAGAGTATATCAAAATATCATCTACGAACATAACTAAGAACTAATCCAGATATGGTCTAAACACCTTGTTCATTAAGTCCATGAAAGCAACTGGTGCGTTGGTTAACCCGAATGACATAACCACGAACTTGTAGTGACCATACCTAGTCCTAAAAGTAGACATGGGTATGTCATCTGTATTGATCCTCAGATGGTGATATATTGACCTCATATTTCTCTTGAAGAACATTGTGGCACCTCTCAACTGGTCAAACAGATCATTAATCCATGGAAACTGGTACTTGTTCTTTATTGTGACCTTGTTTAGCTGTGAGTAATCTATACAAAGCCTCATGGAACCATCCTTCTTATTAACAAAAAAATGGGAGCACCCTAAGGGGAAGTGTTTGACCTGATGAAACCCTTCTCCAACAACTCCCGCAATTGCTTTTTCAACTCCTGCATCTGTGCTGGTGCCATCATATAAGGTGACTACACTATGGGTTGTGTTTAAGGAACAAAATTGATCTTAAAATCAATTTCTCTAGGAGGGGGAACACCAAGAAACTCTTTGGGAAAAACATCCGCAAACTCTCTCACTATAGGCACCTCCTAGATACTAGGAATCCTCACCTTGGAATCTACAACATGTGCCAAGAATGCCTCACACCGTTGTGTCATCAACCTCTCCACTGTTATAGCCGACACCAAACATGTAGGAAGAATCTTCCTATCTCCTTGGAAGATCCAAGAAACATATTCATCATAACACGTCTCCACCTTGGAACTACGGTCCAAGACAACCTTGTACTTCTCTAAGATATCCATCCCTAGGATCAAATTGAATCCATGCATGTGATGTGACATAAGGTCCACTTGAATGTTGCATCTCAAAAAGAAAGAACACAAGATGGACACCTCCGAAACTTAGCAGAACCAACTAAAGGGGTTTCTAGCCGAAGACTATCAAATCTACTAATAATGAGAAAATAACAACTACTTATCACCTCTTTGTTGATAAAAGAGTGTGGCACCCAAGTTAACCAAAATAGATACAAAAGAAGAAGTAGATAAGTCAGAATAAAAAGTTCCATCTAACCTATCATGACCCGTGGATTGACCACTCCCTCGGGCTAACATATAGCGTAGAATCTAGATGCTGCCTATTGTCATCGTCGTCCTCTATTAGCTAGTCCAGATGACATTACCTGTGATGTCTGACCACATACTCGACCACCACCACTGTTGTACTATTGTAATGGGAACCTCATTGACTCTACCTCAGCTTCTATGTCACTTTCGCATCCTTCATGAGGCATGTCCACCTTATAAGCCCCACTTGCCCAAAGTTTTTACAAGTTCGAGAATCACATTGCAACCTAGATGACCTATTACTGAGACAAATGTTGCACTGGGTGCTCCTGCTGGAGGAAAACTATGACCTCTACTGTCATAGAACCATTCTTACCCCAATCTCAATCCCACTTCCTAGCCAATGATAAAAGGATTGAAGTGCCCGTCTTTGAGTGGCCCAAAAGGATCTCACACATTGGCATATGCAATAAGAACTAATAAATAATAAAACAAGAGATTTAAAGACTAACCGGTCCAAAACATGATTTTGTGTATCTATCCTTGTCATCAAAGTTTGTCAAATGCAGAAGAGATCTGGCCAATGCTTCATAATAATCCATCTAGTTTTCCTTAAATCAGGTAAATCGAGCCACAATCAATGAAAATGCATTGGTACACTTTGAAAAGAACATATCTTGAACAAGTGAAAACATTTATAGAAAAATATAGTACTTGGAAGGACTTATTTCAAAATGTATTCAACAAGCAATTTTCCAAACATCGAGTTTATTTTGAACAATTCAACTTTTATTACAAGTTTCCTATTATGTTGATATCAAGAAGCATGCTTATATATTTGATGTGGCTTTATGTAATTGAAGAAATGGCAGCTCAGGATCAACCTCATGTCTCAAGATCACCCCAACAAGATGGGAGAGGTAACAAAGCTCTTTCTCTCCATATGAGGTAGGAGGTCAATCGACATGGACAAGTTCCACCCTCTGAAGAGGAGGTCGCTTGTACTCAATATCAACATTATCATCGTCATAATTTGGGCAGTCATAATGAGAAATATTGTTTATATTTTCAAGTTTGTTGCAAACTATAATGTAGTACATAGCCAAGATTTCCAAGAGTTATGTACAAGTATCATTCAATACTACTATTCTGTTCAAGGAGGATTTAAATATAAAAGCATACCTTTCACTGAACATTTAGAGTATAAATTCCAATAATAAATAGATCAACCCCTTAAGTTAGATCCTAGATCAACAAGATTGGATCAAGGGTGAAGATCATGATGTTTAGAAGATCATGTTTCAATGTTTAAGATTAAGGTAACTCATTCCTATTCAGCCTTGGGGCTAAGTCGTTCACTTATGATCCACAAAATTTCAAGATGTCCAACATTATTCAAGTGTCAAATATATTTTTGAGTGTGAATGACCTACCTCAATACTTGTACGAACATACTTGTTAACCTTAACTTTATGATCATTATTCAAGTCACTTTCAAGTTTCTAGATCATCATCAAGGAAGACGTTCAAGGGTCTAGATTAGGTATTTCACAAGATTTAGTTTAATTATTAAGATACCATCATCATGATTAATCATTACTCATAGAAAGCATATTCAAGATTGGATCAAGTAAACAATATAGGTCTAGATTCTTCATTAGTCAAATCAGGGCTTTAGAGTCTCAAGATAAACATCAGAGTCAAATATTAGGAGTTCCAAAGATTACTATGATTATGGAGTCATTTGAAAAATTAAATAAGCAAGAGACAAAATCCTAGGGATATTAGTGAGAAACATATATAATTAGGTTCCATAAGAATTTTTAAATGATTCATTGGATATTTTTGATCAAAACTGACTATTTATTCATAATTTTTGGAGTCATGATGCATTTTCTATTATTTAATCAAGATCAGAATATTATATTGGTTATTTGTCAGAGAGAGGTAAAATGCCTTTAATAGATAAAATCGAGACCATTTGATGTAAAAAGGATGATCCAGATGGAGCCACGTAGGTGCACACATGCAGGTTCAATTGATCGGTTCGATCCTTGATTTGGCTGGTTCGACCTTTGATTTGTCTGGTTTGAACCCAAATTTTTTGAGCCCTTTGGATTCAGTCGAACCTTCCTTGGACCAGCGGTTCTAGGTTGTGTTCCTTCTTTTTCCTTGTTTTCACACAAGCCATGAGGCAAGGAAGAGGGGGGTCACCAGAGCGTCAGGGTTTTAGGTGTAGGAGGAGTTGGAGAAGGCGGCAAGGTGCCACTTTGGTTTGGTGTAACTTTGCAAAGAGAAAGGGGACCTCAATTTGGATAAAAGGTGCAGGACATAGGAATGCCCCAAATGAGCCAGGTGGTGGAGCAAGTTTGAATAGTAGAAGAACAGATGAGAGATCAGGGTGTTTGATTCTGAGAGTAAGAGAGAGATTGAGGGTTATCACAAGGTGTGGTGATGGTGAGTCATTAGGAGGCCTTTTATAGTATGAACGTAGCTTCTAGGGTTTATACAAATCTAGGTTGCATCCATGGCCACCAGAGTGAGATTGGGAGGTGAGGGGAAATTTTTGATGGTGTAACAACACATTAAAGGTTGTCAAAGTAGGGCTTGTTAGGCACGAAATTGCTTGGAGGTCATTTTTGTTCGGTTTCAAATTTGAATCTTAGTCAGGGTATGAAGATCGATCATTAAGGCCTTCTTGTCTCCTCCTCGCAATCAGCAGGAGTTAGGAGACGATCGTTAAGCCATAGGAGTGTACTCGATCCACATGGGAGCATATCCAAGGGTTGGGGTTCGCCCCTCCCTTTGCAAACAGATCATTGACTTGGAATAGGCCAATTAAGAACGCAAATAAAGGGGTTTTCAACACATTAACTTCAATAATTTGTAGGAAATTTTAGGACTGTCCAAATGAGATGAAATTTGGATCATAGGTTAAAAAGTTGTGCAAAATATTTTAAAAAAAGTTTTAGAACCAAAGAATAAATTTACATGGAAAAATATATTTCATTGAGTAAAGTGATAATTTAACATAATTTGCAGTGTCATGATATGTATAAAATTCACATTGGTCATCATATTTTGAATTTGAGTATCAATATTGATCAGGTTTCCAGGAAAAAATAAATTGAGGTCAAGAGTGAACATAATGAGGTCAAAATTGTAATTGAACAAAAAATAGGGAAAATTCACTTTATCACATCCCTCCTTAAGAGGAGCTTTGTCCCCAAAATTCAAAAACATCCTCAAAATTGGGACTATCCAATCGAAGTTGTATCCTCAAGTACTAAAACAACCTCAAATATATAATCAAAATCATGTCCTCCAAATTATCACCTCATCAACAGTCTCTCATAAACTTGTACTTATTAATTAAGAAGTCAAAAGATCACAATTTACTAATTGAGTTCACTTTCTAGTCATGTCTCCAAATTGTTCTACATCATGAACTAAATTGGGTAATGTAATAACAAGATCACAATTCAAGATTCAAACATTAGGATTATGGATTCTAAATATGCAAGTCTAGGGTTTTGGTCCCTATCCAGACCACATGTGTGATCATTCACCCATAATCAACAATGTAGCAATATTTCAAAAGTTCAACATCAATTTCTCCATCAAGAATATTTTATGTGGGAGATCGTTTCAGACCTAGGTAATTTTTAGGAAATTATCCCTATGCATATAATCAACATTACCATTCTAAAAAATCATTACTGAGTCAACCTCTTCAAGATCTGAGTTTTGGGTGATATAAAAGATAATAGACATATCGTGGGTAATCTCAAGATCCACATGGGGGATTATAATCATGTTTCACAATTTGTACTTCAATATCAAGAGTCAAAGTTTGTGTTGAGTTTTATGTGGTCAGAGTAGGCAGCAGAAACAAAAATTTACTTGACCATAAACCTGTAACCAGCAGATTGCATCAACATCTATGTAATGGGAAGGATGGTTTTAGTGAGTTATACATGGTCCTTAGGCTTTCTCAACGACTATACCTCACAGCAAGTGTAGTCTTCAACCACCTGTCTTTGATGACATCTGTGTAGCTCTTGGTATTGACCCAGATTGTGGTTGACTATTGTCCTTATAAGAGGCATAAGTCCCCTTCCTCTATAGATAGTCCACACAGACTACTGAGAACTCTAGTCGTCCTGAAGGACAGACTAGAAGGAGTTGTCCCCTTCTGTTGGTGTACTAGTCACCAACACACTCTCCTACAACCAGCTTCTTTTTTGTAGTTGTCTTTCCCTCGCTGTTCCTCCCTAGATGGGTAGAACTTGCTTGGGCTCTATCAGTTACCAAAACCAGAGAGGACAACAACTTTGTAGAGTAATTGTTTCTCAGAAGTTAGTCTGAAATGTTGTCTGTTGTGTATCTAGAGAAGCCCCCTATACCCCTCTAATTATAGTAGAGAGGAGGGTCAGGATTCCCAATCTGTGCGGGAGTAGAAGGGTCCAAATTTTCTATGAATAATTTGCACTACGATAGGTGAACCGGTCGGTTGGCTGTGTGAACCGGTCAGTTCACTCAGTGAACGTATCGATTCACAAGACATACTTTCCTACAATTGACTTTCCTATTTTGTTTCAAATTAATGCAAAGATCAATTCTTGTCCCAATCGAATTGGACTTATGAAACGGGAAACTTTTTCTTACAAACTGAGAAAACCCAACACTACTCATTTGGTCCAGTTGAACCGATTGGTTCACTAAAGTGAACCGGTCATCCCACTGACCATGAGCCGATCAGTTCACATAGTGAACAGGTCAGTTGGTAGTCCAGATTGTGCAAAACTCAGTCAATTCAGTTCTCAATTAATCTGACACTCTAATTAGTTGGTTCAACACTTGAACTTGATGATTCTAAGTCAAGTCTATTGATTGAATGTTTGATTGAGTACCTAAATACTTAAGTAATCAATCCAAACACCATTCATGGATAAAATCCTCTTCCAAGTTAATCCTATGTGTGTGACCCTATATGTCCCATATCATGTTGGTAGTGAATGTCCATAACTAGCTTATGACGTCACAAGCAAAGATTGGTGTCTTGTCGCACGTCAGTGCTACCCAAGTGATATGGAAAGTTGGAGAACAACTTTCAATCCTACAGTCTGTGATTGGTGTTCCAGTGAATGTATAATTCCTTTGTCTCTGATATCTTGATTGAACTCAAGCCATGGAGTTATCATCCTTTCAACGTTCATTCATGTTTCTTGAACTAGAGAAGACTGTCTGAGATATATGTGAACTCAATATCATATATTGATTCACATTTGCATGCGCAAGCTATTCTCAGTCTCTCTTATCAAGTGGCCTAGATATCATACTCCCTTAGGAGGGACAAATCTCATTTCTATCACTCATAGTCTATCTCATGTGTCAAAATCACCCAATCATCGCCTTTAAAACAACCCATATTTTAGGACTGTGTTTGATGATGTTAAAGTGTACCCAATCACATTTGATGAGTGTAGTGATCTTAGGTCTAAGAATAACAATCACCACCATCACTTTGAGAGATGAATCTAACTACCATGTCATGGTTCCATGTGTCACTCTTATGGTGGGTCTATCTGATACACTGTTATCCAACATGTATATGTGTGCTTGGTTTGATATCATATATCATGATTAATGAGACACTGTCATCAATCAACACACACTCTAGTCTTGATGTGTCATTGTTGTCTATCAACCTTCCACAATGACATCCAACTAGGGACATAACAAGAATGTACATACTCTTAGCATCCGTATGATCTCATTGTTCATGCCCTTAACCCAAAAATATACATTATTGAGTATTGTCATTCTTTAGATATTCATTATGCTACATCATTTATCTCATAATTGATTGAACTAGAATAAATTAGAAGCTTGCCTTTGATATTTATCAAATCAATCAGAACATATGCCAATCCAATCATCATATGATTGGCTCTCTAGGCATACATACCAACAAACTCCCACTTGCACTTAGAGCCAATCACCTTAGAATCATATTCATAGTGATCTCTAAACATGTCCAACATGTTTCTACCATTCTAGTGCTAATCTAGTGAGTTAGAAACATTTTACTTTAGTCAGTATATTGCATGTTTCACATCTCCTCACTATACGACATTTTGTATGAGATGAAGTTTCTGTAATATTCTATCTGATATTCCTTTCCTAACAATTAGCTCCATAGTTTGACTTAGTATTTCTACTTTGTCATCAATGGTTGGAATATCTATAAGTTCATCTGTATGAACTTCTATATCCATATAGTATCCTCTGGTGTTCAAAACCCAAGGATACTCAACATTCCTTTTAGAATTAAATAGCCTTTTAATTTTACTCAAAAAATTTCCACTTAACAATACTTGTTTACTTTACAATTGAATATAACTTTTATATTTTGTATTTTGCGATCAATTTATGTCATTTCGGAAGCTTGCATTAGTGTAACTAATTTACACTCAATTCTTTATTTTATTACCGTAGAACTAATCCTTTAATACTTCATAAGTACTTAAATAAGTTCTTTATGGAATTCCATTGACTCTCACTAGAAGTAGATGTACATCCACTCATCATGTCCATTACATACGAGATAACTGGATGAACATATCATATTGTCATGTCCAATACATACAAGATGATGAATGCATATATATTTTCTTATCATGTCTGATACATACAAGATAATGGGATGATTACATACATGATAGATCCAATTGTGAATGCATAGGGAATCTATCTATGTGTTCCTATTCTTCATAAGAATTTGGGATACTAGGCATCTGAGAGACTAACTCCATGCAATATGGAAAAGTTTTCTCCCACTGAATCTTTGCCTACTGAATCCTTCAACATAGACTGCCAATGTATGTTCTCTTTTATCAAGTTAAGAGGCTTTCGAGAACTATATCTATAGGTCTCTATTCCATCACATAGGACATTTCTCTTTATTCCCTTAAAGAAGGTATTTCCACACCAGTTTCTATTCTTTGGACGTTTCATTCCTCATCATCATGTGGGATATGAATACAGTCCCACTAAATCTTTGTAATCACAGTTCCCTTCTTTATTTCAATATATCAGTCAAACCTTTTGACTATATAATCAAAGTAAAGACTCTAGTTATGAGGTGCTTGTATTTAGTCAATGATATTAATTAATCTCTTGTAAATTATAGATTGTATTTGCATTAACAGAATTATAAAACCCTTCAGGTTGTGTCCCATACATAGCCTCATGTTATTCCTTCTAGGAATGCAGTTTTAATATCCATATGCCAAATTTCATAGTATTCAAGTTCCAATAGCAAGCATGATCCTTTATGGCCTATAGCCACCGCAATTGATTAAATAAATCCATTAGGTTCAACACCTTGAACTCAGTTGAATTCAACTCAACCAATCATCTCTTCAAATGTCATCCATGTCAGTCTTAACTCTTAAGACCCAATTTCACTTATGGGTTTTATCCCTATAAGTGCTACCATTAAGATCATACCTTATTTGGTTCACATGGAAGTTATTTTGGATCTTATGGCTGTAAGCCATAACTCAAAATCTAGTTCCTCAACATCATCTAGATAGATTATTGGTTCATCATCATATGACCAATTCATCACCTTTGAGTTTGTAGGATATCAAGCTCAAGGTGTTTTCTACTAGATATATGAGCTGTATTTGTTACATAAGGAATTTGAGATTCCACAACACTTGTGATTCTTAATCTCCTTTTATACCTTATCAGATTTCAATGTTATTATGTTGATCTCAAACATTTCAAGTTATACTTCTCTCCCACTGATTCTTTTGGAATTCAGATATCCTTATAATAAACACTTTGTTATTGGATTGATATTAGTATTCAACTAACATTATGTGATTTGTGAATGAAGCTCTTTCTAAGAAACTAGTTTTCTTATATGAGCATTCAATCACTAAAAGACATATTGGAACATTTCCAATACCATATATCATATGGTGTCTTTTATACCTTTTGAATGGTACATTTATTTAGTGTAAAGCATGCTCTTTAGAATAATTCTAGAAGATTAGTTTTTTTTTTATGATCATGCTCTTACTATTTAGAGTATGATTCCTTCCTTGATTTAGACATTATTATGCCTTAATCATGAGTTATCTATGATATACTATCATAGTTACTCACAAGGTCCTCAAACATTTGGTGTAAGTATCTCATACATTGATCATATCAAAGAATTAATACTTTTACCAAGTTTGTTCTTCATTTATGATATTCTTGAACACTTCAAGATATTCTTATTTGTATCATATCTGAAGTATTAGCATTTATTCCAATAGGTATGTATATACATCAATATGCATTATACCTAATAGAATAGTCATTCTCCCACTACATCTAGTGAAGATTGACTTGTCATCAGGCCCAATAAACAAGACATTCATATTTCTTAATGGTTCATTAACCAAGAGAGCCTAGTTTATCCATCAACATGGATCCTTGAGATGAATTTCTCATTCATTTGTCTAGATGATATTGCTAATTTATTGTTTGAGTCATAAATAACTTTTAGGTATTATTATTTTATCTCATGCATGCCAAGTACCACAAGATAAATAAGGTATTGCATTAAAAGATCATATCTTTGAAATTGAAACACGAACTTTATTGATAGACATCCTTGTTATTACAGGATGCAAAAATAAATTGTTTCTATTTATTGGAAAAATGAAATAGCAGTTCATAACTCTATTACATGCCCTTTGGGCTGAAATAAACTGTAAGGTACTTCTATCTATGGAAACAACACTTGCTCCAATGTTGACGAGTGATCCTTCTTGGTCCTTTCATAAAGGTCATCACTTCTTTTTAGATCCCACACATCATATATGTCAGATCTATATCTTGGTATCATATACCTCAGATAAAGAAGCATTTTAATTTTATTTCATGATACCTGAGGTGGAAACTTCCATCCCCTCCTTCTTCTTTAGTTCATCTATGTAGAGAGGGCAATTTTTCTTCCAATATCCTGGCTCATGATAATGGTGACATTTGCCTCCCTTGTTCACCCCTCCCTTATTTTTGAGTGTTGAAGAAGACTTGGGCTACTGGCTAGCATTAGAATCTTTCTTTTCTTTTCCCTTTCCCTTGCCTTCACACTATCCCTTCTTTCTGCTAATCATCATCATAGATTTGGGTTTGTCTTTCTTCATTTGTGCCTCAGCTGTCCTCCACATGCCCAACAACTCTGTCAGTGGCTTTTCAAAGTTGTTCATGTTGTAGTTCATCACAAACTGACTATAGGATTCTAGTAACAATTATAGTATCACATCAGTAGCCAACTCTTGGCTTAGAGGGAATCCCAGTCGAGTTAGGTTCTCACATACTCAATCATCTTGAGTGCGTGAGGGCCTACTGGATCTCCTTCTGCCATGACACACTTGAATAGTGCCTTGGAGACATCATATCTCTCTTGTCATGCCTGGTCTTGATACATGTTCTTGAGATGTTGAACCATTTCAATGATGTCAATGTTCTCATGTTGTCTCTACAACTCACAGTTCATTGAGCAACATCAAGCACTTCACATCAATGGAATCCTCAGTATGCTTCATGTAAGCATCCCTTTTAGTCTTTTGTGCGGTGGGAGTAGGTTCTTCTGGATCTGGTGTATCTAGGACATAGAGCTTTTACTCTTGAGTGAGAACAATTTTCAACGTCCTAAACCGATCATGGAAGTTGTTCCCATTTAGATTGTCCTTCTCAAGGACCGATCAGAATGATAAGTGATTGTTGTTGGTAGCCAATTATTCTACAAAAAGGAAATTTGCAATTTTAGTCCAAAACTCTTTTGATTTGATTTGATTTGAAAATTGACAATTTTTAATTAGGTCTTTAATTAATGTTCGCTTATCACTATTTTATCTCAAATTGATAGCCCTCATTATCAATTTGAAAGATTGCAGTGTGCAACCTTCTAGTGAGCAAGATCCTAATTTCATCTAAGCTATGGACCAGCTAGGACTGTCATCCACAAGTAGAGTCTTTCAGGTAGGCAACCTTTGCCAATTGCATCATATGCAACTCTTGATAGATGTCATGTTCAACTCCTTGCCATTTTCATCTTTATGCCTCAAGGTGCTTGATCCGATCAAAGTCACCTTGTTAAGTCCAACCCAAAAGCCAACACAATGAATATGCACCCTGCGAAGGAAGACCCACATATTCACCATGACACTTCCACGAGATAGACAGTGCACCACACGAAGGCATGCCCACACTTACTCGATCAAGCTTTTCATGTGTTCTGCTTTTGAAGTCATCTTCAACTTAATATGTTTGTTGAGGGGTTTTGATATGCTTATATATGCATATATGTATCCAATCACCACATATATAGTACATATCATATACATGATATATCCCACAAAAGAAAAAATGCAATAATGATAAAGAGATTATTATGGCCATCCTATTATAGTTCCTTGGAGCCGCAAGGAACTACGGCCATCTAAGGTCTACAACACATGCAACCTACTTATTGATGAAGATCTGTACTTGCCATTCCAGGTTGACTGGTTTAACCTTTAAACCAGTCGACTCACGTCTTGGTCAGTGAGTTGGTCTTCTCTAGCCACTCATATGGCTTGTCCATATGGTCGGCTCATCTTATCGTCTGGGCTTATTGTCAATCCACCAACTACTCCTCAGTTGGTCATCCCAGTCCATCAAGCAGTCATCTTCAGTCTTCGTCATAACAAGAAATAAAGCTAATCCTATTTTACATAATCTTTGTGAAACCTCGAGTTACATTTAGAATAGAATAAGAGGGCTCGGTGCACAGACCGAGATGAAAATAACCATAAGTAACTACATAGATGCACATAGGGTTTATAGCCCATAACCATGCTACACATCCACCATCAAAATCATTTTAGGGTGACAAATATATATACCATATCATATATGTATATATATTAAGTTAGGATCATGTGGTATTAATCAGATATTCACATTAGTCATTTAAATATTCACATCTTATGCAATAAATAAAATATGGTAAAATCAAAATCCAATCATATCGATTATCCCAAAATATAAAGTATCGACGTGGCTCTGATATTGCTATTGAGTTTTATGTGGTTGGAGTAGGAAGCGGAAACAAAAATTTACTTGACCATAAACCCATAACCGGTAGATCACATCAACATCTATGTAATGGGAAGGATGGTTTTAGCAAGTTATACCTGTTCCTGAGGCTTTCTCAGTGACTATGCCTCACATCAAGTGCAGTCTTCAACCACCTATCTTCGATGGTGTCTATGCAGCTCCTAGTCTTGACCCAGACTGCAGTTGACTATCGTCCTCCTAAGCAGCATAAGTCTCCCGCCTCTATAGATAGTCCACATGGACTATCGGGAACTCTAGTCATCCTAAAGGATGGACTAGAAGGAGTTGTCCCCTTCTATTGGCGTACTAGTCACCAACACACTCTCCCACAACCAGTTGCTTTTTTACAGTTGTCTTTTCGTAGTTGTTCCTCCCTAGACAGGTAGAACTTGCTTGGGCTCTCTTAGTTACCAAAACCAGATAGGACAACAACTTTGCAGAGTAACTATTTCTCAGAAGTCATTCTGAGATGTTGTCTATTGTGTATCTAGAGAATCCCCCTGTACCCCTCGATTTACAGTAGAGGGCAGGGTCAGGGTTCCTAGTCTGTGCGGGAGTAGAAGGGTGTAGATTTTCCATGAATAATTTGCACTGCGGCAGGTGAACCGGTTGGTTTACTAGTGAACCAATCAATTGGTTGTGTGAACCGGTCAGTTCACTAGCCAAACTTTCCTACAATTGACTTTCCTATTTTGTTTCAAATTAATGCAAAGACCAATTCTTGTCCCAATTGAATTGGACTTGTGAAACATGAAACTTTTTCTCACAAATCGGGAAAACCCAACACAGATCGTTTGGTCCAGTTGAACCAATTGGTTGACTAGAGTGAAACGGTCATTCCACTAACCATGACCTGATTGGTTCACCCAGTGAACTGGTCAATTGGTGGTCCAGATTGTGCAGAACTCAGTCAATTCAATTCTCAATCAATCTAACACTCTAATCAGTTGGTTCAACACTTGAACTTGATGATTCTGAGTCAAGTCTATTGATTGAATGTTTGATTGAGTACCTAAACACTTTAATCAATCCAAACATCATTCATGGATAAACTACTCTTCCTGGTTAATCCTATGTGTGTGACCCTGTAGGTCCCATATTACATTGGTAGTGAATGTCCATAACAAGCTTATGACATCACAAGCAAATATAGGTTCCTAGTTTCACATCAGTGCTACCCAAGTGATATGGAAAGTTGGAGAACAACTTTCAATCCTACAGTCTGTGATTGGTGTTCCAGTGAATGTATAATTCCTTTATCTTTGATATCTTGAATGAAATCAAGGCTTGGAGTTGTCATCCTTTCAACGTTCATTCATGTTTCTTGAACTAGATCATACTCTGAGATATATGTGAACTCAATATCATATATTGATTCACATGTTCATGTGCATGCTATTCTCAGTCTCGCTTATCAAGTGGCATGGACATCATACTCCCTTAGGAGGGACAAATCTCATTTCTATCACTCACAAAGTATCTCATGTATCAAAGTCACCCAATCACTCACAAAGTATCTCATGTGTCAAAGTCAAGAGACACTTTTATTCATCCCACTCTCCTCATGTGGGATAAATGTGCAAAATTCTTAAATATAACATTATAACTAAGGAAAGGAAATAAGGCAGTACTACCACCCATACAATTATCTATTTGAGCTATGTTTTTTAGAACCCCAGGGGGTTGTTCGAAAAAGTAACCAGAAATGAGGTTTTTTTGTTGCAGTTTGTCTAACCGATCTACCAGAGTGTTAGCCTCCCTGCTGATATGCCCAATGCATACTAACCTATTCATGTGGCACATATTTCCTCATTACCCAGGGCGCCAGACGAGGGCTTCCTTCTGCATTTTCATTGACGAATCGCATGACATTGCTACTATCTGTCTCGATGATCCCCTGGTTCCAACCAGATTCATGAGCAACCTTCAAAGCTAGTTCTATAGCCTCCAACTCCCCTATACAGTGTGTGACTTTCTAATGCTGCACCACCCTCCTCTCCATTATTCTCTATCATCCCTCGCCACCATCACCAAAGATGCCTTGCTTGTACTCCAGGCGACGTCTGTGTTCAGAATGATCTAGTTCTCTTGGGGATTTTGCCACACCTTTCTGGTCATCTATAAAGGGCTTTGTGATGGTATCATTGTCTCTTGTCGAGCCTTCATTACCATAGCTTCCATATTAATGATTTTTTGATCTGATTTGCCTTTGTGTCCACCTTTGAATTGAAAACAAGGTTATTCCTACTTTTCCATATCTGCCAGTAGGTTAGAGAGAAGGTAACTCTCCTAGGATTGGAATGATGGATTCCATTTCCTAGGCACTATTCCAGATTCGCACTGGTTTCGTTTTGTACTCCCAAAATTTCCTTACATATCTCTTTTGTTGTATGGCATTCTTTGAGTGCGTGCAGGTCTGTCTCATCATGTTCTTTGCACCTAGGGTAGACTGAATCTTCACTGAGTCTTCTATGTTTCCTTCCAAAGTTGGTCATAATCAATTGATGTGCCGCCAACCATAAAAAGATATGCACTTTGCTTGGTAATCAGTAACGTCCATATATTTCTCCAAGGTCCATTCCTGGTCTTCCCATTCTCTCTAGTAGTCAGTCGATAAGACGAACTGGTGCTAAAGCTTCTATCCTCATAATCGGTCCAGAACCACCTATCTTCCTCCTCTGACCTAGAAGGAGGGGGCATGGACATAATAGATCACACAACATAAGCAGGGAGATATTGTGTTAGGAATTCCTCATTCCATTTCCCTTGGAATCAACCCAACATGCTACATTCATGTCTAATAGGTCCGAAGGAATGTCCTGGATGATGACTCCGTGTAAAATTTCCTTTATAGGACACAATCTGTCAAACCAGGCTCTAGTACTATTTCCATTTATAATAGCTTTAGCAATATTAGATTCGATGAACTCTTGAGTTGAAGCAAATCCTCTTCAAAAGTTTGTAGCTCTTCCCTTTCTAGAGTTCCCAAATCCTTTGTATTTTCAAGAAACTCCTGTGACCTAGTTCACATTACATTTAGTTTTTTTTCCCATGCACTTTTCATAGGTAGCGCTTTGTTCCAATCCTGCATGTTTTTTATTCCAAGACCGCCCTCCAACATTGTCTTAGTAACTGTCTCCTAGCTAATAAGAGACAATGCAGGTTGTGAATTGCCTCCCCATAAGAACCTACAAACGGTTCTCTCAATTCTGTCACAAATGTGCATTGGTAGAAGGCATGTCTGCATCGTGTAAGTCAGGATGGTAGCTAATATTGATTTTATCAAATAAACTCGTCCTGCTTTGCTTAGAGTTTTTGCAGCCCATCCTGTTATATGTTGCTCGATCTTGGTTCAGATGCCTGCATAAGTGTCTTTGGTAACTCGTCCATGTAGAATTGGAACTCCCAGGTACCTCCTGAGGTTAGTAGTTTGTTCAGTTCCGTCCATCTGGCTAATCTGCCTTCTTAGAGGAGATGGGACACCCTTAGAGAAGAAGATGCACATTTTATCAATAGACAACGTCTACCCAAAAGCTTTCTCAAAAGTTTTGAATCATCTAATGATTTCCTCCATGTGTTCTGGAACTGCCTTAGCAAAAACAATGATGTCATCTAAAAAGGCCATATGTGAGATATGTGGTCCCTTACCATACATCTTAATAGGTGTCCAACTCTTCCTTTTCACGCTAGTTTCAATAAGTTGTGAGAGCCTCTCTAGGCGCATGACAAAAAGATAGGGGCTCAAGGGGCAGCCCTGGCGCAATCCCCTACTAGATTTAAAAGGCTTAAGTTGTTCTCCTTCCCACAAGATTCTCATGGTTCCTCCAGTAATGGAGTTCATCACGTATAAAACAATATGTGGTGGCCAGCTTGCTTTCTGGATGGTGTCTATGATGAAGGACCATGACATTCTATCATACGCTTTAGAAAGGTCTATCTTTATTGCAATGAAATTAGCTGAGCCTGCTCTCTCCATGTTATGGACGATCTCATGGACTGTGATGATATTGTCAGATATTCGACGACCTGACATGAAGTTGCTTTGAGTGTCAGAAATCCAAATGGACATAATCTTTTTCAACCTTTCAACAAGTATCTTTGAAGTTAGTTTAAGGATTGTATTGCTCAGGGAGATAGGGAAAAGTTGCTTACAGTTGAGGGGCTACTACACTTTTGAAATTAGTGCCACTAGAGAGTCGCACATGCCATTAGGAAGAGGAAAGCCACTTAGAGCTTTCCTCACAGTAGAAGTCACCGATTGTTTGATAATTTCCCAATGTTGATGAATAAAACCAGCGTCTATGCCATCAGGTTCCCCCACTTTATGGGGATTCATCTGTTTCAGAGTGTGCTTAATTTCTTCCTCCCTAGGAATAGAGACAAAGTTGTGGTACTGGGCCTCGTTCATAGTGGAGAAGAAGCAAGGCATAACGTCCATATCCTCTTTGCTTGGTTGAAAATCACATGTGAACTGCATTCGGAAATGGTGGTGGATTAGATTCCTCAGCTCGTCCTTGTTTACGATCCAGTGTCATTCGTCATTTTTTTGGAAAAATATAGAGATTAGATATTATTCATCCCGCTCTTTACTGCAGGCGAAATATCAAAAAAGCATACATTGAGACTCATATTGAGCCTATGTGGGATACTAGAATTGAAAGAGAAAGAAGAACGAACAGAAGCAGAGTAACAAGCTATGCTATCAACTATATTATTATGTGCTCTAGGGACATGAGAGATATGTGGCTGGCCGACGTCTTCGTAGAGCCTCTAGAGACGCCTCATATGTGGGGTGAACATGGTTTTTGTAGGGACGACCTCGGTAGTGATGCACACTACTGATGTTGCGTCTGATAAGATGACGGGTGAATGCCATCCTGAGATTTTGCAGAGTTCCAATGCACTGATGATGCCTTGAATCTCTACCTCCAATGCCAAACTGGATGGCTGGGTGATCCATGACCCAGGAGAAAGTTACCTTTTCCATCAACTACATGAATACTGATCCCAGCAGAGGAGGAAGGCGAGGTGAAAGAAGCATCCATGAATAAAATGATATTGGGTGAGCCAGAGGGTCGCTCACTGGGTACAACCACTGGGGGGCAAGAGACCGAGTGAGGGAGGGCCAAAATGGAACGAGCTTCTTCCATAATAAATGAGATTCTTTGTCTGATGGAGTGACTCTTTCGATTATCGATGAAATCATTCTTGTGATGCCATATAGACCAACATGCAATGACAGGCAGAAGGGAACTCATATCATGACACAAGGCTGAAGATATATGCACGATCCAGTCATCTTCGCTTAACATAAAGAAGTTAGTACCAACATGCAGTGCAAGCCAAACCTTCTTACTAGCAGGACAACCCCTCAAATAGTAAAGCAAAGTATCTCGTTCATTAGAGTAGATAGGACATAGATCATCAACTGGGATATGCTGTCGGGCTTTCTCCACATTTGTGAGTAGAGCCTTATGTAATAGGAGCCAGTTGAAAGTTCAAAATCTTAATTAGATTATTTTGCCTTCTGTTCTATACAATGACATGGAAATACTTTGTGTTTCAGTCTCCATTCGTCAACCACTCAACATGAGCTTTCTACTGTAAATCAATTTCCTCTTTGTCCAAAATCTCCTCCAGAATGGACTTCTTCTCGACATAAAGTTTGTCTCTCTCTTCTATATACCGGTCTTCCATATCTAGTTGTAGCTTGTTTATCTCTCTTATTAACTTAGTTTTGGTTGCATGTCTCACGGAATGCATCTGATCATCCCATTTGCGTATTTTGTTGTACAATGGGGATATAGCTTCATTAAAGTCAATGGACACTGTTCCACTCTTGGGTCAGTAGGTTCTTAAAGTCATCATTAGTATTCCAGCTTGCCTTGGTGTGAAACACAAAGTTCTTCTACCTTTTATTCTGTGCTTTAACCAACAAAGGATTGTGATTTGACCTTATGTGCATAAGGTGCGTAAATGTCTAACTCAAATTCTCCCTAATCCATACATCATTGGCGACAGCTCTATTGAGTCTTTCAAAGAGTTTACCACTCTTGTAAGTGAAATGTGGTCTTGAGAATCCTATATCTGTAACGCCAGATGTAATTAGAGTGTCATTAAACTCACTCGCTTCTATGAAGTTGAATCGATTACTGCCTTTTTATTCTTCAGGCGTGAGCATGGTGTTAAAATTTCCCAGGACTATCCAGCTACCTTGCATTTTCCTGATATTCAGAATGTGATTCCACAATAGCTTCCTTGTAGTAGGGTTAGGACTCTCGTAAACAAAAGTCACAAAATGTTATTATTAACCTGACAGTGAATGAACTGATAATGGTTCAATAAAACATTGACCTTACAGTATATCCCCACAAGATCCAGATCCCTCTAGAAAATATGTGGTCCTCTACTCTGTGCAAGTTAGAGAAACCCAAACTTCTCACTGTGTCGTCTGCCTACACTCCAGAAATTCTGAGTTCTAGTACAACAACTATGTCCGGACTAGGGATTTTGATCAAATCTTTGAGTCTATTTTGAGTACGATCACTACCAATACCCCTTACATTCCATCTTATGATATTAATCATTAAGACAAGATAATCAAGAGGGAAGGATCAATGATTACCTTCTTCTACTTCCTTTCTGGTATCACTGCGTAGCCTTATCGTCCTTACTATTGCAGTGTGTGCTTTCTCTTTTCCTCTGTAGCCTCCTTTGTGTATATCCAGAGGTACATTATATTCAATACTATCTCCGAATCTAGCATCCTCCTTGCCAATGGTGTTCGAAGATTCTACATTTTGTCTTGAGACTGGTATCTCCCCCTCTGAATGCCCTTGTACCACCTCGTCTCCACATGGGTCCTTCACTGTATGGTTTTCCTCCGCTTGCTTCCCCTTGTTTCTTGTAGAGTCCTTACTTGTCTCCTTATTTGTATCCTCCTCTACTTGCTGGGTTATGTCTTCAAGTGGCACTTTCTCTGCGTTCTTTTCTGCTGGGACAACCTTCTTCTTTCTTCCTCGTTTGTGGCTTTTCTGTGCGTACTGTGTTGGTTGTTCTTACGCATTTCTTGTTGTTTCATTTTCATTCGATTCTCCTGCTTCGGGGTTCTCTTCATTTGTCTCTTCCTCATCGTCTAAGCCCCTATTTAGTTCTGGACTGAAACTGGATCGGCGGCTGTCGCGTAGCGACATATCAACATTTTTGGATCTGGATCGGCGCATTTGGGCATTTGGTTCAACATCCCAGAACAATCCCATTTTGGGGTTCCTTAATCCCAAAAACCGGACCAAATCAGTCCCGGTCTGAGCGAGATTTCATTTGTAACTCAGTTTCAATCTCCCCCGCTCCCAACTTTCCCATCCTGACACTCTCCTCTCCTCTCCCCCACCCCCACGTCACCTGATACCCCCCTTTACTCCGTCTGAGCATAGCTGCTTGAGGAAGATGATAACTGGGTCTAGGAGTAGGTGTAGGTCGGCTTTACCTATTCCCCATCCACTCGGCTCTGTCCTGGTGCCGACGTGTGGTGGTAGCAGGTGTTTTGAGAATGCAGCTGGTAGTAGGGTGTCGCCATGGTAGTGCTGCAGCTGGGAGGCAGTTCACGGGGCGAATAAGAGGGTGTAGCAGGCGACGAATTGAAAGCAAGTAAGGGCATTGTGTTGTCCAATCTCTTCTTCCCCCTACTGCTGTCACGACGCTCATCAATTTCGCAGGACATTGACCATCGTGGAGCAGCCCCATTCAAGGAAAAGGCAGCTCTGCTATAAATTTGGGGCAGTGGTCGTCCAACTCCTCCTGTTTCACCTTGTGAGTTTTGTCAACCTCCTCACAGACACCTTCGGTTTCGGTAATTTTTGTAGCTGCTCGACAGCCTGCTCGGATCCAACACCAGTCCTTCCACGGTAAGTGCATTGTGTTCTTCCATTGTTCTTCTGCTGTTATTCATTTGTAGTTGTGTTTGTGTTTCTTGGTGTTCCAGTTATTAGTAGATACTAACCAGTGTGTTTGGTTTGTGCTTCTGTTTTTTTGTTGTTGTGGTGTGCGTGGACGGCGACGACACTTTCGGTGTTCAGGTATGCTCTCTGACCCTCTCACACCATGATCATTGCCAATTTTTGCTGTTGTGGTGTCCGTTTGAGGGGCACGACATCCCTTCCTTCTCTTTTTGATCCTAGCCCATTCCACCTTAGTTTGAATGGTGCTTTTTTTCATTATTGTGAGCTTTGTTCAAACTGAAATACAATTCAACCTTGATAATTTGATTGTCCATTGGTTTCTGTTTAATCATATATACTATTTTGGATCTGATGTGATGACCCTGATTTTACGATTATGATACCCAATATAATATTTGAATACCATGAGCATCATGTAGATGATGATACCAAATGAAGGAATTGGTTACTCAATTATTGTATATTTGCACCTGAAAAATGTAACTATATATGTAATTGACAATTAAAACATTGATTGAGTTCAAGTATGATGAATAGGTTTGATTAATTAATTTGGGTACATATGAGTCCATGCAACCCGTTTAATAGTACCAATGGACTCACGTGATATATTAGTGAACTCGAGGTATTAGTATCATAACAAGTGTTCTGGACTTGTAGGATCAAGAATTATGATGATTTGAATTGAATTCAAATATAGTGCACTTATTTATGAGCTTGTTTGAAGATTTAAATTGCACAGATAAATAATAGGCTTTGAATCTCAAACGTTGACAGAAGCTAGCTTAGGAACTTGTGAGCGTGGGTCTAAAATTTTGGGATGTTTAGAGATTTGTACAAAGAGATAAATTTTTGAAGTTGAGGATATTAATGATGTACTTGTGGTTAAACTTTATTCTTTTGATCATTTAGTATCTAAGTTGTGACTGTTTGATGTCACGTTGGATTTCCTGTTGGGCGCGGATCTCAGCTAATAAACGTGATTCAATTTGAACCATCTGTAGACAGTGGGGACCTCATCCCCAACCTCTGAAAACTATGGGATGAATGAGGACCAGGCAACCAAGCGCTCCCAAGCGCCTACCACAGAATCCTCCGATAAATGCGAGTTTCTAGTTGGGGATTTAGACTCAGTTCACCTAGATCACGTAACCATGCACCTTTCTAGCTGCATCGTTGGACTCAACCTGGGGCGAGATGCAGATAGACCCGTCATTGCCCCTCAACAGTGGCCAAACCAGAGACCCCGCGCTCCCCACTCCTCCTCCCTCTTTACTCACGGAAGCAGAAGAAATGAAATAGAGGGCCGAAGCGGAGAGGACAACTTTGGGGAAAATAAGTCCAAGATCATGGGGATGATAATGACTATCTTTTTTTTTGTGAGAAGCCCCAGATCGTACTCCTGATCTCATCCTGGTTGGAGTCGATGGAGGTTCCTGGAGGGGATAGTTTGTGCCTCCTCGCTGTTCCTCGTGGTGCTCTCAAGTTCCTGCAGATTAGGCGCAAGTGTCCATCTCTTCGAGGAAGGAGAAAGGGGCACTTTTGCGGATGCCCAACTTGGCCTAGCGAGCGCCATTACCTGCACCTGCTAGACCGAGCCAGGGCTTTGAGGCTAGTAAGCCATCGTGGCCTCGCCGCCTAAGATCTGTGAAGCATCGCAGAGCTTCTGGTAGCAGAGATGTTGGTTGAAGGTCTGACCTTTGCTCGTTGCTCATCGTAAGAGACCCTAGCGGCGGCGGCTGTGGATCACCTTTGCGGAGCAGGCAAGTCACGACTCGCGATGTCAGGCACAAAGTTGACCCGGCGCCAATAGATCATAGTCACCCCTGAACCGGTCCAATCTATGCTATACACAGGAACTAATCAGCCTAAGATAGACCAGGCTGCTGAGCCACGCCTCCCATTGATGGCCAATGTGGGCCAATCATGGAGCGCCACATCAGGCCGTGGGACTCACCATACAAGGTAAATCATTTGCTTATTTACAGAAAATAGCTAAATCTTAGAAATGTGTTTAAAAATATCTCCTATGGCCAAATAATCCCCCAAAAATACCCACAGACTCACAAAAATGCCTAGTTTATTATAAGCCAGTTAAATTAGACCTTTGGTTGATTTTTCATTTACAAGATAATGCTTCTTTTAAGATTATTTGAATAGTATAATCAACATATAGTGGCCATAAAACCTGGAAATATTACTCTTGAACACTAATATAGTTTGGATACTAAATATAACCTTTGATTTTAATGAAATGTCCAAATACTAGGTCTTTTGATAATAGAATGGAATTAGATGCTTTTAATCCCATTTTAATTTTAGAAAATAGGTAAAGCATCAGGAAAATATGAAATTTGGAACATACCCTTATAATGACCTTCTGATCAATAGAAAAATACCAGAGATACACTTTAGATCAGTAAAACCTAGCCTTGGCCTAAACCCTATGTTGGACCTAAAAATGTTAAGTATAATGATGATCATATATTAATGATGCTCAATTATATTTAATCAGGTCTTGGACAAAGTTCTAGATGATCACGATGTGATTAGAAATCTCTGAACTCAGGTACGTGGGTTTTTATTAAGTATAAGACTAGTTTTCATGAATGCATAATGATATGATGTACTTTGGATGCTTGTGTTTTCATATAAATTCTTGGATGTGTATTAGTAGTATATGCTCCGCAAAACATTACAGAACATAAAAGAATATGGATGGTTTGTAGATACTGAGTGGATATATGCTCTCTCTCTCCCTCACTCCTCTCTCTCTCTCTTTTCCTCTAAATATAAGGTCGGCACTCGGTCCCCATAGCCCAAGGGGCGGGGAAAAATGAAGTGCGACATCTCTCTCTCTCCCCTCTGAATATAAGGTCGACACTCGGTCCCCATAGCCCAAGGGGTGGGGAAAAAATGAAGTGTGACACCACTTAGTAGTACAAACACATCAAAAGACATCTAAAAATGTGTTTACCTGATTATCGCTTTAAATAATGTTTTATTTTACTCTTTCTTTCTCAAGATTATTTCAATTATGCAAGCATATTAGTATGTATCTTTCTACCCACGTGCGCAACACCTTGTGTGTTGATTCGTTGTTTCACGTATGTTTTAGGTTCAGAGCTAGCTTGGGATAAAAGATGGGAAGTGAGCAGTTGTCCAGGTTGTACCTATTGTGTAGATCCTAGTTTAGCATACATGTTCTTAGACTGTAGAACTTTCATTCAATATGTAATTGTAAACCATTGTGTAATAAATTCATGTTGTATAAATTTATATGTTGAATGTTGAGAATGTTATGGTTGTATGTTCATGTATGTGTATTATGCTTCCGCATCGCTCTCTGATATGATTTGATGATGTTTCCGGATTCTGACATCTCATTCCCAATAGGGTTTGGAGAAATCAAAATTCGGGGACGTCACAGCAATAGTGTTTATCTGAAGTGAATTCCCTATAAAATGTAAATGTAACAAGATTGGGAAATAAAATACAAAAGAACACCATGTTTGAGTCAAAACAATATCTTCCTAGCTTGGGCAGTCAGTTGACATCTATTCATTTTTTGCTTTATCATATTTCTTGGATAACTATTTCAGTGTATGTAACAGTCGGTAGTCATTGATATGTATTCAAAAAATTTATGTGTGTTCCCCTGTTTGAATATGATCTCATTGAATGTGAATATATAATTACTACCCACAATAGTATTCATGCATGCCTTACTAATTTTGTTTTTATACAAATATGCAAACTTACTAGATAATCAAATGTGCAAACTATATTGGAGATTCTTAAATGATATCATGATCATTTTTTACAAAGACTAAAGTCTACAAGGACCGTTACTTGTCCTTGAGAGGGCCTTATGATCCATGTTTGCTATGTGTTCTAAGGAAGAACAAGAGTGACTGTTTTTTATTGTGGGAGAAAACTAGGGTTTAATTTGGGTACTTGAGTCTTGATTCGGTTGGGATTGGTATCACTTGTCGATTTGTATAATAATTTGGTGTAAACATGAGAAATAAAGGAAAGGAAATATTGCAAATGATTTGTATAATATTTTGGGGTAAACATGATCCATTCCCTATAGTTCGTACTCACAATAATAATTACATATGTTTGATGTGTTGAAACAATGACACCATTATATATCAATCCATTCCCAATAACAATGACACCATTATATAATTATAGCATGTGATTATTAATATTACATGTTCTTGCTTATTAACCGCTAACATATAGTTCGTACTCACAATAATAATCACAGAACTTATTAAAGAGTCAACTCAATTAACTTCTTCAGACTTGTAGCACATGATTATTCAAATTACATATGTTTCTTATTCTAGACATGTATTTGTTGATGTATATGTTTAAGTAGAAGTACTACAAAATTTACATGCAACTTACTAAAAACTCGATTGAATTATCACTTGACTCCCTTCAATGCTTGTCGATTGTTAATATATAATCAATAGTCACAATATATTAAAATAATCTGGTCTCGTGCCTTATAGGTAAGTAAGATAATATACAACTGAAATAGTTTAATTAGCTATTCAGTAAGCTTGGGAATTGAATTGACATGTGTAGAACAATATTTAAATTGTACAATCAGTTAGACGTCTCTGTTGTTCAATCTTTTTGAAATTGAGTATGATATATACATAAGGATTAATATGAGGTGGTTACATTCTATGATTAGGGAAAAGGTGGGAATGAGTAGATGAATATAAGAACCTAACTGTAACACTGAAATGATAAGGTAGATAATGCTAATAAATGCTAACTCAATTTAGTGATCAGAATGTGGTACATGTATGCTTTGTAATCTGTATGTGGGCTGTTAGATTTTTTTCATAGTAGGATGCATGCTATATAAAATGCATCTTAATTTAGATGATAATGTAATGAATCTATACTTGCATAGGCCCGTGTTGTTGCAATTTGGACAATATTTGTAAATAGGTTGACAGAAATTTCATAATTTGGACTCTTTCCCCAAGTCTAAAACCTGAATTTCAGACATTGCATTCCATTTACAGAATGTCTGGACATAATTGACCAAATGTAAATAGGTAAATGTATAAGTTAACATTGATGGTAGAAAATCCTGCTTAAATAAAATGGAATACATTACTGAAAGGGTTCATTGCAAGTAACATGGGGACACAAATTTATGAATAACTATAACAACAACCTATTAGATGTCATATTTCATAACTCATCCCATGTACTCATTATATATTTATACATGATATAAACACCTCTCACATTATTTATATATTGCAGCACATACGTGAGTATGTCTTCCACTGACCCCAAGTTGCGTTTTATATGGTCGAGAGACAGTGACAACACTTTAGTTTCAACACTGAGGAGGCAGTATGATATGGGTAGGTGTATCGATGGACAATTTACTAGGGATGCATGGAGGGAGATGGTCCGTGAGATGCAAAATAGGATGTCGAGGCTGGACTTAACGATGGACCAGGTGAAAACTAGGTGGAAGAACCTCAAGAGGGACTATGTCAAACTTAAGCTTGTAACCAACAAGAGTGGCATCATATGGGATGAAGTTAGGAACAAGCCAAGGCTGCCCGACACCCCTGAGTGGAAGGAGAGCCTTGCGGTACGTACAATAACCTTATATTGATCCAAAACTAGTCCTTGCCACATATAAATATTGGTATCATAATAAATGTTTTTTTTTTCAAATTTAGGTAAACAAAGATCTTGCTAGGTTGGTTAATCAGCCCTTTCCCCACTACTACGACATCGAGATGATGGCGGAGAGGAACATTGCTAGAGGACATCATACAATGTCTTCTACGGATAGACAAATACCATCCGACGTCACCTTCGAGGAAGAAGTTGTTGCCAACCTAGATTCATCTAATACACCAATGCCCTCAGAAACGACCATTACGAAACCAGACTTAGGCACGCGGGATGCAGAGTGAGGCCGACACCGGGGGAGGTGGCACAGATTCTCAGGGTGTTGGGGGAAGGACTCCTCATAGCCACATGCACAGGAAGTGGACATCCTTGACACATGAACGATGCGTCCTTTCTAATGAAGTGTTATCTGAATTCACACAAGTGTACACAAAGGTACACGAGTTGGGCACAAGTGTCGCCAGTAGAGCCATTGAAAAAGAGGAGTTTGCAACAATTTTACAACATTTCATTGACAATTTTCTCGAAGCCCCTACACAAGTGTTTAAAACTCTTATGAACGCCATCAAGGATTCGACAAACCGTACGATCTACCTCAGCCTCACTGACACCCCATAGAAACTAACTATATGGTTGCATGATCTTTGGGAAATGCCCCACATAGGTAGTGCACCAGTCCGACCTTCAATGGCATCCGATTATGTGCCATCTCAGCAGAGATATGCTTCACAGTCGCCATCATCAAACTTCAATGGCACGACAATTATACCATCTATGTGGTATACTGGAAGCAATGCTGGTGGCACTAGTGGGAATAACACATGTCCTTCATCATCATAAGTTAGAGGAGGGTTCGGGTTGTGGTTTGCTTTCTAGTATCGTTTATCAATGAACTTCAGGATTTTAGATTGTGATGATGGTTTTTTTGTTTACAAATAGGAAAATCATTTCATTATTGTAATAAATACGATGCATCAGTACATTTGTAGCATGTCAATTTTATTCATATTTAATGTTGATGTTGTTCAGTTTCATTCACATATATCATATTATGATCATGTTGCTACTCTTTTTAATGTACGAATCATGAAAAGTTTGAAATCATTTTGGTTGTAGGCATCATGTCTGGTAGTGGGCATATAGAACCAATAGACCTCCTACCACATATTATAGATATTGTGACTAGTACAGCAAATTGCGTTGTTGATGCAATAGCTGAGTCAATAGCTAACTCCATCATGGATGATATTTCTGATGATGATGACGTACCTCCTTCAATACCTAGATTAGTTAGTATTAGGAGTGGGCACCAAAAGGTGCTAGAAATAATGATCGGTCATGAACAGAGGGCTTATGACCTATTCCGAATGCATCCACAAACTATAAATGCCCTTGTAGACAAGCTTGAGGATCGTAGCTTGTTAAAGAGTAGTAGAGGAGTCTCATCAGTTGAGGCTGTATGCTACTTCCTTCAGATGGTTGGTCATGGCCATACCAATCGTGCTTTGGAGGAGGACTACATCCACTCTGGCGAAACCATCAGCAGAAAGTTCAACGAAGTATTGGACGCGGTGTGCGTGTTGTGAAATGACTATATTGTCATGCAAACCACAAACACAAACACACATTGTCGTATATCTGAGAACCCAAGGTTCTACCCTTACTTCAAGGTAGTAACAGTCATCCCCTGTAGTATTTATTATTGTTTAGTTTTTTTGTATGTTGAAACTCGATTATGATATTGTAGAATGCCATCGGTGCTATTGACGGGACACACATCCCAGTTTTGGTAACACGTGACAAGCAAAATCATTATCGAGATAGAAAAGGGAATGTCTCCCTAAATGTCATGGCTATTGTAGACTTCTCAATGGAGTTTAAATATGTACTCACTGGCTGGGAGGGCTTGGCCACTGACCAAAGGGTATTACAAGCAGCAATGACTACATGCGGTTTTAAAGTCCCTCTAGGAAAGTATTACCTAGTGGATGCAAGATACGCAAACACTCGGCAATTTCTTGCACCGTATCGCAACATAGCTTACCATATATCTGAGTATCAGGGTAACAGACATTTCTACAACAACAAGAAGGAAATGTTCAACCACCGCCACACTCAGTTGTGTAATGTCGTAGAAAGAGCATTCAGAGTGCTTAAGAGGCAGTTTGCCTACCTTAAAAAGGGGGCGGCATATCCTATTCATTCGCAATGTCGCCTCATAATGGCTTGTTGTATCCTCCACAATTTCATACGTCGCCAAAATGATGGTGACGCTATTATGGAAGAAATACCAGATAATAGTACAACATCTGCCGTTCCACCCAATGGCGTCGATCTAAGTTCTCTACACTGAACAAATGCGGCAGATGCAAGGGAGGGTGATGTACAATGTGAAACTATTTCCACTTTTATTTGGGATACTCATTCAACTAACTTTGTAGTTATCCTCATTTCTATACAATATGAAAACTCATGTACGAGTTGACATGTGTTGTGCCCCTCTTTGTTTAATAACAATGTTAGCGTTTGACAACTGATGTATGTTTCACATGTGTTCTCTAATTATTTTAGCCCCTCAACATTTTATATGCCCCGTAATAAAAAATATCACATTTTGTTTGATTAGGTTGTCAGTCTTGAAATGGATAATGGAATGCCGCAGTGTACATGTGGGCTCCAGTGCACCGTACGAGTGTACATGGATGTCACATATGTGGAAAATGGCCGGTTTGAAGACAACAACCCCCACAGGCCATATTTTACATGTGGTAGGGGAGTTGTTCCAAACAGATGTCACATGATGTTGCCCGCGCACCGCATACAACATACACTTGCCACACTAACTACAGTTAGGGATGCGCTGGTAACACAACTTGCATATGCACACAATGAATGCAAGACATGGTCAGAACAATGTGACTTTGTAAGTTCCACTAGAGCAGACACAGACTGGCTAAGAGCAGAAATTGAAGTGTTGTGGGGAGGCGTCTATATCTACATGAAAGACTCCACCTCCCGAGTGATAATGACTCTTCAACAGAGGAAGAGGGATACAATACATCATAGAAGTAATATAATTATATGTAATGAAGTGTGGCTTCATTATATGTTACAACATTCAACTGCGACTAACAAACTACTTTCAAACCTAAGTCTCATAGAGACATATGTTTTGAAGCCAAGTTTATGTTACTAATCATTAATCATGTTTTAGATGTCAATGAATCTATCCGAAGTTCCGAGGTGTGATTGTGGTCTGGTTGCAGCATTGCGAGTTAACACAAAGGATGCAGGGTTATATGATTTTGGCATTCTGAGTCAAAGGTCGGGAGAAATGTATTATATATGTCCTTCTAGAGAGGTGCGCTAGTACAACCACAAATACTCAGTTGTACTAGCTAAGTAAATGGTGTATTTGTTGTTTTTAACTCGAATTTGGGAAATATTTTTAGGGAAAAGACCGATGCAAATACTTTCATTGGGCAGTCGATCTCCCCCCAACAACTGATTCGCTGAAGGCTGAAATTACCTTACTAACTTACGAGTGCAAGTCAGTATGGGGCCAGGCGATGAACATGAAGGACTTTGTTGAAATCCATCATAACTTCTAAGATATTTACACCTCTAAACAGTACAAGTCTGAAGTTTTACAAGCCTCCGTTCGGAGGTTGGAGGACAGTTGTACTCTGCTTTTGGATACTCCTTTACCCCCAATGACTCCATAAAGTTGTTGTTACACTTACATCGCAAATTTTATATTTTTCTTAATTCTGTTCGATTCTTATGGATGCATCACATTTTATGCCATATGTTATTTGATCACGAAATCCTAACATTCGAATTATATCCACAATTATGTTATTTTCTTAATTCTGTTCAATTCTTATCAATGTTAATTGCAATATTATATACATACAGAATTTTGTAATATGGTTGTACAACAAACTACGACGTATGTTATATGGTGTAGAGAGCTTGATATGGTTCTCAGAGGTTTGATGAGAACCCAATATCACATGGGGAGATGTGAGAATGGAGTATATACTACTCAGGCTTGGAGGGAGGTGTGGCGTCACTTTCTGCACATAACAGGGGGGTGGGGTCTTACATTTCTTTGAGCGAGCTGCAACTGCGGTGGCAAACATCATGAGAGAGTTCATAACAGATAATCTTTTAATTTTAGGAGATTTAGTGCCTCCCCCGCCATTGTCCGTGCAACACGGTATTCAATGCAACTTTGTGACTACTCGTCGCACCTATCCACCAGCACTTGCTGAGTACCTTACGAATGATGAAAATAACAATAATGCATGAAGTTGTAACATAGTAGCTCAAATTTGTATTTGTTTATGTTTGGTTGTCTCCAATTTCTATTTCTTTATGTTGTACAACTTATGGGCACAATCAGTTTTTTTTCCATCATTTGATAAAACATCTACTTTACGCTTTTGATTACAAGACTTACATCACGTTAAAACTTGCATTTGTCTATGTTTGTTTGACAACTTATATTTCTATACATTAGTGTAAGTATTACTTTTCTAGTGTCATTGTGTGCTCATCTTTTTAATTTTTTTATTAAATATAGATGTCGCCATCGAGATCAAAGTTACTGACAAAGTACGAAAAGATATTGATGTCTCCATCAAAGATAAAAAAATATGTTAAAGAAAACCATGTATGCAAAAAAAAATGTTGTGAGACTTCACTTAATGGGGGCAAATTTGGGAGACAGGAACAAGGAAAGGAAGGGTCAATCACCCTATTTGTCATCTGCCATTGTTGTTTGATTGGCCAAAAGACGACGTCAAACAACAACCCATTCAACATGTGCAGGAAGAATGTCCCGTTTCATGGGACGAATATGATGAGGCCCTGAAGTGGGCCAACTTGGATGGTCCTACCTGGGATCAACATAAATCATCGTTCACACCGCCATCTTAGCATGTCTGTATGGATGTGTAGAAGTAGGCCTAGGCAATGCCGCTCATATTTTTTCCGCTCTTCCTTCGTTCATGATGCATTTGTCCACGACCAAAGTATGCTATTATCCCTTATTCTGGGCGTTATTTAAGTTCAAATGAAAACTTCTTCACTTTGTCATTTATTTTATTATGGAAGAATTATGTGTAGCTGTGGTATGGACATGTTTATATTCAAACGGTTATGCTACATGTGTGTAATTTTATGTTCTATCATGACAATTTCAATTATCTTGTCAGTTACAAATTATTGGGTCGAATACACATAACTATATACATAAATATAAGATGTCACACAAGACAAGACAGTTGTATATTATTTATTTAAAATAAACATATAAAAAGAGCATACTCATCTTATATCCATACTACTAAACAACAAACAATATCATCCACATTGTGTATGGACAATTTTTTTTCAAAATTTTTACTTGTATTGTAGTGCCATCACATCTTCACATATTGTGTAACTGTTAAGCCATTTCTGTTAGAAGAGGACAGAATACACAGATCCTGACTAGGTTACCAAATAAAATCAGACTGCATCCAGACTGATAACCAAACAGAATCAGACTGAAATCAGACTCAAACCAGATCAACTGACCAGAATCAGACTGGGTTACCAAACAGAATCAGACTGGATCCAGACTACATCAATCCAGATCTACTGACTAACCCCGCCCAGTCCAGTCCAGACTACGAAATCTCAGTCCCGAACCAAATAGGGACTAAGACTTCGAATCGGTTTGGTGTCAATTTCTTTTGCTGTTTCTTTAAAAACTGTTTTCTACGTTCCCTATTCCTCCTTATGTGAATGTTCTTACCGTAATATGTTTGCCATTTTTCTTCATCCTCCACCCAACGTACACCTGCATTGTCTTCCACCTCCTGTAGCTCCTCTTCCTGTTTGTGTTTTTCTGCTTGTTGACATATGGACACAGAATGTCCCAGTTTATCGCATGATAGACAGATATCTAGCAAGGTTTCATACTCCAACTTATATTCATAACCATTAATGAGAATCGCTGGCTGAATTGGCTTACTCGTATCCAACTCAACATCTATTCTGGCAAATTTGCTTCGGGATTTGTTCAGGGTGTATTCATCTACTTTCATTAGTCGCCCTATCGCTGTTCCAATGACTTCAAAGATTTGAACATTGTATAAATGAATTGGCAAGTTCAGCACGCGGACCCATGTTACTATCTCAGGCGGCATACCTGTAGTGGGTTCAAACGTGGGTGACCACTTCCAGGCCATTAAAGGACATCATCCAAACAATGTCCAGGGGCCTCCCGTAAGAGCTTTCTCATAGTCCTCCTTGCATGACATTTGAATAGTATAGTAATTCATACACAGTTGATACACCTGTAGACGACCAATTGGTCTCCAGAGAAGTTTCAGCCTGTCCCGCATAGTTAAGTATCCTACCTCTCTTCCCACCAACTTGATGATGACACCATATTGGAATGGTTGTTTGAGAATTTCGTTGGCTTCAGGTGTGATGAAAATTTCCGAAACGCCTCTATCGTATATTAGTTCAATATCCACTAGATTAATTTCTTTGTCGATGTCCTCGTCCCACAGCGACTTCCGTGTCTCTGCTCCTGTCCTCGGTTGCTCTCCTGATTTATCCGGAGTGCTGTTACCTTCTAATCCGCCCAGCACAGTAGATTTTGTCTGTTTGGACGTAGATAATTTTAAATTTTTTTGAATATATATATGTTGTATATATTTAACTTGGTATCACATTTAATATTTATTTTTATATTTTATCTTCTACACACGCTTATTAACGTATATTCAAATTAAATAAACTTTTTTTATTAATAATAATATTACCAATACGATTTTAAGTAAGAATTACAAATATAAATATATAAAAATAGGATAAATTTTATAAAAATAAATGATGCTTCTTTATTTTTATACATATATTTCATTGTTTCATAATTAGCAATTGTATTTTTTTTATTAAAAATATTAACAACTATACCAAAAATACATACATTAATGTCAATTGCCTAACTATTAGCTTACACCCATTTTATAATGATTAAATAAGAAAATAATATCAATAATTAATAATATACATTATGATCTATAATCAATAGTATATTTTATAAAATATCAAATATTTTTATATCATGTATGAATAAATAAATAAATAAATGAATAACAAATAAACAAGTACATAGTTGTATGGTTAATGAGGAAAACAAACTAGTATCTAAAATTATATGTATACTTTATAGAATACCAAAATACTTAATATAATGTATAAATATGAAGTGTGTAACAAAATAGCAAGTACATAGGTAATGAGAAAACAAAAAATTGATATCTTTAACTAATAATATACTCCATGAGATATGAAATAGTGTTATATTATGTATATATAATTAAATTATAATAAATATATCAACAACATAGTCTATAGGTGTATATGTTACGTGTGCAGATGTATGTTGATTCTTTTCTATTATGAGTATAATGTATACTAGGAAAGATAACGTAAAATGAAATATAATATTCCTAGTAGTACATGGTGTCAAGATAAATTTATTAATAATATTTTTAAAATATGCATATATTTTAAATTTTCTTACATCAATAAATAGTTGGTAAAGTAATGTAGTGTCATGTATGTTATGAAATTAATTCTTAAAATTATACTTCTATTCGCAAGTGTGTAAATATTATTTCCCTAAATTATAAATATTTTATGATGTCAAAGATAATAAAAATTTTATATTTTTCTAGTTTCCAATGCAACATAAAAATAACAATCCTAATATTTTAATGACTAATATATTGTCATAACAATTATTTATTTATTAGATAAAATTAATAAATAGGTTTAAACCATCAAAAGTATCTTTATTTTAAAGTAAATTACTATAGTATTTCTTTCTTTATTCTTAAATAACAATAGTAATTTTCATGTGGTACTACTTATGAATTCAATTTTTTTAGCTTTCTGTTACGTTTTATTAATTTGAGTTGTCAAACTCATCGAATAGGAAATTACTTGTGGGGTCTTAAAAAATAAATAATTATCCACACTGTCAATATTGAACATTAAAGTTGTGGTTTATTAGAAAAGACCTATATTCATGGAGATGGAGAACTAATTTAATGCAATATTGGGTTTTATTGAAAAAGATTAAATCTTTTCAATAGCAAAAGTCACTATTTTAAACTCATCTTAAACGTAAAAAAAGTCTTAAATGTATGTAGAATGTTATAATATACATATACAATAATGCATATACACAGATCTAAAACTAAGTACTCCACCAAGTGATGAGTTATATTTTCAACATCTTTTTTCATTTATGTAAGATCCACCTATTTTCCAGTTTAGATCCAAGTAAACAGGACAATTTAGACATGTCGAGACTCAATATGAATGACATATATGTACTTAATATCATTTTTATATGTGCCCCCCTTCATTAGGGGGCTGGCTCTGCCACTAGATCGGCGCTCCCTAGAATTAGATCTGGAACGCCACCTTATTTCCTCCTCTTCTAAAGGGTCTTTCCTACCTCTCATGCCGCAGTAAACAAGGTTAAGGCCAACTTCTTTGACACTGATATGAACCGTACGCTTCTTGTTGGGATCCACAATCCTGCTTAATGCTCTGCCACCCCCTTGCCCATTATCATCATCTCCCCCTCCCCAATCGTGGCTGCCGAACCCTAGGTTCGCCCAGCTGCAGTCGCCAGACCCCTCGCTCCCACCGACTCCCGCCATTCCATCGTTTCACGACTGTGTTTGATGATGTCAAAGTATACCCAATCACATTTGACGAGTGCAACGATCTCAGGTCTAAGAATCAAAATTACCACCATCACTATGAGAGATGATTCTAACTACCATGTCATGGTTCCATGTGTCACTCTCATGGTGGGTCTATTCGATACAATGTCCTCCAACATGTATCTGTGTGCTTAGTTTGATATCACATATCATGATTAATGAGACACTGTCATCAACCAACACACACTCTAGTCTTGATGTGTCATTGTTTTCTATCAACCTTCCACAATGACATCTGACTAGGGACATAACAAGAATGTACATACCCTTACCATTCGTATGATCTCATTATTCAGGTCCTTAATCTGAAGACATACATTATTGAGTATTATCATTCTTTAGACATTCATTTTGCTCCATCATTTATCTCATAATTGATTTAACTAGAATAAATTGGAAGGTTGCCTTTGATATTTATCAAATCAATCAAAACATATGCCAATCCAATCATCATATGATTGGCACTCTGGTCATACATACCAACAGTTTGGACATTAAGATCATATGTCAAAACATACCAAATATTATGGTTTAGATTCCAATTTAGACCTTAGGGGATATCATTCATCCATATTCAATATCCGAGCAACAATTAAGCAATATTCGAGCAACATTCGGGCAACATTTGTGATATCAATCATGGTATCAAGATTTGATGAGTGACCTAGACTTAGGTCTAGGAATTTAGCCACAAGCTATAGTCAATGTTAAAATTGGGGTTTAAGATCGAGTATTAGTATTATCATAGACCTGACCTATTTGAGACTTAGGTCAAGAAATCAAAATTGGGTGGAAGGGGTTACCTTTCCAAACTCTAAATAATATGACATTTTAGAGGTCGTCATAAATAAGGAATAAAAATTCAATTTTCAAAGATATGGTGAGTACAAGGTTAATTTTAAAAGTTACAAAAGGGTTGCATAAACAACAGATCATAATCTAGATCTAGTAATGACTTCATTGGTTCTTCCATTGTTAGCGAGTCTTGATATAGCCTTTTGACCAATCTCTAGATTTTGCGATTGAACATGTCCTCCTTTGCAATTTTGACCTCCATTTTTGTCTCCATCTCCATGACTATGGGCTTAGATGTAGGGGTAAAGGCAGTCATGGGGATTTGGACTCCTCCAAGATTATTCAAAGTTGTGTATCTTGTCCATTTGGTTATAGCATCCATCATTATTTTTGTTTGTACTTCCCAATCATCATCCTTGACAACCTCTCTTGGTTCATCCCTATTATCATTGTTGAGACGAGGTCTTTTCCTTTGTCTACATCATCCTCAACTTCTTTGTCAAGAACTTTCTTATTCTGAATTGTCCTTTCTTCATGTCTTTTCTTTGCAGTCTTCCTTTCTTGATCATTATTGGTTCCAAAGAGTCTTGATCTTTGACTATGGGTTTCTGGGGCCATCTGTAAGGTACATCCATTTATGAGTCCTTTATTCAGGTTGATTTAAGAGTATATTAGATTATAGGGTATTCATCTACATAGTTTCAATATTTATATCACAATTTTGTTGATTCCCATACTACCCAAAAATAGGGAGAGTGAATATCCAGTCATGATACCTAGTCTGAGAAGAGTCAAGGAGTCACCCTACTTCAAACTAATAAGTGGTCTATGTGTAATCCTAAGAGAGAAGATAAGATAATTGGAAGGCTATCTATGGTTTCAAAGGAAAACCTTTAGGTTCTATTTTGGATCAATTAAGGCAAGGTAGAGCGGGGAATCTTAGCCATCGTGAAGATGGATAGGAGGAATTATGCCAGAACCCCGAGCCTAGACACCTCAATTTTCACCATTATGGACTTTAGGGCTTCCCGAGTTTAGGGGACTCGAGATGTTATTTACTTAAAATATATGGTAGTGTGTATGCTCTAATAACAACTGTCACAGAACTATTTCAATCCTAATCCTATTATCAAGACTGTGGTAGAAGGATTAAAGCGCCCATCTTTGAGTGTCCCAAAAGGATCTCACACATTGGAATATACAATAAAAAATAATAACTCATAAAACAAGAGATTTAAAGACTAGACAACCCAAATATGACTTTGCAAATCTATCCTTTTCATTAGAGTTTGTCAAGTGTAGAAGAAATCTAGTGAATTATTCATAATGATTCATCTGGTTTGCCTAAAATCAGGTAAAATCGATACGTACTCAATGCAAATGCATCAATACACTATGAAAAGAAAAGATATTTAACAATTGAAAATATTTATAGCAAAATATACTACTTGGCAAGACATATGCTTAAAATGTAGTCAACGAGTGATTATCCAAACATCAAATTTATTTTGAACAATTCAATTTTTATTAAAAGTTTCCCATTATGTTGATATCGAGAAGCGTGCTTATATATTTTATGCGGTACCATTGCCCCAATGAGATGGGGTCGGTCACCATGCTCCTTCTCTCAATATGAGGTAGGAGTTCAATCGACATGTACAAGTTCCACCCTCGAAATGAGGAGATCACTTTTACTCAATATCAACATTATCTACATTATCATCATCATAATTTGGGCAGTCATAATGGGCAATATCATTTATGTTTTCAAGTTTGTTTCAAACTATAATATAAAAAATTAGAAGACTAATAAGTAGGAAACAATACCTCAAACTAATACATAGCCAAGATTTACAAGTGGTACATACAAGTTTCATTCAATACTACTAGTTTTTTCAAGGAGTATTTAAATATAAAAGCATAAATTTCACTAGAAATTTAGAGTATAGATTCCAAGAATAAATAGATCAACCCCCTTAAGTCAGATTGTAGATAAAAAAAATTGGATCACGGGTCAAGATTCATGATGTTTAGAAGATCATGTTTCAATGTCTAAGATTAGGGTTACTCATTACTATTTAGTCTTCGGGTTAGGTCATTCACTTATGATCCACAAAATTTCAAGATTTTTGACATTATTCAAGTGTCAAGTATATTTTTGATTGTGAGTGACCTACCTAGGTACTTGTAGGAACATATGTGTTAACCCTAATTTTATGATCATTATTCAAGTCATTATAAAGTTTCTATATCATCATCAAGGAAGAATTTCAAGGGTCTATATCATGTATTTCACAAGATGTAGTTTAATCAATAAGATACCATCATCAAGATTAATCATTACTAATAGAAATCATATTCAATATTGTATCAAGTTGGGTCATCTGGGCTCTGGCACCTGTTTGAGGAGGAGGGGCAGCGGGGTCTCCCGAAGACAAAAAAAAATATTGGATCAAGTCAACAAATATAGATCTAGATTCTTCATTAGTCAGGTCATGATTATAGAGTCTCAAGATAAACATCATAGTCAAATATTAGGAGTTCCAAAGATTACTCATGATTATTGAGTCATTTGACAAATTAAATAAGCAAGAGATCAAATCCTACATATATTAGTGAGAAACATCTAAAATTAGGATCCAAAAGAATTTTTAAACAATTCATTCTATTTTTCTAATCAAAATTGACTATTTATTCATAGTTTATGGAGTGGGATCCATTTTTAATGATTTAATCAGGATTTGACTATTATATTAGTTATTTGTCACAGAGAGAGGTATTATACCTTTAATAGAGAAAATTAAGATTGTTCGGTGTAAAAAGGGTGATCCAGATGGAACCACATAGGTGTGCAGCTTGTTGGTTCAGTGGATCAGTTTGATCCTTGATTTGACTGGTTCAACCTTTGATTTGGCATGTTTGAACTCAGATTTGCTGAGCCCTTTGGATCGGGTCGAACCTTCCTTGGACCAACGGTTCTTAGTCATGCTCCTTCTTTGTTCTGGCTTCTGCATGAGTTAGGAAGTGAGGTGAAGGGGGATCGCCAGAGAGTCAGAGTTCTAAGAGCAGGAGGAGTTAGAGAAGGTGGTGAGGTGCCACTTTGGTCTCTTGTGACTTCGCGAAGAGGAAGGGGACCTCGATTTGGCCGGAAGGTGTTGGACGGAGGAATGCCCAAAACGAGCTAGGCAGCAGAGTCAGTTTGAACAAAAGAAGCACAAATGAGAAACTGGCATGTTTGAGGTCGAGAGCGAGAGAGAGGATGAGGGTTATCATAAGTTGTGGTGATGGTGAGCCATTGGTAGGCCTTTTATAGTATGAGGGTAGGTTCTAGGGTTTATATGAATCTTGGTTGCAGCCATGACCTCCAGAGTGAGAATGGGAGGCGAGGGGAAAGTTTTGATGGTGTAACAACACATTAAAGGTGGTAAAAGTAGGGCTTGTTAGGGACAAAATTGCGAGGAGGTCATTTACATTTGGTTAGAAATTTGAATCTTGGTCAGGGCAAGAAGATTGATCATTAAGGCCTTCTTGTCTCCTCCCCACAATCAACAGGAGGTAGGAGATGACCATTCAGATGTAGGATCAAGTCTAATCCATGTGGGAGTAGATCCAAGGGTTCGAGTTTTCCCCTCCCTTTGCAAACAGATTGTTGGCTTGGAAAATGCCAATTTAAAAAGCAACTAAAGGGGTTTTCAAGATATTAATTTCAATAATTCGTAGGAAATTGTAGGAATGTCCAAATTAGATGAAATTTGGACCATAGGTTCAAAAAATTGTGTAGAATATTTATAAAAAGTTTGAGAACCAAAGAATAAAGTTACATAGACAAATATATTTATTTTATTAGTGTGATAATTTAACATAATTTGTGGTGTCACGATGTGTATTAAATTCACATTGGTCATCATATTTTGAATTTGAGTATAAGTATTACTCAAGTAGCCAAGAAAATTTAAATTGAGGCCACGAGTGAACATAATGAGGTCAAAATTGAAATTGAACAATAAAAGGGAAAATTCAGTTTATCACATCTGCCATTTCTTGGGGACCACTATGATAACACTCCTGATCTCGGCCCACAGAAAGATGATTTATATTGTGAATGAGGTGACGAGGACCTTGTCTTTTTAAAGACACGAAATGATTGTGCCTAAAATTGAGCTAGTCTCTTCTTAGCTTTGGATTCACGCTTCTCAATGGCAGACCTCTCAATCCTCCTCATTGACTCCACAAAGATAGAGAGAATCTCTTTGTTATCTAAAGTAGACTCTATCATCAAAAACTCTATGCTCTAATCCTTCTCTAAGATATAGATCCTCTCCTTCTCTTTTGTTGCCGTATGAGGACATAACCTCAAAATCTCCATAAACTTCACCTCATACTTGGTGATCAACATTAAACCTTGTCGTATCTTCTTGAATTTTTCTATCTTCTCATCCAAGTATGTCTTAGGGAAGTATCAACTCATGAACTCCTTCCGAAACTTTTCCCAATCTATAATAAATCCTAGCCTCTTCTCTTATTCTAGGTCTCACCAATGGCCAACACTACCCTTTAGTAGATAAACCACATGCTTCACCTTGTGCTCTTCTAGGATATTTAGGATCTTGAATGCCTTATCAAGCTCAATCATCCACATATCTATGCCAGTTTGGTCTATTGTATGTACATAATCGACAGATCCAATGCATACAACCTCTCAAACTTCTTCTCAGAACCTTGAGATTCCGCATTAGGAACATCTACCCTAGCTTGAGGTACGGGCCCTTTACCCACTATATGCATAATCATCTCCATGAACTATCCAAACATGGAATGAAAGGCTGGATTGGCCATGCATGTAGGTCAAACTAAGGCACTGTGGGATGCTCTGGCCCCATCTCAGGCACTCTCTCATCTCGTTCCTTCCTCCTCGTGCCACCTCATGGCACAACGTAACTACTCTTTGCAAGCTCCTCACTCTCTCCAGACATATCTGCATAAGCAAAAGCTATGATTAGATATGTTGGGTCTCATATGAACAGACACAAAACCTGAGTCATATGCCCTTGTAAACTCAATGACCCTAAAGCTCTAATACCAACCTATCATGAGACAACTCGTCACATTAAATGAGATTACTCAAAACAAAACACACAATCAACAGATAAACAACCACACAACCAGAAAAGTAGGTAAATTAAAATCTATTTCAACATTACCATCGTGTTAAAAAAAATTACATAAAGGTCCAACAACCAGCTTATAAACACATACCACATTAGATATTTACATATCTATCCAGTGACATCAGATAAAACTTGTATATAAAATATATCATTCCACATATACATACCTTATACATATACATATCATCTGGAAAATATCCCATGCCCAATCCTGAGTGTATATGGACCAATCTAGGACTCTATGACTACTATCCAACCTTCTACTTCTACTGCTCTTTAGGCTGATCTTCCTCACCACCATGATCCTGACGACATTGTTGGTGACTACCTTAAAAGATGTGGTGACCCACAAGGTGAAACCATTGTCCCAATGAGAGATATAACTCTCAACGAAGATAGTTGATTACATCAGGTAAAATTATTACTAAATATATTAAGTAGGTTAAACTGATTAAGAATGATAAGTATATTTAGCATATTAAACATACTAAGCCAGTTAACCAGATAGAAATATCAACAAGCATGACTAGTGGCGTGATTCTCCTAAGGTCACACACTAATCAACTAAATGGTGACTAGATACAACTAAAGGAGACACACTGGGATCTTTCAAATTTATATTGGACCTAGTCCAACACACTTACTTAAGCCAATAACACATTACCCACAAATGCACAGGGTCATTCTATAGTATAGGAAAGTGGTAAGAGAAGCATCAATCCACAGGGAGAGAGGAGACACTAGAGCTAAATTAGGGAAACTATTTCCTAAAGCAGAGTGTAGGGTTTGTTGGTGGTTTGATTGATTATACTACTGATTCAAGCAATTAAAACCAAGAAGGAAAACTAGATTATCAGAAACCCTAGGTTATCCTAAACAATTTAATCTAATTAACAAGGCAAGACAACTAACTAAGGAAGAGAAAGGAACTACAACTATGGTACACTAGAAAAGCAATTCAACACTTAAACAGACACGTTAAACACTAAAGAAATTCATGACCTAGATCGTCACTAACTAGAAAGATTAGCACTAGCAAGCTCAAAAGAGAACTTATTACTCAAGGAAGACCTAACTATCAAGAACTAAACAATTGACTAAGTGGCAATAAAGGCAATTAACTAAACTAGAATTAACAAGATAAGAGAATAAGATGGATTTCAAGTAATATTAATGAGAGGTGGGGCATTTGGGATATGATACTAAGATATTATTTGGGGGTAATATTTTATGCAAACCTAACTATTCATTCTAGGTTATTAAACCAAACAATTAGTCAAATGCAACAAAACCACCCTAGACTATTGGGTGGCCATAGATAGAATAGAGTGTGGGAAGGGGAGCTACACCCTTGCAACCCCCTATCTATACTTACAAAGCTCAATTGGACCAAGGTTAGGTTTGATTTTAATTGGATTTGGTTACTCTAGGTTTCTAGAGTGAGATGGCTTAGGATAATTGGGAGCCAAACGTAGGAATGGGAAGTAGAGGTGAGGGTATTTCACCCCACATTACTCCTAGGCAATTATGCTAAACAATCTCACACTAGCTACTTAGATCTCACACCTAGGGGAATATGGGGTGCTATCTTGGGATACACTATTTGTATTTATGAGAAAATTCCAAAATAGCCTCAGACATGTTATCTATTCCTAGACTTAAATGGTTTCTAGCATAAAACCACAAGCAATCCATGTTTTTGAGCACAAACCATAAGAAGAATTATGGGAAATAAGATAGAAGTAGAATGCAACCATCATAAAATGAAATTATAGATTTTACAAAATATATTCCCCCAACATGGTATCAAAGTAACATTGTCATGCCAAACATCACACCACAAAGGGCTTAGCTACTCATAATAAAGAAAAAGAGTAAAAAGGAGAGAAGAAAGAGGTACAAGGCCATGGAGCTTGTGAAAGCTTATTCTCCTTCAACTCCTAGATGTTGTAGGCCGTGCTTCCTCCTCCAAGGTGGATGAATGGCCTAGAAATATAGGGGATTGTGGTGGAAAGCCTAGAAAACTAGGGTTTTTGGGTGGAAATTAGGTGGAAATGGAAGTAGGGAGGTAGGTGGAGCTCTTGAATGCCAGGAGGGTTGGCAATGAATAATATAGCAGCTAGATAGAGGCTCACCTCATATTGTGGCCACCACCCAAGTATATATAGGTGGTGAGGAAGAACTAGGTTAAGTGGGGACAATATGGGAAATGTAGTGGAAAAAAATGACTAGGGTTGCAAGGTCACCACGTTCGAGGTGACCACCATGGCCATTGTGGGTGTGGGCTGATATGATCTTGGGAGGTGAAATGGGCTTGGTGGATACAACTGGGGAGTGGAGGTTAGGACAGTGGAGTGGACACAACTGTGGAGGGTGCCAGAGTCATGCTAGGTGGAGGGTGACACAGATGTAGTGGGGAGCACGACTGTGTTGTATGGGAGATTCCTCAGTCATTCTCCATTCTTGCCCGTGTTGTTCTTCTATTGGCCATGGTCAGGGAAGTGGCCATGGTCGTGGTGATACTAATTAGACACAGATGTGTTGAAGACCACACCCTTCAAACAAGCTTTTTGTAGCTTGATTTTACTGTGATCTTGAGCAACTTGGCCACAGTCATGGCGAGATACCATGGATGTAATGGTAATTTTAGGCAACAGTCATACTGAAGGCCATGACTGTGATGGATGCAGTGATCCACAATTGTTTTGAACTCCATGGTCATGGTGGTATTTGACTTCCTTGACATTGTCTCTGTGATCTTGGGTGAAATGGCCATGGCACTGTTAGGGTACCACGACCCGTGGTGAGGGCCCAACTGATTAACTTTTCCTTAATCTCTTTCAAATGGTAGCTTATTGCTTTGGAGAATTTTTTTTTCTTCCATTGAACGGATGCTTGAGGGAGGTCTAAGTCCAATCCTGAGGTGTAGAAACCAAAGGAACCCATCCTTCTCTCTCCTTTGCATCCAATGCATGTACAAAAGCCATAAAAACATGCAAAAAGAAGCGATAAGTGCATTTGATATGATAGTTCATATTGGGGGAATTTATTTGTAGTCTACCATGTTTAGGTGTTATTATAATGCAAAAAGGCACAAGGTGAAGCCCTAAAATAGGGTTGTATCACCACCCCAAACTTAAAATATACTTTTCCTCAAATATGCTCCAACTTAATCTCTCTTTCCATTCAATCAAGGAGTTCATGGATAATGCAATCATTGTGATGTTTATAGGATAAAATGAGTTCACATGATAAATTAGGCATGCAATCCATTACTCTATACTCATTTTTAGCTTTCGAGTGTGAATCAAGAACAAAGCACAAGAACTTAGAATATGGGACACCATTCTCATATGCAAGTGATGCAATTTTCATAAATCTTTGGGTAGATTGTATTATGCATGAAATGTATTTAAAAGGTTAGGATTATTGTTTCACTTGCTAGCGACACCATATACACTTCATTTCACTGCTCATGACCCACTTGGCTTATGTAGGAGGGTGGGGGATAGAGTTGATTCACCCTAGTCCTACTAGGCATAGAAAGAGAATAAAGGGTTATGGAAGGGAGTGGAGTACTATTACTGTTGGGAAATATGGTCATAGTGTATAGCAGTGAAAACAAAAATTTTATCTATTTGTATTCCCCATAACAACAAGATCAAGTCAACTACTATAAAATAGGAAGGATGGTTTAACGAGTAATACCTAGTCCTAGAGTAAGTCCAGTGACAAAACTTGCTTCAATGCAACTACGAACAAGTTACCCTTGGGCAGTGGTTGTGTAGTTCCTGGTCTTCACCATGAACAATGAATACACACAACTTCTACAACAACTCCTATGGTCTAGCCAGGGGCTGCAAGCTGACTTCTCTCTCTGAGAAGTATCCAAAGGACTCATGGATCTAGAGTAGTCCACACATACCAACTAAAACTCATGTCATTCCACAAGGACATACATGAAGGAGTTGCCCCTCCCGTTGGTATACTAGTCACCAACTTGCACTTTGACAATAATGATGCTCAATTGTTCTCTACCGTCGCTATCCCTCCCTTTTCGGGTAGGACTTGCTTGGGCTCTCTCAGTTACCACAACCAGAGAGGACAACAATTTTCAGAGCAACATATTCTCAGTTGTTGATGTTTTGTTCTGGGAAGCCTTCGATACCCCTCTATTTATTGGCGGGGTTTGGGCCTAGGTTCCCAATCTGTATGGGATTGTGCGAGAGTGGAAGGGACCATAAGATCTTGAATTTTTGCAACATGTGAACCATGAAATGATTTTTTGGAACGCCCAAATGGTTTTGTGGTACAAGAGATGATCATCTCACTCTTCTAGATAGTTGTCTGGCTCACACATGAATTTGGCAGTTTTGATTCCAATTAATATTTCATATTAATTTCCTTGCACCACAAGTAATGTGCAATTGAACAAGTTTGACAAACATCTAGAACCTTCATTCAGCCAAACCGATCCATCTTATCCATGCAAGATTCCCCTCTCATTCACACAGACAGTCGTATGGTGAACTTGATTGAGCCGATCAGTTCAACAGATTGAACTGGTTGACTCATTCCTCAGTTTGGGTAGAACTTTTCCAATTCGATTTATTATCATCCTGACAACTCCAATGGCCACCCCAACACTTGAGATGCTCATCTGGCTACCCAAACAGTGGTCTCAACACTTGAGATGGTCGTTTGGTAGTTTAGTCAACCAATCAGTTGATTTGTTGCGTGAATTGAATACATAAACGCTTTAGGAATCAATCCAATCATCATTCAAGATAAACTACTCTTCTACATGAGTTCCGTTGTGTGTGACCCGATAGGTCCCACATAACATTGGCATTGAATGTCCATAACTAGCTTATGACATCACCAGCAAGGAGCGATGCCTAGTTGCACATCAATGCTACCCAAGTGAATGTATAGTTGGAGAACAACTTCAACCTACAATCTGTGTAAGGTGTTGCAATGATTGTATAATTCCTTTGTCATTGATATCCATGATGAACTAGAGGCATGGAAGGTCATACTCTCAACATTCAATCCATGTTTCTTGAACCAATAGTAGATTGTGTGAGATAATGTTACTTTAATATCATAGATTGATTCCCATGTGCACACACATGCATTTTTCATTCTCACTTATCAAGTGGCCAAGATATCATACTCTATTAGGAGGGATGTAATGACCCACACTTTTGAGTGTCTAAAAGACCTTAAAGTTATGAATCATCCTCATAAATTCCAGGATCGAATTCAAGAAATAATACAGAATAGTAAACAATTTCCATTAATGAACAAATAGTTAAATGTTTACATAAAAAGCTCCTCTAAGGAGTTACATAAATTTTAGAAAGAGTTAACATTTACATGTATGATGATATACCATTATATCTAAACCTTCATGAATAACTTTATGTATGATGATATACCATTATATCTAAACCTTCATGAATAACTTTAGTATCTTCAACATCTTTAATCTGTAACCTCATGTCCACAAATCAAGTACACCTGATACCTAAAATGCCAAAAAACAAATACGTAATCAATATATTTATATATTGGTACGTGGGTTCAAACAATAATCACACATACACATATAAGCAAACATCTTTATCTTTCATATAAGAACATAAACTTGTTTTCATATTCTAACCCATATCTGGTCTACTACCTCAAGTGTAATCACTGCCCCTCTGGGGCTTGTGTGCATTACCCTTAAGATCATTCTAACCAGGGTTCATAATATTATTATTTACTTTACATGATACTCATAGGAACTTTATAATTTGCAAGAAGTAAATAAACAAGGAAGTTGATTATCTTTCGTTCAATCTCATTGAGAAACCTCGAAAAACTCATAATTCGATACATGTATTCATAATCATAACCACGTACCTTATGCCATTGCAGAAACCATGCAAAATATCTCATGTACTTTAAGAGTGCATCCAAACATCCAAGCAACAAGGTATTCAATCTACATTACTTGAAATATACATACTACATATGTGTCACCATGTATTCACATTACATTACTCATATCTAGATGTGTTCCTAAACTAGGGTTTAGGGTTATCTCATGTTTGGACTAGGGATTAGGGTTACAAACCCTAATTCCACCATATCATGGTTTCTACTGTTACAAACCCAATTATGCATTTTAGGTTAAACCCAAATTATCATCTTAAGCATACTAGACTATTCATGATACCTATATCACATTATCTGCATTAGATCATAGCAAGATGTCAACATTAGTTTTAAAACCCTAAATCAACATGTACATGATTATTAATCTAGGAATGTCGATCATTCATCATTATCAGGGATTTCTTCATTATACATAACAAGATCATGTATTAGCTTAACATGAACGAATGTATCCAATTAAGCATCAGATTAAGGCAAATTTAGGTTTTTCCTTTCTATTAAACACATCAACACATGTATTGCCTATACTTTTGGAACATGGAGCCTATTTAGACTCTGATTATATTTTCTTTAGATTCCTCCCATTTTTTTGAGCAATTTGATATATAGTTTTCTTACTTTTGGATAGTTCTAGCATTTCTTGTGAATTAATAAAAAAATAACCTTTAATACCTCAAATTTGGGCCACATGGCGCTTCCCCATTGGTCAGCGTCAGTGCCACGTTGTTTAAGTCAAGGGGTGTGATTCATAGCGGTTCAGGGTTTGGTTTTCTCATGGACCGACTATCACTTGATTTAATTTGATTGAACCTCCTGCTGGCTACTTTAACCCAAACATGCTTCTTCATTCTTTGCATGTCTGTGAATGGCGATCTCTCCTACGGTCGCCTACGTGAGACCCAAAAGCCCACCGAGCATGCTCCACCAGGCTTGGACCCCCAGTAGGAGTTCTCGGTCGATCTTCCCTTCTCCACCTTATGCTAGGGTGCCCAATCCCTGCCCTCTCTCGTATGCAATTTTGTGTGAGTCCTGGACAGAAGCTTGCCCAAGCTCCTCCCTTTCTATGGCTAGATCTCTCACATCCGACCTCTGGGCTAGCTACTTTCTCTCTCATATGCTCAGCTATATTTCAATAATCGGTCTGCAAGTTGTGTATCTTGGTCACAACATCAAATTCCCCCCATCTCTTCTTTAATAGACCACGATTTCGTCTTGCACCAGGCCGTGCGGTGGGGTAGGACAGTAAGAGGAGATCCATCGCCTTCCGCTCTTCAGCCTACTCAAGTAGTTTTGCAACCGACATCACCTAAAATCTACCACACCATAGCTCCCACATGTCATTCTCCGGCGCATCGTGGCTCCCACATGTCATTTTTCAATGTCTTGGCACGCCAAGAAAGGGGTGGGGGATCAGGAACAAAGACCAAAGACAGACCTCTACAGACAACTTCCCTTGATGAAAAAGCTATGGGGATCCTTATATAGGTCTTAGCATGAAACCCTAATGCTCATGGGAAGATGAATCAGCTGATGTAGAAAGGCGACGGAGGAGGAAACTGGGTTTCCTTCCCAATTAAACATGTTGGATGTGAGACAGTCATTGGCCCCTAAACTACAGATATGGCAGATGTTTTAAACACATCAATCACCTACTCTAAAAGATATCTTACTCTCACAACTCATGACTAGATATTCTCATCCAAAAGCCATTAAAGAATAATTTCTCTTTTCCTTTCATGGATTTGGCCAACTCCCTCATCTTTTTAGAACTTGGTTGGCAAACTAAATGCTACTAAGGAAGGAGCATAATTACTTGGCCCATACTTAATAATCTTATTATTGATGTCTCAACTATTCTTTATCTCTGTCTTCCATATTCCCAAAAGGTTAGGCACAGTTTATATAAAAACATCCCTCGAATTAGTTTTCCCATACAACTTGCCAATTTCATCAATCTCTCGCCATAAAAGTGAGTCCAACACACTCCTTCCTTAGGTTAATCCTTTCTCTTCTAAAAGTATTAAAAGATATGTATTTTTAATATCAACTAAAACATGGGGGAAACTGTAAGGAATAAATCTATATTCCTCTTATCTTTTTCTTACTTTTCCTTCTATGACAACTCTTGACTTTTATTTTAATAAAATCAAAAGTCACGAGAAGATAGCCATAATCTTATAAGGAGTTGGATTTGGAAAATGTAATACATTATTTATTAATGTACAAACTCCTTTTATTTAACTTGTGTCACAAGCACCCATTCCATAAAGGTGATTAACTTTATTATTCCACCAATAATACCATTAAGGAATTTACAAATCAATTCATTTATATAATTCAATTTTTATCAAAATTGAGGATATTACGTTCACCCCTCCTTAAAAGGAATTTTGTCCCCAAAATTCAAACTTAGTAAGTTGAAGGTGAATGACAACTCAATTTAATTCAAACCTTAGGGTCAACACCCTATTTAGATATCTTTAACTTCTTTCATTGAATTTAGTTCAAGGTATATCCACATCCTTAGTATCTACATGATAACATCTCTTGGTGATTATATTTTTCATTGTTGATTTCATTATTACTTGGTGATTTCTCTTTTCACCTAGGTTTCCAACTTATGATTCATTATTTCCACACAAGGGTGAGGTGACTAAAAAGGGGTGAAGTTGGATAAAGCAACCTAAGAAACCCTAATGAACCCTAAGGAGATTTGAAAGTCTTAGAAAGTATCCTCATATCATTAGGGAGTTGTTTAGAATATGATAGTGACATTAGGTAATATCTGAAATTGGACAAATAGTAAAGTGGAACGTGTGAAGATTAAAGTTAAAATAATAAAGGAGGATTTAGGTAGATAGAATCCTACTTCGGGTAGAAGTCCCAGTTAGCTAATTTTGAAGGTATGTTAAAAGAAAAAATGTATTCCAGTTTTCAGTTTAGCCTTTAGTAGGATTTATCAATTATTTTTTATTATTTGCAAAACCACAGATCCTGTTTTTGGATAACGCCTCCGACTTCTTGGTCTCCCTTAATTGGGGGTTACTGGGAAGTAGGGTCGTTACAAGGGACAAATCCCATATCTATCCCTCATAGTCTATCCCCATGTGTCCAAGTCACCCAAAAATCACCTTTATAACAACCCATGTTTTAGGACTGTGTTTGATGATGTCAAAGCGTACCCAGTGACATGTGACGAGTGCACTAATTTTAGGTCTAAGAATCATAATCACCACCTTCACTATGAGAGATGACTATGACCACCAATGATGGTTTCCATGTGTCACTCTCAAGGTGGGTCTATCTGATACACTATTCCCTAACATGTATCTGTGTGCTTGGTTTGATATTCCCTAACATCTTATTGGATGTCTTTAATGACATTCCAATATCCCTTTGTTGGAATTTTACCATCATCTTGTCATGTCCAGTACATATAAGATTATGTGGGCTAAGTACACTTATAACATTCATGATAGATGCATCATATTGCATCTGATTGATGATATTTCCATTCTTTACAAGAATTGGAACATATGATTCATGAGAGACTAATCTAGATTCTCTCTCATAGAAACCTTTTGTGTTGAACTCCTTCAACACATTGCTATTGTATGTACTAAAACTTCCATTGTGAAACATTCAAGAACTATCTCATAGGTCTTAATTCTTATATCATACTATGATTCACCTTATCCTTCTTTGCTGAAGGAGTTTCCATGCCAAATCTCAATATTCACAATATTGAGATGTTATTCCACATTACATGTGGAACATTCATATATGCTCCCACTAAATCTTTTGTAATCACAGATTTTATCTTTTATCTTGATTCAAGTCAAACTCTTTAACTATCTTGTCAAAAATCAAAAGATCCCATCTCTAAGATGCTTGTTTCAATCCTAGATTGAACTTTATAGCTTATAGACTTTATTTACATTCATGAAGTTTTAAAATCCTTTTAGGTTAGCTTATAGACTTTATTTGCATTCATGAAGTTATAAAACCCTTTTAGGTTGTCACATACACATCACATACACATCCTCTGATGTATCCCCCTTAAGGAGTATGGTTTTGATCTTCATATGCTAAATCTCTTAGTCTATTTTAATTACAACAACAAGCTTGACAATTAGTAAAGTAATTTCTATCATGTACAACAACTTGATCTTATATGAAAACTTTTTTAACTAATTTGTCTATCTATGTTTTCCACATAGGTCTTTGCCACAAGACCTTATTGCACCCTTGGGGTATTACCCCTTTAAGTGGCACTTCCAAAGTCCTACCTTGTCATCTTACATGGACCCAATAAATGCCTTGACCCATTACTAAGATTATGGTACTTAATAGCTTCTAGTTGGTTAGTTGGCTCATCCTGTTATGACCAACTTATCTAAATATTTTGATTCACAATCATCCAATTTATACTAGAACTATTTTGTATTGTGTCATATGACAAACTTGAAATACCACAACAACTTGTGATTCTCTTAGTCCTCAGTGTACCTCTTTTTTGGTCTCGAACATTTTGAGTTATACTTTTACTACCATTGATTCTTTAGAAATTCAATTATCCTATCAAAAAAACATTTTTGTTATTGGATTGGGATTAGCAGCAATATAAAACAATAATGGTTTATGGATAAACCTTTTCAAGAAACAACTTTCTCAATGTTGGTTTTAGTCCTTTAGACATATTCATACATTTGCAAGTCATATCACATATGATGTCTTATAAACCATTTAGATGGTACATTAGTTAGTGATAACTATATATTTATTATGATAAGAAGATTAGATTAATTGATAATTATTTCATGACTCATCATGATATAATTCCTTCATTCTGAGACATCATCATGTTTAGATGGATTTGTCTTGTGGTACATTATCACAATCCTTTCTATGAAGGTTCTCAAGTTATTGATGTATAGTATTGCAACATTTGATCTCATCAAATCTTCTTAATACTATTATCAAAGTCATACTTCATTTATAATCTCCTTGAACACTTCAAGAGATTTATGTTTCTATTTTACTAAGTACATATCATCATATTACCAGTATACGAAATATGGTATAATCAATTATCTATAACATTCATTCCATAAGATTTTCATGTATTACATGTATGAGGTCTAATGGATGGCTTATCCTCCCACTGCATTTAGTAAAGGATGGCATGTCATATTGTGCACATATAATTCATGCATATTTCCTCAGGTTCAATAACCAAGGGAATCTAGTTTATCATCAATATGTATTCTAGACATGCATTTCTTGTATACGTCTATGGTGACTACTGCTGATGATAGTCTTGATAACTATAATTCTTTGGTATTAACGTTATAAACACTCATCTCAAAGTCTTTCATACAAAGATCATTTATATGTTTGGGAATTGCCATGTAAGATCATATCTTTGAAACATAAGCATCAATATCTTATTTTATTGATTCATCATCCTTGTCATACAAGATACTCTAAAGTAAATTGTTTCTATTTGTTGGCATAATGAAATGGTAGTTCAACTAACTCTATTACATGCCCATTGGGATAAGATAAATTTAAATGTAGACTAAAGCTTTCACAACACTTTCTCCACCTAATCCATCTTTGTCCTTCCATGAAGGCCTTTACTTCTTGTCAGATCCTGCACATCAAGTATGTCAGATCTCTATTTGGTTTCACATACCAAATCTAAGAAGTAAAAAAAAATTATGTTATAAAGTTTATACCTAAAGTGGAGGCCTCAGTGCCTTCCTTCTTCTTCTTTAGTTCCTCTAACCAGAGTGGACATTTCCTTTTCCAATGTCTAGGCTGGTGACAGTGGTGACAATCGCCTCTTATTTTCTTTACTCCACCTTTTGCTTTGAGATTTGAAGACTTGGGCTTCTATAAAGCTTTATAACTTTTCTTAGCTTTGCCTTTAGACTTACCCTTTGTCTTACTAATCATCATCACATAATTGGGCTTGTCTTTCTTCATTTGTGTCTCAACAAATCTCAACATGCCTAACAACTCTGTCAATGGTTTGTCAAAGTCGTTCATGTTGTAGTTCATGACAAACTGAGAATACGACTCTAGAAGAGACTACAAAATCACGTCAGTGGCCAACTCTTCATCCAAATGTAATCCATGTCTATCTAGGTTCTCCACATACCCAATGATCTAGAGCACATGAGGACCTACTGGGTCACCTTCTTCCATACTACATTTGAACAATGCCTTGGAGACATCATATATCACTTGTCTTGCCTGATCTTGGTACATGTTCTTGAGATGTATGATAATCTCAATCACACCCATATTCTCATGTTGCCTTTGCAACTCATAGTTCATGGAGCATAGCATTATACATTTGACATCCGCAACATCTTGAGTGTGCTTCATGTAAGCATCCCTATCAACCCTTGGATCATTATGAGGTGGTTCCTCTAGTTCTGGCATTTCCAGGATATAGAGCTTTTGCTCTTGTGTGACAACAATTCTCAACATCCTGAACCAGTCATGGAAGTTTTTCCCATTAAGTTTGTCCTTCTCAAGGACCAATCCTAGAGAAAAGTGATTGTTGTTTGTTGCCATTTGATTCTACAAAAGAATTTGCAATTTTGTCAAAAAACATTTTTTGATTTGATGAAATTTGTGTGATAACATTTAGGTCTTTAATTAATTATCATTCTCATTATTTTGTTCAAATTGATAACCCTCAAGTATCAATTCAAAAAATTGTAGCAAATAAATTTTCTAATGAGCAAGATCCAAGATAATTCAACTATGGCCCAACCAACGTCGTAAAACTCATTTAATCATCAAGGTAGGAAACTTTTTCCAGTTGCATCATATGTAGTTCTTGATAGATAATATGTGCAACTGCTTGCCATAATTATCTAAATGCTTCTGGTCCCAGATGCTCTAAGAATCACAAATTAAGTCTGACCCAATAGCCAATACGATAATAATGCACTCCACGGAGGCGGAACCTACATTATTACAATCACACTTCCACAATATAGTCGATGCACCATGTGGAGGCGTAACCTATGCTTAGTCAAACAAGTTTTTCATGTGTATTTCTATTGGAAAGCATCTTAGACTTAATATATTTGGTTGATGAATATATATATATATATATATACATATAGTGTATCCAATCACCACATATATATTATGTATCATATACATGTTATATCCCAAAATGTAAACATGCAATATAAAACAAAAGGTGATGGCTATGGCCATGTCTACTTGTAATTCCTTGGAACTGCAAGGATTTACTACCACCTAGGTCAATCATCACATCAGATGTATGAACCTATAATTGGTGTAAACCTATGCTTGCCAATCTAGGTAGATTGGTTCAACACTTAAACCGGTCATCTCGTCTCTTGGTTGGTTGGTTGATCATCTCAGACGGTCATTTCACCTCTTGATTGGTTGATTGGTAATCTCAAATGGTCATCTGGCCTCCTATGCAATCGATGTTTGAACTCCTTCCAAACGGTCAGTTGGACCCACCATGTGGTTGTCTGGTTTCATCGTTCTGTCCACCATGGTGCTCCAGATGGTTGACTCATCTCACAAACTGGTCATCCAATCCGGCGATGATCATCTTCCTCATTGTTGCAAGAACATAAACTATCTTATTGCTATTAAACTATTACATTGTAAAGAGGAACCTCGAGTTACATTTGAGGGAATCAAAGATAGGAAAGAATTAACTTTACATTGGTAAGAGAAAGGTATAGGTTCGGTACACAGAATGAAACAAATAGGAATAAAACCATACCATCCAACCACACATAGATTTTGGGTTTAGGCCATCACCACGCTATACATCCACCATCAAAATTGCTTTAAGGGAGACACATGTAAATTGCATATATATATATATATATATATATATATTAGTTTGGGATTATGTGGTCTTTGATCGTATATGCATATGAAACAATTTAAATATTTCCATCATATGCAACAAATAAATGATTAAACCAAAAATACGATAAAACATATTATCCTAAATCATAATAAATTGGCGTGGCTCTGATACCATTGTTGGGGAATACAAGCATATAGTATAGCAGTGGAATTTTTTTTCTCTATCAGTATTCCCCATAACAACAACATCATGTCAACTACTATGAAATTGGAAGGATGGTTTAGCGAGTGAAACTTGGTCCTGGAGCAAATCCAGCAAAATAACTCAATTTAATGCAACTGCAAACAAGTTGTTCTTAGACGGATGTTGTACAGCTCCTGGTCTTCATCACGAACAACGAACATGAACAACTTCCACAACGACTCCTGTGGTGTAGCCATAGACTGTAGGCTAACTTTTCTCTTCGATCAGTAGCTAAAGGAATTCCTACCTCTAGAGTAGTCTACACAGACCAACTAGAACTCTTGTCACACAATAAGAACAAATAAGAAGGAGTTTTCCATCTTATTGGTGTACTAGTCACCAACTTGCTCTTCCACAACAATGATTCTCAGTTGTTCTCTCCTGTCACTATCCCACCTTTGTTAGGTAGGACTTTCTTGGGCTCTCTCGATTACCACAACTAGAGAGGACAACAATTGTCAGAGCAACTAATTCTCAGTTATTAATGTTGTGTTCTGGAAAGCCCCCAATACTTCTCTATTTATAGGCGGGGTTTGGGCCAGGGTTCCCAGTATGTATGGGATTGTGTGGGAGTGGAAGGGACCGAAAGATCTTGAATTTTTATAACCTGCAAACCATGAAATGGTCGTTTGGCACACCCGGACAGTTGTCTGGTGTGCGAGATGCCCATCTTGCACTACAAAATAGTCATCTACCAGTTTCCCAATTACACACAAATTTGGCAATTTCAATTCCAATTAATATTTCATATTAATTTCCTTACACCACAAGTAATGTGCAATCAAACAAGTTTGGAAAACATCCACAACCTTTGTTCATCCCAACCGAGCTATCTCACCCATGCGAGATGCCCGTCTTGTTCACCGAGATGGTCATATGGTGAACTTGAGTTGATCCGGTTAGTTCAACAGATTGAATCAGTCATCTCACTCCTCGATTTGGGAAGAACTTTGCCAATTCGATCTTTGATCTTCCTGAAAACCCAAACGGCCATCCCAACACTTGAGATGCTCGTCTGGCTTCCCAAACAACTGTCTCAAAACTTTAGATGGTCATTTGGCAGTTTAGCAAACCAATCATTGATCTTTTGCGTGAATTGAATACCTAAATGCTTTAGTCATTAGTCCAATCATCATTCAAGATAACCTCCACTTCTAGATGAGTTCCTTTGTGTGTGACCCTATAGGTCTCACATCACGTTAGCAGTGAATGCCCATAACTAGCTTATGACATGATAAGCAAGGAGCGATGCCTAGTCACACATTATTTCTACCCAAGTGAATGGTAAGTTGGAGAACAACTTCAACCTACAATTTGTGTAAGGTGTTGCAGTGATTGTATAATTCATTTTTCGCTTATATCCATGATGAACTAGAGGCATGGAAGGTCATCCTCTCAAAGTTCAATCCATGTTTCTTGAACCAAGAGCAAACTATTTGAGATAATGTGACCTCAATATCATATATTGATTCACATGTGCATGTGCATGTGTTTCTCAGTCTCACTTATCAAGTGGACATGATATCATAATCAAGTAGAAGGGACAAATACCAAATCTATCACTCACAGTCTATCCCCATGCATCAAAGTCACCCAATAATCACCTTTAATTTACAACCCATGTTTCAAGACAACGTTTGATTATGTAAATGTGTACCCAACGTCATGTGACAAGTGTAGTGATTTTAGGTCTAAGAATCACAATCACCACCTTCACTATGAGAGATGACTATGACCACCTATGATGGTTTCCATGTGTCACTCTCAAGGTGGGTCTATGTGATATACTTTTCCCTAACATGTATTTGTGTGCTTGGCTTTATATTGCCATATCATGACTAATGAGATTATGTCATCAACCAACCCACACTGTAGTCTTATGTGTTACTGGTGTCTATCTACCTTCCACAGTAACATCCAACTAGGAACATGATACGAATATACACACTCTTAACATTCATATGATCTCATACTCCAAGGATAATACCTGAAGACATTCGTCATTAAGTATTGTCATTCTTTAGACATTCGTGATGTTTCCTCATTATATCACAAATAAGTGAAATGGAATGAATTGGAAGCTTGCTATTATTACTATATCAAATCCTTTCTGGAAAATGCCATGTCAATTGTAACATGATTTTCTCTATGGGCACACCTTACCAACAATTACACTCATCTTTTCTTTATTTGGATGCTCTTAAATGGGAGAACCCTTTATTTTCTTTTTGCTTTTTCTTTTCTTTGCTCTTGGTGTAGGTAGGGAATATGATGACAAGAGTAAAGTGGGGAGGTAAAGATATGGTCACCCCAAACTTTTAGGGTTTGTACAAGGATGATACATGCTCTTTGACATCCTTTCATGAGGAGGAGAGGTAAGAAGGTGGTAGAAGAAATGTTGAGTTAAAGAGGGATCACATGCAGTGAAAATCCATGTATAATCTCACTCAAGCAAGCTATTTCATGTCACATTCACCAATCAATTACTCCATGCATAAAATGAAACCTATGGTAGATTACATCCTTTTCATATAGAACAAATAGATCCCAAATGTTCAAGACTTGCAAGAATCACCATTTTGTTTAAAACAAAAAATTATTTCAAGAGTCTTGAAAGCATATGCAAAATTCCTACATAGGAGTCAGTCGAGCCAAAAGCATCAAAAGCATGTTAAATTATCCAAAAGGTTTACCCATTTTTATCACAACTGATAGACATTCAGTTGAAACACGCTTTCGGTCAAGAATATTCGAGTTTGGGTAAAATTTGGCCAAAATGGCGCCAATTTGTATTTTAATCACATCTAAACCTACTTTATGGGATAAAAAGAATTAAGCGAGTAAATCCTAGCAAAAACACACAAAATTACAAAACTCTACATGAAAATGCAATGCATGGTATGGAAATGCAAAAGAGCAAAATTTTTGAAATATTTCTCAAAAAACATGAAAAAGAACTACATGTATGAATGAATGCAAGCTAATGAAAATCTACAGTAGATATGGTGATGTCAAACAATCAAACAGTCGGGTGGGACAAATCAAACAAAATGAGATGAGAAAAGAATAGGGCGCATACCGCCCTACCACCCCAAAATGAGATCAAGCTTTCTGGCTTTATTGTCGGAGATAGCGGCCCTCGGCCTATCTAGTTAACATAGCTTAGCCTTTCTTACCACCCTCACCATTTCTGTTCTTTATTCCTTACTGAATTTTGCAATATTTTATTCCAACATAGCTCTTGTTGTTTGTTTGTTTGTTTATTGTGCAGGCGACAACTGTGCATGCTTGACAGACGTTCGACTTCTACTGCCTTGGTTCCCTTCGACCCCGAGATAGGAATAAGAAGATGTCAGCACCGCCACAAACAACACCAAGAAGATGATATGGTTGATGAAGATCCTCATGGGAATGCCGAACCACCATTGTGATAACCTAGAAATTGAGGATTATGATATCTGATACAGTATTTGAAGCTTATTAGGCCCTTATTTGTTTAATCATAAGTTGTGCTTACTTTAGCCAAACGTGACCATATCAACTTAAAGATATGATAGTCATATGGTCAAATGACCAAGAACCAATATTCAAGGTTTATTGTGAGCATGGAAATGAGGAGCCTGATTAACTACCTTATATTTCAGACTTGTGGATAAGTAGTAGTGTGTGAATTTCGTACTACATTTCATAAGAATTGGGGGATATAGTTAATTCCTTTATATGATGAGAGGGAGTTTGGTCTTATAAATAACAGACTTAAGTCTGTAAGAACTACATGATATGCAACCTAATGCTTAGTGGGCATCTAGGAGCAGGGTCGTGGTGCAAATCTAGTTATCCTGGGCTCTGGAGCCAACGACCCTAAGATTGCCACGTAGCTCCGAGAACCATGGAGATGAATAGGTCAAAGGGGAAATTTGTTCCTGCCTCAGTTCAAGATATACTAGGAGTTTGTTTCATGATGGTTGAAGCCAACACATCAGGGGAAGTTGATTGAGCCTTCAAAGACTCGATCAAGCTCCTATATACCTATCATCGTCCATCCGTAAATACAACGAGACTTGAGAGATGATATGAGTGAGATCGAAATCTGAAGTGATCCATCAACTCCGCTAGGTCTGGATATCCTCAACGACCCCTCATATGAGTTTTTTGGTGGAGTGTTGAGATACAAAGACTCCTCTCCCTCTCTCATTTAGGTTCTACAGAGACCATGAAAGGGACAAGCAGGTGCTTAAGTTCCGATTAGAGGCTGAGATGATAGCTCAGTCCATGTAGAATGAAAGAGGGAGGCTGGCGATCCTTTACTAATTTCCAAGATGCGATGTGGTGTTTCACCCATGGAGGGACCCGAAGCTAGAGGAGGCCTTGTTGGGCCAGAGTGGGGACAGGTTGATGGAGATCTTGAAACCTGGAAATGAAGATGACTAGTTGTGAGTGTATTGGTCTGGGCTTCACTATGGTAAGTAGAGGCATGGTTCGAGTCCCTAAAGGAGAGGCAACCATCACCATGGCTTCTTTGAGGCAAAGGGATGCACAAGGAGAACATCCCCCCCAAATATTCAACCACCTTCACATCCATGAACTCCAACCTGAGTACGACAATGAACCAACAACACCTCCAGAACAAATTCCCCTTTCGTATGCCCTTGTTCCGTCGAGAACCCAAGACAGGGTGAAATATTGACCTCTCAGTACCTCCACGACATGCAAGCTCACCGAGGAGGATATGGAATTGATCGTGAAGCTTTTGGGCACCTCTACACACCATGGGGAGCTGCTGCTTATGCACTTTTCTTCATCGATGAACCTTAGGTGTGACAACGCTTCTCAGGTCTCAAAGAGTCAAGGAGCACAAAAAAAGCCAGGAAATGAGAACCTGACCTGACGCTTCAGCCATCTAAACCACCAGTTAACTGGGTTAAACCAACCAGCCCAACCCCAATCCTACTGGTGGGCTACAATTCCTACCAAGCGACATAGCTTTCCCTCAGCCACTGGATTAAGAGTCTATTTGTCACGCCCGAGCCTAAAAGTGAATTAGAAACCCTAGGAAGCGAGCTAGGTTTAATGGATATTGATGACATGAATAATAAAAAGGGAATTACGTGGTTATTTCAGGATCTTGTTGAAAATGCTTGCTTGCTTGGATTCTTATTTGCATGGATATTTCTGTTCAAATCATCAGATTAGGTATGTGGTAAATTATGAATAACCGCCTTAGTTTCTCGAGGATTTCCCAGATGGTTAATCGCATTGAATGCAAATTATCAGTTTGGATGTTCATACTTGCAAATCATAAAGTCACTATGATTATCACATTAATAATAGAAGTATGTATTCTCACACCTACATGCCACCTTGATGGATGATGCCAAAGGTCATGCCCAGATGGGTAGACCAATGGACACCTTGAGTGGTGACCCCAGGCACCAAGCTCAGGAATGAGAAGGTGGCCTATGATATTGCATGAGTAGTGGGCACCATGAGTGGTGACCCCCAGGCACCAAGCTTGGGATTGAGAAGGTGGTCTTAAGTCATTGGCAAAGGAAACCCTAAGGTGGGTATGCCAGGGTTAGAGCAAAAGCGGTGGAGAATGTCATACTGAAAAGTGTAAATTGGCTTGTTAATTAACTTGATTGTGATAGTTAGATTGCTATCCTTATTTGCAAGATTTTGGTTGTTCCCACATACCAGTATATTTCGATATACTGACGGACATTTTGTTTTTCGGCGTTTTAGGAACAACAATTGAAAGAACAAACAGTAAAGTGACACATTGTGAAAATGAAACATAAAGTGCAAGGAGGATTAGATAGAGTAGATTCAAGCTCTGGATAGATAGATTTCCAAAGTTTTTCAAAGGTAAGTAAAGTTTAAATTTTATACCAAATTCCAGTTAGTTAGTAGAATTTCATAATTATTATTGATTATTTGTCGAACCTTTGATCCTGTTAATTGAATAACGGCTCTGACCTTCAGGTCTCCCTTAATTGGGGGTTACCGGGATGTGGGGTCATTACAATTGGTATCAGAGCCAATTCCCCTCCAGTAGGTGGAGCCCACGTGGACATGGCATGCCAATCTTGAGCCGTGTGGTCCAGGCATGTAGGAAAGGGTTGTCCATGGTTGATGTAGCCACCCTTGCACTGGTATTCTGTGATCAGGAGCTGGGTTTCCATGAGCCATTGTGGGTCTGCACTGAAATGGGGAAGAGATTATGAGGCCTTATAGTTGAGCCTTGACAAGGACGTCAAGAGTCTAAGTGGGGGAGATTGTAACATCCCAGGATTTGAGACCTTGGATAACATGATCTTAAAAGGAATGATTGGACTACCCATATGACCAAGGTGCACCTCCTTTTCCGGGATCCCATCACTAAAGAACTCCATAGTTAAGCGTGCTCAGCTTGGAGTAGTACTAGGATGGGTGACCAGTCAAGAAGTTGATCCTGGCTTGCGCGTCAATGTGGACAAAGTGCGCAGTTAAGGCTAGTGGTGGTTTGTGGGGCCAGTCGTCATTCCTAAAACTCTACTAGAGCCTAGGGCAGTGGGCTCGAGTGTCATTCGTAAAACTCTACTAGAGCCTAGGGCAGTGGGGGAGATTGTAACATCCCAAGATTTGAGGTCTCAGATAAGTTGATCTTAAAAGGAATGATTGGACTACCCATATCACCAAGGTGCACCTCCTTTTCCGGGAGCCCATCTCTAAAGAAATCCATAGTTAAGCGTGCTCAGCTTGGAGTAGTACTAGGATGGGTGACCCAGAAAATGAGGTGCACCTTGGTGATATGGGTAGTCCAATCATTCATTTTAAGATTATGTTATCTGAGGCCTCAAATCCTAGGATGTTACAATCTCCCTCACTTAGAGTCTTGACCTCCTCGTCAAGGATCAACTATAAGGCCTCATAATCAGACCCCATTTCAGTACAGACCCACAATGGCCCATGGACACCCAACTTCCGATCACGGAATACCAGTGCAAGGGTGGCTACGTCAACCATGGACAACCCTTTCCTACATGCCTAGACTGCACGGCTCAAGACTGGCATGCCATGCCCATGTGGGCCCCACCTATTGGAGGGGTTATGGCTCTGATACCATTTGTCATGCCCGGGCCCACTGCCCAAGGCTCTAGTAGAGTTTCAGGAATGAGGACTGGCCCCACAAACCACCACTAGCCTTAACAAGGCACTTTATCCACACTCACACGCAAGCCAGGATCAACTTCCTGACTAGTCACCCATCCTAGTACTACTCCAAGCCAAGCACACTTAACTATGTAATTCTTAGTGATGGGCTTCCTGAAAAGGAGGTGCACCTTGGTGATATGGGTAGTCCAATCATTCCTTTTAAGATCAACTTATCCGAGGCCTCAAATCCTGGGATGTTACAATCTCCCCCACTTAGACTCTTGACGTCCACGTCAAGTCTCAACTATATGGCCTCATAATCTGACCCCATTTCAGTGCAGACCCACAATGGCCCATGGACACCCAGCTCCTGATCATGGAATACCAGCACAAGGGTGGCTATGTCAACCATGGACAACCCTTTCCAACATGCCTGGACCGCACGGCTCAAGACTGGCATGCCACATGCCCATGTGGGCCCTACCTACTGGAGGGGTTATGGCTCTGATACCATTTGTAACGACTTGGGCCCACTGCGCAAGGCTCTAGTAGAGTTTCAGGAATGACGACTGGCCCCACAAACCACCACTAGCCTTAACAAGGCACTTTATCCACACTCACGCGCAAGCCAGGATCAACTTCCCAACTGGTCACCCATCCTAGTACTACTCCAAGCCAAGCACATTTAACTATGGAATTCTTAGTGATGGGCTTCCTGAAAAGGAGGTGCACCTTGGTGATATGGGTAGTCCAATCATTCCTTTTAAGATCAACTTATTCGAGGCCTCAAATCTTGGGATGTTACACTAGTCAATGGAATCAACAACACCAATAATCCTGATCAAGTAAATCATCTTGTTATTTTCAGAAATTAGCCAAAGCTTAGAAATTCAACTAAAAATAGATCCGTTGGCCAATAAATGCCCCAAAAATATCCTTGGAATCAAAAAAGTATCCCCTATATTTTTTGACCCCTAGATTAGGCCTCTAAAGCATTTTTATTTATTATTTTTAATTCAGAAGATGATGCTTCATTTAAATGGTATAATTAGTAAATGATGGTTATAAAATATGAGAAATACATATATGAACCCTATAATCATGTGGATACTAAATATGAACTCTGAAATGAATAATAGTGCTCTATGTTAGATCGTTTGTTGTTAAAGTCTAAATACATGCATTAAACCTCATATTAATTCCAGAAAATATTATAAGCATCAGAAAATTATAAAATTAGACCGGACCCTTGTTATGATCTCCTAGTTAGTAGAAAAATATCAGAGATACACTTCAGATCTCTAAAACCTAGGCTTGGTCTAAACCCTAAGTTGGGCCCAAAAATAATAAATATAATGATGATCATATATTGATGATGCTCAATTATATTTAATCAGGTCATGGACAAAGTTCTAGATGATCCAAGATGATAGGATTCTCTGAATTCAGGTACGTGGATATAAGTATATGACTAGTTTTCATTGGATGATAATTATGAGTAATTTATTACATGTATTTGACTATCTTATTGGATGTACATCTATATGTATTGTCATTTCCGCCTTGAATAAAAAGAACACTAAGGCAAGAAAATGGAATGTAGTTACTGATGGTTCATTAATCTCCCAATTAGAGAGGGAAACTATTAATGATGACTAGCACCTCCCTAATGGTACAAGGTACACAGGGAGATCCCTAATGGTACAAGGTACGCGGGGATAGGGCCCAATAATATATGTTTGTGCTAAGTCCATCAGAGTATTACATGTCCATTGAAATATGGTTAATAACTTGGGTTTACCTGATTTTCCACCTTAAATAATGCTTTCATTTTCTTTCTTATTTTTCAGGTATTTTAAATATGCCAGCATAGTATAGTATCTTTTAACCACGTACCAACTTTATGTTGATTTGTTGTTTCACGTATGTTTTAGGTTTAGAGCTAGCATGGGATAAAAGAATAGAATGTGAGCAGTTGTACAGGTTTACCTATTGTGTGTAGATCCTAGTTAACATATATAATCATAGACTATATAATTTTCATTCAATATGTAATTGTAAATCATTTTGTAACAATTCATTTGTAATAAATTACAAGTTGAATGTTGAGAAATGTTATGGTGTATACCTATGGTTGTATGTTCATGTATGCACAAATTGCTTCTGCAACACACTCTGAAACAATTGTCTAACATTTTCATATTTGTCCTCTCGGGCATTTTAAGTCTCGAAATGGTAGAACCTGGGGATGTTACAACCACCCAATGCCCCCTCCATGAGTACTTCACTCCAAGAAACTACACCTCACATATTGCCACCCACGTTGACCAAATGTCGGGTCAACAATTCTCCATCCCACCATCCCTTCTTGGACACACCTTACCACTTTCTATGGGATGTAGAACAAGAATCCATACCACCACATTGATGCTTTTCTATAAACTTGCTCCACATTCGGCACGCCTACCTCTACCAAAGACTCCATAGAACCCTTTTCCCATTTTCCCTCAAAGAAAAAGTCAAGGAGTGGTACATGTGCAGGACTAAGCTGGTGACCTGGATCGTGGTGAAGAAAGAGTTCCAGAAGAAGTTCTATCTGATCTCCAAGTAACTCGGATGAGGAGATGCATCACATCCTTCACGCAAAGGGAAAATGAGACTTTTCATGAATCCTGAGAATGATTTGAAAATCTCCTACGAGACTTCCCCCACCACAAAGTTCCTCTCTAGGTATAGTCTTTCTACACTAGAATTGTTGAGTTGAGCCATACTATAGTTGACTCTTCTTGTGGAGGGACATTTATGGCTAGACCTCTAGAAGAGTCTTGGCCAGTCTTTGAGCACCTAGCTAAAAACTTGTGCCACCACGCTTCAAGCAAGGGAGATCATCTTGACATGAACTGGGTTCCTCTCCCTCCTCCTCCAACTCCAGTCACAGATGAGCACAACCCTCAAATGATGAAAATCCTAGCTGATATGATGAACTTGATGAAGAATCAAGATGGAGGATTTTATAGTTACTCTACCAATGCCATTGAGGCAATCTATGAAGAAGTACAAGCCTTGCAATCTTTTGGGAACAAGAACATCCAAGGCCCATATCAAACTCCTACACTCCAGATGGGAGGAATCACACAAATTTCTCTTTGAGGCAATAGGGTGATGAAGGACAAGGGGAATAAAGGCAACATCATGGTTCAAAATGCAACTCTAAGTTCAAAGAGGAAGTTCTTGGAAGGCTAAGGAGCCTTGATGATGTGAAGAAAAATGTGTCTGCTCAAGGGCAAAATATTAGAAGATTGGAGCAAAGGATTGATCAAATCTCTCTTTCACTCACCCTCTATGATGAGGGAAGACTCCCTTCCCAACCCATGACCAACTCAAACAATGATGGTGTTTATGTGAGCACTACTCAAGGTGCTTATGTCCCACCACATGGCCAAGTACCCATTCTTAAACAATACCAAGGACCCCCTAATCCCTATGCTCCTCCACCTCCATAACCACCATTAAACTACTAATACACTCTACCTCCATCTCACTCATACCAACAACCCCCTCCACAATAAACCTCCATACTCAACAACCACAACAATCACCATCTTATCCACAATTTATTCTCCAAAATGCAAACCCACCACACCAAAGGCCACCACCACCTCAACAACTACCACAAGATTCCTCCTATACCACTCATGAGCAACTGAAGGTTGTGACAGTGATGAGAAGTGGTAGGACTTTGTAGTATCCCATAGATGCAAAAGTTGACAGTGCACCCGGTGAAGCTAAAGTTGATACCATGATTTGAGGCAGTGATACTGAGATATAGGGTGAAGATATTTTGATAGGCACTTGAGCTGATTCTATGATCTTAAGTGATGATACTGTGATTCCTATGATGCCAATTGACAATTGTGTTGATGTGATCCAGTTGGGAGCACAACATCCCCCTTTCTTGATGCACTAGAAGAACCATACAAGGAGAAAATAAAGAAGAATTACACCAAGGACATCATGGAGACCTTTAAACAAGTGAGGATCAATATCCTTTTGCTGGACGCTATCAAGCAAATTCCGTCCTACGCAAAATTCTTTAAATATGTATGTACCTTCAAAAGGAGAGTCAATCTCACTGAGAAAGTGAGATCTATTTTGCAACACTCCATGCCACAAAAGAGGAAAGATCTTGGTGTGCCCATCATGTCTTGCTATATTATAAACCAAGCACTTCTCAACTTGGGTTCTAGTGTGAATCTAATGCCCTATTATGTGTATGTTGAATTAAACTTGGGACGTATGCAACTAGCTCATTGCACCTTACAATTGGCTGACCGTTCTGTAAAGACATTGCGAGGGAGAGTTGATGATGTGCTAGTGAAGCTTGATGATGAGACCTCCACCTTCTTTCCTGCTGACTTCATTGTGTTGGATATGGAAAAAGACTCCAGAAAGGTGCCTATTATTTTGGGGAGACCTTTCCTGGCTACAACCAATGCAGTGATTCATGTGAGGACCAGTACCATGTATGTGACCTTCATGCACATGAAGATCTAGTTGAACATTGTCAGATCCTCTTCCAAAGCCGAGGTTATAGGTGTTGCTAAAGAGGATTGTTATGTGATTGACTGCCTAGAGGAGATTGTGGAAGAATGCTTTCCTGCATAGATTTAGACTGCCACCCAGGGTAGGGGTCTAGAGCCCATTGTGGAGTTTCTCGATGATGATGAGGAGGATGAATATGAGCTAGCCTTAGTGGCTGCAATGAAGACCTCCTGTTTATTTCTAAAAAACCTTTGAAGAACCTCCAGTCCTTGAGCTCAAGTCCCTCTCTGAAGGCTTGAAGTATGCTTTTCTAAGTTCGAATGACACCCTCCCGGTGACCATTGCTTATGTCCTATCTCCCGAGTAGGAAGAGGCTCTTATTGTTGTTTTGAAGAGAAACATTCAGGCCATAGGATGGTCCATTCCTGATGTGAGGGGTATTGACCCCGCCATATATGTTCATAGAATCTATCTTCAAGATGATGCATGGCTGTCTCAGCAAATGCAAAGAACATAGAACCCAAAGATGAAAGAGGTCATGACACAAGAAGTGATGAACCTTCTAGATGCGGGTATTATATCCCATTTATGATAGTTTTTGGGTGAGTCCCATCTAGGTTGTGTCCAAGAAGGGTGGGATCAGCGGAGCTGAAAATGAAATTGGAGAGTTGGTACCCATAACAAAACTGTCCAAGTGGAGGATGTGTGTATATTACTAGAAACTAAATGAGAAGACAAAGAGAGACCATTTTCCTCTCCCATTCATTGATCAAATCTTGGAGAGACTTGTAGGACAGAGCTTGTATTGTTTCCTTTATGGTTACTCAGGTTACTTCCAAGTGAAAGATCACCCAGCCGATCAAGAAAAGACCACATTCACTTGTCTAAGTGGTACTTTTGTTTATAGGAGAATGTCATTTGGATTGTGTAATGATCCATCTACATTTCAAATATGTGTTACATCTGTCTTTTCTTACATGCTTGATTCATCTATTGAGGTCTTTATGGATTATTTCTCAATTTTTGGCAAGAATTTTGATGATTGTTTCCTCCATCTCACCACCATTCTGGAAAGATATGTCAAAGTCTGTTTACTCCTATCTTGGGAGAATAGTCATTTCATGGTCCTAGAAGGCATAGTGTTGGGACATAGAGTTTCAAAAGATGGGATTGAGGCTTATAAGGCTAGTGGACCTAATTTCCACTCTCACTATTCATTCCATTGTAATACATGTTCACTCTTTCTTAGGATATGCATGTTTCTATCACCGGTTCATCAAGGACTTCAGCAAAATTTCTAGAAATTTATGCCATTTGCTTGAAAAGGATGTAGAATTCAATTTTAATGACAAGTGTGTTGAAGTCTTCAACCACTTGAAGCAGAAGTTAGTCTTTGATATTATTATGCAGCCCATGGATTTCTCTTTTCCATTTGAGATCATGACTTATGCGTCAGAAATGGAAGTGGGGGTTGTGCTAGGCCAAAGGATTGGCCAGATTCCACATGCCATCTACTACATAAGTAAAACCCTTGATAAGGCCTAAAAGGAATTAAATCACCACTGAAAAGGAGCTTCTTGCAATGATTTTTTCACTTGACAAGTTTTGCTCTTAACTTTTTGAAAAACAAAATCACTATATATACGATCTTGCAACCTTGAAATATCTGATGGCAAAGAAAGACTCTAAACCAAGATTGATTTGTTGGATCCTATTGCTCCAAGAGTTTGACATGGAAATTGTTAACAAGAAGGGATTTGAAAATTCTACAGTTGATCACCCATCATGTATTGAGACACCGTATGATGATGTGAACTGGATAAAGGAGACAATGCCACATAAGAAACTCTTCTTACTTTCCTCCACCCAAAGACCATGGTACAAGCACATATCCACTTTATTGTCTAGTGGGAGGATACCAAGTACTTGGATAAGGGAAGAGAGTTAGAGGTTGTTTGCCATGGTAAAGAACTAGGTGTGGGATGACCCACATCTTTTCCAATATTGCTCTGATCAACTTATACGGAGGTTTGTCCCCAAAAGTGAGCAGCAATAAATTATCTCTATGTGCCACTCCAACATTTGTGTAGGACATTTTGGTGAAAATCATACAGTTGCTAAAGTTCTTCAAAGTGGATTCTATTTGCCAACTTTGTTCAAATATTCCAATGAGTATTGTAAGTGTTGCTTCTCTCGAAAAGGGACATGATGCCTCCATCACCCATTGTAGTGGTTGAGGTGTTTGATGTTTGGGGTATTGAATTTATGGGTCTGTTTCCCCCCTCTTTTTGATACATGTACATCTAAGTGGTCGTTGATTATGTCTCCAAGTGGATTGAAGCAGTTTCTATAAGGACCAATGATCACAAGGTAGTGTGTGACTTTGTCAAGTCTAATATATTCAGGTGATTTGGTGTGCCCATGGCAATGGATAGTGATGGAGGAAGCCACTATATTCATATAACTTTTGAAGGACTATTGAAAAGACATGGTGTGAACTATCATGTGGCTACTCACCACCTTCAAACTAGTGGTCAAGTTGAGTTAGCCAATCCAGAGATAAAGCTCATTATTGAGAAGATAGTGAGACTGCACCACAAGGATTGGTACTTATGTCTTAATGAAGCTTTATGGGAATATATAACAACATTCAAATCCTCGATTGGCACCACACCATTCAAGCTTGTATATGGTAAGAGTTGCCATCTACCCATTGAGATGCAACACAAGGCACTATGGGCTTTGAAATCTATGGAAATGGATGTACATACCACCAGAGTGATAAGGAAACTACAACTTGATGTGTTGGAACAGATGAGGCATGAAGCCTATGAGTTGTATAAAATATACAAAGAGAGAACAAAGTTCTTTCATGACAAGCTGATAAATAAGAAGAATTTTGAGCCTGGACAATGGGTATGGATGTAAAATTATTGGATGGAGTTCTTTCTTGGAAAAATTAATTCTATATGGGAAGGACCTTATCTAGTCAAGCATGTGTATCCATCTAGTTCCATAGTGATATGTGAGAAGGAAGGAGAAAAAGAGATTACGATAATGGGCAAAGATTGAAGCCCGTTGTTGAGGTCAGTTCATACAAAACAAATCAGAGTTTTTATATTGTGATGCTAGTTGAGGAACTCTCGATTGATGAGGAGATGTTTTTAAATGCACATGAGATACATCTATTACACTTGGAAGGTTCCGTGAGGATGATTGAATCAAAAACCAATAATCTAGGATGAAGGAGTAAAATGTAGCGCAAGTGGGAGGCAACTTGCTTAGGTTCGAGAACTTTTGCACCCAACCTTCACTTTTTGATACTTTTAGTTTGTTTTTTGCACAATTCCAAAAATGCACACACGCACACTTGTGGTTGATAGTTTTTGTTTAGTTTTGATGTAACAGGGTGACATGTCCAGAGAGAGTGAGAAGATGGGTGCAACAACTACAAGGAAAGAGAAATGATATACCATAATGTTTGCATTGAAATTTTTGAAGTTCCATGAAGTTTTGTGAACTTTTCACACTTAAGAGAACCACCATAGACATGGTTCTTGGCATGGGCGTGGGAAAAAATAACCAACCCATCTGTGGTAGAGCACAACGGGTGAGGCAAAGTGGAAGAAAATCATAGGAGAATCAAGGATAAAAAGGGTCGACCGGTAGGGAAGTGGTGTTTAGCACGGGCGTGGTGTCAGCCCACAACCACAGCCGTGGTGCTTGGCATGGGTGTGGTGAAAAATTCACAACACTGCCTTGGTATAGCATCACGGGCAAGGCAATTTTGAAAAATATCACAAAGAAATTTCTAAGATTTGAAGTTGGATCACAATGATAGTGGTAAGCTACACGGGCATGTAATCTAGAAACCACCACAGTCATGGCAGCCCCCATGTGTGTTTCCAGGGTGAACTTCTATCAGTATCGACACCCCCCAATGGTCGTGGCACCCACCATGGTCATGGTATCATCATCTCCCCTAGCTAGAAAGCTTGGTGCAATTGTCCTAAGGTCACACACTAATCAACTAAATTGTGACTAGATGCAACTAAAGGAGACACACTGGTATCTTTCAAATTTATATTAGACCTAGTAAGACACACTTACTTAAGACAAAGGTAGGAGTGGGAAGTAGAGGTGAGGCTATTTCACCCCACGTTACTCCCCATATAGCTATTAGTAAACTCCTAGGAAATTATACTAAAAATCTCACATTATCTACTTAGATCTCACACCTAGGAGTAGGAAAAGGGCTATATGTGTGGGAATATGGGGTGCTAGCTAGGGATCCATTATTTGGACCTAAGAGAAATCCCAAAATAGCCTCAAATATGCTATCTTTTCCTATACTTAGGTGATTTCGAGCATAAAACCACAAGCCATCCATGTTTTCAAGCACAAACCACAAGAAGAATTATGGAAAATAAGATAGAAGTAGAAAGTAACCATAGAGTTTACAAGATATATTCCCCAAACATGGTATCAAAGTAATATTGTAAACCCCAACAACTCACCACAAAGGGCTTAGCTACTCATAATCAAGCAAAAGTGTAAAAAGAAGAGAAGAAAGAAGTAGAAGGCCATGGAGCTTGGGGAAGCTTCTTCTCCTTCACCTCCTAGCTATGTTAGGCCATGCTCCCTCCTCTAAAGTGGATGAATGTCATGGAAATATAGGGGATTATGGTAGAAAACCTAGAAAACTAAGGTTTTTGGGTGGAAATGAGGTGGACATGGAAATATGGAGGTAACTGGAGATCTTGAATCCAAGGAGGGTGGAAATGAATGATAGGAGCAGCTAAAGGGAGGCTCACCTCATGCATTAGCAGCCATCCAAGTATATATATGTGGTGGGGAAGCACTAGGTTAAGTGGGGACAATAAGGGAAATGCAGTGGAAAAAATGACGGGTTGCTAGGTCACCAGGAGCGTGGTGGCCATGGGCTGTTATGACCATGGGAGTTGAAACTGGTATGGTGGATACAATTTGGGAGTGGAGGTTAGGAGAGTGGAGTGGGCACTACTATGGAGGTTGCCACGATTGTGCTAGGTGGAGGGTAACACGACCGTGGTGGGGAGCATGACTCTGCTGGATGGGAAGTGCCTCAGTCATGTGTCCCATGTATGGTGATGGTACTATGATCCTTGATGAGGCATGGAAAGATAATGATGTTCTTCTAGGGAATGATGTGAACAGTCTTATGACCTTGGACATGGTTTTGTACCCAAATGGAGGTGTTATCGTCTTCATGATGTGACAAGTATTTGATACTATGATGATATGAGGATGAGTATGATATAGTGTATGGAAATGGAATAGTACAATGTGATGATTTGATAAACATTATATTTCATATGTTCTATATCTTCTAAAGCTACAATCTACCCATGTTTTGATAGAGCTCTTTTGGGGTTTGTATGTAACTTGATTGATGCAGTCTTAACTCACCCAATTGGCATTAACTAATCAAGTGAAACCCTAATCATGTAGTTACATGTGCCATAGATCCATTTTAGTGTCAAGACTTTTTGGATGGTGAAACAATTATTCCTAAGTGAAATTCGAAACACATACTATTGAGTATGTGAGGTGCTTCATATTGTGTGTCATTGTCATCCATATCCCTAGGTTATGGAGGATGGTTGCGGTCATACCTCGACAGGTGAACAACTACAGTTGTATCTCAGCTATTTGTATATATGATGAGTTAGAGGATAGTTGTAGTTGTACTCAAATGATAGGGTTTTGTATATTGTGGGTACTAGTGTCATGACCTATATACCAAGGGCGGGCTAGGTTGTTTTGCAGATGACTCACACTGACTGAGGGCAGTTGAGATGTTAGGAGTCTGACTCTCCTAAATCTTGTATGGCACTTATTTTGACTTTGCAGTGGTCGGTTGGAGTATGAGTGGTATACCTCAAACTCCTCACAACTTGATAAAAAGACATAATCCAACCATGTAGTATATCTGTTTAGGGTTAAACATGATTCACAGTGGTTGATAACCCTTTCCTTGTTTCTTATACTGCTTAGTTGATATATAAGATGGTAAGATAAATTAAATTTTTAGTAGATGATAGTCTTACATATTTCTTCATATACTTTCTAGTTGATCCAACCCTATTTTAGGGCTTCATCCTATGCCATTTTGCATTATAATTACATCTAAACATGGTAAATTGCAAATAAATTCCCCCAATATGAACTATCATATCAAATGCACTTATGGCTTCTTTTTGCATGTTTTCAAGCTTTTGTACATGCATTGGATGCAAAGGAGATAGAAGGATGGGTTTCTTAGGTTTCTACACCTCGAGACTAGACCTAGACCTCCCCCAAGCAACCGTTGAATGGACAAAAAATTGTTCCAAAGCAATTAGCATCCGTCTGAAGGAGTTTGAGGCAAAGTTATACAAAATTACATCTATGAGTTATGATGTTCATATGCCACAAATTTAGGGTTACAACAACATTAGTAGAGAGAAAGTATTTCCTCATCATACTAATCAAATAAGAAATATAAAGATGACTAATCAACATCACTTACTTAAATTAGGGTTAGGTTTAGCAAGATAGTTGAACTAAGGGTACAAAACATCACTCAAGGATAAACTTTAATTCTTTTTTTTGGTTAGTGAAAAAGTGTGTTACTATAAAACCAAAAACTTTGGGCACAAAGTACCCCTTTACATGAAAAGGAGCTAAAGAGATCGACCAAGGATCATATACCCCACACAGGGGGTATTACACTAGACCTAATGATAACAGGAACCGAGAAGAACATCAAACTAACAAGACTAAAACCAGTCATTCCTACCAGGAGAATGATTAATTACAACCTGCAGATACATGCAATAAGCCCACCCACAAACAGTAACTACAGATTGCAACATAGCATCCACCAAGAAACCCTACCTGGAACAGCATCACTAGCTTCAGATCTTCTCAAAACGCCAGACCCATCACGATCTACCAACACATAACTGCAAGGCTAAGATGTTTGAAACAACCTTTCATTCTTGGCACAATGCCAGCTGTCTAATAGAAGCACCCACAATGTGTGGTCCTATGCCAACAATTTGGGGTTCAAGTAGCATCTGAACCAGGCACCAAAATGTTGATGTCCTGCAATAGGAAAAACAGCCAACTTCTTACGAAGAGGATGTTCATCAAACACCTTAGGGGTGTTCCTACACACAACAAGGAAGGGGGAATCAGGAATCGACCCCAGCAACACCATGTTGTAGCCTTGATCAGGAACAAACTCAGAGTAGCATCTAGTCGAACACCTTGAGGGTGCTCACCCTCGCAACAACAGAAACCAACCATGCCTAAAGAGCACAACTCCTAGGATCAACCGGACGTAGAAAACCACTGCGCCAACAAACTAGTAGAGCCTCCCGCAGGCCTAGACTTCTCTGTCATGGTCACCGGTGAGCAGCAGAAACTTGCCACCAAGAGACAAAACACGAAACATGTAAGAGACACACCCTTACAAGAGCTTGAAGCTCCTGTTTGCACTGGGTCATATCAACAGGCATCTAGCAGGCATCCACCACCACAACATCATCTTGTTGTGTCACAAGGTTGATCCTCCACGTTGTGGCCATTGGCCATCCACCGGCAGAGCAAGAAAGAACGCATGCGAGAGCGAGGACCTGATCACCTCTGCCCTGAGCCGGAGCAATGGACGAGAAAGTGAATGGGGGACCCGACCATCGCCTCCAGCTGAGCCGCCTAGAGCCGAAACCCTCATTCAGCCATCTGGTGGCCCAAGGACAGATGCAAGCACCGCCAAGAAGGAAGCGCCACTGGCAGCATAGCAAACCTGAAGTTGCGTCGCCATCGTTGCAGTGGATGAAGCCAGAACCTAGCACGAGAACAAAGAATAGGCTTAGAGAAGGAGATCGAGGGACACCCTTACTCTGCCTACGATGATGGCATAGCCGAGCGAGAAGCTAAATCCAATAGAAGTGGCACCTCTCCATCCGTCCCTATTAACAGACTGGAGCTGAAAAAGTCGATGCAACCACAAGCATCCCAGATCCAAGCTACAAGATGCTCACCGCGTCTACCCCTCTTCCAAGCCATGAACAACATCCAGCTAGACTCCCTCCCTCCACGGATCGCAGTTACCCGAGTCCAGGCCGAAGACGATGAGTGTTAGGGGGAGGAAGACACTGAAGCAGCGCTCCCTCCCCCCAGCAGTAGCCTCTGGGGATTCTAGAGAGAGGCGAGAGCAAACCCTAATTCTTTAGAATCTACATTAATAATGAAAGCATAAGGTAAAACACAACCATTGACCATAGGATCAAGGAATTTCATCAAATATTTAGGTCAAGGAAATATAGCGACCACATAGGTTGGAGACACCTTAGAGACCGCAAGAATTAGGTGCCTTAGTGATCACTAGGGTTCAAGGTCATAGAGACCAACATGAATCAAAATCTTCATTGAACCCCTAAGGGTGAGAGATCTCATGAACCACCAAGGGTCAAGGAGGTTGGCAGCCATCAAAGATTAGAAAAGTTGTCGACCACTAGGGTTTGGGTTCTTAGCAACCATCTAGGTCAGAGAACCTTCAACAACTGCTAGGGTTCGGGTACCTCATTGAACAACATGAATCCAAAACCTCGGTGACCTCATAAGGTATAAAACCTTAGCAACCATCAATAGGTACAAATCTTGGCAACCATCATTGTGATACCAACCTCATCGACCATATGAGTTCAAAACTTGACGACCATATGTGATACAAAAATTAGCAACCACTACGAGATACAAAACATCATAGACCACATAGGTACCAAAACCTTGGAGACCAAACATGGATTCAAAATCCTTCAACACCAATCATGTGTCCAATAACATTGGTGACCATCTTGACTTCAAAATATTGGTAACCACATAAGATACAAAATAGTAACAAAGTCAATGTCATCAGTTGGCACAAGGAAGGTCAAGACAAACTAAACTAAAACCAAACTATCGAGTTCAAATGCAAGGAGGAAAATAAACTTGAAATCCTAAAAACAAATCATCTTTTGAGAGAGCAAAATCCATCATTTTTCACATGCAAACAAGGTTTAATATTACCACTTCCATGAAGAAAATAATGCATAAGAAGTAGAGTTCATCTAAGAGGATAACTACTCAAGAACTATCCTACAAGCTCAAACCCTAGGTAAAGGTAGATATTTCTACTTGAATCAATGTTTTAAGGCAATAACGTGTACATGTAAGGTAAGAGTGAACAATAATCATGGATAAATTTATATAACTCACCTTAGAGAAGATGGAGTAACTCCAAACAGCAAGGTAGCTCAAAGGAAAGGGGGGAGAAACCCTAGCTTGGGCACTCCTGTTAGTAAATAAGCAAGAAAAAGATGTTCTTCAATCTCAAACTCACACTCCACCATGGAACACCATGGATTCATCCAAGAAGAAGAGATAAAAGGGTAGAACAACAAGGAAAATGAAGAGAAAGAGGGAGTTCTAACTTACCAAGACAAAGAAGAAAAGCAAGGAAGCTCTACAAGCACAAGGAGAGGGTATATCCGAACACCCAGACCAACATTCAAGGTATATTACCAATTTTTCCTTCAACCTTAGTTCCTTCTTCACCACCAAGTAAGAGGGGACATGCTCCAAAAGCAAGAAGAGAGAAAGAGGGTTCAAAGGGTTTGGTTGCATGAGAGGAGGGATGCATATGTGTCTATGGGTGATAGGAAAGAGAAGGTAGAGGTGTCTCTCCAAGAATGACATATGTCCAAGGTCAAAGAATCTCATCCATGAAAATAGGTTGACTATATAGATCAGCACATGATGACTACAACAAGAAAGCTCATCCACCACTTAAGGTTTTTGGCGACCAAGGTGGTCAGAAAACCAAATGATCGCCAACCCTAGGTGATGTTGGAAACCAAGATGAATTCAAATCTCATTATACACCAACTCTAGGTGGTTCTAGAGATCTTGGAGACCACCAACACTATCCAATACTCAAATTCAACCATGTGTTAGAGCATCAATGAGAGCAAACCCTAACCTCAACACAAGGTGTCACCACTCAAACCATGGTGAAATAAGAAACCCCGAAGAAAAACCATATAAAAGATGATGTAAATGTTGGGTTTTAGGGGAGGCAGAGAAGGCAGCGGAAATAAAAAAATTTCCTCCCCAAACCAAGAATAAGGAAATGCGTCAATGTCTATACAATAGGAAAGCATGGTTTGTGGAATCATACCTTGTCCCGAGGCTTGCTCGGCAACAATAACTTGCGCCTTGTACGGTCTTCACCTCCGGTCTTGGACGGTGTCTGCGCAGCTCCTGGTCGCACCGGGACTGACGACTCCTGGTCTCACCGGGACTGTCGAGATTGACAGTTGTCCTCCGAGCGGCAGAATTCTCCCGCCTATGAAGTAGTCCACACGGACCACCTAGAACTCCGATCTCCTTGTCCCACAAGGAATTGGAAGGAGTCGCACCCTCATGTCGGCGTACTAGTCACCAACACACTCTCCTACCACCAGTCACTTTCTGCAATTGTCTTTCCCTTGTTGTGCCTCCCTTATCGTGTAGCACTTGCTCGGACTCTCTCTTGGTTACCAAAACCAGAGAGAACGACAACTTCACAGAGCAACTGGTTGCAATGAGTTGTTCTTTGAGAAGCCCCCAATACCCCTATATATAGGAGGGTCATGGGACAGGGTTCTCCATCCCGGGCAATGTGGGACAAAAAGCAGGAGTAGAAGGATTCAAGATTTTCCACAAAACAACCAACTCGCAACCTGAACCAATCGTTTCATTTCTGGAACAGTCGGTTGGGGACCTGAGCCGGTCGGTTGACACCTCAACCGATCGGTTGGGACACCTCAATCAGTCGGTTCATTTTTGAACTGGTCAGTTCGCGGTCCTGATCAGTTCCCGATTGACTTTCCTTCTTCTGTTTCTAATTGGTATCAAATACCAATCCTTGATCCAATCAAATTGGGCAAGTGAAACAAAAGGAAATTTCTCACCAATCCTACTTTCCCAACTTGCTCAGTTGCACCGGTTGAACCGATCATTTCAACACTTGAAGCAATCGTTTCACCCTATCCATGAGCCAATCGACTCACCACCTGATCCGATCAGTTCACGAAGCTCAGCCGATCGGTTCATCACATGAGCCGATCAGTTGGGAGTGCAGATTGTTCAGAATCAGTCAATTGCAGACTCAATCAATCTGATACTCCAATCAATGTGTCCAACACCTTGAACATTATGACATTGAGCTATCAATTAATTGAGTGTTTAATTGAACTACTAAACTCCTTTAGTAATCAATCTAAACATTGTTTGTGGACAAAACTCCTCTTCCAAGTTAAATCCTATGTGTGTGACCCTGCAGGTCCTTTTCACGTTGGCAGTGAAAGTACATAACACTTATGACTTCATAAGCAAAGAGCGGTGCCTAGTCACACATCAGTGCTACCCAAGTGAAATAGAAAGTTGGAGAACAACTTTCAATCCTACAATCCGTGAATCGTGTTACAGTGAATGTATAATTCCTTTGTCACTGATATCTCGAATGAACTCAAGGCATGGAACAGTCATCCTGTCAACGTTCATTCACTTTCTTGATCTCAGAGCAGATTGGAAGAGATATGTATGACATCAATATCACATACTGATTCACACATGAGTGCACATGCCTATTTCAATCCTACTCATCAAGTGGCCTTGGATATCAAACTCCCTCAGGAGGAACAAATCCCATATCTATCACTCACCCCTCAAAAGCCCCATGTGTCAAAGCCACCCAATCATCACCTTTATAACAACCCATGTTTCAGGACTACGTTTGATGATGTCAAAGTTTGCCCAACGACATGTGTTGAGTGTAGTGATTTCAGGTCAAAGAATCACACTCACCACCATCATTGTGAGTACTGACTGTGACTACCATGTCATGGTTCCATGTGTCAAACTCACGGTGGGTCTGTCCGGTACACTTTTTCTCTAACAAGTACCTATGTGTTTGGTTTGATATCTCTATATCATGACTAATGAGATTCTGTCATCAACCAACACCACAATCTAGTCTTGTGTCTCATTGTTATCTATCTACCTTCCACAATGACATCCGACTAGGGACATAATAAGAATGTACAAACTCTTAGCATCCGTATGATCTCATCGTTCAGGTCCTCAACCTGAAAGCATACGTCATTGAGTACTGTCATTCTCTAGACATTCAATCTGTTCTATCACTATCTCATATGACTGAACCAGAAATAATTGGAAGCTTGTCTTAGATGTTTATCAAATCAATCTTAATGTATCCCACCAATCATCCCATGATTAGCTCTCAGGGCATTCATACCAACAGACTCCCACTTGCACTGTGAGCCAATCACCCTTGAATCATATTCATAGTGATCTTCAAAATGTCCCACATGTTACTGTGCTCTAGTGCAAACATAGTGAGTTATGGCAACACCTTTCCAAAGTCAGTATAAATTTCATGTCTCACATCTCTTCACTGTACGTCACACGTATGAGATGGAGTTGTCATAATATGCGATCTAGTATTCCTTTGCTAACCTTTAGCCACATTGCATGATCAAGGATTCCATACTTGTCATCAATGAATGGAATATCTATAAGTTCATCTCATGAACTTCTAGATCCATATAATATCCACTACTGTTCTCTAACGCATAGATACTCGACATTTCCTTTTAAATGACTTTATTGGAACACTTCCAATTATCAACATACTTTCACTTTTATATATCCTATATATTTTACGATTAATTTTCTATCCTTTTGGAAGTTCGCATCAATGTAACTCTTTACATTGAACTCTTCCTTATCTCCATAGAGCTAGTACTTATCAAGTACTTGCAAGTTCTCATGGTATTCCAGTAACCCTTACTGGAAGTAGACAGACATCCACTCGTCATGCCTCACATATGAGTTATCAGAATGAGCACATCATATTGCCATGTCATACATACAAGATGATGAATGCATTTTGTTCTTGCCATGTCGATACATGCAAGATAATGGGATGATTACATACATGATAGATCCATATCTATTCTTAGTGTTCCCATTCTTCATAAGAATTGGACACTTGGCCTTGGGATACTAACTCCATGTAACATGGACAAGTTTTCTCCCACTTAATCTATGCCTACTGAACCCTTCAGTACAGAATGCCAATGTATGCTTTCTCTTTTTAGGTCAAGAGGTTTTCGAGAACTATCTCTATAGGTCTCTATTCCTATCACATAGGAAACATCTCTATCTTCCTTAAAGATAATTTCCACTTTTGGATTTCCATTTTAGAACATTTCCATTTCACATCAACATGTGGAATGTGAACACGCTCCCACTAAATCACAGATCCCTTCTTTATCTTTGACATATCAGTCAAACCCTTTGACTATATCATCAAAGTAAAGATCCAATTCTGAGTTGCTTGTACTCAATCAATCACATTGATTAGTCCATTGTAACTTATAGACTTCATTTGGATTAGTGGATTCATAAACCTTATAGGTTGTGTCACGTACACATCCTTGTTTTATTCCTTATAGGAATGTGGTTTTAGTATCCATATGCCAAATGTCTTAGTCATTAAGTTGCAATCAACAAGCATCATCCTTCTCAAAATGTTATCCATGTGTCTTAACACTTAAGACTTATTTGCACTTATGGACTTTATTCCAATGGGTGCTACCATCAAGGTCATACCTTATGGTTCACATGGAAGTCATTAGGATGTAATGGTCATAAACCATAACTCAAGACTCGGTTCCTCATATTCATCTGGATTGTTGACTCATCACATAAACAACTCATCACATAGATAATTGAGGTGTATCTGTTAAGGATATAAGAAGTTACAACTCCTTGTGATTCTTAATGTCCTTTATTAGTGTGGGGTATTCTTTTATTAAGAAGAATTCAGTTATTTGATAGTCATTCTCTAACTTCTTAGAGTATGATTCCTTCTTGATTTAGACATCACCATGCCTTAATCATGAGTTCACTATGATACACTATCATAATCACTCATAAGGATCTCAAACATTTGGTCCAAGTATTTCATTCATTGATCTCATCAAGAATTAACACTTTACCAAATTTGCACTTCATCTATGATAATCTTGAACACTTCAAGATATTCATATTGGTATTTCTCTAAACACCATTTGAAGTATTAGCATTTGTTCCAATAGGTATGTAAATACATCACATGTATTATACCTAATAGGATAATCATTCTCCTACTACCATTAGTGAAGATTGATTAATCATGTTCAAGATATTCATATCTCTTACTGGTTCTCTAACCAAAAGAATCATCATATGGAAACTAGATATGAATTTCTCATGATTTATGCTAATTTGATTGTTTGAGTTATCTATAACTTTTAGGTATCATTTTATCTTATGCATATCAAATACCACAAGATAAACAAGGCATTGCCACAAAGATCATATCTTTTAGAAATTGAAACATCTCTTTATTGATTGCCATCATTGTCATACAATATGCAAAATAAAGTGTTTCTATCTATTGGCAAATATGAAATAGTAGTTCATATCTGTATTACATACCTTTTAGGCTGAAAATAAACTAAAGTACTCCTATATATGGCAGAAACACTTGCCCCATGTATTGAGTTCTTTACACTTTACATCTTGGTATCATATACCTCAAAAGTGTTACAAGTTTACTTTCATGACACCTTTAAGTAGAGACATATGTCGCCTCCTTCTTCTTTTGTTCTTCCAGATAGAGAGGACAATTCCTTTTCCAATGTCCTGGTTTTTGACAATGGTGGCAATTTCCTTTCTTGGTCACGCCTCCCTTGGCCTTGAGAGCTGAAGATGACTTGGGCTCCTGGCTAGCATCAGAACCTTTCTTAGCTTTGCCCTTGCCCTTGCACTTGGACTTGCCTTTCTTGCTCGTGATCACCATCATAGACTTAGGCTTGTCCTTCTTCATCTGTATCTCGGTTGTCCTCAACATGCCTAACAACTCTGACAGTGGCCTATCAAAGTTGTTCATGTTGTAGTTCATCACAAACTAACTGTAGGATTCTGGCAACGATTGTAGTATCATGTCAGTAGCCAACTCTTGGCTCAGTGGAAATCCCAGTCTTGTCAGGTTCTCCACATACCCAATCATCTTGAGTGTGTGAGGACCAACTGGATCTCCTTCTGTCATGACACACTTGAACAATGCCCTCAAGACATTGTATCTCTCTTACCATGCTTGATCTTCATACATGTTTCTAAGAAGCTGAATCATCTCAATGACACCCATGTTCTCATGTTGTCTCTGCAACTCATGGTTCATAGGGCACAACATCAAGCACTTTGCATCAATGGCATCATCAGAATGCTTCTTGTAAGCATCCCTTTCTGCCTTTGGTGCATTAGGAGCAGGTTCCTCTGGAATTGGAGTATTCAGAACATAGAGCTTTCACTCTTGAGTGAGAACAATTCTCAATGTCCTATACCAGTCATGGAAGTTTGTCCCATTTAGCTTGTCCTTTTCAAGGACCGATCGCAAAGAAAAGTGATTGTTGTTTGTTGCCATTTGTACTACAAAAGGAAAATATGCAATTTTAGTCCAAAAACTCATTTTGACTTATTTGATTGATTTGAAAATTTGACGATATAATTAGGCCTTTAATTAATTATCGCTCCCACTATTTTACTTCAAATTGATAGCCCTCACCATCAATTCATAAGATTGCAGCGTACAACCTTCTAGTGGGCAAGATCCTGAAATCCTCCAAGTCATGGACCAGCTTGGGCTGTCACCCACAACTTAGATCTCTCAGGTAGGCAACTCTTACCAATTGCATCATATGCAACTCTTGATAAGATGTCATATGCAACTCCTTGCCATGATCATCTCCATGCCTCAAGGTGCTAGATCCTATCTAGGTCACCTTGTTAAGTATGACCCAAAGCCAACATGATGAATACGCACCCTGCTTGGGCAGACCCACATATCCAACCTTCACATTTCCACGAGATAGACGGTGCACCACGCTTGGCCGTGCCCACACTTGGTCGATCAAGCTTTTCACGTGTGTCACATTTGGAAGGCATCTAAAACTTAATATTTAATGAGGGATTTGGTTTTATATACATATACATATCCAATCACCACAATATATAGTACGTATCATATACATGCTATATCCCACAGAAAACATGAAAAATGATAAAAGTGATGATTATGGCCATCCTAATGTGATTCCTTGAGAATCACGGTCATCTAGGTCTACATCACATGCAACCTGTACAAGATGAACTTTGTGCTTTGCCTTTCTGGGTTTGATCAACTCATCACATGACTGATCGACTCGCCATCAGGTCGGTCGGCTGGGTGCCACCAGCCGTTCGGTTGGTTCCTCCAACCGATCAGTTTGCCTGGTCGTTGTGCATCTCTCCATGGCTGCCACCCGCTCGTCTCGCTCCTCGAACCGGTCATTAACCGATCGGCTCGCTCCTTGAACCGATCGTTTGGAACGTCAACCGATCGGTTCACTCCTTGAACTGATTATCACAGCTGTCGTCAGAATGTCCTCCATTCTTTGACATAATAGGAAATAAAAATCTATCCTATTTTACAATGTAAAGAGAGAAACCTCGAGTTACATTTGAGGGGAGCAAAGGTAGGAAAGAAATCTCGAATTATTTTGAGTTACATCAGGAATAGGAGAAGGAAGATCGGTGCGTAGACCGAGATATAAGCAACCACATACAACCATACACAGATAGGGTTTATTGGCCATAACCACACTATACATCCACGATAAAACTCGTTTAAGGGTGACGCGTATCGAGTACATTAATAATGCATATCATATATGTAAATTGGGATTTGTGGATTTAGGATGGGACATGCATAAAGCCAATTTTATTCGCATCGTATGCAATAAATAAAGGCGACAAACCAAAATCGATCATATCGATAATCCTAAAGTATAGAGCAATTGATGTGGCTCTGATACCACTGTTGGGTTTTAGGGGAGGCAGAGAAGGCAACAGAAACAAACAAATTTCCTCCCCAAACCCAGAACAAGGAAACACGTCAACGTCTATACAATAGGAAAGGATGGTTTGTGGAATCATACCTTGTCCTGAGGCTTTCTCGGCGACAATAACTCACGCCTTGCGCGGTCTTCACCTCCGATCTTGGACGGTGTCTGTGCAGCTCCTGGTCGCACCGGGACTAACGACTCCTGGTCTCATCGGGACTGTCGGGATTGACAGCTGTCCTCCGACCGGCAGAAATCCCCCGCCTCTGAAGTAGTCCACACGGACCACCTGGAACTCCAATCTCCTTGTCCCACAAGGAATTGGAAGGAGTCGCACCCTCCTATCGGCGTACTAGTTTCCAAAACACTCTCCTGCCACCAGTCGCTTTCTATAGTTGTCTTTCCCTTACTGTGCCTCCCTTATCGGGTAGCACTTGCTCGGGCTCTCTCTTGGTTACCAAAACCAGAGAGAACGACAACTTCACAGAGCAACTAGTAGCACTGAGTTGTTCTTTGAGAAGCCCCCAATACCCCTATATATAGGAGGGTCATGGGACATGGTTCTCCATCCCGGGTAATGCGGGACTAAAAGCAAGAGTAGAAGGGTTCGAGATTTTCCACAAAACAACCAACTCGCAACATGAACCGATCGTTTCATTTCTGAAATGGTCGTTTGGGGACCTGAGCCGGTCGGTTGACACCTCAACCGATCAGTTGGGACACCTCAACCGGTCGGTTCATTTCTGAACCGGTCAGTTCGTGGTCCTGATCAGTTCCCGGTTGACTTTCCTTCTTTTGTTTCTAATTGGTATCAAATACCAATACTTGTTCCAATCAAATTGGGCAAGTGAAATGAAAGGAAATTTCTCACCAATCCTACTTTCCCAACTTGCTCAGTTGCACCAGTTGAACCGATTGTTTCAACACTTGAAGCAATCATTTCACCCTGTCCATGATCTGATCGACTCACCACCTCAGCCGATCAGTTCACCAAGCTCAGCCGATCGGTTCATCACATGAGCCGATCGGTTGGGAGTGCAGATTGTGTAGAATCAGTCAATTGCAGTTTCAATCAATCTGATACTCCAATCAATGTGTCCAACACCTTAAACATTATGACATTGAGCTATCAATTAATTGAGTGTTTAATTGAACTACTAAACTCCTTTAGTAATCAATCTAAACATTGTTTGTGGACAAAACTCCTCTTCCAGGTTAAATCCTATGTGTGTGACCCTGCAGGTCCTTTTCACGTTGGCAGTGAAAGTCCATAACACTTAGGACTTCACAAGCAAAGAGCAGTGCCTAGTCACACATCAGTGCTACCCAAGAGAAATAGAAAGTTGGAGAACAACTTTCAATCCTACAATCTATTAATGGCGTTACAGTGAATGTATAATTCCTTTGTCACTGATATCCCGAATGAACTCGAGGCATGGAACAGTCATCCTGTCAACGTTCATTCACTTTCTTGATCTCAGAGCAGATTGGAAGAGATATGTATGACATCAATATCACATATTGATTCACACATGCGTGCACATGCCTATTTCAACCCTACTCATCATGTGACCTTGGATATCAAACTCCCTCAGGAGGGACAAATCCCATATCTATCACTCACCCCTCAAAAGCCCCATGTGTCAAAGCCACCCAATCATCACCTTTATAACAACCCATGTTTCAGGACTGCGTTTGATGATGTCAAAGTGTGCCCAACGACATGTGTTGAGTGTAGTGATTTCAGGTCAAAGAATCACACTCACCACCATCACTGTGAGTACTGACTGTGACTACCATGTCATGGTTCCATGTGTCAAACTCACGGTGGGTCTGCCCGGTACACTTGTTCTCTAACAAGTACCTATGTGTTTGGTTTGATATCTCTATATCATGACTAATGAGATTATGTCATCAATCAACACCACAATCTAGTCTTGTGTCTCATTGCCGTCTATCTACCTTCCAAAATGACATCCGACTAGGGACATAACAAGAATATAAAAACTCTTAGCATCTGTATGATCTCATCGTTCAGGTCCTCAACCTGAAAGCATACGTCATTGAGTACTATCATTCTCTAGACATTCAATCTGTTCTATCACTGTCTCATATGACTGAACCAGAAAGAATTGGAAGCTTGCCTTAGATGTTTATCAAATCAATCTTAATGTATCCCACCAATCATCCCATGATTGGCTCTCAGGGCATACATCGCAATAGTAAAACCATACGAAGCACAACAATAATGTGATAAATTGTAAGAAAAATCCTATATATGGGTAAATTGCAATTGGTTAAAAACAAGCACATATATGCATAACTAGCTCAAACAATGTCCAAATTGGACCAAACTTGAAACATGAGCTTGTCATATGATACCAAAGCACATCACAAGGTTTGATTAGGGTTGTAAGCATTTAAATTATAAATTCAACTGAAAATCAAGGTCAATAATCTTATAGAAATTGCAAGAAATAGGTAGTGTGGCTAATCCCCACACCCTAGTGAAAGGACTACCCCCTCGACATGGTGATATTAATATCACTGGTAGAGGAAAGGGCACAATTTTGGTCATGATTGTAGTATAAGTAGCTTGACATGGTGTGTAATAGTAAACTTCATTCCCTCTCTCTCTCTTCTAGGTACTAGGAATCTAGATTGGACAAAGACATTTCTAATGAAAATCAAGAGATTTGAATGATAAATTAGACTAAGAATGCAACCAAACTGGGATAGATATGCATTTATTAGAAAGAAACGTGAGTCCCATACACGTCATCCCTAAGAAGAAGGTATGACAATGGTGAAGGGAGAAAAAGGAAATGAAGTGGTAACTCAGACAGTAACAAGTTGGATGATCTGTACCGATTATAGGAAACTTGATGTTGCAACCAAGAAAGGTCACTTCTTGTTACCATATATGGACAAATTCCTAGAACACCTAGCCCGCCACTCATACTTCTATTTGCTAGATGGATATTTGGAATTTTACCAGATTCCCATTCACCCAGATGAGCAAGATAAGACCACCTTCACTTGTATCTATGGAACATACATCTTTCAAAAAATGCCATTCGACCTAAGCAATGCGCTAGCAACCTTTTAAAGGTGCATGATTTCAGCGTTTAAAGATGTCCTAAAAGACATTATGGAGGTTTTCAAGGATGATTTCTCAATGTATGGAACTAACTTTGATAGCTATTTGAGAAACATATCCCAAACCTTGAAATGATGTGAAGAAAAACAATTAGTGCTAAACTGGGAGAAATTCCATTTTATGGCCCAAGAAGGTATAGTACTTGGCCACAAAATATTTGAGAAAGGAATTGAAGTTTATTTAAGCACCATGGAAGCAATTTTTAAGCTCCCGCCCCTTCATTTGTGGTAGGGGTGAGAAGCTTTCTAGGCCACACATGCTACTACATGGTATTCATTAAGGAGCTTTCCAAGATCTCTAAACCAATGCCAAATCTACTCGTCAATTATTCCATGTTCGATTTCACAGATAAATGTCCTAAAGCTTTCAAAACATTAAAAAGTCCTTTGACAACTGCCCTAATTATATAGGCTCTAGATTAGGAGATCCCTTTTGATATGATTTGTAACATGAGTGACTATGTCATTGGAGCTGTTCTTGGGCAAAATAAAGAAAAGAAGCACCACATGATTTATTATGTGATAAAAACACTCGATGAATATCTAGTTAACTACACAACCACAAAAAAAGAGATGTTGTCAATAGTGTTTGTCTTTGACAAGTTTGGGTCTTATCTGATAGGATTAAAAGTGAAAGTATACACAAATCATAGAGCTATTAAGTACCTCTTGCAAAAGAAAGACACCAAACCTTGGCTCCTATAGTGGGCATTGTTTCAAAAAGAGTTCAATCATGAGATTATCAATAAAAAAAGGAACAAAGAATATAGCAGCTAACCACATGTCACACATTGTTGTAACTGACAACAACTCATTAGCAGTCAACGAAAATTATCCAAATGATGTTATGATGATGGAAATGACTATCAAACCAAAGGTACCATGGTTTGTTGGTATATGCAATTATGTTGATTGCCAAAAATTACCACCAGAAATTACATATAATGAGAAGAAGAAGCTATTTTGTGACCTAAGTAACTGTTACTGGCATGACCCACTTTTGTTTAAAAGGTCTTCTGACAATCTATATTGTCGATTAATTCTGGAAGAAGAAGTGCCACAAATCATTCATGAGTTTCACTCTTCACCTTATGATGGGCATTTAGGTGGAGACTAGATGGCAGCTAAGATTATGCAATATGGCTTTCATTGGCCCACTCTATTTAAGGATGCCCATGCATATGTCAAGCCCTACAAAGAGTGTCAACACACTAAAAACATATCAAGGAGGAAGGAGATGCATGTGTCTGATTCGATAAAAACATATCAAGGAGGAAGGAGATACCTATGTCTGATTCGATCGATGTTGATATTTTTGACGTTTGGGGAATAGATTAAATGGGACCTTTCTGATCATCACGAGGCAACCAATACATTTTGGTTGTAGTGGATTATGTATCCAAGTGGGTGGTAGCTACCCCACTTGTGACTCAAAAGCCATGATAAAATTGTTTGAGAACACCATCTTTCCCAAAAATGGTGTCCCACGCACCGTCATTAGTGATAGGGAATCCCACTATGAAAAAAGATAGTTTGCATCACTACTAAAGAAACATGGAGTAAGGCACAAAGTTTCCACCCCCTATCACCCTCAAACCTCAAGCCAAGTTGAGGATTCAAATAGGTATATTAAATATATTATAGAAAAGATAGTTGTGAGGACCAAAAAAGATAGGTCCTTGAAGCTTGATGCTTCTTTGTGGGCATATCACACTGCCTACATGAATCCTATAGGGACCACTCCCTATTGGTTGATATATGGTAAATCATGCCATTTACTAGTTGAATTAGAGCACAAGGCCTTTTGGGAAATTAAATTCTTGAATGTGGACCCAACACTGGACGGAAATAAGATATTTTTACAACTACAAGAACTAGAGGAGCTTGGGCTCAATGCTTATGAAAATACAAGGATCTATAAACAAAGAACCAACATGTGGCATTATGACCACTTAAAGAGAAAGATGTTTATAAAGGAGAAAAGGTTATTCTGCTCAATTCTTGAATTAGACTTTTTCCTAGAAAGCTAAAATCAATATGGTCGGGACTATTTACTATGTCTAAGATATACCCATCAGGGATGATGGAGCTTTTCACTAAAAAGATAGGGACCTTCACTGTGAATGGACATAGGGTAAGAAGATATTATGAAGATGACACATTCACCAGATGGACTAAATTTCATTTGGATGAACCACCATCTACACCACCTGAAGAAGGATGAGGAAGTGACTCAAAGAGAGTCAAGCTAAAGACTATAAATTGGCACTTCTTAGATGCAACCCAAGGATTTTCTATACCCATTACCAAAATTCTAGTTTATTTTTCTTTTCAATATATTTCACTAATTCCCACCCTAGTCTTGGGTTGATAGCTATTGAAATGCTTCAATCTCCTAATTTCTAGTGGACAAAGAATAAGGACAGTAAATGATTTTTCTCTCTTATAGCAACCATCAGTTTCACCATGGATAAGACCTGACCTACCATCAAAAGCCAAGGCAACATGTCGACCAACAAGTTATCAATGCTAATAAACCATCAGATCTCCATGTTAGTGGATCCAATAGAAGTCAAGTCATCGTACCATCAAAAGGAGGCCTTGTAGTTGAACCAACAGAAGGCAGATGACTGGACAAACCATCGGATTGCATAACCCTAAGGTTATCATTGTAATATGAATTATATTCCATCCACCAGAGGAAAATTAAATAATCACCCAAGGGAAACCATCAGAAGACACATCTGGCGTGTATAACTATCAGAAGACCCATCATAGGAAAACCAACAGAAGGGGTGCTCTCAATGTAAACGGTCAGAAGGAAAATGAATGCTTCTGAATGTTGAATGGGCCCCACCCACTCATAGAATACTCACTACAAATGCAAGAGGGGGACCTTACACTAGAACTTTTACCAACTGTATAAAGAGTATCGATGAGATAAGAGAGACTAACCCTAGAACTCCTACTCTGGCATTGACAACAATGATTAACCCACTATTACGCTACCATCATAAGATACACATCATATTCAACCTCCACCCATCAAAGGACGGAGTACCAGAACCATACCTCTAGTACCATTGTCGACACTTGCAAGCTAAGTCTAGACGCACACTTCAGTCATACTAACTGCTAAAAGACGACTCTGATGTCAGGAGGAATTGTGAAGACTTAGAGGAGAAACTAAGATGTGTAGCCACCGCCACTGACATTAATGAGAATGAATGATTAAACCCCTTCCTCGCCTATTTCATTTTGATCTTCCTGCTCTTCCACCAACTTCATCTATGATGATTTGATCTTCACCGCCCTTTGATAACCCATTGCCTTCTCACCTCCCAAGCTACTAACCTTCATGAGTAGGTGGTAACCAGAGGAAGGCCCTTCATATCCCTAGATTTTTTTCCTTCCACTAAGGAACACTGACCAAAACCTTGCTCCTCTGTAACCGTCAATTTATAGTGAGTTTTTCCTTAACATGCATCTATGACACATATTCCTTTACATATATGCCTTTTGGAATTTGTAACACGCCAATGACATCCCAAAGATGCATGATATTTATATTCTTTGAATTATTGGAAGACATAATGGAAGTTTTTATGGACGTGTTTTCAATTTTTGGAACTTCATGTGACAACTTCCTAAGAAATTTCTCCCTTGTCCTGTAGAGATGTGAAAAAACACTTAGTCCTGTATTGAGAGAAATGTCACTTCATGGGTCAGGAGGGAATTGTTCTAGGGCATAATGTTTTTGTAGAAGGTATTGAGGTTGACTTAAGTAAAGTGGAAGCCATAACTAAACTTTCATCTCCACAATCTTTAATAAGTGTGTGACGTTTCCTAGGATATGATGGATACTAAAAGAGGTTCATTAAGAATTTCTCTAAAATCTCTAAACCCCTATCCAACCTTTTAACCAAAGAAGCTACTTTTTACTTCAATGAGGACTTCTTGAAAGACTTCAGATTCAGAAAGAATGCTCACTACTGTGCCTATCCTTTAAGACTCATATGACATCTTCCTTTTGAACAAATGCATGATGCAAGCAATTATGTGGTCAGAGTGGTGCTAGGTCAAAAGAAAGATAAAAAGCACCATGTCATTTATTACACCAACAAGACCTTGGATGACTCAATTGAACTACACCACAACTGAGAAAGAGATGCTTGCCATATAATTCTCATTTGACAAGTTTAGATCTTACCTAAATGGACCAAAAGTATTAGTCTATATTGATCATGGAGCCATTAAGTACTTGATGATGAAAAAAGAATCTAAGCCTAGACTTTTGAGACGAGCACTACTCTTACAGGGGTTTGACCACAAAATCATATAAAGGGAACCAACAATGAGGTAGAAGAACACTTGACTAGAATTGTGCAGACAAATAAACAATTGTGGATAATGGCACCTCACTTCCTATCATTGACAATTGTGCAGACAAAGAAATAATGATGGCAAAGTCCATAAACCCTTTTGTACCCTTGTTTGCTGATATTTACATCTACCTAGATTTCTAATAGTTGCTTCTAGATATTACTTATAATGAAAAGAAAAATATATTCTCAGACTTACAAAATTATTATTTGGATAACCCCCTTCTTTTCAACAAATGCATTGAATATCAGTATCGAAGATCAATACCAGAGGAGGAGGTACCCAACATTCTATATGAGTTCCAGTATTTGAAATATGGACGACACTTGGCTGATGATAAGACCTCAAAAAAAATTCTTCAATCTAGGATTTATTGGGCCATCTTATTCAAAGATGCCCATGCTTGCTCCTAGGCTTGCAATGAATGTCAACAAACTAGTAATATCTCAATATGTAAAGAGAAACCTCTATCCAGTTGGATAGAGGTAGAAATCTTTCACGTTTGGGAAACTGATTATATGGGACCTTTCCCCTCATCATGCAATAACTAGTCTATTCTAGTTGCAGACAACTATGTTTCCAAGTGGGTTGAAGTTGTGGTTACTCCTACTTGTGATTCCAAGGTCATGATGAGGTTATTTGAGAAAGTGATTTTTCCTAGATACAAGTTCCCACACATTGTCATCCGTGATAGAGGATATAACTTTTGGCAAAGATAATTCAAAACCCTATTAAGGAAGTATGGGGTGAAACACAAAAGCGCCATCATTACCACCCCAGACATCAGGTCGAGATGAAGTATATAATAGGAAAATAAGAAAATTCAGGAAAAGACTATGGGCCACACGAAGAAAACTGGGAAATGTAGTTAGATATGCCCTCTAGGCATATCACACACTACCTATAAAACTCCTATATGCACCACTCCCTATAGATTGATATATGATAAGGCATGTCACCTGCCGGTTGATTTTGAGCATAAAGAATTCTGGGCTATTATGTTTCTCAACATGAATCTAAAAGAGATTCTTACAACTACAAGAATTGGAGGAGATTAGGATACATGCATATGATAATTCTAGGATCTATAAGCAGAGGACCAAGGTGTGGCATGATGCCCACCTGAAAAGAAAAGATGTTAATGAAGGAGACATAGTTCTGATGTTTAAATCCACCCTAAGACTCTTTCCAGGAAAGCTTCAATCGAGATGGTATAGGCTATATTAGGTATAAAAGATTTACCCTTCGGGGATGATGGAGTCATTTAGTTATAAGTTTGGTATATTCCCTATAAATGGTTAAGGGTAAAGAGGTATTATGAAGATGAGGCCTTTACTAGAAGAGAAGAGGTACACTTAGAGGAACCACCACCTACATGGCTTACACGTTAAAATTGTGTGTATGAACACAAGTGCACACGTCGAGTAATATAGCCTATGTGAGGCCCCGGTCAAACTTAGGGAGATGTAGTCTCAGTGACTACTACTAACTATGGTGTGATCAGCTAAGCCGATTGAAAAGTTAGATTTGAGTTTAAGAAAAAATAAAAGGAAATTAAAAGAAAATTAAAAGTAGTTGATTTGAATGATATGGATTCCTTAGGATTACCGATTTCACCACAGGGTCTCATTATATATTATTTCTACTGAATTAATAAAAACTTTACTCCTACCCTGGATAGAAAGTATGTAGTCAGAATTGCCCGCTTCCACGGTGCAATTTACTACCTAGATCTAAGCAAATTCCACATCTGTAGCAATTTATCTCTTAGTCTAGGTGTATTATCAAAGACTCTAGGTTTCTTTCCACTAACTGTACATTACCTTTCCCAAGGAACGCATAGGAAAGTGTATGAATTATGGTTTTCCAACCATTAATCCTCCTTCTGGAGCAATTATCAATCTATAATCCTACCGATGGTGATCAAGCATAGATAACTCATGCAATTCCACAATTATATATCCAAGAATAAAGATAAATCTATATTAAATCATGTAAAAAGTCGATAGAACGATTCCCTGGGCTACTCCTGGGTCCTAAGGATAGGAGGGGTTTAGCCCCACACGGTTTCCAATTGTGAATACATATAGAGAGAAGAAAAACATGGGAAACATGAAGGAAATTCATGTAACCCCTAGAGAGAAGGTGTTCTAGATGATCCTCCTTGAGAAACACACGTTCTACAGTCGTCCGACAGCAAAATCATTTGTCAGAGGTGCTCAGATCTCTCGGTTGATGTCCTTCGACTTCATGCTTCTCTCTCTCTTCTCTGGCCTTCGTGCAGTGCTACGTGATGTCCCCCTTAGGTTTGGCCGTCCTATTTGAAGTCATAGGTCAACTTACGACACCACATATCATGGACCATCAGATCTGGGTGGATCTAACGATTCCTGATATTCAGCAAAGTCGGTGGCACCGACCAGGGTGGCAGTGGCACCAATGAAATCAGGTGTGATCTAGCTGTGGCAAAGTCGGTACCACTGACTCGTGATGGTTGGTGGCACTGAGCTGAAATACGTAGTTTGATCTACCGTTCTAAGCCAATGTCGGTGGCACCGACTTGATAGTCAGTGGCACCAACTCTTCTTGTCTCTTTTCACCCGCCCACTGCTGCTAACTCAGTGGCACCGACTTTTTGCAGTACATAAAGTACCTGAAAAGTTCATAAAAATGTGTATAAGGTCAGGGAATGTATAAAACAATGTAAATATGATATAAGCCAATAATAACGTTTTATGCAAATAAGATCAATTAATTCACTAATAAATGCACAAAACAAGTATAAAATAGGCCTATAAAAGTGACTCAAAACTTGTGCATCCAACTCCCCTATGCTTAAACCTTGCTTGTCCTCGAGCAACAACACCTTTGAATCTGATTGACATAAGTCAGCTAAAGGACATAAGTGCATAAGGTACATCTAAAAAGTCTCCACATTTTGGTCCTCCTTCTGTCCCTCATTGACCACTGAACACTAACTACCATCTAGGCGACCAGAAACCTCTATGAAAGATGTTCGTCCCCCAATCAATGAAACACTATCAGTTAAAGTAGTTAATATGATGGACTCGTCTGGTTCATACTAGGTGCATCGTGTGATCTCCTATCTACGTTACTCTTTTTTCTACCTACCATCTACATGGAAGCAGTTCTCTTGATAGATAATGAATGAGGAGAAAATTATCTAAGTGGCCTACCAATAAGAGGAACGGGTAGTTGGAATGGGTGGCTGTGGAAGAATCATGAGCACATAAAATCATTCATGCAATCAAAAATTATGATGAACCTATGATGATGAGAATTTATAGAATGCTCCTAATGCCTAAACATTGAGGTGGCATGATGCATGCAACTATCATTTGATCTCAACATAAGATGAAATATCTACAAACTACATCATGTACTAATTCTTCCTCATGATCAGGTAGGATTATGCCCTTTCTCCTTTACTTTCACTATACTCAAAATATGTTTTCATTTTTTAATTCCTTTTTTTTCTTTTAGAGCCCCCTTTCAACATGATAGAATTACTTTGGGCTTCCACTTGCACCGCACATTTGATTTATGTCAACGCTTTTCTTCTCTTTTTTCCTTTTCTTTTGAGAGCATGGGAAAAATTACTACCTTCTTATATTAGAGAAGAAACTAGACATGATATTTGCAAGATGATATGTAATGCATATGCAAAATACTTGAACAAGATGTTATGCAACTACATGACATGCACTAGAATTTTTGTTACACATGTATGTGTTTTTTTTTCATTTTTTTTCTTATCACTAATGCAAGCAAAAACAAAAACTATTATGCAAGATCTACTATGCAATGTAAATGTAATCAAGAGAAAGAATGATAACATGTACTTAATCTTCTTATGGTGGAGTGTAAAGCGAAAGTATGTGGTGAGTGAGATTACATGACTAAGAGATAGAACCTTCAGAGACAATCATATGTCCCTCTCTAATGACCTGTGTATAGGGTAATCAAGGGGTTTCTCTCTTAAATTTTAGTTTAAGGTCATGTTAGTGTTTGGTCAATTCAGGCTCAACAACCTTGTCAATCACTTTTCTTAGAAAATTAAGATGGTCATTTATGTTTTCATGTCCAGAAGCTGACTTACCCAAGCACTTCCTTAGTTATGCAACTCAATTACTCACAAGATTAGCTCACAAAAAAATTAAAATTTGCTCACATTATTTTTTTTTCATTTTTGTGCACCCAACCCACAGATTGATAAACTCAAATGAAACCATGCATTTACTTCTTCAAAAATTACAATAGATAGATTGTGTATCCTACATAGCAGAAACACTAATAAGAAAACTAATTTTATCAAAATAAAAACAAAATGCTAAAATAAAAGAAAAACTAAGATATGAGTTGCTCCAGAATATACTATTTCCAAACTGAAACATGTCACGGCTCTTCGTCCCTATCACGACTTTGGCGATGCTAGGGTTCCCTGTCCGCGGCGGAAACCGTGGCGGCCGTAGTGCTGGGGTGGCGCCCCCCGTGCGAGCTCTTCTGCAAGAAACACTGGTCTGCCTAGTTCCTTTGTGGGTCGATCGACACGGACACCTACTAGTGGTGACGGCGCAACGATGATAGACATCATGATGGCGGCATCCGATCCACCCATGCAGTAGCAAAATCAAAGGTCCTATAAGGATGCCATGATAGGGCACTTGACCAGAGCACCAATCACCCTCTCGTAGGTCTCCCCTAACTTGTTGATCGCAGCAGATATTTGTGTGGTGAGGGACAGTGTCATCTCAACTATTTCAATCAACTCGGTGATGTTGCCACTGTTGTTAGAGCCTTGGAAGTTTGCGGCTGTTATCAAGTTCATCAGCACCACAGTCAACTTCAATGCGCTCATGAATAGGATTCCAATCTTATGGCAACTCATGGATGAGTTCTGGGCAATAGACATTGACAAAGGATACTATATCCTCCAACTGGCTAACAACGATGACTTTTTTCGTGCATTGACTGGCGGGCCATGGATGATATTCAACCACTACCTCTCGGTGCATTCATGGTTTGAAGACTTCAGACCTTCGGACCCGATCCCCCACAGGTTGGTGGTTTGGGCTAGGATTCCTGACTTGTCTATATACCTCTTCCAAAATCTACTTCTCTCGAGTATTGGTGATTTGATTGGGAGAACCATCAAGATTGACACTACAACACAGTCTGGGAACTGAGGGAAGTTTGCCCAGATCGTCGTTGAAGTGAACACCATGCATCCACTACTACCGGCCATCTTGCTTAACGGTGAGAAATACAAACTCAAATATGAAAACCTCTCAACCTTCTGCATGAAGTGTGGTAGGCTCAGTCACAATGATGGAGACTGTAGGTTCATCCCAAGCTTCCCTAATGTTGACCCATCATCCTCAACTAGTGCTTCACTGGCCATCTCGGTGAAATACACATCGGAGATCCATGCAAATATGTTGGAAAGAAGAACATATACGGGGAAGAAGCCATCGACCCAAGAAGATGTGACAAAGAAAGATACTACCACAACATCACACAATGGGAACCCCACCTCTGACGATGCTAAAACAAGGGATTGGGAGACAGTGATGTCTCATAAGAAAAAGAAGAAGTCTGGGAAGCAGCATCAGGTGCATGAGACACAAAATAGCGACAAGCCACCGCCGGACCCAAAGTCAGCATCTACAGTGACAAGTACGGGTGGCGACAACACTGTGGTGACCCTAATTGATGACAAAGTGAGTGAAGGACGGACCAGCAATGCCATTGTGGAATCATTCTATTTCCAAGCAACTGACCCCATCATCCAATCGTCTGCTCAGCCTAGTTTCTCAGTGAGAGTAGATGGTGTCGACAACGGGGTGATTCTCCATAACAGAAGAGTTATCTATCAAACAGTGAGCCTGAGGTGTGAGCGCAAGAAAGGGAAGCTTGCACTGTTGATGGGCAGCGTTGACTACTCCAACAATGTGAAGAAGGCACTCAACTTTGACATAGATGACCCTGGTCCAGATGAGTCCATGAAAGCGGTAGTCACCAATTATGGCCTACTCACTTCCATCCAGTAAGCACTCTACTCGCCTTCCTCTTCCCTAAGTTATATGAATGACTAACATTATTTGTTGGAATATCCAAGGAGCTGGTTCTAAGGATAAACTCACTCTTCTCAAGGAATACAAAAGGAGATATAAACTCCACATTCTCATTGTCATTGAACCATGTTGTAGTAGAACCAAGGTTGATAGTATCATCAAAAAGCTTGTCTATACCTCTTCCCATAGAGTTGAAGCACTTGGCTTTTCCGGTGGCATCTGGGTCCTCTGGGACAATCACAGGTGTACTATTGATATTCTACAGAATCACCGTCAGTATGTACACTGTCGCATCAACAACTCCTGGTTGCTTACATTTGTCTATGGTAGTCCCAACCCACATAAGCGAGATCTATTGTGACAACAACTTACAAGTATTACTGCCCACATTAATGAAGCTTGGGCACTTGTCGGTGACTTTAATACTATGCTTGACATTTCGAAGAAGTGGGGCGAGTGTGGCTTTGATAGATGCTCCAGCCTCAAGTTCAACACTCTTCTAGCCACTGCTGGCCTCAAAGACATGGAATCCTCGGGCCACCGTTTCATGTTCAGAAAAGGCTACCTTCTAGAACGGTTGGATAGAACTGTTGCTAATGAGGAATGGCTTTCCATTGAAGGTGGCATGCACTTCAGTGTTCTACCTCGCCTTCACAATGATCATAACCCCATCTTATTATCAGGACAATGACCGCCTACAAGAGGCAATTATTTCAAGACAAAGATGAGTTTGGACATCATCCCCGAGTTCAAGTCAGAACTCCTCCCTACATGGGATGGCTTGCATCCCCTCTTGGAGGTGCTGCCCACTTTTAAGATTGCTGTTGTTAAGTGGGAAACTAAACGCCTTCAAAACTAGCACAAATGCAAAGACAACCTTCTACGCAAAATTGATAGATGTCAGGTACAATCTCAGTCATCTATTTCTATTTCAAATCAACTACGTTGTATCGTGCTCCAGGAACAAATCAGCGCTATTATCCTAAGGGAAGAGGCGAACTGGAAACAACGATCCAACATCAATTGGCTACAATATGGTGATGGCAACAAAAAGTTCTTTCATGCACATGTCAAAGCACAACGACAACACAATAAGATCTCAAGACTACACGATGATGATGGAGTCTGGATCACCTCTCCAACATACATCAAGCAGCACGTGTGAGATTTCTTCAAGCATCTCTTATGCACACCCACTCATACCCCGCAGGAAAGCAATGCCATTGGAAGATACATTGGTGTGTTTAGGGTCATCCCGAATGCACACCTTCTTAGTCGAGTTCCTGATGTGGAAGAGATCAAGAGATTCTTGTTTCTCATGGCCCCGACTAAAGCTACGGGAGCACATGGTATTCATAATGGCTTTGAGCAATGCCATTGGTCTCATGTGGGAGGATCTTTCATCTCCACGGTACAAGAAGCTTCACCACCAGTATGGTCGACCCACGCATTGTAGACTCCCTATCGGTCCTCATTCCCAAAATTTCAAGTCCACATCACTGAAGTGATCTACGACCCATCTCTCTTAACAACTGCTGCTTCAACCTTATTTTGAAGATTATGGTTAAAGTCGTTCCTTAGTGACTGGGTCTTCTTGAACCAATCGAGCTTCATTTCGGGCCGGAGAATGAGTGATAACATCATTCTTGTGTAGGAAGTTGTCCACTCAATGGAAACAAACATGGCAGAAAGAAGTGGGTTACCATCAAAATGGACTTGTCCAAAGCTTGTGACCGGATGAATTGGCCATTCATCGAGGACACCCTCAAGAAAACGGGCATCCCTGGCAATCTTTGTAAGCTGGTTATGTAGATAATTTCCATAGGTAGCACCTCTATTATGTGGGAAGGTTCACCCATGGAACCCATTAAATCCATGCAGGGTGTCCGACAAGGCGACCCTATCAGCCCGTACTTGTTTGTTCTTTGCATGGAATGCCTTAGTCAAGCAATTTTAGTGGAGGTATCGTGGGGTACCTGAAAGCCTATTATGGTCACCAAGGCTAGCCCGTCACTTTCCCATGTGATGTTTTCCGATGATTTACTACTTATGGATGAAGTATCTACTGCTCAATCCTCTACTATCAACAAGGTCCTCAAAACATTCTCCTTATTGTCTGGTCAAATGGTCTCAAAAGAAAAATCACAGTGCTTCTTTTCGACCAACATGACATCATCTGAGTAGCGAGCCTTCTGTCATCGTTTGGGTATTCCTCGAATGACCAACTTGGGTCATTACTTGGGCATCCTAGTGTTGCACCATAGGGTGAATAAGCAAACTCATGCTCATATCTTGCAACGCATCAGAGGCCGTATGGACAGCTGGTCAACCCGCCATATTTCTCTTGCTGGCCGCATAACACTAGCAAAGAGCTCACTACAAACAATTCCATCATATACTATGCAGACTGTGAAGCTATCTCCAATGCTCTGTGATGATATTGATAGACACATCCGGGATTTCATTTGGTCTGGTGGTCACGAACAAAAGAAAATCTCCTTACTCTTTATGGAAAAATTGAGAAGATGTAAATCAATGGGCGGACTCAGGATCAAGGCTGCTAGAGATTAGAACGTGGAACTTATGATGAAGAATGCATGGTAGTTCCTTAGTAATTCACCATCCTAGTGGGTGGAGGTAATGAGGAACATATATATGCAATGTGGGACAATGTCAAAGGTGCCTAGCTCCTCGATATGTTCTTTCATCAAGACTCAACTACCTAAACTTCAAGTTATATGTCACAAGACCGTAAACTCTGGTTCTAGCACCAATGTATGGAGTGATAAGTGGATGATCGGAAAATCAATTCTGGATATTGCCCCCAACAGCCCTATGCCAGAAGACCTCAAAGACCTCATTGTGCAATGTATGTTACTTCCCTCGGGTGCGTGGGACTGGGAGTTCATCTGGGAATATCTCCCCCCAGCATCATGGCCTATGATCGAGCATACCAATGTTCCCAGTGAGGACGTTGAACCAGACACATGGTCCTGACCTCTGCATCCCACTGGCGAGCTTTTGGCCAGTACGGCATACACCTGGTTAAAGGGGCAACACGCCCCAATCATCTCTGGCAACTGGACAGCTATCTGGTCTCTCCCACTCCCACTAAAGCAACATACTTTCCTCTAGCTTCTCAAACACTGCACCCTACTCACTAATGTGGAGAAGATGCGTAGGCACATTATCAGCGATAGTACATGCCCTGTCTGCATGAAGGAACATGATACCTTAACCCACTATTTACGAAACTGCCCAAAAAGCTTGGCGGTATGGAAGCTACTCAAGATAGACCCCTCATTCTTTACATTGTCTATTGATGATTGGATAAATCACATCATCCACAGCAAGGACATGGCTGAAGGTGTAATGCTGCGTTGCGTCGGGTGTTTTTCCATTTGGCACGCGTGCAATGATCATCTACATGAAGGCAAGCACCTCCCTCCTGCTGTTCTAGTTTCCCTCATCTGAGAAAGAACCAAGTCTATCCTTTCCATGCACATGAGCAGCGCGCCCACATCTTCTATAGAGGAACGTCCTGCCATTCATCCTGAGCTGCACCGTCAACTGGTTTTTGTCGATGCAGCCTTTCAACAACATACTCTCAAAATGGGAATTGGTGTGCATGCCACTGACGACAATGGAGTTTGTCTCCAAAGCCTCGACGTTCATGGATATGCTACGTCAGTGTTGGAGGTAGAAATCAAAGGCATCATACATGCTATGTGGACCTATATCGACAAGAGATGGAACACCCCTATCATCTTATCTGATTCGTCTTCGGCCATCAATCTACTGCAGCATGCTTCAACACCTACATGTAGACTTGAGCCACTGAGAAGAGAGTACTATCACACCCTCCTCTCACTGCCAGACCTCCATCTTTAGTTCATTAGTCAGAAGCATAATCATGTGGTAGACGCTCTTGCAAAACACTCTATGTACTCTTTTTTTTAGTTTAGTTTCTCCTTTGGAAAACTAGACTAGCTACTTAAAGATGTTAACATTCAGCCTCATCTGATTTGGCCCATAATAGAGAACATGATGAATAAAAGCTAATCTCTATAAGTTTACAAAAAAATATAGAAGTTGTTCTAGAACCCCCCAAGCTTGAAAATGACTATGACCTCATAGTCAACATTCTAACTTAAGATGTGGAATAGAGATACCCGACTAATATGGTGGAGGTGGTGGCTGGGTAGGGTCCTGGGGAGGAAACATCCCCTGGAAGGTCGGATCAAAAGAAGGCATATCTAGTGGCATCGGGTAGCCACAAAAGTATCCCTGGCTCCAGTAGTTATCAAAGAATAGGTGTTGGTAGTTCTCCATCCTCTACAAGTGTTGATGCATGTTCTCTTGGTTGGCCAACAGAAGAAGTTTGTTCTCATAGATCACCTTCTGGTTGGTGTACAGTTGACCCTGCACATCTTGAATTCTAGCCAAAGATTGAGTTTGCTACTGTTGATGTGTCTGTATATCCTACAACATGGAATACATGCCCGCCATAGAATAAGCTTCCTCTCCTTCTTGATAGGGTGGTGGGGCAGATGATGTAGAGGCAACATAATGTCTTGGATGCTTTCGTGGAGCAACTCAATGCATCATAGGAATGGTGGGATCCACCTCCTCCATGTCGTCACTTGACTCCTCCTCATCATCATAATTTTCTTCATCGTCGTCATCCACATCCGGCCATCTATAGTACTCAACTTACATGATGTTGAATATAGGATCATGGAGTTGACGCTCGTAGAAGGTGCCACTGACCAAACAGATTGCATAGATGGCATTGTGTTGGACCAAGATAAGACCAGCCTACTTAAAGTGGAGGCGGTCTATGCGAAGCTTGGAATGCAAAGGCTCCATATTAGAAAGATGCATGCCTAATTAGAGAGAAATGGGGGTGATAAGTCCCCTAAATAGGATAGGCATGGTCCTCTTGACGTTGCGCTTAACCGCCATTACATGTGTGAGGAAACCGGCCTCCCCTCCAAAAGTTGATAGAGAAAGTACAAGTCTAGCAGTTGGACCTTTTCTTGTCCTTGAGTTGACTTGGCGAATAGAGTATTGGTGAGCATGTGATGTAGAACTCGAATAAAGGGATGCTCATGGTCTACCAATGAGTTGTGGTGCCAGTTTAACTTATAACCTTCTAGCACTATCATGAGGTCCTTCCATATTACATTAAAGTCGATGTTCTCAGGATGGTGGCAGGGCACATGAGGCCACCCATATATGTCGTTGAAGGCGTGAAGGGTAAGAGAGTAGTTGGTGTTGTAAAGGTGGAAGTTCACCTTTCCTTCTCTCCACTCACCTCGCTCTGGGTGTGCTAGGTTGGGGGCGAAAAATATCTCTAAGGACACTAAGAACTCGATCACAATCTCTTTGTATGTAGACCACCCATCGAAGATAGGGTTCATAGACCCTCCATCAAACTCTATCCCTTCTAGGACAGCTGCCATGTTGTTGTTGAAGCCCATGTCCTCCAATAGTTGTCAGTCTTCGTATCTTGTTGGAGAAAATGGCCTCTTGGCAAGCTCCTCATACACCTTCTACACTTCTGTCAAAGGGCGGCTAATTCGGGGTCATGGCGTTAGACTGCCAAGGATTCCTACTCTCCTTGCCATGACGTTGAAGTGATCGGGGAGGGAGGTTGAGAAAAGAAGAGCTCGGTGTAGCTTCTGGATGCTCAGAGTAGTCACTTGTACTAGGGGAGTAGTGGTTCTTGAAGTTGTGAGAAGAAAACAATCCACTACTTCCCTTTTATAGACCTGATGCCACCCTACTACAATGGAGTCGGTGGCACCAACTCTGGGGCGGATCTGAGCCCTCAGTGCATTGGCAGCCATTAGTGCACGATCTTGACTTGGTAGATTGTCGACCAGTCGGTGGCACTGACTTGGTGTCAGTGGCACCGAATCTTGGGCAGATCGGTGCTACCGATCGTTGATTCTTGATGAATCTGGGTAGTTGATGAAGGTGCCCACAAATCAGTGGTTTCTCATGTTGGTGGCACTGACCGATGAGTCAGTGGTACCGACTCGATCGATCGATATTTTTTTTCGGTGCACCGACGCACCCACCGGGCCTTGAATGTTGGCTGAGTCAGTGCCACTGACTGGTGTGTCGGTGGTACTGATGGCTTATCAGTTAGCAATGCCCATTTTTTCTACACTTTCTTCAGACATGTTGGTGGCACCGACTTATTTCAATCAAATTGGCCCTCTTGCTGACCTGATCTCGGTGCCATCGACTTGGGAGTCAGTGGCACCGACTTTGTAACAGCCTGCACACTTAATAAATGAGTCAAGGTATCATTTTTACAAAAACATTATGAAAAACTAAGTACTACTAAACCAACATAATGGAAAGGAATGAAATGAACATCCTAAAGGTTGGGTTGCCTCCCAACAAGCACCCTTGTTTAATGTCCTAGGCTAGACAAATCCATTCTTGAGATTAATTAGGAGCATTGAATTTCACCTCATGCTCTTTCCTATTGAAGTCTTCTCCAAAGTAGTGCTTCAGTCTTTGACCATTAACCAAGAAAGATCTCTCCCTCTTTGATTCTAACCACCCCATGTGGTAACACTTCTTCTATGACAAATGGTCCACTCCATCTAGATCTCAATTTCCCGAGGTGTAATTTTTCCTTGAATTAAAAAGCAACACATTCTCTCCCAGGTAAAAGACTCTCCTTGCTATATTTCGGTCATGTATTTGCTTAGTCCTCTCCTTGTATAATCGTGAACTCTCATAGGCATTCATCCTAATTTCATCAAGATCATTCAACTCCAGCATCCTTGTCTTACTTGCTTCATCAAGGTCAAAATTGAGCCTCCTTAACACCCAATGAGCTTTATGTTCTAACTCCACAGGGAGATGACACGCCTATCCATAGACTAACCTAAAGGGTATAGCTCCTATTGGTGTTTTATAAGCAGTCTTATAGGCCCATAGTGCATCAACCAACAATTGACTCCAATTCTTTCTACTAGACGACATTGTCTTCTCAAGAATCTTTTTGATCTCATGATTGGAAACCTCCACCTGCCCTTGTGTTTGTGGGTGGTAAGGCATACCCACATTGTGTGTCACACCATATTTGTTCAAGAGTGACCCAAATTTTTTATTGGTGAAATTAGTTCCCTCGTCGCTTATAATCATCCTTGGCACTCCAAACGTGCAGAAGATGTGATCTTTAAAAAATTTGCATATGACATTGGCATCATTGGTGCGGGTTAGAATTGCTTCCTTTTATTTTGACACATAATCTATAGCCAGTAAGATGTAGATGTTACAGTTAGAGGACACAAAGGGTCCCATGAAATCAATACCCCATAAATCAAAATCCTCTACTTCGTGAAACACATTCAATGGCATCCCCTGCCTCTTTGATATGTTACCTGACCACTGACATGTGCCACACCTACACACAAAATCATTTGAATCTTTGAATAGGGCCAGCCAGTATAAACATCTCTCCAACACCATTGCATCTATCCTAGAACTGTCATGGTGTCCACCTGTTGGTAGTGTGTGGCATTGTTTCAACACACTCTCATACTCGCATTCAGGTACACACCTCCTCAATATTCCATCCCTGCATTGTCTCAAAAAAATAGGATCATCCCAAAAATAATAGCACAAAGAATGAAAGAACCTCTTCTTTTCTTGGTACCCCCAATCAGTAGGTAATTCCTTGCAAGCTAAATAATTCACAATGTTAGCAAACCAAGGGTCCTTTTTTCTTAAGGGAAAACAACTTCTCATTAGGGAAAGTCTCTAGAATGGGTATATTAACATCCTTCTCATCTACCCTCTCCAGTCTAGATAGGTGGTCCGCCAACCACATTCTCAATCTCTGCTTTATCTTTGACCTCAATGTCAAACTCCTATAGTAAAAGGATACATCTAATCAATCTTGGTTTAGCATGCTTCTTCTAAAACAAGTATTTAATTTCCGCATGATCAGTCCACACCACCACCTTAGCTCCCACAAGATATTGTGTAGATTTCTCAAAAGCAAAGACAACATCCAATATCTCTTTTTCAATTGTGGTGTAATTTAGTTGTCCATCATTAAGTGTTTTAGATGCATAATATATGACTATAGGAACTTTGTCTAAGCGTTGCCCCAACACTGCCCCCACAGCATAATCTGATGCATCACACATCAGCTCACACGATTGTCTCCAATCTAGATCCTGCACAATCGGTGCGGATATGAGTTTTTATTTTAAGATTTCAAAAGCTTTTAAACATCTCTCATCAAAATGGAATTTGACATCCTTTTCCAAAATCTTAGACAATGGCTTAGTGATTTTTGAAAAATCCTTAATTAAATCTGTGATAAAACCCAGCATGGCCTAGAAAACTCCTAACTGCCTTCACCGACGTTGGTGGAGGAAGTTTTGAAATCACATGTATCTTAACTAGATTCACCTCCAATCCCTTGCTAGACACCTTGAGTCCAAGCACTATGCCCTCACTAACCATCATGTGGCATTTTTCCCAATTAAGCACTAAGTGTGTGTCTTCGTACCTCTACAAAACCTTATCCAAAATTTTCAAACAGTCATCAAATGATGTCCCATAAAATGAAAAATTGTCCATGAAAACCTTGAGACATCATTCCACCATATCCAAGAAAATTGCCAACATACACCGCTGAAAAGTAGTGGGTGTGTTGCACAACCCAAATGGCATGTGGCGGTACATAAAAGTTCCATAAGGGCAGGTGAAGGTAGACTTATCCTGATCCTTAGGCTTGATTGAAATCTGATTATAGCCTGAATATCCATCAAGAAAACAAAAGTGGGAGCGACCGGTGAGTCGCTCTAAAATCTGATCAATGAATGGCAATGGAAAATGGTCCTTAAGTGTGGCGGTGTTCAATCTGCGATAATCAATGCAAACTCACCATCCTGTCACTAATCTAGTGGTTATTTTTTCATTAGATGAGTTAGTAGTGATAGTGATTCACCCTTTCTTTGGTACTACCTGTGTCACACTAACCCACATGGAATCAGAAATAGCATAGATTATACATGTCGATAGTTACTTGAGTACCTCCTTCTTGACTACCTCCGTCATGATTGGATTTAAGCGACGCTGAGGTTGAATGATCGACTTTGCTCCTTCCTCTAACCAAATCTTGTGTTGGCACAATGTAGGGGAAATCCATTTGATGTCAGCCACAGTCCACCCAAATGCACCTTAGTGGATCTTTAGCAAAGTAATCAATTGTTCTTCTTCTGATTCACTCAATGATGTAGATATGATAACCGACAACTTCTCCTCTACAGCTAGAAAAATGTACTTTAGATGAGGTGGCAGTGGCTTGAGCTCCAACTTGGGTGGGATCAGGAGTGACGAAACCAGTGGTAGTGGCAGTGGTCCCAAGTCCTCAATGTGCCTTGTGTAATAGCATGGCAATGCCTTCAAAAACCTTGTGCATTCTTCTAGTGACCGGCTTTGCAGACAATCATCTATAAGGTTAATTAGACATGCCTCTAGGGGAAGTTGTGGATGTATTTGTACTAGAGGGTCTTCTTCATCCTCATCCAAAGTGGATAAACCCAATTCCTCATGTTCATCGTTTGATACCCTACTACCTTTGCAAGTGATACCACGTTAGTGTTCTCCATGATATCCACAGCTAATGTACCCTTTTCCACTTTTGTCATCACATGTGCCATGTCCAACAATGGTTCTCCCAAGAACAAAGAGATATTTTTATCCATGTGCTTCATCATATTGCATTGCTCCTGAGCATTGGGTGACTTGGAATTATCTGGCATAGTGATCTCAAATCTATCATCCTTAATTCCCATAGTCAAACGATCTGTACCCATCTCCAAGATCATATCAGTAGTTTCTTGGAAGGGTCTTCCTAATAAAAGCACATTGCCATGGTCATCTTGCATCTCCATCACTACAAAGTATGTAGAGTAGTTTCTTGGAAGGGTCTTCCTAATAAAAGCTCATTGCCATGGTCATCTTGCATCTCCATCACTACAAAGTATGCAGGGAAAACAAAATGGTCCACTTTGACAAGTACATCCTTGCAAATACCAAACAGTTTCACCACAAAGTTGTCTGCCAATTAGATTGTCATGCTGCTCTTCCTAGATGTTTTGAGGCCTAGCTTCTTGAAGGTAGATAACGGAACCAAGTTGATACTCACCCCTAAATCATAGAGTGCCTCCCCAAACTTTGTCTTCCCGATGTAACAAGTGATGTTGAATAAACCGGGATCCTGTCTCTTTGGTGGCAGTGTACCTAAAATGAAGGCATTGACCTTCTCTCTCAGTACAACTACCTAAGAATCTGGGATCTTCCTCTTCTTATTGATGATATCCCTCACAAACTTACCATGTGATGGTATTTGTTCAATTGCCTCAATCAACGGTATATTCACATAAAGCTTCCTAAAGTTATCTAGAAATTTCTTGAATTGTTGGTCCATCTTTGTTGTCTTCAAGCTATTAGGATATGGAACCGATACTGTCGGTGTCCTCTAATGTGGTGGCACATATGAAGCCCTCTTTTCCACTTCAGCTTCCCTATGTTGCCTGCCTCCACTTCTACTTGTGTTGGATCTACCACTGGGTCATCATTGTTAGTAGGCTTGGTCACCTCAGTCTCCACAGTCTTTGGAGTCAACGTATTCTTCCCACTTCTCAGTAATATGGCCTTGACCTACTGATATCCTGTTCGAGTGTTAGTGTTTCCTAGAAAACCTTGCTATGTAGGCTTCTTCAAATCTGGCATGTCTATAGCTAGCTGAGACAAAGTTGTCTCAAAACTCCTCATCTGGGCCCCTTGCTTCTGGAGATCACGTTTGTTACAACCCCACCTCTCGATAACCCCCAATTAAGGGAGACCAAGTGGTTGAAGCTGCACCCATAACTTCCGGATCAAAGGTTCGGTACTTAATCAAGAACAATTATTAAATTTCAACAATCTATACTGAAAACCTGTAATAAAATTTTTCATACCTTTTGAAAATTTTGGATTTCTATCCATGTAAGAATTCTACTCTAACTAATCCTCCTTGCATTTTACTTCATGTATTTCACAATATGATGATTTACTGTTTGTCCTTTTGTCTTGAACCTAAAACATCGACAAACAAAACGTCAGTCAGCCAAAGCTGGTATGTGGGGGGAAACAATAAACGTGCAACTATGATAACAACGTAATCATTCAATTAATCATTTAACAACCAAGATTACATTTTAAATATAACTCTACGATCCATGAGTACTTTGTCCTCTATGCTATCCCTGCAGTGGACCTGGATACTACCTTCCTTATGGTATATCCCCGTTAACCCCTCATGGTCCCACCTATAGGTGAAACAGTTTCTAGGGTTGAGTCACATGGCACTACTCGTAAGTAGCCCACTCCTTAACTCATGGCAGGCTAATGGGTCTCATGGAACTACACTTGGTATCCCAATTTCTAACCCATGATAACCTAGACCTTACTCTAGGTTACCCCTTTTTAGCCTTTACAAGCCATAGAGGTGGACCCGGATCTAGCCAGTTATACATGCATATTCATAGTGATAGTCATAGTCACATTATAATTGCATGAAATAAAAGCATCCAACAGTTATTTCAAGCCATGAGGGAAATGTTGATAAAATCCTTGGAAAACTAGTCGGGATAATCATAAGCGTAACCACATACCTGACTTGATTATTTCACAAGCATTAATCAATTCCAACCAAGAAAGAAATCCAAGCAAGCAATTCAACATAATTCCTAAAAAGAATATGTACTCTATTTATTACACACTCTATCAAGAATCTACTTTATTGACTTGGATTCACTTTCTAGGGTTTCTAATCTGAATTAAGGTTTCATTAATCTTCATTAGGGTTTCTTAGATCAATTTATCAAACTTTATCCCTTTTAGGTCAACAAACCCTAAAATACTCTTTTCTACTCATATAAACCCTAATTGCTCAAATTATCCATTTTAATAGTCTTGTATGCCCAAATTGACTTAGGATCATCATATCCCTATTTATTCATGGATTTGAACAATTAAAACAATTAAAAGACATATTCACCTAAATTAGTGTTTTCAAGCTCATTAATGCATATTCATGCACAAAACCCTAAATTAAGCCAATTACATAGAAAGATAATCTTTTTAGATCCTATCTTCACTTTTATCAATAATAGGTTAATATTGGCTTGAATTATCCAATGAACAACATTAAATCCATCCATCATCAAATCTAAGGGTTTTTCATTAATTACATCCTTAAAGATTATAACTTTATGTACTTTTCAAATTTCAATTATATTTATGCACATAATCTCTAAATTAAACTAATTACATGCAAATTTCATCCTTTTCGATCTTAATGTACCTTTTTACAATTAACAAGTTAATATCAACTTTAATCGCCATTAAACTCTACCAATTACATTAATAATTTCAAAGTAGAGTTTCTTAATCTTTAATTCATTAAAGTTGATAACTTACACTACTTTTTGAATAACATATAAAATTAGGCTTCAAACATAATTTCTTTGTATTCCTCTCATTCTGAGGATCAATTTTCATATAAGACTTGTTTTAATCCGAGTTATCCATATTTAATTATGAATTTTTCAATGTTAATGGAACTCGACTAATAGAACATCACCACGTCAGCATAAGTACCATATTATTGACTTACCAGAATCCCACGAGAATTAGATGGAAATGACCTTGCCGCCCTTGGGTCTTCAGCATGCATGAAGGGGCACTTTAGTCTTTTGGATGTGGGTTCTCTCCTTCCTCGTGCACGTGTATTCCGCCAAGTGCTCGCCACCGGAGTCGTGACGGGAACTGACACTGCATCCTGCTCTTCATGCCATCGCCTCCTTGCCCAAGCCTGCCCTCTTCCATGGCCCAGTCTGGACTACCTAAGGGAGGCCGACGGTGTGCTACCCCCAACCTCAGCACCATCATAGATTAGGCTGCCGCAGATGCTGCTTATTTGAGTTGCTCATCCGCCAGGTCTCCGCCAGGTCTCTGTCAGGTCTCTGCCATCACGATCTAGCTCCAACCCCTTACAGAGCACCGCCGTAGATCCCTCTCCCTCTCTTTGCTCTCTGTTATCCCAGAAACTATGAGATGTCAAGTGTTGCGCCCGCCGCTACCCAGTTTTCCGTTGACGGACTGGTGGTTGCGGATTGCGGCACCTCCCAGAGCCTGGTCAGAAGTTGTCATCTTCCGATCTCTAGTACTATTTGCATAATCGCTCCCTTACCAACAAAGACCATTGGATATGGTGCCCAACTCACGAGCAGTTGAACTCGGGGAACCAACCTCCCTGGTTTGTAGGCGATCCCTCTCTATGGAGGGTTGCAAGGCGGGTCCCCATGGTCTCTCTCTATTTATATATATGCTTCCTAGGGGAAACCCTAATTGCTCCCATACTTTAACTACCAATCCCACCACCTTATTTCCATAAGATATGATTGGATCCTTAATACAAGTCGCACAAGGAACGCCTCTTTTGGTACTCCCGATTTCTTTTATCCTTTCACTAAATATATTGGTATACCTGACTTGGACCCAACTATTTCCTTGTGAGAAAAAGTATTATTGCGGCAATTAATGAAAATAACTTGGTAACGATTCATTTTAGGATTATTTAAAAAAATGCATATCTCTTTACTCGTTAATCCTTTTACTTCTAAATTTTAAAAGGGAAGTTCATGACTTGTGTGCCAAGTTTGATATTTTCCCTCATAAGCATATTTTATGTATCTTTTCTCTCTCTTATTATCTTTGCAACTTGGTCTCCTCAAAACCCAAGAAATCCTAAGATTTCGAAATTTCTTTTTAAGGATACTTATTATCCATTATTTCTCATTATCTTATTTATTTCTTTATTCAATTGATTTCCTTTTTCCTCTTTTCATATTTCTCTTATTAGAAATCACATGTAAACGAATTTTACTCAATTGTGGTCATTAATGCCAATTTCTAGATATTTCCAAGTATTTCTTATAAAGACTTTGCTTAATATCCATTAATGAGTTAATTTAATAATAGGAACCACGAAATTCGTACTGTAAGGGAGATTTGCAAAGAAATCCCTTCTTTGAAGTAAAGCGTACAACCTTTACAATTAAGTCCAAATTCAAAAAATCATTATATTTCAATTATGAAAATTCATGCAAAATTGGGGTTATAACATCCTTCCCCTCTTATAAGAATTTTGTCCTCAAAATTCTATCAAGCAATCAAATAATTCGGATAAGACTTTTCCATGTCCATCATTGGCCCCTATGTGGCTTTACCGTACTCATGGCGCTACCAAAGAACCTTTATCATCACATATTCTTTTCTCTGAGTTCTTTCATCCTGGTGTATATAAACTGCACAGGTGACTCAGGCCATTTCATCCTCCCTTGGGGCTCACTAGGTTCATTGCTCAGCACATGGTTTGGGTACCTCACATAGTGCTCTAAATTGGACACATGGAACTCATCACACATTACTTTATCCTTAGGGGTAAAGTCAAACTTAACCTTCTCCACCAATCCATCTCAAATGAACCCATGCATCAGGGACTTAGCTCTCTCTTAGCTGTAACTTAGAGGGGTCAGATTTTCAGGTCACATATTCTCCCACTGTGAACTGCGTGTCAGTCAACTTTGCTTCCGCTCACGACTATCATCATCTCTAGGCTCCTTTCAGCCATTGCATGATCAAAGTGACTTCACCTACTCAAATTGTGGCCCTTTTCTAACCATCACGTGGTCCTTTCACCAACATCACCTTACTGAAGTGGTGACCAACACAACCTCCCTTAGAGAGCATCTTTCAATCCCGATACTGGCTATGGTGGTTATCATCACATCTTTCATAGGATAAGAACTATCTCTAGATATCACCCTGAACAAGCACACATGCTCTCATCAGACCCTTTTGTCTGGATCATACTATCTATTAGTTAGAGGTGATAAACTGTACTAACATAGTGTTCTTCATGTTTCTAATTCCATCTCATGGAAGTGAACCTTTAGGTTATACTCAAGAACTTTTAAACCCACCTTATGGTTTAGTTGAACCATCTCTCTCATATGTAGTTCAAACTGATCTGTCCCTTGACAGTACTCTTTCTTTCTCATGTCATCTAGGTAAGGTGATCTACCATAACCCACATTGCATCTTTTCCCTTCCTTGGTCTAGGGGAGACTCATCACAACATCCATAGTGATGAACTCCCATTCCCTCTCGGGAACTCTTTATCCTTTATATCAATGTACTGGGTTATCGGTGCTCATCCTTCACCTTCTATCATGCATGGCCACATGCCACATGCAACTTCATCTTAGGCATCTAAAGTCCTATTCTCACTTATTATCTTGATGGTACGGTGTATGGTGATCTTAAAATCATTATTTCCTCAAAATCATGATTCCTCAAAATCGATTCCTTGGAAACCCTAAACCACTCTCATCAGGGTTTTATTACCTTCTTTTCCAAAGAAGTGCTTTTGAGGTTCTACAACCATCCCTTCATTATATCAAGGACTAGACTGGCTAACCAAACAACCATTAACTTTTTCAACATATCTCGTTACATCTGAGTGTTAGCCAAACATATCTCCTTTCTCAATCTTGGGGTTAGCCTAACAACCTCTTCTAGCTTCTATCCAAACTAGTCAGATATATCTCAACCAGAGCATCCATTACCATTTCACATCCTTAGGTATTAGGTAACATTGAAGACATACACTTCCATGTATTTCACTTATTATCTCGAACTCTAAGTCTATCTTCATTAAGAAAACTCTGATCTCATTCCTTTAGTTTTTGAATTCAACCTTGTATAACTCATAGCTCATGCTAAAAACATCCTTATAAGGTGACTACCTCATTCATCTTAGTGTTTGCAAACCATCCATGTATCATTCACTTTACTAGGGTATGTTATCTTCTCTGTCCCCATATCTCGTGGCAATGTTCCAACCCACATCATCTTTATCCTTGGTGTATTCCATGCATACTGTCCTATCTCTCACTCCCATAATAAGTGGAAATAAGCATTTGGCTGCAGTCCAAATATAGAGTTCTTCCTATTCTAAGAGATTCTGAAGAATCTCTTATTAGGCAGAAATCTCGTATTCAATGGCTGAAAGAAGGTAATTCTAATTCTAAATTCTTTTATGCTTCTCTCAAGACTAGAAGGCATGGGAATAGAATTAAAGGGCTCTTGATCAATGGTGTTATGTCTCACAACTCTTAAGATATTAAACTTTCTATTATGGACTTTTATCATGATTTGTTCAATAATCCTCTTGCTGAAGGTAAAGTTTGGCAAGGTGAATGGACTGGTAGTGTCCTTTCTTCTGATGATAGGTCCTTCCTCACTTCGATTGTGACTAGGAAGGAGGTTGAGGATATCATTGAGGATCTGAATGAAGATAAGGCCCCTGGATCGGATGGTCTGAATGGTTGCTTTTTCAAAAAGACTTGGAGTATCATTGGGGATGATGTTTTTAAAGCCATCAAGGAGTTTTTTCAGAATGGTGTGTTGCTTAGGGAAGCTAATAAGACCTTTTTGACTCTCATTCCCAAAGGTAAGGACTCTTCGATCATTTCTAATTGGAGACCCATTGCTCTTTGTAATATTTTCTACAAGATTATCTCGAAGATTTTAGCTAACAGATTAAAGAGGGTGCTTCCTTCCATCATTGATTTCAATCAATGTGCTTTTGTTCAAGGTAGAAGCTTGAAAGATGATGTTCTTCTCTCTAATGAGCTCCTTAGTGACTTTAAGAAAGATACAAATAACATGTGTATTCAGGCGGATGTATCTAAGGCCTATGATTTTGTTTCCTGGAAGTTCTTATTTTCTGTTATGTTCAAGATGAATTTTCCAGTTTCTTGGATCAAATGGATTGAAGCCCTCTTTATGTCTATGTCCTATCATGTTTTGGTCAATGGTGAACCTACTGATCCTATTATTCCCTCTAATGGTATTAGACATGGGGACCCTATTGCGCCCTATCTCTTTGTTATTGTGATGCAGGGTCTTACCACTATGATGAAACAAAGGAAAGACTTTTTGCCTATTAAAAGGTCGAGCTCTCTTGCTGTTTCTCACCTGATTTTTGCAGATGATCTTATGTTCTTCCTTAAGGCTTCTGTTGGTAATGCAACTTATATCAGAAAGCTGTTGGATGACTTTGGGGTAATGTCTGGTTTGATCCTTAATCTCAACAAGAGTTCAGTTGTCTTTAGTAGGAATGTTGATAAAGGTAACATCTTGTCTATTCTTGATATGCCTGAGGGCAATGTGGATGACCTTAGCTATTTGGGTATTCCCCTGTTTTATGGTATGTTGTCCAAGAAGAATTGCTATAAGCTCATTGACAAGTTCAGTAAGAAATTAGATGCTTGGAAATCTAAAACTCTTAGTATGACTGGCTGTATTGAGTTAATCAAGTCTACTATTTCTACTCTTCACTTGCATTGGATGTATGCTTTCCCTTTGCCTGCTTCGGTTTTGGATTTTATTGATAAATTGGCTAGGGACTTTCTCTGGGGTAAATCTAATGGCATGAATCATCTTCATTTGGTTCCTTGGGAGAAGGTTACCCTTCCTACTAGTGAAGGAGGTTTGGGTATAAGACGGAGTAAGGATGTCTCTCGAGCTTGTTTGATCATGAATGCTTGGGATGTCTGTAACAAGAAAGACACCCTTTGGGTCAAATGGATATCTTCCAAGTATCTGAAGGATGATAATTTCTGGCAGATTGAAGAATCAGCTAATTATTCTTGGATGTTCAATATGGTGCTTTTTGTTAGGAAGCTTCTTTTATCTTTGATTGAGTTTCATATTGGGCCTAATTCCTCCTTTAAGATTTGGAAAGTTCCTTGGTGTGCTTCGAAGTTTCTCGGTGATTTGGTGGATATGAATCCGCTTAATTCTGGTATGGGTGCTAATGCTAACCTTGGATCTATTATTTCTAACTCTAAGTGGAATCCTCCTAAGTCGAGGGTTGCCCATGTTTTTCTGAAGTGTATGGAAGAGCATAATATTATCATTGAAGATGTTGATGGCTTGACTATTCTGGGGGATTCTAAGTCTAATCTTAAGAAGGTTTGGAATTCCATTCGTACAAAGGGAGAGTTCAGTAATCTGTACACTTGGTTTTGGTCTAGTAAAGCTCCTAAAAATTTTATCATCCATGCTTGGAAAGTGTGTCTTAACAAATTACCTACCTCTGATTATAGTAGGAGAAGAGGGATTACTTTGGCTTCTATTTGCTTTCTCTGTATGTGTAGCTATGAAGACACAAATCACGTTACTTTCACTTATGACTATGCAAGAAGTGTTTGGTTGGCTTGTGCAGATTTGCTTTCTATTGGCGGTCCTCCTAATAATTATGATGATCTTCTGTTTATCACCTCTAGTTCTGGGAAGAAGGCTGCTCTGTGCATTATGTATCATGTGTGGCGAGAAAGGAATTCTAGAGTCCATGATGATAAATGTAATCCGGTGAATGTGGTTGTCAAGAATATCAGGGATACTATCGGTATGATTATTTGATGGGTTTCCTGGAGCTTTTTCTGTTTGGAGCTGGACTTTTCTTCTTTGAGCTGTTATCCATTTCTATTAAGGGTTGAAGTGCCTTGTGGTGTTGCTGTTGTTGGTCAGGTTGATCTTCCATGTTTCTGAGCTGCTGATAGGGGTTGAACATTATAGACATGTTTGGTTTGTTGGTTATCTTCTTGTTTGTTGTTTGAAGCAAGGGTCGAGTCACCATCCTTTGGGATGTCAACGCTCCCCTTTTTGTTCTGAGGCCCATTTTTTAAGCTGCCGCTGTTTGGGTTTTTCTCGTGCCTATGGTGGTTGATCTTATCCTTCGGCAGTGGCAGAGATCTCCATAGTGCTTTCTTGAAGCTGCTGTTGTTGGGCTTGATCTTGCTTTGTTCTTTTGGGTTGGTTGGTGATGTTCTGTATGTTTTGGTATATTATGAACTCTTGGTTAGAGTTCTGTTGTTTTGGGGCGTATGAAGTTCTTTCTGATGGAGTTTCTGCTGTTTTTGAGGCTGCTCGTGGCTGGGATGCCTGTTTGCTCATATGGAGTTTTGGGTGGTGATGCCTATGGTGGTTGATCTTATCCTTCGGGAGTGGCATAGATCTCCATAGTGCTTTCTTGAAGCTACTGCTGTTGGGCTTGATCTTGTTTTGTTATTTTTGGGTTGGTTGGTGATGTTATGTATGTTTTGGTATCTTATGAACTCTTGGTTAGAGATCTGCTGAGTTTGGGGCGTATGAAGTTCTTCTATATATCCATTTTCTTTTTGATGGGGTTCTGCTGTTTTTGAGGTTGCTCATGGCTGGGATGCCTGTTTGCTCATATGGCCTTGTTGGTGTGCTATTTTTTGATGTTGTGGATGCTCAGCTTCTTGATTCTATTGGCAGAGTTCGTCCATAGTACTTTCTTGAAGCTGCTGTTATTTGGGTTTTCTCTCGTGCCTATGGTTGGATGATCTTATCCTACGGGAGTGGCAGAGATTTCCATAGTGCTTTCTTGAAGCTGCTGTTGTTTGGGTTTTCGTCTTTGCTCAGTGTTGTGAACGTTTGAAGGGCGACCTATCTTTGATCTTTTTAGGTGGAGCCGATGTTCCTTCTTGGACTTCTTTATGTTGTTTCCTGATGGTGTGCTGATCTTGATCTCCTTGCTATGCCCTTGATGGTGGAGAGTCTGGTTCTGGTTTCTTGTGGCTGAGGTTGTTTGTAGGCTCAGCCTTTTCAGATGTATAGTTAGTTTGTTTCTTTTTTGTCTCCTATTCCTTTTGGAGCTTTTTGTCTATCTTCTCCTGATGTAAAGATAGATAGTTTTAGTTTTCTTCTTTCCTTTTGAGTTGTTTATTCTTGGAAACAACTGAGTTTTTGTACAGACACAATGGAAAATAAAAAAAAAGCAACACGAGTTTTGGCCGACCAAAAAAAAAAGAGTAGAGATGGTACATCCCACCTTGCCAGTACACCTTTAAATCTAAGTTGAAACGTGTCGTTTATGCCTCTATATTACAATCATCTTGCTATCAAAGTTACTTCCATGGAAAATTGGTTTCGAACCTACTTGGGTCACCACACAATCCTTGGTCATTTCCTCTAGGTCTATAGGGTGCCGACACTTTTAGGGTCATCCCTCTTCCCTTATGCATCCAGAGAGTGCCCTACTCATCTGCCCTTTGGGTCCCATGAGTTCATGAAGGTGATCAATCTCCTAACCCATGGCCCTCAGACAATGATAGTTGTTACCTCCCGACCCTATGGTCATGTGCAACTAGGTAATTAGGCAAATCCTACTTCCATCGGTCTTATCCCTACCTAACCCTAGGATAGACTTAGGATTCTCTTATAGTACATGTTCATCTTAGAACCTTACCCAAGCCTTCATCATCTATCTCTCTGCATTCAAGGATTGACTTTCATCCTTTCATAGGGGTCATTGAGACCTACCTACCTTGGTCATGCCCCTATACTGATTACTGTCATGGTAACACATACAAATGCACTTAGAGATGGTTATCTATGGGTCTATAGGTTCATTCTCATACCATGTACTTTTCACTTAGCTTCTCAAGACCCTATGAGACCTCTCTAGGTTAACTTAAACCAAAAAAACTGGTATACACCCTACCAAAGGGTCCCTTTCCCGGGATGGGAGGAAAATTTCACCTTGCTAACAAAGGCCACAAACATCCTTGGGTCTAGCATGCTTAACCCTAGCAAGCTACTACGGCACAAAAAGACCACCTACTAAACCATGCTAGGTCATACTTGTTCTCATTCCTCAACATTGGGTCCAGATCATACCTTCCCATGTCATCAACTTAGTTGTGAGGGGTTCATCAAACATACCCTTAACTTAAGGGGTTTCTTTTTCCTCTACACATGCTCAAAACTATAGCGACTTACTTCTTGTCATGAGCATTAGGTACATCACTTCCCCTCTTAGGCCTAGGTACCCTAGGTTCACTTTTTGATGACCAACTACATGCTCAATCTATTAACCATGAATTAGGCATGTATAAGGCATGACACGCACTTCTTGTCATCCTTCTATTCGAACAACACGTTAGAGTCGAGTCCTCCTTAAGGACAACCAACAAGGCATAAGGCCCCACTAAACATCTCCAGGGTATACAGAACTTCTTCTTCCTTTCTCAGAAGGTAAACACTTATACCATAGGCACATAGGTTCCAGAAGCCTCATCCTCCCTCTCGGGTTTGTTCCCTCTAAAGACAACCAAGATATCACCATCATCCAGGGAACAAGCATGATGCCACCACTTTCATCCACTTAGGACGCATCATCCTCAACTCCCCACTTTTCCTCATATCTCGGAGTCTAGGTTTACAACCTTCTTGTTTGGGGTCCTGCTCTTTCTCTCTAGAACTAACCCTACAAACAACCTTACTACGTGAGGTTCTCTCTCCAAGAAGGTGGGTCAAGCTTACAAGAATTCCCCTTAAGATTATGTCTGCTCAAGGTTATCCATAACCCTATATGCTTGTCTCATAAGCTATCCATCCTACTTCCTTGTCCAGGGTTTTAACCTTTTGTTCATACTACTGATCTATTATGGGTGCCTACTATGCCATGCTCATATAAGCTCATGGGGTTTCCATAGGTTCTTCTCTAACCTCAACAATGAAGGAGCTATCCTTCACTCTCCACTGCTCGACCCTTCCCAGGGTTGGGTCGCTAATGGTACTCAGTCATCCAACCTCTCACGGCTCAAATGTCATCCAAGGCATGTCCATCTGAACACCTAGTCTAACTCATCATGCCATCTCTCTCTAACCTTCACTTAGGGTTAGGGTTAACATCATCCTCAGAGGATGTGCCAGGTCTCTACTTGTAATGGAGATCTCTATCTCCAAGACTCTATTTATCTATCCTCCTGATAAGAAGGTCTAGCCTCAGGTCTCTTCTGAAGGCATGACAACTTATGTCGTATGACCTAAGCATGTATCTATCCTTTAGTTTATACTTAATCTATTAAGCTTATGTCCATGATATCTTATTTACATGATTTTCATTAATTTGACGGAGGATTCCTTAGACCTTATTAACCTTACCCATACCTCAAGTGGGTGAGGAGAAGAGAGAAAACCCTAATCCTTAAGGTCCTTAACAGAATTTGTGATGAGAAGGGATGAATAAGATGAGAAAGTCCTAAATGTATCTTATTTCGATTCATACCCTAAGACTTTGGTCAGGCAGTCACATGGATCTGGGAGTCCTCATATTCTGACTAGCGGTGTGGAGGAAAATATTGCCAGCCTCCGGTCATGATCCTTTTCTAGACACCTCCGTCTTTCAGATAATCCTCTAATAACTCCCTTGGGTTCTATGGAGTTTGTAAAATTTAATAATTATTAATGGTTAAGTGAGGAAACTACACTCTGATACCAAATGTTACGACCCCACCTCCCGATAACCCCCAATTAAGGGAGACCGAGAGGTCGAAGCCGCACCCATAACTTCTGGATCAAAGGTTCGACACTTAATCAAGAACAATTATTAAATTTCAACAATATATACTGAAAAGTTGTAATAAAATTTTTCATACCTTTTGAAAATTTTGGATTTCTATCCATGTAAGCATTCTACTCTAACTAATCCTCCTTGAATTTTACTTCATGTATTTCACAATATGATGATTTATTGTTTGTCCTTTTGGCTTGAACCTAAAATGCTGTCAAACAAAACGTCGGCCAGTCGAAGCTGGTATGTGGGGGGAAACAATAAACATGCAACTATGATAACAATGTAATCATTCAATTAATCATTCAATAGCCAAGATTACATTTTAAATATAACTCCATGATCCATGAGTACCCTATCCTCTATGCTATCCCTGCAGTGGACCTAGATACTACCTTCCTTATGGTATATCCCCATTAATCCCTCATGGTCCCACCTATAGGTGAACCAGTTTCTAGGGTTGAGTCACATGGCACTACTCGTAAGTAGCCCACTCCTTAACTCATGGCACGGTAATGGGTCTCGTGGCACTACACTTGGTAGCCCAATTTCTAACCCACGATAACCTAGACCTTACTCTAGGTTACCCCTTTTAGCTTTTACAAGCCACAGAGGTGGACCCGGATCTAGCCAATTATACATGCATATTCATAGTGATAGTCATAGTCACTCTATAATTGCATGAAATAAAAGCATCCAACAATTATTTCAAGCCATGATGGAAACGTCGATAAAATCCTTGGAAAACTAGTCGGGATAATCATAAGCGTAACCACATACCTGACTTGACGATTTCACAAGCATTAAGAAATTCCAACCAAGAAAGAAATCCAAGCAAGCAATTCAACATAATTCCTGAAAAGAATGTGGACTCTATTTATTACATACTCTATCAAGAATCTACTTTATTGACTTGGATTCACTTTCTAGGGTTTCTAATCCAAATTAAGGTTTCATTAATCTTCATTAGGGTTTCTTAGATCAATTTCTCAAACTTTATCCCTTTTAGGTCAACAAACCCTAAAATACTCTTTTCTACTCAAATAAACCCTAATTACTCAAATTATCCATTTTAATAGTCTTTTATACCCAAATTGACTTAGGATCATCATATCCCTATTTATTCATGGATTTAAACAATTCAAACAATTAAAAGACATATTCACCTAAATTAGTGTTTTCAAGCTCATTAATGCATATTCATGCAAAAAACCCTAAATTAAGCCAATTACATAGAAAGATCATCTTTTTAGATCCTATCTTCACTTTTATCTATAACAAGTTAATATTGGCTTGAATTATCCAATGAACAACATTAAATCCATCCATCATCAAATCTAAGGGTTTTTCATTAATTACATCCTTAAAGATGATAACTTTATGTACTTTTCAAATTTCAATTATATTTATGCACATAATCTCTAAATTAAACTAATTACATGCAAAGTTCATCCTTTTCGATCTTAATGTACCTTTTTATAATTAACAGGTTAATATCAACTTTAATCACCATTAGCCTCTACCAATTACATTAATCATTTCAAAGTAGAGTTTATTAATCTTTAATTCATTAGAGTTGATAACTTACACTACTTTTTGAATAGCATGTAAAATTAGGCTTCAAACATAATTTCTTTGTATTCCTCTTGTTCTGAGGATCAATTTTCATATAAGACTTATTTTAATCTGAGTTACCCATATTTAATTATGAATTTAACAATGTTAATGGAACTCGACCAATAGAACATCACCACGTCAGCATAAGTACCATATTATTGACTTACTAGAATCCCACGAGAATTATATGGAAATTGTTGGTATTTATGCCCATAGAGCAAGTAATGTGATGATTGTAATGGTATACTTTGTAAATGACTTGAATAATAATAAAGGCAATTTCCAATCTATATGTTTAAACTATTTCTGAGATGATGGTGTAACATGATAGATGTCTAAAGAATGGTTTTACTCAATGACGTATGCTTTTAGGTTAAGGACCTAAACGATGAGATCGTACGGATGTTAAGAGTATACATTCTTGTTTAGTCCCTAGTCGGTTGTTATTGTGGAAATAACCATAGACATCAATAACACTGAAGACTAGATTGTGTGTTGGTTGATGACAGAATCTCATTAGTCATGATATGGTGATATCAAACCAAGCACATAGGTACTTGTTAGAGAACAAGGTACTGGACAGACCCACCGTGAGAGTGACACATGGAACCATGACATGGTAGTCACAGTCAGCTCTCACAGTGATGGTCGTGAGTGTGATTCTTAGACCTGAAATCACTGCACTCAACACATGTCGTTGGGTACACTTTGACATCATCAAATGCAGTCCTGAAACATGGGTTGTTATAAAGGTGATGATTGGGTGGCTTTGACACATGGGGCTTTTGAGGGGTGAGTGATAGATATGGGATTTGTCCCTCCTGAGGGAGTTTGATATCCTTGGCCACTTGATGAGTAGGATTGAGAAAGGCATGCGCATGCACGTGTGAATCAGTATATGATATTGATGTCACACACATCTCACCCAGTCTGCTCTGAGATCAAGGAAATGAATGAACATTGACAGGATGACTGTTCCATGCCTCGAGTTCATTCTGGATATCAGTGACAAAGGAATTATACATTCACTGTAACACCATTCACGGATTGTAAGATTGAAAGTTGTTCTCCAACTTTCTACTTTCACTTGGGTAGCACTGATGTGTGACTAGGCACCGCTCTTTGCTTGTGAAGTCATAAGTGTTATGGACTCTCACTGCCAACGTGAAATGGACCTGCAGGGTCACACACATAGGATTTAACCTGGAAGAGGAGTTTTGTCCACAAAGCAATGTTTAGATTGGTTACTAAAGGAGTTTAGTAGTTCAATTAAACACTCAATTAATCGATAGCTCGATATCATATATTTCAAGGTGTTGGACGCGTTGATTGGAGTATCGGATTGATTGAAATCGCAATTGATTGATTTTTTGCCCAACCTGTGCTCCCAACCGATCGACTCATGTGATGAACCGGTCGGCTGGGGTAGCTGAATCGGTCGGCTGGAGTGTCCAACCGATCAGCTCATGCCCAGGTTGAAATGACTGGTTCAAGGGTTGAACCGATCGGCTCAACTAGTGCAACCGAGCAGTTGGCAAAGTCATGTCGGCAAGGATTTTTCTTTGGTTTCAAATTGCCCAATTCGATTGGGAATTAAATTGGTATTTGATACCAATTGGGAAAGAAATAAGGAAAGTCTTTTTGAGCCGGATCAGGACCGTGAACCGGTCGGTTCAGGGCACCAATCGATCGATTGGAGTGCCCCAAACGATCGGCTCAGGTCCAACCGGCCGGCTCAATGGTCGAACCGATCGGCTCAACAGTGAACCGATCGTTTCAGGTGCCGAGCCAGTTGCTTTTTGTGGAAAATCTCAAACCCTTCTACTCATGCATTAGTCCCATATTGTCGGGCATAGAGAACCATGTCCCATGACCCTCCTATATATATAGGGGTAGTGGGGGCTTCTCAAAGTACAACTCAGTGCAAGTTGGTTGCTCTGCAAAGTTGTCCTTCTCTCTGGTTTTGGTAACCGAGAGAGAGCTCGAGCAAGTGCTTCCCGCAAAGGGAGGTGCAGCAAGGGAAAGACAACTGCAGTTGCAATTAGCAAGCAGGAGAGTGTGTTGGCGACTAGTACATCAATAGGAGGGTGTGACTCCTTCCACTTCCTTGTGGGACAAGGAGAGTGGAGTTCCAGGTGGTCCGTGTGGACTGCTTCAGAGGCGGGAGGTCACTGCCGCTTAGGAGGACAACTGTCAACCGACAATCCCGTAGGAGGAGGAGTCTTCAGTCCCGGTGCGACCAGGAGCTGTACAGACACCGTCCAAGACCGGAGGTGAAGACCGCGCAAGGCGCGTGGTACTGTCTCCGAGCAAGCCTCGGGACAAGGTATGATTCACAAACCATCTTTCCTATTATATAGACATTGACGTGTTTCCTTGTTCTGGGTTTTTGGGAGAAAAATTTTCTTTCCGCTACCTTCTCTCCTCCTCTAAAACCTAACAGTGGTATCAGAGCCACGTCAACTGTTCTATATTTTAGGATTATCGATATGATCGATTTTGGTTTGTCGCCTTTATTTATTTCATGTGATGCGAATAATATCGGCTTTATACATGTCCCATCCACAAATCCCAAATATACATATATGATATGTAATATTAATGCACTCGATACGCGTCGCCCTTAAATGAGTTTTGTGGTGGATGTGTAGCATGATTATGGCCTATAAACCCCTATATCTGTGTATGGTTGTCTGTGTGGTTGCTTGTGTTTGGTTATGGAGGAGGCAGAGAAGCAGCGGAAACAAAAAAAAATTCTCCCCAAACCCAGAACAAAAGGAATCACGTCAACATCTATATAATAGGAAAGATGGTTTGTGAATCATACCTTGTCCCGAGGCTTGCTCGGCGACAGTTCCACGCGCCTTGCGCGGTCTTCACCTTCGGTCTTGGATGGTGTCTGTGCAGCTCCTGGTCACACCGGGACTGAAGACTCCTCCTCCTACCGAACTGTCAGATGACAGTTGTCCTCCTGAGCGGCAGTGACCTCCCGCCTCTGAAGTAGTCCACACGGACCACCTGGAACTCCACTCTCCTTATCCCACAAGGAAGTGGAAGGAGTCGCACCCTCCTGTTGACGTACTAGTCACCAACACACTCTCCTGCTGTCAATTGCAACTGCAGTTGTCCTTCCCTTGTTGCACCTCCCTTTGCGGGAAGCACTTGCTCGGGCTCTCTCTCGGTTACCAAAACCAGAGAGAACGACAACTTTGTAGAGCAATCAACTTGCACTGAGTTGTACTTTGAGAAGCCCCCAATACCCCTATATATATAGGCGGGTCATGGGACAGGGTTATCTGTGCCCGGCAATACGGGACTAAAGCAGGAGTAGAAGGGTTCGGGATTTTCCACAAAAAGCAACCATCTCGCAACCTGAAATGATCGGCTCACAACTGAACCGATCGGTTCGGCCATTGAGCCGATCGGTTGGACCTGAGCCGATCGTTTGGGGCACTCCAACCGATCAGTTGGTGCCCTGAACTGATCGGTTCATAGTCCTAATCCGGCTCAAAAAGACTTTCCTTGTTTTGTTCCCAATTGGTATCGAATACCAATGTTATTCCCAATCGAATTGGGCAATTTGAAACCAAAGGAAAATTCTTGTCGACATGACTTTTCCCAATTGGTCGGTTGCACCAGTTGAGCCTATCGGTTCAACCCTTGAACTGGTCGTTTCAACCTGGGCATGAGCCGATCGGCCTGGACACTCCAGTCGACCGGTTTAGCAACCTCAGCCGACCGGTTCATCACTTGAACCGATCGGTTGGGAGCATAGGTTGGGCAAAATCAGTCAATTGCGATTTCAATCAATCTGATACTCTAATCAATGCGTCCAACACCTTGAACCATACGATATTGAGCCATCGACTGATTGAGTGTTTAATTGAACTACTAAACTCCTTTAGTAATCAATCTAAACATTGCTTGTGGACAAAACTCCTCTTCCAGGTTAAATCCTATGTGTGTGACCCTGCAGGTCCATTTCACGTTGGCAGTGAAAGTCCATAACACTTATGACTTCACAAGCAAAGAGCGGTGCCTAGTCACACATCATTGCTACCCAAGTGAAAGTAGAAAGTTGGAGAACAACTTTCATCCTACAATCCGTGAATGGTGTTACAGTGAATGTATAATTCCTTTGTCACTGATATCCAGAATGAACTCGAGGCATGGAACAATCATCCTGTCAATGTTCATTCATTTCCTTGATCTCAGAGTAGACCGAGTGAGATGTGTATGACATCAATATCACATATTGATTCACACGTGCATGCGCATGCCTTTCTCAATCCTACTCATCAAGTGGCCAAGGATATCAAACTCCCTCAGGTGGGACAAATCCCATATCTATCACTCACCCCTCAAAAGCCCCATGTGTCAAAGCCACCCAATCATCACCTTTATAACAACCCATGTTTCAGGACTGCGTTTGATGATGTCAAAGTGTACCCAACAACATGTGTTGAGTGTAGTGATTTCAGGTCTAAGAATCACACTCACCACCATCACTGTGAGAGCTGACTGTGACTACCATGTCATGGTTCCATGTGTCACTCTCACGGTGGGTCTGTCCGGTACCTTGTTCTCTAACAAGTACCTATGTGCTTGGTTTGATATCACCATATCATGACTAATGAGATTCTGTCATCAACCAACACACAATCTAGTCTTTAGTGTTATTGATGTCTATGGTTATTTCCACAATAACAACCGACTAGGGACTATACAAGAATGTATACTCTTAACATCCGTATGATCTCATCGTTTAGGTCCTCAACCCAAAAGCATACGTCATTGATTAAAACAATCTTTAGACATCTATCATGTTACACCATCATTTCAGAAACAGTTTAAACATATAGATTGGAAATTGCCTTTATTATTATTCAAATCATTTACAAAGTATTCCCATTACAATCATCATATGACTTGCTCTATGGGCATACATACCAACAGACTCCCACTTGCACTTAGATCCAGTCACCAAGGAAATGCAGTCCTTGTGACCTAGCATGACCATCATGCTTCTGCTGAGAAAGGGCCTTAGTCAGTGGATCAGCTATGTTGTCTTCAGTTGGTACTTTGCAAATCTTCACATCTCCTCGTTGTACGATCTCTCGTATGAGATGGAAGCGCCGCAGTATGTGCTTGGACCGCTGATGTGACCTGGGCTCCTTAGCTTGTGCAATAGCTCCATTATTGTCACAATAAAGCTCAATTGCATCACAGCTACTGGGAACTACACCAAGTTCAGAAATGAACTTCCTGATCCACACAGCCTCCTTTGCTGCATGCGAAGCAGCAATATACTCGGCCTCTGTAGTAGAATCGGCAACTGTTTCTTGCTTGGAACTCTTCCATCTCACAACTCCATTATTAAGGCAAAACACAAATCCTGACTGCGATCTGTAATCATCTTTATCGGTTTGGAAGCTTGCATCGGTGTAACCCTTTACAACCAGCTCTTCCTCGCCGTCGTACACAAGAAACTGATCCTTAGTCCTTCGCAAGTACTTGAGAATGTTCTTCACGGCTGTCCAGTGAGCATCCCCGGGATCTGACTGGTACCTGCTCGTCATGCTTAGAGCATACGAGACATCTGGGTGTGTGCACAACATAGCATACATGATGGATCCAATGGTTGATGCATATGGGATCCCATTCATACGCTCCCTCTCTTCACAAGATTGGGGACATTGAGCTCTAGAGACGGTAACTCCATGTAGCATAGGGATGTTGCCTCTCTTTGAGTTCTCCATGTTGAACCGCTTCAGCACCTTGTCAATGTACGTTCTCTGACTTAGTCCGAGAAGCCTTCTAGATCTATCTCTATAGATCTTAATTCCTATAATGTAGGATGCTTCTCCTAAGTCCTTCATTGAGAAAGTTTTCCCAAGCCAAGTCTTTACCTTCTCTAAGGCTAAGACATCATTCCCCATCAAAAGTATGTCATCCACATACAATATGAGGAATGTGGTCGAGCTCCCACTAACCTTCTTGTACACACAAGGTTCATCTTCATTTTGAATAAAGCCAAACACTTTGACTTCTTCATCAAATCGAAGATTCCAACTCCGAGATCCTTGCTTCAATCCATAGATTGACCTTTGCAGTTTACAGACTTTATTGGCATTCTTTGGATCTACAAAACCTTCACGCTGTGTCATATACACATCCTCATGAATATTCCCGTTAAGGAATGCGGTTTTAACATCCATCTGCCAAATCTCATAGTCATAGTAAGCTGCAATAGCAAGCATGATCCTGATGGACTTAATCATGGCAACTGGAGAAAAGTTTTCGTCATAGTCAACACCTTGAATTTGTCGAAAACCCTTCGCAACCAATCTGCCTTTATAAGTTTGCACATTGCCATCCATGTCGGTCTTTTTCTTGAAGACCCACTTGCACCCTATGGGTTTTACCCCTTCGGGTGGTTCCACCAAAGTCCATACTTTGTTGGAGTACATGGATTCCATCTCGGATCTCATGGCTTCTAGCCATTTCTCAGAATCTGGTCCCTCCATAGCCTCTACGTAGGTAGTTGGATCATCATCTATGATCAACTCTCCACCTTCCTGAGTTACAAGGTATCCAAACCTCTCAGGTTCAAGGCGAGTCCTACTAGATCTACGAGGTCATTGTGTTACCTGAGGAGACTGAGATTCCACAACACCTTGTGAATCTCTATTTTCCTCTGGTACATCTACCGGTTCATTGTTTTCTTGTTGGGCTTGAACCTCTTCAAGCTCTATTTTCCTCCCACTGCTTCCTTTGGAAATAAATTCCTTTTCTAGGAACACAGCTATCCTGGCAACAAACACTTTGTTGTCACTAGGGTGGTATAAATAGTATCCCCTCGTTTCTTTGGGGTATCCAACAAAATAACATTTATCGGATTTGGGTCCAAGCTTATCAGGAAACATTTTCCTAACGTAAGCCTCACAACCCCAAATCTTCAGAAAAGACAAATCGGGACGCTTCCCAGTCCATATCTCATGTGGTGTCTTTTGAACCGATTTAGATGGCACACAGTTAAGTGTAAAAGCAACGGTTTCAAGAGCATAACCCCAGAAAGAAATCGGAAGATCAGCAAAAATCATCATAGATCGCACCATATCTAACAATGTGCGATTCCTTCTTTCAGACACACCATTATTTTGTGGTGTTCCAGGCGGAGTCCATTGTGATACAATACCACGGGCTCGCAGAAGGTCCTCAAACTCCTGGCTCAAGTATTCTCCACCTCGATCAGAACGAAGTACCTTAATACTTTTACCAAGCTGGTTCTGTACTTCATTCATGAAATCCTTGAACCTTTCAAGGGTTTCTGACTTATGCTTCATCAGGTACACATAGCCATACCTACTGAAGTCATCAGTAAAGGTAATGAAGTACTGATACCCACCTCTGGCATTAGTTCTAAAAGGCCCACATACATCAGTATGTATGAGTCCTAATAGATCACTAGCTCTTTCACCTTTACCTGAAAAGGGAGTCTTGGTCATCTTGCCCAACAAACAAGATTCACATGTCTCTATTGATTCATAATCAAAAGAGTCTAGATAACCATATTTATGGAGTCTAGAAATGTGCTTCTCATTTATGTGCCCTAGACGACAATGCCAGAGATATGTTTCGTTTGAGTCGTTGAGTTTTTGCCTTTTGGTGTTTACGTTGTATACACTTGTCTCCAAATCTATCAAGTATAGACCATAAGACATAGGGGCACTGCCATAAAAGATCCCATCTTTAGAAATGGAACACTTTCCATTCTTAATAAGAAATTCAAATCCATCTTTGTCCAAATAAGAGACGAAAATGATGTTCCTATTTATGGCAGGTACATAATAGCAGTTCTTCAACTCTATTATTAGCCCACTAGGTAGAGTTAACTCATAGGTTCCTACGGCACTGGCGGCAACTCTTGCCCCATTAGCAACACGTAGTTCAACCTCGCCTTTCCCCAAAGGCCTACTTCTCTTAAGATCCTTCACATTTGAAGAAATGTGAGATCCGCATCCGGTATCAAGTACCCATGATGAAGAAGTAGTAAAGTTAATCTCTATCACGTATACACCATAAGTAGAGATCTCTATCTCCAACTTCTTCTTCCATTGTTCCTTCCATCCTCTCCATGTAGAAGAAATTGGTTTGGCGAGAGAACACTTCTCTCCCTTACCTCCTTTCCTCTTCACCAACGCATTAAGCGTACATAGAGTGGATTCTAAGGCTCTTGGTATATCTGGATTGTGCAGAACACTTCTCACAGTCCTCAACCAGTTATGGAATTTATTCTCAATTAATTTGCCCATTTTAAAAGATGATTCTTTTGCCATTCTACAAGAAAAAATTTTGCATTTGTCAAAACCTTTTTGATTTTATATGAATTAAATTTGACGATAGTTAATTAGGCCTTTAATTAATTACCGCTCCCACTATTTTGACTCAAATTGATAGCCCTCACCATCAATTCGGAAGATTGCAGCGTACAATCTTCTAGTGGGTCAAGATCCTGAAATCCTCTGAGCCATGGACCAGCTTGGGCTGTCACCCACAACTCAGATCTTCCAGGTAGGCAACTCTTGCCAATTGCATCATATGCAACTCTTGAAAGATGTCATGTGCAACTCCTTGCAATGAACATCCCCATGCCTTAAGGCGCTAGATCCTATCTAGGTCACCTTGTTAAGTCCGACCCAAAGCCAACACGATGAACATGCACCCTGCTTGGGCAGACCCACACATTCATCCTTCACGCTTCCACGAGATAGACGGTGCACCACGCTTGGGCGTGCCCACACTTAGTCGATCAATTTTTTCACGTGTGTCGCATTTGGAAGGCATCTAAAACTTAATATTTAATGAGGGATTTGGTTTTTATATACATATACATATCCAATCACCACAATATATAGTACGTATCATATACATGCTATATTCCACAGAAAACATGCATAAACGATAAAAAGCAATGATTATGGCCATCCTATTTGTGATTCCTCGAGCCAAGAGGAATCACGGTCATCTAGGTCTACATCACATGCAACATGTACAAGATGAAATTTGTGCCTGCCTTTCTGGGTTTGATCAGCTCATCTCCATGACTGATCGGCTCGCCATCAGGTAGGTGGTTCGGGTGCCACCATTCGATCGACTGGCGCCTCCATCCGATCGGTTCACCGGTCATCGTGCATCTCCACAGGTCGCCACCCGTTCCTCGAATCGGCCGTCTAGACCACCAACCGATCGATTCACTCCTTGAACCGATTGTCTTCAGGTCGTCCGCCGTTCTTTGACATAACAGGAAATAAAATCTATCCTATTTTACAATTGAATTGAGAAACCCCGAGTTACATTCGGGGGGAGCAAAGGTAGGAAAAGAATTCTCGAATTATTTCGAGTTACATCAGGAATATGAGAAAGGGAATCGGTGCGCAGACCGAGATGCAAGCAACCACACAAACAACCATACACAGATATAGGGGTTTATAGGCCATAATCATGCTACGCATCCACCACAAAACTCGTTTAAGGGTGACGCGTATCGAGTGCATTAATATTACATATCATATATGTATATTAGGGATTTGTGGATTGGACATGTATAAAGCCGATATTATTCACATCGCATGCAATAAATAAAGGCGACAAACCAAAATCGATCATATCGATAATCCTAAAATATAGAGCGGTTGACCTGGCTCTGATACCACTGTTTGGTTATGGAGGAGGCAGAGAAGCAGCGGAAACAAAAAAAATTTCTCCCCAAACCCAGAACAAAAGGAATCACGTCAACATCTATATAATAGGAAAGATGGTTTGTGAATCATACCTTGTCCCGAGGCTTGCTCGGTGACAGTGCCACGCGCCTTGCGCGGTCTTCACCTCCGGTCTTGGACGGTGTCTGTGCAGCTCCTAGTCTAACCAGGACTGAAGACTCCTCCTCCTACCAAACTGTCAGATGACAGTTGTCCTCCTGAGCGGCAGCGACCTCCCGCCTCTGAAGTAGTCCACACGGACCACCTGGAACTCCACTCTCCCTGTCCCACAAGAAAGTGGAAGGAGTCGCACCCTCCTGCTGACGTACTAGTCGCCAACACACTCTCCTACTGTCAATTGCAACTGCAGTTGTCCTTCCCTTGCTGCACCTCCCTTTGCGGGAAGCACTTGCTCGGGCTCTCTCTCGGTTACCAAAACCAGAGAGAACGTCAACTTTGCAGAGCAATCAACTTGCACTGAGTTGTACTTTGAGAAGCCCCCAATACCCCTATATATATAGGCGGGTCATGGGACAGGGTTCTCTGTGCCCGGCAATACGGGACTAAAGCAGGAGTAGAAGGGTTCGGGATTTTCCACAAAAAGCAACCATCTCGCAACCTGAAATGATCGGTTCACAACTGAACCGATCGGTTCGGCCATTGAGCCGATCGGTTGGACCTGAGCCGATCGTTTGGGGCACTCCAAGCGATCAGTTGGTGCCCTGAACCGATCGGTTCATATTCCTAATCCGGCTCAAAAAGACTTTCCTTGTTTCGTTCCCAATTGGTATCGAATACCAATGTTATTCCCAATCGAATTGGGCAATTTGAAACCAAAGGAAAATTCTTGCCGACATGACTTTTCCCAACTGGTCGGTTGCACCAGTTGAGCCGATCGGTTCAACCCTTGAACCAGTCATTTCAACCTGGGCATGAGCCGATCGGCCTGGACACTCCAGCCGACCGGTTCAGCAACCTCAGCTGACCGGTTCATCACATGAACCGATCGGTTGGGAGCACAGGTTGAGCAAAATTAGTCAATTGCGATTTCAATCAATCCGATACTCCAATCAATGCGTCCAACACCTTGAACCATACGATATTGAGCTATCGACTGATTGAGTGTTTAATTGAACTACTAAACTCCTTTAGTAATCAATCTAAACATTGCTTGTGGACAAAACTCCTCTTCCAGGTTAAATCCTATGTGTGTGACCCTGCAGGTCCATTTCACGTTGGTAGTGAAAGTCCATAACACTTATGACTTCACAAGCAAAGAGCGGTGACTAGTCACACATCATTGCTACCCAAGTGAAAGTAGAAAGTTGGAGAACAACTTTCATCCTACAATCCGTGAATGGTGTCACAGTGAATGTATAATTCCTTTGTCACTGATATCCAGAATGAACTCGAGGCATGGAACAGTCATCCTATCAATGTTCATTCATTTCCTTGATCTCAGAGTAGACCGAGTGAGATGTGTATGACATCAATATCACATATTGATTCACACGTGCATGCGCATGCCTTTCTCAATCCTACTCATCAAGTGGCCAAGGATATCAAACTCCCTCAGGAGGGACAAATCCCATATCTATCACTCACCCCTCAAAAGCCCCATGTGTCAAAGCCACCCAATCATCACCTTTATAACAACCCATGTTTCAGGACTGCGTTTGATGATGTCAAAGTGTACCCAACGACATGTGTTGAGTGCAGTGATTTCAGGTCTAAGAATCACACTCACCACCATCACTGTGAGAGCTGACTGTGACTACCATGTCATGGTTCCATGTGTCACTCTCACGGTGGGTCTGTCCGGTACCTTGTTCTCTAACAAGTACCTATGTGCTTGGTTTGATATCACCATATCATGACTAATGAGATTCTATCATCAACCAACACACAATCTAGTCTTTAGTGTTATTGATGTCTATGGTTATTTCCACAATAACAACCGACTAGGGACTATACAAGAATGTATACTCTTAACATCCGTATGATCTCATCGTTTAGGTCCTCAACCCAAAAGCATACGTCATTGAGTAAAACAATCTTTAGACATCTATCATGTTACACCATCATCTCAGAAACAGTTTAAACATATAGATTGGAAATTGCCTTTATTATTATTCAAATCATTTACAAAGTATTCCCATTACAATCATCATATGACTTGCTCTATGGGCATACATACCAACAGCTTGCATCTCGGTCTGCGCACCGATTCCCCTCTCTTATTCCTTATGTAACTTGAAATAATTCGAGATTCTTTCCTACCTTTGCTCCCCCCGAATGTAACTCGGGGTTTCTCCTTTTAAGCAATGTAATAATAGGATAGATTATATTTCCTATTATGACAAAGAACGGCTGGTTCGAGGAACGAGACGAGCGTGTGGCGACCTGATGAGATGCACGATGACCGATGAACCGATCGGCTGGGGGAGCCAGTCGATCGGCTGGTGGCACCCGAACAACCAACCTGATGGCGAGCCGATCGGTCATGGAGATGAGTTGATCAAACCTAGAAAGGCGGGCATAGATTTCATCTTGTAAAGGTTGCATGTGATGTAGACCTAGATGACCGTGATTCCTCTTGGCTCGAGGAATCACAATAGGATGGACATAATCATTGCTTTTTTTATTGTTTTGCATGTTTTTTGTGGGATATAGCATGTATATGATACTACTATATATTGTGGTGATTGGATATGTATATGTATATAAAAACCAAATCCCTCATTAAATATTAAGTTTTAGATGCCTTCCAAATGCGACACACATGAAAAGCTTGATCGACCAAATGTGGGCACGCCCTAGCGTGGTGCACCGTCTATCTTGTGGAAGCGTGAAGGATGAATGTGTGGGTCTGCCCTAGCAGGGTGCATATTCATCGTGTTGGCTTTGGGTCGGACTTAACAAGGTGATCTAGATGGGATCTAGTACCTTGAGGCATGGAGATGATCATTGCAAGGAGTTGCATATGACATCTTGCAAGAGTTGCATATGATGCAATTGGCAAGAGTTGCCTACCTGAGAGATCTGAGTTGTGAGTGACAGCCCTAGATGGTCCATGGCTTAGAGGATTTCAGGATCTTGACCCACTAGAAGATTGTACACTGCAATCTTCCGAATTGATGGTGAGGGCTATCAATTTGAGTCAAAATAGTGGGAGCGGTAATTAATTAAAGGCCTAATTAACTATCATCAAATTTATTCAAATCAAATCAAAAAGGTTTTGACAAATGCAATTTTCTCTTGTAGAATGGCAAAAGAATCATCTTTTAAAATGGGCAAATTAATTGAGAATAAATTCCATAACTGGTTGAGGACTGTGAGAAGTGTTGTGCACAATCCAGATATACCAGGACCCTTAGAATCCACTCTATGTACGCTTAATGCGTTGGTGAATAAGAAAGTAGGTAAGGGAGAGAAGTGTTCTCTCACCAAACCAATTTCTTCTACATGGAGAGGATGGAAGGAACAATGGAAGAAGAAGTCAGAGATAGAGATCTCTACTTCTAGTGTATACGTGATAGAGATTAACTTTACTACTTCTTCATCATGGGTACTTGATACCGGATGCGGATCTCACATTTGTTCAAATGTGAAGGATCTTAAGAGAAGTAGGCCTTTAGGGAAAGGCGAGGTTGAACTACGTGTTGCTAATGGGGCAAGAGTTGCCGCCAGTGCCGTAGGAACCTATGAGTTAACTCTACCTAGTGGGCTAATAATAGAGTTGAAGAACTGTTATTATGTACCTGCCATAAATAGGAATATCATTTCCGTCTCTTGTTTGGACAAAGATGGATTTGAATTTCTTATTAAGAATGGAAGGTGTTCCATTTCTAAAGATGGGATCTTTTATGGCAGTGCCCCTATGTCTTATGGTCTATACTTGATAGACTTGGAGACAAGTGTGTATAACGTAAACACCAAAAGGAAAAACCTCAACGACAAACAAAACATATCTCTGGCATTGTCGTCTAGGGCACATAAATGAGAAGCGCATTTCTAGACTCCATAAAGATGGTTATCTAGACTCTTTTGATTATGAATCAATAGAGACATGTGAATCTTGTTTGTTGGGAAAGATGACCAAGACTCCCTTTTCAGGTAAAGGTGAGAGAGCTAGTGATCTATTAGGACTCATACATACTGATGTATGTGGGACTTTTAGAACTAATGCTAGAAATGGGTATCAGTACTTCATTACCTTTACTGATGACTTCAGTAGGTATGGCTATGTGTACCTGATGAAACATAAGTCAGAAACCCTTGAAAAGTTCAAGGATTTCATGAATGAAGTACAGAACCAGCTTGGTAAAAGTATTAAGGCATTTCGTTCCGATCGAGGTGGAATATACTTGAACCAGGAGTTTGAGGACCTTCTGCGAGCCCGTGGTATTGTATCACAGTGGACTCCGCCTGGAACACCACAACTTAATGGTGTGTCTGAAAGAAGGAATCGCACATTTTTATATATGGTGTGATCAATGATGAGTTTTGCTGATCTTCCAATTTCTTTCTGGGGTCATGCTCTTGAAACCGCCGCGTTTACGCTAAATCGTGTGCCATCTAAGTCGGTTCAAAAGACACCATATGAGATACAATACCACGGGCTGTGAGGCTTACGTCAAGAAAATGTTTCCTGATAAGCTTGGACCCAAATCCGATAAATGTTATTTTGTTGGATATCCCAAGCAAACAAGGGGATATTACTTATACCACCTAACTGACAACAAAGTGTTTGTTGCCAGGGATGCTGTATTCCGAGAGAGGGAATTCATTTCTAAAGGAAATAGTGGGAGGAATATAGAGCTTGAAGAGATTCAAGCCCAACAAGAAAACATTGAACCGATAGATGTACCAGAGGAACATAGAGATTCACAAGGTGTTGTGGAATCTCAGTCTCCTCGGGTAACACAAGGACCTCGTAGATCTAGTAGGACTCACCTTGAACCTGAGAGGTTTGGATACCTTGTAACTCAGGAAGGTGGAGAGTTGATCATAGATGATGATCCAACTACCTACGTAGAGGCTACGGAGGGACCAGATTCTGAGAAATGGCTTGAAGCCATGAGATCCGAGATGGAATCCATGTACTCCAACAAAGTATGGACTTTGGTGGAACCACCCGAAGGGGTAAAACCCATAGGGTGCAAGTGGGTCTTTAAGAAGAAGACCGACATGGATGGCAATGTGCAAACATATAAAGGTAGATTGGTTGCAAAGGGTTTTCGACAAATTCAAGGTGTTGACTATGACGAAACCTTTTCTCCAGTTGCCATGATTAAGTCCATCAGGATCATGCTTGCTATTGCAGCCTACTATGACTATGAGATTTGGCAGATGGATGTTAAAACTGCATTCCTTAACGGGAATATACATGAGGATGTGTACATGACACAGCCTGAAGGTTTTATAGATCCAAAGAATGCCAATAAAGTTTGTAAGCTGCAAAGGTCAATCTATGGATTGAAGCAAGCATCTCGGAGATGGAATCTTCGATTTGATGAGGAAGTCAAAGTGTTTGGCTTCATTCAAAACGAAGATGAACCTTGTGTGTACAAGAAGGTTAGTGGGAGCTCGACCACATTCCTCATATTGTATGTGGATGACATACTTTTGATGGGGAATGATGTCTTAGCCTTAGAGAAGGTAAAGATTTGGCTTGGGAAAACTTTCTCAATGAAGGACTTAGGAGAAGCATCCTACATTCTAGGAATTAAGATCTATAGAGATAGATCTAGAAGGCTTCTCGGACTAAGTCAGAGCATGTACATCGACAAAGTGCTGAAGCGGTTCAGCATGGAGAACTCAAAGAGAGGCAACGTTCCCATGCTACATGGTGTCACCGTCTCTAGAGCTCAATGTCCCCAATCTTATGAAGAGAGGGAGCGTATGAATGGGATCCCATATGCATCAGCCATTGGATCCATCATGTACGCTATGTTTTGCACATGCCCAGATGTCTCGTATGCTCTCAGCATGATGAGCAGGTACCAGTCAGATCCCGGGGATGCTCACTAGACAGCCGTAAAGAACATCCTCAAGTACTTGCGAAGGACTAAGGATCAGTTTCTTGTGTACGGCAGCAAGGAAGAGCTGGTTGTAAAGGGTTACACCGATGCAAGCTTCCAAACCAATAAATATGATTACAAATCGCAGTCAGGATTTGTGTTTTTCCTTAATAATGGAGTTGTGAGCTGGAAGAGTTCCAAGCAAGAAACAATTGTCGATTCTACTACAGAGGTCGAGTATATTGCTGCTTCACATGCAGCAAAGGAGGCTGTGTGGATCAGGAAGTTCATTTCTGAACTTGGTGTAGTTCCCAGTAGCTGTGATGCAATTGAGCTTTATTGTGACAATAATGGAGCTATTGCACAAGCTAAGGAGCCCAGATCACATCAGTGGTCCAAGCACATACTGCGGCGCTTCCATCTCATACGAGAGATCATACAACGAGGAGATGTGAAGATTTGCAAGGTACCAACTGAAGACAACATAGCTGATCCACTGACTAAGGCCCTTTCTCAGCAGAAGCATGATGGTCATGCTAGGTCACAAGGAATGAGATTCCAAGGTGACTGGCTCTAAGTGCAAGTGGGAGTCTGTTGGTATGTATGCCCATAGAGCAAGTCATGTGATGATTGTAATGGGATACTTTGTAAATGATTTGAATAATAATAAAGGAAATTTCCAATCTATATGTTTAAACTATTTCTGAGATGATGGTGTAACATGATAGATGTCTAAAGAATGGTTTTACTCAATGACGTATGCTTTTAGGTTAAGGACCTAAACGATGAGATCGTACGGATGTTAAGAGTATACATTCTTGTTTAGTCCCTAGTCGGTTGTTATTGTGGAAATAACCATAGACATCAATAACACTGAAGACTAGATTGTGTGTTGGTTGATGATAGAATCTCATTAGTCATGATATGGTGATATCAAACCAAGCACATAGGTACTTGTTAGAGAACAAGGTACCAGACAGACCCACCGTGAGAGTGACACATGGAACCATGACATGGTAGTCACAGTCAACTCTCACAGTGATGGTGGTGAGTGTGATTCTTAGACCTGAAATCACTGCACTCAACACATGTCGTTGGGTACACTTTGACATCATCAAACGCAGTCCTGAACCATGGGTTGTTATAAAGGTGATGATTGGGTGGCTTTGACACATGGGGCTTTTGAGGGGCGAGTGATAGATATGGGATTTGTCCCTCCTGAGGGAGTTTGATATCCTTGGCCACTTGATGAGTAGGATTGAGAAAGGCATGCACATGCACGTGTGAATCAGTATATGATATTGATGTCACACACATCTCACCCAGTCTGCTCTGAGATCAAGGAAATGAATGAACATTGACAGGATGACTGTTCCATGCCTCGAGTTCATTCTGGATATCAGTGACAAAGGAATTATACATTCACTGTAACACCATTCACGGATTGTAAGATTGAAAGTTGTTCTCCAACTTTCTACTTTCACTTGGGTAGCACTGATGTGTGACTAGGCACCGCTCTTTGCTTGTGAAGTCATAAGTGTTATGGACTCTCACTGCCAACGTGAAATGGACCTGCAGGGTCACACACATAGGATTTAACCTGGAAGAGGAGTTTTGTCCACAAAGAAATGTTTAGATTGGTTACTAAAAAGTTTAGTAGTTCAATTAAACACTCAATTAATCGATAGCTCGATATCATATGGTTCAAGGTGTTGGACGCGTTGATTGGAGTATCGGATTGATTGAAATCGCAATTGATTGATTTTTTGCCCAACCTGTGCTCCCAACCGATCGACTCATGTGATGAACCGGTCGGCTGGGGTAGCTGAACCGGTCGGCTGGAGTGTCCAACCGATCGACTCATGCCCAGGTTGAAATGACCGGTTCAAGGTTGAACCGATCGGCTCAACTGGTGCAACCGAGCAGTTGGCAAAGTCATGTCGGCAAGGATTTTTCTTTGGTTTCAAATTGCCCAATTCGATTGGGAATTAAATTGGTATTTGATACCAATTGGGAAAGAAACAAGGAAAGTCTTTTTGAGCCAGATCAGGACCGTGAACCGGTCAGTTCAGGGCACCAATCGATCGATTGGAGTGCCCCAAACGATCGGCTCAGGTCCAACCGGTCGGCTCAATGGTCGAACCGATCGACTCAACATTGAACCGATCGTTTCAGGTGTCGAGCCAGTTGCTTTTTGTGGAAAATCTCGAACCCTTCTACTCCTGCATTAGTCCCATATTGTCGGGCATAGAGAACCCTGTCCCATGACCCTCCTATATATATAGGGGTAGTGGGGGCTTCTCAAAGTTCAACTCAGTGCAAGTTGGTTGCTCTGCAAAGTTGTCCTTCTCTCTGGTTTTGGTAACCGAGAGGGAGCTCGAGCAAGTGCTTCCCGCAAAGGGAGGTGCAGCAAGGGAAAGACAACTGCAGTTGCAATTAGCAAGCAGGAGAGTGTGTTGGCGACTAGTACGTCAACAGGAGGGTGTGACTCCTTCCACTTCCTTGTGGGACAAGGAGAGTGGAGTTCCAGGTGGTCCGTGTGGACTGCTTCAGAGGCGGGAGGTCACTGCCGCTCAGGAGGACAACTGTCATCCAACAGTCCGTTAGGAGGAGGAGTCTTCAGTCCCGGTGCGACCAGGAGCTGTACAGACACCGTCCAAGACCGGAGGTGAAGACCACGCAAGGCGCGTGGTACTGTCGCCGAGCAAGCCTCGGGACAAGGTATGATTCACAAACCATCTTTCCTATTATATAGACGTTGACGTGTTTCCTTGTTCTGGGTTTTTAGGAGAAAATTTTTGTTTCCGCTGCCTTCTCTCCTCCTCTAAAACCTAATAGTGGTATCAGAGCCACGTCAACTGTTCTATATTTTAGGATTATCGATATGATCAATTTTGGTTTGTCTCCTTTATTTATTGCATGTGATGCGAATAATATCGGCTTTATACATGTCCCATCCACAAATCCCAAATATACATATATGATATGTAATATTAATGCACTCGATACGCGTCTCCCTTAAACGAGTTTTGTGGTGGATGTGTAGCATGATTATGGCCTATAAACCCCTATATCTGTGTATGGTTGTCTGTGTGGTTGCTTGCATCTCGGTCTGCGCACCGATTCCCCTCTCTTATTCCTTATGTAACTTGAAATAATTCGAGATTCTTTCCTACCTTTGCTCCCCCCGAATGTAAGTCGGGGTTTCTCCTTTTAAGCAATGTAATAATAGGATATATTTTATTTCCTGTTATGACAAAGAACGGCCGGTTCGAGGAACGAGACGAGCGTGTGGTGACCTGATGAGATGCACGATGACCGATGAACCGATCGGATGGAGGAGCCAGTCGATCGGCTGGTGGCACCCGAACAACCAACCTGATGGCGAGCCGATCGGTCATGGAGATGAGTTGATCAAACCCAGAAAGGCGGGCACAAATTTCATCTTGTAAAGGTTGCATGTGATGTAGACCTAGATGACCGTGATTCCTCTTGGCTTGAGGAATCACAATAGGATGGACATAATCATTGCTTTTTTTATTGTTTTGCATGTTTTCTGTGGGATATAGCATGTATATGATACTACTATATATTGTGGTGATTGGATATGTATATGTATATAAAAACCAAATCCCTCATTAAATATTAAGTTTTAGATGCCTTCCAAATGTGACACACGTGAAAAGCTTGATCGACCAAGTGTGGGCACGCCCTAGCGTGGTGCACCGTCTATCTCGTGGAAGCGTGAAGGATGAATGTGTGGGTCTGCCCTAGCAGGGTGCATATTCATCGTGTTGGCTTTGGGTCGGACTTAACAAGGTGATCTAGATGGGATCTAGTACCTTGAGGCATGGAGATGATCATTGCAAGGAGTTGCATATGACATCTTGCAAGAGTTGCATATGATGCAATTGGCAAGAGTTGCCTACCTGAGAGATCTGAGTTGTGAGTGACAGCCCTAGCCGGTCCATGGCTTAGAGGATTTCAGGATCTTGACCCACTAGAAGATTGTACGCTGCAATCTTCCGAATTGATGGTGAGGGCTATAAATTTGAGTCAAAATAGTGGGAGCGGTAATTAATTAAAGGCCTAATTAACTATCGTCAAATTTATTCAAATCAAATCAAAAAGGTTTTGACAAATGCAATTTTTTCTTGTAGAATGGCAAAAGAATCATCTTTTAAAATGGGCAAATTAATTGAGAATGAATTCCATAACTGGTTGAGGACTGTGAGAAGTGTTGTGCACAATCCAGATATACCAGGAGCCTTAGAATCCACTCTATGTACGCTTAATGCGTTGGTGAAGAAGAAAGTAGGTAAGGGAGAGAAGTGTTCTCTCACCAAACCAATTTCTTCTACATGGAGAGGATGGAAGGAATAATGGAAGAAGAAGTCAGAGATAGAGATCTCTACTTCTAGTGTATACATGATAGAGATTAACTTTACTACTTCTTCATCATGGGTACTTGATACCGGATGTGGATCTCACATTTGTTCAAATGTGAAGGATCTTAAGAGAAGTAGGCCTTTAGGGAAAGGCGGGGTTGAACTACGTGTTGCTAATGGGGCAAGAGTTTCCGCTAGTGTCGTAGGAACCTATGAGTTAACTCTACCTAGTGGGCTAATAATAGAGTTGAAGAACTGTCATTATGTACCTGCCATAAATAGGAATATCATTTCCGTCTCTTGTTTGGACAAAGATGGATTTGAATTTCTTATTAAGTATGGAAGGTGTTCCATTTATAAAGATGGGATCTTTTATGGCAGTGCCCCTATGTCTTATGGTCTATACTTGATAGACTTGGAGACAAGTGTGTATAACGTAAACACCAAAAGGCAAAAACTCAACGACAAACAAAACATATCTCTGGCATTGTCGTCTAGGGCACATAAATGAGAAGCGCATTTCTAGACTCCATAAAGATGGTTATCTAGACTCTTTTGATTATGAATCAATAGAGACATGTGAATCTTGTTTGTTGGGCAAGATGACCAAGACTCCCTTTTGAGGTAAAGGTGAGAGAGCTAGTGATCTATTAGGACTCATACATACTGATGTATGTGGGCCTTTTAGAACTAATGCTAGAAATGGGTATCAGTACTTCATTACCTTTACTGATGACTTCAGTAGGTATGGCTATGTGTACCTGATGAAACATAAGTCAGAAACCCTTGAAAAGTTCAAGGATTTCATGAATGAAGTACTGAACCAGCTTGGTAAAAGTATTAAGGCACTTCGTTCCGATCGAGGTGGAGAATACTTGAACCAGGAGTTTGAGGACCTTCTGCGAGCCCGTGGTATTGTATCACATTGGACTCCGCCTGGAACACCACAACATAATGGTGTGTCTGAAAGAAGGAATCACACATTGTTATATATGGTGTGATTAATGATGAGTTTTGCTGATCTTCCAATTTCTTTCTGGGGTCATGCTCTTGAAACCGCCGCGTTTACGCTAAATCGTGTGCCATCTAAGTCGGTTCAAAAGACACCATATGAGATATGGTATGGGAAGCGTCCCGTTTTGTCTTTTATGAAGATTTGGGGTTGTGAGGCTTACGTCAAGAAAATGTTTCCTGATAAGCTTGGACCCAAATCCGATAAATGTTATTTTGTTGGATATCCCAAGGAAACAAGGGGATATTACTTATACCACCCTACTGACAACAAAGTGTTTGTTGCCAGGGATGCTGTATTCCGAGAGAGGGAATTCATTTCTAAAGGAAATAGTGGGAGGAATATAGAGCTTGAAGAGATTCAAGCCCAACAAGAAAACATTGAACCGATAGATGTACCAGAGGAACATAGAGATTCACAAGGTGTTGTGGAATCTCAGTCTCCTCGGGTAACACAAGGACCTCATAGATCTAGTAGGACTCGCCTTGAACCTGAGAGGTTTGGATACCTTGTAACTCAGGAAGGTGGAGAGTTGATCATAGATGATGATCCAACTACCTACGTAGAGGCTATGGAGGGACCAGATTCTGAGAAATGGCTTGAAGCCATGAGATCTGAGATGGAATCCATGTACTCCAACAAAGTATGGACTTTGATGGAACCACTCAAAGGGGTAAAACCCATAGGGTGCAAGTGGGTCTTTAAGAAGAAGACCGACATGGATGGCAATGTGCAAACATATAAAGGTAGATTGGTTGCAAAGGGTTTTCGACAAATTCAAGGTGTTGACTATGACGAAACCTTTTCTCCAGTTGCCATGATTAAGTCCATCAGGATCATGCTTGCTATTGCAGCCTACTATGACTATGCGATCTGGCAGATGGATGTTAAAACTGCATTCCTTAACGGGAATATACATGAGGATGTGTACATGACACAGCCTGAAGGTTTTATAGATCCAAAGAATGCCAATAAAGTATGTAAGCTGCAAAGGTCAATCTATGGATTGAAGCAAGCATCTCAGAGTTGGAATCTTCGATTTGATGAGGAAGTCAAAGTGTTTGGCTTCATTCAAAACGAAGATGAACCTTGTGTGTACAAGAAGGTTAGTGGGAGCTCGACCACATTCCTCATATTGTATGTGGATGACATACTTTTGATGGGAAATGATGTCTTAGCCTTAGAGAAGGTAAAGATTTGGCTTGGGAAAATTTCTTAATGAAGGACTTAGGAGAAGCATCCTACATTCTAGGAATTAAGATCTATAGAGATAGATCTAGAAGGCTTCTCGGACTAAGTCAGAGCACGTACATCGACAAAGTGTTGAAGCGGTTCAGCATGGAGAACTCAAAGAGAGGCAACGTTCCCATGCTACATGGCGTCACCGTCTCTAGAGCTCAATGTCCCCAATCTTATGAAGAGAGGGAGTGTATGAATGGGATCCCATTTGCATCAGCCATTGGATCCATCATGTACGCTATGTTGTGCACACGCCCAGATGTCTCGTATGCTCTCAGCATGACGAGCAGGTACCAGTCAGATCCCAGGGATGCTCACTGGACAGCCGTAAAGAACATCCTCAAGTACTTGCGAAGGACTAAGGATCAGTTTCTTATGTACGGAAGCGAGGAAGAGCTGGTTGTAAAGGGTTACACCGATGCAAGCTTCCAAACCAATAAAGATGATTACAGATCGCAGTCAGGATTTGTGTTTTGCCTTAATAATGGAGCTGTGAGCTGGAAGAGTTCCAAGCAAGAAACAATTGCCGATTCTACTACAGAGGCCGAGTATATTGCTGCTTCACATGCAGCAAAGGAGGCTGTGTGGATCAGGAAGTTCATTTCTGAACTTGGTGTAGTTCCCAGTAGCTGTGATGCAATTGAGCTTTATTGTTACAATAATGGAGCTATTGCACAAGATAAGGAGCCCAGATCACATCAGTGGTCCAAGAACATACTGCGGTGCTTCCATCTCATACGAGATATCATACAACGAGGAGATGTGAAGATTTGCAAGGTACCAACTGAAGACAACATAGCTGATCCACTGACTAAGGCCCTTTCTCAGCAGAAGCATGATGGTCATGCTAGGTCACAAGGAATGAGATTCCAAGGTGACTGGCTCTAAGTGCAAGTGGGAGTCTGTTGGTATGTATGCCCATAGAGCAAGTCATGTGATGATTGTAATGGGATACTTTGTAAATGATTTGAATAATAATAAAGGAAATTTCCAATCTATATGTTTAAACTATTTCTGAGATGATGGTGTAACATGATAGATGTCTAAAGAATGGTTTTACTCAATGACGTATGCTTTTAGGTTAAGGACCTAAACGATGAGATCGTACGGATGTTAAGAGTATACATTCTTGTTTAGTCCCTAGTCGGTTGTTATTGTGGAAATAACCATAGACATCAATAACACTGAAGACTAGAATGTGTGTTGGTTGATGACAGAATCTCATTAGTCATGATATGGTGATATCAAACCAAGCACATAGGTACTTGTTAGAAAACAAGGTACCGGACAGACCCACCGTGAGAGTGACACATGGAACCATGACATGGTAGTCACAGTCAGCTCTCACAGTGATGGTCGTGAGTGTGATTCTTAGACTTGAAATCACTGCACTCAACACATGTCGTTGGGTACACTTTGACATCATCAAACGCAGTCCTGAAACATGGGTTGTTATAAAGGTGATGATTGGGTGGCTTTGACACATGGGGCTTTTGAGGGCGAGTGATAGATATGGGATTTGTCCCTCCTGAGGGAGTTTGATATCCTTGGCCACTTGATGAGTAGGATTGAGAAAGGCATGCACATGCACATGTGAATCAGTATATGATATTGATGTCACACACATCTCACCCAGTCTGCTCTGAGATCAAGGAAATGAATGAACATTGACAGGATGACTGTTCCATGCCTCGAGTTCATTATGGATATCAGTGACAAAGGAATTATACATTCACTGTAACACCATTCACGGATTGTAGGATTGAAAGTTGTTCTCCAACTTTCTACTTTCACTTGGGTAGCACTGATGTGTGACTAGGCACCGCTCTTTGCTTGTGAAGTCATAAGTGTTATGGACTCTCACTGCCAACGTGAAATGGACCTGTAGGGTCACACACATAGGATTTAACCTAAAAGAGGAGTTTTGTCCACAAAACAATGTTTAGATTGGTTACTAAAGGAGTTTAGTAGTTCAATTAAACACTCAATTAATCGATAGCTCGATATCATATGGTTCAATGTGTTGGACACATTGATTGGAGTATCAGATTGATTGAAATCGCAATTGATTGATTTTTTGCCCAACCTGTGCTCCCAACCGATAGGCTCATGTGATGAACCGGTCGGCAGGGGTAGATGAACCAGTCGGCTGGAGTGTCCAACCGATTGGCTCATGCCCAGGTTGAAATGACCGGTTCAAGGGTTGAACCGATCGGCTCAACTAGTGCAACCGAGCAGTTGGCAAAGTCATATCGGCAAGGATTTTTCTTTTGTTTCAAATTGCCCAATTTGATTGGGAATTAAATTGGTATTTGATACCAATTGGGAAAGAAACAAGGAAAGTCTTTTTGAGCCGGATCGGGACCGTGAACTGATCGGTTCAGGGCACCAACCGATAGATTGGAGTGCCCCAAACGATCGGCTCAGGTCCAACCGGTCGGCTCAATGGTCGAACCGATCGGCTCAACAGTGAACCGATCGTTTCAGGTGCCGAGCCAGTTGCTTTTTGTGGAAAATCTCGAACCCTTCTACTCCTGCATTAGTCCCATATTGCCCGGCATAGCGAACCCTGTCCCATGACCCTCCTATATATATATAGGGGTAGTGGGGGCTTCTCAAAGTACAACTCAGTGCAAGTTGGTTGCTCTACAAAGTTGTCCTTCTCTCTGGTTTTGGTAACCGAGAGAGAGCCCGAGCAAGTGCTTCCCGCAAAGGGAGGTGCAGCAAGGGAAAGACAACTGCAGTTGCAATTAGCAAGCAGGAGAGTGTGTTGGCGACTAGTACGTCAACAGGAGGGTGCGACTCCTTCCACTTCCATGTGGGACAAGAGAGTGGAGTTCCAGGTGGTCTGTGTGAACTGCTTCAGAGGCGGGAGGTCACTGCCGCTCAGGAGGACAACTGTCATCCGACAGTCCGGTAGGAGGAGGAGTTTTCAGTCTCGGTGCGACCAGGAGCTGCACAGACACCGTCCAAGATCGGAGGTGAAGACCGCGCAAGGCGCGTGGTATTGTCACCGAGCAAGCCTCGGGACAAGGTATGATTCACAAACCATCTTTCCTATTATATAGACGTTGATGCGTTTCCTTGTTCTAGGTTTTTGGGAGAAAATTTTTGTTTCCGCTGCCTTCTCTCCTCCTCTAAAACCTAACAGAAATGACCCTGCCGCCCTTGGGTCTTCAGCGTGCATGAAGGGGCACTTTAGTCTTTTGGGTGTGGGTTCTCTCCTTCCTCGTGCACGCGAATTCTGCCAAGCGCTCGCCGTCGGAGTTGCGACGGGAACTCATGATGTGTGCTGCTCGTTGTGCCATTGCCTCCTTGCCCAAGCATGTCCTATTCCAAGGCCCAATCCGGACTGCCTAAGGGACGCCGACGATGTGCTACCCCCAACCTCAGTACCATCATAGGTGAGGCTTCTGCCGATGCTGCTTATTTGAGTCGCTCATCCGCCAGGTCTCCTTCGGGTCTCTATCAGGTCTCTACCATCACGATCTAGCTCCAACCCCTTACAGGGCACCTCCACAGATCCCTCTCCCTCTCTTTGCTCTCTGTTATCCCAGGCACTATGAGATGTCAAGTGTTCGCCCGCCGCTACCCAGTTTTTCGTTGATGGACTGGTGGTTGCGGATTGCGGCGCATCCCAGAGTCTGGTCAGAAGTCTTCATCTTCTAATCTCTAGTATTGTTTGCAGAGTCGCTCCCTTACCAACAAAGACCGATGGATATGGTGCCCAACTCACGAGCAGTTGAACTTGGGGAACCAACCTCCCTAGTTTGTAGGTGATCCTACTCTATGGAGGGTTGCAATGAGGGTCCCCATGGTCTCTCTCTCTATTTATATATATGCTTCCTAGGGGAAACCCTAATTGCTCCCATACTTTAACTACCAATCCCGCCACCTTCTTTCCATAAGAAATGATTGTATCCTTAATACAAGTCGCATAAGGAATGCCTCTTTTGGTACTCCTGATTTCTTTTATCCTTTCACTAAATATATTGGTATACCTTACTTGGACCCAACTATTTCCTTGTGAGAAAAAAGTATTATTGCGGCAATTAATGAAAATAACTTGGTAACGATTCATTTTAGGATTATTTAAAAAAATCCATATCTCTTTACTCATTAATCCTTTTACTTCTAAATTTTAAAAGGGAAGTTCATGACTTGTGTGCCAAGTTTGAGATTTTCCCTCATAGGCATGTTTTATGTATCTTTTGTCTCTCTTATTATCTTTGCAACTTGGTCTCCTCAAAACCCAAGAAATCCTAAGATTTTGAAATTTCTTTTTAAGGATACTTATTATCCATTATTTCTCATTATCTTATTTATTTCTTTATTCAATTGATTTCCTTTTTCCTCTTTTTGTATTTCTCTTATTAGAAATCCCATGAAAACGAACACTACTACATTTTTGGCTAGTAACGTCACTGCCCATAGCGTTGTTTTTACTACAATAACCGACCTAATAGACTACTGCATCGGTTTTATCATAAAAACTGACCTTATAGGTTTCCCGCCGCAAAAATCCGTGCAATTTTGGCTTCGCGCCTCAATCTATTGGGTCGGTCTTTTAAAATAACCGATGTTATAGGGTCAACAAAAAATGTGGGCACCACTTTGGAACTCTAGAGTCGGTTTTTATATATAACCGACCTTACAGGTGCTGACCTATAGCATAAGTTCTAGTGCAAAATCAACCCTAAAAGTATATTAAAAAAACGGTGCCCGGACTTAACCTATAGCATCGGTTTTTTAAGATAACCCACGCTATAAGTCAGGTCTATAGCGTCGGTTATCGTAAAAAACCGACGCTATAGGTTAAGTCTGGGCACCATTTTTTTAGTAGACTTTTAGGGTCAGTTTTTACCCAAAATTGACGCTATAGGTCTTCTATTATTGCACATAGTAGCCTGATAGTAAGGTTTAGGTTGCCATTTGCCGCTGCTTCTTCCCCGTTTCCTCTCCCGCACCTGAAGAAAAACAACAACGCCTCTACAAAGGTGACCTCTCACAACCATCTCCTTGTCCGAAAAAAGGGAAACTAGTGTCGTTTTCCTTGGAGGACGACGCCCAAGCATCTTGCCACCATCTCCGGCAACGACGACGCTCGTTACCACCATCTCCGGTGTCATTTCCTTGGACGATGATGACGACGCCTTAGGCGTTGCATCTCTCTCCAGTGCTTTCTTCCTTGAAAGGCGATGATTCCTTAGGCGTTGCAAAGGCCGTGCGCATATCTCTCATGTTCTTTTCCCACACAAGCTCCTCACCGACTGGTTCTTCTCAAGGTATTTCTCTCTGTCGCCTCATCACTCCTCCATTTACATTTTACTTCCAAGCAACTGACCAGGTAGCACGGCCGTGCTGGGCAGCACGGCCGTGTTAGGAGCAGTAACAAATTCAAAATTTGTCAATTTTGAATCTGTTACTGCTCCTATAAATTGATATATACTGACCCCTAATAATACATTATAACAGAATTGAATCGTGCATTTGTGTTGTTGCAGGTGCTATTGACTTGTTGTTGACTTGCATATATTTCTTCTTCAGCTTACAAGTGAGGTATAATATTCTCACTCTCCCAATGTGCCATTTTATTTGACTAGTAAATCAACCAATAATAAAAATATGTATTCATTCATATCTACATTTTGTTATCAATCACATATGTAATCATTATATATACATTCCAAAAATATGAGGGTAGATATTGTGTATTCTTAGATTGACACTTTAGGGTTTATATATGAGATCATCGATACATGATGTTTAACTTAATATATAAATATGACAATAATACATTTATGCATGTATCAACCTAGAAACCCGTTCAAAATTTGCTCATAGGAGTAAATTTTGGATAGTCCCCAGTTTGGGACTATTTTTAGATATTTAATCTCACTTAGGATGTAACTGTATAATGTATGTTTAGTTTTACAGAAAATTTTAGTAGTATTTCCTCATTTGTTCTCTGGGTACATATGTGAGTGGTTATTTATCATTTACATCGGTGTACTTGGAGAACTTAGGGGAAATGTTGTTGAAATTTTCTTCAAAACTAAACATACATTATACAGTTACTAGTGAGATTAAATATTCAAAAATGGGATAGGTGGTACACTTTAGTATAAAAGTAATTAACTTCCTATCAATAAAAACTTACATCTTATAGTATCAATATTAAATTCTTAGTTTTATAATTAATTTTTAATGTGATATAGAAAATGGATCGAAGTTGGATGTCTATCAAGAACCTTTGTAGTCCAGAGTTTGCCAAAGGTCTTGATGAATTTATCAGATTTGCTGAGGAACATAGGAAACTACCTACAGATAGGTTCTATTGTCCATGTAGACATTGTGGTAACAATTTGAAAGTTGATATTGCTGAGGAAATTAAAAATCATGTCATATGCAATGGGATCATACAAGGTTATAATGAATGGTATTGGCATGGAGAGAAAATTAATAATGGATCAGAAAATGTCGATACTAATAGTTGTGGCATAGAAGATATAGATAATGATGATAATTTCAATGATGAACCGATTCAGGATGACCTGATTCAGGATGATATGGTTGATGAGATGCTACGTAGTTGTCAGGACAATGTCGATCCACCTTCTTTATTTGCAAACATTGTACATGATGCTGAAAAACCTTTATATAAGGGTTGTACTAAGTTCATGGAGAGAAAATTAATAATGGATCAGAAAATGTCGATACTAATAGTTGTGGCATAGAAGATATAGATAATGATGATAATTTCAATGATGAACCGATTCAAGATGACCTGATTCAGGATGATATGGTTGATGAGATGCTACGTAGTTGTCGGGACAATGTCGATCCACCTTCTTTATTTGCAAACATTGTCCATGATGCTGAAAAACCTTTATATAAGGGTTGTACTAAGTTCACGAGGTTGAGTGTTGTGATGTGATTATATACTGTTAAAGCTCAAAACGGGTGGAGTGATAAGAGTTTCACTTCACTATTGTCTTTGTTAAAGGAAATTCTTCCTGAAGGCAACGAGCTTCTAATTTCAACATATCAAGCAAAGAAAATAATGTGCCCAATGGGAATGGAGGCTAAGAAGATTCATGCATGTCCAAATGATTGTGTGTTGTTTCAGAAGGACTGTAGTAATTTAATAAATTGTCCAAAATGTGGTGCGTCAAGGTATAAGACCACAAATTCAGCTAAGGCTAAAAATGGCTCTCCTATCAAGGTGATGTGGTATCTACCAATAATACCATGATTTCAACGCTTATTTGCTAATACAGAAGATGCGCAAAATTTTTCTTGGCATGGGGAGTTAAAGGCCAATGATGATTGCGTCCTACGACATGCATCTGATTCACAACAATGGAAGAAAATTGATTTATTATACCCTCAATTTGGTAAAGAACCAAGAAACTTAAGACTTGGACTCTGTACAGATGGAATGAATCCCTATGGTACATTAAGTAGCCAACATAGCATGTGGCCTATTATGATTGTTATATACAATCTTCCTCCTTGGTTGTGTATGAAAAATTAGTATGTCATGTTGTCAATATTGATATCAGGGCCCAAGCAACCTGGAAATGATATTTAGGTTTACCTTCAACCTCTAATAGATGACGTAATGAAACTATGGGAAGAAGGTATTATGACATATGATGCTTCACGTAAAGATACCTTCAGTTTGCGTGCTATGTTGTTTTGCACAATTAATGACTTTCCAGCTTATGGAAATTTGTCTGGATATAGCATAAAAGGTTACAAAGCATGTCCTGTTTATGAGGAAAATATTGATTCAATCAGACTGAAACATGGTGGTAAAATCGTATATCTTGGTCATTGGAGATTTCTCCCACCAGTGAATCCTTATCGAGGGCAATGCAAAACCTTTAATGTGTCAATTGAGGAGCGAAGTGCTCCTAAACCTATACCAGGAAATGTTGTATATGATAAGGTGAAACATATTGTTAATGAATTTGGAAAGAGTTCAAGTAGTCATACACTCGCATGTGACAAATCTCTATACAAGAAGAGGTCAATATTCTGGGATCTTCCTTATTAGAGATCTTTGGCAATTAGACACTGCATTGACGTCATGCATGTTGAAAAAAATATTTGTGATAGCATCATCGGTACACTATTGAACATACCAGGAAAGACTAAAGATTTAGAATTAATGGGTATAAGAAAAGAATTATCAGTGGAGATCAGGGTTCGCCGCACATATTTACCACAAGCTTGTTACACTTTGTCAAAGAAGGAGAAAAAGTCTTTCTGTGAGTGCTTGTATAATATTAAGGTTCCACAAAGATACTCTTCTAATATTCATAGATTGGTATCAATGAAGGATCTGAAACTGGTAGGTCTCAAATCTCACGATTGTCACACCTTAATGCAACAAATTTTACCTGTGGCCATTCGATCTATATTGCCAAAGCATGTAAGGTTTGCAATCACAAGACTCTATTTCTTCTTCAATGAAATATGCAATAAAGTGATACATCCTGATGCTCTCGATAAATTACATAAAGATGTAATTGTTACCATGAGTCAGCTTGAAATGTACTTTCCTCCTTCATTTTCTGATACCATGGTTCATCTTGTAGTACATATTACAAGGGAGGTGAAGATGTTGGGTCCAATTTTCTTACACTGGATCTATCCATTTGACTAGTCGTCCTCCTATGCCCAAGCCATCTATTATTCCAAAATCCACATTCGATGAGTTGGGAAGTAAATGTAAATGTTTGTGTCGATACTTAGCTAACCAAAGTTGTGGACTGCAAATGTTGATCAATTTAATAGAAGATGCAACTGGGAGGGACTTTGACAGTTATATTTTTCTTGATGATATTATAGAGTTGTTTCATTATGATTGGCTGAATACTTCGATATTAGAAGTATGGATAAGGTAAGGATCTATCAATATAGAAAATTCCAATACACATTTTTAGCTTATTTCTACATATGACATAATTACAAATGTTTAACAGCCATTTATATACCGAGGCCACAAACTTTGATATAAAGAATGTTGGATTCTTAGTTCCTTCGGTCACTAGTCACGTGGAGACACATATTGAGGAAGTGAGTGAGTACTTCTCTGATGCATTCAAATATTTTTCTACTGTGGGAAAGGAAATTATCCTAATTCCTTTTTACGTCTAGTAAGTATTATTATTCAATATAATTTTAATAATGAACAAATGTATTTATTTTAATGTTTGTTTTATTCTTACTCAGATCTAGACATTGGGAATTAGTGGTGATTGTCCCAAAATTGATGACTCTTTATTATCTTGACCCAATGGGAAAAACAACAAGGGGTCACAAACTGAAATTGCCAACTATGGCGTAAGCATAAATATAGTCAATGCTTCAACATGATATTTCTTTTTAGAATTTCTGTTTTACTAACTATCGTTTAATTGATAGGGGTATAAAAGCTTTTTGTGAAGGCGGAGGACAAATACCCACAAAAGTAAAGGCATTGACTTTGAAAAATGTCAAGGTAGCTACTTTGACAACTTCTTAGTCTTATATGTATTAATTTTCAACTCTTATATGTCAACTCTTATAGTCTTCTATTTATAGTAGTTACTAACATTAAGTATAATTCGTTATTTGTAGTGTCCTATACAAAATAATGACTGGGCTTGTGGTTACTATGTAATGAAATATATGCAAGCTATTGTCAAACAAGCATCAAATGACATTCAGACTATAGATCAGGTAATAAAGAATAACATCATTAATTTACAAGTGAGTTGTAGTCATTTTATAAAATATTAACATGTGCATTTTCTGTTACAGATCTTTACAACTCAGCCTTACACACGTGAGGACTTAAATGAATTCCAAGAAGAGTGGTAAGATGCTTTTCTAAATGAAGTCAATATAGCATTGGAATAAATATGTCAGTTACGTTCTATTTATGTATGAGGTTTCAGTACTCTTTCATATTTACTTTTGTATCTGACATTTAATATCATCTCAGACTTGCAATCTATCATTTTTTAAATTATGATGTCACTATGTGTACTCACCTCAATATATTAATCATTTTTGTTATGAATGTGTGGTTTGGAATGGTGACGGTTGAGCATCAATGCTCCCCTCTCCCATATCTTATTCTTGTTCTTCTGTTTTTTTCTGTTCAATTTCTGCAAAAATTTTAAAAAAAAATTCGACCTTGTAGCGTCGGTTTTCTTAAAAAACCGACCTTATAAGTGTCTTGGTTGTTCCACGTAGAACGGTCGTGCTGCATAAAACGGTTGTGTTGGGATGAGGTAGAACGGTCGTGCCACATAGAACGGCCATGTTGAAATATGGTAGAACGGGCGTGCTGTGTAGCACGGCCGTGCTAATATAAACCAACATAGTCGTGCTAGGTGGCACAGTCGTTCTACCTCATCCCAACACGGCCATTCTACGCGGAACGGCCAAGACACCTATAAGGTCGATTTTTTAAGAAAACTGACGCTATAGGTCCTTAGAAATAATCTTTAGGGTCGGTTATTTATTAAAAAAACAACGTTATAGGGTTTAGGTACAGTTTCATTTCTCATTTGGGTTTAGTTTTTTAGAGCCTATAGGGTCAGTTTTTACTATACAAGGTCAGTTTTTTTGGGTCAAAAAAACCGACGCTATAGAGAAATTTCTATAGTGACGACCACTTAGGCGTCAGCTGAAAATTAACGCTATAGGCTTAAAAAAACCGACGTTATAGACCATTTCTATACTAGTGGAATCTTACTCAATTGTGGCCATTAATGCCACTTTCTAGATATTTCCAAGTATTTCTTATAAAGACTTTGCTTAATATCCATTAATGAGTTAATGTAATAATAGGAACCACGAAATTCCTACTATAAGGGAGATTTGCAAAGAAATCCCTTCTTTGAAGCAAAGCGTACAACCTTTACAATTAAGTCCAAATTCACAAAATCATTATATTTCAATTATGAAAATTCATGCAAAATTGGGGTTATAACAACGTTAGAAGTTGTTTAACAACTATTCATTCTGTTTCACTATCCGGTTGAGAATTTCATTTGTGCTCTCCTCTACTGTAGGTCGCTACTGCTGATTATTCCTATGTAAGTTCTATTGATCAGAATCATGTAGGAAGTTGTTTGGATCTTTCCAAGAGAACTTGGGATCCTTTTGCCATGAGTAGTCATTGTTCTTATATCCTTGTTTTCACATGTATTTCACTTGTCCTTCCTCATCTGATAAATTATTATCCTTCTCTAACAGCTTCTTTGCTATCCAGTCTAGCTTCTCATTCAAAGAGGTGATAACTTTAGACTCCCCTATGCTTTTAATCTGCTCTGGATGGTCTTTCTCATTACCCTGATGAATGCATATTCATCATGATTTTTAGTCACTCTCTTGAGCTCTTTTTTATTCAATACATCTAATTTCAGTTACTAAATATCAAAATGTGCAAAATTTCCTAATTGGTTCAATTGTCAAGGTTCTTAACTGAATTTATGTTGATTCGATGCATGTCTTGATGAGGTTGAAAAATCAGCCGAGACATACCTTTCTCAACCCTAGATCTACCTTCACTCACCCTAGACCATTCAGTTTCACCATTCGATCTCACCATTCGGTCTCGCCAAATGGTCTTGACCTAGTGGCTTTGTCCATTTGGTTTTGACCTTTCAGTCTTAGCCGTTCATCCATTTAGTCTCAGACCACGAGCATATCCACACCATCTGATCTTGGATCTACGGCCCTCATTCGTTTGAGCTAACAGTTTTGGTCTCAACCTACCATATCGGTCTCGTTCTAATAGTCCCTCAAGACCGTGTGAGCAGCACCTGCTCGAAACTGTTTAAGCAGTCTCTCAAGACCAAATGGAGGACCTCTCGCTCCTGCTTCCCTCCTTCCTCCCATCATCTTCAACCTCTACAAACCCTAATCCGCAACACCCCCACACTAGCCATGACGCCTTCATCCCTCGTGCCACCTGCACCCTACGGCGCTGCCTCTTTGCATCACCCCTTGCTTTCCTCTCTAATTACCTCCTTCTTCGTCCTAACCTGTAAACCCTAGACCATCTGTCGTGCCTCCATCTACGCGCTAACCTCGCCGCCTGCTGCAACAACAGATGTCGTCGTTGCTACCAGTGGTGCAATTGCAAGCACCATCAACCTCCTCTCTGACCATGTTGTTTCAAGCCCTCACGGTCTCAAGACCGTGAGGGGGCGCCCTGTCCTCGAGATCATTTTTTCCCACCACCTCCCAAGACCATTCGGTCAGCAACAGACGATCAAGACCGATAGGGCTACAAGACCGAAAGGGCACCAGACCGTTTGAATGCCAGGTTGACACGAAGACCGTATGGAGGAAGAAACACAGACTGTTCGGAGATATTAACTAAAGACCGATTGAAGGAGAAAACACAAACCATTTGAGCAAGATTTGCAAACCTTTTGGGGCAAAGGGTAGCAGACTGAATGAAGGCAAGCATCCAAAATTGATTGATCCAAGTACTCAAGATTGTTTGGTAAAGTGGATCGTGAAGACTGTTTGATATTGTGGAAGCAAAGAAAACTGAATGATAAAGTGCTAGTATACCAAACTGATTGATAAAGTAAGTGCTTGAGACCGTTTAAAAAGCATGCAACCCAGACCATTTGGTCGTATGAAACGAAGACCGTATGGTCACTTAACTCAAGACCGTTTAAGCAAGTTGTAAAAATTGCAACTGGGCCCAAAGAATGAGACCAGACCCAATCCTATAAATAGGACCAACAGGGTCCTCATTTGGGCATCGGTTCCGGGATGCCGACAGGCAACCTGTACGCAGGTTTGATCCTGCTAGTGTCACTTCACATGTCGTTCCTGCTGCAACTCAAGGAGACTAAGAAGAGAAGGAAGGAGGAGTGAGAATGACTACCCAATTTGTCTTGGCATCCCTCGTTCTTTGTCTAGATCTGCTTCGACACGACGTAGGAGACCACATCATCTTCACCGAGTTGCGACCACCTTCTACATCATGCTCATGGAAGAATCCTCTCTCTTCCTTATTCTTCTTGTTTCTCACATCATGAGTGATTAGTTCCTTTTTTTTGGGGTGTGGGGACTAGCCCCGTTGCCCATGCATTCATGTCTTTTCATTTAACATTCCAAGGCAATGTATATAACTTTTCATTTTGTTGCTAATTGATATGCTTGTAGTTGATTATCTTCTTGCTTTCATCTTGTTCTTCTCTTCGTAGCATAGAATGTAGATTAATGAGGTAGACTCCTTGATGAGAAATCTAATAGGGTTCCTTGAGGTCGTAAGTGTGTGACCCGTGAGGGGACGAGCCATCTAACCTACGGTGATGCTTCTATGGTCTAAACATCCCTCAGGGAGGACCACGACCTTAGTTGGATGTTGTATCTTGTTGTTAATCATCGATGTTTTCTTGCAAACTTATTGCCTACATGCTTGTCAATTAGCGCGGTTAACTCCCGGTCTAGAAATAGAATGGGGTTCCTTGAGGCCGTAAGTGTATGATCTGTGAGGAGACGAGCCATCTAGCCCATGGTGACACTTTTGTGGTTTAAACATCCCTCAGGGAGGACCACAACCTTAGTTGGATGTTGTATCTTCACAATCATAAGTGCATGATCTGGATGGCGATGAAAAATCAGATGCCTAAGGGGATGCTTACGTGAGCCTAAACATCCTTCCGGGAGGGTTCACAATAGTTCCATTTGGATAGTTAGATGCTTGCCTGGATGTTATGTGTTTGGACGTGTTTGCATGTGCAATGGTGGTGAAACCTGATACCATCCCAGTGATTCCATATCATGTAATCTAAAACAAACTTTCATTCTGGTCGTTTACTTTCCTATAATTAGTTTAATTAACCTCAACCAAATCAATCATTCTAAATATTAGCCTCACTTGAGATAGATTCGATTGAAAAGGATTCTTAAAAACATTGTCCTTTGGGATTCGATCCTTAACTATACTGCAATAAGACCTGTCCGCTTGCGGGTGGTATTATTGCACGAGGTTTTGGTAAAAGCTCAGGGATTTCAACCCTGAGTGAATTTGTTAGTGTGATATTTGCCACGTCAAATTCTGGCACCGTTGCTGGGAACAACGGAATCAGTTAGTCAAATATAGTTCTTTTAAGGATAATTTAGTATTTTACTTTTTTATTTTGAAACCATTGATCATCTACTTGCATTTCACTCTACTCCAATCTTACTTCAAATCTTTTTATTTCAGGTACTTCAAGAAGGACTAGTGCATGCATCGTTTGAACAGTCCCAGACTCACCACCAGCTTTGATCCGGAGATAGACAAAACCTTTCATCGTCAAAACAGAGAGAACCAAGCAAGAATGGCTCAAGAAGAGGAAATCGCTCGAAGGGTCGCTCAAGCTCTTAATGCACAAAGAGAAAGGCTCATGCAAGAAGCCAGAGTTGTGGTTCAAGAAGAAATCCAAGCAGCACAAGCAGTAGAACTACAAAAGGATCTTAGAGAGTTCTCAATCCCCAAAGTTGCTAATGTTCATCATCCAGTACAACCTCCTCCCATCAATGCTGCCAATTTTGAGATTAGGGCACACTGGATCACATTGCTTCAAAACATCCCATTCTATGGCAAACAAGGAGAGGATAGTCAGGAACATCTTTTGAGGTTTATTGATCTATGTGCTATGACAAAGCAAAGTGGAGTATCCGACGATGCCATTTGTCTCTGTCTCTTCAAATATTCACTTGTTGATAGAGCAATAAGCTGGTACAATTCATTGCAAAGTGAACCCATCACCACTTGGGAACAACTTCAAAATGTATTTCTGGAAAAGTTCTACCCTCCCTCTCTCACCTATGAAATTAGGGGGAAGATAACAAATTTCACTCAAGTCCCTAGAGAAACCCTTGCAGAAGCATGGGATAGATACAAAGAGCTTCTATGCAAGTGTCCACACCATGGGATTCCTAAGAATCAACTCATCAAAATTTTCTATAGGGGTGTGGATGATGATATCAAAAGGTTTTTAGATTCCTCATCTGGAGGAAATTTCATGCGTCAAAGTTATGACAACGTATGGAGAGTCGTCACCCTTGGAGATGAAAATCAAGCTAATTGGGGTAGGTCTGTAGGTAAAGGAGTATTGAAGGTAGCTATGGTTGAAGTTATTCCATAATACAAGACTATCACTGAAACCCTCAAGTTCTTAGTAGCCAAGAAAGACCATATTGAATCATCCCTTGCTGCATTTAGAAGAGGATGTTCACCACCTCAACAACAAGAACATATCAAGTCAGCTTTATTGTTCTCTGAAGCATGTAAAGGTACTAATCATTCTACTTTAGCATGCAATGTTCTCTACGATGTTTTTCTAAGCAACACATGTGGACAAGGAGATAATGGTCAAATGCAAAATCTTAATGATGTCAACACCATCCCTGGTCAAGGATATTACAATCTGAGTCAGAACAGGAACCACCCTAGTTTTCAATATGGAAATCCTTCAGGAGTGGAAAACTCATGACAATTTAGTTCAAATAATCAACAACGAGGCCCACCAGGATTCCAGTATAACCAAAAACAAAATTTCAGGAATCAATGAAACTTTAGGGGTAACTTTCAGAACAGGAACTACAATAATTATCAGGACAATTCTCAGTTCCAGAATCCCAACCAAGCCCCTTACCAGAACCAACAACAAGGGCAACAAGCCAGCCCCATCCCTCTCAATGACAAGTTTTCGGCCATTAAGAAGATGTTGCAGTCGCAGCAGACTATGATAGCTAACCAGCAAGCCCACCAGAAAGCCATTGAGTCTCAACTAGCTCAACTTGCAGCTAGCATGAAGCCACCTGCTGGAGCCTTTGCTGGCCAACCCGAGAACAATCCTAAGCATCTCGAACAATTGAAAGTAGTCACCACCAGGTCAGGAAAAGACTATTCTGATCCTCCTGTCAAGACACCTATGGTTATTATAGATGAGTATGAACCGGTGATTTTCCAAGACTCAACAACACCTGAGTCTCAACCAAAACAGTCAGTAACTACTAATAAGACAGACAAGGAAGGTCCTGAGAAACCTATTGATGAAGAAACTAAAACACTAGAACCTGATATCCCTGTATACAAGCCTCGTATACCTTTCCCTGCTCGTTTAAGGCAAACCAAGCTTGATACTCAGTTCAATAAGTTTAAAGAAGCTATGAAGAAAACTTCATGTTGATATACCCTTTTTGGATGCGCTGGCTGAGATACCATCCTGGAAAAATTACTTAAAGTCACTCCTCACCAGGAAACATATAACTAAAGAATATGAGACAGTTACGTTAGCTAGAACCACTTTAGATATCATCCAGAGTAAGATGCCAAAGAAGCAGAAAGATCCAGGATCCTTTGGGATTTCTTGCCATATCGGTGATTCTTCATGCAAGAAAGGGATGGCAGATCTTGGTGCTAGAATCTCCATCATGCCACTCAGCCTTTGCAAAAGGCTAGGGTTTGCTAAACTTCTCCCAACTGGCATGACTATACAACTTGTAGACAATTCAATCAAACGTCTATTAGGAATTATTGAGGATGTACCTGTCAAGGTGGGAAAAGATTCATATGTTCCATGTGACTTTGTCATCATGGACATTAAAGAAGATGCCAGATACCCTCTCATTTTTGTATGTCTGTTCCTTATCACTACAAGAGTCCTAATTGATGTTGAATCATGAACCTTGCTTCTCAGAGTTGGTAAAGAAACTCTTGAATTCAAAGTTTTTGAAAGCATGCAAAGATCAAGCATGCAAGAAGAAGTCTATCTGATTGACTGCATTGAGCAAATGTCACTCCTCACATAGGAGAACTATGAACAAGAAGATCCTTTAGGGATGACCCTTACTAACCCAAATGTAGAAAGTTCAGATGACGAACAAATAAAAAGTTGTGTTCTCGACCTTGACATTGACGAAGAAGATCCCAAAGCCAAAATTGAAGAGCTCAAAGCTGTGGAAGTTACTAAAAAACCATGTGAAAAGACACAAGCTCCTGAGATGAAGCCCCTACCGAAAGGATTGAAATACGTTTTTTTAGATAAACTCAAAGTCTGCCCAATCATCAAAAACTCAGATCTGACGACTGAACAACAAGATAAACTTTTGAAGGAATTGAAGGAAAGAAGTAAAGTTATCGGCTACAAGATGGGTGACCTCACCGGGGTCAGCCAAGCACTATGCATGCATACAATTCCTATGATGGAAGACTACAAGCCGACTATTGAACACCAAAGGAAGCTAAATCCTAATATGAAAGAAGTAGTCTACTGGGAAGTAATTAAACTGCTCACTACTGGAATAATCTACCCAATATCGAGCTCACCATGGATGAGTCCAGTGCATGTGGTCCCAAAGAAAGGTGGAACTACTATGATACAAAATGAAAATGGTGAACTCATTCCCACTCAAACAGTCACAGGGTGGAGAATGTGCATTGATTAAAGGAAGTTAAACAAGGCAACTCGAAAGGATCATTTTCCAATGCCCTTTCTTGATCAAGTATTAGAACAGATGGCTCATCAAGAATATTTTATTACCTCGATGGTTACTCTGGATTCTATCAAATACCCATACATCTAGATGACCAAGAGAAAATGACTTTCACCTACCCATTTGGAACATACACATTTAGAAGAATGTCGTTTGGCCTCTGTAATGCACCTGCAACTTTCCAGCGTTGCATGGATGCCATATTCGCTAGTCTAACTAAAACAATCATGGAAGTTTTTATGGATGATTTTTTTGTATACAGAGATTCATTTGATTCATGTTTAAAACACCTCTCCCTTGTTCTCAAACGATGTGAAGAAGCACATCTTGTGCTGAATTGGGGGAAGTGTCACTTTATGGTCAAGGAAGGCATTGTCCTCAGCCATAGGGTCAGTAATCGAGGAATTGAAGTAGATAAGGCCAAGATTGAAGTGATTTCCAAGATCTCTATCCCTATCAATGTAAAGGAGGTTCAAGCATTCCTAGGTCATGCATACTTCTATAGATGGTTTATAAAGGACTTCTCAAAGATAACCAAGCCGATGACAAATCTGTTACTAAAGGATGTTGAGTTCAATTTTGACAAAGAATGTGTTAAAAGTTTCAACCATTTAAAGCATGCTATGAAAACAACACCTATCATTAGATCTCCCGATTGGGACCACCCTTTTGAAATTATGTGTGATGCAAGTGATTATGCTGTGGGTGCTGTCTTGGGACAATGCATAGAAAAGAAACACTATGTGATCTATTATGCATCGAAGACCCTCGATGAAGCTTAGAGGAATTATGCTACTACTGAGAAAGAACTTTTGGTAGTCGTGTATACCTTTGACAAGTTCAGATCCTACCTAATTGGTTCAAAATTCATTGTCTACACAGATCACACTGCAATATGTTACCTTCTAGCAAAGAAAGATGCAAAACCTAGACTAATTAGATGGATTCTCCTCTTATAGGAATTCGATCTAGAAAAAGAGATAAAAAGGGTACAGAGAATGTGGTAGCAGACCACCTCAGTCGCATCCACACTCTGGATACTGAGAAGATTCCGATTAACAATTCCCTTCCAGATGACCAACATATGAAGGTCTCAGAGGCCACACTGTGGTACTCAGATTATGTGAACTACCTTGCTACTGAGGTTATCCATCCTGAATGCACCGGAAATACACTGATGAAATTTATGCATGATGTGAAATAGTACTACTGGGATGAGCCCTACCTTTTCAAACTATGTGTTGATGGTCTGTACAGACGATGTATTGCTGAGTAAGAAGCTCAACTTATCTTGGAGCAATGTCACTCAGGACCAGTTGGAGGACATATGAGCTCTAAAAAGACTGGCTTGAAGGTTTTGCAATGTGGATTCATTTGGCCAACCATATCCAAAGATTCCTATGACTTTTTCCTATCATGTGACAAGTGTCAAAGAACGGGTAATATAACAAAGAGAGATGAAATGTCGCTAAACTTGTGGCAAGAAGTTGAGATTTTGATGTTTGGGGTGTGGACTACATGGGTCCATTCCCCTCTTCTCATGGATTTTCATACATCCTTGTGGCGGTAGATTACGTCTAAAAATGGGTTGAAGCCATACCAACCGTCACTAGTGATTCCAAACCCATCATCAAATTATTAAAAGATATTATTTTCCCCCATTTCGAAACCCCACGTACTGCGATATCTGACGGAGGGTCTCATTTCCTTGAAAGACGCTTTGAAGCTCTGTTGAGAAAATATGGTGTAACTCACAAGGTAGCCTCACCCTACCATCCAAAAACAAGTGGACAGGTAGAGCTTTCTAAATGTCAAATCAAGGCTATTTTGGAAAAGATTGTAGGCCGCAATAAAAAAGATTGGTCAATAAAAATCAATGATGCCTTGTGGGCCTACCGAACTGCTTATAAAATTCCCCTTGGGACTACACCTTTTCGAATAATGTATGGAAAGTCATGCCACCTACCGGTAGAACTGGAACACAAGGCATGGTGGACAATAAAATAGCTAAATTTTGATATGAAGAAAGCGGGCGAAGCCAGGATTCTACAACTCCAAGAACTGGAAGAACTCCAGATGACAGCTTATGAGAATGCACGAATCTATAAAGAACGTATGAAACATTGGCATGACAGCCATCTAAAAAGAAAGGACATACAAGTGGGAGACCAAGTTCTTCTGTTCAACTAGATTGAGGTTATTCCCAAGAAAACTTTGTTCTCACTGGACATGACCTTACATTGTCAAGAGCATCTACCCACATGGTGCTTTCTCTTTATGGAGTGAAAAGTCAAGTGAATTTGTGGCAAATGGTCAATGATTGAAGAGATATTTCACCTCTGTTGATACATGCTCTGAAATGATGTTGAATCTCACCAATCCAACATATCCATGGTAGAAGTTGAAGGAATTCAGTCGAGCCATCGATGTAAAACAAAGGCACTTGTCGGGAGGTAACCCGATAAATAAACTTGTTTTTACCTTTAATTTCAAATTAGAATGTTTCTTTAATTTAGTTTTTACCGTTTAAGATAATTTTTCATTTAATAAAAATTGCATCGTAAGATGCTATCTTTAGTTCTTATTGATCTTTATCCTTGAAGATTTTCAGATGGAGGACGCACGCTGATTGGAACGCAACCACATTTGATGGTTCAAATGGCATGAACTTTCCCCTCCATCTCGGATTTAGAGTTTGCTTGGGACGAGAAAATTTCTAAGTTCAGGGTGGAGGGTGGGTGGAACGTATCTTACTTTCCACCTTTACCCATCTAAATCAGACTTAAGTTTTCACGGTCACATTTTTGACCTAAAATTTTCAAATTTTCAAAATTTTTAATTTTTTTCATAAAATTTGAACAGATATTGGATGAATTTTTGACACTTTTTAAAATCTCTATGCATTTTGAATCATTATACCCTCCTTATTCACAGTAGATCCTCAAAAGGACCTTCTTCTGAAAACTAGCCTTTTGATTGAAATCATCATGTGAATCTTATGATTCCTAACATCATGATACTTATGTAAAAATGGCAAGTGTCTGTCGAACTAATAGGGATCAAACATATCATGCTTACTAACTGACTAGTGGAACAACAACATGAAATCCCCACCAGTTCCTCATCAAGTCATTATTAGAGCAGAGTACAAAAAAGAGAACAACTTGATGCACGGAATTGTAAATCAAGAGGCATTCTGATCTGAACTCACTTCTACACTTATTCCATCATCTTCGTACCCCTCCATCCATAAAAAAATAGCCAAAATAGTTCCAAACCCTAAGTTCGGGGTGGCACACCACTTCCTTCTATATTCACTTCTTCCATACCCCTCGCAATTAAATAGGGGCGTACCACCAAGAAAAGATGCCAAAGCGCACACAAAAAGAAATTCAATCTCAAGTCGAATAGAGGAGAAATTCGCACACAAAAAATGCAATAAATTAAATTGCAAATAATATAATAAAAATCTCAAGTCGAATAGAGGAGAGATTTATTTCTTCCTTCCATACCTCCCTTCACTCCCTTCTCTACCTAAAGGCACGGATAAATGCATCCACCACCCTAAAATACACTAGTGTCAGATCATATGCACACTTGTTTTTCTGTGGGTATCTCTGGACTCTTATGAACCTGTTTGACATGCTTGTTGTTGGAAAAAGTAAGAACGAAGTGAAGTTGGAAAGAAAACTCAGGAACAAAGATATAGTAAGATGTGTTCAGTGATCTCAGGATGTTGAGATGTGTATCATACTAAGCAAAAAGGAAACAATCGTGATGTGAAGAGGAGGCAATCACATGATTAGAAAGTATTCATTTGGCGACTGTTTCAGATTTTGTGTTACTCAAGGATGAGCAACGTTTAAGTTCGGGGTGTTTTGATGAATGCATATTCATCATGATTTTCAGTCACTCTCTTGGGCTCTTTTTTATTCAATACATCCAATTTCAGTTACTAAATATCAAAATGTGCAAAATTTCCTAATTGGTTCAATTATCAAGGTTCTTAACTGAATTTATGTTGATTCAATCCAAATCTTGATGAGGTTGAAAAATCAGTTGGGACCCACCTTTCTCAACCCTAGATCTACCTTCACTCACCCTTGACCATTTGGTCTCACCATTCGGTCTCGCCAAATGGTCTTGACCTAGCGGCTTCATCCATTCAGTTTTGACCTTTCGGTCTTAGCTGTTCATCCATTCGGTCTCAGACCACGAGCATATCCACACCATATAATCTTAGATCTACAACCCTCATTCGTTTGAGCTAACGGTTTTGGTCTCAACCTGCCCTATCAGTCTCGTTCTAACGGTCCCTCAAGACTGTGTGAGTAGCACCTACTCAAAACCGTTTGAGCAGTCTCTCAAGACAGAATGGAGGACCTCTCACTCCCTCCTTCCTCCCATCATCTTCAACCTCTGCAAACCCTAATCTGCAGCACCCCCACACCAGCCACGGTGCCTTCATCCCTCCGGCCACCTGCACCCTACGGCGTTGCCTCTTTGTAGCACCCCCTACTTTCCTCTCTGATTACCTCCTTCTTAGTCCTAACCTACAAACCCTAGCCCATCTGCAGTGCCAATAGCTATCGCACCTCCACCAACGTGCTAACCTTGCCGATTGCTGCAACAACAGATGTCGTCGTCGCTACGAGTGCTGCAATTGCAAGTACTATCGACCTCCTCTCTGACCATGTTGTTGCTAGCCCTCATGATCTCAAAATCGTGAGGCGGTGCCTTGTCCTCAAGATCATTTTTTCCCACCACTGACCAAGACCGTTCAGTCAGCAACAGACGATCAAGACCGATAGGGCTGCAAGACCAATAGGGCTACAAGACCGAAAGGGCACCAAACCTTTTGAATACCAGGTCGATGCGAAGACCGTATGGAGGCAGCAACGCAGACCATTTGGAGATATTAACTAAAGACCAATTGAAGGAGAAAACACAGACCGTTTGAGAAAGATTTCCAAACTGTTTGGGGCAAAGGGTACCTGACCGAATGAAGGCATGCATCCAAAACTGATTGATCCAAGTACTCTAGACCATTTGATAAAGTGGATCATGAAGACCGTTTGATAAAGTGGAAGCAAAGCAAACCGAATGATAAAGTGCTAGTATACCAAAACAATTGATAAAGTAAGTGTTTGAGACCATTTAAAAAGCATGCAACCCAGACTATTTGGTCATATGCAACCAAGACCGTATGGTCACTTAAATCAAGACCATTTAAGCAAGTTTTAAAAATTGCAACTAGGCCCAAAGCATGAGACCAGACCCAATCCTATAAATAGGACTAGCAGGGTCCTCATTTGGGCATCGGTTCTGGGACACTGACAAGCTACCTAGATGTTGGTCTGATCCTGCCATTGTCACTTCACCTGACGTTCCTGCTGCGACTCAAGGAGACCTAGAAGAGAAAGAAGGAGGAGTGAGAAAGATTGCCCGATCTATTTTGGCATCCCTTGTTCTTTGTCCAGATCTACTCTGACACGACGTAGGAGACCGCATCATCTTCACCGAGTTGCGACCACCTTCTACATCATGCTCATGGCAGAATCCTCTCTCTTTCTTGTTCTTCTTGTTTCTCACATCATGAGCGAGTAGTTCCTTTTTTCTGGGGTGTGGGGACTAGCCCTGTTTCCCATGCATTCATGTCTTTTCATTTAACATTCCAAGGCAATGTATATAACTTTTCATTTAATTGCTAATTGATATGCCTGTAGTTGATTATCTGCTTGCTTTCATCTTGTTCTTCTCTTCGTAGCATAGAATGTTGATTAATGAGGTAGACTCCTTGACAAGAAATCTAATAGGGTTCCTTGAGGTCGTAAGTGTGTGACCCATGAGGGGACGGGCCATTTAACCTACTGTGACGCTTATGTGGTCTAAACATCCCTCAGGGAGGACCACAGCATTAGTTGGATGTTGTATCTTGTTGTTAATCATCGATGTTTTCTTGGAGACTTATCACCTACATGCTTGTCAATTAGCACGGTTGACTCTCAAACTAGAAATAGAATGGGGTTCCTTGAGGTCGTAAGTGTATGATCCGTGAGGGGACGAGCCATCTAGCCCATGGTGACACTTCTGTAGTCTAAACATCCCTCAGGAAGGACCAAAACCTTAGTTAGATGTTGTATCTTCGGAATTGTAAGTGCATGATCCAGATGGCGACGAGAAATTGGATGCCTAAGGGGATGCTTATGTGGGCCTAAACATCCCTCCGGGAGGGTTCACAGTAGTTCCATTTGGATAGTTAGATGCTTTCCTGGATGTTATGTGTTTGGATGTGTTTGCATGTGCAGTGGTGGTGAAACCCGATACCATCCCAACGATTCCATATCATTTAATCTAAAACAAACTTTCATTCTGGTCATTTACTTTCCTACAATTAGTTTAATTAACCTCAACCAAATCAACCGTTCTAAATATTAGCCTCACTTGAGCTAGATTCGACTGACAAGGATTCTTAAAAATGTTGTCCTTTGGGTTTCGACCCTTAACTATACTACGATAAGACCCGTCCGCTTGTGGGTGGTATTATTGCATGAGGTTTTGGTAAAAGCTTGGGGATTTCAACCCTGAGTGAATTTGTTAGTGCGATATTTGCCATGTCCATACCCCATGCCTGATTCATTGTCATATTTTTCAAAATGTCCTGACACATAGAAGGTGTGTTGTTGCGAAAGAACCCCGAGCCTCCACTATATAAGGTGACACGTTCACTTTTGTGGAGCCCAAAGTAGAACATCTTGACTTGGTTCTCCAGATCTATCCCTCGGCAAGGGACCTTCCTGAGCATGTTTTGAAAATGCTCCCAAGCTTCAGAATAAGATTCAGCTGCCTGTTGCTTGAAATTGTAGATGTTTCTAACCAGCTCGTTTGTCTTTTTTGGAGGGAAGTATCTTTCAAAGAATGTCTCGATCGATTCCTTCGGTAGGTTGTGTAGCCATTCTTTTGCCTTATCCGCCAGTGATGATGGAAATAGGTTCAGATAAATAGTTGTCTGTGGAAACCTATCCACCTTCACCATATCACAGCACTCAACAAAATTGCTGATATGTGCCACCGAGTCTTCATGAGTGTACCCATAAAAAGCTTGTTTCTTGTGAGTGCAATGAGCCCTGGGTCAATCTTGTATTGTGTTACATTCACATTCTGCTTCTTGATAGGCCCTGTATGTGCAGCAGAGAAAGATGCCTTGATCATCTCCCATATGGTCCTTTTAGCCCCTGGATTACCGTCTCACATTGCTTGTTGCCTGGGCATCAACGGTATGCCTTCTGATGCAGTTGTTTGAACTAGAACCTAGACAATGACTGGTTCCTCTAGTGTAGATTCTCTGTAGTTTGTGGTTTGTGTTGTCACCATGCACTAGTACCTGAAAATTTGAAATCAGTTAGTCATGGTACTTAATAGAGAAAATTTGTTCTATATGTATGCAATAAATTTTTATTGTTTAAAATAAAGTTGTAAGAAATAAAAAGTGGCTTAGAGTGGCCACCCACAACACTCATCATGCTGAAATATCGTTGTATCCCCAGAAACGGTGCCAAAAACTTTACACAATAAAACTATGTGTATGAACACAAGTGCACGCATCGAGTAATATAGGCCAATGTGAGGCCCGAGTTTAACTCAGGGAGACATAGTCTTAAGGACTACTACTAACTACGGTCTCGTTATATCTTATTTCTACCAAATTAATATAAATTTTACTCCTACCCTGGATAGAAAGCATGTAGTTAGAATTTACTGCTTTCACGGTGCAATTCAATACCTAGATCTAAGCCAATTCCACATTTGTAGCAATTTATCTCTTAGTCTAGGTGCATTATCGAAGACTCTGGGTTTCTTTCCACTAACCGTATGTTACCTTTCTAAAGGAACACATAGGAAAGTGTATAAATTATTGTTTCCCAACCTTTACTCCTCCTTCCAAAGCAATTATCAGTTTGTAATCCTACCATTGGTGATCAAGCATAGATAGGTCATGCAATTCCACAATTATATACCCAGGAATAAAGAGAAATCTATATTAAATCATGTAAAAAGTTGATACAACGATTCCCCGGGCTACTCCCATGGTCCTAAGGAAAGGAGGGGTTTAGCCCCGCATAGTTTTTAGTTGTAAATATATAGAGAGAGAAGAAAAATGTGGGAAGCATGAAGGAAATTCATCTAACCCCTAGAGAGAAGGTGTTTCAGATGATCCTCCTCGAGAAACGCACATTTTACAGTCTTCTAATAGAAAAATTGTCCGTCGGAGGTGCTCAGATCTACCGGTTGACATCCTTCGGCTCTGTGCTTCTCTCTCTCTTCTATGGCCTTCGTGCGGTGCAACGTGATGTCCCCCTTAGGTCTGGACGTCCTCTTTTAAGTCATAGGTCAACTTATGGAACCACATATTGTAGACCGTCGGATCTGGGTGGATCTAATGATTGTTGATTTCTGGCAAAGTTGGTGGCATCGACCAAGGTGTCAGTGGCAGTGACAACATCAGGTGCGGTCTGGATATGGCAAAGTCAGAACCACCAACTCATGATGGTCAGTGGCACCGAGGTGATGTGCATAGTTTGATCTGTAGCTCTGAGCTGATATCGGTGGCACCGACTTGATAGTCGGTGCCACCGAATCTTTTGGTGTCTTTTCGCCCGACCACTACTGCTTACTTAGTGGCATCGACTGTGATGGTCAGTGGCACTGACTTTTCGCTGTACATAAAGTACCTAAAAAGTTCACAAAAATGTGTATAAGGTCGAGGAATGAATAAAACAATGTAAATATGATAAAATTATCATAGTTTGATGCAAACAGAATATACAAGATAATAATAACATTTTATGCAAATAAGATCAATTAATTGACTAATAAATGCACAAAACGAGTATAAAATAGGCCTATAAAAGTGATCAAAACCTGTGAATCAATGGCTAAGGGACAAATAGAATGAACACAAAGATAGTCAAGCTAAAGACTATAAATTAGTGCTTCTTTGAAAGCAAATCAAGTTTTAAACTTTCATGGAAATTCAAAATTTTAGTCTTTATAACTTTCCCTTTATTTTCTAATCTAGTCTTGTTTCATTTTCCTTTTTTCTCATAACTTGTTTTCTTAAACCAACTTTTATTTTCACAATTTTCTAGTGTACATAGAATAAAAGTAGTTGATAATACATTCTACCCCTATATGAAAGAACAATGATTAAAATGAAGTAAATCTTTGTTGTTGTCATCTAGCATTTATAGAACAATCTCGAAAACCCATCGACCCTTGGCTGATGAAGCAGAAGGTCCACTAGGTACTTAAACTCTCAGGAAGTCTATTGGTCCCCAATCATAGACCCCTTTGATGTCCTAGTCAGAAATATTGTGGGGCACCTTGAATTATCTAGAAACCAATTGGGCACAAAAGTTTAGGATAGATCAGTTGAGAAAGATATGACCTATCTTTGGGGTACAAGCAACGAAAAATCCCATCAGACTGACAAGAAAAAATCTCTTCAAGCTACAAGAATGGACACCCTTCAAACCAATGAGCAAAAATCCCCTTGGGCTATAATATCAGCGACCTGTCAATCCTATAGAAGCAAAACCTGACAAGAATCATTTAGAGACATTGTCAACACAACAAAAATAAGAAAACCCATAAGGTAGAAGAAGAGTAAAACTCATTGACCCCTGACTAGCAAAGCGTTAGATGCCATTAGGCCTATGAGACATCAGGTTATATAAACCCACATGTAATTTGTGCTGACATGTACCACATGTAAATCACAATACTTGGCGGACACTAAGAGTCCAACATCTCATCGACTGCTAAAGGTCCAAGGCTTAGTGGCCATAGGACATCAAGGTCTCATTGACCATAAAAAGGAAAACTTGGCAACCATCATCCATTCAAAACTTGGCAACCATCAGGTATGTACAAATCTTTAACAACCACATACATCAAACCTGGGAGACCCATCAAGAGATAAAAAGACTTAACAACCATGGAGAGACCAAAAACTCATTGAATGCATGAATCCAATCAGGTTGGTCATCATCAAGAATCTGAAAGGTGATCAAGATGCATCACTAGAAAGAAGATTAACCCAAAATCCCTAATTTAGGAACCACCATGAGAGAGACTAAAACCAACATTTGAGAGAACATTACCAACATTTTCATAAGCATGCAAGGACCAACATCCATCACCAAAAAATAATTCATGCCCAAGGGGTTAGGGTTCATCCAAGAAGAGTTATTTACTCTAGATTACTTAAACACAAACCCTGGGTAAAGGATATTATCTTTCTACTTATAACCATGTTTTAGGGCAATATTAGGTGCATACAAGGTAGATGTAAGAAATAATTGAGGAGAAAGTTATATAACTCACCTTGGAGATGATGTACAAACTCCAAATAGCAAGGTATCTTGTAGAAGGAAGGGGAAAGAAACCCTATCTTCATCCCTTCTTTTGGCCAAGCTAGCTCTACCTCCAAGAAAGAAGCAAACCCTAGGTCAAGGAAGCAACAAAGAGAAGTTCTTCAAGCTCTTACTCCAGCACCACCATGGAACACCATGGGTTCGGTCAAGAAGAGTAAGAAGAAGGAAAGAATAGCAAGTAAAACGTAGGTAGAGAGGAAGATCTTACTTACCAAGACCAAGAACAAGAGAAAGGTAATACCAAATGATCAAACAGGGTAGATCCAAACCCTAGCTCAACATGCAAGGGATATCGGCCCACCTTCTTCAACCTTGATCTCCTCCTTTAACACCAAGCAAGAGGGGACGATCTCTAAGATCAACCAAGGAAGAATAGAGATAAAACTAGGTGTGTAAAGAGTTTATTTGCATGCAAAGAGAGGGTTTTATATAGAATAAGGTTGGAGAGGAAGAAAGAGGGTTAGGTGTCAATATAAACATGTCATGTGTCCAAGAGATCTCTTCCATGCAAGAACCACACTCATCCATGCAACTAGGCTGACCCCACCAAGAAAACCCATCAACCAACTTGGTCTAGAAAAAGCAAATGACTGTTAAACATCCTTGGTGACCAATTAATAATAAAAGCAAATGGTCGCTAAACCTAGAGGATGTTGGCGACCATGATGAGTAGAAAAATATCATTGACCACCAACACTAGGGTGACACAAGAAGACATCATAAACCTCCAAGCCTAAGGACCAGAGGAAAACTTGGTGATCACAAAAACAATGTGATCAACACCCAAGGTCAACATCAACTTAGGTCATTCATGCAAACCCTAATTTCAACATGAGATGTCACCACACAAACAAAGGTGTGACAAGGAACCCCAAAGACAACCACATACAACATGATGTCAAAAAATATCAGGCACAACAAGCAAGTGACTAATGCAAGAAAAACTATAGATGTGGGTAGACTATAATTAGGTCGAAAAGAAGTACATAAATGTATAACTGGCTCAAAAAGTGTCCAAAATGGACCAAACATGAATCATAAGAATTTTCCATGAGATAAAAGCACATAACAAGGTTTGATTAAGGTTTTAAGCATGTAATTATAATAAGAAAGCACGTTCAACCAAAAAGGAAGGTCATGGGTCTGACATGTTACACTAGGTCCACTCTTTTTGAACGGTTTAAGGAGATAACAAAGTGTAATCAAAATAGTTGTATTGATGTGTACCCATTTTATGATTTTAGGTAACTGATACACTATGACTCTCTTATAATGATTATTGCTTCCACTGTAATATGATAATTTGCTACTCTTACTTTGCTGATAATGAATGACATGCAAATGGAACTCACACGGTTGATATATGGGACCTAACATCTTATGTCAGGTATTAGTTTAGCATTATTTTATGATTAGATGTCTCATACCTAAGTTGTTGTTTGTAATTTTATTCATGCATATGTTACATGTTCCATTTTATAGATGGATGCTTGGGTCCTCTCATCTTTGGCTTTCTAGCCATCATTAGTGAGGATTTGGGTAACAAACGGTTCTGTGACACTCACACTGCACTTAAATATGTGCCACTGCTATAACCAAGAAACCTAACTTTCTAAAATCACAGAGCTCCAATAGACTTGTACTTTTTCCCTAGACCACTTCCCAACACAAGGTCCTTATCTTACATCGATATCCCTCAATGTCATATTAAAAATTCCTACATATATTAGAAACATTCCTAGTGACAAATTGTATGGTTCAAAAAAGAAAAATGAATATGTGAATGAAGTTATGCTTTCTTAGTTATTGGTAGAAATGGATAAGTATGGAATGGCATGAGCAATATTTATCAACATGTGATTTGAAATTCATATTTGACTTTATTTTCTATTAACCTATATTTTTTATTTCGAGAATTGATTACAAAACATCGTGTTTATGTATATTCACATTCCTTTATCTTTTAGTGATATACCCCTCCCAGACATTGAGGGGTATGGAAGAAGAAAAATTTAGACAGGAGGAAGAATGGAAACATGACCTAGGGAATTACATATTTTAATTTTTTTACTTTTGGTAGATTGATAGATATGAATTTATGGAGGAAACTAAAGAACGGGGATAAGTGTATATATTTCATTGTATATGATTCATGCACATGGTCCTCCATTGACTTAACAAAACCTAGATAGTAATATAATTAGGATACCATAAGTTTTCGAGATATGCTTCATCTTCTTTCTTAGAGGAATGTTGAACTTATCCCTATCAGTTCTATCTACCTTGCAATTTGTTTAAGAGAGAGTGATTATAATAGTCATAGGACATGTGGATGATTTATAACCAAAAACATGCTCTCAATTCTTTTATAATTTCAAGTTTATTTTAGGTTAAGTGATATTATATGAAACATATATTATTACAAGTGATGCAAATGAAATATTAAGATAAATACATATTGTAGTGAAAGGTAAAAGAAATCAAGAAAAACAAACGAGAGTTGAAATATGACTAAAGTAAATTATAGAAGAACAATTTGATAATGAATTATGGAAGTAAAGGCTTCGGTGAACATGATATATTGTACCACCCACCCTCCAGTCTAAACATAAGAACTTTCTTATCCTCAAGCTAGACCAAGAATCAAGATGGAGGGGGGAATTCCTCTAATGCTCATCATGGAGGTCATGTCAAATCAAAGAATCTCTAGCTTGAAGGAATGTAACTAAGGGTTGAGAACTTGAATGAAATTTCTCCAAGGTGCAACATGTGACTAGATGGTCGTGAATATCAAAGGGGGTTTCAGGGAGATTAAAACAATGCCACTTTTCTACAAATTTATCTAATAAGATATGAAATGAAATTTCCCATCAATAGGGATAGTGGTGTACTTGTGTGTGGATCAATAAGAAAAGGAACAAAATAGGAGAGGTGCATGTCAGGTAACTTTGGTATCTCCCTATTCATGAATCATGTTTGAGACATCCCCAGATTTTCTAAAACTTAATCTAATGTGTGACATCCAAATTAAAACCCTCACCTCAGTGAGAATCCCAATTTAAACACCCGACACCAGGCTAAGAAGAAGAAAATCAAGGGAGTCAAAAGGAAACAATAGTAGCACATGCACATGAACAATAATAAAACTATACAACACATGTTCACCATTCAACATATTATTACAACATAAATTATTACATCATTTGATATTACATATTGAAAAAAAAACTTCTACATACACATGTACTACTACTAACTACATGATCTTAAGACAACAGGTCTACATGTACATCAACTCTCTATACAACTCTCAACTATCATGGTTCTTCAAGATCATAAGTCCACAACCTAAACAAAAGATTACATGTGGTACACATCAGCACAATATTCAAGAATATTATACTGAGTATGCCTACGTGTCTTTTATATACCTCTCATCATATCTTAGCAATAAGATAAAACTAATACTTGGCAACATTAACAAATATAAGAAAAGTGTATACTTGCACAAAGTTATTAATTAACAAAAACGAACACATAATTTAAGCTCATTTTCCATTATATATCCATGCATTGACCGCTGAAGGTTTTGATGCATTCTCTTGACTCTCAAGGAGCTCAAGATTAAGGCCTTTATGATCAAATACCAAAGAGTTAGATCATATGTACAATGTGACTGACTACCAAAGAGTTAGGTCACTTCCAAGAACTATACTACCAAAGAGTTTAGTGCTTTCATATAATGGAATAGATATATTATGTTTCATGTGTTCATAGCCATAAGTACAGAAAATCAAGCAACATATAATGCAAGAACAATCATTTCATCCAATATCATATGCCAAGTATTAACTACACATATAACACAAGCATATTGTATAATAAGCCAAGTAAGAGGTAATGGCGTACCTTGATCAAGACACATCACAATCTATACCAGATTCCTAATATCATCTATATATTGGTGAACCCCTTATTAAGATAAGATCATGTCACCATCAGGTTCTCATCATCATTAACCCTAGTTATATCCATTTTAGGGTTTACCTTATCTCATTATGATGTTCTCATGATTACTTGTATTCTTATCTTAGATTTATCTTACTGATGTTATATTCCAGATTATAGTTCATTAATTGGATATACTCATGTGTCACATTATTATGTAAATATATTTAACATTATGTCACTTTCGTTAACCATATTAGGGTTACATCACTATGTATTAAGGGTTCTTCATATAACATGGATTCTATGCATCATCATGATCTCATAATTAAATTTGAGGTTCCATATACTGATATGAGCTTACTCTGTAAATGTCATCATTTATTGAGCATCAATGTATTAATTGCATTTTATTTAGGGTTATAAGCCCTAGATAGACATTCTAAGCAAAATACATGATTATGTGTCATAACATGATCATATATAATGTCACATGGAGTCAAAAACACATTTAAGAGTTACTGATGCATTCTCATAATTTTAGGTCTTCATCTAGTATTTATTATCCATTAAACAAGCATAATACAACGTATATGATATTACTGAGATTAGTGCTATAAAATACTAATATGATGGTTTCAAGTCATTCGACACATTTTTTTGAGAATTTTGGTACCTTATTTGTATTTTTCTGATAATCGAGCTATTTTCTACGAATTATACAAGATCTGAGTAATTTGTGAGATATTTACCTTTGTCAGACAATCACCATCCGCCGCGTGGCACTATGGCTCCTTGCTTGAGCCAATAGGTTCTTGCCTATGTTGTTTGGTTTAGACTGAATAGGACTCAGCCCGCCTCTCCTAACCTAGACCTGGTTTAGTCATGGGTTTAGGGCTCCTTTCATTCTCGCATGAGCACTGGGATGCTCGATGTTGTGTCGCCTCCCACAGCCTCCGTGTGGGAGCCCAGATCCGATGAGCGATCTACAGGGCACAATCCTCCAACTCCTCTAAGTCTCTCCTCGGTCATGCTCATTTGCCTTCATTCGTCAGTGTTATGCACCCAACCTCTCTAGCTCACAGATGGTGGTTCTTCCTCCTCCATGATTTGTACCCACCTACTATGTTCTTTCTCCACTTGCATTAGGCCGGTAGTGACTCCTCTTCAAGTTCCATAGATCCTCCATGGCCCTATTCATCTGCCATCGCTGGCTGTCTTTCTCCCATTCTCACACGATCATAGCCGCCAGCATGTTGCTTGTGAGTCTGCTGGACTCAATTTTTGAAGTATAGAAGTCGTCGTTTCCTGCTATCCTTCTTCAGATCGTAGAGCCATTGTGGTCTCTTCCCCAGTAAAGCTCCTCCTCCTAATATGGCCTTCGGCACTATTCCTCAAAGCTCCTCAGTATGTCAAGATGTTATGGTTCTTCTGTCTGTAGGTCCAGTGCCCTTAGGCTCACCGCTAGTGTCACTCTATCATGGATGCTGCTACACAACCCTCCCCCGGTAAGGAATCCATCACCTCCAGGCTCCCTAGGTTGTTGCTGCTTAGGTCAGCACTAGTGGCTTCATATGCGGATGAGTGGTCTTTGTGGAGAACTCATCAAGCCAAACTAACTGCCAACATAAAGTTGCCCTCAACCCACGACCTTCGACTAATAGATCATGGAAGGGGGGAAGTCCTCGTCCATGATTGTGTAACTATGAGGAAGATCCATCCACTACTGTTGCTTAGCATCCAAGAGCCAAGGATGAGTCTAAAGTAGATTATAGCTTCCCATTTCTCCAAGGGTGTATGTGACATCACAAAAGCCACATCATAAGCATGAATCATGATATTACCATTGACCTAAGGCCTTTCAAACATATAAACCAACCATGGTAATAGTCCACAACCAGGCCATGTGATACAACATCAGTTGGCAACTAGGTTCTACATAAACATGTGACCAAAGTCCTCTAACATATCATTCATATATGTATTCCCAAATTCAAACTCTTTTACCATTCTCTAGGGACACCCAAACTACATGAAATTGACCATAGCTTCCTTGTAACTCAACGTACATCCTATTCAACTTTGGTGCCAAAACTCAATTTTCTGTCAGTCAATTAAGTACCTCAAAGGCATGAATTAGGGATGTTAATCATGGTGTCAACACAAATAATCATCCATGTTTTATCAAATAACTTGAAACTTTTCAAAATGACACAAACCCATGGATCCAATTATCTCATTAGGTATTCACATACTTCAAAAGTTCACTCCATCATATCCTACACACCTTAAAATAAATTTTGCCCTCGAAATTAAAACAAGATCTAGTCTTTTACATCATATACATCTTAAAAGAAATCGCGTCCTCAAAATTAAGCCAATCTATGATTCCAAGGAAAACCAAAAAGTTCTCGATCTACATGTAGTGAACCTCTCTTGGTGCAACATTCTACAAACAAGATCTCTATAACATGTATGTGCCACTCCTAGGAGGATTTCTAGAGCATCTAGGGTGAAATAATCACCTCAAATGATTAAAACATGGGTTTCAAAGCTTAGGGCTATGTCATGTCATAATTTATGTTATAGGATTTGCATCCTTATCTTTACCCATACATTGGGATTCCCACATCATATTACTATGTTATAAATAAGTTAACTAAAATTAGCCCATTATACCAAGGTGTCATCAACATTTTGTTGAGCTAATTGTTAGAACATGTTCAACATTAACATATGTCTTTTAGGAGGGAGTTAACTAAAGTTAACCCAATTTATCCATATAGATCATATCAAGGTATCATATTCATTTGTTGTTCTATCTGTCAAACTATATTTTTCATCTTTATTAAGCACTAAGATTAACACCTCATGCAACATGTTTCATTCATATGATCTTATTTTATTGCTCATAATAAATTGCAAGATTTACTAGTGATTTCATCACAAGATTAACCAACAATATCACATTATCATCACTATTCACGTATATGGTTAACCATTTATGCATTGATATCAATTAAACTATCTCTAGATTTACATTATATCATGTCCATATATCACATCTCGAGTTTAGATCACATCGATCCTTACATTTATTAAAGCATGGGTGTGCTAAATAAACTTATGTGAGTGTCTTGTTAAACATATATCAAAACTTCATCTAATCCAACCGAGGTTCTCCTAACCCATATCATGAGGGTAGTGCCATGCTCAGTCTCTCTGAGCTAACTCAACTCTATGAGTATCCCATCTGCATATACTTTATCTTTCCTCTCTTAGCCTAGGGTTCTCGACTTACCTCATTGGCACTAGTATTAGCTTTACAAGCTCTAGTCACATAAGCACAAACCAAACCACAATATGTCATACTCTTCATAGGTATACACCCATGAAACATGCTTACCCAAAACTCTCTTATATACGCAACCACTAGATTCCTACAAGGAACCACCAACCCAATGATGAGGCTTCATAGAAACTAACACATAGTTACCTCCTCCAGGGTCTTAGGACTCTCTCTCCCTCACCCAAATGGTAGGTACTCATATTCATGTTCACATATGCACATATAACAATCCTCTCATTGTCTCTAGGGTTTGGTCCTCCCAAGGACATATGGGGTTCAACAAAACTATAAGAATCATGCATAAAGTAACTCAACTCAATCACTTAGGAGTAGTCTAGTTTAGGACATATCATATCACAAATATCTCAGAATTCTCATAACTTAGAGTTTAGGTTCTCTGACCTTCTCCCAATGAGTCTCACTCTCTCTAGAGTTAACCCTAAAACTGGTCCCAACACTATAGGCCCACCTTTGTGAAAGATCTTAAGGCTCATGCTGACTCACAATCTTGTCTTAACTTAACATATCTTATCTCATAAAAGCCTATTTACTTGCATAAACCAAACTTATCTCAGATCCTCAAATATGAACTTAGGTCCTCAAATACAAACATATATCATCATAAAACATCTTATATCATCTATATAAGACTTACATCATCACCAAATCTTATTTCATCTATTCCATCTATCACATATTCCAACAAGGCTCTTGTTAATGCGTCGCTTAGCACTTACAATCACTAAGATAATTATCCTAGAGTTTAATCCTTTTTCAACTTTCCGATTAAGGCTAGTATAGAAAGGGTCGATCCCACAGGACAACTTTTTAAGATTGTTTCTTTTTATCCCAATTGTTTTGAAGAACTTGTTATTTGTTTTTTGGTATTTTTTAGATTTGGAATAGAAAGTAAAAGTCGATTTTTGGGGGTTGATGATTAACACTAAGGAAGGAAATGCAAGAATGAAAATGCGCTTAACAAGAATGTAAACTTGCCATGTCACAAGGAAAATTGAGATTGTTGTTAGCATAAGAAAAACAATTATGAATGAAAAGACTATAGATTAAATAAAGAAAAAACAAGTAGTGATTAAATCAAGAGACAAGAATTGAGGCTTTAGGGGTTTTCACCACCTTAGCCTAGGCAAAAACAAACTAATCCTTAAAAATGAAAGATTCGATGAAGGCAAGTGAATTAATAAAAATCCACTAAAGATGGACTCCACATGAGCCCATTGGTCCTGGTGCTCATGTTTTTTAGTTCATCATCCTCAAAGAAGAAGATCCACGGTCATTTCAAAACTCCTATGTGATTGGGTTTGTTGTTCTAAATCCGAACTTCCATGATCATATCCATCCAGATTAACTTTTGATCAAATAAATTAATTACTTTGATACATCAATTAGTTATCAAACCCAAAAGCCATCTAGAATATTTTTTAAGGAAAATTCTATAAAACCATGCCTAAGGGGTTATTCCCCTTGCCTCGATAGAGAACTACTCACTCATGCTTGTGGAGAAAAGGGAGACGGAGAGAAGAAGAGTTCTAGCCATAGTCTAGTCTTACTAAAGGATAGTTCCTTCGGCTAGAGTCTATGAAATGGCCGACGCTTAATCCCTTGCTCCAGTCCACATAAGAATAATAGGAAGAAGAAACTAGATCTAAACAAGAAAAGTAAAAGAACAACAATTGAAGGAAACACTTAGCTTGCAAAAACTAATCTTTATTTATGGAAAGAACAATAACATAAGAACACATGAAGACAGCTCAGAAATCCCGTACAAAGATGATACAAAAGATGATCTTGGGAGGAGGAAGTGCCCCTCATTTTATAGGAGAAGGAGGGGTAGGCTATCCAAAAAAAGAGGGGGGAAAAAAAGAGGGAGCCATCCTTTGAATTTTCAAGATTTGGTCAATAGGAATTTGATAGACTTTAATTGTCTTGACCATGTAACTCTCTTCAATGTAGATTCCCACCACAGAGATTTCGAACGTATTTCTCTCCCATAAAAAGCACAAAATCGGTTCAAATAATAGGATATTCTTTTAGGAAATTAAATTTCCTTTCCAATGAATACTTGTACACTCAATTTGGACTTTGGATGCAAGAGTTATGACACTTTTGGTGACAGATATACAATAATTACAGGACTGCTGCAAATTGTGCAATTATACTCCAAGAATATTTATCCCATTTCCTACAAAATCCAAGAAAATATAATTAACATTATTCTTGAAGAGAAAAATATAATATAATATAATTAATTATAAAACTAAGAAAATAAACAACAAAACCATCATAAAAAGATATCTAAAAGATGTAAATAAAAGTGATGAAAACACATTTATCAAAATACCCCGGACTTGAATCTTTGCTTGTCGTCAAGCAAGTAAAATCACAAATAAAGTCCAATTTATACTCCCAATATGCCATCCTCACCTTAATAACATCACTAAAATCCTCACCTCCAAATTTTTGGCCAAGTGACCCGATCTCCTAGAACCACATAGCATAAAATTCTATATTCCCTATAAAAAAAATTGTCAAATCTAGCTTCTAAAATAGGAATTTGTAGAAAAATAGGCATCTCTTACTTTCGCTTTGACACTCTCAATTTTTATTATTTTTTTTTAAGTTATTGCACAAGAATAGGGTGAATTTGGGGGTGTGAAAACAAAGAAAGAAGTGATGAAAATATATTGATCCCTCCTCTATTCGACTCGGGATATGAATTTATGGAGTTGTGGCTACATTGGTCACAATGTTTTCATGTGCACTTTTGGCATCCTTTGATGGTACGCCCCTTTGTGGGGTATGCATTTTTTATTTTGGGAAGCATGTCACCCCAGACTTGATTTTTGTCTGGTGGTGATTCTTTACTTCTCTTTTTTAGAAGAAAAAAAGAGGGAAGGAAGAGATGTTCTTGTGCTTATAACTTTCAATTTTTTTTTGTCAGAGAGTGTCATTGCTCTAGTTAGAGTATTCCTATAAATCACATCATACAAATTTTATAACAAGATAATTCATTGTTTAAATATAGGGAAAGTATGTTTGGTTCTGATCGATTCCTTATGACTTGCCAACTATTCCGAGGAGTGGTGTTATTAAGGATCCTAGGTGACATGGTGGTTTCAGACATGGCAATTTGTAATAGATTTTGCAAAAAATTTACTAAATTCAATTTGTGGTACAATGATATATGTCTACTCAATGGCCGACTAGATAAAGGCTATTTTACAACAAAAGAAATAAAACATGGCCGACTAGATAAGGGCCAAACTAAAAATTTTGAAAATTTGTGATTTTTTTAAGAAAATTAAAACTAAATTATATAACATAATGAAAATTTTCAGAAAAATAAGATAGTGTAGGTGGAAGGAGTACGTACCACTCACCTCCACCCTGAACTTTAAATTTTGCTTGTCCCGGGCAAAAACACAAATCCAGGATGGAGGGAAGAAAATCATTGGGATCACCGGGAGGTCCTGGTAGCTCAAAAAATGTCCAGTAGAAGGGGATGTTGATGATGGTTGTAGCTTTGAACAAAGAAGCTTCATGGTACACCCAATTGATGGGTGATTGTAGAGGATGAAAGAGGATTTCATAATGTCTTTTATCACACACTCCTTCCAAAAGGATCCACACATATTCCTTTAGTAGTAAAGGAAATGGCATAAATGTGAGTAGCTTGAGGGGGATTGGCGGGTGTTCAGTGGGTGGCACATATGGTGTCGACTCTACAACATCGGGTGGGGGATCAGGCTTTGGTTTCCCTCTGTCATATTGATCTACATATAGTAAAATTGGTGGTAATATGAAAGGGACACACAAATTTAAATCAGCATCATACATATTTTGGCTCTCCTCAAAATTCATGCAATCAACCTTGGGATAGATGGATTTCATAGTTGATATTGTAGGTGACTGTAGTTCCTCTATGCAAGGATTTCCCAAGGGTTCTTGAAGGATAAAAATGGGGATATATTCCTTGCAGCTAGTAGAAGAGGGTATATAGATTTCTTGTAAGGAGTTCTCCCCTTCTATATCATCCTTATGTAGAATGGGAATTGGTTGTGGCAGAATGGGAGGAATCGTTTCATCAATGGAGGTGGGCTGCTCATTATCCAGAATAGATCCTACCAGAGGGGATTGGTCGTCGATAACAATTGGACTTTTGCAAATGATGGGAAAGATTGTTGGGTCTTTAGGACGACTCTCTGAGATTGACTTTTCATACTCGAGTAATAAAGTCTCCAAGGGAAGGGTAGGAATGCCAACGTCCTCATCGTACAGGAAATATGACCTAATGGTATGTATTGCTTCTTTAGAATCCGACGTATATGACATAAAAATTAGATCATCATCATCTTCGGAAGAACCATCTTAGGTTGCTCTAAGTCCTTCACATATTTTTGTGCTTGGGCCTCTAGTAAGGTTGCTAAAAGGGCTTGGCTGGTTTCTAGTTTTTTTTCTGTCCTTCTACTACCATTTTTTCTAAAGCCCCAAGTCTCTCTTTTAGTTGATTTTCATTATTAGATTCATACATCCCAAAAAAATTATCATCCTCACCATTCCCCCCATAAGGATCTTGGTCATGGTACCCAGTATGTTGGTTGTGGTGTTGCTCCTCATAATAATCTTTAGAAGATGGTGGATTGTTATTTCCATTGCTCTCATCATGGTGGGAAGATACAATATTATAAGGTGTCACCGAGTCATGGGGGAACATATTTGGAACATCTGGGTTTTGGGATTGGGCTTTCAGCAAGGTGGCCATCAAGGTTTGGCTAGTTTTGAGTTTTGCTGCCATCTTCTCTAGGGACCTAAGTTTCTCTTCTTGTTGAGGATTATATTGGGTATCATAAATAGATCCATTTCCCCCAAAGTTTTGTTGGTCATACCCTCTCTCAGAATATCGATAGTAAGGTTCCCCATAATGGTTCTCAGAAAAATAAGGGTTTACATTGTACCCACCAGGATGAAAGGGCTCATAAAGAGGGGTGCTATGGGATAAAGTTGGACATGCAAGAGATGCGTCGTGCCAATGACCACAATAATAACATTGTGGGGGATATTGCAATGCCCACTCCATTTGAAAGTTTTTTTACAATTCAAAAAAGAGCTAAAGATTTTTTACAAGACCGTAAATTACAAAAAAAAAAGCTAAGGGATTATGACTCAAGGTTAAAATTTACAAAACTAACTAAAATTACAATTTTTTTACAAACTAGCGTATTTGTAGAAAAAATGGACTGCCGGAATGGAAACTCGGTAGAAGGAGGAGTAGCACTTGCAGAATGTTACTCGGAAGGCATAAAAAAGGAAAAAAAATTCAAAAATTTTGGGGTTCGAAAGAAACAAATATGTTGTCCCCGGCAATGGCGCCAAATTGTTAATGCATCGATTAACACTTACAATCAATAAGGTAATTATCCTAGAGTTTAATCCTTTTTCAACTTTTCGATTAAGGCTAGTATAGAAAGGGTCGATCCCACATTACAATTTTTTAAGATTGTTTCTTTTTATCCCAATTGTTTTGAAGAACTTGTTATTTGTTTTTTGGTATTTTTTAGATTTGGAACAGAAAGTAAAATTTGAGTTTTGGGGGTTGATGATTAACACTAAGGAAGGAAATACAAGAATGAAAATGCACTTAACAAGAATGTAAACTTGCCATGTCACAAGGAAAATTAAGATTGTTGTTAGCACAAGAAAAACTATTATGAATGAAAGACTATAGATTAAAGAAAGCAAAAATAAGCAGTGATTAAATCAAGAGACGAGAATTGAGGCTTTAGGGGTTTTCACCACCTTAGCCTAGGCAAAAACAAACTAATCCTTAAAAATGACGGATTCGATGAAGGCAAGTGAATTAATAAAAATCCACTAAAGATGGACTCCACATGAGCCCATTGGTCCTGGTGCTCATGTTTCTTAGTTCATCATCCTAAAAGAAGAAGATCCACGGTCGTTTCAAAACTCCTATGCGATTGGGTTTGTTGTTCTAAATCTAAACTTCCACAGTCATATCCATTCAGATTAACTTTTGATCAAATCAATTAATTACTTTGATAGATCAATTAGTTATCAAACTCAAAAGCCATCTAAAATCATTTTTAAGGAAAAGTCGATAAAACTATGGCTAAGGAGTTATTCCCCTTGCCTCGATAGAGAACTACTCACTCATGCTTGTGGATAAAAGGGAGACGGAGAGAAGAAGAGTTCTAGCCATAGTCTAGTCTTACTAAAGGATAGTTCCTTCAGCTAGAGTCTATGAAATGACTGACGCTTAATCCCTTTCTCCAGTCCACAGAAGAATAATAGGACGAATAAACTAGATCTAAATGAGAAAAGTAAAAGAACAACAATTGAAGGAAACACTTAGCTTGTAAAAACTAATCTTTATTGATTGAAAGAACAATAACATAAGAACACATGAAGATTTGCTCAGAAATCTCGTACAAAGATGATACAAAAGATGATCTTGGGAGGAGTAAGTGCCCCTCCTTTTATAGGAGAAGTAGGGGTAGGCTATCTAAAAAAAGAGGGAGCCATCCTTTGAATTTTCAAGATTTGGTGAATAGGAATTTGATAGACTTTAATTGTCTTGACCATGTAACTCTCTTCAATGCAGATTCCCGCAGCAGTGATTTAGAACATATTTCTCTCCCATAAAAAGCATAAAATAGGTCCAAATAATAGGATATTCTTTTAATAAATTAAATTTCATTTCCAATGAATACTTGTACACTCAATTTGGACTTTGGATGCAAGAGTTATGACACTTTTGGTGACAGATATACAATAATTACAGGACTACTGCAAATTGTGCAATTATACTCCAAGAATATTTATCCCATTTCCTACAAAATTCAAGAAAATATAATTAAATTCTTCTTGAATAGAAAATTATAATATAATGTAATTAATTATAAAACTAAGAAAATAAAAAACAAAACAATCATAAAAAGATATCTAAAAGATGTAAATAAAAGTGATGAAAACACATTTATCAGCTCTAGACATCTAATCTAGAACTACTCTCTCTTCTAGACTGATGTCACTCACTTTCACTTAGGTTGGATGACCACCTCCTACTCATACATGTGTGGGGACACATTTTTGTAATACATATATATAATAAAATATTATATAGTTTTTCTCTGATAAAACATGCGTCAGAGAAAACTATCAAGGTTCGATCTGATTGGAATAAAAAAAACTAAATCTAGAAAATGAGTGTCCCACACATAGTAGAGAGTACAATGTCATGAAAACTAGTGACAAGGGTGAGAACATGGTGTAGACGGGCATAGCTACCCAAAGCATAGATTCATCATATGCCAGAGGTTTCTCTTCTCAGGATGTACATCATTTCCAAAATAATTCAACGCCCCATACCGCTGCACTATAAGGAAAGAACGTCATTTAAGGACTTGCTATACAACAAGCACCAATGTGACAAAGTGGTTTTTCATGCTTAATTTCGAGGACGAAATATCTTTTAAGGTGTGTAGGATGTGATGGAGTGGACTTTTGGAGTCCTTGACCATCCAATGACATAAGTGAGACCATAAGGTTGAATAATGTTGAGAATTCCCAGTGTTTTGGTAAAGTTGGAATGTTGTTTGAGATTTATATAATGATTAAGATCTCTCTTTATATGCCTTCTTGAGGAATTTAATCGGATGATCTAATAGTTGCTTTTTGGTACCAAATTCGAGTATAAGGTAGGTTGAGTGGTAGGGAAGCTATGGTTAAAATTCGGTGACAATCGGATATTCTTATAGAGAGTTAGGAAGGGTTGAAGTTTGTGATAATATGTGCATTATTGAGGTGAATAGACCTAAGATTACTAGGTTGATCCTAAAATAAGTGGTGTCACGCACCCCTTGCCTTTGAACTGGGTCTGCGTGGTCGGGTCCTGGCCCTAGATATCCAATCTAGTGGTAGTGAGGGCTGTTTAAAGTGAGCCTCGGATCCTGCCTTGGGCGAAGTCCTTGACAGCCATTGGATGGACCTTGGATGGCTAGATATTCACCCCCTACCTCCGGTCATACTGTAGATCGTGGGGCTACAGCAAGTGAGAAGCCTAGCCTCATCCCATGTCGTGGTCGTGGCCCGATGAAGGGCATGAAGTGGGTAGTTTTTCTCGCCTTGACCAGACCTATACCCCGACCCCTCATTTGGGGCGTTTGACGAAGAGAGCAGGGAGAACGAGCTCTCCCATTCCCTGCCTTCTCCACCGCACAGAGCAGGTGGGGGATGGGATGAGGATACAAGGGTAGAGGGTAGATCAGAGGAAGATGAAGGGAGGAAAACGAAGGTCGAGGTCACAGGAGTCTGAGGCGGCAGGTTCTAGGGGCTACCATTAAGCTTCCATGGCTGCCTAATCCGAGGTTCGGAGGAGATGAACTCGGAGTTGGGGTTGTTGATCCAAGGCACTGCAACTCAATCCAAAGGTCCCCTCAGGTCCTTGAAGCTTCAATGGAGATTTTCAGTGCCTCATCCATGAGATTTGAGGCAATGGAGTCCTTTTCCCCTTTCCTAGCGCCACGGCGGCCACCATGGCCGGTGAGCTTGTGGTCGGGAGGATTTGGAGCCGATATCGAGAGAAACGGTGACCGTGGAGGTCTCTCCAAGGTGGTCGAAGCCGAGGGCAGCCTTAGTGATCAACGAGGAGGGCCTTGTCATGCAAGATTGCTCGCCGGAAGAGTTAGCTGCGGCGGCGCCCTCATGAAACAGGGGCACTTGAGTTCCTGTTCTCGCGTCTGCAAAGAGAATGAAAGGGAAAGACCTGCTCGGGTAAACAGGCCCTTAGCTCCGCGGATCCCACACAAGATCCGGACCGGGTCCCTTTGAGAAGAGAAGACCAGCGCTAGCCCAATGTGGCCACGTGGCGACACACGATTGGCCGAAGAAGGTAAATATCTCATAAATGTCCAGATCGTAAATAATTCATAGTAATTCGCTCGAATATCAGAAAAATGCAAACAAAGTATCAAACTTCTCAGAAAAATGAGGAGAATACAGTGGAAGCATAATATCAAGATTTTAATGCACTAATATCAGTGATATCTTGTTAGTAGTGAAATGCTCTTATAATGGATAATAAATATCAAATTATGTTCTAAAATTTTGGGAAAATGCCAATAAGTCTATAATAATGCTTATAGTGCACCTGATGTCAGTGATGATCATGTTGATGTACGAAATTATGTAATTTGCTTAATATGGCTAATTAGGGCTAACAACCCTAAAAGAAATGTAGAAAATACATTAATGATCAATAAATGATGAAATTTACAGTGTAAGCTCATATCAGTATATGAAACCTCAGTTTTAATTATGAGATCATAATGATGAACAAAATCCATGTTATGTGAAGTTGACCCGTAATACATGGTTTAAAACCCTAATTTAGGTTAATGATGTAACCTAAGGTTAATATGTGCATAAAAAGGATGTGGAACATAATGTTCAGATAATGAACCATAATCTGGAATATGACATCAGTGAGATCATCATAAGATAAGAATACAAGTAATGATGCACATATCCTAATGAACTAAGCTAAACCCTAATATGGATATAATTAGGGTTAAGATGAGATATAATAGGGTTAATGATGATGAGAACCTGATGATCGTATGTGATCTTATCTTTATCAGGGTTTGACCTGGGATACATAGTTGACATGAGGAATATGATGATTAGGTTGTCTTGATCAAGGTACGCCATTACCTCTTACTTGGCTTATTATACAATATGCTTGTGTTATATGGTAGTAAAGACTTGGCATATGATATTGATTGAAATGATTGTTCTTGTATGATATGTTGCATGATTTTCCATACTTATTGCTATGAACACATGAAACATAATATATATGTTCCATTATATCTAAGCACTTCAACTCTTTGGTAGTAAAGTGCTGGGAATAAGTACTTCAACTCTTTGGTAGTAAAGTACTTGGAAGTGATCCAACTCTTTGGTAGTAGATCACATTGTGAAATGATCCAACTCTTTGGTAGTAGATCATAAAGGCCTTAATGCATTCAACTCTGAGGTAGTAAATGCATGGATGATATAATGGAAAATGAGCTTAAAATATGTGTTCTCTTTTGTTAATGAACATCTTCGTGCAAGTATATGCTTTTCTTATATTCTTCTGTTACTGCCAAGTATATTAGTTTTATCTTATTGCCAAGATATGATGAGAGGTATATAAAAAGACACGTAGGCGTACTCAGTACAATATTCATGAAATATTGTGCTGACGTGTACCGCATGTAATCTTTTGTTTAGGTTGTGGCTTATGTTCTTGAAGATCTAGGATAGTTGAGAGTTGTGTGGCGAGCTGATGTACAGGTGGACCTGTTGTCTTAAGATCCTGTAGTTTAGTGCTAGTACATGTATATGTATAATTTGCTGTTCAATATGTAATATCAAATGTTGTAACAATTCATGTTGTAATTATATGTTGAATGGTGAACATGTGTGTATGGTTTTATTATTGTTCATGTACATGTGCTACTGATTGTTTCCTTTTGACTTCCTCTAATTTTCTTCTTCTTAGCCTTGTGTGGGATGTTTAAATTGGGATTCTCGCTGAGGTGAGGGTTTCAATTTGGACGTCACACATCAGATTAAGTTTTAGAAAATTCGGGGACGTCACAACCAATCTAGACCTAGTTCTCAGACATCTATGTGCTAACCTAGAGGATAGGTCAGATCTAGTCTCTAAAAGACGACTAATCTAACCCTAAGGATTATTAAGTTCAACGTTCTTTAGTTTTCAGTTGCATAATGAGCAAATGTCAGGCGCTGCTATTTTTCATACTCTGATACCACCTGTGACATCCCCAGATTTTCTAAAGCTTAATCTGATGTGTGACATCCAAATTGAAACCCTCACCTCAGTGAGAAACTCAATTTAAACACCCCACACCAGGCTAAGAAGAAGAAAATCAAGGGAGTCAAAAGGAAACAATAGTAGCACATGCACATGAACAATAATAAAACCATACAACACATGTTCACCATTCAACATATAATTACAACATGAATTATTACATCATTTGATATTACATATTGAACAACAAAATTTTACATACACATGTAATACCACTAAACTACATAATCTTAAGACAGCAGGTCTACCTGTACATCATCTCGCTATACAATTCTCAACTATCATGGTTTTTCAAGATCATAAGTCCACAACCTAAACAAAAGATTACATATGGTACACATCAGTAGAATATTCAAGAATATTGTACTGAGTACGCCTACGTGTCTTTTATTCACATTGTACATATGACCTATCTCTTTGGTAGTCACATTATACATATGACCTGACTCTTGGAAATAAGATAAACCTAATACTTGGCAGAATTAACAAATATAAGAAAAGTGTATACTTACACAAAGTTATTCATTAACAAAAACGAACACATAATTTAAGCTCATTTTCCATTATATATCCATACATTGACCGCCGAAGGTTTTGATGCATTCTCTTAACTCTCAAGGAGCTCAAGATTAAGGCCTTTATGATCGACTACCAAAGAGTTAGGTCATATGTACAATGTGACTGACTACCAAAGAGTTAGGTCACTTACAAGCATTTTACTACCAAAGAGTTTAGTGTTTTCATATAATGGAACAGATATATTATGTTTCATGTGTTCATAGCCATAAGTACAGAAAATCAAGCAACATATCATACAAGAACAATCATTTCATCCAATATAATATGCCAAGTATTTACTACACATATAACACAAGCATATTGTATAATAAGCCAAGTAAGAGGTAATGGTGTACCTTGATCAAGACACATCACAATCTATACCACATTCCTGATATTATCTATATCTTGGTCAAACCCTGATTAAGATAAGATCATGTCACCATCAGGTTCTCATCATTGTTTCTTGCTCTCCTTCTTCAGATCACAGAGCCATTGTGGTCTCTTCCCCAATAAAGCTCCTCCTCCTAGTATGGTCGTCGGTGTTGTTCCTCAAAGCTCCTCAGTATGTCGAGATCTTATGGTTCTTCTGTTTGTAGGTCCAGTGCCCTTAGGCTCACCGTTGGTGTCACCCCATCATGGATACTTCTACACAACCCTCCCCGACAAGGAATCCATCTCCTCCAGGCTCCCTGGGTTGCCGCTGCTTGGGTCAGCACTAGTAGCTTCATTTGCGAACGAGTGGTCTTTGTGTAGAACTCATCAAGCCAAACTAACTTCCAACATAAAGTTTCCCTCAACCCATGACCTTCGAGTGATAGATCATGGAAGGGGGGGAAGTCCTCATCCACAATTGTGTAACTATGAGGAGGATCCGTCCACTACTATTGTTGCTTAGCATCCAAGGGCCAAGGATGAGTCCGAAGCAGATTACAACTTCCCACTTATCCAAGGGTGTGTGTGGCATCACAAAAGCCATAGCATAAGCATGAATCACGATATTACCATTGACCTAAGGCCTTTCAAACATATAAACCAACCATGGTAATAGTCTACAACCAGGTCGTGTGATACAACATCAGTCGACAACTTGGTTCTACATAAACATGAGACCAAAATCCTCTAACATATCATGCATATATGTGTTCCCAAATTCAAACTCTTTTACCATTCTCTAGGGACACCCAAACTACATGAAATTGACCATAGCTTCATCATAACTCAGTGTACATCCTATTCAAATTTGGTGCCAAAACTCAATTGTCTGTCAGTCAATTAAGTACCTCAAAGGCATGAATTAGCGATGTTAATCATGATGTAAACATAACTAATCATCCATATTTTATCAAATAATTTCAAACTCTTCAAAATGACACAAACCCATGGATCCAATTATCTCATTAGGTATTCACATACTTCAAAAGTTCACTCCATCACATCCTACACACCTTAAAAGAAATTTCATCCTCGAAATTAAAACAAGATCTAGTCTTTCACAATGTTGGAAGATTTCCTTCATTGATGAATAAGGAAGTACTTGTAAAATCTTCTACCAATAAAGGTGATTGTGCTAATTTCAGTGGATAATCTAGCACCAACATTTTCTCATCATCTAGATATACATGTAGGATGTGTGGTGTTGGTGTAAGAGGATCCATCTCATATGTCCAGCCATCATTCACTCTATTTCTTTTTGTAGATCCTACTTAACTCATCAAGGGGTTTTTCAGGAGATAGATATGGAATAGAAGCAAAAATGAAATGGTCATAACATTAAACCTCCTATTGAAACATACCTCTTTATTTGAGCAACCACATATGTAGTTGAAGTTGTTTATTTTTCTTTAAACCTACAACTTTTCCTAGTTAAAGTGATTTTTTCACCTAATCGTTGAAAATATGTAGAGTATTATCTACAATGACTATGTTTGGTGGTGCCTTTGATAAATGTATATTATTAGTGTGTAATTCATACAAATGCTCTAGAGGGCCTTTTTCCTAGGGCTCAATTTCATAGAAGGTCATAGACATCTACTTATTAGTTAATCCTAATAGAGAATTATCCTTTATTTTGAGCCTCTTCATAGAAACACTCAAAATTTTGTTGAGTTTTATTCCAATTTATATACATGGTGATAAAGAATGGAAGTTTGTCTGGTGGGACACCTATATATGGTAGTGGCACATATTTATCTAAAGTTTGGAGGCATATCTAAGCATAATCATGCTAAAAGATTGTACTATTCATTTAACAAACTTTTCTTAATTTTATTCCTAGATACTTCATTGAATTTGAATGCCTTTAGATATGGATATTGATATGAGTCTTCAAGAAAAAGTTGCATGAAAATGTACATCAATACAATAAATATTATGCAAATATTAAAGAAAAAGAAATCATAGAACCCTAATAGAGAAGAACAAGTTATAACAAACTAAGGAAGCTAAAAATAAATATATAAAAATTGAAAACTACAAAACAAATGAATCATGTACATCATACATCAACATGATCCACTAGGTCAAAATAGTCTAGCACCCATCAAATTCAACATATATGGAATTTCTTTTTCTCCTGGATATAGATCTACGAAACTCCCTTTTAAGCATATGAATCTTATTTTTATACCTTAGACCTCACATAGTGGGAGCGGAGTTTATAGGACCAAGTTGTAGTTAACATAATTTTAGGTGTATATCAAAGAGTGTTTATAATTTTAGTTAATCATCATAGTAAATTTGAAATAATTTAAGAAGCAATAAAATGATGTATGCCTATAAAAAAGAGGATCCATGCATTAGATTTCACCTTTAAGAATGCAAACAACATGAATTGTCTAATTTCCACTTACTTATGATATTGTAATGAAAGAGAATTCATTCATTAGATTTCACCATCAAGAATGCAAACAACATTCATTGACTGATAATTCCACTTACTCATGATATTGTTAATCATAACAATGGTAAACCTATGTATTAACTCTTAGATCTCCTAATTCAAAAATTATGTATACATATGCATCATAAACTATAATTGTATCCCAAAACGAACTAATTTCCTAACTAGGAAAAGTTAGTGTGTGTTATGTATTCATTTAGTATTTTTTCAAAGGGACAAGTTTACCACAAGACCCTTTAACATGGTAAGGAGATGATTACACAAAATTTGAATCTAAAAATAAGTTGGAAATATTCCCACAAAAATTCAACTCATATATCTTAGGATTAACAACACTCTTACCCGCATCATGTAACTAAGATCACACTCTTGTGATATCATAAAGTTCATAAGAAACATTATTTATTCAAGAAAAACACAAATTCTATAGTATTAAAATTATACATGATTCAAAAGAGTTTTGGAGGCAGGATGTTAAGGGCGACTAGGGTGATTGATGTCAACAGAGGCAACTGGGGGGGTGTCAGTCAGTAATGAGGATATGGTAGGAGAGGACCACACAGATGAAAAGGGGGGAGTGGAGATACCAAAGGAGGAGGTGGTATGTTATTTGAGCCATCATAAAAGGGAACCACAAGAGGCGACAATGTTAGCATCCAAGATATAGAGATACAAGCGGATGGAGAGTCATGAAAATACACAGAGATAGCTATGGAAACTGAGGGCATGGACCAGGGAATGATATACAACCAAGAAAACCAAGAAGCAGAAGGGAGTATCCCCTGGTCTGTAGATGGAGGACCATTATGCTTGTTCCGCAATGTGGTTGTTGGCGATCATGCGCATCGGTCAGGAGATACCTTTTTGGAAGATGATGTAGTACACCTCTTGGACCCAGAAAACATCATCCTCAACATGGAAAATGGCTATGCTTAGATATCAATAAAAGAGGATGTGAAAGACAACTTAACACAAAAATTGGAATATTTTGTGATAGTCAAACTCATTGATACAGATATCATCTCCATGACCATGGCATATAGGATCCAATTTATGTGACAACCTATTGGTTGCACCTACCTTTATGAATTGGATAACCATTACTATGTGGTACAAATCTCACGTAAGGATGATTTTGAGAAATCTGTAACTGGTGGGCCTCGGGCACTATTCGGTAGTTGTTTGATGGTTTGGAAGTGGAACTCCAGGTTCCAACCATCTGACGAACTCTCAGATCACATTGTCACTTGGGTTCATATACTTCATCTCTCTTTGGATCTATACAATCTAGTATTCTTTGACACAATAGGGAGAACTATAGGTAGATTGATCAAAGTGGATTCCTACATAGAAACAAGAACACACAAAAAGCTTGCTAGAATTGCAGTTGAGATGGACACAATGCGACCAACCCAACCCACCATCATAGTCAATGGATGTGACTATAAACTTGAGTATGAGGTCTTTCCAAATCTATGCCTTGAATGCAGCTATTTGGTCCACCTAGCTAACAACTCCATGAAGGACAAGGAGGTACAGGAGAGTCATAAACATGTAGAGGTATTTGATGATGTTGGTATTAGATGGATGGAAGAAGAGGGAAAATGGAAGACTTATTAAAATAAGAATATTTAGATGAGACATAAATAGGAATCCTAGGAATAGGATAGAAATAAAGGAAAGACAAAGGAAGGGAACATGTTTGAGTCCCTTGCTAAGGAAGAAGAGGAGCAGCTGATTCAGTCAAACATTCTAGAGAAGGAAGCAGACGACATTGATGACATCAATTCCAATCCAATGAAGATATGGAAGAAAAATCAAGTTTCTCAGGTTGATGAGTAGACCCGCAAGGTGCTTGAAGATATTTTAGTACAAGAAAATGAAATAGTCAACTGATGTGAACCAAGAACACAACACAAACAAGAGAAGCCAAAGTCTCAAACTGTCGTAAGTCATACATGTGATGAAGTTATTTTGGGTAGGTCAAAGGCAATTCTGGTTGCTCAAGGTGAGTATATCCAACCAGAAAACAAGCAGCGTGATAAAGAAGTTGCAACTAAGAAACCCAGGATGGGAGCGAGAAGCAAGGTACATGGTGAAAATTCCAAAATGAAACCACCAGCATACAAGACAAGAACCAAGCAAGAAGAGAGGTAGATGAAAGAGAGATGTTGTAAGAGCTTGATGAACAAATGGGTGAATCCCAATAATAGAACACTCTTTCTACCCTCATCTTCATGGATTTATGTTGATGGAATGTATGGGGAATTGGAAATTATTCCACAGTGAAAGTGCTATGAGAATTTATTGTCCAATTGAAACCTAAAATTGTTGGTATCCGGGATCCCCACATCAATGGAAGCAAAGCTGATAAAATGATCAGGAAGCTGGGTTTTAATAGTTGTCACCGCATGGAGGTGCACAAATTCTCTGGAGGAATTTGGGTCCTTTGGGATGCGAATGTCTATCAGTTGGAGGTGTTCCTCAGTCATTTCCAATTTGTTCATTGTCGAGTGAATAACACTTATCTAGTCACATTCATCTATGCTAGCCCAAATATTACAGTTAGAAGCTTGCTATGGAAACATCTTATCAATCTAGGCATACTGGTATGTCATGGATAACACTGGGTGATTCAACACTCTCTTATCCCCTGATGAAAAGATTGAGAATAATTACTTTAACTACAATGAAGCCAACATTTTTGCTTCTACCTTTCTAGAATATGGTTTGAATGACATCGACTTTGAAGGATTGAAGTTCACCTATAGAAAGGGTTTGTTGTATGAATGTCTTGATAGGGCCGGAGCTAATACCGAGTTCTTGTGCACGTTCAACCTCATTAAGGTAGTCCATCTTCCCCACGTCAAGCTAGACCACTACCCCTTATTGTCACAGTTTGTGAAAAGCGACAGAGGGGAGTATCCTTTTAAAACCAAAGCATCATGGAATATGAACAATGATTTTGAAAATCTATTGGAACAACATTGGGATATACATATTAAGTTCATAGAGACCCTTTGCAGGGCCAAGCATTTCATTATCACATGGGACAGAAAGCAAGTGAGCGAAGTGCGAAAAGAGAGATGAGATTTCATGAAAAGAATTGAAATCCTTCATTTGGAAATCAATAGTCAGTATAATGAGCACCAAGATTCTAGCTATTTGGATCTTGAACGTAGACTAGAAGATATCCATAAATATGAGGAAGAGGACTGAAAATAGAGAAGACACATCAATTGGTTAAAACACAAGGACTAATAAAAAGTTCTATCAAACTTTTGTGAAACAAAAAACCAGACATTATACCATATCCATGCTTAAAGATGAAAATGGGATATAAATTGCAAACTAGGAAGATATCCAAAGAATTGTTCAATAGTTTTTCAAAGAATAGTTCACTTCAATAAGGCTGGCAAATACCATGATCATTCAGAACTATCTAGGAGTGTTCCAATTGATCCCTGAAATAAAAATGGAGCTTATCTAGATAATTCCTAACAAGGAGGAAGTTCATCATGTGCTTCTCCAAATGAACCCCTATAAGGGTGTTGGGCCTAACGGGGTAGATAGTTTATTTCTTCATAGAAATTGGGCTACTGTTGTAGGTAATTCGATCATTGTCACTGTTGAAAACATGTTCAGAGGTGTTCTTCCTTCCAGTCTTTGCAATTCTATCATCACCCTCAAGCTGAAGGTTGTGAAACCTAAAAAATGCCACCGCTAAGGCCCATCTGCATTAACAAATACTACCTAAAGCTCATTTCCAAAATTCTATTTGAACATTTCATGAAATACATCAATAGTTGGATATCACCAGTGCAAAGTAGCTTCGTTCTTGGTCGTCAAATATCAGACAATATTATTCTTGTCTAGGAATTGATATACAACATGAGGAGGAAAGGAACTACCAAGATGATGATGATCAAGTTGGACCTCCAAAGCTTATGAATGCATGGATTGGTGCTTTGTCAAGGATACCATTACCAAAGATGCATGGCCGACTAATGTTATAGATTACACAATGAAGTCAATATCTGGTGGATCCATCAATATCGCTTGGAATGGAAAGCTCCTAAAAACCTTCACTACCAGTAGGGGTTTAAAACAAGGAGACCCTCTGTCTCCCTATCTCTTTGTTTTATGTATGGAGAGATTAAGTCAGGACATCAATTCAAAGGTGCAGAATGACAAATGGAAACCCATCAAGCTCTCAGGCTCGAGTCCTTGCATATCCCATGTCATGTATGTAGATGAAGTAATCCTCTTTGCAAAGGCTTCCAAATAACAAATGAAAGTAGTTCTTAGTTGTCTCCAACATTTCTGGAAGGTATTCAAGCATGAAGTATCTCTTAAAAAATCCTATATCTACTTATCTAAAGGTGCACCTGTGAACATATAAGATTCAATTTACAACATGAGTGGTATCTAAAAGACGAATAATTTAGGCAGGTACTTAGGATTACCTATCATCTACAAGAGGATATCTAAGCAAACTTATGCCAATATTTTGGAGAGAATTGAAGATTGTATCAATGCATGATCTTCCCGCACTTTATCCCTTATAGGTCCCTATCTCTTTCTAAATCAATCATCATAGCTATACCCACTTACGTTATGCAGACATATGTTCTTCCTCTAAGATTATGTGATAGAGTTGACAACACTGTGAGAAAGTTATTATGGGAAGGGTGACACCAAAAAAAGCCAATTACTCTAGTGGCTTGGGATAATGTAATCAATGACAAGAAGGATGGAGGCTTGGGCATGAAGACTATGCAATATTGGAACACGACCTTGCTTGTAAAAATCACTTGGGAAGTAAAAAGTAACTGTCAAGTATTATAGAACCCTGGTATCCAACCCAAGTATAAATCATTCAAGAATCAAGTACAACTTTTGGAGGAAGGTACATAGCTGCTAGAAAATCATTGACAACAATATCACTAGAATTATGGTGAATGATGTAAAGGCAAATGTATATTCCAAACCATGAGTCCCTGATCATCCACCTTTATCTAGAATAGCTATCCAGCCTATCCCCAAGGAGCTTGACCTAATAGTCAATTGTTTAATGAAAGATGATGCAAGTTGGGACAACAAATTTTCTAAATATGTACGCATTGTAAGATATAATGTGTAAGGTCTTGGACATGCCATTTCCTATCCGATACACAGGGGAAGACGTATGGTCCTAGAAAAGAACACAAATAGGGAACTTATCTACCAAATCATCTTACTTGGTGGTCCGTGAAGAGAAAACCACTCAATACTCTGGATGTTGGGAGAAACTTTAGAAAGCTAAAATCCCAAAGAAGTAGAAGATCTTATTTTGTCTAGTTTGCCACAATGCACTCCTTACTAATTGAAAAAGAGTCAAATGACATATGAGCAATGACAACACCTATTCGAGATGCAAAAGAAGTGAGGAAAATATCCTCCATATCCTACGAGATTGTGACTAGGCTACAACGGTGTGGAAAATCTTTAATGCAGACAACATGCTTACTGAATTTTATCAAGTCAATCTACAACAATGGACAAACATATTCTTAAGGCTAATGAGTAGGTTCAAGTGCTAACGATTACTGCAGCTTGGAGCATTTGGAACAACGAAACTTAGTAGTTTTTACTGGCAGTGTACCAAATCTGCAGCAATAAGTCAATTAGATTTGGAGGAAGGTAGCTCCAATCAGGTAGGCCTGTGTTAAGGAATAAGGCTCCAAAACTCAAGATATGAGTGGCTAGACATCTCCTCTAATTGGCATGCTCAAGATCAATGTAAACACTACATTTAAAAATGAAAAATGGTCATAGATTTCGTGGTTAGAGACAAAGAGGGAGGATGGATTCTTGGCATTTACAAAAATATGAGAGCAAGCTCAGTGTCATAGGTGGAACTCCTGGCTATGGAAATGGCATTGGAGCTATCCATAAATAAGGATATGTGGAGTTTCATTCTTGAATCTGATTGTAAAAATGTTGTAGAGTTATCCATGAGTTTGGCACGGGATGCTCCATCCCTTGCAACCATCCTTTTGAGCATACAAACAAAGCTTAATAGGAATTGGATGGTGAACAGCAAACTTGTGAAGCGTAGTTCAAACAAGGTTGTTGACCGCCTATCCAAACTACACTTGAAAACCCTCATGGTATGTGTACTTACACTATCACCCTAACAGTATCACATATTTACTCTTTCATGATGCAAGGTGTAATGGTAGTATTACTACCACGTTTCATTCTGAAAGTAGCTCCAATGTAAGTAATTTTTATGGTTTGCCTACGTGAGGAGGATAGGATGAATGAAAATGGCCTCCTAACAATTTCCAAAAAAAAATCTACATGATTGAAGAAATGAATAGGAATCAACATGGATTAAATAGAGGGATAGTGGGAGGCATATACATGAGTTTCACATAAGATATTCGACCTCAGATGCTCTTTATAAAATCAATGTTCTCAATGTATCACACATTCTTTGGATTTTTGTAGGGAATATACATTGTCACCTCCACCCTCTAACAACGGTATGATACCTTCCAATTCTCCCAATGACTTCTGTCAATCACATAAATGGATGGGGAATGATCCTCTAAAGGATTCATCAAACTTTAATAGGTTTTGTATTGCATCCTTGATTCACCAAACATAGAGTATCTAGGTTTTCACCTTATGTTGGTTACAATGTAATTCCTATAGTATAGACATATTAGTTTTATATAGGTCCACACATTTGTAAACCCATAGAGTTATGGATACTAACCCACACATACCCTCACATCGATAGTTAAGAAAGACATAATCATAATCATTTATATTAAAAGTGTAGATAAATTTTTCTATTTTTGGATTTAGCATAAGAAATCAGTGGTAGTACTGTTTTATTTAGATCAAATATAAGAAAAATCATGAATACAATTTGTGTCCAAAATAAAACATTAGTACCATAGAAAAAAATTATACTAATACACTTATATACATGTCGATGCAGTTACACAAAGTACAATGCCACTCCCACACACACCCTTCCAAGGATCTCTTGTACATCACCATGCTATACATAAGATCCTAGTACAAGAAATTCTCCACCAAAGACGGATCACCATGGATGATAAGAACTTGGGTGAACAGAAGATGAGTTTTCACTCTTTAAGATATTAAACCAAGACTTATAGACAACAGTGAGTGAGCATAATAAGTCAAATAAAAAGCTTCAATTGAGCTTCTCATTTTAGAGAAATCTATAAAAGGCCAATTTCAATTTAAGTCTAATAATAAAATATCTCTTTCAAGCAATGATATACATATGAATTACATGACAAGAATAATACATTATACAACTAAGTGGTAGAAGGTTTTAATAAACCAATAACTAAATATGATTGCACATCTTGTAATTATTTATTATTAGGTTTGCCCTAAAGTACTCAATTTGGACCTGATTGGGTAACAGTCGGCACACCAAGTTCATTGTGTCAATGACTCACTATCTATGTCTTCGTGTTTGATTAGAAACCCTTAGATGTATGACAAACTCTTGACAAACTCTTGTCCACCTAGAGTTTGTTACACTTCTTAACCTTTTACACCTCATCTCATCTACATGTGAAATGTTATAAGGCATACATTTCTAACTAGCACATCATGTATAAGATGTTGGTTAAAGTATCACTGCATATTTCATTTAGAATTATGAATCAGAAATATATATATATATATATATATATATATATATATATAATTATCTCATAGACGGTACATTTGTCTTATATTCCAGTAGATATTTTAGGTTATTATCACATCTTGAAACCTTCTAATTCTATTGATCTATTATTCTAGGTCTAGAATCATAGTCTAGCATTTCTGTTCATAACCCATCTATGGTTATAAGATAATCGATTTAATTTTATAGCACACACATCCAAGGAAATTCACGAAATTCATGGATCATATCTGAATGAGTTAATGCTCTTTATAGTTCTTTATCACATTTACTCTCTTTAGAAAAATTATAAGCAAATATACTAATATTTATGACATTTCACATATGTAATCCTAAAATGACTATTAGGGTTTCAAGATTACAAAATTTCCTAATTTCTATCATTTTCACCTAATATTTCAATTTCCATCATATCTAATGAGGCTCCTAATTTTATCTCAAGAAATTTCACTCCATGTCTAACACTTCCTTTTTGCTCAATTCTAGACATTTTAATGTATACATGGTAAAAAAATGAATTTATACAAAACAATCACACTACACAAGAAAATAAATCAAAAATCTCTTAGTTCATCTACTAAATGTCATCCAAGAATCAAATTCAAGAACAACTAAGAAATATTTTTAAATTTTTTTGTTAAACCCCAATTCCCATCAGGTTGAGTCAATTGAGTGAAATTAGGATTAATGTTAAATTGAAATTTCCAAAAGAACTCAAACCAAAAACTTTCGGTGATAAAAACCTCAATTTTTTGTCCTAGGAGATAACATTCTTGAAACCAAATCAAACTCTAAGCAATCAATTCTACCCCCCCCCCAAACTACTCAAAAAACCTAGAAAAGATGAAATAGAGAGAAATAATGAGAATAGGGGATGATTTGAGATCCTTTTTATACAACTAAAAGGGAGTTCGTCATCGGACATGATAGAAAAGAAACCCTAAATAATCCTAGATAAATATGATAAAATTGCATGATTCCACCAACTCTAAGAAGATAGAACCCAATTTGATTTTTCCAACTCTAGTTACACTTTAAACCCTAACTATGACTTCTCTCTTTTAACTCTCAAACATGTAGGTTCAAAATGACATGTACTGATTCTATTAGTCATGTATATATGATTAATATTCTTCTCTATTACTTTTTGTTTTTGTAGTCATTTTTTTCACCTGGATTTGGGCTCTAGAAACTTAGTCAATGTCAATCTATAGACAAACAAATCATGTCGTTGGAAATAATTTCCTATTTGAATACCATAAAACAACCTAAAGGTAAAAATATAAAATTTTGACTGTATGGAATTCCTTATAAAAATACATCCAATGACCTTCTCTGAAAGAACCAAATAAGTCAAGTAATCTTCCATTTTCTTCATATTTGGCTGACGAGTTGCACCTTGTTCACCCCAAACATAAAGCTCACCATTTTAATATTTTTAAGACTGTATTATGATTACTTATTACACAATTAGATGTTTGTTATTCATACTTAATTCACAACTAATTCAAGTAGAAACTTATAAAATACACAAAAACCCAAAATCATGGAAACTACGGCTTTTTCTTTAACCCATCAAACCAAATCATTTGTGGAATTAAACTAACACATAAATATGAAGAGATAGTAAACAAAGGAAAAAGAAATATAATCAATGATTAATGAATCATTAAGGAAGGTAAAACTAGGGTTCATTGAAAAACTAGAAATGGTCCTTACCGCATCAGTCCAAAGAGAGAAGGAAGTTGAATTTTCCACACTAAGTTGTAGTTAAGAGAAGTGGAAATTATGATTAAATATTCATAATTATCTAAGTACATAGATCTATGTGAGAAAATACCAACCTACATATGTACACAGAAAACAAATAGAGAAATGAATGTGAATAACTTCTTCAAAAAAATTAAAATATATCATACACACATCCTAGGTGATATTAGCTGTAAAGAACAGTCCCAAATTAGGGTTTATCTAAGAGATACTTCTAAATTTAGATGGGTTCAAAAAAATCCATTTAAGATATATTTAACACAAATAATGAAATAAAAACAAATTCAAAACTTATGTTTACTCATGTTTAATGGTACTTTATTAAAAAATGAAACAAATATAAGGCACTGACACAAATGGAAGTATTTAATACAAATAAAGAAAATGGAAAGAATAAAAGGTAAAGAAACTAACAATACTATTCTTCTTGGGGGAAAAGCTCTGGTATGGCATAGATAAATGCAACATAGGCAGAGGCAACATAGGTAACTAAGGAAGAAACAACAACGGTACCTTATGTAGAGGCAGCAATTGTGGTTTTGAGACGGATGAAAGTGGAAATCACAATGGTGGTGAGCGTAGAAGAGGCAACAGTGGCAGAAAGAACAGACGTGACTGAAAATATGATCAACATTACAGGAGAGATCAGTGGTGTGAAAATGGTAACATGTAGAAACAACAACAATAAGTACAACATGAATGTTGAAATTTTTTTTGGGTGTTCAAACTCTACTTAGATGAGAATGAGAATGTTAGTTTTGTGGAAAGTAAGAGGGGGATCTACAAAAATTGTTATCTATAGAAAAAATGAATGTATACACAAGAGATATTGAGTTTTGTTGTTAAATAATCAATTTCTATTTAGGAAATGATGCTAAAGATAAGTGATACCTAGTTTTCTAACATGTTTCTATTTTTATATAGAAAATCATCAATTTTTTTTAGAAACATGTATATGAAATAAACTTTGTGCGATCATTATTGATGCTATTGTATAGGTTTATAATAGTAAATAGAAGAAAAAATATTCGTTTGATGGTGTTTCTATCACTATAGAGACAAACCATCATCAAAACAAAATTGTGAGCTTAAATGATAATGGTAATGCTAGTTTGTAAACCACTATATATCAATCTACTACCGTATTATGGTTACGATCTTATACTTGTGATTTTATATGAGGTCATTTCTATAAGACATAAGTTAGTTTGAGTGACTAAAAATTAGATAGATATGTCATTTCTGGTTATTTGATTTGTATGTTTTGGTTCAAGTTGGGTTCTACTTATACCACTTTATCATTGTTAACCACATACAATATCATGTCTATTCCACCTTTTTAAAACACATAAAGCTCCATGTATTATTTGACTCAATTTTGACTGGTAGTGAGCCTAATTTAGATTTAAAACACTAGCTAACATACTAATGTGTTGAATTGTCACTTCTTTTTGCACTATAACACATAATGTAGAAGGCACAAGATGATTACTCATGAGATCACCATAAGATGCATATTTGGAACTACTTACTACAATGTGAGCGGGATGTACCTACCAGGTGCCACTGTACTCCCACATGGTGTGTGACACATTATATATATATATATATATATATATATATATATATATATATATATATATATATATATATATATATATATATATATATATATATATATATATATATACAATGATCTAGTGAGAAACATATCCTGGTGAGAGCATGAGAGACATTTGAATAACCTTCTATGGTGATCAATTTTCATAATCCAACTATATGGATTACAAATATATTATGATATTTACCTTCCTACATAATTTTTCATCATCAAATATTTATAGTATATATAATAATAGAATACTTTCGATACTCTATATTGAATTTTAGGATGACTGTTAGATGTAAAAAATAGATATTGTACATATGGGCAGATAAAGATTGGTTGATTCGAATGATTTTATACAAGAAGATAACTGATTTGATGATCTTCCCATTTATATGGTTGGATTTTAGAAAGTAGTTGTAATTTTTTAGTTATTCAAATGCCTCTCATGCTCTCACCATAGGATGTTTCTCACTGGATCGCTACCTTCTCTCTCTCTCTCTATGTATATATATATATATATATATATATATATATATATATATCTGTGTGTGTGTGTGTGTTATATAATATAGTGTGTATATATAGCCCGTGAAATATACTCAGATTTGGTGATAGCAATGAAGTAAACAAGTGAAGACTATTTCTGTCACATTCTAATGAGAGTCTATTTCATGTCTCATTCTTTTGCGGTATATTCACCTCACAGAGGCGAATGGCTTATGCAGAGATCATTTCTAACAAGGACTAGGAATTCATATAAAAAGTTGAACTAGATGTGATCCAATGTGAGTTATATTGAAATTTCAATATGTTTTCCAAGCAATTTTTGCACCCATATATATAGATACACCCTTGAATATTCTAATCTCCCACCGCTTATGAGAAATTTGTCATGTTTGGTCATTGTGTAAGAACCCAAATAATCTCTTAAGCTCCCTTTTTCAAGTTTGGTCGTGGTGCTAAGATTCACTGGAGAAATTGCTTCTAGTAAAAGAACACCCTTTTGCGGAAACAAATTTGTTCCATCTACTCCTTCTCACAAAGGTCACAAGAACCTTACCCGGCCAGTGTGGCTCAGGTGGTTCGGTCCGGCTTGTCCCGGGTTCGATTCCCCCTGAGCGCATTGTAATTACCAACTCCTTGGGTCATCCGGGCTCTAGCACCTGTTTGAGGAGGAGGGGGAGCGGGGTCTCCCTAAGACTAAAAAAAAAAGGTCACAAGAAACTTTGGTGAAGACACAATCCAAAACCCGATGTTGTGTTGTCACTTGCAAAATTCGACTGCAGGAAAAGCCAAGTACAGTTCATCTTCTCTTTTCTCTATTTCTCCCCTTGCTTTCCTTATTTCTCATTTTGCTTATATAATGACTAGTAGCGGCTGTGAAGTCGGTGGGAATTGAGATGGTGTATGTAGAGATGGTGGCATTGGATGTTGGTTAGTGGTTGAGATGGCGGTGGCAGCTTAGATACTAACAATATTTACGACATTACAATCGTAGCAGCAACAACAACGTGAAATGTGATGTGAACGGAAGAATCATGCTGAAAAAGAAATTAAACGATGACACTCTTTTGGTTCTGTACCCCAATAGGGTCATTTGAACGCTAAAAACAACAATTACATGTCCATGTCGTCAGTGGCGAAGCCAGCAATTTTACTTAAGGGGGGCACCATTCACTTAGATTCATATGTTAAGATATTGAGTAGGGCACAAAGACTAATTTCCATTAAAATCCAGTTCATTTTTCAGCTAGATAATGGGTAATTACATATCCTGGGTAGGGCATGTGCCTACCCAGGCCTGCATGTGGCTACGCCACTGCATGTCGTTTATAATATTGGCTGCTTTTTTGTGAATGACATTGGAGTAAATTCCTTCGGGAGCTCAATCACGAGAGGGTGTGACCCACACTCAACTCCTTCCTGGTCCTTTTTGCCGCTGGGCCTGCGCAATGTGAACACACCCTGATCAGATTCCCACGTAGTATGAACAGCGTCTTCGGACTGACGCGGAGGGGAGAGCAAGAGGCCAACTCGCGTCGCTTTCGGCTTTCCCTTGTCGCTGGCACTGTGTTCTGGTCCCGACGACCTACTTTACTCGGCAGGCGGCCCACTGGACCACAATGTCTGTTGCTTTTTATGGTAGTAGACCGTCCACTACGGATAAAACCAATATAATCGTACTGTTCCTTGCGATCGGCATGTGACGGGAGTTCCCTTGTGGCACGGGTCTCATCCGTGGAAGTTTTATGCCCACATCAATGGCAACAGCATTCAAGTGCCCCGAAAGTACTCATAACTGGCGCTGGTAATGTCAAGAGTCTGGATTTGTTTGTTTAAAAGATTTGTCATTATGAATAATCCTCGCAAGTTTGGTCTTCAATGATTATGACTGTCAAGGTGTAAAACATGCAACAAGTTTTTCATCTGGGAAGCTGTGCTATGATTGTAAATCTTAATTAAGCTTTGGCCGAAGCTGTGCTATGATTGTAAATCTTGTTAGGCTTCGACTTTTGTTATACATAAATCCATTCAAAGATCCTTAGACCACGAGTTTCTGATTGCCACATTGTCAGGACTCTTGATCCCCAGGATTCATTTGCAAACCGCCCTGAATGTTAGATTGTGCAGGAACTCAATATTATGGATTTTAGCCTGAATTTGACAAAATCAGGAATCCAGTAGTAGCTGTATAAAATATAATGGTAATCTGGGTTATGCTATATGTGGCAGCGTCGTAGGGCTTCAAACATTGCATAAATCATACCTTTTTTTTCAGTTAAAAGGAGCACAACTGCTTAAGCTGACATTCATGACCCAAACGAGAGGAGCTAATACATGGTAAAGCTATCCAACAACCTACAGTATATGTGCGGCTTCTGTACGCCAGTTGCTGCACTGTAGACAAACAAGGATGTGCGGCCTTGGGACCTAGCCACACATCTGCCTTGTACATGAAATGAATGCTACATGTGGTCTTGGGACCCAACCACAAACAGATGACACTTTAGCGGTGTTCAGTTTGTATTTGAAATGTCTCTTTAACTAGATGCATATTTTACACGCCTCATATTCTTGGTCAGGTCGAGAATCCAGATTTCGCAATCAATCACTTTGCCTTAGTAAGAGAGTGAAAATTAAGTTGGGCTTCAAGAGAATAATAACCAAGACTAACATCTACAAGTACGACACACAAACTTTGAGAAGAAAGAAAGTCTGGTGGCGCCCTGTCATTAGAACAAAAGAGGTTGACCATACGTACCAGTAACTTCGACAAAGAATTTCCCTTTAACTCAGAACATGGCAAGAAAATTTATTTCCCAGTATGTTTCCCAGCGAACCCTTCGTAAAGAGTCTAAACGATAGCAAAATTAAAATATTGTCGGATATTTTTCGGTGGCAAATGAACAATTTTATGTGTAGATGAGAATTCTTCGAATAACCCAAGTGTTAAGATTCTCTGACCTCCATGCAAGGAATCTAGACAACCTATTGAAACTGAGGATGCTCACGTCACAACGAAAAGACAGCAGAAATATTAATTGAAAGGCGTTTGTGGTCCACAAGAGGGTGTTTGAGAGAGGGGGTGTGGCGGCGGCGGCGGTTGGAATACAAGATAAAGCTAGCATTGGGTTCATGTTGGGCTTCGTAAGCTAGAAGCAGACGCCATCTTCCAAGGAAAAATGAGTAGTTTGACAATTTTAGTTTTACAGGAGTTAAGTTTTCATGAGCAAGCATTCTTACGTATCTTCTGGCTGTCTTAACAAAACGAACAAACGAAAACTTCATAGCACAGCGGTATGGTAAATAGCTAGTTACATGGCAACAACTGGTGCTGCCATTTTAATAGTTTCCAAACTTACATGCTGTCGTATAGATTTCATTAAACTTTTCAAGAGCACCGCCTTTGGTGCAATTGCTTTCTATAAATGCACCACCGTTGGTGCATTATCATTTCACAATTATTTGACAACAAAAAGTAGGAACATAGCATTAACTCTTATGAATTTATGCATCACAAAAAGTCATTCTCTGTAATGACCTTTCTGTTTTAATTCTAGCCATATCGTGTGTATCACCCTCCCCCTCTCCACCCCCCCCCCCCTCTATTCTAAACATAGATGTTGTAGCCACCATAGTTGTCAACACTAAGCTACCGAAATATGAATGGATTTTTTTAGGCACAACATAAGCGTAGGATGTAAGTAGGAAATAACCCGTAAAAGAATGTAGCAAATTTCTATTTGATGAGGCAATGAATAGTGTGCAGTTTAATTTGATTTCTGAAGGATAAAAATTAAAATTTTGGCTGTTTCCTAACCATTTTAGCGACGGTAGGGAGTCTTTTTCACTAATAATGAGTTGCATTACTTAGTGTGCAATAAAAGAACCTTGTTACATGGCTATTGTGATAACTTGGATCATTGTACTCTACCTTATGCGCACCCTTTATCTCTCCATTAGTGACTCACATCACTTAATTTGAATTCAATCATTAATTTTGAGTAATTTGATGTTTAAATGTAGTCACCTTGTTATTGTGTTCCTTTGTGTGACATTGAAATCCATATTGACCTATGTTGTGATGACTTTAGTGCATCATGCCTTTTCTTTTAAAATTGTACCTCATAAACGTGATAACATTGTTCCAATATGTGTCAAATGTGGTATATCTTTCAATTATCTTTCCAATGACTCAAGATACACCTTAATCGGACATTCTGAGCCCAAGCTATGAGTCTTTCAAGTTTACCTATTTTCTATTGATTTAAATTTCAGTTTACACCCTTGTTGGACCGAATCTAGGGGCGCACAGCCCGCTTAATCCATCCCCTTTCCCTTCTTTGGCAATCCACCTCTGCTCATCTCACCCAATCACGAAGCCCCATTCTTTGAACAGCCTCCTTGAGCCCTCAGATTCAGCCTATGTGGATCGTGCCCAAATAAACGCCTCTGATTCCTTTCCTTTTGCCTTGCCTCAACCTTGATGTATAGCAGCTAAGCGGCAATGGAGTTGCAGTTCACCAACCCACCTTGCCTTGCCTTTTTCTCTAATTAACACCATTCTTGAAATTCTTTCCCATCCTTTTCCCCCTTCCTTTTTGCTCTTTTTGATGCCTTACATGCTAGAATGTCGGGCCTCTCCCTCCCTACTGGTCTGCCGGTGCTGTCATGGACGGGCTCTGATGGATCCACCCCGAGACCATCTTGGGATTGGACAGGACCCCCTTCTACTCTACATGACCATGGTGGGTCCAGGAGGCATCTTCGAGGAAGTCTTGGGGTCTCCAGACATTAGTTGTTCCTCTTCTGACAAGCCATGTGGCGATGGGCTTTGTCCTCATTGTGCGTGAAGTTGCTTGCAAAGGGATGAACTGACGACCATTAATCGAATGAGTCAGGCTCTGGATACTATAGATAGGATGGTGAGAGGTCGCCCATGCTCAACTTTCATTACTCTGCTTTGTGTTGATCGGCCAAGGGTCGGACCCAGTGTGCCCTTGCGCGTGAGTGGAGCCGCAAAGAACTAGCCCTCAGTTCAGAACGAATCTGTGATGGGTCGCGCATCCATGGTCCTCATTCTTCAAAGAATGTAATGCCTCATCCCCCATATTACTAAAGTTGGTGCATAAATCTTCAAAAGTTGATATCTTCTTCATCGTTTGGCCAAATATGGCACATAATGTGACACATGTAGCCACACAAAGCGAGATCACTCAAACCAACCTTGGAAATAACACTAAACAAGCAGATTACTAAAAAAACACTAAAAATTAAAACCAATTGCACAAGGCACCAACATCAGAAAACTTGTTACAAAAAGATATGTAACCTTCCATCTTTATCATATATCTCATAAAAATTCATGTTAACAACATGTTCCATAGACATACCTATCACACATGATATCTATTTCACTTGCATATACATGTACATCTGCCAACTATATACAACAAAAGGGCACATAAGACAAAAATCTGTATTGATAGAACAACCACAAAACACACTGAACTATCCCCAAGACCTGAGTGTACATGGACGAATCTAGGACTCTAATACCAAAAGACCAACGAGCAACACACTCAACCTTGTCAGCTACTGATCCTTCTACTGCTCCTCCTCAGTTGCACAATCTCTACCTCCTCATGCATGGCTACCTAAAAGATGTGGAAACCCACATAGTGAGACCAAACATCCCAGCGAGAGATGTAACTCTCTGCCAATGCTATTAAAGCACAAATAAAGTAACTAAATAACTGAAGTAAAGCTACATCTGCGATAAGAAGATTCAAATACTAATGTAAGAAGGGCAATTATTATCATCTAAGAAGATCAAGTAGCTATACCGAGCAGTAGAAGATTTTATAAGTAAGAAGGAATATTAAGAACATGTATATTTTCTACCAACCAAACTATACAAAAGAAAAAAAGGCCTCATCCAATATTTTCATATTTGATCTTACAAAAGTACCACTACAAAGTCCATATTGGTGCCACACATGGTCAATGGAAGACTTGGATTCCATGACCTTTCTAACACCTCTCGACTAGCACGAGAGTAATACTATACTGACATATTAGACAACTTGTACAAGTGACATATAGTCAACAAATGGATCGGCTCACACATGGTTGTCCATATATCACAAGGGAATCGGCTCACACATGGCCATCCCAAAAGGAGTGGCTCACGCATGGCCATCCATATCTAACAAGGAAACTGGCTCACGCATGGTCGTTTCATATATCACAATGAGATAGGTTCACTCATGGCCTTCTCTTAGTTATGACCATGAAGTGTCTTTTAGAATGAATCAAGTTATAATATACAAAACCATAACAAGAACTACAAAGATAAGGACCTCGTACAACTTTCAAAGATCTATGACTAATAAGGTGTGAACTTGTCACACTATCATCACATGACACATGTACACTACCATTCACAAGACCATAATTACTGTTGCACAGCCACTCAAGGCTATCACTGATGCCACATCACTTTAGGATATCAAACCCTCAATCATAGCACTAGAGGGTATCACATCACAATAGGCATGAAACCACCACCAGGTCATAGGACCCATTCACATCATTCCTGTAGTGCAAGTGACTAAACATGCCTCACAAGGGCATATTCAACCTCTATTATATCATAATCACCATAGCCTACACTAGCTATGATTATCAGGCTCATAATACCTATATGGTTAGAAATTGACAAATGAGAAATAGGAAACATCCTAAATCCATGTGTCACTTCATTATCTCCACATGCCTCAATTATTTGTAACCATCACCACAACATACCAAGCAATGGCATGCATTTAACCTGCAAGGTTAGGGGTTCAAAGACAAGAGAGATAATATCATAACATAATAGTTGTTCCAAGAAAGAGAAGGAAACATGTCACATTACTTCTCATTGGGATTAGGGTTTTCCCTCCATAGCTGATTAGGGTTTACAAGACTAGGTTCAACCATCAACCCTAAAATCATCACCCTTCATCATCTTGGAGTGCATGAGGATTAGGAAACATCAATGAATTTGATTAGATATCATTCTAAATAGCACTACGCATGTCTTATGTATCATTCATATATGAATATCATTAAGTGTTCACAAGTGCTTCTCATCCACCTACCATCACCCTATATTGACCTCATAACCACATGGTCATGACCACCCATCATGATCCATGTCATGACTGCGTCACTCACATGTCTCAACCATCCCCAACAGGTCACCACCTCCACCATCTAGGTCATGTCACGCGTGTGACATTCTAGTGTTAGGGTTCCAACCACTCACAACGCCATTGCGGCCCCAAGGAGCATGGCTATCTCGACTTTAAACCTAAGCATGTCGTGACCCAAGACCCATCATGTCACAACCTCCCTACATGAGCATATCACGGCCAAGACAAGGGCATGATCTTAACTCAAGAACTAGAGTAACAACTGACCCACAATAGGGGTCAACTTGGCCATCAACACCAAGTGTTTTGACCTTAAATAAAACTAGATCCATCCCAACAAAAGGGAAGAATCTTAACCAAGACCAACCATGGGTCGCAACCTTCATGGGGATAGATGTCTCAACCACCCCAAGATGTGATATCTCAACCCCAAAATAGAAGAAAAGGGCAAAGAAAACCATCATTAATATGGAGGAGAAAACTCAAGCAAAACAGTCACCAAGAACCCTAGTTCATGCATCATGGATCCATCATGAAAGGATTTCATGAAATATAGATAAAACTATGTTTAAGGCACCCAAAATAGAACCAAAACTCCTCATAACATCTAGATACTCGAACATCATGCATGTGAGCAACACCAAGGCAAAAAGTATAGAAGAAGATCATCATAACACCACAATCACCAAAATGTGATATATGAAATTAAGGTTTCGGATTTCATCCGAACCAAACAAGATAATCACTACCAAACAAGTTCTAGAGATTATCATCATCTATTAGCATGTTAGGGGAATGTTTTAGATAGAACACAGTAGCTTTCATGTATGAAAGAGTGCAAGTGATAGAGAGGGCAAAGAGTTATATAACCCACCTTAAGATGATCACCACCAAGAGCTCCAAACACACAATCCAAGGGTTGAAGAAGGTTCAGCAAAAGCTCCACACTCGGCCACAAGAGCACGTCAAGAAGGAGAAGACACCAAGGTAAAATTGAGCCCAAGGAAAGAAGCAAAGAAGCTCTTGGCCAAACCAAAAGAGAATGGGAGAAAGAGAGGATAAATCATCTTCACACTTGGGTCTACCTTGTCAAAACATGGTCAATGACCCTTGTGATGAGGAGTTTCTCTCCCAAAACAACCACCATGGAAGAACCATGGTCTAGGACCGAGGAAAGAGAAGGAGATAGAGGTAGGAGATCAAAAGAAACATCAACTTAGAAGACAAACACTTACCAAGGATGGAATATGAGATTAGATCACCAACACCACCACATGAAAGAGGAGATTGATCCCCCAAGCTCCTAGGACGAACCGCCTTGCTCCACAAAGCTCCAAGAACAAGAAAATAAGGAGGAAAAAGATAGATGGCTGAAAATGGTTGCAAGTAAGAAGAGAAAAGAGGTTGGAAGATGAGAGAGATCAAGGGATGATGTGTCAACACTCCAAGCTACCAAAGGGACACTTGTGCACCCAAGAAACACACATGCAACCACCTAAGCATGACATGTAAGACATGGTGATACACTCTAGTTAGTATCTCGACTACCATGTCAACCCACATGGTCACAGTCATGACCCATCCATGGGGCACCGTCTATTGTCATGACACCACCAACCAACATCACCTCTTGGTCGTGAAAAAGCGTGCACCTCCACAACCCTAGGTTAAAACAACCTATGATAGGGCAACCATCTAGACGCAAGACCACCCTAGACTACCTAGGTCATGAACCCCAACACCTACAGGAGGTGTCTCGACCGCAACACCCTCCAAAACCAACCTTGGTATTGACCCAAGGTTGAGACAAGACAACCAACTCACATGGTCAAGACACTTAACACTCACATCAACCCTAATCATCACCTGGGGTGATACTCCTCAACTAAGGCTCAAATAAGGTGCCCTCCTCTTTCTCTTTGCTCTAGATGATGTCAACAAAGAAAGGGAACACTCTAGAGGTGACGAATTGCACAACAACCCCCTACATAGGGTAAATTGCAATTTGCACCAAAACTAGCACAGAAAGCTCAAACTTCATCCAAACAATCTCAATCTTGAAACTTAAGCTCTCCACAAGCCCTAATTACATCTCAAAAGATCATGGAAAGATTCTAAGAACATGATTAAGCTAAAGAAAATAGGGTTACCCCAAAACTCAGGTCAGGGGTCTTACACATAATATATGATTTTTGATCCTCTCGATGAGATCTATCATTTGGAGCTAGTCTAAGAATCTAAAGCTACTTGTTCTTCTTTGATATCCTAAAATGCATGTTTTTGAAGTCTTTTTAAGATGTTTATCCTATTTGAATGCATGATGTTGATCTTTTATGCCCCAAAACGTGATGATAGACTAATATCAGTACCTTGTACATCTTTATGCATAAATATTGGAACTTGATCCATCGTTGTACCCTATAATGATCTAAGGTGGCTTAAATGACCTAAAATGGGCTTTCATGTTAAATGATACTACTTTGATGCCTAACCTTGATCCTTTGTACCCTAAAACCTTATGCTTGATCCAAATAAGTAGTTTTTGGTACATACTATACTAAGTTTAGACTTGTTCATACTTGCACTCCTTTTTGACCTAATCTTGACATAAAACATGAGATATGTTGCTTAGTAATTTTTGAAACTCCACTCTTGTATGAAGACCACCCCAATAACCATCCATGCTTTTTCGTATATATAAATCAGTAACTTATCATGATTTGTGCACTTGACTACCTTGTGGATCATTCATGTGCCCTAATGTGATCAAATTCCCTAAACTTGACTTGAATTTTGACCTAATGGACATGTTAGTAACTAGATCTCAAATCTTTCATGAACCTTGATCTAATGATGATTTATGCTACTTTATGACTTCAAATAAATATCTTGATGATTTGCATAACACCAAATCTGTAGCGACCATCTCACGAAAATAGGATTAACTAATGCGGAAGCGAATTATTTGCAGCGGATTACTGAAAATCACTAAAAATTAAAACTTTTTGCAAAGAGATCCTCACATAGGAAATCTTTTCCAATAAGAACCATTGCATAACATTTACATTCTGGTTCAAACGTACATAACCTGTACCATCTCTTTTCAGAGATTACATCATCAACTGTCTTATAAACATTATATACAAATAGTATACGAATCTCGAGACATCAAGCCAAAACCTCATATTGATTCATAAAACACTGACTAAAAACTCCGAGGACCTGAGAGTACAAAGATGACACATAGGACTTTCTAACTACATAACTTGACAGGCAGTATCTCCACCTGAGATATTACTGATGTCCTTGCTGTCACTGCTGCTGTCTATTCCCTGTAATGAGATTCTGCTTCTTTGTCCGCGTCCACCTAAAAAGTTGGATCCCATGGGGTGAGACAATTGTAAATTGCCCCAGCGGGAGATATAACTCTCCGCCAAAACATTGTTATAGCAGTTTATTAAAATAAACTAAGCAGAAGGATTTATAAATATATAAATAATAGCGGGTAAATCACTTGTATGAACAAAGTGAAGTAATCTCCTTTTCCAAGGATAACGTCGCATCTACTCATGGTAGACTCATAGTTCATCCATCTACTTGTAATGAATACAATAGATATGAACAAAATCAATGAACTACAGATATATAATAGAAATGTAACATCAACCAATGAATTTCCGTATTCAATCCTTAAGTAAACATGCTATACGGCTGATTTCATTTTACAAACACACTTATGTCCTGAGGAGATGAGATATATCGCTCATGCTCCAACCAAACACTACGAAGTCAAAATCGGTACCATACAAGGTCAATGGAAGAGCCGGATTCCCATGACCTCCCACATCTCGGTCAGCGCAAGATCACATGCAGGACATCTTGTATCTCTGCTAAATATAGATTTCCAGAGTATACTGGAAACTTCGCTATCAGAGTTACAGTGGCATGCTGCACTCTCTTCGCGATCATGAGATTTCGTGTTTATCTCCACCAATCCGGCATTAACATTATTGGGAGATGTGTACGGCATCTAACCCAATCATTGGGAGATTCGTGATACATCCATCCTGGTACATATAATGAAGGATTGAGAGATTTAATGTTTATCTCACATCAATTCCTCCATTAGGGCGTAAGGATATTCGCGCCCATAACCCCCACATACTCAAAAGTATGCTCTCCAGGAGTTCCCTTAGGAAAACTTGTTTCACCATCATTTAACTTCTGACAATGATGGATCTGTGGTCAGGGCTCTACATGATATCATTATACTTGATTACATAAAGTACATTATGGCATTCTTTTAACATCAGTCAAGTTCTCAAACATAACCTATTACAACAATGCTATAAAGAGACATGTACTACTTTCATCAGATATTTATCAGTCTTTCAAAGACCTTGGGGACTCAGCCCCTCATTTCAAAACTGGGAATTCTCATCCCATCACATTCTCATCACCATAATTATATGGTTCTGGGTATTCAAACCCTTAACTCATCATTGAGCATTATTACACCTTTTTCAGGTAACTATCACCTTCAGGTCATATGACCAAGGAATTCATGATACTTGTTACCAAGTAACATATTATTATCAAGTCATTTAACAACATAACCTTGATTGTAACAATGCAGATATTTCTCATGGCTCATACAACCTATCAATTTCATATGTTACAACTTACCAGGCAACATAGCATATCATTACTCTCAAAGCTTATAAAGTGCTTTCAATATATATGGCATCATAACCCTTACCTGGCAATGTTCTCTTCTTTACAAAAACCTACATGGTTAACACAATTGATAACATGCACATTGTATCCATATCAACACATTACAAGTTCTATTCAAATTAAATATAAAACACCACGGTCGTGCAAGGAGAAGCTACCACGACCGTGCTACCTAGCACGGTCGTGCTATTGACAAATTACCACGACCGTGTTACATCACCACGGTTGGTTTCTAGGGTTAGGATTCTTATTCAATCCAATTAGGGTTATTCAACCCTTAGCTTAATTAGGAATCATAGGGTTACATGCTTAAAAGCATAACCCAGAAATAGGGTTTACTATTCATATCATCACATCATTTGGGCTTAACCCCATTCTCAAGGTACAATAATTAACACTCATCAAGTGCAACAACTCATTACATTACATTGTAATAGTTGCATAACACACTTCATATGTTTCTTACCCAATTATATTGGATTTGGAGTACATCAAGGTATATAAACCCTGAAGTGCTGAATGTGATAACTATCATATCTTGATATATCACTTACTCATTATATCAGATTCTCTTGAGTTAACCAACTTATCTTGTATTAAGGTATTTCTCTCTTAATGCATTCCATCACTAAACTCTCACCTTTAGCATATAATGCATAGGCCACACATTAGAATTGTCCATCTATCTTTAATGATATGGACTTGTCTAATGCTAAAGACATTGTTTACAATTAGGTTACATATAATCAACCACATGAAATGTTTCACCTTTATAAGGTCATTTCTTTTATCTCATCATTAGGATTTCCTTGCATCCTTATTTAAAATTAGAATTATGATCCATTGTCATATTGCCCAAGATTAGGGATTTATGTATAATGACTTACATTAGAGTCTCATATTCCTTCACCCTTCTTAGGGCCTCTCATCACAACATAACATCAAAACATTATGTGATGTTATTTCTTAATCCGGGTTTCTCATAGAATCACCCTCAACTAGAGTTTCACATGGATTCACCCTCAATTATGGTTTCTCATGGATTCACCCTCAATTAGGGTTTCACATGGAATCACCCTCAACTAGGGTTTTACATGTCATTACATGACATCACCTTAAGTTTGATTCTCATATCACATCACCACATCAATGTTCCATATACCTCATTCTAACTTAGGGTTTCTCATAACATAACCCTAGAATAGGATTTCACATGGAATCATCCTTAATTAAGATTTCCACTATAGTCACCCACAATTTGGGTTTACAATACATCTCCATTAGGATTTCATTCAATTATTCATAATTAGAGATTCACTATTCATCCCAATTAGGGTTTTACATCTCTTTTCCCTAAATTGGAGTTTCACACATCACTACCCTAGATTAGGGTTATATCCTCACCCTGGATTAGGGTTACATTTAGAATTGTTCTCAATTAGGGTTAGAATTCAATAACCCTGTCAATTAGGGTATATATTCATGATTAGGGTTTCATGATCTCTCTACTTAAGGATCATACCCTTAATCACCTCATGAATTATATTCACGTTACGAATTCATGCTATCATCATCTCAACTTGATAAGGTCATATCATCCCTTCAATCAAGTACATACAACTATGAATGACATCGTGTACCAAGTCATTGATCCTATAGGCAATTAGGGTTCATCCCTTATTGGCACTAATCATTTAGGTACCATTAGGGTTTCAACCTTTGTACCTTTAATGATCATCATTACTAATCATCATTGGATCAATGAATCATTCATCATCTCTATTCTTAAGAGATTCAATCACCTTGGACCTCCATTACATAAGGTATCCAATTGAATTGATCAATTGAGTCCTCAATTACAACAAGTGTCTAAGTGTATTAACCAATTGAGTCCTCCCTCAACTTTGACTACTTGAGCCCCAAACGGTCTTGGTCCTTCAAGGTTCAAATGGTTTGAAACCGTTTGGTAAAGGTGGTGCTTGAGACCGTTTGCCCAAGCAAGTAGGTGAAGATCGTTTGCCCAAGTTTGACTTTTGAAACCACATGGGCACAAACGGTTTGGGATCGTTTGGCCCCAAACGGTCTTGAGACCGTTTGGTCCAAACCTCCTCAAAACCGCATGGACCAAAGATGGTCTCAACTACACCAATTGGTTTAGGGTTCTCAAAATGGATTCCTTCAATCATTGAATTCATGGAACCAATCATCAATTGGACCTATCCTCATACTTCAATTGAGTTAAATAGGTCAAAATTCAACTGATTTGACCCTCAATTGACCCTCAATTAGTCCTCAATTAGGGTTTGAATCAATTGAATTAGGGTTTGGAATCGATGATCCTTCAACACTAATCAAGGCAAGATTAGTTACTTTGAAACCATTGAACCATCATCCAAATTGAACATGACCTGACCCCAAACGGTCTTGAGGTCGTTTGTATGACCACAAAACAGTCTTGGGACCGTTTTCCCATCACATCATCAAAATCCAAGTCAACCAATTAGGGTTTGGATCATTGGATTGATCACCAAATCAGCAATTGATTACACTTTTACTTAGTATTATTGGATCATCAATTGCTTAACCATACTCACCCCTAGACCTCCAAACGGTCTTGGGTGACCTCCAAACGGTCTTGAGACCGTTTGGATCATCCAACCCTTTGATTCTAGTGAAAAATCATTAGGGTTTGAGCTATTGAGTTGATCATCAAATCAGCACTTAATTTCAAAGTGATTTGGTACCTTTAGACCTTCAATTTGCCAACTATACTTAACCCCAGACCTCCAAACGGTCTTGGGTGATCCCCAAACGGTCTTGAAACTGTTTGGGTGATTCCCAAACGGTTTTGAAACCTTTTGGGCTAATGAACCCAAAATCTCAAATCAACTCATTGGAATTTCAGCACTAATTTCAATTAGGGTTTGCCCAATTGATTAGCCTTCAACTCATGATTCCTTTGGAACTAATCCATAAAATTTGGTGAGACACCTAAGCATGACATGTAAGACATGGTGATACACTCTAGTTAGTATCTCGACTACCATGTCAACCCACATGGTCACAGTCATGACCCATCCATGGGGCACCGTCTATTGTCATGACACCACCAACCAACATCACCTCTTGGTCGTGAAAAAGCGTGCACCTCCACAACCCTAGGTTGAAACAACCTATGATAGGGCAACCATCTAGACGCAAGACCACCCTAGACTACCTAGGTCATGAACCCCAACACCTACAGGAGGTGTCTCGACCGCAACAACCTCCAAAACCAACCTTGGTATTGACCCAAGGTTGAGACAAGACAACCAACTCACATGGTCAAGACACTTAACACTCACATCAACCCTAATCATCACCTGGGGTGATACTCCTCAACTAAGGCTTAAATAAGGTGCCCTCCTCTTTCTCTTTGCTCTAGATGATGTCAACAAAGAAAGGGAACACTCTAGAGGTGATGAATTGCACAACAACCCCCTACATAGGGTAAATTGCAATTTGCACCAAAACTAGCACAGAAAGCTCAAACTTCATCCAAACAATCTCAATCTTGAAACTTAAGCTCTCCACAAGCCCTAATTACATCTCAAAAGATCATGGAAAGATTCTAAGAACATGATTAAGCTAAAGAAAATAGGGTTACCCCAAAACTCAGGTCAGGGGTCTTACACATAATATATGATTTTTGATCCTCTCGATGAGATCTATCATTTGGAGCTAGTCTAAGAACCTAAAGCTACTTGTTCTTCTTTGATATCCTAAAATGCATGTTTTTGAAGTCTTTTTAAGATGTTTATCCTATTTGAATGCATGATGTTGATCTTTTATGCCCCAAAACGTGATGATAGACTAATATCAGTACCTTGTACATCTTTATGCATAAATATTGGAACTTGATCCATCGTTGTACCCTATAATGATCTAAGGTGGCTTAAATGACCTAAAATGGGCTTTCATGTTAAATGATACTACTTTGATGCCTAACCTTGATCCTTTGTACCCTAAAACCTTATGCTTGATCCAAATAAGTAGTTTTTGGTACATACTATACTAAGTTTAGACTTGTTCATACTTGCACTCCTTTTTGACATAATCTTGACATAAAACATGAGATATGTTGCTTAGTAATTTTTGAAACTCCACTCTTGTATGAAGACCACCCCAATAACCATCCATGCTTTTTCGTATATATAAATCAGTAACTTATCATGATTTGTGCACTTGACTACCTTGTGGATCATTCATGTGCCCTAATGTGATCAAATTCCCTAAACTTGACTTGAATTTTGACCTAATGGACATGTTAGTAACTAGATCTCAAATCTTTCATGAACCTTGATCTAATGATGATTTATGCTACTTTATGACTTCAAATAAATATCTTGATGATTTGCATAACACCAAATCTGTAGCGACCATCTCACGAAAATAGGATTAACTAATGCGGAAGCGAATTATTTGCAGCGGATTACTGAAAATCACTAAAAATTAAAACTTTTTGCAAAGAGATCCTCACATAGGAAATCTTTTCCAATAAGAACCATTGCATAACATTTACATTCTGGTTCAAACGTACATAACCTGTACCATCTCTTTTCAGAGATTACATCATCAACTGTCTTATAAACATTATATACAAATAGTATACGAATCTCGAGACATCAAGCCAAAACCTCAGATTGATTCATAAAACACTGACTAAAAACTCCGAGGACCTGAGAGTACAAAGATGACACATAGGACTTTCTAACTACATAACTTGACAGGCAGTATCTCCACCTGAGATATTACTGATGTCCTTGCTGTCACTGCTGCTGTCTATTCCCTATAATGAGATTCTGCTTCTTTGTCCGCGTCCACCTAAAAAGTTGGATCCCATGGGGTGAGACAATTGTAAATTGCCCCAGCGGGAGATATAACTCTCCGCCAAAACATTGTTATAGCAGTTTATTAAAATAAACTAAGCAGAAGGATTTATAAATATATAAATAATAGCGGGTAAATCACTTGTATGAACAAAGTGAAGTAATCTCCTTTTCCAAGGATAACGTCGCATCTACTCATGGTAGACTCATAGTTCATCCATCTACTTGTAATGAATACAATAGATATGAACAAAATCAATGAACTACAGATATATAACAGAAATGTAACATCAACCAATGAATTTCCGTATTCAATCCTTAAGTAAACATGCTATACGGCTGATTTCATTTTACAAACACACTTATGTCCTGAGGAGATGAGATATATCGCTCATGCTCCAACCGAACACTGCGAAGTCAAAATCGGTACCATACAAGGTCAATGGAAGAGCCGGATTCCCATGACCTCCCACATCTCGGTCAGCGCAAGATCACATGCAGGACATCTTGTATCTCTGCTAAATATAGATTTCCAGAGTATACTGGAAACTTCGCTATCAGAGTTACAGTGGCATGCTGCACTCTCTTCGCGATCATGAGATTTCGTGTTTATCTCCACCAATCCGGCATTAACATTATTGGGAGATGTGTACGGCATCTAACCCAATCATTGGGAGATTCGTGATACATCCATCCTGGTACATATAATGAAGGATTGATAGATTTAATGTTTATCTCACATCAATTCCTCCATTAGGGCGTAAGGATATTCGCGCCCATAACCCCCACATACTCAAAAGTATGCTCTCCAGGAGTTCCCTTAGGAAAACTTGTTTCACCATCATTTAACTTCTGACAATGATGGATCTGTGGTCAGGGCTCTACATGATATCATTATACTTGATTACATAAAGTACATTATGGCATTCTTTTAACATCAGTCAAGTTCTCAAACATAACCTATTACAACAATGCTATAAAGAGACATGTACTACTTTCATCAGATATTTATCAGTCTTTCAAAGACCTTGGGGACTCAGCCCCTCATTTCAAAACTGGGAATTCTCATCCCATCACATTCTCATCACCATAATTATATGGTTCTGGGTATTCAAACCCTTAACTCATCATTGAGCATTATTACACCTTTTTCAGGTAACTATCACCTTCAGGTCATATGACCAAGGAATTCATGATACTTGTTACCAAGTAACATATTATTATCAAGTCATTTAACAACATAACCTTGATTGTAACAATGCAGATATTTCTCATGGCTCATACAACCTATCAATTTCATATGTTACAACTTACCAGGCAACATAGCATATCATTACTCTCAAAGCTTATAAAGTGCTTTCAATATATATGGCATCATAACCCTTACCTGGCAATGTTCTCTTCTTTACAAAAACCTACATGGTTAACACAATTGATAACATGCACATTGTATCCATATCAACACATTACAAGTTCTATTCAAATTAAACATAAAACACCACGGTCGTGCAAGGGGAAGCTACCACGACCGTGCTACCTAGCACGGTCGTGCTATTGACAAATTACCACGACCGTGTTACATCACCACGGTTGGTTTCTAGGGTTAGGATTCTTATTCAATCCAATTAGGGTTATTCAACCCTTAGCTTAATTAGGAATAGTAATTCCTCATTTCATATATCACTCATAGGGTTACATGCTTAAAAGCATAACCCAGAAATAGGGTTTACTATTCATATCATCACATCATTTGGGCTTAACCCCATTCTCAAGGTACAATAATTAACACTCATCAAGTGCAACAACTCATTACATTACATTGTAATAGTTGCATAACACACTTCATATGTTTCTTACCCAATTATATTGGATTTGGAGTACATCAAGGTATATAAACCCTGAAGTGCTGAATGTGATAACTATCATATCTTGATATATCACTTACTCATTATATCAGATTCTCTTGAGTTAACCAACTTATCTTGTATTAAGGTATTTCTCTCTTAATACATTCCATCACTAAACTCTCACCTTTAGCATATAATGCATAGGCCACACATTAGAATTGTCCATCTATCTTTAATGATATGGACTTGTCTAATGCTAAAGACATTGTTTACAATTAGGTTACATATAATCAACCACATGAAATGTTTCACCTTTATAAGGTCATTTCTTTTATCTCATCATTAGGATTTCCTTGCATCCTTATTTAAAATTAGAATTATGATCCATTGTCATATTGCCCAAGATTAGGGATTTATGTATAATGACTTACATTAGAGTCTCATATTCCTTCACCCTTCTTAGGGCCTCTCATCACAACATAACATCAAAACATTATGTGATGTTATTTCTTAATCCGGGTTTCTCATAGAATCACCCTCAACTAGAGTTTCACATGGATTCACCCTCAATTATGGTTTCTCATGGATTCACCCTCAATTAGGGTTTCACATGGAATCACCCTCAACTAGGGATTTACATGTCATTACATGACATCACCTTAAGTTTGATTCTCATATCACATCACCACATCAATGTTCCATATACCTCATTCTAACTTAGGGTTTCTCATAACATAACCCTAGAATAGGATTTCACATGGAATCATCCTTAATTAAGATTTCCACTATAGTCACCCACAATTTGGGTTTACAATACATCTCCATTAGGATTTCATTCAATTATTCATAATTAGAGATTCACTATTCATCCCAATTATGGTTTTACATCTCTTTTCCCTAAATTGGAGTTTCACACATCACTACCCTAGATTAGGGTTATATCCTCACCCTGGATTAGGGTTACATTTAGAATTGTTCTCAATTAGGGTTAGAATTCAATAACCCTGTCAATTAGGGTATATATTCATGATTAGGGTTTCATGATCTCTCTACTTAAGGATCATACCCTTAATCACCTCATGAATTATATTCACGTTACGAATTCATGCTATCATCATCTCAACTTGATAAGGTCATATCATCCCTTCAATCAAGTACATACAACTATGAATGACATCGTGTACCAAGTCATTGATCCTATAGGCAATTAGGGTTCATCCCTTATTGGCACTAATCACTTAGGTACCATTAGGGTTTCAACCTTTGTACCTTTAATGATCATCATTACTAATCATCATTGGATCAATGAATCATTCATCATCTCTATTCTTAAGAGATTCAATCACCTTGGACCTCCATTACATAAGGTATCCAATTGAATTGATCAATTGAGTCCTCAATTACAACAAGTGTCTAAGTGTATTAACCAATTGAGTCCTCCCTCAACTTTGACTACTTGAGCCCCAAACGGTCTTGGTCCTTCAAGGTTCAAATGGTTTGAAACCGTTTGGTAAAGGTGGTGCTTGAGACCGTTTGCCCAAGCAAGTAGGTGAAGATCGTTTGCCCAAGTTTGACTTTTGAAACCACATGGGCACAAACGGTTTGGGATCGTTTGGCCCCAAACGGTCTTGAGACCGTTTGGTTTAAACCTCCTCAAAACCGCATGGACCAAAGATGGTCTCAACTACACCAATTGGTTTAGGGTTCTCAAAATGGATTCCTTCAATCATTGAATTCATGGAACCAATCATCAATTGGACCTATCCTCATACTTCAATTGAGTTAAATAGGTCAACATTCAACTGATTTGACCCTCAATTAGTCCTCAATTAGGGTTTGAATCAATTGAATTAGGGTTTGGAATCGATGATCCTTCAACACTAATCAAGGCAAGATTAGTTACTTTGAAACCATTGAACCATCATCCAAATTGAACATGACCTGACCCCAAACGGTCTTGAGGTCGTTTGTATGACCACAAAACAGTCTTGGGACCGTTTTCCCATCACATCATCAAAATCCAAGTCAACCAATTAGGGTTTGGATCATTGGATTGATCACCAAATCAGCAATTGATTACACTTTTACTTAGTATCATTGGATCATCAATTGCTTAACCATACTCACCCCTAGACCTCCAAACGGTCTTGGGTGACCTCCAAACGGTCTTGAGACCGTTTGGATCATCCAACCCTTTGATTCTAGTGAAAAATCATTAGGGTTTGAGCTATTGAGTTGATCATCAAATCAGCACTTAATTTCAAAGTGATTTGGTACCTTTAGACCTTCAATTTGCCAACTATACTTAACCCCAGACCTCCAAACGGTCTTGGGTGATCCCCAAACGGTCTTGAAACTGTTTGGGTGATTCCCAAACGTTTTTGAAACCTTTTGGGCTAATGAACCCAAAATCTCAAATCAACTCATTGGAATTTCAGCACTAATTTCAATTAGGGTTTGCCCAATTGATTAGCCTTCAACTCATGATTCCTTTGGAACTAATCCATAAAATTTGGTGAGTTATTAAAAAACATAATTAGGAACTGGAATCCCAAACGGTCAACCCTTGGCCAACCATCTCAAATGGTTTTGAAACCGTTTGCCCAAAAAGGCAAATTAATCAAGTTGAAAATCAGCACTTAATCCAATTAGGCTTGCCTAATTGATTAACCTTCAACTCATGATTCCTTTGGAATTAATTAACCAAATTTGTTGGGTTATTAACCAACATAATTAGGAACATGAATCTCAAACGGTCAACCCTTGGTCAACCCTATCAAATGGTTTTGAAACCGTTTGCTCTCAAACGGTTTGGTGAAACCGCATGAGCAAACATGTTGAAACCGATTGGAACAAGATTTCTTTGGGAAAAGTATCCAAGATGATGTCATAATCATCTACCTTCGTCCGTGAAGTTCTAACAACTTCTGATTTCATGAATTAATTAATTTCAACCACCAATTAATTAAGATAATGAAGGAATCAATGAAATTGCAAGATTAATGGTTGAATAACAATGAAAAAGGGTTCAAGTTATAAAACCCGCCTCCAATTGAGCTCCAAAGCTCCATGTCCACGGCAAAAATGGTGGATACAACTCCTTTCACCATTCCATGGCTCGTCCTCAAGGTTGAGTGAAAAGGAATGGTTAGAATTGAAGAGGAGATCGAAATAGGAAGAAATCCATAATTTATTTTCAATTTCCACCATGGAATCAAGGTGAAATGGATCAATAACCTTACCAACAGGTTATGTGTCGTCCTCCTGATCCTTCCAAGCTCCCTTGGTCGTTTCCCAAGCAAGGAGAAGAAGTGGGGTCGAAAAAGCCTTCCATTTGGCTTGTAAAAGGTTCTTTTATAAAAATTCAATGAGAGAGAATGTACTTTGCAAAAATCCAATTAATCCCAAAAATGTGGCCGCCTCTTCCCCCTTATATTCCTTAGGGACGAGGCTATCTTGTTTGCCTCTTATTCCTCTCAATTATCCATGATTTAAAGAAAAGCAAATTAAGCACCTGAAATCATATTATATTAATATCCATATGTGAGTGGATATTTTTGTTTCTTATAAAATTATGTGTGAGTTATCCACTCCCTTGGATATTTTCATGGTCCTTGTAAAGCTCAAGGACGTCACGCATACATCTGAATACAACTATTTTAATTTTGGTTGAAGGCTCTTTCATTAGTACATTTATTTTTGCCCTAAATCGAATTAGGGTTTCAATTAGGATTAAATCTTGATTATTTTAATATCAAAATTATCTCTCCTCCAACTTAATTCAAATGAGGCACCCCTCTCATTTTCTTTGCTCTACTTGATGACAAGAAACATTAGGGACCTTATAGAAGTGGTAATTTACATATTGAACCCTAGGTTTTGGGTAAATTGCACTTTACACCAAAACTAGGTTTTAATGCACAAACCTTGCTTTATCAGCTCTTTCTTGGTACTCAGGCTACCATAAGCCATAACTTTGCATCATCTTCATTCTCATGATTCTTCAACACATGAGGAACATATTATCATGCACAATTTTCACTTAAACCCCTTAACTTGGGTAATTTGCACTTTAGTCCAAAATAAACAAAACATTGATTTCACAATGTTAAAAAAGGACTAGAATTGTAACATAGGTTCCTCTTGAGGCCTAATTACTTTTCACAAGATGAGATTAAGCATTTAATCACCTTTATTAATCAAAACACCTAGGGTTAGAGTATATCCCACCCAGGTCAGAGATGTTACAAATTATAAACCCCTAACAAGGATTTCGTCCTCGAAATCCAGATAAAGGAAGACATATGTATTTTATTCATCATACTATCTAGTCTTCACATATCACCTCCTTATTATGGAGATAACATCAAACTTTGATCAGCACAAGGTGTTTCTATACAAGATTCTCATTGAATCAACACACAAGGCACATGCTCCACTGTTCCTCATCATTTACCATAAAGTCAACTTTGTGTCAAATAACACTTTTCTCGTTCAGAGAAACATCATGCATTCTTTATTAATATCATGTTTATGTAGATCATAAACCCCTAACATATGATGTTCATATTGTTTTATATATTCAGACTAATTTCACAGTTGACCACTCCAGGTAGCCAACCTAACCTATCTGATAACTCTTAGATACCAGAATCTTTCACCTTGGTATCTATCACATGTGTTGGAAACACATCATATATATCTCTTCCTTTCATCTTGGAACATTAATTGTTTCATATGTCCTTATCTTAGGACCAAAGTCCAAGATAACTGATACTTTTCTAAGTATCCCTCACATGAACATATTTATCTTATGTCCTAAGACCCACTTGATTGTCATGTTCCTGAAAGGAAAGAAAACAAGGATTCATATTCCTCTTATTATTTCATGTATTTTTAGCTATTAATGAACCATTTACTCTTTATCTCATCCTAGGTTCCTTGCCTTTAGCATTGGAATTTGTAAGGATGATTACATGTCATTATCCCTTTCTTTATTATTATCTAGCATGTTTATGATCATCTCATGATCTCATCACATTTCCCATTTACTCATTATGGGAAAGTTCTTTATTATGTTGGCAGCATTATTGAACAGGGTCCATCTCCCTCATTCTTATTCTTGTCTTATGAGGAGTACATTTTTAGTTCCTCATACAACATGCTTATCTGAGATTATCTCAAGCTTCTCTTTCTTATGCATGGGATATGACACATTTATTCATTCCATATTTCTGATTTCATGATACTCATTAGATTGTATCAGAATGACTACTTGATCAGAGCAATAAAAAAGACAACAATGTAAGAGTTTTTTTTTGGAAACTAGCCATAAAGGCTCACATCAAAGGTTCAGGGGGTGCAAGAACATTAAAATTAACTGAAAAGGAAAGGGTATCTACCACAAGCTGCTTGGCCAGGAAAGGAGGACAGTCGATAAACTTTATACTCTTCTCCGGTTGCTTCAGGCAGTGCTTCCCCAGCTGGTCGGCTAGGTTGTTGAGGTTTCTTCTGACATGATAAATAGCTATTGAGTGGCTGGATCAGTATTCATCCTGTATAGCTTGGACCAGGGCCGAATATTTAGGTGGTGATGGGGAGCAGTTGTTCACCCACTCAACAACCAATCTCGAGTCGCTGAGGATGATACCACCTGCAATGTCATTGGTGTTGATGTGTCTGACCCCTGCAAAAAATGCAATGAGTTCGCCTCTCATAGGATCGCAACCCTCATGAAGCGTCGCAGAGCCTTCTCTCCACCTACCGAGACTATCTCTGACCACCATGCTCGCGGCCAGCTTGTTCGTAGTTGAATTCACAGCCGTGTCTACATTCACCAGGACGGAGTTAAAGGACAGCGTGATCGGGGGGCTTGGTGCTTAGCGTCAGAGACGTAGCCAGGCTTGCTGGTCGAAAAGGCCTGAATGATTGCAAGTGCCTCCGCCTTGCAGGAGGTGGAAAGAACCCTCGGCGGTATGCTCAAATTGTTGAAGATGAATTCGTTTCTATTTTTCCAAATCTTCCAGCAAGAAACTGTGAAGATGGTATGCCAACCATCCGTATTGCTAAGGGTATCAAGATTGTAGGTGAGCCAATCCCTAGGAGATGTAGAGGAATAGAAACCTGTTGTCCAGGGTGGACGCAAGAGTTCCCAAATCCTCCTTGCATTCACACAATCCCTGAGTGCGTGAAGAGTAGATTCTTCAGCAGCTTCGCACCGTGAGCAAGTTTTGGAATTCGTCATGTGTTTCCTGAATCTGAGTGTATTGGTGAGAAGTCTATCCCAATGCATTAGCCATAAGTGGGTTTTGATTATGTGAGGAATATGTAATTCCCAGATCTTCTTGAAGCACCCTTCTTCTTCAACCTGCAGCGTGTTGGTCAGGACCTTGTAGGAAGATGCTGAAGTGAAATGGCCGTCCTGCGTGTGGACCCATATTCTTTTATCTTGTCCGTAACGTCGTTGGGGGGAGGCATAGAGAGGATTGCTTGAACCGTCGATTCCTGGAACCAGGCTTCTAAAAAGGCTATGTCCCAGCAGCCCGTGTCTTTGACCATGCTAGCTACCTTGAGATCTTTCAAGTCTTCCTGGATGTGCCTCGATGGTTTGAGATTAGGAGACCAACCATCTCCCACCCAATCCTCATTCCAGGCGTCTACATTGTCTCCCGAGATGACAGCCCAGCGAGAGTGTGAGTGTAAAATCGGGAGGAGGGATTTGATGCTACGCCAGGTATGTGATCCGTAGCTGTTGTTTGGACCCTGAGAAGCATATTTCTCCTTCATGAGCTCGACCCATGGCGTCTGGGTGCCTTGTAAGTAATGCCACACCGCTTTAAGAAGAAGAGCTTTGTTAAAGTCCCTTGCTTTCCGGATGTCCAAACCCCCAGAGGATCGAGGTCTTGTGATATGCTTCCATGCCACTAGACTGGTTTTCTTTTGTGGAGAAGAACCCTGCCAGATGAAGCGGCGAGAAATTTGGTCAATCTTCTCGGAAGTTGCCAGCGGAATCTGGGCCATCTGCATAGTATAGCATGGGAGAGAAAGGAGGACAAATCTAGCTAGGGTCAGACGTCCCGCTAGAGACAAGAAGCGATTGTGCCAGAGCGCCACTTGAGTTTGCATCTTCTCGACTAAATGTTGATAGTGCATCTTCCCCTTCCTCTTGTGGATTATCGGTATACCTAGGTGGCGGCCCAGATCTTTAGTCTCTTTAAGGTTCATTCTCTTGGATATACTCTTCCTCAGTCTCCGAGGAGTATTGGCAGAAAAAAGGATGGAGGACTTCTCTTCTGAAAGGAGCTGGCCTGAAGCCTGGCCAAATAGTGTGAGGCACCTCTTAAAGGTGTTAGCTTTCTGGATGGATGCCTCCCCAAAGAGTAGAATATCATCAGCGAAGCTGACGTGAGAGAAAGGAAGCTTCCTCCGGATGAGGTAGATAGGCTTCCAACGGCCACTGCAGATCTCAGTTTCGATAAACAACAATCTAAGAGTTTCCATACCCACTTTATCATCAATAGTTGTATACTTGGCCAGGGTTTACAAGTACTGAGATCAAGTAGTATGCACTTTGTCTACTATCATATTCCTTGCTTTTACCATAAGCATAAAATTTAACATCCCTGGATTTTATCCAGGCATCTCTTCTATACCTCTTCCTCTTTCACAGAGGTAAGATCAATATAGAGCATTTAAAAGAATACTGAACAAAATTCAAATTCTAGTTCTCATCATTTCTTCCCTATATAGCAACCAATAGGGAAAACAAAATCAACAATCCTCCTTTTTATAACAAAAAGGGTTTAGTGTACTCGACATGTACACATTAATAGCATACCTTGTCCTCACATCATGGTCTTATTAGTCTTATTATTGAACCAAAAACTAAGCCATGGAATCTTACAGGTGAAAGGTTAAGACATTTGCACTTATTTAGTGGCTACTTCCATGGTACACTAGGCATTTATTGCACTATTAGTACCAAAAACTTTGGATTTTTAGAACCATTAGGCAAATGTCTCTAAAATTATAGAGACCATTCCCTACTTTTTCATCTTATTGCCCTTTCTTAGGCACTGCCATCACTGATTTATTATCTATCTAAACTCATGGCAGAGTCTACTTTCTTTCCATAAGTTAATCTTTTCCATATTTTCCCTTGTTCCAACATGACTAAGTCATTTAGGAACTCTTTTAAAGCTCAAGATTTCTGTATTAAGGACTGATAACCTAGATCGTAAGGCTAATATCCAATCCACTTATATGCATTACTGTTTCCCCAATATGCCCAACAAGAGCATGATCATATGATTCTATATCCTAATCAGGTCTTAATGGGGATTCTCAGACACTCATTCTATTCTTGCTTGATCCCTTGCACCTCTTCTTGGTGCAACAACATTGCTCCCAACAATGTGTTCCTTGTGTTCTCCAGTCATTTTAACTTTTACCCTTTCTCTACACAAGCAGAAATCATTATAGGGTATACTGGAGGACACTATCACAGACTCAATACCTTAGTCCTATGTCTCTGTAGACTCAGTGAACCTAGAGCTCTGATACCACTAATTGTAGTGACCATCTCACGAAAATAGGATTCACTAATGCGGAAGCGAATTATTTGCAGCAGATTACTGAAAATCACTAAAAATTAAAACTTTTTGCAAAGAGATCCTCACATAGGAAATCTTTTCCAATAAGAACCATTGCATAACATTTACATTCTGGTTCAAAAGTACATAACATGTACCATCTCTTTTCAGAGATTACATCATCAAATGTCTTATAAACATTATATACAGACAGTATACGAATCTCAAGACATCAAGCCAAAACCTCAGATTGATTCATAAAACACTGACGAAAAACTCTGAGGACCTGAGAGTATAGAGACGACACATATGACTTTCTAACTACATAACTTGACAGGTAGTATCTCCACCTGAGATATTACTGTTGTCCTTGCTGTCATTGTTGCTGTCTATTCCCTGTAATGAGATTCTTCTTCTTTGTCCGCGTCCACCTAAAAAGTTGGATCCCACGGGGGTGAGACAATTATAAATTGCCCCAACGGGAGATATAACTCTCTGCCAAAACATTGTTATAGTAGTTTATTAAAATAAAATAAGCAGAAGGATTTATAAATATATAAATAATAACAGGTAAATCACGTGTATGAACAAAGTGAAGTAATCTCCTTTTTCAAGGATAACGTTGCATCTACTCATGGTAGACTCATAGTTCATCCATCTACTTGTAATGAATACAACAGATATGAACAAAATCAATGAACTACAGATATATAATAGAAATGTAACATCAGCCAATGAATTTCTGTATTCAATCCTTAAGCAAACATGCTATACGGCTGATTTCATTTTACAAACACACTTATACCCTGAGGAGATGAGATATACCGCTCATGCTCCAACCGACCACTGCGAAGTTGAAATCGGTACCATACAAGGTCAATGGAAGAGCCAGATTCCCATGACCTCCCACATCTCGGTCAGCGTGAGATCACATGCACGACATCTTGTGTCTCTGCTAAATATAACTTTCCAGAGTATACTGGCAACTTCGTTATCAGAGTTACAGTGGCATGTTGCACTCTCTTCGTGATCGTGAGATTTCATGTTTATCTCCACCGATCCGGCATTAACATTATTGGGAGATGTGTACGACATCTAACCCAATCATCGGGAGATTCATGATACATCCATCCTGGTACATATAATGAAGGATTGTGAGATTTAATGTTTATCTCACATCAATTCCTCCATTAGGGCGTAAGGATATTCACGCCCATAACCCCCACATACTCAAAAGTATGCTCTCCACGAGTTCCCTTAGGAAAACTTATTTCACCATCATTTAACTTCTGACAATGATGGATCTATGGTCAGGGCTCTACATGATATCATTATACTTGATTACTTAAGTACATTATGGCATTCTTTTAACATCAGTCAAGTTCTCAAACATAACCTATTACAACAATGCTATAAAGAGACATGTACTACTTTCATCAGATATTTATCAGTCTTTCAAAGACCTTGGGGACTCAATCCCTCATTTCAAAACTGGGAATTCTCATCCCATCACATTCTCACCACCATAATTATATGGTTCTGGGTATTCAAACCCTTAACTCATCATTGAGCATTATTACACCTTTTTCAGGTAACTATCATCTTCAGGTCATCTGACCAAGGCATTCATGATACTTGTTACCAAGTAACATATTATTATCAAGTCATTTAACAACATGACCTTGATTGTAACAATGCAGATATTTCTCATGGCTCATACAGCCTATGAATTTCATATGTTACCACTTACTAGGCAACATAGCATATCATTACTCTCAAAGCTTATAAAGTGCTTTCAATATATATGACATCATAACCCTCACCTGGCTATGTTCTCTTCTTTACAAAAACCTGCATGGTTAACACAATTGATAACATGCACATTGTATCTATATCAACACAATACAAGTTCTTTTCAAATTAAATATAAAACACCACGGCCGTGCTATCTTGCACGGTCGTGCAAGGGGAAGCTACCATGGCCTTGCTATTGACAAATTACCACGACCGTGTTACATCACTACGGTAGGTTTCTAGGGTTAGGATTCTTATTCAATCCAGTTAGGGTTATTCAACCCTTATCTTAGTTACAAATAGTAATTCCTCATTTCATACATAACTCATAGGGTTACATGCTTAAAAGCATAACCCAGAAATAGGGTTTACTATTCATATCATCACATCATTTGGGCTTAACCCCATTCTCAAGGTACATTAATTAACACTCATCAAGTACAACAACTCATTACATTACATTGTAATAGTTGCATAACACACTTCATATGTTTCTTACCCAATTATATTGTATTTGGAGTACATCAAGGTATATAAACCCTGAAGTGCTGAATGTGATAACTATCATATCTTGATATATCACTTACTCATTATATCATATTCTCTTGAGTTAACCAACTTATCTTGTATTAAGGTATTTCTCTCTTAATACATTCCATCACTAAGCTCTCACCTTTAGCATATAATGCATAGGCCACACATTAGAATTGTCCATCTATCTTTAATGATATGGACTTGTCTAATGCTAAAGACATTGTTTACAATTAGGTTACATATAATCAACCACATGAAATGTTTCACCTTTATAAGGTCATTTCTTTTATCTCAACATTAGGATTTCCTTGCATCCTTATTTAAAATTAGAATTATGATCCATTGTCATATTGCCCAGGATTAGGGCTTTATGTATAATGACTTACATTAGAGTCTCATATTCCTTCACCCTTCTTAGGGCCTCTCATCACAAAATAACATCAGAACATTATGTGATGTTAGTTCTTAATCAGGGTTTCTCATAGAATCACCCTCAACTAGGGTTTCACATGGATTCACCCTCAATTTGGGTTTCTCATGGATTCACCCTCAATTAGGGTTTCACATGGAATCACCCTCAACTAGGGTTTTACATGTCATTACATGACATCACCTTAAGTTTGATTCTCATATCACATCACCACATCAATGTTCCATATACCTCATTATAACTTAGGGTTTCTCATAACATAACCCTAGAATAGGATTTCACATGGAATCATCCTTAATTTAGATGTCCACTATAGTCACCCACAATTTGGGTTTACAATACATCTCCATTAGGATTTCATTCAATTATTCATAATTACAGATTCACTATTCATCCCAATTAGGGTTTTACATCTCTTTACCCTAAATTGGAGTTTCACACATCATTACCCTATATTAGGGTTATATCCTCACTATGGATTAGGGTTACATTTAGAATTGCTCTCAATTAGGGTTAGAATTCAATAACCATGTCAATTAGGGTATATATTCATGATTAGGGTTTCATGATATCTGTACTTAAGGATCATACCCTTAATCACCTCATGAATTATATTCACGTTAAGAATTCATGCTAACATCATCTCAACTTGATAAGGTCATATCATCCCTTCAATCAAGTACATACAACTATGAATGGTATCGTGTACCAAGTCATTGATCCTATAGGAAATTAGGGTTCATCCCTTAATTGGCACTAATCACTTAGGTACCATTAGGGTTTCAACCTTTGTACCTTTAATGATCATCATTACTAATCATCATTGGATCAATGAATCATTCATCATCTCTATTCTCAAGAGATTCAATCACCTTGGACCTCAATTACATAAGGTATCCAATTGAATTGATCAATCGAGTCCTTAATTACAACAAGTGTCTAAGTGGATTAACCAATTGAGTCCTCCCTCAACTTTGACTACTTGAGCCCCAAACGGTCTTGGTCCTTCAAGGTTCAAACGGTTTGAAACCGTTTGGTAAAGGTGGTGCTTGAGACCGTTTGCCCAAGCAAGTAGGTGAAGTCCGTTTGCCCAAGTTTGACTTTTGAAACTGCATGGGCACAAACGGTTTGGGATCGTTTGGTCCCAAATGGTCTTGAGACCGTTTGGTCCAAACCTCCTCAAAATTGCATGGACCAAAGATGGTCTCAACTACACCAATTGGTTTAGGGTCCTCAAAATTGATTCCTTCAATCATTGAATTCATGGAACCAATCATCAATTGGACCTATCCTCATACTTCAATTGAGTTAAATAGGTCAACCTTCAACTAATTTGACCCTCAATTTACCCTCAATTAGTCCTAAATTAGGGTTTGAATCAATTGAATTAGGGTTTGGAATCGATGATCCTTCAACACTAATCAAGGCAAGATTAGTTACTTTGAAACCATTGAACCATCATCAAAATTGAACATGACCTGACCCCAAACGGTCTTGAGGTCATTTGGATGACCACCAAATGGTCTTGGGACCGTTTTACCATCACACCATCAAAATCCAAGTCAATTAATTAGGGTTTGGATCATTGGATTGATCACCAAATCAGCAATTGATTACACTTTAACTTAGTATCATTGGATCATCAATTGCTTAACCATACTCACCCCTAGACCTCCAAACGGTATTGGGTGACCCCCAAACGGTCTTGAGACCGTTTGGATGATCTCCAAACGGTCTTGAGACCGTTTGGCTCATCCAACCCTTGGATTCTAGTGAACAATCATTAGGGTTTGAGCTATTGAGTTGATCATCAAATCAACACTTAATTGCAAAGTGATTTGGTACCTATAGACCTTCAATTGGTCAACTATACTTAACCCCAGACCTCCAAACGGTATTGGGTGATCCCCAAACGGTCTTGAAACCGTTTGGGTGATTCCCAAACGGTTTTGAAACCGTTTGGGCTAATCAACCCAAAATCTCAAATCAACTCATTGGAATTTCAGCACTAATTTCAGTTAGGGTTTGCCCAATTGAGTAGCCTTCAACTCATGATTCCTTTGGAACTAATCCATAAAATTTGGTGAGTTATTAACCAACATCATTGGGAACAGGAATCGCAAATGGTCAACCCTTGGTCAACCCTCTCAAACAGTTTTGAAACCGTTTGCCCAAAAAGGCAAATTAATCAAGTTGAAAATCAGCACTTAATCCAATTAGGCTTGCCTAATTGATTAACCTTCAACTCATGATTATTTTGGAATTAATTAACCAAATTTGTTGGGTTATTAACCAACATAATTATGAACATGAATCGCAAACGGTCAATCCTTGGTAAACCCTCTCAAATGGTTTTGAAACCGTTTGCTCTCAAACAATTTCAAACTGTTTGCTCTCAAACGGTTTGGTGAAACCGCATGAGCAAAAATGTTGAAACCGATTGGAACAAGATTTCTTTGGGAAAAGTATCCAATATGATGTCATCATCATCTACCTTCGTCCCTGAAGGTCTAAAAACTTCTGATTTCATGAATTAATCAATTTCAACCAGCAATTAATCAAGATAATGAAGGAATCAATGAAATTGCAAGATTAATGGTTGAATAACAATGAAAAAGGGTTCAAGTTATAAAACCAGCCTCCAATTGAGCTCCAAAGCTCAATGTACACGGAAAAAATGGTGGATACAACTCCTTGAACCATTCCATGGCTCGTCCTCAAGGTTTGAGTGAAAAGGAATGGTTAGAATTGAAGAGGAGATCGAAATAGGAAGAAATCCATAATTTATTTTCGATTTCCACCATGGAATCAAGGTGAAATGGATCAAGAACCTTACCAACAGGTTGAGGGTCATACTCCTGATCCTCCCAAGATCCCTTGGTCGTTTCCCAAGCAAGGAGAAGAAGTGGGGTCGAAAAAGCCTTCCATTTGGCTTGTAAAAGGTTCTTTTATAAAAATTCAACGAGAGAGAATGTACTTTGCAAAAATCCAATTAATCCCAAAAATGTGGCCGCCTCTTCCCCCTTATCTTCCTTAGGGATGAGGCTATCTTGTTTGCCTCTTGTTACTCTCAATTATCCATTATTTAAAGAAAATCAAATTAAGCACCTTAAATCATATTATATTAATATCCATATGTGAGTGGATATTTCTTTTTCTTATAAAATTGTGTGTGAGTTATCCACTCCCTTGGATATTTTCGTGGTCCTTGCAAAGATCAAGGACGTCACACATACATCTTAATCCAAATATTTTAATTTTGGTTGAAGGCCCTTTCATTAATACATTTATTTTTGCCCTAAATCGAATTAGGGTTTCAATTAGGATTAAATCTTGATTATTTTAATATCAATATTCTCTCTCCTACAACTTAATTCAAATGAGGCGCCCCTCTCATTTTCTTTGCTCTAATTTATGACAAGAAACATTAGGGACCTTATAGAAGTGGTAATTTACATATTGAACCCTAGGTTTTGGGTAAATTGCACTTTACACCAAAACTAGGTTTTAATGCACAAACCTTGCTTTATCAGCTCTTTCTTGGTACTCAGGCTACCATAAGCCATACCTTTGCATCATATTCATTCTCATGATGCTTCAACACATGAGTAACATATTATCATGCACAATTTTCAATTAAACCCCTTAACTTGGGTAATTTTCACTTTAGTCCAAAACAAACAAAACATTGATTTAACAATGTTCAAAAAGGATTAGAATTGCAACATAGGTTCCTCTTGAGGCCTAATTACTTTTCACAAGATGAGATTAAGCATTTAATCACCTTTATTAATCAAAACACCTAGGGTTAGAGTATATCCCAGGTCAGGGATGTTACAAAATCTTTATTGGTCTATATTATACTCTAATGGTGACAATCTTTCATGATCATGACTTATATGACTAGTTATGCCAATGTTGATGCTTATGTGGACTAGTATTGCTCAAATTTTATGATTTCTATATTTAAGATCTTAACACTTTAATCATGATCCTTAGTCTTAATTGTGATGTGTCACCCTAAGATCTAAATGATTCTAGATGTATGATGTAACTAGATAATGAACATGCATGACTAGTTGAGATGTTGAAAATAATGTTAAAGAAAATGATATTGAGATCTAGGGAATAGATCCAACCACCATGACTATGATTAATGATAACTATTCTTGCTGATATTAATACAACTATATTCATTTGTAATTTTAGAATATCTTTGATGACCCAATTTCTAAGATCTATTCAAGTTGCTAATTATGGTTTTCTAATCAAATGGTTAATCTCATGCTCTAATCAAGGTACACTTTATCCTCTCATTGGACAAACAAGTAGATGAACTTACTTGTATGCTTGTATGTGTAAATTACTTGGATTTATATGCTTGATTGAGCTACTTGTTCCCTATGATTAGTATGTTCATTTTGTTTGAAATGTGTTGAACAAACCTTGAACATAATTGAACTTGCCCATTATATGAGCCTTGTGTATGAAATTCTAGGGATAAGGGCACAATGCATGTTGAAAACAAGGTTATCTCATTGACTTAGATCTTGAGGTCCGTCATGTACATAAAGGGTTAGCTAATCTTAAGCACCCTTAGGGACCCTTCCTTTGAGGAAGTTGGTCAATGGACATATATTGTTGGTTAAGTATAATGGAAATGTGTCTAAAACATGATTGCATGTTAATAAGAAAGTATTTAATATTATTTACTTATTTCTTGCTATCATATTAAGTTTTTTCAAGCATATATGTTTCTTAAACCTGCGAGTTAATTATGTATGTTGTAGTGTACTCGACATAATTGTGCTAATGTGTATGGTTTTTATGGTTTCAGGTAACATGTACACTTAGATTCTCATGCTAAGATCATTTCTTCTGTTGTATTATGAAAATATTCTACTCTTACTCTAATGATATCTAATGCCATGCACATGGAATTCATATGGGTTAGGATCTTGTTTCAGGTACTAGTTTAGTTTCCTTATATGCCATGTTCTCTATGTTCTTTCTTGTGGCTTTATTCATACATATGTTATGTGATCCATTCTAGGGATGGATACCTAGGTCCACTTGCCTTTGGTTGTGTAGCTATTAGGAGTGTGGACTTAGGGAAATAAATAATTATGTGACAAATGGTATCAAAGCAATTACATATCCTCTATGCATGTTCAATAACCCAATTCCACCTACCTTACAGAGTCTTCTAGCATCTCATCTCTTATTTAATGACTAACCTGAGCCACCTATTAGATGATGAAAAGTTAGATTCTCATCTCCTCACGTGATTCTTCTCTCATAAAATCAATCACATGATTTCTCAATTATGAGTAGCTTATGTATGGGGAAAGCTAAAATGTAAATGAATTGGTTAAATTTAGTAAAATGATGATGATGCCATGATCTGACCTTAATTTGAAAAACTAGATTATGACTAATGAAAGTAATCTTGTAGTTAAGTACTCAAGTATAATCCCTCAGATTGTATAAACTCAACTTTACCAAATCTTGATTACATGCTTTATATGTTTGAGGTAAAATGATAAAAATCTGGATAAGATGAGATAAGGAAAATTTGTACATTATACCTCATTATATGAGGTCCATATTTGATTGAATCCATGGTGCCCTATTCTTGACCAAATTTCAAACATGATTAAGCAAAATTTCCCCTATTTTATATGTATGATGATTATTCCTTGGAATGATTATGCTCTTGGACTCTCAAAATCATGATGAAAGACTTTGATACATGAGACTTTTTCCTATTAATTTGTATGTCTCTTTGTAATACCGATTATGAATGATATGATAGATACAAATATCAATCTTGCACTATTACGCTCAAACTATTGAGCTCCCAATTTAACTTCTTGATTTCTAAATTATTCCCTTACTTGATCATGAATGGAAGGAAACACAGTTATGACGTTGATCTTGCAAAATCTTGAAATGTGGTTGCCCTATTATGATATTGATTTTTGATACCATGACCATATGGAATGCAATTTGATAATTGATACTCTCCCTATTTAGATATGCTCAATGAATCAAGAATAATGTATACTAATGTGCTAGATTAGGATGGTAGTTGACATATGACTCCCCTAACTTAGGTCACATCCCCATTATGACTGCCTCTAAATTTTCATCTTGTTGATTATTTAGGGTTTGAAAAGGTAACCCTTTCCACTCCATTGTGATATCTTGACCTCAGTCTCGAATAGGTCAAATATGGGATGATATTGATACTCGATCTTGAATAATGATTTAATGATGATCTTGAAATATGATTATGTTGAATATATGTTGTGGTTGACTTCCTAGAAAGACCTAAGTCTAGATCATTCATTGACCTTGAACAACATGATAATGAACTCGATATTGATATCTCAAAATGTTGCTCAAATAATGCTCAAATGTTGCTCGATTGTTGCTCAATTAATGTCTACGGATGAATGATCACACCTAAGGTCTAAAGTAGGAATCTAAACCTAGCTTTGAAAATTTTGGATCTATGACTATGATGTCCAAACCTGACACTCGATATTGAATAATGAAATATTGACTCATGATTAATGATGTTGATATTGATTCGACTCCTATGATCACCCTATTTGGATCTTGAGGTCCCCCTCAGTATATGATTAATGAATTTCATGTTTCCAAATCTCAAAAATGTAAACTGATAAATATGTTGACTTGCTCGATTTATGACCTAGGGTTAGGCTCCATGTGGACTAGGATGGGATCTTCCATAGATTTTGATCATGAAATCATGATGTTGAAATATGATGTTTGTCTCAAATTGTTGCAATATGAAATCTCAATCATGGATGTATAACCCTACCTAGGCCAATGTAGAATCTAGAATCCTAAATATTTATGTCTTACTCTTGAACTCTTTCCAATTGACTTGAAGTGTGACCTCTCCAAATTTGTAATATATAGGATAATCACTCCATAATTGTGACTCATGTACTGATATTTCAAATTTGATGATCTATGTTACTATATGTTGTCCATGATGTTAGATTACTCAATTTTGGAATGAGATAGATATTTTTAGTGGATATGATACCTTCTGAATATACTACATCAATTTTTATGTTGAATAGAAAAACTCAATCTCGATAGAAGACTTGATTTAATTTTGGGGACAAAATTTCTTTTAAGGTGGGGAGGATGTGATAACCTAGATCTTTATCTCTCTACCTTATGACCTTTATCTCCACATTAGTGACTTGAATCAGTAAATTTTAATTCAATCATATGTTCTTAATGATTCGATGTTTAAGTGTAGTCACCTTGCTCTTCTGTCCCTTTGTGTGACATTAAAATCCACATTGACCTATGTTGTGATGACTTTAGTGCATCATGCATTTTCTTTTGAAATTGAACCTCATCAATGTGATCACATAGTTACAATTTGTGTCCAATGTGGTAAATATTTCAACTGTCTTTCAAATAGATCAAGAAATGCCTTAATCAGACATTTTGAGTCCAAGTTATGGGCCTTTCAAGTTTACCTACTTTTCTCTTGATTTAATTTGAACTAAATTCGAGTTTACACCCTTGTTGAGATGAATCTTCGGGTACGGGGCACTTAAACCCTCCCCTTTACCTTCCTTGGCAATCAACCTTTGCTAATCTCACCCAATCATGAAGCCCCATTCTTTGAAAAACCTCCTCGGCCCCTCAAATTCAGCCTATGTGGATCGTGCCCAAATTAACACATTTGATTCTTTTCCTTTTTCCTTGCCGTAGCCTTGTCGTACAACAACTCAGTTGTAATGGAGTTGTAGCTCACCAACCCCACATTTCCTTTTCTTTTTCTCCAATTAATGCCATTCTTGAAATTGTTTCCCCTCCTTTTCCTTCTTCCTTTCTACTTTTTTTGACGTCCTACAGGTTGGGATTTTGGGCCTCTCCCTCCTTACCGGTCCACTGGCGCTGTAACATACAAAATTATGTAATTTTGTATTTTGACCCTCTTTCCCATCTTTTCCTTTCATTTCTATCCTTATTGACCTTTCTATTTAATTAGTGGAATTTATAGTGGTTTAGTGAACATTTATTCACTAATTGTACCAATATAAGAGTTTATGCACAAATACCTCAGTGAAAGCTTAAATTACCATAATTAAGTGCTCTAAACCTTAATATAACTTTTTTATATGATTTTAAAATATAAAATGAGGCTAAGTTTTAAATTTGGTTCGATTTGGATGTTGTTTGTGCAAGTTATGCAATTTTAGGTACATTCTGGACTTTTATGCAATTTACCCAACTGGGAGGTTTTCTTTGCAAATTATCAACTGAATTTTAATCCTTAGATATTCCATTACCATTAAGGAGATTTTAAACCATTGGAGAACCTATTTTCATCTTGGTTTGATGGTATTTCTTTCCCAGGGCATTATAGGGATTACCCTCTTTATAAAGGTGCTTATCTTTAAAAGCTATCAACCAATGAGGTTATTTGTTTCTTGAAAAACGGTGGGGATGACCTTGAAAGATATGTGGGCTCTTAGGAATGAGTTTTGATATCCAAGAAGAGTCCATGAGCTGTCCTTTTGCATGGCCATCAAGCCCTAGGCTAAAGACACGTGGAAAGTCCCTTAAGACACCTCATGCTTCACCTCTTTCTATATATAGCCATGTATACCCCTTCCCAACTCACAATTCGAAAACTCTTGCTCTCCTTTTCTTTCCTCTATCTTATATAATAGTTCTTTCTGTATTTGTCCACGAAGTTTCTATCCCAAGGTAATAGAGGGAGCCTACCTTGGTGAAGAAGGCTCCTAGGTCCTCCAAATTGCTCTATTAGGGTTTCTAAAGCTCCTCCTTGGTAATTTCGACCAAAACTAGTAAGTTTCCTCCCTTACTTCCCTATTTTCATGCTTTTAGTATCCTCCCACCTTCTTCCAGGTCGGAAACATGACCTTCCATGGTTAAACTCCACCTAGAACCCTAAAACATCTCATCTCCATGCACTTTTGCTAGGGTTTGCACCTCCAAAGTGGAGAAGGTGATCTTTGCTCAAGAAAGGAGCTTGGCTTGGAGCAACCAGACCTTATAATCTCGGAATCCTTTATTTTTGAACCTTAATACCTTCCTAGAGGCAAGTTTTTTTAACCCCCTTCTCATATATTGCTTAGTACATGCTTAAAACTCATGCTTCTATGTTGAAAATCGATGATTTCCGTCTCTTGTTACCATGTTCTTCTAGGGTTTTGGTTTCTTGCTATTTTACCTTCTCTAGAAGCTCTAGTTTGGTTACATATTCAACTTGAAACTTGATCTTTATTCAAATGGTGTTTTCTCCCTCTCCCTCTCTCTTCAATTATCTCGATCGGTTTGATGATGTGGCAATTTCCTATTGGTCAGTATTGAAAAATTCATATCTTCTGATCCGCTTATCCAAATTTGACAAATAAATATGTTTTGGAATTGGAAATTTAATATCTATCTAAAAAAATATTTTCAAGGTCTGATTTCATAGTTTGACGAAGGGTGATTTTTGTAAAACGAATTTAATGCATAAAATCCATAAGAATTACATCTTAATCATCATAACTCCAAAATTAACATAAGAATATGTTCTCTTCATCAGGAGAACCTAATAAGTTGATTGGTGATATTTTCAAAAGATAAATCCAATTTTTTATAAAAAAGGTCTAAAATTAGGATTTCTATACGTTAATGTGCACTATATACTCTAATACATGTTAATACATTGAAAATAGGCAAAGTGGAACTTGGATTCAATTAAAGTGGTGAAAGTTAGTAATTGATATCAGTAAGAGAGGTATGTGCATTTACACCTTAAGTTGGGAATAATTGTGCCTTTACCTATTTTCTATAATGAGGCTTTATTAAACCCTATTTCATATACTCTTGAATCTTTTGCTATACTTGCCTCATAAATCAGTTTTGGAACATTATTCTTGGGTCTTGGTACCCCATTGCCATGCTTATTGATCCATATAATTATTCTTGCCATGACTACTTTTTCTATCATGTGGATTTATGTTCTATTTAAAATAAAGTAGTGGTACTTATGTACAACCACCCATAGAGGGCATGTAAATAATCACCCTGGGGAATGTCTTCTTCTCCCCATAATATTGTAGGTGACTGGGAATGTCTTATTCTCCCCTCACCTACGGTTAGAGGTCCGGTAGGTGCCTCAACCCTACTTAGTTAGGTAGACATAATTATCTTATATATAAATCCTTTTTATTATAATTTTTAATGGCAAGCTTCTTTGATATATAGCCTCATACTCTTGTTATCTTCATCTTATGATGAACCCTAGCCTGTTCTTATTTGCTTTACTTATCTTGATATCCTAGATTAGTTTTGTGACACATACTTTTCTTCCCTTTCCCTTTTTGCTGGGTGCCTTCCCAACCACCCAGGTGTTGAGCTAGGTGATGGATAAGACAAGGAAGATCTTAGCTTTTGGCTTAGACTCAGTTGATGGACATGTTGCTTGGAGACAAGATTGTAGTAGTCTAGACTTCCCTCTATCTAGATCCTGATTGTGTGTCTTGATGTAAACTGTAATGGGAGAATTTGATGTATTTTTGTAAACCTTTTATGAAATTGAATATAGTCAATTATTTTTTACTCTGCTGCTTTCTAATGGTCTTTTGTATACCAATGTTTAATAAATTTGGAAAATTTATGCCCATTCCATCATACCTTTGAGAGTGTTTGGAATGGATGTCAATTCTTCATATTTTTAGTAAAGGGGTGATTTCACTCTTTTACAGGTGCTTCCATGGATGGGCTCTGATGGCTCCATCCTGAGACTGTACTGGGATCATATAGGACCCCCTTCTATTGTACATGACCATGGCGGGTCGAGTCGGCACCTTCATAGAAGTCTTGGGGTCTCTAGTCGTTAGTTGCTCCTATTCTGACGAGCCCTATGGTGGTGGGTTTCGTCCTTTCTGTGTGTGAAGATGCTACCAATGGGATGACCCGATGAATGTTGATCGAATGAGTCAGGATCTGGAGACTATATATCAAATGGTGAGAGGCCACCCTACACTCATCTTCCATCCCTCTCCCTCACATTGACCGGTCAAGGGTCAGACGCAACACCCCCTTGCGCTTGAGTGGAGCCACGAAGCACTAGCCCTTAGATCAGGAGAGATCTGTGATGGTTTGTGAATCCACGATCATCATTCTTCAATAAATGTAGCACCTCATCCCCCATATTCCTAAAGATGGCACACAAATCTTCAAAATTGATATCTTCTTCATCTTTTGGCCAAATATGGCACATAATATATGATTTTTAATCCTCTTGATGAGATATATCATTTGAGATAGTTATAGAACCTAAATCTACTTGTTCTTCTTCTGATATCCTAAAATGCATGTTTTTGAAGTCTTTTTAAGATGTTTATCCTATTTGAATGCACGATGTTGATCTTTTATCCAACAAAGCGTGATGATAGACTAATATTAGTACCTTGTACATGTTTATGCATAAATATTGGAACTTGAACCATCAAGTTACCCTATAATGATCTAAGGTGGCTTAAATGACCTAAAATGGGCTTTCATGCTAAATGATACTCTTTTGATGCCTAACCTTGATCATTTGTACCCTAAAACCTTATGCTTGATACAAATCAGTAGTTTTTGGTACATTCTATACTATGTTTTGGATTTTTTCATACTTGTACTCCTTCTTTATCTAATCTTAACATAAAACATGAGATATGTTTCTTAGTGATTTTTGAAACTCCACTCTTGTGTGACGATCACCCTAATGACCATCCATGCTTTTTGGTATATATAAATTAGTAACTTTTGCACCTAACTACCTTGTTGATCATTCTTGTGCCCTAATGTGATCAAATTCCCTAAACTTGACTTATATTATAACCTAATGAACATGTTAGTAACTAGATCTCAAATCTTGCATGAACCTTGATCTAATGATGATATTTGCTACTTTATGACTTCAAATAAGCATCTCAATGATTTGCATAACAAAAAATATTACTTGGTATATCATGTACTCTAATGGTGACAATATTACATGATCATGACTTATATGACTAGTTATGCCAATGTTGATGCTTATGTCGACTATGAAAAACCACTAGAGGGGGGGGGGTGAATAGGGTTTTATGGATATTTTAATAATTTTTCAACCAAAGAAAGCAACCACAAAAATATTGGACAAGGGGACACGAATTTAGAGTGGTTCCAACCTTAGCAAATACTAAGGCAGTCAATCCACTACCCGGTTGCTTACCCAACTGGGGTTTTGAAAGTACTTAAATTTTATCACCTCGCAAGGATGTTACATAAAATTACAAATACTTTCACCAACCCCTTCAGGAAGACTTCACCTAGAAGTAGTCTCACCAACCTCGAAGCAGCCTTCCTTGAAGTAACCTCAAGCTCCCCCTTGAAGTAGCCTTCCTCTTGAAGTAGCTTCCCGTTGAGACAACCTTCTTGAAGTAGTCCAAAGTCCACCTTCTCCACCGAGAAGACCCTTCTCCACCTAATAAGTCAAACCCTCTCCAATCTGCAGCCTCCAACCGTAGGAGTAGCAAGGAGAGTACAAAAGATATAAAGGAACAAGAAGGAAAAACAGAAATTATAATACCTTCGTAGAACAAGGCTTGATTTCCTATATCAAGCATTTTAATCTCCTAACCAATGTATATGGAAGTGTTAATGTTGTGGGTAGGAGATGCTAGCCTATAGGACACGAATTTGGAGCAATGGAAATGTATAACCAATGTTGGAGTTGCTCAATTGCTCACTAGAATGAATAGCCAATTGCAAGTATTATGCTCAAGTGTTTCACAAGTGTGTGTTAGGTGTCCTAAGGCTTGTCGTATTTATAGGAGTGGCCTATGAATGCTTAAGGACGTTCTAGACACTTTCTAGGGGGTTCTTAGTGCTGAACTAGCTGTTAGGTATCCATTAGTTGCTTTAGCAATGACTAGTTAATTAATCCTAAAAAGTGCAGACAGAACTCTTCTCGGTTGAAAAATTGTCGATCGAGAGTCCTTCTCGGTCGAGGATTTGTCGACTGAGGGACGTCTTGGAGCAAGTCTTTACAACGTTCATTTCAACTCCCAACTACCTTGTCGGCTGGGTCTAATGGCTACTTGGGTCATTCTAGGTCGAGGAATTTGTCAACCGAGAGTGTCTCGGTCGAGGAGTTTGTCGACCGAGAATGACCCTGTTTCAATGTTTTGAACTAGATACTAAGTGTGTGTATGAGTGTGCAGATGTGACACTATTATAGGGAATGACCTATCTAAGTGTTGTGATTAGCTAGGGAAGATCTAACACTTGATTTACATGATGTCTAAGTACATGTACATTATATACTTGTACAAGTTTTTTACATTTCATTACAATCATGAAATTAACACATTGTGAGCATTTAGATCTTCCAAAGTTGTGTCATCCACCTAGTTCCTGCAACACTCAAGTAGCACGTTAGATCCACAAGAATGAAATATTTTTCATCATCAAAACAAAGAGATTATAATAATGTCCAATTTAGCCAACAATCTCCCCCTTTTTGAAGATGACAAACATTTCCTAAATATAAAATAAGGAAATATAAGTCATATGAGTTTCGTACCTGAAGTTTACCTTTTGTAGCCATTCTTGTTTTGCAAGTGGGTGCTGACCGAGATATTATGAAACTCATTTTATTTTATGTTTTTGATTTTATATTATTTCTCCCCCTTTGTCTTTTCAAAAAGATATCCAAGATAATAGTTTAGTATGACTTTTTATTTCTCTCCCCCTTAATTTTATGCTATGCTCCCCCTTAAAGAGATATTCAATTTAAAAGCAAGGGATTAATGCAAACCAATTATTATTAAATTTAGCCACAATTTATTTCTCAATCATTTGCAAAGGATGTTAAGCCTTGAAATGATATGAGTTCCTTTTAAGTTCATGGCATATGTGTATTGATTTCTCTTCCATTTTACAAGGGATGTTAAGCCCTGAAAATGAAATGAGATTCCCTTAAGCTCATGATGGATACATATTGATTTCTCATCCATTTTACAAGGGATGTTAAGCTCTGAAAGTGATATGAGAATCCTTTAATCTCATGATTGATACATATTGATTTCTCATCCATTTTGCAAGGGATGTTAAGCTCTGAAAATGATATGAGAATCCTTTAAACTCATGAATATATTTAATAGTTTCTCAACCATTTACAAGGGATGTTAAGCCCTGAAATGATATGAGATTCTTTTAATCTTATAGTAGAATGTATCTCTAATCAAATACACAGGATGTTAAGCCCTAATCTGTTTAGAGAATTCCATTAGGAACAAGATATATGTCATATTCATGAATATTATAGATTTTATTGTTTTCATTACCAAAATCATTTTTAAGTATACTAAGGTCATAACAAGCTTCAAATGATGTTTACAAAGTTTTGTAAGCTTCTTAGTCTTATAATCAAAATATTTTTTGTGAGCTCCCCCTTAATCTTATAATTAAGATAATTTATGGATTCTAAGGTCACAAATGGTTTTTAAGATTTGTTTTTGTCCTTTTATTAGAGCTTTATGTTTTCAATATGATGAACACATTTTGAATCAAGATACTAAGGTTAAATGCAGTAAAATGATGTACAAATAAGCATTCTGTCAAGCCTATTTTAGGTAGACCTTGAATTCGACCATAGTGCCCCTTGGTGAAACTTGATTTCAACCAAGAGGCAATTTCTGTAGATTTCCAATTTGAACGCTTATATGTGAAGTATAATTTATACAGATTTTCAATTTAAAATGCATTTGTGCCATGAGGTTTTACTGTTTATGCAAAATGGCATCTTCATATGAGTTGAATCACAATGATCAAAAACAATATCCATTCATGGTTTGTTTATATGGATCAAAGATTATTTTAGACAAACCAATGAAACACAATGATTATGGCACAATAATTATAATAGAATAGTAGAAGTATATCCACAATACAATGATCAAGATAGAAGCATATAAATACGATGATTATGATAATTTAAACCAAATTTTAATATGCATGGTTCCTATATAGATAGACCAAGGAAATCTTTAGGAAAAACCATGTGGATTATGATAAAATAGTAATTTGCTTGATTAAACCAACATGATTCATAGTTTTCAGTTTTAAGCTCAACCATGTAGAGGATAAACCAAAATAATCTCATTCATGGTTCATAAATTTTCAACTTTAAGACAGACCATGAACATGCTTAATAAAATTTTCAAGCAATGAATAAGGTATATTCAATATCAGTCTTCATATAGCATTTTTGCAATATGTTTAAACATATCATATAATGTTATACCTTCTTTCAACAATTTATGATTTCAGAGATCAATATGTTTTGATTTTAAGATGATCTCTAGGATTCATTCTTTATTTGCATATTAAATCAATCATAAATAACAAATTGATAGCAAACTAGATTAATTAAAATAGGTTCAACAGAACTTGGTTCGGTCGAACTTTTTGTCGACCGAATTTATCTCGGTCGATGTTTTTCTCGACCGAGAATGCTGCTGTTTGTACATGTTTTATTAGATTTGTTGCAAACTTCAAAACAGTAACCTGCTCGATCGACTAATTCTCGACCGACAGTGTTCTCGGTTGAACAGTTTCTTGACCGAGAATGTTTTTGTACTATTTTTCAGAGATTATTTCCAAACAAGATACAAGAATATGAAAGTTAAAGCTTAATTTTGTTGAGATATGACATTTGTATATCAAAGTAACATTTTAGGTTAAATCTCAACTAGTCAAATTTAAGCTTCTAAGTTTTAGGAACCCAAACTAGATCATCATTCCTTTTCTTTTATGGGCATGAAAAATAGTAATGTCCAAGACGTAAACAATAATGGCAACATATAGAATCAACCTCATGTCTCTTTATATGATTTTGTTCTAGGTTGTTCTTGGGTACATATGTGTATTTGCCTCTGGGTACATACATAGATTGACTCTCTAGCACTTGTGTCTTTCTCCAACTAGGTTTTTGATAAGATTTTCCTTTAGGCTTATAACCTAGTCCTTTCCTTCCAACTTGACGATAAGAATCATTTAAGATTTTATCAAGGATATCATTGTTACTCAAACTACTCACTTCTTGTTGCAACTTAACAACCTCATCCATTCTCTTCTCGATATCTAACTTTGCTTGATCTAGATTAGATAATAAAGAATCTCTTTCTTTCACAATAATATCATAATCTAGATGTGTACACAAAACATGTTGTTTTTGAAGATCATTTACTTGAGTTAGCAAGTTTATCTTTTCTAGGGAAAGAAGATTGCAGTTTGCTTCTACTAATTTCAGCTTAATATCATGATCTTCAATAGGCTTTTTGAGATCTTCATTTTCAGATGTGAGAGCAAGAAGTTTAGCATGTAACTCATCATTTGTTTTATTAGATTTCTTTAATTTCTTCTTACACTCAATACACTTATTATGTGTCTCTTCAAGACTAGCAATTAGCTCTTCTTTAGGAAAATAAAAAAGGCTTACCTATTCTTCTTCTTCACTTATTGTAGCAATAAGGCATTCTTTATGCACATCTTCCTTCTTTGACCTCCATGGACAACTAGATGTTGTGTTCCTTGTTCCTAATCACCAATTACAACTTGTTGAAGATGGGTCCATGCTTTTCCTTTGCTTGTGGTTGTAGACACCACCACCCTTCATTCTTCAAGACTCGATTAGAGATCCTTGAAGCCTGCTCTGATACCAAATGAAAAACCACTAGAGTGGTTGTGAATAGGGTTTTATGGATATTTTAATAATTTTTCAGCCAAAGCAAGTAACCACAAAAATATAGGACAAGGGTACAAGGATTTAGAGTGGTTCCAACCTTAGCAAATACTAAGGCAGTCAATCCACTACCCAGTTGCTTACCCAACCGAGATTTTAAAAGTACTTAAATTTTATTACCTCACAAGCATGTTACATAAAATTACAAATACTTTCACCAAACCGTTCAGACAGCCTTCACCTCGAAGTAGTCTCACCAACCTCAAAGCAGCCTTCCTTGAAGTAACCTCAAGCTCCCCCTTGAAGTAGCCTTCCTCTTGAAGTAGCTTCCCATTGAGACAGCCTTCTTGAAGTAGTCCAAAGTCCACCTTCTCCACCGAGAAGACCCTTCTCCACCTGAGATGTCAAACCCTCTCCAATCCGCAACCTCCAATCCTAGGAGTAGCAAGGAGAGTACAAAAGATATAAAGGAACAAGAAGGAAAAATAGAAATTACAATACCGTCGTAGCACAAGGCTTGATTTCCTATATCAAGTGTTTTAATCTCCTAACCAATGTATATGGAAGTGTTAGTGCTGTGGGTAGGAGATGCTAGCATATAGGAAACAAATTTGGAGAAATGGAAATGTATAGCCAATGTTGGAGTTTCTCAATTGCTCACTAGAATGAATAGCCAATTGCAAGTATTATGATCAAGTGTTGCACAAGTGTGTGTTAGGTGTCCTAAGGCTTGTCCTATTTATAGGAATGGCCTATGAATGCTTAAGGAAGTTCTAGACACTTTCTAGGGGGTTCTTAGTGCTCAACTAGTTGTTAGGTATCCATTAGTTGCTTTAGCAACGGATAGTTAATTAATCCTGAAAAGTGCAGGCAAAACTCTTCTCGGTCGACAAATTGTCGATCGAGAGTCCTTCTCGGTCGAGGATTTGTTGACCGAGGGACGTCTTGGAGCAAGTATTTACAACGTTCATTTCAACTCCCAACTACCTTGTCTGCTTGGTCTAACAGATACTTGGGTCATTCTTTGTCGAGGAATTTTTCGACCGAGAGTGTCTCGGTCGAGGAGTTTGTCGACCGAGAATGACCCTGTTTCAATGTTTTGAACTAGATACTAAGTGTGTGTATGAGTGTGCAAATTTGACACTATTATAGGGAATGACCTATCTAAGTGTTGTGATTGGCTAGGGAAGATCTAATGCTTGATTTACATGATGTCTAAGTACTTGTACAAGTTTTTTACATTTGATTACAATCATGAAATTAACACATTGTGAGCATTTAGATCTTCCAAAGTTGTGTCATCCACCTAGTTCCTGCAACACTCAAGTAGCACGTTAGATCCACAAGAATGAAATGTTTGTCATCATCAAAACAAAGAGATTATAATGATGTCCAATTTAGCCAACAGACTAATCTTTCTCAAATCATATGATTTCTATTATTAGGATCCTCATACTTTGATCATGATCCTTAATCTTATTTGTGATGTGTCACCCTATGATCAAAATGAAATCATGATGTATGATGTAACTAGATAATGAACTTAAATGACTAGTAGAGATGTTGAAAACAATGCTAAAGGAAATGATACCTAGATCTAGGGGACACATCCAACCACCATGATTATGATTAATGATACCTAATATTGCAGATATTAATCCAACTATACTCATTTGTGAAAGCAACAGGAGTTTTGGCCGACCAAAAAAACAACTATACTCATTTGTAATGTCACGATATCTATGATGACCCAATATCCAAGATATAGTCAAGTTGCTAACTATGATTTTTTAATTGAATGGTTAATCTCGACTGAGCTCTAATAAAGGTATGCTTTATTCTCTTATTGGCCAGACTAGTGGTATTGAACTTTCTTGTATGTGTTAATTTCTTGGCTTTATATACCTGATTGAGCTACTTGTTTCCTATGATTAGTATGTTCGTTTTTCTTGAAATATGTTGAACAAACCTTGAACATAATTAAACTTGTCCATTATATGAACCTTGTGTACCTGCCTGAATTCTAGGGGTAAAGTCACAAGGCATGCTGAACACAGGGTTAGCTCATTGACTTCAGTCTGGAGGTCCTTCATGTATATAAAAGGGTTAGCTAATCTTGAGCACCCTTACAGACCCTTCCTTTGAGGAAGTTGGTCGTTGGATATATATTGTTGTTTAAATATAATAAAAATGTTCCTAAAGCACAATTGTATGTTAATAAGAAAGTCTTTTTTTTGGTCAGTCAAAAAGCGTGTTACTATTAATACCAAAAAACTTTGGGCACTAAGTACCCCATTACATCAAAAGGAGCTAAATAGCTCATTACAACTAGGATGTAAGACACCCAAAGAACAAAATTAGAAATAAAGACTATATCTGTAAGCTAAGCACTCACAATAGCCTTCGATCTAGGTAATATAAGAAAGGTGTCCATCCACACTAGACTAGAAGAAATAGAAGAATGCCAAAGAAAATCCCAAACTACTCAGGCCGCCACTGGCATTTAAAACATTCTCTGAAGACGTGACAACATGGGCAGCCAAAAAAGACTTCAGCACTTCTGGAATCACAAGAACAACATTGCTGGGAAGATCTCAACCTATATCCAGACCTCGGAGCATCCAACAAATGAAAAAGGAGACACCAAAAATGGCCTTCAAGTGATGGAGACATTAGCCCAAATTGTCACAGCGAGCCAACCATTCACACACTAGAAATATGCTCATTCACTAAAATTGTGCAGAAAAGAGAGATAGCAAGAGACAACAAGCTTTTGAAGCCACCATTTAGGGTCCAAGTGTCAATCCTTTATGCGCACCAGAGGCTAAAAGGCAAGGAGGTGAACAGAAGAAACAGTTAAAAACAACCTGTTTACCTACTCATCCTTGCTACTTTCTCTTTTCCTTTTGGACCATGATTCCTCAAACACTCGTTATGTAAAAGATCAGCAGCTACTTCTTTCGCAGATACAATGTGTCGAATACCTTAAGGGTGTTCCTTCACACGGCTAAGGAGAAGCAGACTGGATGAAGAATCTGTCCCTAGAACAGTCGTTGCAATCTGACAAATTGTTGCACCCTTGAGGGTGTTCGAACATGCAGCTATAGAGGGCCACACGATCAGCAACAATAGCCGCCGCCTGCCGATCTTGAAAACCGGTGAGGTAAGATGCTGGAAAACAAAAAACACAGAGAACAACCTATGTTCCACCACAATTTATTGAACACTAATGCTAAAGAACATCATCTCGGTGCTGTCGAGTGGGCTCGACGTTGAAGCAACATCACATAAGGAGACCTAGACCACGAGACACAATGGAACGCACGACGCCCTAATGCTATTGAGGAGTCTCAACGTCGAGGTAACATCTAGGGGAACAAGCCCAAAGGATCAATCCCGTAGTCAACCAGAAGATAATCTCCAGCGTGAAGACAGACGAGGCAAGAGGGATTGAGGAAGATGTCGGGTGGCATCGACTCCTCTCCATCTAGTCACCTTTAACTAGATGGGGCTTGCAAGTAAGCACATGCTGATTGCTAGACCAGACATTACTTCCACCGAGATCCGTCAACCGCTCCATAACCCCCTCTTTCCCCTTCCCCATGATAACACACCCCAAGGAGCTCAGTCCCTAACTCTAGAAGGAGCTGCGAAAGATGTGACTAGGCCAGGCGGAGGAAGACATCGAGAAAATGCTCCCTCCCCCCAGCGATGGCCGCCGAGGAGACTCTAGAGAGAGGGCAGAGCAGAAACCCTAGAGAGAGAGAGAGCATTGTTGTTTCTTTTGTATGTTAATAAGAAAGTCTTTAATGCTATTTATTTCTTTCTTGCTATCATATTGAAGTTTTTCCAAGAATATTTGTTTCTTAAACATGTGAGTTTATGTTTGTTATAGCGTACTCAAAATAATTGTGCTAATGTGTACCCTTTTTATGATTTTAGGTAACATGTACACTAAGACTCTCATTCTATAATCACTACTTCTATTATATTATGAAAATTTGCTACTCTTATTATGATGATATCTAATGTCATTCAAATGGAATTCATATGGGTTGATATATGGGGCTAAGATCTTGTTTTAGGTACTAGTTTAGTTTCCTTATATGCCATGTTCTCTATGTTCTTGCTTTTGGTTTTATTCATGCAAATGTTATGTGATCCATTTTAGGGATGGACGCCCAGGTCCACTCGCCTTTGGTTGTGTAGCCATTAGGAGTGTGGACTTAGGGTAATAAATAGTTCCATGACATTTGTCTTATATACTAGTCAATGAATCTTTTTGTATATTTGGTGACTAAACAAAGACGGTCACATGAACCTACCAAGGTCCTCAATATTTTTTTCAATTGAATTATCGTAGTTTCCATAAATCAATGGGAGACAAAGTTGTTGGTTACCTCATGGGTAATATACTGAATTCTAGTTGTCATACTTTCAGATTTACTTTATTCATACTTTGTTTTAATAAAATAATATTTAGGGATATGAACTAGTAATCTAATGCACTACTACAGAAATAGCATTCAGTGTCGCTTTTCTGGGCATCGGTTATTAAGGAAAACCGACGCCTTATATTAAAGGCGTCGGTTATTTAGAAGAACCGACGTCTATATTCAAAGACCAGCCAAACACGGGTACCGCTTTGTATACAGCGTCGGTTGTTTATACAAAACCGACGCATTATTTCATCCAATTTTTGAGCGAAAAAAATAATGTCACTTTCGGCATCGAGTCTGTAGTTAAAACACCGACGCTTATGTGCGATGGAAATTTGCACGAAAAGTGTCCTTTTCCGCATCGGTCGTCCTTTAATAACCGACACTGAATGTGGTTCCCGCCAAACATTTTCACGAAAATATCATCCAAATGGACGTCGGATGTTGCGAACGACCGACGGTAAATATGTTTAGGCGTCGGTTGTTGTAAACAACCGACAACAACCGACGCTATTGGGGAACTTCATAACCTTCGATCGCCCGACTCTTCCCCTCATTGCTACCCTATTTCCCTATTGCGGCGATTTCTCCGGCGATTTCTCTACTGCTGGTACTAGTTTTTCTCCGGCGCTTCTCTCCGGTGCCCCATCTCTGGCGTCCCCTCTCCGGCGCCCCTCTCCGACGTGTTTCTTCTCTGGCACCCCTGCGCCGCTGCCACGCCTGACAACCGGCGCCCCTGCTCCAACTGCCTGCACCGCCGCACGCCTGACAACTGGCGCCGCCGCAACGCCTGGTGCCCACCTGCCTGCCACGCCTGAGAACCGGCGCCGCCGTACCCCCTTCTCCTTCTCCTCCGCCTGGCCGCTGCCTGCCTGCCGCCGCCTGGCCGCCTGCCTGCCTGCTGCGGCTGACGCTCCTGCTCGTCGGAGTCACTGCCGCTGGTTCTGGAGCTCGTCGGCCGCCACCCACGTACTCAACCAGCTCGACCTCACCCTACTCTTCTTGCCCAGGTACCTGCAGACCTACCCAGGCACGAAATTGGTTCTTTATGTGCTGACCTAATCTGTTGCCTAATCTGCTTGCACGAAATTGGCTCCCTACTCTGCTTGCTTAATGTGCCTAATCTGCTTTAAGTGGTTCTAATATCATAACATGATAGTTTTATTATATGATTTGTGGCACTTTAGGGTGTATATACATGCAAATTATATAAGTGATAGATGTTGGATGTTTGTCAAGGTTTCTTGAAGATTGAATAAGTGATAGATGCTGGATGTTTATTTATTTCATCTATCCATGTTGCCTATAGTTTATAACATTGCATTGTGAATTATTGCATGTTTGAAACTATGAAATTCTTGATTTATTAGATGATATTCAAGAAAACCCTAGTTTGATGAGCATGTTGTTAATCATGTTAATTATGATTCTTCTATATATTCTGATGTCATTATATAATTATGTGATCCCAACATATTAAATTGAATTAGAATGATTTCATGAATTATAGGGTTTATATAAGAATGACAACACATGTATTTGTTGGCCTAGAAACCCGTCCAAGATTTACTCAGTAGGAGTAAATCTTGGATAGTCCCCAGTTTGGGACTGTTCTTGAACACCTAATCTCACTTAGGATGTAAGTGTATAATGTGTATTGGGTTTTCGAGAAAATTTCGGCAGCATTTCCCCGTTTGTTCTCTAAGTACATATGTACTTAGAGAACAACGGGGAAATGCTGCCGAAATTTTCTTGAAAACCAAATACACATTATACACTTACATCCTAAGTGAGATTAGGTGTTCAAGGATGGGATAGGTGGTACACATTTATTATATATAAGATTGACATCAAATGTGTTTGTTGGCCTAGAAACCCGTCCAAGATTGACTAATATATACTTGTTTCCTAATATATACTTGTTTAAAAGGTTAACTGATGTTATACAACTTTTTCAGAAAATATATAACATCGTTATATGTACTTACACTTTGTTAATACTAATATTGTGCAGTCTCTGTCTTCCCATAACAATGACTATGAATTGGGCCTCTATGTCAATGTTAACGTTCCCTATTGAAGAACAATTGGACATCATCCTAGATGATCGTTCCTTAAACCAATTGGTCATACCCAAACATTGGCGTTTTCTAAAAGGAAGACACTACATGCCTGGTAAAGTGACCCTAACTTTTGGAAATTATTCACATGTAATCGAGGTTGAGTATGATTTGGCGGGAAATCTTGTATCAAAATCCGGTTGGCGTGATTGGATTGGAGAGCTGCATGTGGTCCGTTGGAATAGGCTTTTTCTCCGTCCAGTTGGCGATAATTCCATCAAAGTTTGGATAACCAACAACAACTGCGAGACCCCCGATCATCTTCTGCGGTATGAGCGCACGGCGTCGCATATCAGCTCAGACAAATCTGAATCTGAGGCCCCTATCAGTTCAGATTCGTCTAAATACAGTGAGGAGCTTCGTGACACAGCTTCATCATCAAAAAGAAGTTACTGATGCATGCGGGACCATGTTGGTGTAGTATTTAGTTGTCTATCTATCTAAACTTGTCTGTAGTAATAGTTTTTTTAATTATGCGCATGTTTAGGGGTACACCAACCCCTTTGTTTAGTTATTGTTATAACTAAAGTGTGTGTTCCCATGAATGGAACTGTAAGTTGCTACATGAATGCTTATAACTGAAGTGTGTGTTCCCATGAATGTTCCCATTTACATGATTACACTACTATTTTCTCATATTGTCTTGCCTCAAAAAAAAATTCTTTTATTGTTTAGTCTATTTTAATACGACATACTTGCTTATATCTTTCTTAATGATGAACTGTAATACGACATACTTGCTTATATACTTGTTTCCTAATATATACTTGCTTTCCTAATATATACTTGCTTTCTCTGATCATAGAATGGATAGATCATGGATGTCCATTTGTAATCGTTGCACCCCAGAGTTTATATCTGGTCTTGATCAGTTTATTAGATTTGCCGAGGAACATAGGAAAAAACCTACAGATAGGTTCTACTGTCCATGTAGGCATTGCGGTAACAACTTGAAACTCAACACTGGTGAGGAAATCAAAAGTCATGTCATGTGCAACGGGATTGTACAAGGCTATACAGAATGGCACTGGCATGGAGAGATTTCAAAATCGAATCCAGTAGATGTCAATAGCAGTGCTTGGGTGGAAGAAGAAATTGCCTCCGATGACGTAAATGTGAACGAACCAGTTCCAGCAGACATTGTTGATGCGATGCTGGATAGTTGTAGGGTAGAGCACACCGATCCACCTCCTATCTTTACAAACATTGTGCATGATGCTGAGATACCGTTATACACAGGCTGTGCTAAGTTTACGAAGCTTAGCGCTGTGCTGAGATTGTATAAGTTGAAAGCTAACAATAGATGGAGCGACAAAAGCTTCACTAAATTGTTGACTTTGTTGAAAGAAATTCTTCCTGAAGGAAACGAGCTGCCAATCTCAACATACCAGGTAAAGAAAATGTTGTGCCCAATGGGAATGGAGGCCAAAAAGATACACGCATGCCCGAATGATTGTGTATTATTTCAAAAGGACTATGTAGATTTGAAAGATTGTCCAAAATGTGGTGCGTCACGATATAAATTGACGACTTCGGGGGAGTCCAAAACTAGTTCTCCTGCCAAGGTGTTGTGGTATCTACCTATAACATCACGGTTTCAACGCTTGTTTGCAAATCCGAAAGATGCGAAGAATTTGAGGTGGCATGCAGATGTTAAGAAAAATAATGATGGGATCCTACGACATGCGTCTGATTCCCCACAGTGGAAGAAGATTGATGTATTGTTCCCTGAATTTGGTGAAGAAGTCAGGAATCTAAGACTTGGGCTTTGTACAGACGGGATGAATCCGTACGGGACATTGAGCAGCCAACATAGCACTTGGCCAGTCATGCTTGTTATATACAATCTTCCTCCCTGGCTGTGTATGAAAAATAAGTACGTTATGTTGTCATTGTTGATATCGGGCCCTAAACAACCCGGAAATGATATCGATGTTTATCTTGAACCTTTGATTGATGACTTAAAGAAACTTTGGGCTGAAGGTGTGATGACCTATGATGCTTCTGCAAGAGAGACATTTCGTTTGCATGCTATGTTGTTTTGCACTATTAATGACTTTCCGGCATATGGGAATTTGTCTGGATATAGTGTCAAAGGAGCTAAAGCGTGTCCTATATGTGAAGAAAACACTGATTCAATAAGACTAAAATATGGCGGCAAGACTGTATATCTTGGTCATCGAAGGTTTCTTTCAAAATTCCATCCGTATCGTAGGAAGCGCAAAGCATTCAATGGATGGAATGATGAACGGAGTGCACCTAAACCTATACCAGGGGATGTTGTTTATGAAAGAGTAAAAGACATTGTCAATGAATTTGGTAAGAAATCACAATGTAGTATGGCCACACGGAGTGACAATTCTTCATTCAAAAAGAAGTCAATATTTTGGGATCTTCCTTATTGGAGTTCTTTGTCAGTCAGGCATTGTATCGATGTAATGCACGTTGAGAAAAATGTCTGTGATAGCATCATTGGTACTCTATTAAATATACCAGGTAAGACTAAAGATGGGATAAAATCCAGACTGGACCTACGTGAAATGGGAATAAGGTCAGAATTAACAAAATTACGTGAAATGGGTAATAAAAGAACATACTTACCTCCCGCTTGTTACACGTTGTCTAGAAAGGAGAAGAAAACTTTTTGTGAATGCTTGGTAAATGTTAAGGTGCCACATGGTTACTCATCCAACATCCGTAGATTGGTATCAATGAAAGATCTGAAGTTGATAGGTCTTAAATCTCATGATTGTCACACTCTAATGCAACAAATATTGCCCGTGGCAATTCGATCTATATTGCCGAAGCATGTAAGGTTTGCAATTACCAGACTTTGTTTCTTTTTCAACAGTCTATGCAGCAAAGTTATTGACCCTGATACTCTCGATAATTTGCAAAGAGAAGTGGTTGTTACCCTATGTCAGCTTGAGATGTATTTCCCTCCTTCGTTCTTTGATATCATGGTACATCTTGTTGTCCACTTGACTAGGGAAGTGAAAATCTTGGGACCGGTTTTCTTGCATTGGATGTATCCCTTTGAACGATACATGAGCATTTTTAAAGGTGATGTTCGAAACCGTTATCGTCCTGAAGGGAGTATTATTGAAGGTTATGTGGTGAGAGAGGTTATGGATTTCTGCAATGACTTTCTCAGTGGTAATGACACTCCTGATAATGACACGAATATTGAGGAGGGCAAAGGAATTTTGGGATCACGGGTGAAAGTAATCAGCCGTGAGCAGTTGGAACAAGCTCACTTGTATATTTTACATAATATGGACGAAGTGAGTGTTTATATCGAGGAACATACCAATTTCATAAAGAGACAACATCCTCGAGCAAGTTCAATGTGGCTTGCTAGAGAGCATAATAAGACTTTTACTAAGTGGTTTGAAGATAAAGTCTTACATCAACTATCTCAAACACCAAATGATATTACAGAAACTATCAAATGTCTCGCCTTTAAACCAAAACCGAATGTTATGTCTTATGAAGGGTTTGACATTAATGGATTCACATATTACACAAAGCGCCAAGATGATAAGAGTGTCGTCCAAAATAGTGGGGTCACTCTTCAAGCGTCAACTATGTACTTTGCAAGTGCAAAGGATAAGAGTCCACGTGAAGCTAAAATGTCATATTACGGTGTCATTGAAGACATTTGGGAGTTTGACTACATAGATTTCAATATTCCGCTCTTTAAATGTAATTGGGTTGATAACACCAAAGGAGTTATAGTGGATGAATTGGGTTTCACTTTGGTGAACTTTGAAATGATTGGCGAGAAGGCTGAACCATTCATATTGGCATCACAGGCAAAACAAATATTCTATATCGATGATCCTGCAAATGATAAATGGTCTGTTGTTCTTCATGGTAAAAGACAGTTCATTGAAGATCCTATAGATGAAGAAGAGTACTATGATAAGTATGATGACTCCAGTCCATTCTCAGTTGGGTTGCCAACTCCACAAAATATTGAAGCTAATGATGACTTATATGTGCGCGGAGATCACAATGAAGGATTGTTAATTGATAAAAGATCACAATTTTAGAGACATGTATGTTTATACAAATGGTAAATGTTTTCCTTTTTCTAGTTTATACAAATGCTAAACGTTTTCCTTTTTCTAGTTAATACAAATGCTAAATGTTTGCCTTTTTAATGACATTTTCAGATGCGCGGAGGCGGCTGCAAAAATGGTAAAATACAAACGTTTAGAGTAATGTTTGCTTTTTTAATACAAATGCTAATTTAGTGTGTTTATTTTTGTCAAATTTTAGGTTGATGATGCACATGTACCCACTGAAGCACTGGAGCAACTTGATGTGCGGAGAGGGACATTCCAACTCAAGATATCGTCTACCGTTTCCTCCTCCTCCGCAGTAATATCCTCATCTCTAAACGTTTCTCGTAGGATTCTGAACCCCTTCCTTCCCTCTACTGCATCGAAGCCATGTTGCAGTTGAACCCTTTCGCCGAGCCCTACCCAGCCAAGTAGGCGTCGCCTGAAGCACCACTGTCGTCGTCGTCTCCACCTCCATCGCAACTTGCTGTGCTAGTCCTGGCAGTTTATCACCCCACATGCTTTCCTCACCAGTTCCTGCCGCTAGACGACCACACAATGGAATCCAAGAGGATATGCAGGAGTTCGCCAAAGACTATAAGCTGAGTATACTCATCCTATAGTCTGTGGCGAACGCCTGCATATCCTCTTGGATTCCATTGTGTGGTCGTCTAGCGGCAGGAACTGGTGAGGAAAGCATGTGGGGTGATAAACTGCCAGGACTAGCACAGCAAGTTGCGATGGAGGTGGAGACGACGACGACGGTGGTACTTCAGGCGACGTCTGTTTGGCCGGGTAGGGCTCGGTGAAAGGGTTCAACTGTGGCATGGCTTCGATGTAGTAGAGGGAAGGAGGGGTTCAGAATCCTACGAGAAACATTCAGAGATAAGGATATTGCTGCGGAGGAGGCAACGGAAGATGATATCTCGAGTTGGAATGTCCCTCTCCGCACAGGAGTCTGTGAGGGAGATACTGGAGGAGAGTTCTATACCATACACAGGTGAAGAAAGACATCGATACCATACATGAGGTATTATATATAGTCTCATTAGTTAGTATAAAATATATCAATCTTATTTTTATATTATTACTTATATACATCATTCTCTTTGCAGGTGTTTAAAACTGACCACACTATAGGCAAACACTTAAAAAATGTACATGCTCCATATACGAGGGAAGCATTAGATGAAGTAAGAGAAGAATGGGCAATAGTTGTACAAACAGTGGCAACTGTAAGATATAATTGGGATGTTGATAGTGATGATGAATGATACTTTGTAAATGAATGTTTCTGAATGTTAAAACATGTATTTGAATGATTCTATATGTGTGAACGTGACAATTGAATTGATGTCTGAATGTATCTACTTGTGTGAATCTTTTTATGTTAATTTTGCAGGTTTGTGGCCTGTTTGTAGGCTGATATCAATGGATGTCGTAAACCTGCAGTTCAGAAAACTGAACTGCAGGTTCTCATCCTGCTGACCAGCCACAGCAGGCCTGCAAATAGATTTATAAAAAAAAAATAGATATAGGCGTCGGTTATTTACCAATAACCGTCAGCAATGACTTAAAGCGTCGGTTTTTTGTTGAACACCGACGCCAAAAGTGTTCGCGCTACAGGAAATGGGAGTCATCTAGGACACTTTTCTGCGTCGGTTTTTTAGTATATAACCGACGCAGAAAGCGTCCTAGATGACGCCGTTTTTTGTGGCGCGAACCCTTTTGGCGTCGGTGTTTTATAATAAACCGACGCCTTTATGTTAAATAGGCGTCGGGTTTTTAACCGACGCTGAAGTGTCCAACCTTTTAGCGGCGCCCACATAGGCGTCGTTCCGAAACCGACGCCAAAGGGGGTTAAACAACCGACACTAAAAGGCACTTCTGTAGTAGTGATGCTTGAATGTTTAAACAATATGATATCATGGTGATATATTTTGATTTCTACCCTTCTTACTTTATAAGAGACGAGTACTTTTCTTAATTAAATAAGGGAAACCCTAATTCATGTAGTTCCATGCAGGTATACAAACTAACCTTGTGAACAGAAGTGGGGGTAGGGAAATGGGAATCCTTGTAGCAATCCAGGGATAGTGAGAATGTAACTAAAGTTGTATATTATAGAGTATCCATATGAGTTGTGGTTCCCTCAACACCAAGAAATGACTCATTTGTATGAATGTGGTTGATGTCGTATCTCTAGTGATTATGGTAGTCTTGCAAATGTGATTTTGAAAAGGAATTATATATGATGATAATGTTGGCAATACTTCTGATGATATATGAAAGGTGATGTGATCTGAGTACCAAGGATGAGTGTGATGTTATTTTGTAGGTTTGGCTGTTGAGCTCCTATTTATGTTGTTTCTCCAATTGAAAATGGGGGAGGTCGTATGGAGATGAATAATTCTAAGATCTTGTACAATGGGCTAGTAGAGTTTACAAGACCTACCCAATATTGTGGTTGGTACATCCCTACTACCTATGGATTAATAGAAAATGTAACCAAGCCATGTAGAATTTTTAATATATTTGCCTTGACCCTTCAATCTGTAATACTTATATTGTCCTTGTATTCATTATAAATGTCATTTACCAAAATATTGGATCACTTTTAGTGATCCAAAGTTCCTAGTACAGGATACTTTTGTTTATTTTACATTCTCTTTCCACTAAGGGATATTTGTTTCTTATATAGAATTACTTAATTCAGTATATATAGTAATATTTTAGAGACTTAGAATTCTATGATGCTATATTTCTCATTGGGACATTAGTCTGGATACCATGGTTCTCCATCCCTTTTAGGTTCACAACAACCATATCAACGATTTAGGAGTGAGGTGTCACCTTTTCCATGATAAAATTAGGTGAATGTGGGCATCTAGCCTGTTGGTTGTGGCTAGAGGTGTCCTAGTACACGTGTTTGGGCACAATGTTTTATGGTAATGTATTGACGACTCAAAATTTGTATTGTACGCCTTGTACAAGTTTTTTATGCTATAAATATAAATAGGCAGACGTTTTTTTCATAAAATTTGTGATCTCAGTCACCTATGATGGAATTTGTGTAGTTACCTACATATGAATGAATATATTAGCCTTTTTTGTTATCTATATGTAAGTCATATTGAAATTTTTATTTAGACATTTATTTTCCTTCTTGGATATGATGTTTAGTAGGATTTTAAGGGTGTTTTGTTTTTATATTTTCATGTGGTATCCCAATATTTTATATAATTGAACCCATGGTGAGTTGTACTTCTCTACTTAACTAAGATTTTATACAACTGAGATTTTTATTTAGACAAATTTGGGATTAGCAAGCGTAGATTTGAGATTAATACTAGGAATACAACTAAGGTGAGTAGAAATTCTCTACTTAACCACAATTTTATAGAAATTATACATAATATGAAAAAAATTTCATATGCCAAGTTCTAATATGCTTTATGATATCATGGTATAAATGTTGAAATTGAGATTTTTAATTGTGTGATTGAACTAAATGGTAGAGAAAAGATGAATTCTAATTTTGTTCAACATGAGAATGAGTATGTACAAAATTCATCAAATTTTAATACAGTCAAATATAGATGAAGCTGGTGCATCCATGTTTTCTCCATTTCCACAATAAGAAGTAACTTTTCCCCAACTCCAGATTTATGAAACATTGATTGTCATACAAACTCTAGTCACCACTTGTCTCCTACCCATGTAATAACTTGTCCTTTAGAGTAATCTTATTGAATTGTTTGATCATCAGTCCATAATTGGTTGACACATACTTCTTCTTTATATACTAAATTAGATAACCTTATGGTGAAGTACGCATTGAATGAAGGTTTTCTTTAATATTTTGTGAAGTTGTTTCTTATGTTCTTCAACTCAAAAGGTTCCATACCATGGGTTCTTGTTTTATTGGTTATGATTCAGGGACTAGATTGATCTCATGTCAATTTCCCTTAAAGGTGATACTCTAGGTTAATCCTCAAGAAATACATCATTTCAATCCTATACCACTAGTACATCATTTATCTTAGGACTCTAGACTTTAGTATCCACCTTCTTCCAGATGTTTCACAAAAATGTCATTAATTTTTCTCCCACAGAGACAATACATGCAGAAATATCATTCTTCTTGACTGGTCCAAGGGATACCTACCTCACATAACAATTATTCTTTGGGTAAATATCCATGTTAAGAATATACTTCTCTAAACCATCCTTTCCTAGAATGACTAAAAAGCCATCAATATCAAGTCAAAAGAGTTTAAATTAGATTTAAAATCCTAAAAAATAAAAAACATATTAAGTATGGATGCTAAAAGACATGTTTCCATAAAGATACCATATTGCATATCTTTAACTAGTACATGAAAACTAAATATCACTTCTCGAATAAAAAATGAGTATGAACTAGAAGGGTCTACTATTACTGTAATGCCCGGGCCCACTGCCTAAGGCTCTAGTAGAGTTTCAGGAATGACGACTGGCCCCACAGACCACCACTAGCCTTAACTGCGTGCTTTATCCTCATGCACGTGAAAGCCGGGGTCAACTTCCCGACTGGTCACCCATCCTAGTACTACTCCAAGCTGAGCACGCTTAACTATGGAGTTCTTTAGTGATGGGCTCCCAGAAAAGGAGGTGCACCTTGGTGATATGGGTAGTCCAATCATTCCTTTTAAGATCAACTTATCCGAGGCCTCAAATCCTGGGATGTTACAATCTCCCCCACTTAGACTCTTGACGTCCTCGTCAAGGCTCAACTATATGGCCTCATAATCTGACCCCATTTCAGTGCAGACCCACAATGACCCATGGACATCTAGCTCCCGTCTAAGGCTACCAGCGTAAGGGCGGCTCCATCTCGTCTCTACGGATATCCCTTTCCAACTTGACTGGACCGCACGACTCAAGACTGGCATGCCACTTTCCCATGTGGGCCCCACCTACTGGAGGGGTTATGGCTCTGATACCATTTGTAATGCCCGGGCCCACTGCCCAAGGCTCTAGTAGAGTTTCAGGAATGACGACTGGCCCCACAGACCACCACTAGCCTTAACTGCGTGCTTTATCCTCATGCACGTGCAAGTCGGGGTCAACTTCCCGACTGGTCACCCATCCTAGTACTACTCCAAGCTGAGCACGCTTAACTATGGAGTTCTTTAGTGATGGGCTCCAGGAAAAGGAGGTTCACCTTGGTTATATGGGTAGTCCAATCATTCCTTTTAAGATCAACTTATCCGAGGCCTCAAATCTTGGGATGTTACAATTACTGAAGCAAAGATGAAAGTAAATAAATAGAAATTAAAAAATTTCATCTGGCATGTTATAACCCTTGATGACAACTCTTTCGTGATGGATCAAAGCATAAACATGCCCCATTACTTGTGAATGTCCTCTTCCATGACCACTTTCTATTAGCGTCAATGAAGATTAATGTGAATCCTATTCTCTATCATATCAATTGTATAGAAGTATATTAGACTATTGACTTATCTTTCTTAGTGTTGTTGCATCAAATCAATTAACACAAAAAAACATTTCTTAAGTTTGGTCCCAAACAATGACCTAGATGATTCTTCTAGCACATCTTTGCAACTCTTAATAGATCCTTTCCTTGATGACCCTTCTAGGGACACAAATAATGTGATAGATACCTTGTAGACTAAAATACATATCCCCTATCTCTACCTTGATTGAATAATGGTTGACCCCTCTTATTAGAAGAGGCCTTTTCCCATGTCTATTGTAACTATGGGAGTGGTGTTGAGTACTCATGTCTAGTATCACTAACTTCTTAATAATAATTTTCTTTTCGATAGCTCTTGTGTGATTCAAAATCACACTTCATGTTGAAGGGTTTTTGATTCCTTGTAACTATTTCAACAAATGACAAGTTGCAATCAATAACTTGTATCTAATGTTGGACCTATACATTATGCACATCATAATAATTTATGATCTTATTGTCATATACTAGCACCACTTTATGTGAAGTATCATAATAGGTCCATAAATGTCACCTCATGCTCATTTAACAACACCATTCTCTGATGAAGGCTCTTATTGACTAATCTTATTCCTCAGATAGGATCAACTAGAGTAATAAATTTCATTCTCTTAAAAATAATATGATGTTTTCTTTTATCCTAGCTTCTTCAACTCCTTTAATATGTACTAAATACACAAATTATCCATGAGACATTATATCACAAGTCTTATCTTCTCTTTCCAAAATATAGATTACTTTTTTCATCTCAGTCATACGTTCTATGCATCCATCATATTCTTTCTCCACAAAAAGTGCAAAACCCACACGATAGACATGTTCAAAGGCTTTTATTATGTTTCTTGTCTTTTCTACTAGTTGAGGCGGTATACACGACTCTTTCTTTGTACTCCTTTTAAAACTTGGAACCCAACTTATATAAAATATCCAAAAATATCTCATATATCTGGATCAGGCAATCCCTGAAGAAGGTGGTGGTTTCTTTTTAGATATTGGTCCTTCTTTGGGCACATGTAGTAATTGTTCCCTTCTCATTCCATTAACCTTACTCGTTCATCATTCTTTATCATCTCCTCTAAAGAAGGAGGTGAAAAATTGTTGTCATCTTGTTCCTCATATCAATTTTCCATATCCAAATCATATGTAAAATATTATCAGATATGAAGTTCAAATACATCACGTAATGAGCCCCCCTCATTCAAATTTAGAATTTATGCTCTAATAGCAACAAATACAACATCCAAACAGAAAATCACTCTCATACATTATCTTGATTTGGGACACACCTAATCTTAAGACTCTCTTGAAATAAACCCATGAAACTTATTGTTTCAAACTAAACACTTAATCATATTTTAGAAAACCCTCCTATTTTTATTTTTGATATAGAACATATCTTACAAAATGGTCGCTAGTCATACATTCATATAAAGAGAGCTAGCGTTGACCACCAACATGTTATGAATACATGAGTAACTATTATGAGTATGCATCATTCAAAGTTACTCACACATACCTTTTCTACTGGTTAAAAGGTATAATAACTTTTTTAAACGTGAGTTATAACATAAATACGGATCTACCCTTGTAACATACTAGATCTCAGACCCTACCCTGGAAGTTGACATTTTGGACTTAGACAAACAAGGTTGAAGGTTAGACCTAAATAGATGTTTAGTATAACTCCAATGAGATAATCCATGTATAGATTACCTTAATGTAACCTAATGTTCTAACATTAATTTTAGGTTTATAATGGATACATAAAATATGCCACATAACTCATTTTGGGGGTAATATGAAGATAAGGAACTTAATTGGATCAATAATTTACATAATGGGCTATTAATGGGCCATATGACATATCTCATAAAAAGAAGTCTCAAAAGTGGAAACAAACTTCAAATTCGAAATCTACATTTTGAAATTAGCCTACATGTCAAGTTTCATCTAATTTGGACAACCTTGAACTATTAGGATAAGTTTAGGAGAGAGAAAATGAGTAAAACACATAAGTAATGAATAATGTGATTATATAAGTTCAAAATATAGAAATAATGGAACATTCATATTCAACACATCAAAAAGTTTGGTCCAATTTGGATGTTGTTTGTGCCAGTTATGCAATTTTAGGTAGATTCTGGACTTTTCTCCAATTTACCCAATTGGGAGGTTTTCTTTGCAAATTGTCACATGAATTATACTAATTATATATTCCCTTACCATTCTCAAGTTTTTTAACCATAGGGCACCTAATTGCACCTTGGTTTGAAGGTGTTTCTTTCCAAGGGCATTTTAGGGATTACTCTTTTTATAAATGAGCTTATCTTTAGAAGTTATCAACCAATGGGGTTATTTCTTTGATTTGAGATCAGTTGGGATGGCCTATAAGTGTCCATAAAATGACATTTGATATTCAAGAAGCCTCTATGATCTGTCCTCTTGCATGGCCATGAAATCCCTAGGCTAAGGACACGTGGAAAGCTCCATGGACAACTCATGCTTGACTTCTTCCATATCCATAAAGGTTTGCATGTCCATAGGCACCCTTAGCATTGGACACATGGAATGTAACTTTACACCTATTGCTTGAATATTTCCTTATCCATAAAGGATTGCATGTCCATGGACACCCTTATACATGACACATGGAAAGTCTCATAGACACCTCATACATGACCTCTTTCTTCATATAAGCCATATCTACCCTTTCCCAACTCCCAATTCAAAAACTCTTGCTCTCCTTTATTTCCTCTAGCTTATAACATCATTACTACTCTATTTTTCCATGAAGTTGCTGTCCCAAGGTAAAAAGATGTGCCAACCTTGGTGAAGAAGGCTCTTAGGGTTCCAAATTTCTCTATTTAGGATTTCTTAAGTTCCTCGTGGGTGATTTCGACCAAAACTACTAAGTATCCTCCTTTCCTTCCCTATTTTCATGATGTTAGTCTTCCTTCCACCTTCCTCCTGGTCAGAACCATGGCCTTCCATGGTGAAACCCCACCTAGAACCCATAAACACCTCATCTCCATGTTCTTTTGTTAGGGTTTTTCACCTCTAAAGTGGAGAAGGTGCTTCTTGCTTGAGATAGGAGCTTTGTTGGAGAAACCAACCTCTCTATACTTGGGAACCTTACTTATTGGACCTATCCACCTTCCCTAGAGGTTCTTTGGAGGCCTAGTCTTGGATCTAGGATTGACTTGGACTGTTTAGACTCAAGAGTTGAGGTATGATGATCCCATATTCTTCTATGTTGAGAAATTCACCTACGCTTATTCATTCTCTTTGTCCTATGGACATTAGCCTATACACAATGTCTTTTCTTTTGAAAATCATGGATCATGTGAACTACATTATTTGATATTGATCATGTGATCGTGTATATTCTTTTGAACACTTATCTTATGCTTTGTTCATGATGGAACTCTAAAAGATGACATGTGATGTCTTTTGCCCACTTATGAGGTGGATGTATATGCTAGTCACTTATGTGGTGACTAGTTTATATATTATGACTATACTTTCTACTTGCCTCTACATTTAACATGCTATGTGATTCAGTAGCAGTAGAGTAGTTTAATTACATTGGTTTTTATGGCAGATGTGTTATTTCCTACCGAGAAGATGTGATATTTCGTGCTCTTTTGGGATGGAATGGAACCTCATACCCAGGGCAAGATGTGTGATTCTTGGCCCATGTTTTATATATTTGGAAGATTGGTAGTATTCCTTTCTCTATCTAGTTTCATGTTTATGAGACTTGGCCACCTTTGTGTTTATATTGTTCTAGGTCTATGTTTATCTCACATGCATGCACGTTGATGATATGGGGTGTGTGCCCTAATTTTCTACATGTGCTTGTGTGACACAATCTTTATGTTTTATTAATGGCAAGTATTCTTTTATCATATGATTTGAATTTCTTTTCTCTTGATACCCATTTGGGTGGTCCTTATCCTTTCTATGGGAAACCTTTTATATTTGATGTCCTTTATTCCATCTATTGCTCAATTTCCTATTTAGTATCCACATACCAGCCTTTGTTGATGTCATCTATTTTATCTTCTTGTTGGGATATGCTTCCAACCCTAGGTGAAGGACTTGGATGATAAGGCATGAAGTTTTAGACTAGATTAAGGAGTTAAAGATTGGAGACAAAGTTGTTATGGTTTAGATTTCCCTCTACTTAGATCCTTGTGTTGTATCATACATGTAAACCCTTATGGGATATTTTGATTTACTTTTGTAATCTTTTGTGAAAATTAAATATAGTCATTTTTTTAAATTCCACTGCTACATTTTGGTCTTTTGAATGCCATTATAATAAATTTGGAAAATTTATACCTACTCCAACATACCTTTGAGTGTGTTTGGAATGGATGTCAATTCTTCAAAATTTTGTAGCAAGGGGGTGATCCCGCCTCCTTACAGCATGGTATCAGATCCCATAGTAGTCAGAATCTGACTATTTCAATTTTATCTCCCTAGTTAGAATCTTGTCTTACCTTTAAGTGACTTGTTTTCCCTAGAGTGGATCAATAGATGATGAAGGGTTGATTTAGGATCATAAAGTTTCAAATTAGAATAATGTTGAATAAATCCTTAAAATACTTACAAGTAAAAGATGCATAAGTAACCATAGTAACTTGAGGTTGTTTAACTTGGCTTTTAGGCAACTACTAGGACATGAAGTTGAAAGAAAAGGTGTCTAGAAAGGATCAGGGTTCGAGGGCTAGCAAGATTTTCCTCCGCACCACTAGCTTGGTTTACGAGGACTCCCAAATCCATATGATACTGGCCTGTCCAGAGCTGATATGAATTGTTCAAAATAGCATGCTTTTAGGCAATGGTAGCCTTAGACATCTATATGATTTTCCTTAGGGACCCTAGTATGTTGAACTAGTATCCCAGGTGTAAATACTTGTTTAAGGATGGATAAGAGAAAGTTAACCCATAGTTCATAGTTAGTCTTTACAAGTTATGTTTTTTTTGCATGATACTTATGTAGTTGGATGAAAGGAAGTGCAGTTGAACCTTTTGTACCTAAAGAATAGTTTTGACTTAATAAGATGAATCCTGTAAAGGGTGGTGAATAAGTTGTTTTCTTATAAGTTGATGGTTTGATTTTGAGGACGAAATCCCTTTAAGGGGTGGTGTGCTATAACATAATAGATCTCGGACCCTATCCTGGAAGTTGATATTTTAGACTTAGCCAAACAAGGTTGAAGGTTAGACCTAAATAGATGTTTAGTATAACCCCAATGAGATAATGCATGTATATATCACCTTAATGTAACCTAATGTTCTAACATTAATCTTAGGTTTATAATGGATACATAAAATATGCCACATAACTCATTTCGGTGGTAATATGAAGATAAGGAACTTAATTGGATGAATAATTTAGATAATGGGCCGTTAATGGGTCATATGACATATCTCATAAAAATAAGTCTCAAAAGTGGAAACAAACTTCAAATTTGAAATCTACATATCAAAATTAGCCTACATGTCAAATTTCATCTAATTTGGACTACCTTGAAATATTAGGATAAGTTTAGGAGAGAAAATGAGTAAAAGGAATAAGTAATGAATAATGTGATTATATAACTACAAAATATGTAAATAATGGAAAATTCATATTCAATGCATCAAAGATAACTTGTAGATGAAGTTTGGTCCAATTTGGATTTTGTTTGTGCAAGTTATGCAATGTTAGGTACATTCTGGACGTTTCTTCAATTTACCCAATTGGGAGGTTTTCTTTGCAAATTGTCACATGCATTATAATCCTTATATATTTCCTTACCATTCTCAAATTTTTGAACCACAGGGCGCCTAGTTGCACCTTGGTTTGAAGGTATTTCTTTCCAAGGGCATCTTAGGGATTACTCTCTTTATAAATGAGCTTATCTTTAGAAGCTATCAACCAATGGGGTTATTTCTTTGATTTGAGGTCGGTTGGGATGGCCTATAAGTTTTCATAAACTGACATTTGATATTCAGGAAGACTCTATGAGCTGTCCTCTTGCATGGAAATCCCTAGGCTAAGGACACATGGAAAGCTCCATGGACACCTCATGCTTGACTTCTTCCTTATCCATAAAGGTTTGCATGTCCATAGGCACCCTTAGCAATGGACGCATGGAAAGTAACTTGACGCCTCATGCTTGACTTATTCCTTACCCATAAAGTCTTGCATGTCCATGGAAACCCTTATACATGACACATGGAAAGTCTCATAGACACCTCATACTTGGCCTCTTTCTTTATATAAGTCATATCTACCCTTTCCCAACTCCCAATTAAAAAACTCTCACTCTCCTTTGTTTCCTCTATCTTATAGCATCATTCCTACTCTATTTTTCCATGAAGGTGATGTCCCAAGGTAAAAGGAGGTGCCTACCTTGGTGAAGAAGGCTCCTAGGGTTCCAAATTTCTCTATTTAGGATTTCTTAAGCTCCTACTTGGTGATTTCGACCAAAACTAGTAAGTATCCTCCTTTCCTTCCCTATTTTCATGTTGTTAGTCTTCCTTCCACCTTCCTCCAGGTCAAAACCATGGCCTTCTATGGTGAAACCCCATCTAGAATCCATAAACACCTCATCTCCATGTTCTTTTGTTAGGGGTTTTCACCTCTAAAGTGGAGAAGGTGCTTCTTGCTCGAGATAGAAGCTTTGTTGGAGAAACCAACCACTCTAATCTTGGGAACCTTACTTATTAGACTTGTCCACCTTCCATAGAGGTTCTTTGGCGGCCTAGGCTTGGATCTAGGACTAACTTGGACTGTTTAGACTCAGAAGTTAAGGTATGATGTATCCCCTATTCTTCTATGTTGAGCAATTCACCTGTGTTTGTTCATTTTCTTTGTCCTATGTACATTAGCCTATACACAATGTATTTTCTTTTAAAAATCATGGTTAATGTGAACTACATTATTTGATATTAATCATGTGATCATGGATATTCTTTTGAACTCTTATCTTATTCTTTGCTCATGATGGAACTTTAAAAGATGACATGTGATGTCTTTTGCCCACTTATGAGGTGGATGTATATGTTGGTCACTTATGTGGTGACTAGTTTATATATTCTGACTATAGTTTCTACTTGCCTCTACATTTAACATGCTATGTGATTCAGTCGCACTAGAGTTGTGTAATTGCATTGGTTTTTATGGCATATGTGTTATTTCCTACCGAGCAGATGTGATACTTCCTGCTCTTTTGGGATGAAAAGGAATCTCATACCCATGGCCAGATGTGTGATTCTTGGCCCCTGTTTTATATATTTGTAAGATTGGTATTATTCCTTTCTTTATCAGGTTTCAAGTTTATGAGACTTGGCCTCCTTTGTGTTTATATTGTTCTAGGACTATGTTTATCTCACATGCATGCAGGTTGATGATATGGGGTGTGTGCCGTAATTCTTTACATGTGCTTGTGTGGCATAATATTTATGTTTTAGTAATGACAAGTATTCTTTTGTTATGATATGATTTCAATTCCTTTTCTCTTGATACCCATTTGGGTGGTCCTTATCCTTTCTATAGGAAGCCTTTTATATTTGATGTCTTTTATTCCATATATTGCTCAATTTCCTATTTAGTATGCACATACCAGGCTTTTATGATGTCATCTATTTTCTCTTGGTGCTGGGGTATGCTTCCAACCCTAGGTGAAGGACTTGGATGATAAGGCATGAAGTTTTGGACTAGCTTAAGGAGTTAAAGCTTGGAGACAAAGTTGTTATGGTTTAGATTTCCCTCTACTTAGATCCTTATGTTGTATCATACATGTAAACCCTTATGGGAGATTTTGATGTACTTTTCTAATCTTTTGAGAAAATTGAATATAGTCATTTTTTTTTCTAGTTCCGATGCTGCATTTTGGTCTTTTGCATACCATTATAATAAATTTGGAAAATTTATACCTATTCCAACATACCTTTGAGTGTGTTTCGAATGGATGTCAATTCTTCAAAAATTTTAGTGAGGGGGTGATCCACCTCCTTACAACCCTCTATCTAAAATCTAAAAAATATAGTAGTCTAAATACAATATACTATCCACACCTCTTTTCATCGACCTACAAGACAAGTAGTATTGAGATGGATCTTGTTGAGGATTATGTGATTACTATTGCTAAGATGCTAACATCTTTTTACAATATCTCTCACATGACACAAGATCCAACTGAGTGGATCAAGACCCAACAAGAGCTTGAGACACAAAAATAATAATTTATAGTTAAATATACCATATAAAAGGAATATAGCAAGTAAAGGAATATAACTGATTAGCCTACATAGAAAAGCTACTATTTTACTATAACGTTATCTTCTATTGGATGGGTAGTAGTTTTACTTCTACCCATGATGAACTTTGTTGAAACTACCAAATTTCTATTTTAATGTAATAATATTTGAATTTACCTACCTTATAAGTCTTATGGTTTTCAGTATTTCTGATACTACTTACATCTCATTCTTTATGAGAGTTCTTACTTGTAGGGAAGCATTAGCATGCGACGAATATGAATTGAGTACTGCATACCCAGGTAGATTAATTGATTAATACTTTACAAGAAAAACCTACATTTCATGATGATGAACATCATTCCCCTCTATGCACTAATACACTATAGGGTGAGTCCAACTTCATGAGCTCATCTCATTATGGATGGATTGCAGATCTTGGGTTGTATATTATCTCCTCTATAGAGAATCCATACTCTTGTGACTTACATTGGAGAAGTTATTCTTACGACATCTTATGTGGCATCACTAGATCACATAAAATAGAGATACAAGGTTTAAGAATAACTTCTCATGACCACTTTAGACGACTACAGTACATGATTGACTTCCTTGTTGTAGACCTCAAGAAAAGAATTATGATACTTAGAGAAAACTTAACTAAATTATTTAGAATTTCACTTCTTTATTAGTGATTTACTCATTTTAATAAAAACACGTAAGGAAAGTCCTTTTTAATATATGGAAAACACAAGTTAGGTATTTTTAAGATTTGAATGATTAATCTATGACAAGCTTAATTCTATTTATGTTTAAGAATCACATAGAATATCTAAAATAATATACAAAATGTCCCAAACATTTTTATTGATATTTTTTTTAGGTAAGTCGCGAGGATATCTTACTCATCCCGCCCTCCTTGTGCGAGCAAAACCAACTTGAAAAATACATTCACTAATTAAACTAGAATTCAAAAATATTGTAGTACTACTACCATTACAAATATCTTTAATAAGAGGACTAAGGACCTCCTTAGGGAGGTGGGCGTATGTCCTGTACGCCAAGATGTTTTTGAGGTGTTTAGCTAACTCGTCAGCAACATCATTGCACTCTCTCGGCTTGTAATCAACCATCCACCATAGTTGCATCAAATTATGGATTCTCCTTATCTACTTAATATATTTCGAGTGGTCCATCTCATTTTGTACTAGCATCTTCACAGCAGTCTATCAATCAAATTCTATAATAATGCGCTCTAATTCGTTCACCAATGCTAGTTCAGCCGCTTTCAAGATCCCTTCCAATTCAGCCTCGAGTACATCAGCAGTATCAACTATCATCGCTATTCCTCCAGCCCATCTACCGCCGTCGTCCCATTCTACTAAGGCATAGGTGGCCTTGTGGTGTTTTACAGCAGCGTCAATGTTAATTTTAATCACTCCCGCGTCAGGGTGACCCTAACATGTTGTGATCGTGGTGCTCAGTTTGCTAGACATTTTTGCCAAAGCTTCTAACTTAGCATCAATCTATGACCTTATCATATTAGTCTGCTGGTTTATGTGAAGGGTTATTTTCTCGAAAGTTTGCTAGTTCTGGTTATTCCAGATGTGCCAACACAACCAGAAATTGGGTTGACGCTTCCACTCCTTTCTACATTTGCGAGTAAATCTAGAGCTTGATATCGGAATTATTGGTAACCTCAGGGTCTGTCTCTCCTGTCAGCATCGCATCCCAAACATTCCTTGTGAACCTATAGTCCTGAACAACATGCAAGAGACTCTCGTCTTTGAGTTGGCACCGGGGGCATAGGCTACAAGTTGCTATGTGCCTTCACATCCGCCTTCTATTAGTGAGGAGAGCATCATGCATCATTAACCAGACAAATATTCTAAGGCGAACGAGTAGCTTAGCCTTCTAGACCACATTCCAGTTGCCGACTCTTGTTGCCCCCTTTCCATCTCTTATCTGGGCATAAGCGGACTTGATTGTGTACCGGCCGCTAGGTGTAAGGTTCCACACTCTGACATCCTCTCCATCCTTTGTTGATGGGGGCTTGAGTTTCAAAATTCTTCAACTAAGTGGTTTGGAAACCAGTCCTTCAAGAAATCGATATCCCAACCCCCTTCCATGTTAACAATACTGGCAAATGCCAAATCTTTCAGGTTCTCCGATATAGGCTTCAAACTGTGTTCTTTAAGCAGTGGGCCATCCTTCCACCAGTGATCATCCCAAACATTGATAGAACTTCTATTCATTTGAATGATGTAGAAATTTTCCTTAATAAACTCCCCACCTGCAATAACTGATCAACTGAGTAACGGTTATTGTTGCTCCTCAATGATCTCCCTTCTAGCCGCTTGCCCATGAACTCAATCCAATGAGTCTGGCGTCCACTCATTATCTCCCATGAGTGTTTGAACAATAACACAAGGTTCCAATCCCGCATGGATTTAAATCCTAATCCTCCTTCATGTTTGTTACAGTCCATCTTGTCCCATGCCACCAGAGCTAGTGGGTGAGCTTTGTGGTTGCCTTCCCCGATGAATCTTCTTATAATGCCATAAATCTTATCACATAATTGCAGAGGAAGCACTGAAGTCTGCATGTGGTCGGTGGGGATTTCTGGTAGAGTGGCATTAGCAAGAGACATCCTGCCGGCTAGTGAGTGACATCTAGAAGACCATGCCATTGTTACCACACTCACCTTGTCTAAGATCTCATTATAGATTAGTTTATTGACCCTCTTGTGAATGATCGAGACCCCAAGGTACTTTCCCAAATCCGTAGTACATTAATAGGCGCTTATCCTGCTGACGTGCCTTTTCTGTCTCTGGTCCACACTGTTGAAGAAATAGATTCTTATTTTGGTGATAGACACATCCTGACTAAAAGCCTTCTCAAAGGATCAGAAGCAATCCAAGATAGTCTTCATGCATGATGTAATGGCCTAAGTTAAGAGGATCAGGTCGTCTGCAAAATAGACATGAAATATCATAGGACCTCACTTCCCTAGCTTGATAGGTTTCCAACTACCTTCCTCAACCTTCATATGGATCAGTAGTCTCAACCTCTCAAGGCAAAGAACAAATAAATATGGTGAGAGGGGATCACCCTGACGCAGGCCTCTATTGGCCTTGAAAGCACTGGACAATTTACCATTCCAGATGATCTGCGTTTCTCCCTTGGTAATTGAATCCATAATGTAGCTAATAATGTTCTCTGGTAGTATAGTTTTTTTGATGGTATCTCAAAAAAAATTCCACGCCATTTGTTCGTAGGCTTTGGTCAGGTCAATCTTGATCACCATTGTTTTGGCTCCTTGCATGAATGACTTCCTAGACCAAGGATATGTTATATGTTATTCATCTCCTAGGTACAAAGCTGCTCTAGTTATTGGATACCCACTTGGCCAAATACGGCTTCATCCTCTCCACAATGACTTTTGAAATGACTTTGAGGGATATGTTGTTAAGAGATATCAGTCTCAGATTATCGTATCTTTCCAACACCTTGATTTTGAGAATCAACACAATGGTCAAATTACACAGGTAATCTGGAACCTGCCCATCCAGGATAGCCTATTGAACTGTCTTAATGATACTCAGACCAATGATATTCCAGTTCTTTTGCACAAACATTCCGTTGACACCATCCGGTCTGGCGGCCTTCAGCGGGTCCAGCGCCATTGTAACTTCATATATATCCTATTGTGTGGGACACCCACCCAGCTCAGATCGCTGACCCTCAGTGGGAGGCTCAAATCTTCCAGGGAACAAATCACCTTCCAGCATATTTCCATGCTTCGGTGCAGTGAGAATGCCATGGAAGTGGGTGACAACCAAATCTGTCAAGGAATATTCACCAGTAATCCATGTGCCTATGTGATCTTTTAACGTGGTTATGGTATTCACTCTTTGCCTTTGGTTCACATAGTTATAGTAGAATTGTGTGTTACTGTCTCCTTCGGACAACCAATTGATATGGCTTATGTTCTTAAGATCCTCCTCCTCTACTTTAAGCACGTCATCCCATTCATCTTGCAGGTTGGAGCAAAGGGCGTCATAAATGTCATTGTATTGATTTGGTAGTTCTGTTTGTAGCCTATTGATTTTATTTATCAGTCGATCTTTCCATATTCCCTTCTCCCTTTTGTTTTGTCTATCCCACGAAGCCAAGGGTGCTTGTGCCTCTTTAAGTGTGTCATTAAAGCTTATCCCAAAATTCCAATTGTTCCCCAACATGTCTAAGAAACCCTCCATGGTCTGCCAGGATGTGCAAGTAATGAATCATGAAGGGACTCCATTTTTATTGCAGAATCAGATTAGTAACAGACAATGATCGGATTCCATGCGTGGTAAGTGTTCGACTGCTATGTTTGGAAAACAGTTGATGAAGGAGTTGTTCTCGGTCGCTCTATCCAAACACTTTTGGAGCAGATCATGTCAGAACATACACTTCATCCCTGAGAACCTGAGATCTATAAGGTTGGACTCCAGGAGGGTGTTATGGAACAAGGTCGCTTCCGAGCTATTGAAGTTTTCATTATCGCTTCTTTCTCCCGAAACTGGAATAGTGTTGAAATCCCCGAGTGCCATCCAAGATGATCTGAAGTGATTCCTCATATTGACTATATGCTTCCATATAAGGTTCCTTGTGTCGATCTGCGGGCTGGCATAGATAATAGTAATGAGGCATTCACCGTTGACCTTGCATGTTAAAAATTGTCTGTGATAGTTAATGATTTCAACATTGCACTGGGTTTCCCTCTAGTAGAGCCAAATACTCCCCATATAGTCTCTCACTTCCATGCAGTAAGAGTTAGTAAAGCCCAACCGTGCAATAGTATTGTCATCCCTACCATCAAAAATCTTGGGTTCAAGGATAGCAACAATCTTTGGTTTATGTATAGCCATTAGTTCCTTAAGATCTCTACATTTAACATCACAGCCTATGCCTCTCAAATTCTAGGACAATATATCAACCATCTAAAGGTTAGTTGATAAAGCTAACTTATGCATCCTGTGGATCAACAACAACTTCCTCGCCCCTCAACTCACCTTCCCGTATTGACACCTCATCACTGACTATGCTTTGAGTATGAATTTGTGGACTCTTCCTCCTATGTTCGTACGAAGGTGCTAACCTCTGCTTCTTCATTTTGGGCCCGCTGCCCTTGATCTTCCTGCCTGGTGGCAGTGGTGTTGGAATGTTGACTTCTGACTGGGTTTTAGTGGCATCTTCTTTGTCAATATTGTCACACGGAAATGTATCTGTGCTGGTCTCAACAACCAAATCAGTGAGTTGTCTTTCATTTTCCATGTTAAAGTCGAGTCTCATTTCTCCTTCCTTCTCTATTCCTGCACTACCCTTCTCAGCAGTTTCTGTTAGTTTATCTCCTGAAACGGCGTTGCCCATCTTGTCTTCCTCCATGATTTTGATGACCTCATCAATGCTCAGATTGGCAACTTGGTGGATTTCACTATTAACATCAACCATTCTCTTGTCCTTGCATGTGGACTTGTTTCCTTGGTTGGTTGTTTCCTTCTAGACCTCCAGTTTATTCTCAACAGTTTTAGTCATGATCTTGGGGTGCCAAACCCTGGTTCTTTTATTGCTACCTTTCTCGGTTCCTTCTGGTATACTAGAACTGCCTGTCGAGTTGGTGCCTTGTTCATCCAATTGATCCTGATCCTCAAGGTCCTCTAGATTAGCGAATCTATTTTCAGAGCAGGTAGCCTCTTGATCGAGTTCTCTTTGCTTGATTTGCATATGACATATTTGTCTACTGCCTTTACCCCTCTATTGTTGCCAACCCTCCTTGCTATTCCCTTGCACTCTAGTATGTGTACTATTCATATTTATAACCCCTCTACTAGAGTTGCTTGATTGTTTAGACCTATACTACTGCTCTTTGTGGCCCACTCTTCCACACTAGCTATAAAAGTCAGGCTCTACTTTGTAGTCCACCTGATACTTATATCTGTTAATGAAGATAGAGGGCCACAGAAACTTGGTTGTATCTACCTCAATGGCAAGACAGGAAAACTTGCTCCTCGTTCTGAAAGCTGTGTGACTGTCAACTTTAATGAGCTTACCCAATGTTAATCCCACATATTCAAAGATAGCGGGGATGTACAGGTGAAGGGGCATTTCCTCCGACAACTTGAAGGTGGGGCACCAGTATCAAACGACTAAACAACAACCAAAAAGTTACCATGAACCTCCCATCATCACAGTTTCATAGTCCTCTCTACATGAGAATTGCACCACATAATGCCCTAGGTCTAATTCATACATGTTGAACCATCCTTTGGGGTTCCACATAAGTTTTATTCTGTCTATCATGGTCATAAAGCCTACATCAGCTCTGAGAAATCTTATCACCACATCAAACTACAATGGGAAAATTGAATCCTCCTCAGCTTCAGGATCAATGTAGATAGTCGTGGACCCTTTCTCCTCTGTGAGTTGGATGACTTCCTGATCCAGTCGATCCTCAAACAGATTTTAAAGAAAGAATGTATCAGACCCCTTTGACTGTCTCTGTTGGGCATTGGGGCCGCTAACCTCCTTGCTATATATCTGTTTGGTGCCGCTTTGATGATCTACGATGGACTGCATCTTCCCAATTTCAACTCATCTGGTTGGCACCTAATCATCGATGGCTCGGGCCATCTCCAGCTCTCTGTCGTTATCGCTTTCATCATTACAATGGAACCGCACATCCCTGTGAATTGAAATTCGATCCCCGCTAAGGACACTGAAACCCTAACTCCACCGCCCTCTGGCTCCACTTCTCCTGACTGTCCTTTATATGAATCTTTCCTCCTCTCCCTAGTCGAGTCCACTCCCCCATTGTGCCCCTCTATGGAGAGGTTGTCATCGTTGTTTCCTTGGCCTTGGCATTGGGTGCCGCCACCGCCACATCCCCTTTTCCCCTGCACGTCTCCATCGGTAATTCCTAGTTTAATGAAATTAAACAAGCAAATGAGTCAAAAAATTTTATTGATCTTTCATCAAATACAAATGTTACTTTTGGATTTATCATCAAATGAAATTGAATCATATTACCTACAACATGTACTTTCTAGAACTTGCTCTAAATAGGTAGATCACAAAGTTCATACAATTTGTAGAAGGTGAGTTAACTAATTCCTTAATGATTTAATATTAGTAACAAATTTAAGATATAAATAAATTTTGAATTAAATATGAATAGTTCCCAAATATAGCATGCTTCCTCAAACCAAGATCAATCAGGTTTTTTTTTGGTTGATCAATCACAAACAACTTATTTAAAGTCTTCCCCTTGTTTTTAGCTATCCAAATCATCATCTCTTTAGGGAAATATTCATAAATGAACATTCTCCTAGTATACTAAGGTATCATATGGCTAACTTGTCAACTAGCTGGTTGGAAACTCTATTTATCTTCTCAATGACAAGTTTGTGTAAATTTCTCCTCAAAATATTTATTCTCTCTACAATATATTGGTACTTTTTGGGGGCATATCAAGTTGTTTGCCATTATTTCTTACTGACACCTTTGAATCAGATAATACTTCACATTCATTCTAGTGTGTATTAGATATGGCCTGCAACCTCTTAGGATGGACAAAAATGCTCCTATTTTTTTGCACCTCCAAGTACCGAAGAGATGTGTTCATCTCCTGCAATACAACTGGTACATACCAACTTAATTATTAATATCTATGTCAACGGTAATTTTCACCCACCCAGCCTGGGGTGTCTCATGACTAACATGATCCTTTATTGATATTTTGAAAGTTAAGGATGTCATCTCATATATCTAAACAAATTTCACATACATGTATCAACTGATTGTTAAAAATAAAGGTGTTCCTATCTTTCCAAAATTTCCAACAAGTTAACATGAACATGATGTTTCAACTAGGGTATTGGTTATTTATCTTCAAGTTGAAACTAATCCACACCTTGATAATGACCATGCCAACAATGATACAACTTATTTTGATGTGAATTACATATAAAGCTCTAAGTTAGGGATGAAATCACTCACCTATGACTAACTAGATGACCAAAGGGAAATAAAAGAAGTAGGTGACTCAATGTTTGAAATTGTCCACAATAAAAAATCATTCCAAGTTGGATATTAACCAATTGGAACCAACACCAACGTCTTCAAATAAGACAAAAAGAGGAAATTAGGGTATTGAAGAGAGAATTAGGATTTCTATGTGAGGTGAGGATTAACATTAGACACATGCATAGAGAAGAGGATAAGATATATGAAAGAACATGTGTCAAAAAACTTACACAAGAAATTCGTGTAATTCGGTTCAAAATCAAGCTCTTAACTTGATTGAAGAAATTCTTCAAAGATTCTCCTAAAATCTCTTTTTTTTTCCAAAATCATCACTCAAACTTATATCATATATTAGATATCTCTTAGGTCATAATTAAGACTTACATACTCAAAAACATGTTTGGTTAAATTGCATGCAACCTACTTATAAACTTGTAGTCGATTGGGTTCTTATTCGGCTTATTGCACCTTTAGTTGGATGACTAACATGGTCTAGTCTGATACACATTTTGTTGAAGTTGACACCCAAATCTTCAAGCTTACTTGCATTCCTACCTTACTTGATCTGACTTACTAGTACTCCATCGACGAAGGCCTATAGTAGGCACTTGATCAGTTGAATTTATTTGATCATTACTAGTGGCTGACCATGTTAGTTAGTTGAATAACTCCTTAGTCATATTACTACATTTGGATCAACATTGGATCCCATAACACCCTTTCTATCAGTAGTATAGCCCTACTATTAATATAGTTGGTTGCCTAATAGACCATTATGCCAATTAAGGTCTAGACTTAGCCTCAAATTGCACGACTTTCTTTAGTGAGATTGGTTTATGCTAAGCCTAGACTAAGGTCTAAATGCTACCAAATGGGTCCTCATTCCTTCGTGTACTAGGCCAATTTTGTTAGATATGTATTTGAATTGACATGAACCCTTGAAAATTTATTTCCATTAAAATGATGGTTTCATTCAATAAAACCCAACCTTAGCAAAAGTGATTGTAAATAACATGAGTCTTAAGCATCTTAAGTACTAATTTTATAGAATTCAACCTTTAATATGTAATAGAAGAATTTACACACTAATTTTAGATAAGTACTTAACTAATGATCTTGAGAGAGAGAAGACAATCATATCTACTAATATGCTCTCAATATTAAAATAAAAAGAATTTTTAAACCGGTTTTTTTTTGGATGACAAAACGACCATCATATCCAATCAATTCAACAAGTATTTGTATCTAACTACATTGATTTAAATGGCATAAATGGACATTTGTGAGGTTATTGTTATTTTAGTAGATGGAGTTTCACACTTACAAAGAAAGAAACACTTCATTGAACCTCTTTTCTTGAAGGTTGACTGAGTATTGAACTTTTTCAAACATTTTGGTTTATAGCATTACTATACCGATGATTAAAATTTATGGAAGGGGTAGTGTTGAAACTTGAAAAGAGTGATTCTAAAATTCTCTTGATATGGCATCATATGTGATAAAAATAAGATTCACCAGTTCTCCATAATATGGGGGTATATTTTGTTTCCTTCTCTAGATGTCTATAAAAATTGGCCATTCTCCTATCAACACTCTTAAGAATAGAGAGGGAAATCATGTTTGGAAATATGGCTACAAATAGTCAGTGGAAACAAAATTTTTATCTACCATATTTCCTTTTAACATACAATTGAGTCAATAATAATGTAATGGAATGATGGTTTCTGACGTCATACCTGGTCCTAGAGCAAGTCCACTGACAATTTCCTCACTGCAGTGTGTGTCTTTTCTTCAAGTCACAACATGCTTCTTCTTTAGGCACCACTTGAGTAGTCGTCAATAGTAGCCTCCTGGTGCAACACCATAGACGAAGGTTGATGGTGTCCTTATAGAGAGAAAAACTCCTTGCCTCTAAAGTAGTCCACACAAACCATCGGGAGATCATTCCATTCTAGAAGAATAGACAAGGAGTTGTCCCTTCTTGTCTGTGTACTAGAACCAACTTGATCTCGCATAATTGTTTTCCCTTGCTATCCCTCCCTTTATTGGGTAGGACTTACTCGGGTTCTATTGGTTACTACAACTAGAGAAGACAATAATTGTTAAAGATAGTCAGTGTGTCTGAGAAGCCCCCAATACCCCTCTATTCATAGAGGGTTATGGTTAAGGTTCCCAGTCTAAGTGGGAGTGGAAGGGGAAGGAATTTCATGAATTTTCACATCCTGTGAGTAGTGAAATGATTCGTTTATAGGTGAACCGATCAGTTGGTATGTGAGCCGGTCGGTTCAACCTTTGAACTAGCCATTTTATCATGTTTCCCAATCACAATTGTATTGACAATTAATATCTGATTAATGCACAACATGACATCAACACTAATCCTGGATGCAATTGAATTGATCAATGAATTGGGTAGTTCATCATATGAACCATTCATTTGGTACCTTGAGTTGATAGGTTCACTAGTGAAACAGCCGGTTCAACCATAGTTCAACCATATTCATGCAATTTCAATCAACCAAACACTCCAACCGATCATTTCAACTCTTGAACAGGTTGGTTTAGAGTCTAGTCAGTTAATTGTTGTTTAAATCAAATACCTAAACACTTTAGTAATCAAGTTAAACATCATTTATAAATAAACTCCTATTCTAAGTATATCCTATGTGTGTGACCCTATAGGTTCCAAGTTACATTGGTAGTGGATGTTAATAATTAATTTATGATGTCACAAGCAATGAGAGGTATCTAGCAACACATCATTGCCATCCAAGTAATTTGGAAAGTTGGAGATCAACTTCAACCTAGAATATGTGATTGGTGTTATAGTGTTTGCATAGTTCCTTTGTCACTGAAATCGAGATTGAACTCGAGGCATAGAATTTTCATCCTTTTCAACATTCTAGTTAGTATTCCTTGAAGTAGAGAAGATAGTCTGAGATATATGTAAGCTCAATATCACATATTGACTCACATGAGCATGGACATATAGTCTGAGATATATGTAAGCTCAATCTCACTTATCAAGTATCTAGGATATCATACTCCTGTAGGAGGGATAGATCTCATCTACATCACTCACAATCATTCCCATGTGTCATAGTGCATCTGATCATCACCTTTATGGCAACCCTTATTCAAGGTCACGGTGGATTATGTCTAAGTACACCAAATGACATGTGATGAGTGTAGTAATTTTAGGTCTAAGAACCACAATCACCACTAACACTATGAGAGATGATTCTGACTACCATGTAATGGTTTCCATGTGTCACCCTCATGGTGGGTCGATCTAATACACTATTCTCTTACAAGTATCTATGTGTTTGGTTTGATATCACATATCATGATTGATGAGATTCTATAATCAAGCAACACACACTGTCATATGTGTTGTTGTTGTCGATTAACCTTCCACAATAATGACTGACTAGGGAAATAATAAGAATGTATACTCATAAAATCTATATGATCTCATTGTTTAGGTCATCAATCCAAAGACATACATCATTGAGTAATACCATTATCTAGATATTTGTTATGTTACATCATTAGCTCATAAATGAATAAAATAAAACAAATTGGAAGATAACCTTTATTATTTATCAAATCATTTACAAGATATGATATTACAATCATCATATGATTTTATCTGAGGGCATATACATCAATAGACTCCTTCTTGCACTTAGAGACAACCACCCATGAACCTAATCCCAAGTGATCTAACATGACCATCATGCTTCTGCTGTGAAAGTGCTTTTGTCAAGAGGTCATTGACATTTCTTTCAGTTGGTACTCTACAAATCTTCACATTTTCTCACTATATGATTTCTCATATGAGATGGAATCACCTTTGTATATGATTACAATGCTGATGTGATATGGGTTCCTTAGCTTGTGAAATAGCTCCATTGTTGTCACAATATAGCTTAGTTGCATCGCTAATGCTTGGAACCACCCCAAGTTCTGAGAAGAACTTCTTGATCCAGACAACCTCCTTTGCTACATTGTATGCATCAATGTATTCAACCTCTATTGTAGAATCTGCAACCTTCTCTTGCTTGGAACTTTTCTAGCTTACGACTCTGTTGTTGAGGCAAAACAAAAATCTTAATTGTGATTGATAATTATCTTTGTCAATTTGGAAGCTTGCATCGGTGTAACCTTTTACCACCAACTCTTCCTCTCCGTCATAGACAAGGAACTGATCCTTAGTTATTCTCAAGTACTTAAGGTTGCTCTTCACGGATGTCTAGCAAAGATCACATGGATATGACTGATATCTACTTGTCATGCTCAAGGAATATGAAACATTGGGGTGACTACATAAGATTATGTATATGTGATGGAGCTAGAACTTACACCAAAAGATTACTCTTCCAATGGAAGTCCTAATATGCACCAAAAACCCTAGGGAGTTGATGTTCTCTCTAGGTTTACCTACAACTGGTTCTAGATAAATGCTCCAACCCCACAAGAGTGTGGAAGCCTTATCATAGTACAGATTTAGGATCGAACCCAAAGGACAACGTTAAGAATTTGAGTGTCTTTTTCTTGTTTCGTATCGATCTAAGTTAATCATCTAAGACCACAAGTTTGATTTGAGTTATTTAACCTAAAACATGCAAAAGTAAAGGCAAGAATAAAAACTAGTTTAAGGATTAAAAACTAGGATTAGCAGATGATGATGGATCACTGGGGTGATGCGGGTATTCACCACCACTACACATGAATTGTACTTGTACCAAACGTAGCAAGACTTGTAAGCAGGACACATGGATGTTGTACAATACCGATGTCTTATAGGACAAGAGTAATGCATACATCCTTCACGGGTTGAGTAACTCTCATCCGGTACGTATCTACATGTTAGTGAAGATATGTAGTCTCCGAAGAGAAAATCTTACTCAACCTCGTGAAACGTGCATCGGAAAACTAACAAGCGAGCGATGATTACCAAGTCGATTAGTATCCTTATAGACTATCCCTCTTTCGAGGATATAGCTACGAGAAATGTGAGAGTGTTGCAACGTCAGCCATTCTCGAACGAATGGTCAAGTACTTTGCACCACTCTCTCCTCATAGTGTGTTCCTCGACCTGTCAAGGTCGCACTTTTGTACGTCAACTGATTCCATTTCATAGTACAAAAGTACAACGATGGAGGTGAGTTTACTCCACTCTTTAGAAAGCGTTCCTAGATACCGAAACGGGTGCGCGGTGGATACACGCACCAGAAACCAAAACTAAATCGGTATTCGAGTCTCAAGAGCGGTCGTAGACAAACCACGATGAAAGACAATAGATGCATACAAGAACGCGGCCAACATTCAAGCATGTATGAAACGATTTAGTATTGAAACAAAATGATAACATCTTTTTAGTACAAGATACAAAACATGGGCAGCGGGGCTAGTCCCCGCACCCCAGTGGATGGAACTACTCGCTCCTCATAGAGGGAGCAACAAAGAAAGAGAAGAGAGAGAAAGAAATCATCGTCGGAGCAGAAGAGTAGATCTGTGATAGCCCGGTGTAGATCGTCGCAGTCTCTAGGACTGCTCCGTCGTGGTCAATGTCGTCCGTTTCTCCGCCTCGATCTTTGGGTCAACCTCGGATCTGGACTCAGGATGGGATTCTGAGGCTGTGGGTGAAGTTTGGTCGGAAACGGTGCTCGGGCAATCTGGAAGCGTTCCGGCCTGGTCCCAGTCCGGCAGCCTTGGGCCGTAGTGAGATAGATGCCCAAGACCATGCCTCTACCCTTCTATTTATAGGCTTGGCATGTGTCTTAGACGGATTGGATTTGTTCTGCAAATTACCCAAATTATCATGGCTTTAGCTTTCGGTTCCCTTTTCTCACAGTTTTAGTGCTTGCGGTCCTCCTCTCGGTCTTGAGACCGAGAGGGTCTTCACACGGTCTCAGGCTTCAGTCTCTTGTGGTCTTCCATTCTCGCGGTCTTTGGGATCGTGAGGCCTCTCGCGGTCTTGAGACCGTGAGGGTTCTCGCGGTCTTTGGGATCGTGAGGCCTCTCGCGGTCTTGAGACCGTGAGGGTTCTCGCGGTCTTTGGGATCGTGAGGCCTCTCGCGGTCTTGAGACTGTGAGGGCTCACGTGGTCTAGAGACCGTGAGAGGAGTTGTGGAGGCAAGACCGAATGGCTGAATGAAGATGGGCCGTTAATTCGTGATCTGATGGTATTAGATGCTCACGGTTTCGAGACCGGGAGAGAGAACCGAATGGTGGTCAAGACCGAATGAGGTCAAGACCGAATGGATTCGGGACCGAAATGATGAAACCGAATGGATCGAGACCGAATGGAGTCAAGACCGAATGGTGGTCAAAACTGAATGAGGTCAAGACTGAATGCATTCGGGACCGAATGGATGAAACAGAACTATTGGATCTCGATCGGATGGTTGAGAGTGATCTGCAGAGAAGAAGAAAAGTGAGTAAGGGAGGATAAGATCAAATAAACTGAAAACTGGGGTAATTAGAACTAGTAAATCATTATTTACATGAAACTGAAGAGATACTTAAAGTAAACCAAAACAATGGTAGATCAGTCAAAATGAGACACAAAATCCCTAGAATTGGCGATAGAGAGGATGAATCTGGGGGATTCATCACCACACCGAACTTAAGTGTTGCTCGTCCCGAGGAACGGAAAAGCCTAAGATGGTTACCAAAATTCTCGTTCTTCTCGTAATTACCTCACCTTCGTGCAAATGTCACGATTTTTCACGAAAATGAGAAAACAAAAAGAGGCGAAACAAAATTAGGGCAAAAACGTCAAAAATCCTTTGAATTGGTGACTGAGGATGAATCTTGGAGGATTCGTTACCACACCGAACTTAAGCGTTGCTCGTCCCGTGAAACGGAAAACTTAAAACAGTCTCCAATGAAATCGTTCATCTCGTGATTGCCTCATCCTATTGTCATATCGTAATTTTGTTCCTGGCTTAGATCGATACAACATCAAAGCTTCCTTATATCACGGAATACATCTTATGATATCCTCATTTCTGAGTTCACTTAGCGGAAGTACTTCCTTCTCACTTTCTGTTGTATCGGTCATGCTAAAGAGTTTTATGAGATTTTGAACAGACCCACAGAATGAACAATATGCATATGATCTGTCACTAGTGTTGAAAAAGGAGAGAATGGGGGTATGATCAAGAGATAAGAGTCCCTCCTCTGATTGGATCAAAACTCTTATAATTAATTGACTCATCGAGATACTTTGAATGATTTATGCACAACTATGGTTGGCTTAGCCTTACACCCGATTTTTTTTTCTTTTTTTTTCTTTTTCTAAAGGTAACTCAGAAGTGTGTGTAGGTTGGCTTAAGGCTTTTGGCTATTTTACCTCTTTGAGGGGAGGTAAGGGGTTATTTTTGGATCCTTAGGATCTCACTACCGGTCACGACACATCTGCCTTCATGAGGGAAGCTAATGTACCGGCCGGGCAAGACCTTTATCGGTAATCCTTATTCAGGGCATAACTCTCATGTTTTTATTCACACTCTGGCTTTTATTCATTCTCACCTGGCTTAGGACAAAGGGTATTTTTGGATTTTTGCATATTTGGGCTGCCAGGCCTTTTTTTTTGGAATCGGGGTAGATTTTTTGCCAACCTCGGTATGTGCACAATCATCATTGTATACTCGTTGAAGCAAAATGAGAAGGTGGTACGCCCCTGTTATGTATTGAGGGGTATGGAAGAAGCAGTAGTGGAAAAAGAGGTGTTGTGTACCACACCGAACTTAGAGTTTTGCAGAGGTGTGGTTTACCACACCGAACTTAAAGTTCGGCAATGTTCTAGTTTTCACTAGAAAGGAGTGTGGCGTGCCACACCGAACTTAAAACTTTGGCATGGTTAATGAACAGAGGGGTATGAAAATGAAGGAAGAAGTGTAGAAGAGAGTTCAGATCATGATGCAGTTTGCTTAGCGATTCCATGCGACGGGTCTCTATTCTCCATCAAACTCTGCTCCAAAAGAGACATGATGAAACATCAAATGAGAAATTCATACAACAGATCCATTAATCAGATAAATGCGTGATGTATTTGATCTATCTCATCTTTATTGAAGTGTATCATCTTTTCCTGTTTGAGATATAACATTAGGATTCATAGACAAATCAAAATGAAAAACACGCATTGGCTAGTTTTATTCTTTTCCAAGAAATTTGCAACGCAAAAGAGGTGATGATCACAGATTCGCAAAACAAAAGCTGACTAGATAAAGGCTTTATTTTTAGAAAACTAACAAAAAGGTGGAAAAAAATATGAAAAAGAAGCTAGAATGGAAAAGCAGGAAGCAATAAAGATAGAGGGTGGAGTGAAAGTCATACCACCCGCCCTCCACCTCGAACTTATGAATTTGACCATTTCTGAGCAAATACCAGGTTCAAGATGGAGGGGAAGGGTTGAGCAGTGTTAACCAGGCGGTCCTCGTAGTTGGAAGAAGGTCCGACAAAGATATCTCGTGATGGCTGGTGCTGAGAACGAGGAAGTGGTCTGAACAACTTGTTGGCTGGGAAGTTGTGGCAACTTGAACGAGTCTTCTGGATGACTTGGATGCACATCACTTTCACTTCGTTGTCCATCCAGAAGAATCCAGAGACCTTCCCCCATCAGTGAGGGATGTGGAACATAGGCAGTCGAAACTGGAGGACTATGCGAGAAATCAAGGTTATGCCCACTTGTGCCCTCCAGTTGTGGCTCACCCTCGAAGTTCAAAGTAAAACTACTTTCTTCAAAATCTAGGGCAGTTGATTGAGGGTCGGCCACTTGAACTTCCTCCTGTCTAGGATCAGGTGGTGGATCCGGTTCCGGCTTCATTTCGTCACCTAGCTTTTCTTGTGTGGGATATGGTAGCCAGGACGACTTTTCTTCATCAGAGGAGTTATTTTGAGAAGTATCAACATCTTTATCAATGTTGAAATTGGTAAGAGTGTCGTTCTTCTTTTCAAAGTTTTGTTCAGGATTTTCCTCGTAGAACATCCTTAGTTCATCCAAGTAACTAGAAGAGGATTTGACTGGTAAAACGAACTCTTGCTCGGGTAAGGAAATCATGGGATCCTGAGATAGGAGTTCCAGTGATGTTTCTTCATGAGAGGGATTAGTCCCTGACATATCATTTTGAGGGCTAAAATCCCTTGATGAACCCATTTCTTCAATATTGGGACTGATATATTATTGTTCCAATTCTTCTTCATAACACTCCTCCAGTTCAATTAAGTGCTTGGGAAGAGTTTCTATAGGAGGAATGGAATCTAGCTCAGGTAATGGACACATCTCAGTTTCTTGAATATCAGGAGGGGCTTCTTCAGAGGGGTGTGTGACTATAGAGGGATAGGTTTGCGACTTGTTGTCTTCCCAAGGGACATTACAAGAGTTCACAGTAAAACTGTAGTCCGTTCTAAAGTCAAGAGATGGCCCATGTTCCTCTTCATATTGCACTATTGTCTCATTCAAGTGACTAGAAGAAGATTCAATAGAAAGATCATGCTCTTGTTCGAGGACTGACTTTGTCTGGACTTCTTGTAGTGGCGGTAACTCTGGTAACATCATCTCATGAAATGGATTGGTCGTAGATTCGTCATCATGAAATTCAGCATCTCCCCATGATTTTTCTTCATCATCATCAGGGTCAGTGAGAGTAATGTGGTCCGTCCCTGAATCAAGATCTTGATCAGTCCCATCCTCGAGGTTTGTTTCTAGATCGACCGAATGGTCAGAGATTTCTTCATAAGGCCAAATCGGATCCTGCTCCAGCAATGGAGTCATTTGAGTCTCTTGCGTAAAAGATGTCTCCTCATCTGAATCAGTCTCATATTCATCTATGTCTGACTGTGAAGGAGTATAGGGTTCTTGTAGCGTAGACCTTTCTTTATTGGAATTCAATGACAAGATGGTTGCAGTCGAAGAATATTTGTCATATAAGGAGTCGATCATTGCTGATTGCCCCTCAATCTGTATGGTTGGATCAGGGTCTATGGGAGAAGATGGCCAGACACCTAAATTTATCCCCAGTTTATCTTCCAATTGTAGAAAATCTTCAGATTGAGTGCTCATTCTTTCATCTAAGAGCATAGTGCATTTTTCATTATCCGAGTCAGACATTGGCTCAGAAAACGATTCTTTTTCTTGCGATGTTGCGAAGGGGTCATCCTTGAATTCAGTCATTAACTCAGAGGGTGATTCCCCATTTTGCACCGATGCATGCTGATCATTGGAAGGCACCTCCCACATGATATCGTAATCATCATCGTAATCTACATATGGACCAGGGATGAGCTTAGTTGAATTTTGTGGCTGTTCTACATGTTGCTCAGGAGCGTTGACAAGTTGCGTAAGTTGATTAAGGTAGGCTATCAACTTCTTGGTCGCGGCTGTCTGATCCGCTAGTTGTTGAGCCACTGATAACTGTAAAGCTCGTAGTTCTTCCATCGATGTGTGTGGATCTTCATGAAAAGGCTCTTTACCGCACCTGTTGAGTTGAGCACGATAATAGCCTTCCTCATCATAGTATTGATTTGCGTTGTTTTCCAGGATCCTTCCTACATTGCAGTCCACACCTTGAAAACCACCATAGTTAGGTTTTTCATAGTAGCCTCCAGGGTGATATGAACTATAGCTTGCATTATATCCATAGTTGCATGAAGATTCTGCTTTGAGTTTTCCAGCTATCTGATTCATGATTACTTGATGCAAGGCCATCATGTAGAGAGGATGAACGTTGAAACAGTTGATCGATGCATGAGAATAGTCGCCACAGAATTGACAACTATTGGTTGGTGGCACTGATTGCTTCATTTTGAAGATAATTGGTACCTGAAATCAAAGAAAGAGTTTATCAAGTTTGAACAACCACTTCAAATCCAAGATGATATGTGAGATTAAGTCCTTTACTTTTTAGGTTTTTGAAAAGAAAAAGAGAACCCTAGAGACCCCTAAATCGACACGAAATTTGAAAAAGACGATTCTTAAACCGTTGTCCCCGGCAACGACACCATTTTTTTGATGGAGCTAGAACTTACACCAAAAGATTACTCTTCCAATGGAAGTCCTAATATGCACCAAAAACCCTAGGGAGTTGATGTTCTCTCTAGGTTTACCTACAACTGGTGCTAGATAAATGCTCCAACCCCACAAGAGTGTGGAAGCCTTATCATAGTACAGATTTAGGATCGAACCCAAAGGACAACGTTAAGAATATGAGTGTCTTTTTCTTGTTTCGTATCGATCTAAGTTAATCATCTAAGACCAGAAGTTTGATTTGAGTTATTTAACCTAAAACATGCAAAAGTAAAGGCAAGAATAAAAACTAGTTTAAGGATTAAAAACTAAGATTAGCAGATGATGATGGATCACTGGGGTGATGCGGGTATTCACCACCACTACACATGAATTGTACTTGTACCAAACGTAGCAAGACTTGTAAGCAGGACACATGGATGTTGTACAATACCGATGTCTTATAGGACAAGAGTAATGCATACATCCTTCACGGGTTGAGTAACTCTCATCCGGTACGTATCTACGTGTCAGTGAAGATATGTAGTCTCCGAAGAGAAAATCTTACTCAACCTCGTGAAACGTGCATCAGAAAACTAACAAGCGAGCGATAATTACCAAGTCGATTAGTATCCTTATAGACTATCCCTCTTTCGAGGATATAGCTATGAGAAATGTGAGAGTGTTGCAACGTCATCCATTCCCGAACGAATGGTCAAGTACTTTGCACCACTCTCTCCTCAGAGTGTGTTCCTCGACCTGTCAAGGTCGCACTTTTGTACGTCAACTGATTCCATTTCATAGTACAAAAGTACAACGATGGAGGTGAGTTTACTCCACTCCTTAGAAAGCGTTCCTAGATACCGAAACGGGTGCGCGGTGGATACACGCACCAGAAACCAAAACTAAATCGGTATTCGAGTCTCAAGAGCGGTCGTAGACAAACCACGATGAAAGACAATAGATGCATACAAGAACGCGGCCAACATTCAAGCATGTATGAAACGATTTAGTATTGAAACGGAATGATAACATCTTTTTAGTACAAGATACAAAACACAGGCAGCGGGACTAGTCCCCGCACCCCAGTGGATGGAACTACTCGCTCCTCATAGAGGGAGAAACAAAGAAAGAGAAGAGAGAGAAAGAAAGCATCGTCGGAGCAGAAGAGTAGATCTGTGACAGCCCGGTGTAGATCGTCGCAGTCTCCGGGACTGCTCCGTCGTGGTCGATGTCGTCCGTTTCTCCGCCTCGATCTTCGGGTCAACCTCGGATCTGGACTCAGGATGGGATTCTGAGGCTGTGGGTGAAGTTTGGTCGGAAACGGTGCTCGGGCAATCTGGCAGCGTTCCGGCCTGGTCCCAGTCCGGCAGCCTTGGGCCGTAGTGAGATAGATGCCCAAGACCATGCCTCTACCCTTCTATTTATAGGCTTGGCATGTGTCTTGGACGGATTGGGTTTGTTCTGCAAATTACCCAAAATATCATGGCTTTAGCTTCCGGTTCCCTTTTCTCACGGTTTTAGTGCTTGCGGTCCTCCTCTCGGTCTTGAGACCGAGAGGGTCTTCACACGGTCTCAGGCTTCAGTCTCTTGTGGTCTTCCATTCTCGTGGTCTTTGGGATCGTGAGGCCTCTCGCGGTCTTGAGACCGTGAGGGTTCTCGTGGTCTTTGGGATCGTGAGGCCTCTCGCGGTCTTGAGACCGTGAGGGTTCTCACGGTCTTTGGGATCGTGAGGCCTCTCGCGGTCTTGAGACCGTGAGGGCTCACGTGGTCTAGAGACCGTGAGAGGAGTTGTGGAGGCAAGACCGAATGGCTGGATGAAGATGGGCCGTTAATTCGTGATCTGACGGTATTAGATGCTCACGGTTTCGAGACCGGGATAGAGAACCGAATGGTGGTCAAGACCGAATGAGGTCAAGACCGAATGGATTCGGGACCGAAAGGATGAAACCGAATGGATCGAGACTGAATGGAGTCAAGACCGAATGGTGGTCAAAACTGAATGAGGTCAAGACCGAATGCATTCGGGACCGAATGGATGAAACCGAACTGTTGGATCTCGATCGGATGGTTGAGAGTGATTTGCAGAGAAGAAGAAAAGTGAGTAAGGGAGGATAAGATCAAATAAACTGAAAACTGGGGTAATTAGAACTAGTAAAGCATTATTTACATGAAACTAAAGAGATACTTAAAGTAAACCAAAACAATGGTAGATCAGTCAAAATGAGACACAAAATCCCTAGAATTGGCGACATAGAGGATGAATCTGGGGGATTCATCAATATGATGGATCCAATTATAGATGCATATGGAGTCCTACTCATGTGTTCCCTTTCTTTACAAGAATTGGGGAATTAAGCTCTATAGATGGAAACTCCATGAGATATGGCCAAGTTTCCCCTTTGAGTCCTCCATGTTGAGCCTCTTCAACACTTTGTCAATGTATGTGCTCTGACTTAGTCCAAGAAGCCTTCTGGATCTATCTCTACAGATCTTGATTCCCAAGATGTATGGTGCTTTACCTAAGTACTTCATAGAGAATGTATTTCCAAGCTAGGTCTTTACCTTCTGTAAAGTAGGGATGTCATTACCCATCAATAATGTGTCTTCTACATACAATATGAGGAATACAATCATTCTCCCACTAACCTTCTTGTACACACAAGGTTCATCTTCATTTTGACTAAAGTCAAACTCTTTGACTGTTTTGTCAATTCAAAGATTACATCTTCGAGATGCTTGCTTCAATACATAGATTGACCTTTGTAGCTTACAAACATTATTTGCATCCTCTAGATTTATAAAACCCTCAGGTTGTGTCATATACACATCATCAAGAAGATTCACATTGATAAATGCAGTTTTAACATCCATGTGCTAAATCTCATAGTCATGATAAGATGCAACGACAAGCATGATCTTGATGGACTTAACCATGGAAACTAGAGAAAAGATTTTGTCATAGTCAATGCCTTGAAGTTGTTTGAAACCCTTTGAAACCAATCTTCCCTTATAGGTTTGTAATTTACCATCTATGTCGGTCTTCTTCTTGAAGACCCATTTGTACCCTCTGGGTTTTACCCCTTCAGGTGGATCCACCAAGGTCCATACCTTTTTGGTGTACATGGATTCCATCTGAGATCTCATGGCTTTAAACCATTTATCAGACTCTGGTCCCTTAGTATGTTCTAGATAGGTTATTGGCTCATCATATATGACCAACTCACCTCCTTATTCAGTTACAAGATAACCAAATCTTTCAAGTACAAGGTGTGTCCTACTAGATCTATGAGATTCCTATGTTACTCGAGGAATTTGAGATTCAAAAACAATTTAGTGAGTCTTCTTGTTCCTCCTGTACCTCTTTAGGTTCAATGTTCTCTTTTTGATCTAAAACCTCTTTGAGTCTTACTTTCCTCCCACGACTTCCTTGTGAAATAAATTCCTTTCTAAGAATGCAACATCTTTGGCAACAAACACTTTATTCTCATTTGGGTTATACAAGTAGTGTCCCTTGGTTTCTTTGGGGTATCCAAGAAAATAACATTTATCAGATCTAGGGCCAAGCTTTTCAGGAAACATTTTCCTCACATAAGGTTCACATCCTTAAATCCTCATAAAATACATTTTAAGATGTTTCCCAATCCATATCTCATATGGTGTCTTTTGAACGGATTTAGATGATAAACAATTTAGTGTAAATGTGGAGGTTTCAAGATTATAACCCCAGAAGTTACTCAAAAGTTCAGATGAACTCATCATTGAATGCACCATATCAAGAAATGTGTGATTAATTCTTTCTAATACACCATTGTGTTGAGGTGTTCCAGGTGGAGTCCATTGTGATATGATACCTCAGTCTCTCAAAAAGTCATCAAACTCTTAGCTTAAATATTCTCCACCTCGATCAAAATGAAGTACCTTAATACTTTTTCCATGTTGGTTTTGTATTTCATTCATGAACTCTTCAAGAGTTTTTTATTTATCTTTCATCAGGTAAACATAACCATACCTACTGAAGTCATCAATAAAGGTAATGAAGTATTGATAACGTCCTCTAACATTTGTTCTGAAAGGGTCACATTCATCATTATGTAGGAGTCCTAATAGATCACTAGCCCTCTCTTAGTCATATTTCCCAATAAACAAGACTCACATGTATCTATTGCTTTGAAATCAAAAGAGTCTAGATAACCATCCTTATGGAGTCTAGATATGTGATTCTTATTTATGTGCCCTAGACGACAATGCCAATGATATGTCTTGTTTGAGTTCTCGAGTTTGATTCTTTTGGTATTTATGTTATAAACATGTGCCTTTAGATCCAAAAAATAAATACCATAAGACATTGGGGCACTGCCATAAAATATCTCATATTTTGTAATAGAACACTGACCATTCTTAATGTGAAATTCATATCTATCATTGTCCATACAAGATACATGAATGATTTTTCTATTTATAGCATAATAGCAGCTCATTAAGTCTATTAAAAGCCTTATGGGAAGAGATAAATTATAGGTTCCAACTGCGATTGCAACAACTCTTGCTCCACTTGCGACTTGCAGTTCAAACTTTCCCTTTCTTAAAGACTTACTACTTTTTAGATCCTACATATTCAAACATATGTGAGATCCACATCTCATATCTAGTACCCATGATGAAGAAGTCGATAAAGTTATCTCAATAACATATATACCCTGATGTGGAGATCTTCATCTCCATCTTCGTCTTCCTAAATACCTTTAATACAAAGGATATATTCATCTTGCATTCTTCTTTCTCCTTATCTTGAGTGTTGAAGATCTGGATTTATCCTTAGACTAAAAACTCTTCATGGCCTTGATTTCATCCTTGAACTTCATCTCACTGATCACTATCACAGATTTTCCTTATTCACTCTTTCTTTGCATTTATTAGCATGCCAAGAAAATATGACAGTGGTCTGGCCATATTATTCTAGTGGTAACACTCGATAAAATGGCTATACGATTCAAGAAATGATTGTATAATAATATCCATGGACAACTCTTGGCTCAAAGAGAATCCTAGTTCTTCTACATGTTCCACATGCCCAATCGTATTGATCACGTGGGTCACTACTATTTCTACTTCTATCATCTTACACAGAAAGAGCTCTTTTGAGACCGTGTACCTTTCTTTCTTTGTATGATTATGGTTCACATTCTTAAGATATGTTACTGCCTCAAGGATCCCCATGTTTTCACACTTCTCATGCAACTCATAGTTCATGTAGCTAAGCATAATATTCTTTATGTCTAAGGCATCATTGGCATGCTTCCACTAAGCATCCACTTCAGCCCTATGTGCATTAGTAGTAGTTATTTTTGACACTAGTGTTTCTAGGACATAGAGATTATGCTCATCGTTGAGAACCCTTCTCAAAATATAAAACCAATCATGGAAATTTGTCCTGTTAAGTTTGTCCTTCTTCAAGATTGACCATAATGATGATTTGTAAGCCATCTATTTCTATAAGAAAAATTTTGCAATTTCTAAAACACTTTTTATTTGATTTGATTTGAATAAAATGTGACTATATTTAATTATGACTTTAAGTAATTATCACTCCCACTATTTTGTTCAAATTGATAGCCCTCTCATAGAAATTCGGACGATTACAACATACAACTTTCTAGTGAAATAAGATCCATATTTCATCAAATCATGAGTCACCTTTGGTTGATCACCCTCACCCACAACTTAACTATTTAGGTAGGCTACATATTCCAATTGCATCTAAAATGCAACTCTTAGATAGACGATGTGCATAACTCTTTGTTACAATCCATCTCTATGCTTCTAGGTACTTAATCTCATTAAGATCACCTAGTTAAGTATGACCCAAAAGACAACACGATAGAACATGTACCCTACTTTGGTAGATTTACACATCTACCATCACACTTCCATGATATAGATGACACACAAGTCATTGGCATAACCTATGCTTGGTTGATCGAGCTTTTCATGTGTGCTTCTTATGGAAAGCATCTTAGGCTTAATATTTATTGAGGGATTTGTAATTATATATCTATATATATATTCACCACATAGTATAGTACATATCATATACATTCTATATCCCACAAATGTAAACATGCAATAAAACATAAATGATGGTTATGGCCATTCTATTGTAATTCCTTGGAGCCACAAGGAATTACCACCTACTAGGGTCTACATCACATGCAGAAACATGTTTTTGATGAAGATATATACTTGAACCAGTCTGGGTCGATCCTTTAACCCTTAAACTGATCGACTTGCCTCCTAGATGGTTGGTTGGTTGTCTCCCAAGCTGACTGGTCTTCAGTCCACCATCCTCTAGATCATGTTGATCGGTTGGGTCACTAGTTGATCCGTTTGGATCCTCATGTCATCAGTCCTCCTCAGTACTCCAGTTGATCGACTTTTTTGGTGCAGAGCTTCTTCTTCATTGTCACAAGAAATTAAAATTATGCTATTTAACATATTACAAAGTAATAGGGAAAACCTCAAGTTACATTTGAGGGGACCATAGGAAGAAGAGAATAACACTTTTACATTTGGAATAGAAGATGATGATCAGTATGTAAACCAAGATATAAATAGGAACAAACAACTACAACCACAATGTAGAAATGTTATGATTATTGGACATAACCATGCTTCACATCCACCATCAAAACCAACTTTTAGGGCGATGCATGTAAATCATTTTCAATTTTTGCATCGTCTGCAATAAATAAATGATGAAATAAAAAATCCCATAATATCCATTAATCCCAAAGCATAGTAAATTGACCTGGCACTGATACCACTATTAGGAAATATGGCTACAAATATGCAGTGGAAATAAAATTTTTATCTGCCATATTCCCTTTTAACAGATGATCATTTCAATAACTATGTAATAGAAAGGATGGTTTGTGGGGTCATACCTAGTCCTAGAGCAAGTCAACTGACAATTCCCTCATTGTAGTGTGTGTCTTTTCTTCAAGTCACGACAACCTTCTTCTTCAAGAAGCACTTCACCAGTTGTCAGCAATGGCCTCCTAGTGCAACACCACAAACAGAGGTTGACAACATCCTCCTAGGAAGAAAAACTCCTCCCTCTAGAGTAGTCCACATGGACCACCAATAACTTATGTCATTCTAGAATAATAGATAATAAGGATTTATACCTTCTCATTGGTGTACTAGCATGAACTTACTCTCCCACAATTTTTCTACCTTCATATCCATCTCTTTATTGGGTAGGACTTGGTCAGGTTCTCTTGGTGACCAAAACTAAAGAAGAGAACAATTGTAAGAGCTAATTGATGTGTCTGAGGATGCCCCAATACCCCTCTATTACAAGTGTATCCTATGTGTGTGACCCTATAGGTTCCAAGTTAGTTGGAAGTGAATGTCCATAACTAATTTATGACATTACAAGTAATGATCGGTATCTAGTAACACATCATTTCTGCCCAAGTAATTCGAAAAGTTGGAGAGCAACTTCAACCTACAACTTGTGATTGGTGTTATAGTGTTTGCATAGTTCCTTTGCCACAAATATCCAGATTGAACTCATGGATTCATCATCCCCTTCAACGTTTAATCCATGTTCCTTGAACTAGAGCAGATTGTATGAGATATGTGTAAGCTCCATATCACATATTGACTCACATGAACTCGGCCATGCATTTCTTAGTCTCACTTATCATGTGGCCATGATATCATACTTCTATAGAAAGGACAAATCCCATCTACATCACTCATAGATTTTCCCATCTGCCACAGAGGATCCGATCATCTCCTTTATGGAAAACCTTATTCAAGGTCACAGTTGGTTGATGTCAAAGTACACCAAATGACATGTGACGATTGTAGTGATTTCAGGTCTAAGAACCACAATCACCAATAACACTACAAGAGATGATTCAGACTACCATGTAATGGTTTCCATGTTTCATTCTCATGGTGGGTCTGTTTTATACATTGTTTTCTATCAAGTAATCATGTGTTTGGTTTGATATCACATATCATGACTGATGGTATTCTATCATCAACCAACACACACTCTAGTCTTGTGTGCTATTGCTATCAATTAACCTTCCACAATAAGAAATGACCAGGGACATAACAAGAATGTATACTCTTGACACCCGTATAATCTTATTGTCCAGGTCATCATCTCAAAGATATACATCATTTAGTAATATCATTCTCTAGACATTTATTATGTTATTCATTATCTTACAACTGAATAAAACAAAACACATTAGAATATTTGTTTTATTATTTATTAAATAATTTACAAGATATGTTATTACAATAATTATATGATTTTCTCTGAGGTCATACACACCAACAAACTACACATGTCGCCAAAGTGTGAAGGGGAATAGTTGATAGGACTGATTTGATTAGAGTGATCCTCTCTATGAAGGATAAATGCTTACCATCCCATGATATGAGGTTCCTTGTGATTCTCTCAAACTGTCTGTCATAGTGTTATATAATGATTCTTACCAGGATCAATTGGACTCCTAGGTATTGCATTAGTTTCACTCTACTTCACATCCCCATGTTTCTGATACCACTCTAGACCTCTCTTGTGAAGAATTCCCTAAGATAATGGTGGATTTTTTTTCTATTGACATGTTGCCCTACAAATATTACGTAGGCTTTAAGAAGCTCTTCCACACCTTGTAGGGTTTATCGTTTTAAGGTTTAGAAAGAAGATGAGGTCATTTGCAAACATGAGATAAGGGGGACATATTCCATTTCCTCTGGTTCTAAATCTCTCTAGTCTGTTATTCTTCTCATTTTATGTGCATCCCTATGAATTCTTAGTCAAGAATGAATAACATGAGTGAGATGGGCCCCCAATATCAGTCCACTTCCTATAGGAAACAAACCACCCACTCGACCATTAATCGTGATGGAGAACCATGCTACTCCTACCAAGTTCATAATGCATCAGATGACACATATCGAGAACCCATGGGAACCAATAGCTTATTTTGAAAGGTCCATTGCACTCGGTTGAACATTTTGGACATGTTTACCTTGTTGAAAATGTTCTCCTATTATAAGTTACCTATGTTGAGGTCATTCATGAGATTTTGGGCCAGCCTGATGTTGTTTCCTATGTGTCTAATCTTGGATGAAGGAAAATTGTTCTAATGGTATCATTCTAGGTAGATATTTAGTCAAACTAGATAGGATAACCCTAGATGTGACACATAGGCATACATTTCCAAAGCTAATAGGGCCAAATGTAGTAATTTTAGTTATTTTCTTGGTATTCAGGATAAGAACCAAGCATATGTGTAACAAACTCACCCTTCATCATCCCCAAATTAAGTAAAGACCTTAAAGTTGAGAGTCATTTCCTAAATTTCCCAAGATCCATATTTTAACAAATAACAAATAATATCCATTAATTCACAAATATTGTTTATAAGTTTTACAATGATGGTCCTCTAATGAATTACATAAATTTCCAACATCAGCTAATACATATTGATAAGAAGTATCTAACCAATCCTCCTTTACTTAGCTTTGTTGACTTCAGTGGATTTCATCTTGTTCATCATGTCTTGATATCTTCATATATTGCATATACCTACAGTGGCATGAAACAAAACGTTGATCAGTATATTGCTATAATGTGTACATGGGTGCATGCAAAAGTGTGCAACTATTATAAACACATATATTCAATCAATTACTTGCAACTAAGAACTGTCATTTTCATCTCATATTCTAACCACACTTGATATGCTATCTCGTGCATGAGAACTGTCTGATCCTAGCTCATCTGCATCACCCCTTGATGCCTATCATTGTAGGGTTTAGAATATGAGATCTTATCTTTTGTGATACTCATAGTCACATTATAATTGAACAGAATGTAAATAAACTGTAAAACATAAACACTCGATATTTTGAGTAGTAATAATCTTAGCCACATACCTCAATGTAGAACCATGCAGATCATGCTATATAAGTACTTTAAGCATATTATCCAATCACGCAAGTAAAGGTGAACCCAATCAATCAACATTTAATCTTCATGTACTTGTACTCTGAAGTGTCACCATCATGTTATTCAAATTAAACCCTACTTGGGTCCTACTCTAGGGTTTAGGGTTGTCTCAAGTTTGGATAAGGAATAAGGGCACAAAACCTAATTCCAACATACATAAAATATTATATGAAACCCAAATTATTAGATCCAACATATCCTTTCATTATGAACACTTAGATCATATTAAGTTCATTACGATTATCATGAGTTATAATCTTTGGTTTCTAAACCTAATTATGCATGTTAATGATTATCCACTTTAAAAACCTTAATTATTCATATTTATGATCAAGTTCATCTTGGATTATCTTTATATACAACAATATAAGATATTATCACAAAATAAACATTTCCCATGTATTTAACATCTTAATACTCAGATCTGGGGTTTTAATGTAGTATTAACTTATAAAACATGTATCTAAGGTACTTTTGGAATTCAATTGGGAATTAGACCATGTAACCAATTTTATTGGATTCCTTATATTTTCTGATCAAAAACATATATGCATATGCTATATCTGGATCTACTAATTAATTACTAGTGTTTTTGCAAGTTAATTCATTTTAGACCAGTTAAAGTTTGCCTTGTAGGAGGCTGACTGGATAAAGGAGGTGTGTCACGGGCAACGAGTGAACTAATTAGGTTGCGTCAACATGGTTACCCACACCTACGTACCTAGGTGGGAAAAAGAGGGTTAAAAGTTGGGAAAACCCCTTACCTCAACACAAGAGCTTGAGGGGTCAAATAGATCTTTTATACCAGATTGTCTTCATACTTGGCCCGCCTTAGCTCATGAGAAGATCTCTGGTTGAGCCAACCTTGACGTTGATGTCATGAGTTTGGTCCTTAGATAGCCAGGCGATTTTGCATGCCTCTCCGCCTCACCTTGTCGAACTCGTTGGCAGTGGTCAATTACTTGAAGGAAGTATGGTAAGAGGGAATGATGAAGGAATATCTCCTATATTGCATGAAGAAGAGGTGAGAGGGAAGGATAGAGATGGTATCAAATGGAGATTAGAGAACCAATTTTCGAGTCATATTAGATCTTGTATAGGATGTACCGATCTCAGAGATGGATTATATCCCTTATATAGGCATGGATATAAATGCTTGGGAATAGACCAAGTTGGAAAAATGGGGGAAAAGAATTATTGCTTTCCAAAGTAGGAAAAACTAGGGGTAGGTAGACTCAGAATCATCCCTCAAGTTTAGTGTGATGGTTTCTAGGAATTCACACCAATCAAGGTGAGAGAAAAGTGTGAAAGAAGAGGAAGGAAACATTATGCCTGTTTCTCGATATGGATGGAGGCTAGAGATGGCCTCTAGAACATAGATTTAGGGGATCCAAAGAAATCACATGGCATATATGAATGGGTTGAGCTCAATATTCCTAATTCGATTATATAGTGACATTTAATGCATTGCTCAATTACTCCCATCACTTTAGTAAAACTTAGTTAATTCATACCTCTCTCCTCCTATATCCAATCGATCCCAAATTTTGAAGGAAAACTTTTAATAACTTAATATAGGATTGGACATGATTGGATATTGAGGTGATCATTCTAAATTTCATTTTCTCTCTCTTCAAATAAGGAATATAATTTATTTATTACAAGTAGGTCTCTCTATTTTCACAATTTTATATACGATTCTAGGAACATCTTTTTGCTATGAAACTTGGAGGGAAACTCATAAATTCCTTTCCCAACCTATATCTCATTTGTGATATTAATTTGAATAACTTAAATACACAAAAAATTGTCTTCCAAGTATTTCTTTAAATCAATAATATTCTCACACAAAAAGTCCTTTTATCCCAAATTATAAAGTTCCCTTAGTTTTATTATCAAATTCAAATATACTAAAAAATCATACCAAGATATTCTTGTTTGATATCCCCAAAACTTGTGTTACCATATGGGATAAATAATTGATCCATTAATTATCTAAATCACAAATAAACTTAGAAACTTTAGGCAACTTGTCTATTATTCCATATTTCCATTTTCAAACAAACCATAAAGCCATTATCTCTTATTTACATACGAATCCCTTTTATTTCTTTAACTTTTGCCACAAGGACCTATTTGCAATGAAAATAGTCATGTGGGCCTCACTTGGGCCACGGGCTGCACCATGCCACATGAGGATGGCTTTATTACTCAATAATTTGTAATTAGGGAATTTATTTATCAAATCAAGTTTCATGTTTATACAATTCAAATTAAACAAATTTGAGGATATTACATTCTCCCCTCCTTAAAAGGAATTTGTCCCCAAAATTCACACTTGGTAAGGTTAAGGTGAGTGTTAGCTCATCTTAGATTCAACCTTAGGGTTAGTAATATACTTAGATATTTTTAACATCTTTTACTGATATGCAAGTTTCTCACATTACTGAGGTTCATACCTAAATTCAATTCCAGGGTTTTTGTAACGACCTCACTTTCAGTATCCCCTAATTAAGGAAAGACCTTCAAGTTGAGAGCCATTACCTATATTCCCAAGGATCCAGATTAGTCAAATAACCAATAATAGAAAACAATTTCAATTAAATTTCAAATATGGTTTACAAATTGTAAAATGATATACATCATGGAGATAATAGCTATTGAGAAGAAGTATCATGTGCCTAATCCTCATTAGTATAAATTAAATACCTTTGATATCTTTCATCTTATTCTTCATGTCTTTCATCATGTGAAACATATACCTAAAACGCTGACAAACAAAACATAGTCAGCATATTACTATACTATGTACGTGGGGTGTAACCACAAAATTTGCAGCTAACATGACCACATAATAAGCATCAAATATTGAAAATAAGAACTAGCATATTCTTTATATATCCTAACCCTTACTGGATATTTTATCTTGGGCATGATCACTGTCCCATCCAAGGATCGTGTGCATCACCCCTTGATATACATCAGCCTAGGGTTTAAAATATTATCATTTACTTATGTGATACTCATAGGGACTTTATAATTTACATGAAATAAATAACATTTAACAATTTATTTAATGAATGAATCCTCATAAATCATCTGGAAAACATTGGCAAACTATAATCTGGGTATTCATAATTGTAACCACATACCTTTGCCATGCAAAATTAACGTAGAATATTTGAAGTTCACTTTTTATGAAATCCAATCATTAAGGCAATCCAAAATCAATCAATAGTATCTGAAACATGCATAGTATATACATGTCACTATATATTCATGTTATTTATATTGAATCTAACTTAGGTCGTGATCTGGGGTTTATTTTTTCTTCTCCTAGAGTTGTCATTATGTTTGATTCCCCAATATCCATATTCTTTAATCTAATGACTATAAACCCTAATTCATATTAGATGTAGCCTTTATCATCAAATATACCATATTATTACATTAGGACCACTTATATCAGATTAAGCACATCATGGTTATAGAAACTCTCTTCATTGATGTTTAAGATTCTAATTAACATGTTAATAGTCATCCACTCTAGAAAACCTAGTTTACCATTATTATTAGTGTGATCATATTAATTTCTCATCTAATTCAACAATATCATTAAATATAACAACATAAACATTTTTAGCATACTCAATCATCTTAATACACAAATCTAGGGTTCATATGCTTTAATCACCACTTTAACCCATATTTCCATAATTTTGGGACAAGGAAAATAATATGGAAACAAGAATATTTTATTTGGATTCCACTCAGTTGTTTGATCAATTTTCATATATAACTTGTTGGGATCGGAGCTACCAATTAATTATTACAATTAATGCACGATTAGCATATTTGAACCAACAAGACAACACCACATCAGCTTTTAGTATTATTGTCGCCCGCTATAACTAAAAGTGAAATTACCTCTTTGCCCATAATGGTGACACATAGTCCCAGGGGCCTTCGATTTTTTTTGTCTCTTAGCCTTCTTTCTCCTTGCATTCTTTAGATCGCAGTCTCCACACGCGCAAGCTGAACCTGCGTTCGCTGTCGCCAGGGCTGTAGGTGATCAGCCTCCCGTGTGGGCTGCCCTCAACTTCACCAACCTTGATTGCTTCCCTCATACTTGTGCTTCTTCCCCGTGAAACTACATCCTCTGAACCACAACATTGATGAGACCCCACTGGTCCATGCTGGTCGTTGGTTAGAGCAGCGCCTACAAAATGTAACCCTTGCCTCCGACACTACAGGAGCACCCTAGTTGCGTTCCTCCTCTCTCCATGTCGTAGCCACACCATTCTGTTGGATTCACCAACTCCACCTACTATTTCCATAGTAGTAGTGGCATGACCTCCCACAAACGATTGCTATTCCCAATTCTCCCTCTATACCTTCTCCTTTTAGAAGACTTTTGTGGTTCCAAAAGGGAGAGGACTTGCAATTGGCGGTCTGACCTCTTTAGGAGGATGACAACGGTGTGGGGAAATGTTAGAAGGATGATGCCCACCCTTGTTCCTGACTGAGGGTCAAGACACTCTGTTATAGATCTGACAAAGAAGATAAAAGCTCTAGGGATTCATAGAGCAGTGCCCTCCATAGGGATGCACCATTGGTTTCTATGGTTGGGGCATGGTCTCATGCTATCAGGACTTCTTACTTAGTCTTATGCATATATGTATATCATACTGAGAAACCCTATGGGTTCCTAGAAGGGAGGGATGTTGGGTTTTAGAGGAGGTAGAGAAGCAGCGGAAACAAAAATTTTCTCCCCAAAACCCAGAACATAAGGAATCATGTCAACGTCTATACAATAGGAAAGATGGTTTGTGAATTCATACCTTGTCCCAAGGCTTGCTTAGCAACAGTACCTCGCGCCTTCCACAGTCTTCACCTCCAGTCTTGGACGGTGTCTGTGCAGCTCCTGGTCGCACCGGGACTGAAGACTCCTAGTCTCACCGGGACTGTCACGATTGATAGTTGTCCACCGAGCGACAGAGGTCTCCCGCCTCTGCAGTTGTCCACACAGACCGCCTGGAACTCCGGTCTCCTTGTCGCACAAGGAACCGGAAGGAGTCGCACCATCCTATTGGTGTACTAGTCACCAACACACTCTCCTTCTACCAGTTGCAACTGTAGTTGTCTTTCCCTTGCTGTGCCTCCCTTTTCGGGTAGCACTTGCTAGGGCTCTCTTGGTTACCAAAACCAAAGAGAACGACAACTTTGCAGAGCAACAAGCTTGCACTGAGTTGTACTCTGAGAAGCCCCCAATACCCTTCTATTTATAGGTGGGTCATGGGATAGGGTTCTTTGTCCCCGGCAACATGGGACTAAAACTAGGAGTAGAAGGGTTCGAGATTTTCCACAAAAGCAACCAACTCGCAACCTGAACCGATCGTTTCATAACTGAAATGGTCGGTTGGGGACCTAAACTGGTCGATTGACATCCCAACCGATCGGTTGGGACCCTTGAACCGGTCGGTTCACTCTTGAACCAGTCAGTTGGGGTTCCTAATCAGTTCCCGATTGACTTTCCTTCTTTTGTTTCTAATTGGTATAGAATACCAATCCTTGTTCCAATCAAATTGGGCAAGTGAAACACAAGGAAAATTCTCACCAATCCTACTTTCCCAACTTGCTTGGTTGCATCAATTGAACCGATCGTTTCAACACTTGAAGCAATCATTTCGTCCTGACCTTGAGCCGATCGGCTCAACACTTGAACTGACCGGTTCACCAAGCTCAGCCGACCGGTTCATCACATGAACCGATCAGTTGGGAGTACATGTTGTGCAGAATCAGTCAATTGCAATTTCAATCAATCTGATACTCCAATCAATATGTCCAACACATTGAACATTATGATATTGAGCTATCAATTGATTGAATGTTTAATTGAACTACTAAACTCCTTTAGTAATCAATCTAAACATTGCTTGTGGACAAAACTCCTCTTCCAGGTTAAATCCTATGTGTGTGACCCTGCAGGTCCATTTCACGTTGGCAGTGAAAGTCCACAACATTTATGACTTCACAAGCAAAGAGCGGTGCTTAGTCACACATCAGTGCTACCCAACTGAAATAGAAAGTTGGAGAACAACTTTCAATCCTGCAATCCGTGAATGGTGTTACATTGAATGTATAATTCCTTTGTCACTGATATCCTGAATGAACTCGAGGCATGGAACAGTCATCCTTTCAACATTCATTCATTTCCTTGATCTCAGAGAAGACTGAGTGAGATGTGTGTGACATCAAAATCACATATTGATTCACACATGCATGCACATGCCTTTCTTAATCCTACTCATCAAGTGGCCAAGGATATCAAACTCCCTCAGGAGGGACAAATCCTATATCTATCACTCACCCCTCAAAAGCCCCATGTGTCAAAGCCACACAATCATCACCTTTATAACAACCCATGTTTCAGGACTGCGTTTGATGATGTCAAAGTGTACCCAACGACATGTGTTGAGTGTAGTGATTTCAGGTCTAAGAATCACACTCACCCCCATCACTGTGAAAGCTGACGGTGACTACCAAGTCATGGTTCCATGTGTCACTCTCATGGTGGGTCTGTCCAGTACCTTGTTCTCTAACAAGTACCTATGTGCTTGGTTTGATATCACTATATCATGACTAATGAGATTCTGTCATCAACCAACACACAATCTAGTCTTTAGTGTTATTGTTGTCTATGGTTATTTCCACAATAACAACCGACTAGGGACTAAATAAGAATGTATACTCTTAACATCTGTATGATCTCATCGTTTAGGTCCTCAACCCAAAAGCATACGTCATTGAGTAAAATCATTCTTTAGACATCTATCATTTTACACCATCATCTCAGAAACAGTTTAAGCATATAGATCGGAAACTGCCTTTATTATTATTCAAATCATTTACAAAGTATCCCATTACAATCATCATATGACTTGCTCTATGGGCATACATACCAACAGACTCCCACTTGCACTTAGAGCCAGTCACCAAGGAAACGCAGTCCTTGTGACCTAGCATGACCATCATGCTTCTGTTGAGAAAGGGCCTTAGTCATTGGATCAGCTATGTTGTCTTCAGTTGGTACTTTGCAAATCTTCACATCTCCTCAGTGTACGATCTCTCGTATGAGATGGAAGCGCCGCAGTATGTTCTTGGACCACTGATGTGATCTGGGCTCCTTAGGTTGTGCAATAGGTCCATTATTGTCACAATAAATCTCAATTACATCACAGCTACTGGGAACTACACCAAGTTTAGAAATGAACTTCCTGATCCACACAGCCTCCTTTGTTGCATGTGAAGCAGCAATATACTCGGCCTCTATAGTAGAATCGACAACTGCTTCTTGCTTGGAACTCTTCCATCTCACAGCTCCATTATTAAGGCAAAACAGAAATCCTAATTGCGATCTATAATCATCTTTATCGGTTTGGAAGCTTGCATCTGTGTAACCCTTTACAACCAGCTCTTCCTCGCCGCCGTAAACAAGAAACTGATCCTTAGTCCTTCACAAGTACTTGATGATGTTCTTTATGGCTGTCGAGTGAGCATCCTCGGGATCTGACTGGTACCTTCTCATCATGTTGAGAGCATACGATACATCTGGGCGTGTGCACAACATAGCGTACATGATGGATCTTATGGTTGATGCATATGGGATCCCACTCATACACTCCCTCTCTTCACAAGATTGGGGACATTGAGCTCTAGAGACGATGACTCCATGTAGCATGGGGATGTTGCCTCTCTTTGAGTTCTCCATGCTGAACTGCTTCAGCACTTTGTCGATGTACGTGCTCTGACTTAGTCCGAGAAGCCTTCTAAATCTATCTATATAGATCTTAATTCCTAGAATGTAGGATGCTTCTCCCAAGTCCTTCATTGAGAAAGTATTCCCAAGCCAAGTCTTTACCTTCTCTAAGGCTAAGACATCATTCCCCATCAAAAGTATGTCATCCACATACAATATGAGGAACGTGGTCGAGCTCCCACTAACCTTCTTGTACACACAAGGTTCATCTTCATTTTGAATAAAGCCAAACACTTTGACTTCCTCATCAAATCGAAGATTCCAACTCCGAGATGCTTGCTTCAATCCATAGATTGACCTTTGCAGCTTACAGACTTTACTGGCATTCTTTGGATCTACAAAACCTTCAGGCTGTGTCATGTACACATCCTCATTTATATTCCCGTTAAGGAATGCGGTTTTAACATCCATCTTCCAAATCTCATAGTCATAATAAGCTGCAATAGCAATCATGATCCTGATGGACTTAATCATGGCAACTAGAAAAAAGGTTTCGTCATAGTCAACACCTTGAACTTGTCGAAATCCCTTAGCAACCAATCTGCCTTTATAAGTTTGCACATTGCCATCCATGTCGGTCTTCTTCTTAAAGACCCACTTGCACCCTATGGGTTTTACCCCTTCGGGTGGTTCCACCAAAGTCCATACTTTGTTGGAGTATGTGGATTCCATCTCGGATCTCATGGCTTCAAGCCATTTCTCAGAATTTGGTCCCTCCATAGCCTCTACGTAGGTAGTTGGATCATTATCTATGATCAACTCACCACCTTCCTGAGTCACAAGGTATCCAAACCTCTCAGGTTCAAGGTAGGTCCTACTAGATCTACGAGGTCCTTATGTTACCTGAGGAGACTGAGATTCCACAACACCTTGTGAATCTCCATTTTCCTCTTGTACATCTACCGGTTCTATGTTTTCTTGTTGGGCTTGAACCTCTTCAAGCTCTATTTTCCTCCCACTGCTTCCTTTGGAAATAAATTCCTTCTCTAGGAACACAGCTGTCCTGGCAACAAACACTTTGTTGTCAGTAGGGTGGTATAAATAGTATCCCCTCGTTTCCTTGGGGTATCCAACAAAATAACATTTATCGAATTTGGGTCCAAGCTTATCAGGAAATATTTTCCTAACGTAAGCCTCACAACCCCAAATCTTCAGAAAAGACAAATCGGGACGCTTCTCAGTCCATATCTCATATGGTGTCTTTTGAACCGATTTAGATGGTACACGGTTAAGTGTAAATGTGGCGGTTTCAAGAGCATAACCCCAGAAAGAAATTGGAAGATCAACAAACTCATCATTGATCACACCATATCCAACAATGTGTGATTCCTTGTTTCAGACACACCATTATGTTGTGGTGTTCCAGGCGGAGTCCATTGTGATACAATACCATGGGCTCTCAGAAGGTCCTCAAACTCCTGGCTTAAGTATTATCCACCTCGATCGGATCGAAGTGCCTTAATACTTTTACCAAGTTGGTTCTGCACTTCATTCATGAAATCCTTGAACTTTTCAAGGGTTTCTGACTTATGTTTCATCAGGTACACATAGCCATACCTACTGAAGTCATCAGTAAAGGTAATGAAGTACTGATACCCACCTCTGGCATTAGTTCTAAAAGGCCCACATACATCAGTATGTATGAGTCCTAATAGATCACTAGCTCTCTCACCTTTACCTGAAAAGGGAGTCTTGGTCATCTTGCCCAACAAACAAGATTCACATGTCTCTATTGATTCATAATCAAAAGAGTCTAGATAACCATCTTTATGGAGTCTAGAAATGCGCTTCTCATTTATGTGCCCTAGACGACAATGCCAAAGATATGTTTTGTTTGAGTTGTTGAGTTTTTGCCTTTTGGTGTTTACGTTGTATACACTTGTCTCTAGATCTATGAAGTATAGACCATAAGACATTGGGGCACTGCCATAAAAGATCCCATCTTTAGAAATGGAACAATTTCCATTCTTAATAAGAAATTCCAATCCATCCTTGTCCAAACAAGAGATGGAAATGATATTCCTATTTATGGCAGGTACATAATAGCAGTTCTTCAACTCTATTATTAGCCCACTTGGTAGAGTTAACTCATAGGTTCCTACAGCACTGGCGGCAACCCTTGCCCCATTGACAACACATAGTTCAACCTCGCCTTTCCCTAAAGGCCTACTTCTCTTCAGATCCTCCACATTTGAACAAATGTGAGATCCGCATCCGGTATCAAGTACCCATGATGAATAAGTAGTAAAGTTAATCTCTATCACATATACACCAGAAGTAGAGATCTCTATCTCTGACTTCTTCTTCCATTGTTCCTTCCATCCTCTCCATGTAGAAGAAATTGGTTTGGCGAGAGAACACTTCTCTCCCTTACCTTCTTTCTTCTTCACTAACACATTAAGCGTACATAGAGTGGATTCTAAGGCTCCTAGTATATCTAGATTGTGCAGAACACTTCTCACAGTCCTCAACCAGTTATGGAATTTATTCTCAATTAATTTTCCTAGTTTACAAGATGATTCTTTTGCCATTGTACAAGAGAAAATTTGCATTTTTCAAAACCTTTTTGATTTGATTTGAATAAATTTGACGATAGTTAATTAGGCCATTAATTAATTACCGCTCCCACTATTTTGACTCAAATTGATAGCCCTCACCATTAATTCGGAAGATTGCAGCGTACAATCTTCTAGTGGGTCAAGATCCCAAAATCCTCTGAGCCATGGACTAGCTTGGGCTGTCACCCACCACTCAGATCTTCCAGGTAGGCAACTCTTGCCAATTGCATCATATGCAACTCTTGAAAGATGTCATATGCAACTCCTTGCCATGATCATCTCCATTCCTCAAGGCACTAGATCCTATCTAGGTCACCTTGTTAAGTCCAACCCAAAGCCAACACAATGAACATGCACCCTGCTTGGGCAGACACACACATTCATCCTTCACGATTCCACGAGATAGACGGTGCACCACGCTTGGGCGTGCCCACACTTGGTCGATCAAGCTTTTTCACGTGTGTCGCATTTGGAAGACATCTAAAACTTAATATTTAATGAGGGATTTGGTTTTTATATACATATACATATCCAATCACCACAATATATAGTATGTATCATATACATGCTACATCCCACATAAAACATGCAAAATGATAAAAAGCAACGATTATGGCCATCCTATTGTGATTCCTCGAGCCAAGAGGAATTACAGTCATCTAGGTCTACATCACATGCAACCTGTACAAGATGAAATATGTGCCTGCCTTTCTGGGTTTGATCAGCTCATCTCCATGATCGATCGGCTCGCCATCAGGTTGGTTGTTCGGGTGCCACCAGCCGATCGACTGGCACCTCCAGCTGATCGGTTCACCGGTCATTGTGCATCTCATCAGGTCGCCACCCGCTCGTCTCGCTGCTCGAACCGGTTGTCTGGATCACCAACCGATCGGTTCACGCCTTGAACCGATCGTCTCAGGTTGTCCGCCATTCTTTGACATAATAGGAAATAAAATCTATCCTATTTACAATTTAATTGTGAAACCCCGAGTTACATTCGGGGGGAGCAAAGGTAGGAAAAGAATTTTAAAATTATTTCAAGTTACATCAGGAATAAGAGAAGGGGAATCGGTGCTCAGACCGAGATGCAAGCAACCACATACAACCACACACAGATATAGGGGTTTATAGGCCATAACCATGCTACACATCCACCAAAAAACTCGTTTAAGGGAGACGCGTATCGAGTGCATTAATATTACATATCATATATGTATATATGGGATTTGTGGATTGGACATGCATAAAGCCAATTTTATTCACATCGCATGCAATAAATAAAGGCGACAAACCAAAATCGATCATATCGATAATCCTAAAATATAGAACAGTTGACGTGGCTGTGATACCACTGTTGGGTTTTAGAGGAGGCAGAGAAGCAGCAGAATAAAAAATTTTCTCTCCAAAACCCAGAACATAAGGAATCGCGTCAATGTCTATACAATAGGAAATATGGTTTGTGAATTCATACCTTGTCCTGAGGCTTGCTCGGTGATAGTACCTCGCGCCTTGCACGGTCTTCACCTCCGGTCTTGGATGGTGTCTGTGTAGCTCCTGGTCACACCGGGACTGAAGACTCCTGGTCTCACCGGGACTGTCAGGATTGACAGTTGTCCTCCGAGTGGAAGAGGTCTCCCGCCTCTGCAGTTGTCAACACGGACCGCCTGGAACTCTGATCTCCTTGTCGCACAAGGAACCGGAAGGAGTCGGACCCTCCTGTTGGCGTACTAGTCGCCAACACACTCTCCTACTACCAGTTGCAACTGTAGTTGTCTTTCCCTTGCTGTGCCTCCCTTTTTGGGTAGCACTTGCTCAGGCTCTCTCGGTTACCAAAACCAGAGAGAACGAAAACTGTGAAGAGCAACCGGCTTGCATTGAGTTGTACTCTGAGAAGCCCCCAATACACCTATATATATAGGCAGGTCATGGGATAGGGTTCTCTGTCCCCGACAATATGGGACTAAAAGAAGGAGTAGAAGAGTTCGAGATTTTCCACAAAAGCAACCAACTCATAACCTAAACCGATCGTTTCATAACTGAAATGGTCGGTGGGGGACCTGAACTGGTCGGTTGAAATCTCAACTGATCGGTTGGGACCCTTGAACCGGTCGGTTCACTCCTGAACCGGTCAGTTGGGGTTCCTGATCATTTCCCGATTGACTTTCCTTCTTTTGTTTCTAATTGGTATCGAATACCAATCCTTGTTCCAATCAAATTGGGCAAGTGAAACGCAAGGTAAATTCTCACCAATCCTACTTTCCCAACTTGCTCGATTGCATCAGTTGAACCGATTGTTTCAACACTTGAAGCAATCATTTCATCCTGACCTTGAGCCGATCGGCTCAATACTTGAGCCGACCGGTTCACCAAGCTCAGCTGACCGGTTCATCACATTAACCGATCGGTTGGGAGTACAGGTTGTGCAGAATCAGTCAATTGCGATTTCAATCAATCAGATACTCCAATCAATATGTCCAACACCTTGAACATTATGATATTGAGCTATCAATTGATTGCTTGCTTAATTGAACTACTAAACTCCTTTAGTAATCAATCTAAACATTGTTTGTGGAAAAAACTCCTCTTCGAGGTTAAATCCTGTGTGTGTGACCCTGCAGGTCCATTTCATGTTGGCAGTGAAAGTCCATAACATTTATGACTTCACAAGCAAAGAGCGGTGCCTAGTCACACATCAGTGCTACCCAAGTGAAATATAAAGTTGGAGAACAACTTTCAATTCTACAATCCGTAAATGGTGTTACAGTGAATGTATAATTCCTTTGTCACTGATATCCTGAATGAACTCGAGGCATGGAACAGTCATCCTGTCAACGTTCATTCATTTCCTTGATCTCAGAGCAGACTGAGTGAGATGTGTGTGACATCAATATCACATATTGATTCACACGTGCATGCACATGCCTTTCTCAATCCTACTCATCAAGTGGCCAAGGATATCAAACTCCCTCAGGAGGGACAAATCCCATATCTATCACTCACCCCTCAAAAGCCCCATGTGTCAAAGCCACCCAATCATCACCTTTATAACAACCCATGTTTCAGGACTGCGTTTGATGATGTCAAAGTGTAGCCAACGACATGTGTTGAGTGTAGTGATTTTAGGTCTAAGAATGACACTCACCACCATCACTGTGAAAGCTGACTGTGACTACCAAGTCATGGTTCCATGTGTCACTCTCACGGTGGGTATGTCTGGTACCTTGTTCTCTAACAAGTACCTATGTGCTTGGTTTGATATCACTATATCATGACTAATGAGATTCTGTAATCAACCAACACACAATCTAGTCTTTAGTGTTATTGATGTCTATGGTTATTTCCACAATAACAACCGACTAGGGACTAAACAAGAATGTATACTCTTAACATCCATATGATCTCATCGTTTAGGTCCTCAACCCAAAAGCATACGTTATTGAGTAAAATCATTCTTTAGACATCTATCATGTTACACCATCATCTCAGAAACAGTTTAAGCATATAGATCGGAAATTTCCTATATTATTATTCAAATAATTTACAAAGTATCCCATTACAATCATCATATGACTTGCTCTATGGGCATACATACCAACAAGGGAGAGGTAGAGCGTCCGTCCAGAGGGAGTCATAAATCCTCCATATACATATACATATATATACATATATATACATATATATACATATATATACACATATATGTACATTGATATATACATATATATACATACATATATATATATATATATATATATATATATATATATATATATATACACACACACACCCTCAATCCTTATTTCCTTGTTCTCTCTTCCATAAGTGTCAAGACACATATCTGGGAGAGGAATAATTACATTCCTCCTATAAACCTTTCTATAAAGCTTTAAAATATTCTTTTTATCATTTCCTTACTTTTCCTTTTACAAAAACTCTTGACTTTTAATCTTATAAGGACTTGGATTTGGTAACAATTAGCCATTAAGGAAAAACATATAATTTCATTGCACATATTGGATAATTGATCATTTAATCTATTTAGAAACCACTTTATCATTGATTTCTAGATTATTATTTTATCTTTCACCTTGGCGTATTCCTTAAGCCAATTAAAATAACTCATTAATATTTTTCCCATATTTATTCACTTTGTGGGGTTTTATTGGAATATCTTTTCATATCTGAAAACTTGCTCTTTTTCAACATTGTTATAAAACAACCATTATCTCATGGAATATCCAATTCCAATATCCTCTTTCCTTTCATTATTATTTTCAAATATATAAAGGTTAAATCCAAAACAATGTCAATTGATGGCTCAATCACTGTGTTTCCACTTTGGCAAGATAATTATTCCTTTAATTGTATAAAACACCATGCATTTTATTTTCCTTTTGAAAACTTGAAAAGTATATCATTTACCAAAAGTCAATAATATTTATTCATGTATGAATTCCTTCTTTTTATTTATCTTGTGCCACATGCACCCATGCCACAAAGTGATCCACATTATTATTCTACCACTAATACCCTTGGAGAATTTTATTTATCAAATCATACTTTATATTTATAATTCAATTTTATCAAAATTGAGGATATTAAATTCACCCCTCCTTAAAAGGAATTTTGTCCCCAAAATTCAAACCTAGTAAGCTTTAGGGTGAATCATAACTCATCTTAGCTTCAATCCAATTTAGATATCCTTAACACCTTTTATTCATATGTAAATTTCTTATGTTATTATTGGGATCAATACTTGAATTCAATTTCAAGGTTCATCCACATCCTAGTATCTACATGATTTCAAATCTAGGTGATTACATTTTTCATTTGTGCTTTCAATTTCATTGGGTTTTCACCTTCTCACCTAGGTTCCCAACCTATTATTCATTCACTTTCACATGAGGGTGAGATAATACCTCCAGCCCTAGATCATGTCATTAAGTTCAACTTAAGGTTTTAAATTCTCATATGTCAACTTTAAGATTAATATGTGTCTACCCACTCTCTCTCCCTCATAATGAGATGAAATAATCACTTAACTGTAGCCCAAATACAATGTTCATCCCATTCCAAGAGCAGAGATGTTGTATCCACACACTATCTTAAAATGTCACATTTTAAGTTGAATCATTTTAAAGATGACTCTAAACCATACTTGTTTTTTATTCCCTTTATTCTTATACTTCATGAAGTTAGATGCCTCTTTCACTCTTGAGTTTGTACACAACTCCTCTTATGATTTCATTATTACATGATTTCTTTGTATCTTTTGCATTAACACCTCAGGTATTATTTGCCTTAGCCTCTTCCATGAGGTCTCTAGGGAATAGGTACTTGTTGGAGTGATCTCGTCCTTATTCATCTAGGGATTACCTCTCACATTCACCCATTAGGTCACATGATCATCATGAAGGTAGCTAATCTCCCGAGTCATGGACCTTGGGCAAACGTAGTTGTTACATCCTGACCACATGGTCCCATGCATTCAGGGCACAATCAACTCCTAATCCCATCGATCCTATGTACCTTTAATACACCCTACCTAACCTTAGGATTGACTTCAATATCTATCCTTTCCAAGGGTTCAACATTAACACATTATTTTCATATGCAATTCTTTAAACTAGATTCCTCCATCTTTTATAATGCTCATTCTTCACTTTATCTCCCCTCATTGGACTCATGGCAACATTTCAAGGCCACATTTCTTTTCCAGGCTTGGTCTCATACGGTCATTCACTTCCATAATGACTTTTGCTCATGTCCCTCAAAGATGGCTACTTATGTTCGATGAATCATAATATATGTTCTTTCAATTTTCTTTGTATTAGGTGACATTCATGGTTACCTCAATCTTTAAATTGATTTAGTCAACTTCACTTTCTAGGGAAGGTCCTGACGTAGGGTGCCTTCATGGCTCATAGGATGAAGTTAGGCTTCTCTAGCCACAACCTGACCCCAAGGTCAAAGGTTTCACCTCCCCCCATAGGTCATCTTCCTACTCTTGGGTTGAGACACCCCAGTTTGGCACACTAGCCCTAAAGGTTCCATATTTCCATCTTTATTATTGTTTTTATTATCATAACCTCTCAACCCTTGTTTTCTCAATCTCTCAGATACCCTCTCATGGGGTTTGTCCATGCAATGGACTTGGGCCACCTTCCCCTCCATAGGCTTGGTGTCTCTATTGGCTTTCCCCTCTAGGGGCTTGACCTTCCCCTCCATGGGCTTGGTACTATGTCGGCCTTCCCCTCCAGGGGCTTGACCTTTTGCGATCTTCCCCTCCAGGGGCTTGATCTTTTCTAACCTTCCCCTCTAGGGGCATGATCATAGTCATCCAAACTTCTAGAGATAGCATGAGGGTTTAGAGCAAGTTATATTCAGATTTTCAATTTCATTTATAACCATTGGTTACATACGTTTCTCATGTATATACTCATACATTTTCTTTCTAACTTCTCAACTTATTCTCTGTGGGAACTCCATTTCTGAAGTATTCATGTGGGGAACCCTCTCTCTAGGGCAAGTCCCTACAGAGGACATCATACATAAGCCTCGACCAATCACCTATCACTATAGTAGCAATCATACATAGGCCTTTCCCAAGGTGATTATCTTTTCTGGACCAGATCACCGTCCACCATAGTGACCAATCATACATAAGCCCTCTTGGATTGAGGTGATTAGATAGGCCCGATTACACATCCCACATGTATTGCATGCATCAATTAGAGTTAGTTGAGAAATTTATATTATACCACATGTTGTTCATAAGTTTCTTAAAACTTTTCTCATTAATACCTTATTCCACATGCACACATGCATGAGAGGTTGGGTCACTTAATTCATATTTATCTTTATTATTCTTTTTAATTAACCATAATATGTTGAACACACATTTTTATTATAACTTCTCAACTTTTATTTGCCCAATCTTTGTGGTATACCCACTCGTTGGGGGCATTCATACACACTCGCTGGGAGTATTCTCAATGGTCTACCCACTCTTTGGGGACAACATACCCACTCATCTGGTGTATTTTTTATCCATCCATTCCTTTAGAAATTGCATTAGGGCAATGAGAAAGTTATATTCTTATTTTCCATTTTCATGTATGATATTTCTTTATTTTATATCTCTCATCTATATTTAATTTTTTCCCCACATGCATCATGCATAAATTTCTCCACCTTTCAAGCATGGAAAACTATATCACCTAGACTTAATTATATTTTTCTTAATTCTCATTACGCTTATTCTAAATAGGGTTCATATGGGCAAGGTTTCTATTTTACCCATTTCACTCCCTTTTCTTAGGATTACGGTTAGAGACTATACCCTACCTCTTAGGGTTTCTATGTCCCTTGACCAACTAGGTTTTTTTTTCTTCCAATCTTAGTCCCATCTAGGGTTTATACTTTCCAGGAAAACCGATAACTATTTTCCTTTAACTCATCATTATCTCTGCATTGTATGTACATTATTATTCTACAAGTACATTATTATTTCTCATGACATGTACATTAATTGGTGGAGGATGTTGTAATCCTACTTCTTCTAAAAAAACTCTAACTTGAGATGAGGAGAGAAGTTCCTTTTAGGGTTATTAAGCAAGAGTATGAGAAGTGTATGAAATAGAAGAGAAGAAACCCTTAAGGTCTTTTACTTCATTTTACTTCAGGCATAATTGTCTGACTTTGGCCAGGCATGATGCAAGGGTCCAATAGTACTCGTAAGATGACTAGCGGGGTGGTGGAAAATTTTGTCAGCCCCTGGTCATGGTCCCTTCTAGACACCTCTATCTTTAGAAAATACCCTAATAATTCCCTCATATATCTACAGATTACTTGAAATTATCAACTATTAAAAATATATGAAAAATCTAGTGCTTTGATACAAAATGTGACGACCTCACTTTTAGCGTCCCCCAATCAAGGAAAGACCTTCAAGTTGAGAGCCATTACCTATATTCCCAAGGATCCAGATTAGTCAAATAACAAATAACAGAAAACAATTTCAATTAAATTTCAAATATCATTTACAAATTGTAAAATGATAACCTGATGGAGCTAATACCTATTGAGAAGAAGTATCATATATCTAATCTTTCTTAGTATAGCTTTATTACCTATGATATCTTTCATCTTATTCTTCATGTCTTTTATCATGTGAAACATATACCTAAAATGTCGAAAAACATAACGTGGTCATCATATTACTATATTGTGTTCGTGGGGTGTAACCACAAAGTGTGCAACTAACATGAACACATAATAAGCATCAAATATTGAAAATAAGAACTTTCATATTCTTTATATATCCTAACCCTTACTGGATATTCTATCTTGGGCGTGATCATTGTCCCATCCACGGCTCGTGTGCATCAGCCCTTGATATACGTCAGCCTAGGTTTAGAATATTATCATTTAATTTTGTGATACTCATAGGGACTTTATAGTTTGCATGAAATAAATAAACATCCAATAGTTTATTTAAAGAATCAATCCACAGAAATCATCCAGAAAACATCGGCAAACTATAATCCAGGTATTCATAATCGTAACCACGTACCTTTTCCATGCAGGATTCACGTAGAATATTTGAAGTTAACTTTTTATGGAATCCAATCATCAAGGCAATCCAAAATCAATCAATAGTATCTTAAGCATGCACAATATATACATATCACTATATATTTATGTTATTCATATTGAACCTAACTTAGGTCATGATCTAGGGTTTAGGTTTCCTTGTCCTTGAGTTGTCATTATGTTTGATTCCCCAGTATCCATGTTCATTAATCTAATGACTTAAGAATCCTAATTCATATTAAATGTAGCCTTGATCATAAAATATACCATTTTATTACATTAGGACCACTTATATCAGATTAAGCACATCATGGTTATACAAAGTATCTTAAGTGATGTTTAAGATTCTAATTAATATGTTAATAGCCATCCACTCTAGAAAACCTAGTTTCCCACTATTATTAGCTCGATCATCTTAATTTCTCATCTAATTCAACAATATCATTAAATATAACAATGTAAACGTGTTTAGCATATTCAATCATCTTAATAACCAAATCTTGGGTTCATGTGCTTTAATCACCACTTTAACCCATATTTTCCCTAATTTCAGAACATGGAAAATAATTAGGCATCAAGAATCATTTATTTGGATTCCACTCATTTTTTGATCAATTTTCATATCTAACTTGTCAGGTTCGGAGCTACCAATTAATATTACAATTAATGCACAATTAGCATATTTAGACCAATAAGACAACGTCGCATCAACTTTTAATATTATTCTCGCCTGTGATAACTAAAAGCTAAATTACCTCTTTGCCCATAATGGCGATACATAATACCAGGGGCCCTCAGGTCTTTTGGCTCTTAGCCTTCTTTCTCCTTGCGTTCTTCAAATCGCAGTCTCTGTACATGCAGGCTAAACATGCATTCTCTTCCGCCAGGGCTATAGATGATTAGCCTCCCACACAGGCTTCCCTTGACTTCACCTACCTCGATTGCTTCCCTTAGACTTGTTCTTCTTCCCCATGAACCTCTGTCCTCTGAGACTCAAAAAAATGAGACCCCTGGTCCACACTGTCTGTTGACAAGAGCAGCTCCTATAAAACAAAACCCTCACCCCTGACACTACTGGAGCACCCTGGTTGCGTTCCTCATCTTGCCATCTCACAACCACACCATTCTCCTAGATTCACCAACTCCACCTACTATTGTCATAGCAGCAGGGACACAACCTCTCTCAAATGATTGATATTCCTAGTTCTCCCTCTCTACCTTCTTCTGCTAGAAGACTTCCATGGTTCTAAAAGGGAGAGGACTTGTAATTGTCGTTTTGACCTCTTTAGGAGGATGACAACAATGCAGGGAAAGTTTAGAAGGATGATGCCCGTCCTTGTTCCCGGCCGAGGGTTAAGACACCATGGTGTAGATCTAATTAAGAAGATAAAAGCTCTAGGGAGTACATAGAGAAGTGCCCTCTTTAGGGAAGCACCATTGGTTTCCGTGGTTGGGGCATGGTTTCCTACTGTCAGGACTTCCAACTTGGTCTACTACGTATGTGTATATCATATGAAGAAACCCTACTGGTTCCTAGAAGGGAGGAAGAGGAAGAGCATCCATTTAGAGGGAGCTGTAAATCCTCAATATATATATATATATATATATATTCATACCTCTCTCAATCCTTATATCCTTCTTTTCTCTTCCATAAGTGTCAAGACACATATCTAGGAGTGGAATAATTACATTCCTCCAATAAACCTTTCTATAAAGATTTAAAATATATTCTTTTTGTCTTTTCCTTTTACAAAAACTCTTGACTTTTAATCTTATAAGGACTTGAATTTGGAACAATAAGCCATTAAGGAAAAACATATAATTTCTAAGCACATATTGGATAATTGATCATTTAATTTATTTAGAAACCACTTTATTGTTGATTTCTATATTATTATTTTATATTTCTCCTTGGCATATTCCTTAAACCAATTATAATAACTCATTAATATTTTTCCCATCTTTATCTACTTTGTGGGGTTTTATTGGAATATCTTCTCATATCCAAAAACTTGCTTTTTTTCAATATTGTTATAAAAAAACCATTATCTCATGGAATATCCAATTCCAAAATACACTTTCCTTTCATTATTATTTACAAATATATAAAGGTTGAATCCAAAACAATGTCAATTGATGGATCAAGCATTGTGTTGCCAGTTTGGCAAGATAATTTTTCCTTTAATTGTCTATAACACCTTTAATTTTATTTTACTCTTGAAAAGTTCAAAATTTTATCATTTTCCAAAAGTCCATATAATATTTATTCATGTATGAATTCCTTATTTTTATTTATCTTGTTCAACGAGAACCCATTCCACAAAGTGATCCACATTACTTTTCTACCACTAATACCCTTGGAGAATTTTATTTATCAAATCATACTATATATTTATAAATCAATTTTATCAAAATTGAGGATATTACAGTTTCCCACATCCTCATCCATCACCTAACATTATTGTACTTATCCATTACATTCCCACTTGATATTTCAATTTCACTTGGTACTATCTTTTCACCTACATTCCAACCTATTATTCATTTGTCTGCACATAAGGGTGAGGTAACACCTAAAACCCTAAATTATATCTTTAAACTCAACTTAGGGTATTTCTTATCACATATAAATTTTAGACATAGCATGTGTCTACCCAATATATCTCACTCATAGTAAGATGAAATAAGCATTTGGCTACAGCCCAAATTCAAAGTTCATCCTACTCCAAGAAAAGAGATAGTGTATCCACACATTATCTTAAAATTTCAAGTTTTAAGTTGATTCATTTGGAAAATGACTCCAAACCCTAATTAATTTTAAGTACAAAATATTCTTATATTTATGAAGTCATGTGTCTTTCTCACTCTTGAGTTTGTGAGCAACTCTTTCAAGATTTCATTATTACGTGACTTCTTGTATTTTTTTATATTTACACCTCATCTCTCATTAGCCTTAGATATTTCCTCAAGGTCTCTAGGGGTACAAGTACCTTTTGGAGTGATCTCCTATTGGCCTCATGGGGCTTATGCACTTAGGGAGTGACTCTCACATTTACCCATTGGACCACATGAGCTCATGAAGGTGGCCAATCTCCTGACCCATGGGCCATCTCCTGACCCCATGGTCTTATGCAATTAGGGCATGATATCCTCCTAACCTCGTAGGTATAACCCTCCCTACTTGACCTTAGGTTTTCCTTAGGGCTCTACCCTACCTAGGGATAATCACAACTTTAAAAAAAATTCAAGCATGTTACTTTCTTATGTAATTTTTAACCCATATTTCCATCAACTCTTACAATTTCACATTTTTCACTTTATATCCCTGCATTGAGCTCATGGAAACCTTCCCTCCTATGCTTGGTATTTCATGGATGCCTTCCTATCTTGGCTTGGTTACCAGTCATTGCAATGTCTTCCTCTCATATTGACCTTCCTTTCCCGGCTTGTCGTTTTAGTGACCTTCCTATCCTGGCTTGATCACCAATCATTGCAATGTCTTCCTCATCTATCAAATTTTTTCCTATCTTGGCCTATTGGTGATCGTCCTATCCTGGACTGATCCCCAGTCATTTCAATGAATTCCTTTTACTTCGGCCATCCTTTACCGACTTGGTATATTCGTGACCCTCCTATCCCAGATTGATCACCTATCATTGCAATGAATTTCTTTCATATCAGCCTTCGATTCCCAACTTGGTCGATTAGTGACCTTCCTATCTCGGCTTGGTCATACTTTGAGCCATTTCCTTAGTGACTTTACTCATGTCCCTCATATATGGAATACCTGGGCTCAAAGAATGTATGTTCTCTCATATTTCTATACTTAATCCTTCCCACTTTAGGTGACATTCAAGGTTACCTCAATTCTAACACTGATTGGTCAACTGACCCTTCTAGGGAAGGTCCTAGACTAGGGTGACATCTTGGCTCATAAGAGGTGGTTAGGCTCTCTAGCAACAATCTGACCCCACTGATTAAGGGTTTTGCCTCCCCCATATGTCCTTTTCCCAATCTTTGGATGACCCACCCCAGGACGGGATACTAACCCTAAAAGTTGAATTTTCATTTTTTTTATCTAACCAATTACTGCTTATGTTTCTTAAAACCATTTACATGAATGCCATGCTCCACATACATGTATGGGAGACTGTGCTACCCAAACATCATTAATATTCCTCTTTTCTCTTACCCTAATTAGGGTTCATATGGGTAGAGATTCTATATCACCCACACTACTACTCCCATTTCCCAGGATTAGGGTTTAAGGTTTGGGTTAGGGACTATCCATGCACCTTAGGGTTTTATGATTACCTTGACCCACTAAGTATTTTCCTATAAAACTGGATAAAACATTTTTTTCTTTACTTTATCATTATGTTTATAGTACATGTACATTAATTGGAGGAGGATGCCTTAATCATAGTTCTTCTTTAAACACTAACTTGAGATGAGGAGGGAAGTATCTTTTAGGATTTATTAAATAAGAGAATGAGAAGTGTGTAAGATTAGAGATGAGGAGACTTAGAGGAAATATTACTTTAGGAAAACCCTAAGTTCTCTCCAGGCAAGTATCACATTGACTAAGGGAGTCCTCATATACTAACTTAATGGTGCAGAGAAAAATATTTCCAGCCTCCAAAGACATGACACCTTCTAGACACCATTACCATTGAGTTATGCCTTAATAATTATCCTTATAATTACTTGAAATTATAAAATATTAAATATAATTTGAAAATTTTGGGGCTCTGATACCAAATGTAATGACCTCAGTTTTTAGCGTCCATCAATTAAGAAAATACCCTAAAATTGAGAGCCATTACCTAAATTTACCAAAATCTAGATTATAATAAATAACAAATAGTATCAAATAATTTCCATTAATTCACTAATATTGTTTACAAGTTCTACAATGATGCTCCTGTAGGGAATTACATAAATTTCCAACTTGAACTAATACATATTGAGAAGAATTATCTAACTAGTCCTCCTTAAGTTAGCTTTAGTGTCTTTAGTGGATTTCATCTTGTTTATCACGTCTCGGTATCTTCATATATTACATTTAGCTAAAACGACATGAAACAAAACACAGACCAATATATTCCTATACTATGTATGTGGGTGAATGAAAAAGTATGCAAGTATAATAAGCACATATATTCAATCAATTTCAAAAAAGAACTATCATTTTCATCTCATATCCTAAGCCACACTTGATATGCCATCTTGGGCATGAGCACTATTTGATCCTAGATCGCATGCATCACCCCTTGATGCCTATCATACTAGGGTTCAAAATATGATATCTTACCTCATGTGATGCTAATTGTGGCACTAGAATTGAACATAATGTAAATAAACATCGAACAATTTATTTCAACAAATCTAGAGAAATCCTCGACAAACTCCACTGATTGATATTGTGAGTAGTAATAACCATAACCATGTACCTCAATGTAGAACCAAATAGATCATGCAATCATACTTCAAGTACTTTAAGTATATCATCCAATCAAGCAAGCTAAGGTGAATCCAAGAAATTAAAATTTAATTTGCATGTATGTATACTCTAAAGTGGCACCATCATGTTATTCAAATTAAACCTACTTGGATACTAATATAGGGTTTAGGGTTGTCTTGGGTTTGGATAAGGAATAAGGGTACAAACCCTAAATCCGTCACACAATAAACATTATATGAAACCCTAATTATTAGATCCATCATATCCTTTCATTCTGAACAATTATATCAGATTAAGTTCATTAATATTATCACAAGTTATAATCTTTTATTTCAAAATGCAATTACACATGTTAATGATTCTCCACTTTAGAAACCCTAATTATTCATTTTTATGATCATGATCATCTTGGATTATGATTATATTCAACAATATCAAATCTTATCACAAAATAAAAGTTTCTCATGTATTTAACATCTTGATACTCAAATCTAGGGTTTACATGTAAAAACCACTTACTAAACAAGTATACAAGGTACTTTTGGAATTCGAGTGGGGATTAGACCATGGAACTAATTTTATTTGATTCCTCATATTTTTCTGATCATATATATGCTATATTTGGATATACCAAATAATTACTAGGATTTTTGCAAGTTAATTCATTTTAGATCAGCTAGAACCTACTTGTAGGTGGCTAACTATTTGAAGGAGGCACACCATGGGCCACAGCCAAACCAATTAGGTTGCACCAAGATGGAAGCCAACGTCGATGTGTCTAAGTGAGAAAAAGAGGATGAAAATTTGGGAAAGTCCCTTACATCAACATGATAGCTCGTGGGGTCAAATAGATCTTTCACACCAGGTTTTCTTCAATCTTGGCTTGTCTTTTCTTGTGAGTAGATCTCCAATCGAGTCAACCTTGTCATTGACCTCGTGAGTTTGGAACTCAAAGTGGCAGACGATTGTGTAGGCCTCTCCACCTCACCTCACTGAACTCATTGGAAGTGGTCAATTTCTTGAAGGAAGTATGATCAGGGAAAACAACAAAGTAAGATCTCCTGTGTTGCATGGAGAAGAGGTGAGAGGAAAGGACATATATGGTGATCAAATTTAGAACAAGGAAATGATCCTCAAGTCACACTGCTCTGTAAAGAATGTATCGATCTTGCAAAAGGGTTTTGTCCCTTATATAGTCTTGGGTATGGATGCCCGGGCATCAAATGAGTTGGCAAATTGAGGAAAACCATTATTGCTTTCAAAAGTAGGAAAGACCTCAGGTAGGGGGACTTGGAATGGTTCCCCAAGTCCAATGGTATGGTATCTAGGCATTCACATTGACCGGGGTGAGAGAAAATTGTGAAAGGAGAGGATGGAATCATTTTTCATGTTTCCTGATCCGGCTGGAGGTTAGAGATGGTCTCTGGACCATCAATCCAGGGGAGTGACAGTATACCATGCATCATCTATTAATGGACTGATCCATGTATTCCCAGTTTGATTATAAGGTAACATTTAATACATTTCTCAACTACTCCCTTCACTTTAGGAAAACTTAATTAATTCATATCTCTCTCCTCTATATCCAATGTATCCAAAATTTTAAGGGGAACCTGCTAATAACTAAATCTTGGATTGGGCCAGACTAGTATTAAAGTTATGATTCTAAATGTCCTTTTCTCTCTCTTCAAATAAAGGAATTTAATTTATTTATTATAAGTAGGTCCCTCTATCTTCACAATTTTCTATAGGATTCTAGGAAAATCCTTTAATATGCAACTTGGAGGAAAACTAATTAATACATTTCCCAACCTATATATGATCTGTGGGATTTATTGGGATAACTTAAGTACACAAAGCTTGTCTTCCAAGAATTTCTTTAAATCCATTGTATTCTCACGTGGAATGTCCTTTTTATCCTAAATTATAAAGTTCTCTTAGTTTTATTATCATATTCAAGTATACCAAAAAAATCAAACCAAGATATTCTTACTTTGATACCCCCAACACTTGAGTTTCCATCTAGGTTAGATAATTACTCCATTACTCATCTAAATCACCGTTTAACTTAGAAACTTTTAGAAACTTGTCTATTATTTCATATTTTCATTTTCCAATATCCCATAAAGCCAATATCACTTTTTTATGTATGTATCCCTTTTATTTCTTGAACTTGTGACACAAGGACCTATTTTTTAGGAAAGTAGTCGTATGGGCTTCACTTGGGTCATGGGTTGCACCCATGCCACAAAAGGATGGCTTTATTACTCTATAAATTATAATTATAGAATTTATTTATTAAATCAAGTTTTATGTTTATATAAAGTAAATTTACCAAATTTGAGGATATGAACATGAATCTAAGGCCTTGGCAAATTTATCCTCCTATAGGAAATAGTTAATAGGTTGATGACATCCTCCTCCACTATATCCTATGAAAATTAGTATAAAACCATCGTAAAGCCATCTTGTCGTAATGCATTATCCTTATCCATTACCATGACTATCCCTTTCACCTCTTCTTCATTTGTGTCCTTAAGGATTTTGTCTTTCTACTATTATTCTAGAGTCCTCTCAATGATAATAACATAATTGTATACCTCTTGTTGATGATTAGACTAAGAGTTTGGTATAATAATTGATAGCCCCAGTCATCACATCTTCCTCACCTATCACCCACTCTCCATCACCCTTCTTAATTTTCCTTATGGTTGATCTATTCCTTCTTAATTTGACATGTGCATGAAAGATTTTTGTATTTTTATCCCTCTCTTTGAGATATTTGATATTTTTTTTCTCTTTCTATAAACATTCTTCCCACCTAAGTAGTTCCTCCAATTTGGTTTCTTTTTGGTGTAATAGTAACGACTAATTCTCTAACTCAGTGTACAGGGCTGTGGTCTCTCGCAATTCATTCGCTAACCTCTCTTTGTCCCTAACTTTTTCAAATATGTTTCCCACCCCCTCATTCTAGGTTTGAAGGCTTGCTTAAAGTTTTTTTTCACAAAGATCATATATGAAGTGCCACCCCAGGAATTTAGGGTGCAATTCTATTCTATCACATCCTTAATACCTTTATGTCTAAGTCACATTTTCATGAACTTGAAGCCAATAGATGCACATGCTCTTGTACATATATTTATTTTGTATGATAAAGGGCAATGATTTGATGGTTGGATCTTTATGATATGCTCTTTTGTGATGTTAATGTTATCCGTCTAGTCACTGATAATAAATCATCTATCCAACCTATCGAATTAACTAGGACTCCTTCTTTCTTGTAAGCCCAAGTGAAATTACAACCTTAATGTTTTATCTCTTTGATCCCTATCGAGGATATCCATTCATTGAAGTCTCTCATTCATCTATGATAGGGATCCTCCCTTCCTAAAATTTCATTCTCTTTTCTACAAATTTTAAAGTCTCCTAATATTATCCATGATGAATTTTCTCTAGATTCCACTGAGATGAGTAAGTCTACCCAAGTATTTTCTATTAAGATCTCAAACACGAAGCATAAAATATTGTGACTTGAAAACTATTAAACTACATGAATAAATCTAGTGCGATGTGATGGGTGGAAGATCCTATTACTATCGAGATCAATCTTGCTTATGTGAAAACTCAAATTTTGCCCCCATATTCACCATTTGTTGTAACCCATGTCAAGCCAAGTTGATAGACAATTAGGTGCTCTCTCTGGTCTTGTGGATGGTTCTAGGATAACAAATAAGAATATGCTCTTCTATTTGATAATTTCCTAATTATGTTCTATGTTCTCTCATTTTCTAACCTTCTCACATTCCTGGTGAGTATTCTATCCATGTCTTAGTTTTTCTCTAACTTCTCTCCCAATTCAGATTTAGTTTCCCAATTCTCCCCAAGTCCTCAACCTCTATTTCCAACTCTTCCTTTACCAATCTATATCTTTGTTCAAAGATGATCATATCTTGAGTGTGATGATGTTGTGCTAAAATTTCCTATCCCATACCAATAGATGTCATCTATTACCCTCAAAGGCCATGGTGAACCTATGTCCATGTAATCACGAGACCATGGTGAATTTTTTGATTCTTGGTCTCTATATGCAAATCTATCACTCAGTCACTACATGACTCATCCATTCCACTAGACATTTGTTACACCCTATTGGTGGACTCATCACTTAGGTTGGTTGTTTCTCTCCTCCTATGGATCTGTTGATGTTGTTAGTGTTGGTATGTATGCCTAGAGAGACAATCATATGATGATTATAATGACATAACTTGTAAATATTTTAATTAATAATAAAGGCGTGCTTCCAATTTATTCTATTTTATTCGATTATGAGATAATGAAGTAACCTAATAAATGTATAGATAATGATATTACTCGATGATGTATGTCTTCAATTAGGTGACTTGAATAATGAGATCATATATATATTAAGAGTACATACATTCCTATTATGTCCCTAGTCAGATGTTATTGTTGAAGGGTGATAGGCAACAGTAACACATAAGACTAGAACATGTGTTGGTTGATGATAGAATCTCATCAATAATGATATGTGATATCAAACCAAGCACATAGATACTTGTTAGAGAATAGTGTATTAACAAACCCACCATAAGAGTGATACATGGAAACCATCACTGATAGTCAGAATCATCTCTTATACTAATGGTAGTGATTGTAGTTCTTAGACCTAGAGTTCCTACACTCGTCACATGTCATTTGGTATACTTTGACATGATACCCCATGATCCTAAATAAGGGTTGCCATAAATGTGATTATTAGAGGCACTGTGACATATGGGAATGACTGTGAGTGATGTATATGGGATTTGTCCCTCCTATAGGAGTATGATATCTTGGCCACTTTATATGCAAGACTGAGAAATGCATGGCCATGCTCATGTGAGTCAATATGTGATATTGAGCTTATATATATCTCAGACAATATGCTCTAGTTCAAGGAACATGATTGAATGATAGAAGAGAATGAAGATTCCATGCCTCCTATTCAATCCATATATCAGTGAAAAATATCTATAGAAACAATGTTACACCAATCACAGATTATAGGTCAAAGTTGTTCTCCAACTTTCCATTTACTTGGGTAGAAATGATGTGACTAGGTGCCACTCTTTTCTTGTGATATCATAATTGGTTATGAACATTCACTGCCAATGTAATATGGGAACTATAGGGTGACACACATATGCATTCACTTGGAATAGGAGTTTAATCATGAATGATAACTTAATTGATTATTAAATTTTTTAGGTACTCAATTTAAGCATCAATTGACTGAGTGGAATCTGAACCGACCGGTTCATATGTTGAACCAGCCGGTTGAAGTGTCGAGTCAATTGGATTTTGCATTGGCAGAATCATGGATGAACCACAACACGAACCGATCGGTTCATTGAGTTAATTGATCGGCTCATGTTCATGAAATGACCAGTTCATGAGATGAACCATCCAATTCACAAGAGAAGTTTGATTGCATCAAGGATTAGTGTTGACATCATGTTATGCATTAATTAGATTAGAATTTCCAATACAATTGCGATTGAGAAACATGATGAAACAACCGGTTCACTTGGAGAAGTGATCCATTCACATGCCAACTGATTGGTTCACTGGTAAACCAATCATTTCACCTATTGTGGTTTGTGAAAATTCCTAAGATTATGGTCCCTTCCACTCACCATACAGATTGAGAACCCTAACCTTGACCCTCCTACAAATACAAGAGTATTGGGGCTTCTTAGAGACAAAACTTAACTACTTCTAACAATTGTTTGTCTTCTCTGATTGTGGTATCTAAGAGAAGTCGAGCAAGTGCTACCCAATAGAGGGAGGGATTGCAAGGGAGAACAATTGTGGGAGAGAAAATTGGTGACTAGTACACCAACAGGAGAGATGACACCTTCTTATCCATTCTACTAGAATGACAATAGTTCCAAGTGGTCCGTGTGGACTACTCTAGAGGCATGGATACTTTTCTTGGTTGAAGGACAACATCAATCGCCTATATATGGTGATCAACCAGGAGGCCGAGAAGACATTGTTCGAGTGCGACTTCAAGAAAGGGCACACAACCACGATGAGGAGATTGTCGCTGGACTTGCTCCAGGACTAGGTATATCCTCTAAAACATCCTTCACATTACATAGTTATTGACGAGTTCCATTGGTTTAAGGGGAATACAACAGTTAAATGTTTGTTTCCATTGCTTGTTATGTTGCCATATTTCCCTATAGTGGTATCAGAGCCAAATCAATCTACTTTTTTTTGGGATAATTAATATGATCAGATTTTTAGTTTTCATCATTTACAAGAAAGAAGTGAGATTAATTAGCTTGGAAGTCAACTAGAGGAGAGATATTGTCAGTGGATGATTAAGGAAGGGATGAATGTGGTGGTAGTGATGTGGTAGGTGTTGTGATACACCTTTCAAATAAAATGTCATTAACTAAGTGGAAGCATTTGTTAGCTGCGGTTTAACAAAAATCACTAAAAATTAAAACCATTTTCAAAGAGATCCATTCTTAGGAAAACTCTTTAAACAAGAACCACAATAATATATTTACATACTAGTCCACATTGTAAATTTCATGTACCATCTCTCCTTGAGGAATATATATACATCATTACTTTGCTAAACAACATAAGTAACAAAATCCTCGAGGCATCAATCCAAAATCTCAAATCAATTATAAAAACACTATCTACTGACTCCTAGGACCTGAGAGTACAAAGATGACACATAGGACTCTATTTACATATGTACAAAGCCTGACAGCCAGTATCCCCACCTGGGATATCACTGTTGTCCCTGTTGTTGCTACTGTTGCTCTTCCCCTGCTACAGAGGTTCTTCCTCTTTGTCTGTGTCTACCTAAAAACGTTAGATCCCACAGGGGTGAGAAAATTTGTAAATTGCCCCAGCAAGAGATATAACTCTCTGCCAAAAACATTATTATTGTAGCTTAATATAAATAAATTAAATAGTGGAATCATATATTTCAATAGCAGATAAATTAATATCTATGCAGATTAGAGAAACATTCCTATTCAAGTATTTCAGCTATAACTTGATAAGGCAGCATGTCTCTTATTCAATACGGAATTAAAGAACATAAGTAACATTTATGTATCAAGGACATGATAAGCAAGATAACATCAACCAATGGTTCTCATATTTCAATCTTATGCAAATACGCTACATGGTTGATTATGTTTTACAAGCATACTTAAGCTCTGAGGAGATGAGGTATACCGCTCATACTCCAACCGACCATTGTGAAGTCGAAATCGATACCATACAAATTCAATGGGGAGACAACTTCCATGACTTCCCACATCTCAGTGAGTGCGAGACCACATGCAGGACATCTATTGTCTCTGCTACATAGCTTGCCAGGGTATAGTGGTGTCTTTGCTATAGAGTTACAACGGCAGATGCACTCTCTTCACAATCAAGTGATTTCGTATTTACCTCCATCGATTCAGCATTAACAACACCGGGAGATTTGTGAAACATCCATCCCAGAACATATAATGAAGGATTGATGGGTTTAATGTTTACCTTCCATCAATTCCCCCATTAGGACGTACAGATATTTTCGACCATTGACCCCCACATATTAAAAAATATGCAAACTCCAGGAGATCCCATAGGAAAACCTATTTCACCATCACCAACTACTGACGATGATGGATCTATGGTCAGAGCACTACATGAATAGCTTTCACTTGATTAATTATGTACATTATCATATTCTTTTAGCATCAGTCAAGTTTTCAAACATAACTTATTAGGACAAATGCTATAAAGAAACATGTACTATTTTCATCAGTTACTTCTCAGTCTTTAAAAGACATTGGGATCTCAGTCCCTCATTTCAAACTCAATGGCGCCATAAACATATGGTTCTGGGTATTCAAACCCTTAGCTCATCACTGAGCACGGTTACCACTTTTTTAGGTAACCATCACCTTTAGGTCATCTGACCAAGGTACACATGACACTTTCTACACAAGCATCTCATCTAGCACTTGAGGCCCATTAACTCTCTTTTTACCTCTTACTAAGAAACAAGGCATATTATGGCACACAAGGCCCAATAAATAATTTCAATAAATCAAGCATCATAGCTCATACCTGGCTATGTTCAACATATCAGGATACCTACATGGTTAGCACACATGATAACAGATATATCAATCATATTTCAGTTCCATGATATTCAAGAGTAACACCACTATTCCCTTACCAGGGTTAGGGTTTCCCATTTCATTTTAATCAGGGTTACTCATCCCCTTTGTTCAATTAGGACCAATGATTCATCATTTCATTGTCCAAGATTAGGGTTTCACACTATATAGTATAATCCAGAATTAGGGTTTCACACACCTTCACCCAATTTAGAATTAGGGTTTACTATTCGCATCACATCACCCTAGATTAGGGTTTATATTCAATAACCCACAATTAGGGTTTACTATTCACATCACAACACCCTAGATTAGGGTTTATATTCAATAACCCACAATTAGGGTTTACTATTCATCCCAATTAGGGTTTTACATTAAAATACCCTGAATTAGGGTTACTCATGTCATTACTCTGAATTCATATCACATTATCCTCCTAGATTAGGGTTTCACTCAAAATTGCCCTAAACTAGGGTTTGAGTTCATCAATTAAATCAAATAGGATTTCATGATCTCTTTATCAAGGATCATACCCTAAATTATATATATCACACCTATTTTGAATGTGTTAGGCTTGATTGCTACATGATTATCTTACATGTATGAATCTCTCTCTCTCATCCTCTTCTAGGATGTCCACTACTCAATCCTTGATTAGATTGAGCCTACTCTTTATTCAAAAAAATGCATTTAGGGTTAGCATGATGTATTGAGTTATTTCATCCTTATGCATCAATGATTAATCCCACTAAGTGTGGCAACACATCCCATTATCACACAGATAACGAGGTGTTACGCGAAAACGTGCGGAAAACACCATAACCACAGATTATCAAAAACACGGGTTAATTAAAACCGATTGCGGAAAACTGATAAACTGTGAAACTATTACTTTCCAGTCCTCATCCTGCACAGAAACATGTCATATAAATATGTACATACACAAGATCTGACACATGTCCACAGCTCAGGAACAACTGTCCATCCATCACATGAGTTCACCACCTGTTCATATATACATAAAGGCCCACATCTGGCCAACAGCAGGATATACAGATATCATCAAACGATCTTTGTGAAACATTGTCAAAACACTGCCAAGGACCTGAGAGTACAGGGATGACTCTAGACTCTACTACAAAACATCCAAAACAACAGCATGTCCAACGCTTGCCTTCTACTATTCCTCAAGATGCTCATCCGCAACACCACAACCACGACCACGTCTACCTTGACCACCTAAAAAAGGGTGTAAACCAACGGAGTGAGACAATTGAACAATTGTCCCAGTGGGAAACATAGCTCCCCACCGCAACTATAGAACCTCAGCAAGATAAACCATAACAGCAATTATAACATGAGCAGATATATCAGAAGCAGTTATATATATATAGCAAGATCATTCTTATCGGCAAGCATACCAGCTGTACTAAAACTTATAACCAGATGTCTTTCAAAAGAATATGATTATCAAGATAAGGTATATCAACATGTAACAGGATTATTAGAACAGAATATAATGTCACATAACCTGATTATCAAGATAAGACAGATTGCCACATAACCTGCAAGGTATAACAAACAAGGCCTCAACCAATGTTTCGTGTTTGATTTGATCAGTAAATACTAAACGGCTGTATTACATTTTATTATGCCCTGAGGATTTGAACCGTACCGTTCAAATCCAACCTTCGGTTACGAAACCCAAGACGGTGCCATACAAGGTCAATGGAAGAGTCGGACTCCACGACCTCCCACCTCATGGTCAGTACATGAGTACAACACAAGCAGGACCGCAGTCACATGCTGAAGTGGTCTAAGCCATAGGGTTAGCTCCATAGGCTACCCATTCTCTAGCCCGCCTTGGTACAGGTCACGGCGCTAGTAAAACTGAGCCACGTGCCTGATCACCGTGCTCTGAGCCATGAACGCATTCATGCTCCATACATCACATATCCTGAGCCATGGGCCTGTTCACCATGCTCTACACACATATTTGAGTCTGCAACCGAAGTTACACTCTTACCTCCTCATTTTCAGGCTAGGAGCAACCTACACATATTCAACAATATGCGCTTCCAAGTTAACCCGTAGGAAAACCTGTTTCACCATCACCAAGTCCTGACGATGATGGATCTATGGCCAGCGCAAACTACATGATATTTTTCACTGTGATTAATTAGTATCTTTTAGATGGATTGCAGGATTCAACCAAGTTGTATAACATTCAAAGACATAACAGAAAGTAAACAACCTATATTATAATATGAGCACGTCAACCTGACCCATCTCAAGGATCCAACATCACATGTTACCACTTGGCCTCTTGCCAACCATCCAGATCCATCTCAAGGATCACCACATACCGCAGGGTCTCAACCCCTCATCATGTATTGTTACTGCCTCTCAAGGCTCACATCATCATCATGGGACCAACATATCCTACATACAGCCTCATAGGATAATTATCAAGTAATGATACTCATAAATTTCATAGCCTTCTTATGGCTAAAACATCACCTGCAAGGTTAGGGTGTACTATAATTGCAGATTCAACATAAGGAAGATGCTCACTATCATGAAATATCATTCAAGATAATCTACTTATCAATATGACAGTTATTTGGTAATCAAGTATGTTAAGTACATCATTAAACAACCATACTGATACTTACCCTTATATCAAGATTATACAAACAATCAGGGTATATAGAGATCATGTTGTGTTTACAGAACCAACACTATTATTAACAAGGTCATTACTATGTCATCAACTATTGTCATCTTTATCATGAAGCAACCTTTAATGTAACTGTCACTTAGCATCATTATTACCAACATTATTATCATTAAACAAACTACTAGAGTAGTTATCATCATCTTCTTTATCATTAACAATTAAGCATAAGGGTCACATCATGCATCAATTACATGAGGGCTAACATCATATACATTACTATCATTAGCATCCTTATTGTTTGCAAGGCTTCATATACATTGTTGATATCACAAACACCACCATCGCTCATTGGTGCATAGCTAACCACTTCCATCACATGAGGGACCGTCACCAAAGAAACTCATACCCTCACTATAGCCTCACAACCCTCATCTAAAGCCTATCACCCAACATGGGTATCAACTACCACACTATCCCTATCGGCCAACACTCACTACTAACCCTATCGGCCAACACTCACTACTAACCCTATCGGCCCTCACACATCCTGCACATAGGGTAGGGTATCGCCCAACATGGCTATCGGCCATTAGGGTATCGCCCATCATGGTGTCGTCCATTAGGGCTATCGGCCATTAGGGTTATCGGCCACCATGGCCCAAGGCTTATCGCCCAACCCTAACACTCATGGCACTACATGACCCTATCGTCCATCACATGGACAAGGAGATAACTCGACACAAGAGCACCCACTCTATTATCCAACACAAGGACATCCATATCGGCCAACAAGAGGAAGGGTATCGTTCATCTCCAAGGTACTCATCATATCGGCCAACAAACCCTAGCTCACCCTATCGCCCAACACATGGGCAAGGGTATCGACCAACCTCAAGGACACAACATATCATCCACCAAGGAACCATATCGGCCACCAGAGAGAGCACCCTATCGCCCAACCTAGGTCACTATCGACCTCCAACACAAGGAACTCAAACCCTAGATCACCATATCGTTCAACTTAAGGGCAAGTGTGTCGCCCAACACACCCACAAGGAAGGGGTATCGCCCAACCCTAGGTCATCTTCAACCTCCAACACAAAGAGCACAAACCCTAAAAAGCAAGGTATACAAGGAACCCTAAACCCTAGAGAGGGATATCGGCCACTAAGGTACATAAGCAAGATGTACAAGCAAGGAACTAAGCTAGACTACTAACATATAACAAGATCAAAGCTAGAGGTAAAAGAGTTAGGGTTAGAAACTATGCAACCCGCCTTAAGCTCCAAGCTTCAAGGAAGAAGATGCACTCCAAGGTCCAAAGCTATCGTCCACCAAGCTGCTCCAGGAGGGTGTATCGGCCACCACTTCAGCTCCAAGGAAGTATATCGGCCAACACAAGCAAGATGGAGAGGGGTATCGTGCACCAAGGGTGGAGGGGAGACCAAAGGACCAAAGGAGACTAAGGCAAGGAGAAGAGCTACCTATATAGGAAGAAGGGGAGGAGAAACCAAGGTACAACCATGCTATGTGTCGCCCACCCAAGGGACACATGTCCACCAACTCAAGCCACCTCTCATGCAAGCCATAAGGCACTTGTCCAAGATGTGCACCATGTGTCCACCAACCAAGCCAAGCCATCTGGGCGACACAACAAGAGCTACTGGGCGACACACCAAGCAACTGGGCGACACACCACCTGCCCTGGGCGACACAAGGCTCAAGCAAGCCCAAACAAGGAACTCCAAGGCCCAAACAAGCTCAACTCAGGCCCAAAGGACTCAAACAACAAGCCGAAGCCTTCCTCTCAACCCTAGAGGAAGCAAAGAGGGAAAACATCTCACAAGATGGCAAACTTGCCCACAAAACCCTAAACTTGGGTTATTTGCAAGTAGCCCCTCGAACTCTCAACAAAGCACAACCAAACCCTAATCACCACTAAAGGTGATTAGCAAGCACCAAAGCACCAAGATCAAGCAAAACAAACAGGGTAAACCCTAAACGCAGGCCAGGGTCCTTACAGCCATAAACCTCTACAAAAGGATTTCGTCCCCGAAATCCGAAGAGAAAAGTGAGGGATACTTCCTCCTCATCTCTTCCTCAAGCTCCCACGTGGCTTCCTCAACGCCACGGTGATGCCAAAGGACCTTCACAAGAACCATATCCTTTCTCTTCAGCTTCTTGACTCTTCTGTCAAGGATCATAATAGGACCCTCTTCATAAGTCACATCTTTGTCAAGCTCAACTTCAACTGGTTGTATCACTGTTCCTGTATCCGGATGACTTTTCTTCAGCATACTGACATGGAACACTGGATGTAACCTGTGCAACTCTGGAGGCAATTCTAACTCATAAGCCACCTTGCCAACACGTGCTATGACTGAGTAAGGCCCCATATATCTGGTAGCTAACTTACCTTTCCGTCCAAACCTCAACACACCTTTCCACGGAGAGACTTTAAGATACACCTTGTCTCCCACCTGGAACTCCAAGGGTCATCGGCGATTGTCTGCATAAGACTTCTGCCTGTCTTGTGCCGCTTTCAACTGTTGTTGTATCACCTTGATCTTTTCTGTCATTTGCTGTACTAACTCAGGGCCCAAAAGCTGATATTCACCTGATTCATACCAACACAAAGGCGATCTGCACTTCCTCCCATACAAAGCCTCATAGGCAGCCATGTCAATGCTCCGCTGATAGCTATTGTTGTAGGCAAACTCTATCAAACTGAGATGTACGTCCCAACTGCCTAGGAACTGCAAAACACAAGCATGAAGAAGATCCTCCAAAGTCTGAATAGTCCTCTCAGACTGTCCATCTGTCTGCGGGTGGAAAGCGGTACTGAACTTCAACTGTGTTCCCATTGCCATGTGCAACTGTTCCCAAAAACGACTTGTAAACTGAGGTCCTCTATCAGAAACTATCGTTGCTGGCACACCATGCAAACGAACTATCTCATCCACATATACTCGAGCGAGCTTTTCAGCTGTATACGTGGTCTTCACAGGTATGAAATGGGCAGACTTCGTTAATCTGTCCACTATCACCCAAATGGAATCATGATTCTTAGTTGTCCTGGGTAGACCAACTACGAAATCCATGGTTATATGATCCCATTTCCACTGCGGTATAGGCAAAGGTTGCAACGTGCCTGCCGGCTTTTGATGCTCAGCCTTGACTTGCTGACACACCGCACACCTAGCCACAAACTCAGCTACATCTTTCTTCACGCCGGGCCACCAATACAAGTCCTTCAGACTATGGTACATCTTGGTGACACCTGGATGCATAGCATACATCGACGTGTGTGCTTCCTCGAGCACCAACTTCCTCAGATTATCAGCATCTGGAACCACCATCCTATTATGATAGAAAACCACTCCATCCTCGGACTCATGGAACCCATCACGCTTTTCGCTGCCAAACTCTGATCTGATTAGCTGTACTGTATCATCCGTTTGCTGTGCATCCTTGATCTGCTGTCTCAACGTGGGCTTGATTTGCATCTGTGCTAAAAGTCCAGCTAATGAGGAAACCTCCATCTGTACGTTCATCTGCCGTAAGGAGACTAACATGTCCCGCCTATGGCATACCAAAGAACTCATCTGTGCCTTCTTGGGAGTAGAAGACTTTCTGCTAAGCGCGTCTGCTACCACATTCGCCTTACCAGGATGATACTTGATAGTGCAATCATAATCATTGATCAACTCCATCCACCGACGCTGTCGCATGCTCAACTCTTGCTGTGAGAAGATGTACTTCAGATTCTTGTGATCTGTAAAGATCTGACACACTTCCCCATAAAGATAGTGTCTCCAAATCATTAACGCATGAACCACTGCTGCCAACTCCAAGTCATGGGTCGGATAGTTCTCCTCGTGTTTCTTAAGCTGTCGCAAAGCAAAAGAAACCACATGATCTTCCTGCATCAGCACACAACCCAAACCTTTCATGGACGCATCACAGAAAACAACATAGCCTTTTCCAAATTCTGGCAAGATCAACACTGGAGCACTGGTTAGCTTTTCCTTCAAACTTTGGAAAGCTTGCTGACATCGATCATTCCAAACAAAAGGTACATCCTTCCTGGTCAACTTCGTCATCGGTAGAGCTATCGAACTGAAGTCCTTGATAAACCTCCGGTAGTATCCTGCTAGACCAAGGAAACTACGAACTTCCGTCGACATCTTCGGCTGTTCCCAATCCGCAACGGATTCCACTTTCTTCGGATCTACTGTGACTCCTTCAGCAGATATCACATGACCTAAGAAAGTCACTTCATCCAACTCACACTTATTAAACTTAGCATACAACTGATGTTGACGAAGGAGAGTCAACGCTTGACGAAGATGTTGTTCATGCTCTAGCTGGTTCCGACTATAGATCAAGATGTCGTCTATAAAAACTACAACAAACTGATCTAAGAACGGATGAAACACTTTGTTCATCAGGTCCATGAAAGCAGCAGGTGCATTGGTTAATCCAAACGGCATAACCACAAACTCAAAATGACCATACCTCGTCCTAAAAGCTGACTTTGGTATGTCATCCGCCTTTATCCTCAACTGATGATATCTAGACCGTAGATCGATCTTCGAAATCACTGTAGCACAATGCAACTGATCGAACAGGTCATCTATCCTCGGCAACGGGTACTTATTCTTGATCGTGACCTTGTTCAACTGTCGGTAGTCTATACACAACCGCATCGAACCATCCTTCTTCTTAACGAACAACACGGGAGCACCCCAAGGTGACGTGCTCGGTCTGATGAAACCTTTCTCCAACAACTCTTGTAACTGCTTCTTCAACTCTACCATCTCTGCTGGAGCCATCCTATAAGGTGTCTGTGCAATCGGCTGCGTTCCCGGAACCAGATTGATCTCAAAATTGATCTCTCGGGGTGGAGGAACACCAGGAAACTCCTCGGGAAACACATCTGCAAACTCTCGGACCACTGACACTTCTTCAAGGTTAAGGCCTTTTGCCTTGGTATCCACAACGCTATCCACAACGTGAGCTAAGAACGCCTCACATCCTTGTCGCAACAACCTATCTGCCACCATAGCTGACACCAGACACGTCGGAAGAATCTTCCTATCTCCCTGGAAGATCCACTTCTCTCTAGTAACATCAAACACCGCCTGCTTGGAACCACAGTCCAAGACAACCTTATACTTCTCTAAGGTATCCATCCCAAGGATAACATCGAAACCATGCATATCAAGTGGTATGAGATCCACCTGAATGCTGTGTCCCGAAAAAGACAAAACACAAGATGGACACTCTTCTCGAAGCAAAGAGGAACCATCAAGAGGGGTTTCTAACAACAAGCTATCCTTCTCATCCAGGTACGTCTTCAGAAAGTATCTGGTGACGAACTCGCGCCGAAACACTTCCCAACAGATCACCTCACCAGGCCACTTCTTTTCCTCGATGGTCCACCAGTGACCAGCACTACCCTTCAAAAGGTAGACAACATGCTTTACTTTGTCTGCTTCGGGGATGTCGAGGATCCGGAAAGCCTTTTCAAGACTCGTCAGCCACAGATCTGCATCCGCTGGATCAGCCGTTCCAGCATAATCTGAAGCTCCGACTCGGTGAAGCCGCTCAAAGGTCTTCCCAATACCCGATGCTTCTCCATTGGGAACCTGTGCTCGCGGAGGAGGCACTGGTAATCGCTCAACCATGAGATTCATCGTAGCCATTAACTGCCCCATAAGCTGTTGGTAGGCAGGGTGTTCAAGTATGGCTGGGTCTGGTTGGGGGACCTCAGGCACCCGATCTTCATGTGCCCGTCCATCTGCTCCATCAACCGATGCAGCATCACTATGCTCAGGAGCATGTTCTTCGTGGTTTCCAGACATCTTGGCTTTTCTTCTGCTGTGGGCAGAAGATTTTTGTAAGATAAACTGGAAAACTCATAAGAACAGACTCAACCTAGTCCTAGATCCCTATAGACTCAGCGAACCTAGAGCTCTGATACCAAAACTTGTGGCAACACATCCCATTATCACACAGATAACGAGGTGTTACATGAAAATGTGCGGAAAACACCATAACCACAGATTATCAAAAACACGGGTTAATTAAAACCGATTGCGGAAAACTGATAAACTGTGAAACTATTACTTTCCAGTCCTCATCCTGCACAGAAACATGTCATATAAATATGTACATACACAAGATCTGACACGTGTCCACAGCTCAGGAACAACTGTCCATCCATCACATGAGTTCACCACCTGTTCATATATACATAAAGGCCCACATCCGGCCAACAACAGGATATACAGATATCATCGAACGATCTTCGTGAAACATTGTCAAAACACTGCCAAGGACCTGAGAGTACAGGGATGACTCTAGACTCAACTACAAAACATCCAAAATAGCAGCATGTCCAACGCTTGCCTTCTACTGTTCCTCAAGCTGCTCGTCCGCAACACCACAACCACGACCATGTCTACCTTGACCACCTAAAAAAGGGTGTAAACCAGCGGAGTGAGACAATTGAACAATTGTCCCAGCGGGAAACATAGCTCCCCACCGCAACTATAGAACCTCAGCAAGATAAACCATAACAGCAATTATAACATGAGCAGATATATCAGAAGCAGTTATATATATAGCAAGATCATTCTTACCGGCAAGCATACCAGCTGTACTAAAACTTATAACCAGATGTCTTTCAAAAGAATATGATTATAAAGATAAGGTATATCAACATGTAACAGGATTAGTAGAACAGAATATAATGTCACATAACCTGATTATCAAGATAAGACAGATTGCCACATAACCTGCAAGGTATAACAAACAAGGCCTCAACCAATGTTTCGTGTTTTATTTGATCAGTAAATACTAAACGGCTGTATTACGTTTTATTATGCCCTGAGGATTTGAACCGTACCGTTCAAATCCAACCTTCGGTTACAAAACCCAAGACGGTGCCATACAAGGTCAATGGAAGAGCCGGACTCCATGACCTCCCACCTCATGGTCAGTACATGAGTACAACACAAGCAGGACCGCAGTCACATGCTGAAGTGGTCTAAGCCACAAGGTTAGCTCCATAGGCTACCCATTCTCTAGCCCACCTTGGTACAGGTCACGGTGCTAGTAAAACTGAGCCACGTTCCTGATCACCGTGCTCTGAGCCATGAACGCATTCATGCTCCATACATCACATATCCTGAGCCATGGGCCTGTTCACCATGCTCTACACACATATCTGAGTCTGCAACTGAAGTTACACTCTTACCTCCTCATTTTCAGGCTAGGAGCAACCTACACATATTCAACAATATGCACTTCCAGGTTAACCCGTAGGAAAACCTGTTTCACCATCACCAAGTCCTGACGATGATGGATCTATGGCCAGGGCAAACTACATGATATTTTTCACTGTGATTAATTAGTATCTTTTAGATGGATTGTAGGATTCAACCAAGTTGTATAACATGCAAAGATATAACAAAAAGTAAACAACCTATATTATAATCTGAGCACGTCAACCTAACCCATCTCAAGGATCCAACATCACATGTTACCACTTGGCCTCTTGCCAACCATCCAGATCCATCTCAAGGATCACCACATACCGCAGGGTCTCAACCCCTCATCATGTATTGTTACTGCCTCTCAAGGCTCACATCATCATCATGGGACCAACATATCCTACATACAGCCTCATAGGATAATTATCAAGTAATGATACTCATAAATTTCATAGCCTTCTTATGGATAAAACATCACCTGCAAGGTTAGGGTGTACTATAATTGAAGATTCAACATAAGGAAGATGCTCACTATCATGAAATATCATTCAAGATAATCTACTTATCAATATGACAGTTATTTGGTAATCAAGTATGGTAAGTACATCATTAAACAACCATACTGATACTTACCCTTATATCGAGATTGTACAAACAATCAGGGTATATAGAGATCATGTTGTGTTTACAGAACCAACACTATTATTAACAAGGTCATTACTATGTCATCAACTATTGTCATCTTTATCATGAAGCAACCTTTAATGTAACTATCACTTAGCATCATTATTACCAACATTATTATCATTAAACAAACTACTAGAGTAGTTATCATCATCTTCTTTATCATTAACAATTAAGCATAAGGGTCACATCATGCATCAATTACATGAGGGCTAACATCATATACATTACTATCATTAGCATCCTTATTTTTTTCAAGGCTTCATATACATTGTTGATATCACAAACACCACCATCGCTCATTGGTGCATAGCTAACCACTTCCATCACATGAGGGACCGTCACCAAAGAAACTCATACCCTCACTATAGCCTCACAACCCTCATCTAAAGCCTATCACCCAACATGGGTATCGACTACCACACTATCCCTATCGGCCAACACTCACTACTAACCCTATCGGCCAACACTCACTACTAACCCTATCGGCCCTCACACATCCTGCACATAGGGTAGGGTATCGCCCAACATGGTTATCGGCCATTAGGGTATCGCCCATCATGGTGTCATCCATTAGGGCTATCGGCCATTAGGGTTATCGGCCACCATGGCCCAAGGCTTATCGCCCAACCCTAACACTCATGGCACTACATGACCCTATCGTCCATCACATGGACAAGGAGATAACTCGACACAAGAGCACCCACTCTATTATCCAACACAAGGACATCCATATCGGCCAACAAGAGGAAGGGTATCGTTCATCTCCAAGGTACTCATCATATCGGACAACAAACCCTAGCTCACCCTATCGCCCAACACATGGGCAAGGGTATCGACCAACCTCAAGGACACAACATATCATCCACCAAGGAACCATATCGGCCACCAGAGAGAGCACCCTATCGCCCAACCTAGGTCACTATCGACCTCCAACACAAGGAACTCAAACCCTAGATCACCATATCGTTCAACTTAAGGGCAAGTGTGTTGCCCAACACACCCACAAGGAAGGGGTATCGCCCAACCCTAGGTCATCTTCAACCTCCAACACAAAGAGCACAAACCCTAAAAAGCAAGGTATACAAGGAACCCTAAACCCTAGAGAGGGATATCGGCCACTAAGGTACATAAGCAAGATGTACAAGCAAGGAACTAAGCTAGACTACTAACATATAACAAGATCAAAGCTAGAGGTAAAAGAGTTAGGGTTAGAAACTATGCAACCCGCCTTAAGCTCCAAGCTTCAAGGAAGAAGATGCACTCCAAGGTCCAAAGCTATCGTCCACCAAGCTGCTCCAGGAGGGTGTATCGGCCACCACTTCAGCTCCAAGGAAGTATATCGGCCAACACAAGCAAGATGGAGAGGGGTATCGTGCACCAAGGGTGGAGGGGAGACCAAAGGACCAAAGGAGACTAAGGCAAGGAGAAGAGCTACCTATATAGGAAGAAGGGGAGGAGAAACCAAGGTACAACCATGCTATGTGTCGCCCACCCAAGGGACACATGTCCACCAACTCAAGCCACCTCTCATGCAAGCCATAAGGCACTTGTCCAAGATGTGCACCATGTGTCCACCAACCAAGACAAGTCATCTGGGCGACACAACAAGAGCTACTGGGTGACACACCAAGCAACTGGGCGACACACCACCTGCCCTGGGCGACACAAGGCTCAAGCAAGCCCAAACAAGGAACTCCAAGGCCCAAACAAGCTCAACTCAGGCCCAAAGGACTCAAACAACAAGCCGAATCCTTCCTCTCAACTCTAGAGGAAGCAAAGAGGGAAAACATCTCACAAGATGGCAAACTTGCCCACAAAACCCTAAACTTGGGTTATTTGCAAGTAGCCCCTCGAACTCTCAACAAAGCACAACCAAACCCTAATCACCACTAAAGGTGATTAGCAAGCACCAAAGCACCAAGATCAAGCAAAACAAACAGGGTAAACCCTAAACGCAGGTCAGGGTCCTTACACTAAGGGTGTCAACAATCTAAATTCATTAGGTGTCTAGAAGATTTGATCAATTGAACCTTCAATTACATGAGGTATTTAATTGAATTGACCAATTGAATCTTCAATTACATTAGGTATCCAAATGGATTGACCATGTTGAACATCAAACAGTTTTGATTACTTAGACCCTAAACGATCTTGGTCTCTTAGAATTCAAACAGTTTGAAACCGTTTGGGCAGATTGCCCTTTAAACCATTTAAGCAAGAAATGTGTTGAAATCGTATGGAGTTGGGTCTCCAAACGGTTTGAGACCATTTGGACCTAAACGGTCTTGAGACCGTTTGGACTCAAATGGTCTTAAGACCATTTGGTCCAAACCCTCTCAAAACCGAATGGACCAAAAAGGTCTTTCAACACTTAACCAATTCAAGGTTTCCAATAATGAACTGCCTATCAATTGACTACTTGATCCATTCATCAATTGAACTATTGAATCATCATTCAATTGGACCATCAATTAGGGTTTTGAACCCAATTGAACTAGGGTTTATAATCAGGAAACCATCAATTAGGGTTTTGAAATCGAGGAACCATCAATGGTTCACATTGTAGAACTAATTCAATTGAAATCAATGAATCATCGTCAAGTTATGATATGACCTGCCCTCAAATGGTCTTGGGGTCATTTGGATGACCTCCAAACGGTCTTGAGGTCGTTTGGATGACCTCCAAACGGTCTTGAGACCATTTGCCCCATCCATCATTAAAATTTGTGAAATTCAATTAGGGTTTAGATCATTGGATTGATCATCAAATTAACTATTAATTCCCTTTCAATATGATATCTCAAGATCTTCAAATACTCAACCATACTCAACCCTAGACCTCCAAATGGTCTTGGTTGACCTACAAACGGTCTTGAGACCGTTTGGGTGACCTCCAAATGGTCTTGAGACTGTTTGGGTTAGTCAACCCAAAGTTTTAAATCAACCAATTGAAATTTCAGCATTTAACCCGATTAGGGTTTCTAATTGGAGGATTGTCCATATATTGAATCAATCAATTGGATCCAGTATATCATCATCCAACATGTACTAGTGTCCTAACCTCAAATGATCAACCCATCCAAACAGTCAACCCTTCTAAATGGTTTGGGATCCAAACCTCCAAACGGTTTGCAAACCGTTTGGTCTCCAAACGGTTTGGTGAAACTATTTGGACCAAGGTCTTAAAACCGTTTGCAAAAGAAACTTGTTGGAATGTGTGCCTAAGATGATGTCATCATCATCAAGACTTATTCCATTGAAAACTACTACCATTATCATGGTAGTTGCATCAACTAATCAAAGGAATTGTAAGAAGAGCAATTGAACATAATTGATTGAGAAATTGAACTCAATAACAATGAATAGGGGTTCAAGTTATATAACCCACCTCCAATTGAGATTCGAAGCTTGGAGCGTCACGTCAACAATGGTGGAAAAAGCTTTTTCACACCACAAGGTTCGTTCCTCAAGCTTTTGAGTGAAAAGGATTGGCTAGAATTGAAGATGGGATCGAGATAAGAAGAAATCATGCATTGATTAGTGATTTCCACCATGAAATCAAGGTGAACGAAGGTCAAGATGCTTACCAACAGGTTGGGGGTCATCCTCCTGCTGCTCCTAGATCCCTTGGTCATCTTTTCAAGCAAAGAGAAGAAGGGGATTCGAAAAAACATTTGGTTTGCGTTGTAAAAGGTGTTTTTATAAGAAAATCAATGAGAGAGAAAATGCCTTATAAAAATCCTTTTATTCTGAAATTGTTGCCACCTCTTCCCCCTTAGTTATTTGCATGCAAAGATATCTTCCTCACCTCCAAAATCCCTTCCATTATCCATGAATTAAGGGAAAAGAAATTAAGCACCTTAACCCTTATAATATTATGATCCATAAGTTGGTGGATATTTCTTTTTATTTTCTTAATGTGAGTGGGTTCACCACTCACGTAGATATTTCCTTTGACTTTTCAAGGCACAAGGACGTCCATATATGTGGATTTCAACCAACACAATTTTGGTTGAAGGGCAATCCATTTAATATAATTATTTTTGCATTATTTCAATTATGCTTAAATCTTGATTATTTTAATATCAAGATTTTCTCTCCTTCAAAGTAGCTCAAATGAGATGCCCCTCTCATTTTATTGCCTCTACAAGATTCCAAGAATATTAGGGACCTTATTGAAGTGGAAATTTGCATATTGAACCCTGGGTTTTGGGTAAATTGCACATTACACCAAAACTAGGTTTTAATGCACAAACATTGTTTTATCAGCTCTTTCTTGGAACTCAGGCTTGGGGTAGCCATACCTCTACATCATCTTAATTCTCATGATGTGTCAACACATGAGGAACATCTTATCATGCACAATTTTCAATTTAACCGCTCAACTTGGGAAATTTGCACTTTAGTCCAAAACAAGCAAAACATTATTTTCAACATAATTCAAAAAGGACTAAAATTGAAATATAAGTTCCTCTTGAGCCTTAATTACTTTTCAAAATATAATATCAAGTATATAATTATCTTTCATAAACAAAACACCTAGGGTTAAAGCATAACCCAGGTCAGGGATGTTTCAGGTGTGGTTGTAGGTGATCACGTACTGGTGATGCAGTGGAAGAGGGCCGCTGAAGGTGCTGTGTTGGTGGCAGTTAGGGATTAGGCAGAGGATGGTAGTTGGGAATCAGGTAGAGGTTGGCTGGGGTGCAGTGGGTTGATGTGAGTGGATTGGGATTGAGTATAAGTTCTTGATAGTAGGTTGATGTGGTTGGCTAGTCGGGTTGCAGTAGGTCTTGGACGTAGGGCGGGAGATACGGGAGAAGTAGTGGTGGGGGACGATTATGTGAGTAGTAGGCCAATGTGGTAACCGATCAGGATGTTGATGATGGGACGGGAGTGGTGGTAGGTGGTAGTTTCAGGTGCATGCAGGGTGTGGGTGGTGTGATGGGTTGGGTTGGGTGTGATGACAGTTCTGGGTGACATGGAGATCCTGATGGTGGTTGTCATGAAGAAGAGGACAAGTGGGAAGGGTCATGGGGTAGGGAGCGGTGATGCGTCGGGGTGTCTGGACGGTGGGGTTTCTAGGGGGCAGTTGGGTGATAGATGAGAAGCAGGAGTTTGTGTCTATCAACTGGGATGCGGGAGGGCATGATGGATAGGGTAGGATAAAGCATTGGTGGCGAGACGTCAGGATGAGTAGTTCGGTGGGATAAGTCATATGCGGGATTAAGTAGGGGGTGGTTGGGATGCGTGATGACAGTGAGGAGACTAGGAGTGATGATGGCATAGAGACTAGGACTGTGTGATGAAATTGGTTGGATGGGTGTCTGATGGTGTGGTGATAGTGTGATGAAGGTGGCATGATGGTGTGATGGTGGAGAAGAAGAGATGGAGAAAGGAATGATGGCAGCTAGGGTTTAGGGTGGAATTGGCTAGGGTTAAGATGGGAGGGTCTCAAGATGCATCATGTTATAATACCATCTAAAATATGAAATCAATTTTTATTAGATGATCAAAATAAGTACAAGAGACTCTCTTATATAGGAGTTTAAAGAGTAAGAATATTCTAGAACAAGATTATTCTAGAAAAAGGAAAAATGCTAATGGGTTAATAAACAAAGGCACATAACATAATAATAAGAGAAAAATAAGACAAATAAATCCAGTAAAATATATACACTAATAGTTTATTTATTGCATATAATGTAACACATAAATTGATTAATGTGCATATCTGATTAGACACCACATCCCAATTAATTTATATATGATATGATATATATGAAATTCACATGTGTCGTTCTAAAAGCGAGCTTTGATGGTGGATGTGAAGCATGATTACGACCAATAACCCTATATTTCGGTGCATGGTTGTGTGGTTGGTTTTATCTCAGCTTGCATATCGAGCCTCTATTATATCTTCCAATTATAAAAGTATTATTCTCTTCAACCTATGCTCCCCTCAAATGTAACTTGAGGTTTCTCTTACACCATGTATTATGTAATAGCATTAGGATAGTTTATTTCCTTGTTACGACAAAGAAGAAGACGCTCGACACCAGGCCAACCAACCATCTCAAAGGCGAGCCGATCGACTAGAGGACTGAGGAGGATGAACTGAACTGACTAACTGGTGGACCTGACCGATTGAATGGAGGACCAATTGATCGATGTGATGACCAACTGACCGACTTAGAGGTGACCCGATTGATTCAAGGGTTGAATCAATCAACCCAGATTGGCAATCATAGATCTTCATCAACAATAGGTTTCTTAATGAGATGTAGACCTAGGTGGTGGTAGTTCCTTGTGGCTCCAAGGAATTACAATAGAATGCCCATAACCATCTCTTATGTTTATTGCATGTTTTGTTGTAGGATATAATAATACATATGTGGTGATTGGATAATGGATATGTATTTATAAATATAAGTGTCCTCAATAATATATTAAGTCTTAGATGTTTTTAATAAGAAACATACATGAAAAGCTTGATCGACTAAGCATGGGAACCCAAAGGGTGGTACACCGCCTATCTCATAGAAGTGTGATGGTAATAATGTGGGCCTCCCAAGAAGGGTACATTATTATCTTGTTGGCTTTTGGATTAGGCTTAAATGTGTGTCTTTAATGTGGTTAAGCACTAAAGGTATGTAGATGATTATGGCAAGGATTTGTGCATAACATCTATCCAAGAATTACATAAGATGAATTGGCAAAGGTTGCCTACCTTAATAATTGACTATGGATGCTGGCATTGGCCGTGTAATAGTTGAATTGTTTTGGATCTTGGCTCAGTAGAATGTTGTACACTGTAATCTTCCAAATTGATATGTGAAGGATACAATTTGAAAAAAATTGTGAGAGCAATAATTAATTAAAGACCTAATTGAATATCATCAATTTTTTAAATCAAATCAAATCAAAAAGGGTTTTTGACAAACTTGACTCTTTTGATTTTGAGTCAATAGAGACATGTGAATCTTGTTTTTTAGGCAAGATGACCAAAACTCCTTTCACTGGTAACAATGAGAGGGCTAGTGATCTATAGGACCATACATACTAATGTATGTGGTCCTTTTAGAACAACTTCTATTGGTGGGTATCAGTACTTCATTCCTTCACTGATGATTTCAGTAGGTATGGTTATGTTTACTTGATGAAACATAAGTCAAAAGCTCTTGAAAAGTTCAAGGAGTTAATGAATGAAGTACAAAACCAACATGCAAAAAGTAATAAGGCACTTCATTTTGACCGAGGTGGAGAATACTTAAGCCAAGAGTTTTCGAAACCTTCTGCGAGTCTGTGGTATCATATCTCAGTGAAATCCACTTATAACACCACATCATAATGGTGTATCAGAAAGAAGGAATCACACATTAATGGATATGGTGCGGTCAATGATGAGTTTGGCTGAACTTTTTGACTACCTTCTGGGGTTATGCTCTTGAAACTGTCGCATTTACACTAAACAGAGTACCATCGAAATCGATTAAAAAAACACCATATGATATATGGTATGGGAAGTGTCCCGATGTGTCTTTTATGAGGATTTGGGGATGTGAAGCTTATGCAAGGAAAATGTTTCCCAAAAAGCTTGACCCTAGATATGATAAATGCTATTTTGTTGGATATTCTAAGGAGACTAAAGGATATTACTTTTATTCCCTATCTGATAACAATATCTTTGTTGTTAGAGATGTCGCATTCCTAGAAAAGGAATTTATTTCCAAAGGAATCAATGGGAGTAAAGTGGAACCCAAAGAGGTTTGAGACCAAAGAGAAAGAATTGAACAAATAGATGTACAAGTGGAACAAAGAGAATCACAAAGTGTTGTGGAATCTCAAATTCCTCAAGTAACACAGGGACCTCATAGATCTAGTAGGACACACCTTGAACCTGACAGATTTGGATATCTTGTGACTCAGGAAGGCGGTGAGTTGGTCATAGATGATGAGCCAACAACCTACCTAGAATTTACTAAGGGACCAGAGTACAAGAAATGGCTTGAGTCCATGAGATCTGAGATGGAATCCATGTACACCAACAAGGTATTGACCTTGGTGGATCCACCTGAAGGGGTAAAACCCATAGGGTGCAAGTGGGTCTTCAAGAAGAAGACTGACATGGATGGTAAAGTACAAAACTATAAGGGCATATTGGTTGCAAAGGGTTTCAGACAAGTTCAAGCTGTTGATTATGAAGAAACCTTTTCTCGAGTGGCCATGGTTAAGTCCATCAAGATCATGATTGCTATTGCAGCTTATCATGACTATGAGATTTGGTAGATGGATGTTAAAACCACATTCCATAATGGGAATATTCTTGAGGATGTGTACATGACACAAATTGAGGGTTTTTTAAATCCAAAGGATGCAAATAAAGTTTTTAAGCTACAAAGGTCAATTTATGGATCGAAGTAAGCATCTCAGAGCTAGAATCTTCATTTTGACGAGACAACCAAAGAGTATGGCTTTACTCAAATCAAAGATGAACCTTGTGTGTATAAGAAGGTTAGTGAGAGCATGATTGTATTCCTCATATTGTATGTGGATGACATACTATTTATGGGGAATTACATCCCCACTTTATAAAAGGTAAAGACATGGCAGGGAAATACATTTTCTATGAAAGACTTTGGAGAAGCATCCTATATCTTGGGGATCAAGATATATAGAGATAGATCTAGAAGACTTCTTGACATAGTCAGAGCACATACATTGACTAAGTGTTTAAGAGGTTGTCAAAGAGAGGAAAATGTATGTGTGTCATGGAGTTACCATCTCTAAAGCTTAATGTCTTAGTTCTTGTGAAGAATGGGAATACATGAGTATGACTCCATATGCATCAACAATTGGATCAATCATGTATGGATTGTTGTGTACCCATGTCAATGTCTCATATTCTTTGAGCATGACAAGCAAATATCATTCAGATCTAGGTGACGCTCACTAGATAGCGATCAAGAACATCGTTAAGTACTTGAGAAGAACTAAGGATCAATTCTTGGTCTACGATGGAGAGGAAGAGTTGGTGGTAAAGGGTTACACTGATACAAGCTTCCAAACTAACAAACATGATTATAGATTGCAATCTTGATTTGTGTTTTGCCTTAACAATAGAGTTGTAAATTGGAAGAGTTCCAAGAAAGAGATAGTTGTCAATTCTAAAATAGAGGCTGAGTATATTGCTACATTGAATGCAACAAAGGAAGTTGTTTGGATCAAGAAGTTCATCTCTGAACTTGGGATAGTTCCAAGCATCAACGACGCAATTGATCTATATTGTGACAATAATGGAGCTATTGCACTAGCTAAGGAACCCAAATCACATCAACATTTCAAGCATATATCAAGGTGTTTCCATCTCATACGAGAGATCATATAGTGAGGAGATGTGAAGATTTACATAGTACCACCCAAAAACAATGTTGTTGACCCCTTGACTAAAGCACTTTCGTAGCAGAAGAATGATAGTCATATCAAATCACTTGGAATAAGATTCATGGGTGATTGGCTCTAAGTGAAAGTGGGAGTCTATTGGTATGTATGCCAAGAGATACAATCATATAGTGATTGTATCGATATAACTTGTAAATGATTTGATTAATAATAAAGGCATGCTTCCAATTTATTCTATTTTATCCAGTTATGAGATAATGAAGTAACATAGTAAATGTCTAGAGAATGATATTACTCAATGATGTATGTCTTCAAGTACGTGAATTGAACAATGAGATCATACAAATGTTAAGAGTACACACATTCTTGTTATGTCCCCTAGTCAGATGTTATTGTGGAAGGTTGATAGACAACAATAACACATAAGACTAGAGTGTATGTTGGTTCGTGACAGAATCTCATCAATCATGATATGTGATATCAAACCAAGCACATAGATACTTGTTAGAGAGCAGTGTATCAGACAGACCCACCATAATAGTGATACATGGAAACCATAATTGGTAGTTAGAATCATCTCTCAAAGTGTTGGTGGTGATTGTGGTTCTTAGACCTGAAGTCCCTACACTCATCATATGTCGTTCAATATACTTTGCCATCATCCACTATGATCCTGAATAAGGGTTGCCATAAAGGTGATAATTGGAGTACTGTGACACATGGGGATGACTATGAGTGATATAAATGGGATTTTTCCCTCCTACAAGAGTATGATATCTTGGCCACCTGATAAGCAAGATCGAGAAATTCATGGCCATGCTAATGTGAGTTAATATGTGATATTTAGCTTACAAATATCTCAGACAGTCTGCACTAGTTCAAGGAACATGATTAAACAATTGAAGATGATGATGATTCCATGCCTCGAGTTCAATCTACATATCAGTGACAAAGGAACTATACAAACATTGTAACATCAATCACACATTGTAGGCTGAAGTTGTTCTCTAACTTTTAATTTACTTGTGAAGAAATGACATATGACTAGGCACCACTCCTTGCTTGTGATGTCATAATTGATTATGGACATTCATTGCCAACATAACTTGGGACCTATGGGGTCACACACATAGGGATTCACTTGGAATAGGAGTTTGATAATTAATGATAATTTAATTGATTACTGAAGTGTTTAGGTACTTAATTTAAACATTAATTGACTGAATGGACTCTGAACTGACTGGTTCAAGTGTTGAACTAACTCATTGGAGTGTCAGGTTGATTGGGTATTGCATTGGCTGAATTCTAGATGAACCAGGACACCAATTGACTGTTCACTGAGTGAACTGATCAGATCATGACCGTGAGACAACCAATTCATGAGATGAACTGTTCGGTTCACAAGAGCAGTTTGATTGCATGTAGGATTAGTGCTGACATCATGTCAATTGTTAATTGGATTAGAAATTCTAATACAATTTTGATTGGGAAACATGATGAAACAAACGGTTAATTCGTGACATTCCAGTCCCTTCAACTCCCGCACAGATTGGGAATCCTAATCCTGACCCTCCTATAAATAGAGAGTTACTGGGGCTTCCTAAAGACACAACTCAATTACTTCTAACAATTATTTGTCTTCTCTAGTTGTGGTAACTGAGAGAATCTAAGCAAGTCCTGCCTGATAAAGAGAGTGGTAGCAAGGGAGAAAAATTGTGGGAGAGCAAGTTTATGACTAGTACACCAACAGAAAGAACAACTCCTTCTTGTTCATTCTACTAGAATGAAAAGAGTTCCTGGTGGTTCGTGTGGACTACTCTAGAGGCGTGAATATTTTCACACTCCGAGGACAACGTCAACCTACTGTCTATGGTGATCATCCATGAGTCTGATGCAGACATTGTTTGAGTGTGACTTTAGTAAAGGGCGCACAAACACAACGAGGAATTGTCATTGGACTTGTTCCAGGACTAGGTATATGCTCTAAACCATCCTTCCCATAGCATAGTTATCGACACTTTCCATTGATTTAAGGGGAATATGGCAGTTAATTTTTGTTTTTTCAGCATGTTCAGTTGCCATATTTTCCCACAGTCGGCATGATTTTTATTTCCATCGTTGGAGTGGTTGTTTGTGTTGGCTAAATTGACATTAGCATAATCCCTTTTGTTTTGATAATGACAAACATTTCATTCTTGTGGTTTTAACGTGCTATTTGAGTATTTCAGGAACAAGCATATATGGTGGTGGATAACAAAGACTTGGAAGAAACAATTTGATAAATTTTCTTTATTTTCATGATTGTAATCAAATGTAAATGCTTGTACAAGTATATAATGTACAAGTAATTAGATATCATGTAAATCAAGCGTTTAGATCTTCCCTATCCACTCACAACACTTAGATAGGCCATTCCCCAAGATAGTATCACAATTGCACATTGATACACACACTTAGTAAATGAATACATTGAGTCAGTAATATTCTCAGTCGACAAATCGTCGATCGAGAAAATATCGGTCGACAAATCTTCGACCGAGAAACTCTCGGTCGACAAAATCTTCGATCGAGAATAGACCCTACTAGCCGTTAGACCCAGCAGACAAAGTGGTTGGGAGTTGGAAATGAACGTTGTAAAAACTTGCTTCAGGAGGTCCCTCGGTCGACAAATCTTCGACCGAGAAGGACTCTCGGTCGACAAATTGTCGATCGAGAAAAGTTTTGTCTGCACTTTTCAGGGTCAATTAAATAGCCGTTGCAAATGCAATTAGTGGACACATAACGGCTAGTTGAGCACTAAGAACCCCCTAGAAAGTGTCTAGAATGTCCTTAAGAACTTGTAGGTCATTCCTATAAATAGGACATGCCTTAGGACACCTAAAGATACCCTAAGCTACACATGTGCTACACTTGAGATTGAATACTCATTGGCAATCTGTTTTGAGCAATAGAGCAATTCCTACATTGGCTATTCATTCCCATTGCTCCAACTTCGTGTCCTATAGGCTAGTATCTCCTATCCACAACACTTACACTTCTACATACATTGGTTAGGAGATCAAAACGCTTGATATAGGAAATCAAGCCTTGAGCTACAAGTGGTATTGTAATTTCTGTTTTCTTTCTTGTTCCTTTGTATCTTTTGTATTCTCCTTGCTACTCCTAGGGTTGGAGGCTGCGGATTGGAGAAGGTTCTTCTCGGAGGAGAAGGTGGACTTCAAGCTACTTCAAGAAGGCTATCGCAACGGGAAGCTACTTCAAGAAGGTTATTGCAACGGGAAGCTACTTCAGGAGGAAGGCTGCTTCAAGGTTGGTGCAATTGCTTCTAGGTGAAGGCTGCTTCAAGGTTGGTGCGATTACTTCAAAGTGAAGGCTGCTTGAAGGGTTTAGGGAGAGAATTGTAATTTTATGTAAAGTCCTTGCGAGGTAATAAAATTAAATTCTTTCCAAATCCCGGTTGGGTAAGCAACCGGGTAGTGGACTGACTGCCTTAGTATTTGCTAAGGTAGGAACCACTCTAAATCCTTGTCCCCTTGTCCAATATTTTTTGTGATTGGTTGTTTGAGTTAAATAATTGTTTAAAATTGTTTAAAACTCTATTCACCCCCCTCTAGTAGTTTTCAATTGGTATCAGAGCAGGATTCAAGGAACCCTAACCAGGTCTTGAAGAATGGAGGGTGATGGTGATTACAATCGCAACAAAAGGTGCAGCTTGAACAAATCTACAATATGTTGCAATTGGTGCTTAGGAACAAGCCACACAACAACTAGCTGCCCATGGAGATCAAAGAAGGAAGATGAACACAAGGATTGTCTTATTGCTACAACTAGTGAAGAAGAAGAAGAAGAGGTAAGTCTTTTTGATTTATCTAAAGAAGAACTAGTTGCTAGTCTTGAAGAGACACATAATAAATATGTTGAGTGCAAGAAGAAACTAAAGAAATCCAATAAAGAAAATGATGAATTAAATGCTAGACTTCTTGCTCTCACATCTGAAAATGAAGATTTATATGCTAAATTAAATGATCTTGGTTTTGAAAAAGATAGCATTATTTCTGAAAATCATACTTTGAAATCATCTCTAAGTAGTAGTAATGTGAAGATTTTTACTCTAGAAACAAATTATGATCTTCTATCTCAAGAAAAGGTTGGATTACTTGCAAAATTAAATGATTTTCAAAAACAACCTGTCTTGTGTACACATCTAGATTATGATAATATAGTGAAAGAAAGGAATTCTTTATCATCTAATCTAGATCAAGCAAAACTAGATATTAAGAAAAGAATGGATGAGATTGCTAAGTTGCACCAAGAAGTTAGTAGGTTAAGAAACAATGGAATCCTTGATAAAATATTGGATGATTCCTATCATCAAATTGGGAGAAGAGGACTAGGTTACAAGCCTAAGGGGAAATCTTATCAACAACTTAGTTGGAGAAAGACACAAGCACATCAATCACTATATGTACCTAAAGGAACCAATACATTTGTACCAAAGAACAACCTAGAACAAAACCATAGAAAAAGACTTGAGGTTGATTCTATATGTTGCCATTATTGCTTACGTCTTGGACACTACTCTTTTTCATGCCCATACAAGAAAAAGGATGTTGAGTTGGTATGGGTTCCAAAACCCCCAAATTGAATTGATTAGACTAAGTTGAGATATGACCAAAGACTTTAAATTGCATATCTTTATGTATATCTCAACTTAACATAAAGAGAATGATTCAAGTAATTAAAATTTCTAACTTGAAAATATACAATCTTAAACAAACCCGCAGAGACACATCTTTGAAAATTTATCTAAATTAATGTCCTTAAAACTTAAAGATTTGAATATGATTAGTTGAGATTTGATCTAACGTTACTTTGATATTTCTATGTTTATCTCAACTAAAAATGATTTTTAAATTGCATAATTGAATTAAATATAGTCTATGTTTTTTGGAAGCAATTAACAGTTTTAAAAACAGTACAGAAACCTTGTCGGTCGAGAAATCTTCGACCGAACAGGTCACTGATTTCAGTCTGCAGTAAAATTGCTGACTAATTTGATTGATCAAGTGGCTATCTATTTGCTGTTAATGACTGTTTTACATGCAAAACAAGTTGAAGATCAATTTTGAAAATAAATGATATCATTTCGATTGATCCTCTAAATAAGGTAAAACTGGAAATCATGTTTAGAAATCACTATTTTCTAATAAAAGCATCTCCTGGTCTATCTATATAGAAATCATGTGTTATGACATTTAGTTTAAATGATCACAATCACTGTATTTCATGAAATTATCACTTTATTGCTCTATCATTACACCATGGATATGCTTCATCATGATCATTATGTTTCATTAGTTTGTCTAAAATAATCTTTGATTCATATTCTTGATCATTGTGATTCAGATACATTGAAAATTCCATTAGCATAAAAGCATCTTGACATAATTAACAATGATTGTGGACATAGCTTGTGATAAAATAATGATGTTGCTATGACAAGCCAAACGGTGCCTCTTAGAACAAAAATATTAATGTTTTTATCTATTTGTTTGTTCTAAGAAATCAAAAGCAAAAATCTTGACTTTAAGATATTAATCTTGCTTTCAAAATATATGTCTCTAAAGAATCTTATGATTAATATGAAAATAAGGGTATAAGAAGAAATGTGATTTAATATGTACCCATAGAAAAGCTTATGAAAACATCATTCACAATGAATGTAAAACATGCGTTCTAGAAAAATCAAAAGACAAAGACTTCACTATGATGCCCATATTAAGTCTTCATAATAGGTATATCTTAACATGCTTCAAATAGATATTTATTTAAAGCTATCTGTAGAAATTATACTTCACATATGAATGTTTAAATTGGAAATCTGCATAATTTGCCTCTTGGTTGAAATTAAAATTGACCAAGGGGCGCTATGGTCGTAGTCAAGGACGACCTAAAATAAGCTTTGACAAAATGCTTATATTGACATCATTTTATTGTACTTAATCTTAGTATACGTTTGATAAAGGTCAAAATCAAAATTTAAAATCATTTGTGACCTTAGAAGCCTTAAATTGTAAGATTAAGGGGGAGCTCATAAAAACAAATTTGATTATTTGATTAAGAAGCGTACAAAAATATTGTAAACATCATTTGAAGCCTATTATGACCTTAGTATTTTTACTCTTGGTTATGAAGAAATCAACAAATTTCATAAAATGATATATCTTGTTCTTAAAGGAATTCTCTAGACAAATTAGGGGTTAACATCCCGTGCATTTGGCTAGAGAAATTTTTATGTACTCTAAGATTAAAGAATTCTCATTTCATTTTTAGGGCTTAACATCCCTTGTAAAATGGATGAGAAATCAATACACAAATGCCATGAACCTAAAAGGAACTCATATCATTTCAAGGCTTAACATACATTGCAAATGAGTGAGAAATAAATTATGGCTAAATTTAACAATCATTGCTTTGCTTTAATCCCTTATTTTCTAATTGAATATCTCTTTAAGGGGGAGCATAGCATAAAATTAAGGGGGAGAAATAAAATCTATTATATTGGATATCTTTTTGAAATGACAAAGGGGGAGAAATAATATAAAATCAAAAACATAAAATAAAAATATGAGTTTCATAATATCTCGGCCAACATCCACTTGCAAAACAAGAATGGCTACAAAAGGTAATCTTCAGGTATGAAACTCACATGATTTATATTTTCTTATTTTATATTTAGGAAATGTTTGTCATCTTCAAAAAGGGGGAGATTGTTGGCTAAATTGACATTAGCATAATCCCTTTTGTTTTGATAATGACAAACATTTCATTCTTGTGGTTTTAACGTGCTATTTGAGTATTTCAGGAACAAGCATATAAGGTGGTAGATAACAAAGACTTGGAAGAAACAATTTGATAAATTGCTTTATTTTCATGATTGTAATCAAATGTAAATGCTTGTACAAGTATATAATGTACAAGTAATTAGATATCATGTAAATCAAGCGTTTAGATCTTCCCTATCCACTCACAACACTTAGATAGGCCATTCCCCAAGATAGTATCACAATTGCACATTGATACACACACTTAGTAAATGAATACATTGAGTCAGTAATATTCTCGGTCGACAAATCGTCGATCGAGAAAATATCGGTCGACAAATCTTCGATCGAGAAACTCTCGGTCGACAAAATCTTCGATCGAGAATAGACCCTACTAGCCGTTAGACCCAGCAGACAAAGTGGTTGGGAGTTGGAAATGAACGTTGTAAACACTTGCTTCAGGAGGTCCCTCGGTCGACAAATCTTCGACCGAGAAGGACTCTCGGTTGACAAATTGTCGATCGAGAAAAGTTCTGTCTGCACTTTTCAGGGTCAATTAAATAGCCGTTGCAAATGCAATTAGTGGACACATAACGGCTAGTTGAGCACTAAGAACCCCCTAGAAAGTGTCTAGAATGTCCTTAAGCACTTGTAGGTCATTCCTATAAATAGGACATGCCTTAGGACACCTAAAGATACCCTAAGCTACACATGTGCTACACTTGAGATTGAATACTCATTGGCAATCTGTTTTGAGCAATAGAGCAATTCCTACATTGGCTATTCATTCCCATTGCTCCAACTTTGTGTCCTATAGGCTAGTATCTCCTATCCACAACACTTACACTTCTACATACATTGGTTAGGAGATCAAAACGCTTGATATAGGAAATCAAGCCTTGAGCTACAAGTGGTATTGTAATTTCTGTTTTCTTTCTTGTTCCTTTGTATCTTTTGTATTCTCCTTGCTACTCCTAGGGTTGGAGGTTGCGGATTGGAGAAGGTTCTTCTCGGAGGAGAAGGTGGACTTCAAGCTACTTCAAGAAGGCTATCGCAACGGGAAGCTACTTCAAGAAGGTTATTGCAACGGGAAGCTACTTCAGGAGGAAGGCTGCTTCAAGGTTGGTGCAATTGCTTCTAGGTGAAGGCTGCTTCAAGGTTGGTGCGATTACTTCAAAGTGAAGGTTGCTTGAAGGGTTTAGGGAGGGAATTGTAATTTTATGTAAAGTCCTTGCGAGGTAATAAAATTAAATTCTTTCCAAATCCCGGTTGGGTAAGCAACCGGGTAGTGGACTGACTGCCTTAGTATTTGCTAAGGTAGGAACCACTCTAAATCCTTGTCCCCTTGTCCAATATTTTTTGTGATTGGTTTTTTGAGTTAAATAATTGTTTAAAATTGTTTAAAACTCTATTCACCCCCCCCCTCTAGTAGTTTTCAGTTTGTGTGTGTTATGATGCCATGTTTTAGGGTCATAGGCGTCGAAATGAGCACATAGATGCCTCCATCCAGGGATCCTCCATTTACTGGAAAAGAATTTGGAATCAATTCCCTATGTTTATGGAGAATACCATATGGGTAGTGAGATGAGGAGAGATACCTTTATATACTGTGAAATGCTTGGAGAAGTATATGATACATCATAGGAGGAGCAATGCCATTGCAAATGTCGTCCTTCATATTAGGGATCTTATCAAGTTTCAAAGAAATTGTGATGTTTCTATATTATCAAGTCTTATATAGAGTGAGGAGATGAACATGAGTGATCACATCAGGGATAGGGACAACATGGTACAAGAGAAACCTATTTGGTGACCTAAGGAGCACAAAGTATTCACCATAAGATAAACCCATATTTCTTTGAGAGGAAACCGGATAGGAAACCTAGATTATAATTGGATCTGGAATCATTCCTTGTTGGTTAATTTATCGATGATTGGATGGAAGCTTAGGGTGAATGCTATTGCCATTGGTTCTAGTATTTGAGACTTCAATATTCACATGGCATTGGGTTGTGAATGTTGTGAAAGGAGATCAAAAGAAACCACATATCATCATTCACTCACCGATCATGTAGCACATCAAATATGGATGAGCATGGAGGGTTGCCTCGACTCACTCAGTTTTTCAAACCATAGACCTATATGGGAGCTCTGAGAATCCTTTGGGTGGTATCTACTGGTACCAACTGGATTGGGGTGGCATGAGGTTTGTTTCCCATGGTTGTGCTATGAGTCCTTTAGAGTGAGAAATTTGCATGTATATATGATGGGAAAAAATGAATACACAAGAATTTGGGAGAAAGATAAAAGAAACTTTAGGTCAACAACAATCTCTCTCCTTCATTAAATTCAACCCCAGAAGGTACAAGCTAAATGAATAGTGGGCGGCCTTTTGGGTGATATATGACTTATACAAAGAAGTTAGGTGGGAGAAATGGAGAAATTGGTAATCTAAAACTCAATATAGGAGTGGTAGGTTGGAAGGCTCACAGACTGGTCCTATGGGTAAGGTGATGGGAGGCATCCTGCAAAATCATGAAGTATTAATAGTTGGGGGTTTTGCGGGGTCCTATGGGTAAGGTGATGGGAGGAATTCTGCAAAATGATGAAGTATTAATAGTTGAGGGTTTCACAGGATAGTCTTTGGCCTTTGACAGTTTGGCTTGCAACCTTGAAGCCTTGGAGGCAGGACTTAATATTTTAAGGACTATGTGTGTCTAAGACCATTGTAATAGAGACAGACTACCCTAAAATGGTTGGGATCATGACCGACACTCTCTCCCCTCGACGCTTACAAGATATTTTTATAAATCATACTATTTTTGCACAGTAGAAGTAGTATTTGTAAATTTGTCTATATGGAAGCAAATAGAATGGCATATTGAATTGTAGAGTGCGGTGTCAGTCTAGTTCAAAGGTATACCTTCTCTCCATTGGCAGCAATGCCAACCCCAGTCATAGGGGTAGTATGCAAATTGGAGAGTTGGGAGATACCTTACATCAGGAAACTTGAAGGGCCAACTAATAGTTTTAAAGAAATACATGATATAGAGTTATTGAGCGATCTACACATGCAAGTCTCGGTGGGTTTGTCTTGGTATTTACTGTATTGATCAAATACCACAACTTTAGAAAGGTTTATGTTGAGCTTTCCCATTTTGTATTATTTGGATCCCAAAATTTGGTATGTTTCTTTTGTTGCCCACTGGTAAAGGGATTTGCCTGTGTTTCTTAAAAAAATAAATACTAAAATATGACCAAATTCATTTCATATTAAAAAATGCAAACTATCATTTTCGTAATCATCTAAGAACAGTGTTTTGTATTTTTTTCCCAGAAATCCTTGTGTTTTCCCAAATTCTGTAAAACCGCCTCACTTTTCACTTTTGACTAATTCCAGAACCCCCCCCCCCCAATGTCGTGGGCATATGTTACCAACTAACGGCTGCAAAGCATTTTTTTTTATATTTTGTTTCCTATGCTCCTCCAAATGTCACGCAAATCTGTCACTTCCTCATTTTTGTTTACATTCTTTTACTTATTTGTTTACAAAGGGATAATAATCAGTGTTCGCTAGTGTGGAAAACATTGACTCATAATCAGATTGCACCACACTATATCGAAATACAGCAGACCACACCAAATTGAAAATTAAATTAGTAAAAATATGAACAGACCGGACCCTTCAAAATAAAATAATGCCCAAGTATTCCAATGTAGGAATGGACGGTGACTAGACGCTTGCACCGAAATTAAACAGTTTATATACTCACCTACTTGTTTAATAATAAACTTCGGTGGACGGTTCGGCCAGTCTTGGATCAAAACGATAATCAAAGCCCAAATTGAACCGTCTGGTCCTCTAGTTATCTTATGAATATTTACGTACCCTTAGTGGCCAGATTCAGTTAAACTAAAATGTTATTATTGTTACTTATTATTTATAAAAAAATATTATGTTTGAACGGTTCGGTCTACAATCCGTTATTTCTTTGTTAATTTGGTAACCATTCCAATGCATTTCACTGCTGTCCGATGTAGTCTAATTTTGGATTGATGCTCACCTGATTATTAACACTGGTTATTATCGCAATAAAAGAGTAGAAAAGGGAAGAGATATATTGTGTTACATAAAATGTCAAATATCGGTCCAAACGTCAGGTCACGATCCACAGCCCTATCTGCATCTTCATTTCGATCCCAATATCTGGTCACGATCCGTTTCTACATTGGAATCAACAGTTCTGATTTTATTTTAGAACAGTGCAGCCTATGGTCCATATTTTTGCTAATTTGGCTTTCATTTCGTTGTGCTCTAGTGTATTTTGGTACAGTCTGGTGCATTCTGAGTATGAGTCGATGCTTTCCGCACTAGCGTTGCATAGACAATTATTATTATCACTTTGCTAAGTATCGAGAGATATTACTGTATTTCCAAATTAAATGTATTTCTGTTAAAGTTCTTTGTTTGGTATATAACATGGGCCCATGTAGATAGTGGCCCATTAGGGTTCTCAGTTTGCTTCCTTGTACAACTCCTCCTATTTATAGGAGTGAGTTTTCTCCTTTGTAAATCTAGAAACACAACCACTTTTCACATGGTGTCAGAGAAGGATACCTAGTCCTGATCTCCACCAGCCATCGTCACCTTCTCCCTCTCTCTCTCTTCCTCCACCAGCCACCGCCGTCACATCCTCCATCTTCACCGCAGTTGCTAATCACACCTTAGGATACTTACTTCTCCTTCTAGTCCTTTCCTCTTTTCCAACAAGAGGATCTAGGGACATGGCTGATGGTCCTTCCAAGGTTCTTGTGCCCTAAAGTACTGTTATTTGGAAGAACCATTCGGCAGATTTGGGATCATTTGTGACCACCTATTCTAGGGCTCTATCCACTCTATTTTTAGTATGGTTGGGTATATTCAACATATCACACTGCTTCTTCTTGATAAATCATAAGTATTTGCCACTTATTCTGGACCTCTTTTGACCTTATTTTGCCAGATTTTCCTGATCTACTACTACCTCGACCCTTGACACACCATGTCTGAAATCGGAGAATCATCTGATCTTCTACCATCCTGACCTTTGACATGTTATGTCTTATTTTTGACATATCGTATCTTTTTTCAGAAGACTATCTACTATTGTCTGACACGCCATGTCTTATTTTTTACACGCCGTGTCTTTTTTCAAAAAACTATTGCTATTGTCTGACACACTGTGTCTTATTTTTGATATGTTGTGTCTCTTTCCAGAAGACTATCTACTACTGTCTGACACACAATGTCTTATTTTCATGTCATGTCTCTTTTCAGAAGACTATCTACTGCTTTCAGATACGTCGTGTCCTTTTCTAAACATGTCATGTTACTACTTTTTGAGACTCTTTGGATATCACTATTTCTCTATGGCTTCATCTTCCTCTAAGATCATGGAGACACATGCTATATGTGTTAGGTCTATCAAGTTCAACATATCCAACTATAATTTTTGGTCACGATCCTTTCAAATTTATGTTCACTTTGCAGCCAAGCTTGAGCATCTCACTGAACTACCTCCTCCTAAAGATGAAACAAATGACAAAAAGAAGACCGCATATAAGAAATGCGCAGAATGTGATTCTCAAGTCCTGTGTTGGATTCTAAATAGTTGTAAATCACATGTATCCACCAATCTCCTATTTACTAATACTGCTAAGAAATCCCGGGACCATATTGCTCAGATCTATTCCAGGAAGGGAAATGCCTCCTATGTTTTTGAACTCTATAAATGTCTACATTCTCTAAGACTTGACGAAGCTGCGTCGTTTGCCTCACATTTTGATACCTTCAGAGGTATTTGGGGAGAACTCAAACTCCACCATCTATTATCTAATGATCTCAATAAACTGCAAAAACAATAAGATGAAGTCCAGTTATGTCAGTTCTTAGCATCCTTGCCCCCCAACTATGAAGTCATCAGCCAACAAATTCTTACATCTAAACCATTATCCATGTTGGACGGTGTTTATCTTTAGAAATCTCACTCCATGTCTTCTACTACCAAAGAAGAGTCTTCTGCCCTATTTTTGTTGGATGAGGATGTGGAAACTCTACACGTGGATGAGGCCGAGGTCTTAACAATAGTGGTAGAGGGCCTCCTCCTCCTCAATCCTATGGAAGAGGGTATTCTCCTCTTCAACCTCGGTATTGCAACTTCTGTAAATGGAGTAACCATACCGAGTATAAATGTTGGAAGAAGCATGGAAAGCTCAAATGGGCAAACCAAGTCTCCACTAATGAAGTTGATGAAGAGTCTCCTAGTGTTGCTACTCCTCAGTTGGTAACACTGTTGGGTTTTAGGGGAGGCAGAGATGGCAGCGGAAATAAAAATTTTCTCCCCAAACCCAGAATCCAAAGAGATCTCGTCAACATCTATACGGTAGGAAGGATGGTTTGTAGAGGCGTACCTTGTCCTGAGGCTTGCTTGGAGATGTTACCTCAAGGATAGCACGGTCTTCACCTCCAGTCTTGGACGACATCTATGCAGCTCCTGGTCGCACCCGGAATGACGGCTCTGGGTTGCACCCAGACTGATGGACTGACAGTTATCCTCCAAGCGGCAGAAATCTCCCACCTCTGTAGTAGTCTACACAGACCACCGGGAACTCTAGTCGGCCTGTTCTATAGGACACGGGAAGGAGTCATCCTCTTCTATCAGCGTACTAGTCGCTGACACACTCTCCCACTATTAGTTGTCATCTTGCAGTTGTCTTTCCCTCGTTGTGCCTCGCTAGTCGGGTAGCACTTTCTTGGGCTCTCTCAGTTACCACAACTAGAGAGGACAACTTTACAGAGAAACTGATGTTCTGAGTTGTTCTATCTGAGAAGCCCCCAGTACCCCTCTATATATAGGAGGGGTCAAGGTCAGGGTTCTTAGCCTATGGTAATGTGGGACTAAAGTGGGAGTATAAAGGTCCGGAACTTCTACGAATTGATACACTACAGTAGGTGAACCGGTCATTTCACAAACCAACTGATCATTTGGGGACTGAACCAATCATTTGGAGAGCTGAATCTATCAGTTCATTCATGAACCGATCATTTCACTTCCCAGGGTAGTTCCCAATTAACTCCTCTTTCCATTTCCAATTAATCCAAAGATCAACACTTGTCCCAATCGAATTGTACAAGTGAAATGAAAATATTTTCTCACCAACCTAACTTTCCCAAACTAGCTCGTTTGGTCTAGCTGAATCGATCGGTTCAACACTTGAACCGGTCATCTCACTTGACCATGAGCTGATTGGTTCAACAGCATGAACTAGTCGTCTCACTTGACCATGAGCCGAATCATCTCACTTGACCCTGAGCCAATCGGTTCAACAACTTGAACTGGTCGGTTGGCAGTCCAAGTTGTGTAGAAATCAGTCAATGCATTTCTCAATCAATCTGAAACTCAAATCAGTTAGTCCAACACTTGAACTTGGGGATTCTAAGTCAAGTCAATTGATTGAATGTTTAATTGAACTACTAAACACATTTAGTAAACAATCTAAAAATCATTCATGGATAAACTCCTCTTCTAGGTTAAATCCTATGTGTGTGACCCTGCAGGCCCATTTCACATTGGTTGTAACACCCGGGCCCACTACCCTAGGCTCTAGTAGAGTTTCAGGAATGATGATTGGCCCCACAGACCACCACTAGCCTTAACTGTGCACTTTGTCCTCACTGGCGCGCAAGCCAGGATCAACTTCCCGACTGGTCACCCATCCTAGTACTACTCCAAGTTGAGCACGCTTAACTATGGAGTTCTTTAGTGATGGGCTCCCGGAAAAGGAGGTGCACCTTGGTGATATGGGTAGTCCAATCATTCCTTATAAGATATTTTTATCCGAGGCCTCAAATCCTGGGATGTTACAATCTCCCCCACTTAGACTCTTGACGTCCTCGTCAAGGCTCAACTATATGGCCTCATAATCTGACCCCATTTCAGTACAGACCCACAATGGCCCATGGACACCCAGCTCCCGTCCACGGCTACCAGCGCAAGGGTGGCTCCATCTCGTCTCTATGGATAGCCCTTTCCAACTTGCCTGGACCGCACGGCTCAAGACTGGCATGCCACATGCCCATGTGGGCCCCACCTACTGGAGGGGTTATGGCTCTGATACCATTTGTAACACACGGGCCCACTGCCCTAGGCTCTAGTAGAGTTTCAGGAATGATGACTGGCCCCACAGACCACCACTAGCCTTAACTGCGCACTTTGTCCTCACTGACGTGCAAGCCAGGATCAACTTCCCGACTGGTCACCCATCCTAGTACTACTCCAAGTTGAGCACGATTAACTATGGAGTTCTTTAGTGATGGGTTCCCGGAAAAGGAGGTGCACCTTGGTGATATGGGTAGTCCAATCATTCCTTATAAGATATTTTTATCCGAGGCCTCAAATCCTGGGATGTTACATTGGCAGTGAAAGTCCATAACACTTATAAATTCACAAGCAAAGAGCGGTTCCTAGTCGCATATCAGTGCTACCCAAGTGAAAAGGAAAGTTGGAGAAAAAGTTTCAATCCTACATTCGTGAATAGTGTTACAATGAATATATAATTCCTTTGTCACTGATATCCCTAATGAACTCAGACATGGAACAATCATCCTTTCAACGTTCATATGTGTGACATCAATATCACATATTGATTCACATATGCATGCGCATGCCTTTCTCAGTCCTACTCATCAAGTGGCCATGGAAATCAAACTCTCTTAGGAGGGACGAATCCCATATCTATCACTCACCCCTCAAAAGCCCCATGTGTCAAAGTCACCCAAACATCACCTTTATAACAATCTATATTTAAGGATTGTATTTGATGATGTCAAAGTGTACCCAACAACATGTGTTGAGTGTAGTGATTCCAGGTCAAAGAATCACACTCACCACCATCACTATGAGAGCCGACTGCGATACACTTGTTCTCTAACAAGTATCTATGTGCTTGGTTTGATATCACTATATCACGACTAATGAGATTCTGTCATCAACCAACACACAATCTAGTCTTGTGTGTCATTGTTGTCTATCAACCTTTCACAACGGCATACAACTAGGGACATAATAAGAATATATATTCTTAACATCCGTATGATCTCATCGTTTAGGTCCTTAACCTAAAAGCATACGTCATTGAGTAAAACAATTCTTTAGACATTCAATTTGTTCTATCATTATCTCATAACTGACTGAACCAGAATGAATTGGAAGCTTGCCTTTGATGTTTATCAAATCAATCTTAATGTATCCCACCAATCATCCCATTATTAGCTATCAGGGCACACATACCAACAGACTCCCACTTGCAGTGTGAGCCAATCACCCTAGAATCATATTCTTAGTGATCTTCAAACATGCCCCACATGTTATTGTGCTCTAGTGCTAACACAGTGAGTTATGGAAACACTTTGCCTAAGTCAGTATTATTTCATGTCTCACATCTCTTCATTGTACATCTTACATATGAGATGGAGTTGCCGTAATATGGGATCCAATATTCCTTTGCTATCCTTTAGCCTCATTGCATGACCAAGCACTCCTTACTTGTCATCAATGATCAGAATATCTATAAGTTCATCTTTATGAACTCCTAGATCCATATAGTATCCACTGTTGTTTTTTAACACATGGATACTCAACATTTCCTTTTAAAATGGCTTTATTGGAATATTTCCAATTTTCAACACACATTCACTTTTATATATCCCATATATATTTTGCGATAAATTTTCTATCCTTTTTAGAGGTTCGCATCGATGTAACTCTTTACCGTGAACCCTTCCTTATTTCCATAGAACTAGTACTTCTCAAGTACTTATCAAGTTCTAATGGTATTCTAATAACCCTTACTGGAACTAGACATACATCCACTCGTCATGTCCCACATACAAGTTATCAGGATGAGCATATCATATTGTCATGTTCTACATACAAGATGATAAATGCATTTTATTCTTCCTATGTCCATACATACAAGATAACATGATGATTACATACATGATAGATCCATATCTATTCTTTGTGTTCCCATTTTGCATAAGAATTGGACACTTGGCCTTGGGATACTAACTCCATGTAACATGGACAAGTTTTCTCCCACTGAATCTGTATATACTGAACCCTTCAGTACAAATTTCCAATGTATGCTCTCTCTTTTCCAAGTCAAGAGGTTTTCAAGAACTATCTCTATAGATCTCTATTCCTATCACATAGGAAATGCCTCTTTCTTCCCTAAATATAATTTCCACAAAGGATTCCATTCTAGAACATCCCATTCCTCATCAACATGTAGAATGCAAATATGCTCCCACTAAATCACAGATCCCTCCTTTATCTTTAACATATCTGTAACATCCCTAACCTGGGTTATGCTTTAACCCTAGGTGTTTTGGTTAAGAAAGGTAATTATATGCTTGATATTATCTTTTTAAAAGTAATTAAGGGTCAAGAGGAACTTATATTTCAATTTTAGTCCATTTTGAATAATGTTGAAAGTAATGTTTTACTTGTTTGGACTAAAATGCAAATTACCCAAGTTGAGGGGTTAAATTGAAAATGTTACATGATAAGATGTACCTCATGTGTTGAAGCATCATGGGAATGAAGATAATGCAGAGGTATGGCTAGTGAAAGCCTGAGTACCAAGAAAGAGATGATAAAACAATGTTTGTGCATTAAAACCTAGTTTTGGTGTAATGTGCAATTTACCTAAAACACATGGTTTAATATGAAATTTACCACTTCAAAATAGTCCCTACTATTCTTTTCATCTTGTAGAGGCCATAAAATGAGATGGGCATCTCATTTGAGCTACTTTGAAGGAGAGAGAATCTTGATATTAAAATAATCAAGATTTAAGCATAATTGAAATAATGCAAAAATAATTATATTAAATGGATTTCTCTTCAACCAAAATTGTATTGGATGAAATCCACATAAATGGACGTCCTTGTGCCTTGAAAAGCAAAGGAAAGATCTATGTGAGTGGAGAACCCACTCACATAAAGAAACTAAAAAGAATTATCCACTAACTTATGGATAATGATATTATAAAGGTTAAGGTGCTTAATTTCTTTTTCCTTAATTCATGGATAATGTAAGGGAGTTAGGAGGTGAGGAAGATATATTTTCATGCAAGGAACCAAGGGGGAAGAGGTGGCAACAATTTCAGAATTAAAGGATTTGTATGAGGCATTTTCTCTCTCATTGATTTTCTTATATTAACACCTTTTACCACTCAAACCAAAGGCTTCTTCGAATCCACTTCTTCTTTTTGCTTGAAAAAATGACCAAGGGATCTAGGAGCAACAGCAGGACGACCCCCAACCTGTTGGTAGCTTCTTGACCTTCGTTCACCTTGATTTCATGGTGGAAATCACAAATCAATGCATGATTTCTTCTTATCTCGATCCCATCTTCAATTCTAACCATTCCTTTTCACTTAAAAGCTTGAGGAACGAACCTTGTGGTGTGAAAAATCTTCTTCCACCATTTTTGATGTGAAGCTCCAAGATTTGAAGCTCAATTGGAGGTGGGTTATATAACTTGAACCCTTATTCATTATTATTGAATTCAATTCCTCAATTCATTATGTTCAATTGCTCTTCTTGCAATTCCTTTGATTAGTTGATGTTACTACCATGATAATGGCATTAGTTTTCGATGGACTAAGGCTTGATGATCATAACATCATCTTAGGCACACATTCCAACAAGTTTCTATTGCAAATGGTTTTAAGACTTTGGTCCAAACAGTTTCACCAAACCGTTTGGAGGTTTGGATCCCAAACCGTTTGGATGGGTTGACCATTTGGATGGGTTGACTATTTGAGGTCAATACCCTAGTACATGTTGGATAATGATCTAATGGATCCAATTGATTAATTCAATATATGGACAATCCTCCAATTAGAAACCCTAATCGGGTTAAGTGTTGAATTTTCAATTGGTTGACTAAATGTTTTGGGTTGATTAACCCAAACGGTCTCAAGACCGTCTGGAGGTCGCCCAAACGATCTCAAGACCATTTGGAGGTCAACCAAGACCATTTGGAGGTCTAGGGTTGAGTATGGTTGAGTAATTGAAGATTTATATATATCAAATCTAAATGCAATCAATAGCTAATTTGATGATCAATCCAATGATCTAAACCCTAATTGGATTTCACAAATTTTAATGAATAAGGAGGCAAATGGTCTCAAGACCATTTGGAGGTCATCCAAACGACCTCAAGACCATTTGGAGGTCATCCAAACGACCTCAAGGTCATTTGAGGTCAGGTCATATCGTAACTTGATGATGATTCATTGATTTCAATTGAATTAGTTCCACAAAGTTAACCATTGATGGTTCCTCAATTTCAAAACCCAAATTGATGGTTTCTTGATTATAAATCCTAATTCAATTGGGTTCAAAACACTAATTGATGGTCTAGTTGAAGGATGATTCAATAGTTCAATTGATGAATGAATCAAGGAGTCAATTGATAGGCGGTTCATTGTTAGAAACCTTGAATTGGTTAAGTGTTGAAAGACTTTTTTGGTCCATTCGGTTTTGAGAGGGTTTGGACCAAACGGTCTTAAGACCGTCTGAGTCCAAACGGTCTCAAGACCGTTTGGGTCCAAAGGGTCTCAAACTATTTGGAGACCCAAGCCCAATTAGTTTCAACACATTTCTCACTTAAACGATTTCAAGGGCAATTTTCCCAAACGGTTTCAAACCGTTTGAATTCTAAGAGACCAAGATCATTTAGGGTCTAAGTAATCAAAACCATTTGAGGTTCAACATGGTCAATCCATTTGGATACCTAATGTAATTGAATATTCAATTGGTCAATTCATTTGAATACCTCATGTAATTGAAGGTTCAATTGATCAAATCTTCTGGACACCTAATGAATTTAGATGGTTGATACCCTTAGTGGGATTAATCATTGATGCATAAGGATGCAATAACTCAATACATCATGCTAACCCTAAATGCACGTTTTTGAATAAAGAGTAGACTCAATCTAATGAAGGATTGAGTAGTGGACATCCTAGAAGAGGATGAGAGAGAGAGATTCATACATGTAAGACAATCATGTAGCAATCAAGCCTAACACATTCAAAATAGGTGTGATATATATATTTTAGGGTATGATCCTTGATAAAGAGATCATGAAATCCTAATTCAGTTAATTGATGAACTCAAACCCTAATTTAGGGAAATTCTAAGTGAAACCCTAATCTAGGAGGATAATGTGATATGAATTTAGAGTAATGACATGAGTAACCCTAATTCAGGATATTTTAATGTAAAACCCTAATTGGGATGAATAGTAAACCCTAATTGTGGGTTATTGAATATAAACCCTAATCTAGGGTGATGTGATGTGAATAGTAAACCCTAATTCTAAATAGGGTGAAGGTGTGTGAAACCCTAATTTTGGATTATACTATATAGTGTGAAACCCTAATCTTGGACAATGAAATGATGAATCATTGGTCCTAATTGAACAAAGGGGATGAGTAACCCTGATTAAAATGAAATGGGAAACCCTAACCCTGGTAAGGGAATAGTGGTGTTACTCTGGAATAGCATGGAACTGAAATATGAGTGATATATCTGTTATCATGTGTGCTAACCATGCAGGTATCCTGAGATGATGAACATAGCCAGGTATGAGCTATGATGCTTTATTTATTGAAATTATTTATTGGGCCTTGTGTGCCATAATATGCCTTGTTGCTTAGTAAGAGGTAACAAGAGAGTTAATGGGCCTCAAGTGCCAGATGAGATGCGTGTGTAGCAAGTTTCATGTGTACCATGGTCAGATGACCTGAAGGTGATGGTTACCTGAAAAAATGGTAACAATGCTCAGTGATGAGCTAAGGGTTTGAATACCCAGAACCATATGTTTATGACATTGAGTTTGAAATGAGGGAGTGAGATCCCAATGTCTTTTAAAGACTGAGAAGTAACTGATGAAAATAGTACATGTTTCTTTATAGCATTTTTCCTAATAAGTTATGTTTGAAAACTTGACTGATGCTAAAAGAATATGATAATGTACTCAATTAATCAAGTGAAATCTATTCATGTAGTGTTCTAACCATATATCCATAATTGTCGGTAGTTGGTGATGTTGAAATAAGTTTTCCTATGGGATCTCCTGGAGTTCGCATATTGTTTAATATGTGGGGGTCCATGGGTGAAAATATCCGTACATCCTAATGGGGGAATTGATGGAAGGTAAATGTTAAACCTCTCAATCCTTCATTATATGTTCCGGGATGGATGTATCACAAATATCACGATGATGTTAATGCGGGATTGATGGAGGTAAACATGAAATCTCTCGATCGTGAAGAGAGTACATCCGCCACTGTAACTCTATAGAGAAGATGCCACTATACCCTGGCAAGCTATGTAGCAGAGACACAAGATGTCCTGCATGTGATCTCAAACTGACTGAGATGTGGGAAGTCATGGAAGCTGACTCTTCCATTGACTTTATATGGTACCAATTTCAACTTTGCAATGGTCGGTTGGAGTATGAGTGGTATACCTCATCTCCTCATAGCTTAAGTGTGTTTGTAAAATGTAAATCAACCATGTAGCGTATTTGCATAAGATTGAAATACGAGAAACACTGGTTGATGTTATCTTTCTTAGCATGTCCTTGATACATAAATGTTACTTACGTTCTTTAATTCCGTATTGAATAAGAGACATGCTGCCTTATCAAGTTATAGTTGAAATACTTGAATAGGAATGTTGCCATAATCTGCATAGATATTGATTTATCTTCTATTGAAATACATGATTCCTCTGTTCAGTTTACTTCTATTAAACTGCAATAATAATGTTTTCGGAGGAGAGTTATATCTCTCGATGGGGAAATTTTATAATTGTCTCACCCCCGTGAGATCCAACATTTTTAGGTAGACATAGACAAAGAGGCAGAACCTCTGTAGCAGGGGAAGAGCAGCAGCAGCAACAATAGGGACAACAGTGATATCCCAGGTAGGGATACTGGCTGTCAGGCTTTGTACATATGTAAATAGAGTCCTATGTGTTGTCTCTGTACTCTCAGGTCCTAGGAGTCAGTTGATAGGATTTTTATAATCGATCTGAGATTTTGTTTTGAATGCCTTGAGGATTTTGCTACTTGTGCTTTTTAGCAAAGCAATGATGTATATATGTTCCTCGAGAAGAGATGGCACATGGAATGTACAATATGGACCAATATGCAAATATAATACTATGGTTCTTGTTTAAAGAGTTTTCCTGAGAAAGGATCTCTGTGTAAAAGTTTTTAATTTTCAGTGATTTTTAGTAATCCGCTGCTAACGAAACGCTTCCGCATTAGTTAATCTTGTTATATTAGTTAAGACCGGTTTGTTCATCACAAATTATTGGTATCAGAGCTCTAGGTTCGCTGAGTCTATAGAGACATAGGATTAAGGTCGTTGAGTCTGTTCTAAATGTTTTCCAGTTTATCTGATAGTGTCTTCTACTCATATAGGAGAAGAAGAACTTGAAGATGTCTGGATCACATGACGAACATGTTGCTGAGAGCAGCGTTGCTGCACCAGGAGGAGGTGTAAGGGATCAAGCTAGGGAGGAACCTGTGCCTGAGATTCCTCAACTTGATCAAGCTAAATTAGAAAATCTCACTTTCCATACCCTGTTCGGGCAGTTTATGGCGACCATGACACATATGGCAGATAGAATGCCACCACCTGCACCGAGGGCACCAGCCCACAATGAAGGACAAGGAGCTGGCAAGACCTTTGAAAGGCTTCTCTGGGTGGGAGCCACAAACTATGCTGGTACCGATGACCCAGCTGATGTAGATTTGTGGTTGATAGAGCTGGAGAAAGCTTTTAGAATCCTCAACATCCTTGAAGTAGAGAAGGTAAGGCATGCTGTATACCTTCTGAAGGGGAGTGATGGTCATTGGTGGACCATCGAAGAAGGTAAAAGGCCAGGAGTTGAAGTCGGATGGGATGAATTCCGACATGAATTTGTCACTAGATACTTTCCTAAGACGTATCTAGATGAGAAGATCTCTCAATTTGAGAGGTTGAGGCAAGGACAGATGAACATTAGCGAATATGAAGCTAGGCTCATGGAGCTTTTGTGGTTCTGTCCGCACATGGTAGCTACTGATGAAGAGAGGATTTGACATTTCGAGAAGGGGTTGAATGCTGAATTGTCCACTCCTGTGTCTGCTCTGGAGAACAGTGAGAGATTTTCCACTTTTGTGGAATCCGTTAGGCAGATAGAGCGATCTGTGATCGAAAAGCAACATACCAGTAATAAGAAAGTGTATCCTCAGTTCCAAGGACAAAGGTCCGAGAGTTTCAAGAAACTGAGGTTCTCTGCACCACCAACCACCACCACCAAGGTTTAATACCCCGACGCAGTTGACGTCAAGTACGGGTAGAGGTCATACTTTTACTCCAAGTAGAGCCCCCAGTACAGCATCAGCATCAGTGACAGGACCACCCAGGCAGAGTTTGGGAAGTTACAACTACTTCCAGTATGGGAGGTCAGGACACTTGAAGAGAGATTGTCCTGAGAAAGTCAGAACTGTAACTCAACCCCAGAGGCAAAGTCAGCAAGGTTCACAAAGGCGACAATTTAGTAATAATGCTAGAGGATGTGGACCAGCGTCCCAAGCTATTGGCACCCAACAACCAAGCACAGGGTCAATAGCGAGCAACTACTAGATTCTATGCCACGAATCATCCCGAAGTAGTAGTAAACCCTCAGGTTGTGACAGGTCAGATGGAACTATTTTATTCTGATATGTCTTCATCCTACTTCGTATCTGTGTTAGTTGATCTGGGTGCTACACATTCCTTTATCACTCGAGAAATGATTCATGACTGTTAGTCATAGAGCAGATAGTTTGATGCTAGAAACCCCTTTGTTGGGATCTGCATTGTTGCGGGAGGTGTGTTCTCCCTGCAATCTTTCCTTTTCTGAACATCGCATTCAAGTGGATCTTATACCACTTGCGATGCAGGGTTTTGATATAATCCTAGGAATGGACACCTTAGAGAAGTATAAGGTTGTCTTGAATTGTTGTTCCAAGCAGGTTGTGTTCACAGACAACGGTGACACATGGATCTTTCAGGGAGACAGAAAGATTCTTCCAACTTATCTTGTGTCAGCTATGGTAGCTGAGAAGTTGATGAGACAGGGATGCTTTGCATTCTTGGCTCAAGTGGTAGATACCACAATGGAGAACCCTCATCCTTCTGAAGTTTTGGTTGTTAGGGAGTTTGAAGATGTATCCCTGAAGAACTTCTGGGTGTTCCGCCACCCCGAGAGATTGATTTTGAGATTAATCTAATTTCGGGCACACAACCAATAGCACAAACACCATATAGGATGGCACCTACTGAAATGGCAGAGCTCAAGAAACAACTGCATGAGTTTCTTGAGAAAGGATTTATCCGACTGAATACTTCACCATGGGGTGCTCCGGTCCTCTTTGTTAAAAAGAAGGATGGGTCGACGCGGTTATGCATTGACTACAAATAGTTAAATAAAGTAACTACAAAGAACAAGTATCCTCTACCAAGGATTGATGACTTGTTCGATTAGTTGCGAGGTGCAACTATCTTTTCTAAGATAGATCTGAGGTCGGGATACCATCATTTGCATATTAAGGAGAGTGACATACCTAAGTCTGTTTTAGAACAAGGTATGGTCACTATGAGTTCATAGTTATGTCATTTGGACTAACTAATGCACCAGCTGCATTCATGGAACTCATGAATAGAATTTTTTGACCTTTTCTTGATCAGTGTGTAGTCGTCTTCATAGATGAGATTTTGATATACAGTAGAGATGCTCAACAACATGAGCAGCACCTCCATCAGGCTTTGACTTTGCTAAGTGAGCATAGGCTATATGCTAAGTTTAGCAATTGTGAGTTCTGGTTACTAGAAGTTTCTTTTCTAGGATACATAATATTTGCTTCAGGTATTTGTGTTGATCCTAAGAAGGTATATTTTGTCCTGCAATGGGAACATCCAAAGACACCAACAGAAATACGCAGTTTCCTAGGTTTGGCAGGCTATTACAGGAGGTTCATCAGGAACTTCAGTTCTATAGATTTACCCTAACCAAGTTGACCAGGAAGGAGGTTCCTTTTATCTGGAATGACAAGTGTCAACATTCTTTCCAGTTGCTGAAAGAAAGGTTAACTAGTGCACCTATGTTGGTGTTACCTGAGCAAGGTAAGGGGTACATAGTCTTTTGTGATGCATCCCATAATGGCCTAGGATGTGTGTTAATGCAGGATAAGCAAGTGATTTCTTTTGCTTCTCGACAGCTTAAGAAACACGAGGAAAATTATCCAACACATGATCTAGAGCTAGCTGTTGTGGTCCATGCTTTGAAGATCTGAAGACATTATCTCTATGGAGAGACATTCCATATTTTCACAGACCATAAGAACTTAAATAATATCTTCTCACAACACGAGCTGAACATGAGACAATGCCGCTGGATGGAATTAATCAAGGACTATGATTGTACAATTGATTATCATCCAGGGAAGGCTAATGTGGTAGTTGATGCACTAAGTAGAAAATCATCAACACCAGCCTTAGATAAAGCACAGTTAAACTCCTTAGTGTGCTTTAAAAGAGATATGCTTATCTCCTTAAGGCAAGACAATATAGAGCTCAAGGTGTCATTGTTAGCCGGGCTGTTAGCTGAGATGCAAGTAAAACCTACTCTGAGACAGTAGAGTAAAGAAGCACAGCAAGCAGATACTATGATTCAGTAGATCAGGTTAGAGTATGGTAGTAAGAAACAAGATGGTTTCCATGATTCAGATGATCAAGTAGTTTGTTATCATGGTAGGATGGTAGTACCTGATGTTGATGACTTAAGAAAGTTAGTTCTGGAAGAAGCACATTCTTCAATGTATGCCATGCATCAAGGGAGCACCAAGATGTATCATAACTTAAAAGATATGTATTGGTGGCCTGGATTGAAGAAAGATGTTGCTGAGCTTGTTATGTGGTGTCTGGTGTGTCAGTAGGTTAAAGCTGAACATCAGAAGCCCACAGGAACAATTCAACCTCTACCTATACCGCAGTGGAAATGGGATCATGTAACCATGGAATTTGTGGTTGGTTGGCCTAGAACAACCAAAATTTATGATTCCATATGGGTGATAGTTGATAGGTTGACAAAGACAACACATTTCCTTCCTGTTAAAACAACCTACACAGTTGAGAAGCTTGCACAAATATACATAGATGAGATAGTGCGGTTGCATGGGGTTCGAGCTACAATTGTTTCTGATAGAGGTCCCTAGTTTACAAGTCACTTTTGGGAATGACTCCATAAATATTTGGGTACACAGTTAAGGTTTAGTACAACCTTTCACCCATAGACAGATGGACAATATGAAAGGACCATACAAACCTTGGAGGACTTGCTTAGGGCATGTGTCCTTCAGTTTGTAGGAAGTTGGGATCTACACCTGAGCTTGATAGAATTTGCTTATAATAATAGCTATCAGCACAGTAACGATATGGCACCATATGAGGCATTATATGATAGACTTTTTAGATCTCCTTTATGTTGATATGAAATGGGAGAGTATCAACTTTTGGGTCATGAGTTAGTACAGCAAACAACTGAGAAGATTAAAGTCATACAACAACAGTTGAAAGTTGCCCAGGATAGATAGAAATCTTATGCTGATAAGCGTCATAGACCCTTAGAATTCTAAGTTGGAGACAGGGTATACCTCAAGGTCTCACCTTGGAAAGGTATCCTGAGATTTGGAAAGAAGGGGAAGTTATCTCCAAGGTTTATGGGGCCTTATCCGATCATTGAAATAATGGGAAAGGTAGCCTATAAGCTGGATTTACCACCTGAGTTGCATAGATTGCACCCAGTATTCCATATCTCTATGCTGAGGAAGTGTCATCCTGACACAGAGTTAGTTCTACAACCTGTGGAGTTAGAACTAAATGATGATATATCTTATGTCGAAGGACCTGTGTTGGTTCTTGACATAAGAATTAAAAAATTGAAAAAGAAAGACATTTGTCTTGTGAAAGTTCTCTGGCATCACCGTGGCATTGAAGAAGCTACGTGGGAGCTAGAGGAAGAGATGAAGAGGAAATACCCTACTATTTTCTCTTAATGTTTTCGTTGATGATTTCAGGGATGAAATCCTTGTAAGGGGTGGATAATTTGTAACATCCCTGACCTGGGTTATGCTTTAACCCTAGGTGTTTTGGTTAAGAAATGTAATTATATGCTTGATATTATCTTTTGAAAAGTAATTAAGGGTCAAGAGGAACTTATATTTCAATTTTACTCCATTTTGAATAGTGTTGAAAGTAATGTTTTACTTTTTGGACTAAAATACAAATTACCCAAGTTGAGGGGTTAAATTGCAAATGTTACATGATAAGATGTTTTTCATGTGTTGAAGCATCATGGGAATGAAGAAAATGTAGAGGTATGTCTAGTGAAAGCTTGAGTACCAAGAAAGAGCTGATAAAACAATGTTTGTGCATTAAAACCTAGTTTTGGTGTAATGTGCAATTTACCCAAAACCCAGGGTTCAATATGCAATTTATCACTTTAAAATAGTCCCTAATATTCTTGGCATCTTGTAGAGGCAAGAAAATGAGAGGGGTATCTCATTTGAGCTACTTTGAAGGAGAGAGAATCTTGATATTATAATAATCAAGATTTAAGCATAATTGAAATAATGCAAAAATAATTATATTAAATAGATTTCTCTTCAATCAAAATTGTATTGGATGAAATCCACATAAATGGACGTCCTTGTGCCTTGCAAAGGCAAAGGAAAGATCTACGTCAGTGGAGAACCCACTCACATTAAGAAACTAAAAAGAATTATCCACTAACTTATGGATAATGATATTATAAAGGTTAAGGTGCCTAATTTCTTTTCCCTTAATTCATGGATAATGGAAGGGAGTTAGGAGGTTATGAAGATATATTTGCATGCAAGGAACCAAGGGGGAAGAGGTGACAACAATTTCAGAATTAAAGGATTTGTATGAGGCATTTTCTCTCTCATTGATTTTCTTATAAAAACACCTTTTACCACTCAAACCAAAGGCTTCTTCGAATCCACTTCTTCTCTTTCCTTGAAAAAATGACCAAGGGATCTAGGAGCAACAGGAGGACGACCCCCAACCTGTTGGTAAGCTTCTTGACCTTCATTCACCTTGATTTCATGGTGAAAATCACAAATCAATGCATGATATCTTCTTATCTCGATCCCATCTTCAATTCTAACCATTCCTTTTCACTTAAAAGCTTGAGGAACAAACCTTGTGGTGTGAAAAAGCTTCTTCCACCATTGTTGACGTGAAGCTCCAAGCTTTTAAGCTCAATTGGAGGCGGGTTATATAACTTGAACCCTTATTCATTGTTATTGAATTCAATTCCTCAATTCATTATGTTCAATTGCTCTTCTTGCAATTCCTTTGATTAGTTGATGCAACTACCATGATAATGGCAGTATTTTTCGATGGAATAAGGATTGATGATGATAAAATTATATTAGGCACACATTCCAACAAGTTTCTATTGCAAACGGTTTTAAGACTTTGATCCAACCGGTTTCACCAAACTGTTTGGAGACCAAACGGTTTGCAAACCGTTTGGAGGTTTGGATCCCAAACCATTTGGATGGGTTGACCGTTTGAGGTCAGGACCCTAGTACATGTTGGATAATGATCTAATGGATCCAATTGATTAATTCAATATATGGACAATCTTCCAATTAGAAACCCTAATCGGGTTAAGTGCTAAATTTTCAATTGGTTGAAAAAATGTTTTGGGTTGATTAACCCAAACGGTCTCAAGACAATTTGGATGTCAACCAAATGGTCTCAAGACCATTTGGAGGTCAACCAAGACTATTTGGAGGTCTGGGGTTGAGTATGGTTGAGTAATTGAAGATTTAGAGATATCAAATCAAAATGCAATCAATAGCTAATTTAATGATCAATCCAATGATCTAAACCCTAATTGGATTTCACAAATTTTAATGAATAAGGAGCCAAGCGGTCTCAATACCATTTGGAGGTCATCCAAACGACCTCAAGATCATTTGGAGGTCATCCAAATGACCTCAAGACCGTTTGGAGGTCATCCAAATGACCTCAAGACCGTTTGAGGTCAGGTCATATCATAACTTGATGATTATTCATTGATTTCAATTGAATTAGTTCCACAATGTTAACCATTGATGGTTCCTCAATTTCAATACCCTAATTGATGGTTTCTTGATTATAAATCTTAGATCAATTGGGTTCAAAACCCTAATTCATGGTCCAATTGAAGGATGATTCAATAGTTCAATTGATGAATGAATCAAGGAGTCAATTGATAGGCCGTTTAATGTTAGAAACCTTGAATTGGTTAAGTGTTGAAAGACCTTTTTGGTCCATTCGGTTTTTAGAGGGTTTGGACCAAATGGTCTTAAGACCATTTGAGTCCAAACGGTCTCAAGACCATTTAGGTCCAAACGGTCTCAAGACTATTTTGGTCCAAACGGTCTCAAACCGTTTGGAGACCCAATACCAATCGATTTCAACACATTTCTTGCTTAAACGGTTTCAAGCGCAATTTGCCCAAACGGTTTCAAACCATTTGAATTCTAAGAGACCAAGATTGTTTATGGTCTAAGTAATCAAAACCATTTGAGGTTCAACATGGTCAACCCATTTGGATACCTAATGTAATTGAAGATTCAATTGGTCAATTCATTTGAACACCTCATGTAATTGAATGTACAATTGATCAAATCTTATGGACACCTAATGAATTTATATGGTTGATACCCTTAGTGGAATTAATCATTCATGCATAAGGATGCAATAACTCAATACATCATGCTAACCCTAAATGCATGTTTTTGAATAAAGAGTAGGCTCAATCTAATGAAGGATTGAGTAGCGGACATCCTAGAAGAGGATGAGAGAGAGAGATTCATACATGTAAGATAATCATGTAGCAATCAAGCCTAACACATTCAAAATAGGTGTGATATATATAATTTAGGGTATGATCCTTGATAAAGAGATCATGGAATCCTAATTGAGTTAATTGATGAACTCAAACCCTAATTTAGGGCAATTCTGAGTGAAACCCTAATCTAGGAGGATAATGTGATATGAATTCAAAGTAATGACATGAGTAACCCTAATTCAAGGTATTTTAATATAAAACCCTAATTGGGATGAATAGTAAACCCTAATTGTGGGTTATTGAATAGTGGTGTTACTCTGGAATAGCATGGAACTGAAATATGATTGATATATATATGTTATCATGTGTGCTAACCATGCAGGTATCCTGAGATGATGAACATAGCTAGGTATGAGCTATGATGCTTTATTTATTGAAATTATTTATTGGGCCTTGTGTGCCATAATATGCCTTGTTTCTTAGTAAGAGGTAACAAGAGAGTGAATGGGCCTCAAGTTCCGGATGAGATGCTTGTGTAGCAAGTGTCATGTATACCTTGGTCAGATGACCTGAAGGTGATGGTTACCTAAAAAATTGGTAACGGTGCTCAATGATGAGCTAAGGGTTTGAATACCCAGAACCATATGTTTATGAAATTGAGTTTGAAATGTGGGACTGAGATCCCAATGTCTTTTAAAGACTAAGAAGTAACTGATGAAAATAGTACATGCTTCTTTATAGCATTGGTCCTAATAAGTTATGTTTGAAAACTTGACTGATGCTAAAAGAATATGATAATGTACTTAATTAATCAAGTGAAAGCTATTCATGTAGTGCTCTCACCATAGATCCATCATCATCATTAGTTGGTGATGGTGAAACAGGTTTTCCTATGGGATCTCCTAGAGTTCACATATTTTTGAATATGTGGGGATCAATGGACAAAAATATTCATACGTCCTAATGGGGGAATTGATGAAAGGTAAACGTTAAACCTCTCAATCCTTCATTATATGTTCCGGGATGGATGTATCACAAATCTCCCGATGATGTTAATGTCGGATCGATGGAGGTAAACATGAAATCTCTCGATCATGAAGAGAGTACAACTGCCACTGTAACTCTATAGAGAAGATGCCACTATACCCTAGCAAGCTATGTAGCAGCGACACAAGATGTCCTGCATGTGATCTCGCACTGACTGAGATGTGGGAGGTCATGGAAGCTGACTCTTCCATTGAGTTTGTATGGTACCGAGTTCGACTTTGCAATGGTCGGTTAGAGTATGAGAGGTATACCTCATCTCCTCAGAGCTTAAGTGTGTTTGTAAAATGTAATCAACCGTGTAGCATATTTGCATAAGATTGAAATACGAGAACCACTGGTTGATGTTATCTTTCTTAGCATGTCCTTGATACATAAATGTTACTTATGTTCTTTAATTCCATATTGAATAAGAGACATGCTTCCTTATCAAGTTATAGTTGAAATACTTGAATAGGAATGTTGCCCTAATATGCATAGATATTGATTTATCTTCTATTTAATTACATGATTCCTCTGTTCAGTTTAATTCTATTAAAATGCAATAATAATGTTTTCGGTGGAGAGTTATATCTCTCGTTGGGGCAATTTTATAATTGTTTCACCCCCACGGGATCCAACGTTTTTAGGTAGACATAGACAAAGAGGCAGAACCTCTGTAGCAGGGGAAGAGCAGCAACAACAACAATAGGGACAACAGTGATATCCCAGGTAGGGATACTGGCTGTCAAGCTTTGTACATATGTAAATAGAGTCCTATGTGTCGTCTATGTACTCTCAGGTCCTAGGAGTCAGTAGATAGTGTTTTTATAATTGATCTGAGATTTTGTTTTGAATGTCTCAAGGATTTTGTTACTTGTGCTTTTAAGCAAAGGAATGATGTATATATGTTCCTCGAGAAGAGATGGCACATGGAATGTACAATATGGACCAGTATGCAAATATAATACTATGGTTCTTGTTTAAAGAGTTTTCCTGAGAAAGGATCTCTGTGTAAAAGTTTTTAATTTTTAGTGAGTTTCAATAATCCACTGCTAACGAAACGTTTCTGCATTAGTTAATCTTGTTATATTAGTTAGGACCAGTTTGTTCGTTACAATATCAATCAAACCCTTTGACTATATTATCAAAGTAAAGATCCCAGCTCTGAGTTGCTTGTACTCAATCAATCACATTGATTAGTCCATTGTAACTTATAGACTTCATTTGCATCAATGGATTTATAAACCTTATAGGTTGTGTCACATACACATCCTTATCTTATTCCTCATAGGAATGTAGTTTTAATATATGTATGCCAAATCTCTAAGTCATTAAGTTTCAATCAACAAGCATGACCCTTCTCAAAATGTCATCCATGTGTCTTAACACTTAAGACTCATTCACACTTATGGATTTTATCCCAATGGGTGCTACCATCAAGGTCATACCTTATGGTTCACATGGAAGTCATTTAGGATCTAATGGTCATAAACCATAACTTAAAATTTGGTTCCTCAATATCATCTACATTGTTGACTCATCATATGAACAACTCATAATATAGATGTTTGAGGTGTATCTGTTAAGGAATTTGAGAACTCACAACACTTTGTGATTCTTAATATCCTTTATTAGTGTAAGGTATTCTCTATTTAAGAAGAATTTAGTTATTTGATAATCATCCTATAACTCCTTAGAGTATGACTCCCTTTTTATTTAGACACCACTATGCCTTAATCATGAGTTCTCTATGATACACTATCGTAATCACTCATAAGGTTCTCAAACATTTGGTTTAAGTATCTCATTCATTGATCACATCAAGAATTATTACTTTTACCGAATTTGTACTTCATTCATGATCTTCTTGAACACTTCAAGATATTCATATTGGTGTTTATCTAAAACACCATTTGAAGTATTAGCATTTATTCCAATAGATATGTAAATACATCATATGTATTATACCTAATAGGATAGTCATTCTCCCACTACATCTAGTGAAGATTGACTTGTCATCATGTCCAAGATATTCATGTCTATTAATGGTTCACAACCAAAAGAGTCTAGCTTTATCCATCAATATGGAATTAGAAATGAATTCCCATGATAATGCTAATTATTTGTTTGAGTTATCAATAACTTTTAGGTATTATTTTATCTTATGCATACCAAGTACCAAAAGATAAAGAAAGGCATTGACACAAGGATCATATCTTTGAAATCGAAACATCAACTTTATTAATAGCCATCCTTGTCACATAGTATGCAAAAATAAAGTGTTTCTATTTATTGGCAAATATGAAATAACAGCTCATAACTCTATTACATGCCTTCAAGGCTGAAAATAAACTAAAGTACTCCTATCTATGGAGGTAATACTTACCCCATTTATTGAGTGCTTATCACTTTATATCTTGGTATCATATACCTCAAAAGTGGTACAAGTTTATTTCATGATACCTTCAGGTGGAGATGTCGATCTCCTCCTTCTTCTTCTTTTGTTCTACCAGATAGAGAGGATAATTCCTTTTCCAATGTCCTGGCTTTTGACAATGGTGGCAATTGCCTCCCTTGGTCATGCCTCCCTTGGCCTTGAGAGATGAAGACGACTTGGGTTGTTGGCTAGCATTAGAACCCTTCTTAGCTTTGCCCTTACCCTTGCCCTTGACCTGCTTTTCTTTCTATTAATAAACATCATAAACTTAGGCTTGTCCTTCTTCATCTGTGCCTCGGTTGTCCTCAACATTCCCAACAACTCTGTGAATGGCTTGTCAAATTTGTTCATGTTGTAGTTCATCACAAACTGACTGTAGGATTCTGGCAATGATTGTAGTATCACGTCAGGAGCCAACTCTTGGCTCAGGGGAAATCCCAATCTCGTCAGGTTCTCTACATACCCAATCATCTTGAGCGTGTGAGGACCAACTAGATCTCCTTCTATCATGACGCACTTAAACAATGCCCTGGAGACATCATATCTCTCTTGCCGTGCTTGGTATTGATACATGTTCTTGAGATGCTGAATCATTTCAATGACGTCCATGTTCTCATGTTGTCTCTGCAACTCATGGTTCATAGAGCACAACATCAAGCACTTTGCATCAATGACATCTTCAGAATGATTCTTAAAAGCATCCTTTTCTACCTTTGCTACGGTAGGAGCAGGTTCCTCAGGAGCTAGAGTATCTAGGACATAGAGCTTTCACTCTTAAGTTAGAACAATTCTCAATGTCCTAAACTAGTCATGGAAGTTAGTCCCATTCAGATTGTCCTTCTCAAGGACCAATCGCAATGTGAAGTGATTGTTGTTTGTGGCCATTTGTACTACAAAAGGAAATATATGCAATTTAGTCCAAAAAACTCATTTTTGACTTTTTTGATTGATTTGAAAAAGTTTTACGATACAATTAGGACTTTGATTAATTATCACTCCCACTATTTTTGTTCAAATTGATAGCCCTCATCATCAATTTGGAAGATTGCAACGTACAACCTTCTAGTGGGTCCAAGATCCATATTTCATCCAATCATGAGTCAGCTTTGGCTGATCACCCACAATATAGATTATTTAGGTAGGCAACACTTGCCAATTGCATCCTTTGCAACTCTAGGATGGATGCCATGCACAACTCTTTGCCATGGTCATCCCTGTGCCTCTAGAGCTTAGACTCTCTAAGAATCACTAGTTAAATCTAACCCAAAGGCCGACACGATGAACATTCACCTTGCTTTGGCAGATCCTACATGTCCACCATCACACTTCTACGAGATAGACAGTGCACCACGCTTTGGCATAACCTACGCTTGGTCGATCAAGTTTTTCATGTGTGCCACTAATGTAAGGCATCTAAGACTTAATATTTATTAAGGGATTTGGTTTTATAGGTACATAGACATATCCAATCACCACAACATATAGTACATATCATATACATTCTATCTCCCACAAGCAAACATGTGAAATGATAAAAGTGATTATTATGGACATCCTAATGTGATTCATCAAGCCAAGAGGAATCATGGTCATCTAGGTCCACATCACATGCAACCTGTACAAGATGAACTCTGTGCTTTGATGTTCTAGGTTTGATCAACTCATCTCCATGATTGATCGGCTTGCCATCAGGCCAGTCGGTTGGGTGCCACCGGTCGATCGAATGGCACCTCCAGCCGATTAGTTCACTAGTCATCATGCATCTCCTCAGGTCACCACTTGCTCATCTCACTCTAGGAACCTGTCACCTTGGTCCACCATTCGATCGTCTCACGCCCAAGATGATCATCTTCATCCTTCAGGTGTCTGTCGTTCTTTGACATAATAGGAAATAAACTAATCCTATTTACAATTGCATTGGGAACCCCCGAGTTACATTCGGGGGGAGCAAAGGTAGGAAAGAATCTCGAGTTACATCAGGAATAGGAGGTCGAGTTATCTCGAGTTACATCAGGAATAGGAGGTAGGGAATCAGTGCACAGACCGAGATTCAAGCAACAACAATCAACCACACATAGATTTAGGGTTTATGGCCACAAGCACGCTACAATCACAACATAAATCATTTAAGGGAGACATGTATTGAATGCATTTATATCCCATATCATATATGTATATATATAGGGATTTGTGGATTTATATTGGACATTCATAAAGCCAATTAATTATTCGCATCATATGCAATAAATAAAAGGTGACAAACTAAAAACTGATCATATCAATTATCCTGAGGTATATAACGTTGATGTAGCTCTGATACCACTGTTGGGTTTTAGGAGAGGTAGAGATGGCAGTAGAAATAAAAAATTTCTCCCCAAACCTAGAACCCAAAGAGATCTCGTCAACATCTATATGGTAGGAAGGATGGTTTGTAGAGGCGTACCTTGTCCCGAGGCTTGCTTGGAGACGTTATTTCACGGCTAGCGCGATCTTCACCTCTGGTCTTGGACAACGTCTATGCAGCTCCTAGTCTCACCTGGACTGATGACTCTAGGTCGCACCTAGACAGATGGATTGACAACTGTCTTTTGAGCGGCAGAAATCTCCCGCCTCTGTAGTAGTCCACACAGACCACCGGGAACTTCAACCATCCTATCCTATAGGAAACTAGGAGGAGTCGTCCCCTTCTGTCAACATACTAGTTGTCGACACACTCTGCCACTATCAGTTGTCGTCTTGTAGTTGTCTTTCCCTTACTGTGCCTCCTTAGCCGGGTAGCACTTGCTTGGGCTCTCTCGGTTACCACAACCGGAGAGGACAACTTTGTAGAGCAACTGATGTTCTGAGTTGTGCTATCTGAGAAGCCCCCAGTTAGTGGAGAATAGAAGGGTTAGGGTTCTCAGCCCCGACCAATGCAGGACTAAAGTGGGAGTAGAAGAGTTTGAAACTTCCACGAATTGATACACTACGATAGGTGAACCAGTCGTTTCACAAACCAACCGATCATTTGGGGATTGAACCGATCGGTTCATCTCATGAACCAATCATTTGGGGAGCTGAACCGATCAGTTCATTCATGAACCAGTCATTTCACTTCCTAGGGTAGTTCCCAATTGACTTTCATCTTTCCATTTTCAATTAATCCAAAGATTAATACTTGTCCCAATTGAATTATACAAGTTAAATGAAAATATTTTCTCACCAACCTAACTTTCCCAAACTAGCTCATTAGTCCAGCTGAACCGATCAGTTCAACACTTGAACCGGTCATCTCACTTGACCATGAGTCGATCAGTTAAATAGTTTGAACCGGTCGTCTCACTTGACCACGAGCCAATCGGTTCAATAGCTTGAACCAGTCGTCTCACTTGACCCTAAGCCGATCAGTTCAACAACTTGAACCAATTAGTTGGCAGTCTAGGTTGTATAGAAATCAGTCAATGCAGTTCTCAATCAATCCAACACCCAAATCAGTTAGTCCAATACTTGAACTTGGTGATTCTGAGTCAAGTCAATTGATTGAATGTTTAATTGAATTACTAAAAACATTTATTAAAGAATCTAAACATCATTCATGGATAAACTCCTCTTCTAGGTTCAATCCTATGTGTGTGACCCTATAGGCCCATTTCACATTGGCAGTGAAAATCCATAACACTTATGGCTTCACAAGCAAAGAGCGGTGCCTAGTCGCACATCAGTGCTACCCAAGTGAAAAGGAAAGTTGGAGAACAACATTCAATCCTACAATCTGTGACTGGTGTTATAGTGAATGTATAATTCCTTTGTCACTAATATCTCAAATGAACTCACAACATAGAACAATCATCCTTTCAATGTTCATTCACTTCCTTGATCTCGGAGAAGAATGGATAAGATATGTGTGACATCAATATCACATATTGATTCACACATGCATGTGCATGCCTTTCTCAGTCCTATTCATCAAGTGGCCATGGACATCAAACTCCCTCAGGAGGGATAAATCTCATATCTATCACTCACCCCTAAAAAATCCCATGTGTCAAAGTCACCCAATCATCACCTTTATAACAATCTATATTTTAGGACTGTGTTTGATGATGTCAAAGTGTACCTAATGACATGTGTTGAGTGTAGTGATTTCAGGTCAAAGAATCACACTCACCACCATCACTGTGAGAGCTAACTGTGACTACCATGTCATGGTTCCATGTGTCACTCTCACGGTGGGTCTGTCTAATACACTTGTTCTCTAACAAGTACCTATGTGCTTGGTTTGATATCACTATATGATGACTAATGAGATTTTGTCATCAACCAACACACAATCTAGTCTTGTGTGTCATTGTTGTCTATCAACCTTCCACAATGACATCCAACTAGGGACATAACAAGAATGTATACACTTAACATCCGTATGATCTCATCGTTTAGGTCCTTAACCTAAAAGCATACGTCATTGAGTAAAACAATTCTTTAGACATTCAATCTGTTCTATCATTATCTCATAATTGACTGAACCATAATAAATTGGAAGTTTGCCTTTGATGTTTATCAAATCAATATTAATGTATCCCATCGATCATCCCATGATTGGATCTCAGGGCATACATACTAACAAATACTAAATTTAACTAACCTTGCCAAGATAATAAAAAACACTTCTACACTTACTATCACACCTCAGGGAACATTGCTCAATAATTAGGTGATCCTTCCTATCTTCAAGCTTCTGTTACTTCAAAAAAAGACAATTGGATTGTTGATTCTTGTGCCACATCCCATATGACTGGTAATAAAAATCTTTTCACTTGTCTAAAGAAACCTACATATCATCCTCCAATGTATTTGCCAGATGGATCTACTTCTCCGGTCATTGGAAATAGGGGATCTTAACAACAATCTCCTTAAATTTGTCAAACGGATCCACTTCTTCGGTCACTAGAATAGGGGATGTTAACAACAATCTCCTTAATTATGTCCTCTTTGTGCCCATATTTCCTTTGAACTTGATGTCTATTAGTAAAATTACCAAATCTTTAAACTACAATGTAGCCTTCTTTCCTTACACTGTCTCCATGCAGGATCATAGGACGAAGAAGATTATTAGTGGGGGATATGAAGGTGGATATGGTATGTAATATATATAAACATCATCAAATTTTCCCACTACTGCTCTTATGGCTCACTCTACATCTTTGTATCCAATGGCACATGCGTCTTGGTCACCCTTTAGCCAATAAGTTTAATTCCTTTTTTCTTAGTTTGTCTTCTGAAAAATTTGCATGCAAACCTTGTCAACTTAGAAAATATTACCGATCTATGTACTCTACTCATTGTGATAATAGGAGCCCTAGTTTCTTTTATTAAATTCATTCTGATATTTGGGGACCCTTTCGTATTTCCAATCGTACTAGTGTCTAATATTTTGTATCTTTTATTGACAATTGGTCTCGTGCCAATTGTCTTTATCTTTTAGAAGATCGCTCTAAAATTTTAGATATTTTCTCCATGTTTTTGAGTGAAATAAAAACTCTATTTTTGGCTACTCATAAATTTGTCCGCACTATGCTTCAGAGTACGTGCGATATGGTTATAAGAACATTTGTATCTTAAAAGGAATTATGCATCAAACCTCATGTGCATATAGTACACAACAAAATTGTGTTGTTGAAAGGAAAAATAGACACCTTCTTGATGTTTCTCGAACTCTCCTCATTGAAATGAAGGTTCCTAAATTCTATTGGCCTAATGCCACTCTGTTAGCCAACTGCCTCATCAACCGCATGGCTTCCTCTATCCTATAAATAAAATTCCCTACCAACATCTCTACCCACATGAACCTATTTTTGCCCTACCACCAAAAGTTTTAGGCTTCCTTTGTTTTGTCCACAATCACCAACCTAGACTTGATAAATTGTCTCCATGAGTTGTTCGTTGTTTTCTTGGATACTCTCAAATACAAAAGGGTAAGTGTTTTGACCCTGTTGCATGCCGATTGTATGTTAGTGCGGATGTAACCTTTTTTGAAGATACTTCATTCTTTTTTGAACCAAGTCAACATGTGTCTTTTCTTACTGTACTACTTCCTAATGTACCACTTTCTACCGTCCAGTCCATCAATAAGTCTTCCAATCATGTTCTGAAAGTTTATGAGTGGCAAAGCAAAAGACCTCTACTTGAAGTATCCCCTGCTATGACCTCTTCATAGACTGATGACCCACCACAAGATCATGGTAATTCTACTGACTCTAGTCAAGTTTCTGAGTTGGACATGCCTATTGCCTTATGGAAAGGATAACAGTCAGGTGCAAAGTATTGAATTTCTAAACATGTTTCTATAGATCATTTAAATGCTTTCATGACTAAATTTACTATTGCAATGTCTGTTATATCTATTTCAAAAACTGTTTGGGAAGCACTTTTCCATCCTGGTTGGAAGAAGGCTATGGATGAGGAGATGGATTCTCTTCGATTTTGTGGGACATGGGTCCTTGTTGATCTTCCTCTAGGAAGCAATCATGTTGGACGTTGCTGGGTATATGTTGTTAAATATCTTCCAGATGGAACGTTTGAACGCTTAAAAGCTTGATTGGTTGCCAAGGGATACACGCAAGAATTTAGAATTGATTAGTTTGAAACTTTTTCCCCAGTTGCTCATCTTAATTCTGTGAGTATTCTTATTTCTTTTGTTGTCGATCAAGGATGGCGTCTACATCAACCAGATGTAAAAAATGCCTTTCTATATGGTGACTTACAAGAAATTGTCTACATGCCCCAACCTCCACATTATGTTGTTGAGGGGGGGGGGTATTCTGGGAAAGTTTGTCTTCTTAAGAAGGCTATCTATGGTCTTAAGTAGAGCCCTCAAGTTGGTTTGAAAAATTCTCTCTTATACTACAACAATCTGACTTCACAAGGTGTATGATCACTCTATTTTTATCAAGACCACCACTTCTAGAATTATTATTCTTATTGTATATGTGTATATTCTAATGCTCACTATACAATTTGTAAATCTGACAGGAGACCCACTTCTAGTTATTGTACCTTCGTAGGAGGTAATTTGGCTACTTGGAGAAACAAGAAACCAAATATAGTTGCAAAATCTAGTGTTGAGTCTGAGTATCGTGCAATGGCACATACTACTTGTGAACTGTTATGGATTAAATATATACTTGTAGACTTTGGGTTCCCTATCACCTATGCTATCCTCATGTATTGTGATATTCGTGCTGGTACCTTCATTGCTAGCAATATTGTATTCCATGAGAGGACCAAGCATATTGAAGTTGACTGCCATTTTCTTCGAAATGATGTTCTGGATAAGAAGATTACTACTCCTTTCCTACCATCACATGAGCAAAGTACAAACATATTTATTAAGCCTCTCTCTTGCAAGCGAGTTGAGGAAATGTGCTGCAAGTTGGACATGATTGACATCTATGCACCAACTTGATGGGGAGTATTGAGAGATATTACTATATTTCTTGCTTCAATATACTTCTGTTTAATGGGCCCATGTATAAAGTGGCCCATTAGGATTTTCAATTTGCTTCCTTGTACGTCCTCCTCCTATTTGTAGGAGTGAGTTTTCTCTTTTGTGAATATAAAACATAGCCACTTTCCACACAAACAAATAAGTATTAACCCGTTCAATGTAGTGCAGTTGGTTGCACCCGACTTGTGCTTACCGAGAGATCTGAGTTTGAATCCTTTCTCACGGCCACTTTCCACACACAAATGAGTATTAACCTGTTCAATGTAGTGCAGTTGGTTGCACCTGACTTGTCCTTACCGAGAGATCTGAGTTTGAATCCTTTGTTGTACATTGCATTTACTGACATATTGTATTTACCGACACAACATCGGGACTCTATGGAATTTCGAGAAAATAGATGAGGTTTTTGAGAAACAAAAACTCTAGAGTTTTTTGTCTTCTACGCCAATTCAGCTCAAGCAGCAGCTGATTTCAGCCAACGGCGGTGATGTTACCAGATGAGACCATAACGGTATATTGTTCTGCCACAGAAATCTCTGTCATATGCATGTGATTCTATAGCTGGAGAAATAATTCGGAGGAACACGACAGGCCTCCTTCCGTGATCAAAAGGGCCGCGGTGGGGAAGAGGCAAGCAACTAGCTGCGTTACTATTGCTGTTGCTCATTCCTTGGAGAAACATGGCATGTTTCTCTCTGCGCGGAACCTCAGTTCAGGGTGTGGCTGTTGTCTGTCGCCGCCCAAAGCAACTTCCCGATCTCAAATCCAACTGCTTGTCATTCATCTTTAACTGGACGCCGGAGTGCAACGAAACGGGACACCAACCCACCAAACTACCGCTACCCACAGTTCCATAATCATTTCCTCAGCCGTCCAGCTCGGCAGCTCCTTCTCTTGCTCACTCAGCTACCTCGAGCAGCGTGCCAGAAAATAAAGACGAATCACCCGTGCCACCACACATGCACCTGCCTGCTATCACCGCCAAGTTAATTCATTACACAATTGGGGTGCGGATCGCCGGGGATAGATTGGATGTCTTATTGCTGTTGACAAACTAGCTAGTTCATGAAATTATTTTAATGTTTTCTGTTGTTAAAGTTCTTGATAAAGTAGCTAGGTGTATGCGGCGTCTCCGATTGCTGGATATCCAAGGTTTCATCACTGGCTGTCAGGGGGTTTCCTGCCGGCACACTGCTCCCCACATCCGTCGGCACCGATGGGAGTTCTGGGACACTGCAATGCCTCCCTCAATCAAACGCAAAAGTATTCTTTTTATTGGAGAAATAGTTAGCAAGTAGAATTGCCAGTAAATTTCGTTGCAGATTGTAACATGCTATATTGTCTTTGACGTCGCAAAGATTGATTGGGCGCCGCTACATTGCGCCGCGGTAAGCTTTTTTGGAAGTAGGGAATTTCATCTAATCTCTTACTCGTGTAGTGTCCCAACGAGTACATTAAGATTCGAACTCACAACCTGCGCTTCAAAAACAACAGGCTTAACCAACTGAGGTAGTTGGCAAATACACCCTGTGGTAAGCTGACTGGCATGTTCACTAACCTTTGATCACTTCTCCCAAGAGGCATGGGCTGCTTGTGTGCCCGATTGCCAACATTGTTAGCCTTGTACATCTGTTGGCAGATGTTATTTGCCAGAAACAGCCTCACTCCACCAGAACCTTTTCCAGCTGGATAGAAGATAGTGTTTATAAGATATCTCTCCAGGTTTCTTTCTCTGCTGCTTACACATGGAATGCCCTATGCTAAAGTTTTTATGTGCTAAGAGAGATGGGATAATAACGTTATGTCATAATCGACCTTCGTCGCATTTCTAATTCTTGAATGTCATTATAATGGTCAATCATGAAAATTTATAAGGGGTTGGGATAATTCTATCCCTCACTGTATCTTTCAAAAAGTCAAATCCCGAAGAGTGATCACTGCCAAATTTCTCGCAAGAGGACAGTTTTCCAACAAGTATTTCATGTCCATCCACATATGCCTATTGCTAATCAATTAGGCCAGTTTCAGATTTAAGTTTTTTTTTTTAGAAACTCTGGGGATAATCTTATTCATCCTGTTCCCACAGTCCAGGTCCTTGCACATCCATACACGACCTGTGGCTTGATGTATCTTCCTCCCTTACCATGTCAGTGAGGAAGCTAGGGCATCGACTCCACCTCCTACTAACGACCTCCTGTTTCAGACACCACTTGGCTGCTTTGTCTGCCACCTTATTACAGACTCTCTTCCTATACGTAAAGGTAACTACATCGAAATCCCTACACAACTTGCTAATGAAATAGCAACTAACTTTGTACTTAGTGGGGTGGCGATGTTGTTAGTCAGCATCTGCACGACAACTTTGCTATCCGATTCCAGTTGAACCCTTCGGAACTTCATGCGGCATTCCTGTAATCCCAGTTCAATGGCTCTCAGTTCTGCTACCATGACGTCTAGCGTTGCACCTTTATCGCAACCTCCTCTTAGCCACCTTCCTTCTTGATCTCTGATGACGAACCCGATAGCCATAGCCTTCCTTTTCCTCTTCACTGTGGCGTCGACATTAACCTTCACCTGTTCTCTCGACGGGGCGGTCCATCCAATATCGTCAATGATCCGGACATCCACCTTTCCATTCTCTCCAGCGAATGCCATCTTGCATAGTGTGACCTCTTGTTTTATGTTGTTAAACATGCTAACATCATTAACATTGAGCTCCTGGAACGCTTTACTGCATCTAAAACCCCATAGCTTCCAAATAGCAACGGCGACCCAAATAATCCAGTCTGGCCGCTCCTTCCTCTTCCTCAGGTTAGCCCTGAGCCAGTTCTCCATCGTGCTCTCTTGAATCAGATTTAACCCTGTGGTCTATTGGACGTGTCTCCATACTTCCTGGACATCAGCGCAGCATATAAGTGCATGCATTGCAGACTCTGTAAACATATGACATTTTGGGCACTTCGGATCATCAGTGAAACCACACCTTGCCCGAGTCTCGTTTGTCATGAGACTGCCATGCATTGTGAGCCACAAAGTCGTTTTGACCCTTTGGGGTACCCTTAGTTGCCATAGATTCATCCACCGCCCTGGCGAGTTCCTGGTATGCTCCATCTGCAATTCACTGTAAGCTCTTTTGACAGTGAATTGTCCACATTTGTCCTTCAAGTAAAAGATTTCATCATCGCCTTCCAGAATTAAGCGTACAGACTCCTTTTCAAACCACTAGTTTATAAACTCGACGTCCCAGCCTCCGTTCATGTTGACCATGGAATTAACAGTTAGGCCTAATAGATTTCCTGGTATTTGAGCCTGGTCCTTGATCTTTGGCTGTGTGCCTCCTACCCAGTTATCGTACCAAACTGACGTGAGTTCTCCTGATAACACTGCCTTACCAGTGACTGATACCAGCTTTGTTTTAAGTTTGGTAATCGTCCTCCATAGCTTTGATGCTCCCACTACACCTTGATTGACTCTATGGTGGTACTTCTCCTTCATTACTGTCTTCCATAAAGCATGGCGCTGCGACATGTAGTCCCAGCACGTTTTTTGCAGCAGTGCCTCGTTCTGTAACTTTGCCATCTTAACATCAAGTCCACCGCATTTCCTGTTAGCACAGACTTTGTCCCACGCAACTGAATAGGTGCCCTTCTGCCCCGTTGCTCCCTTCCAGATGAATGTGCTGACTACCTGATCTATATTGTCACAGACCACTCCTGGAAGGGCAGTTGAATGCATAGTATAGATGAGAATGGTGTTCAGTACAGATTTATCCAAGGTTATTCTGCCCGCGAACGATAGTGAATTGTTGACCCACGATGATATCCTTGTTTCTATCTTGTTGATGATGTCGAGATACATGCCTTTTGATGTTCGTTCATGTATGATTGGTACCCCAAGATGCTTCCCTAGATCCTCAGTCTTCCTTATGCCTGTATTCCTCGTGATCGCCCTCCTTACTTGAGGGGTTGTATTTTTGGAGTAGAAGATAGTTGACTTCTCTTTCGCCAAGATCTATCATGATGCTCGCTCGAATCTCTTCATGACTTCCATCATTATCTTCGCTTGCTTCGTAGTTGCTTCGCCAAACAGAATCAAGTCATCTGCGAAACATACGTGTGAAATTCTGATCCCGTTTCTTGTAGCTTGGATCGGGACCCAATTTCCATTGAGTTCCTCCCTCGCAATGTCTTGACTAAGTCTGTCGAGACAAAGTACAAAGATATAAGGGGACAGCGGATCCCCTTGTCACACCCCTCTGGTGGCTTTAAATGGTGCTAAGCTTGATCCATTCCAGACGATGGAAATTTCCCCTGCCGAGTTTTTATTACGCAAAAATAGTAGAAAATATAATTAGAAACTAATAAACTAACTACACAATTAACATATTGTCTTGAGAAGAATAACTAGAGAGAGATAGTCTAAAAGTTAACTGATCGAGGTCCTACCAAAACAATACATTTTTTCTAAGATTTGGAAAGCCCTTAGTTAAGGATCACGTGATTAGTGGAAATCTATTCTCTTTAGATAATCAACTTCGAGAAATAAATGGCTACCTATATACTTATCATGATTTAGGAAAAATGTAGTCGTTGAGCTGGATGACTAAAACTCAATCAAACATACCCTCTTGAGATCAACCTAATTGGTGCCTCTCTTCTTACTAGTTCTTATCTTCTATGGTGAGTTCACTTATAATTGCTAATTTCAAAAATTAAGTTGGCCAATGCTTAAAGGGAATGATGAAGCACGTAGAGAAAGATATGAGCAAAGATATAAGAATTAGAATTCATTGACGTGAATGATGGCTTGGTATTGATCACATTGGTAAATACTACATTGTGGATCCATGACAGACTAACACCTTTCCAGATAAGTGTAGCCATTCATAACATAGTTTCCACTAGCTATACTAAGAATCATTAACATGAAATGCATTAACAACATTACAAAAAATGGAGAAAATGATGGATCTATTAAATTATAAATTTGTGTTGTAGTCCAATTGAGCATTCACATTTTTCATCATTATCATCATCACAATGGCCACCTACATAAATGAATAAGTCTTTAGTTGTCCATGAAGTCTTGGATGGATATCAACGATGGTGGTGGTTCGTGATCATCATGCTATAGTTTAGCGTGGAACTAATGGACTATCAGGCTAATTATGAAGACAATGCCATCGATGGTCACATAGTCGAAGTGGTGGTATTATACATTTTTATGATTTTTTAGGCCCAAATCCCCGTATTGAGTAGGGTATAGGTATTAAAACACCATATTTCTCATTGGATAAAATGGGTCCAATAGTAGCCACCGTCGGTGAAACAAACTTTGGATGATTAGGCTAGCAGATCCTATATTATCTTGGCAAAATGTGATGACTTAAATCAATTATCGTTTGGTCTAGTACATGTCTATCCGACTGAACCTACTTATGATCTTGGAGTTAGGACTTCCTGTTGGTAAGGGTAAACTTGTTTATCCCCTACCCATACCCTATAGGGGAAGAGTAAGGGCAAATGATTTTCCAAACCTTTAATCTCTTAGCCGCTACCTTAGAGGTTAAGTGTAAGGATAAGCTATTACCCATACCATCTAATCCGCTACACACATATTTATATATAATATATTAAATATATGGCCATTGTGTTGTTTAAGTCTTGAATTATTTAATGTTATGCAGCTACCATTTAATATAATACCCAATATTGCTATTTACTTCTTATATAGCTAATTTGTTCATATATAAAACATCATATTGGTTTGAGACTCGTGTATGAAATAACAAGATTTTATTATTTATGCATCATTTTATACTTTTTATATGGTATTTTATACTCATTTTGAGACTTTCTTGATTGAGTATGATATAAAATATGAAGTTGTAAGAGACACATGTATGTAATAATAAAATTTAATCATTAATGTACCATTTCACACATTGATAGTGGTGTCATCTATTTCATTTGTACGAAATTTATTTTATATATAACAACATTTTGGAGGATAAAAGATATGTATATTTGCAACAATAAGTTTTGTGACATATTGTCATTTAACATCATTTAGTAGAGCACTCTTTTTCTTCTATGGGGTGATTATTTTCTTCATACACCAATGTTAGGAGTAGTATTGTTTATATATGAAACAATTATTTTCTTGATAATATATTTTCAATACAACACAAACTATGTGCACAATGTTGTAGAAGAACAATTAGAATCATTTTAATAGTTAATTGACATTTTAGAGCATCTTTATATTTACTTAAATATCAAAATTTATTAGACAAGCCATTATTGTCAATACTAGAAAAAATCTTTAGAAGCCATGTAATTTCCCTACTTCATCGTTACTTTTATAACCTAGTTTTCCCATATATTTATATAATTGAATTGCAATTATTTGGATAAATGGGAAATATTGGAAATATGTTATGCTTTGCTAGCAAATTTCCCTTTGCTATGAATTTCATGGTTTGTTACTATTTTTTTGATCCAATAAAGGATATTAAGAAAAAGGCAAAACAAAATAGATAATAAATATATGTTCTTATGAGAATTGTGTAGAACTCCCTAGAAAATGGTATGGATGAGCACTAACAATTGGATTTCGTTTTTACAAGATTTTTGATAAGAATATTACTAAAAATAAAGAAAATAGAAATGGGAAACAAATCCCAAAAGTTGGAAAGAAAAGGATATTGGGAAATGTTTAATGAAATACTTAAAAGAGTAACTTTTGTATATGAGAATCGTGCAATAAATCACAAAGGCCCACATATGAGCTTGAAAGGATATTATTTGGTATATATATATATATATATATATTTTGGTCGACATATATATATATATATATATATATATATATATATATATAGAGAGAGAGAGAGAGAGAGAGAGAGATAGATAGATAGATAGATAGAGAGAGAGTGTGTGTGTTGCCAATTTCATGTATTGGAAATATGGGAGTTTCCGTCTAGAAACATTGGGCTTTATAGAATAACGCTTTAAGAGTTTTTTTTTTATAAAGGAAGGTAATTGAGTAAGGTGAGAGAAAAATGAAATATAATTTGGAGCTTCCTAGAAGTTGGTGATTGATAATAAAATAGATACCAAGTACACCCTCATTGGTAATTTGGTTGCTAATCGAGTTTCCTCACACCAAGTGGGTGCATTCCACAATAGGAATAATGTGGGAAATCTTCGATGGTCCTTAATGTATTAAGGATAAATATGCGAGATATGTTGGTAGTTGGTGAGATTATATCACCGTCTATCTGTGTGGAAGGAAGGATATGTATGTCTTTCACCATAACATGTGTGGATCACAAAGGAAAACCCAATCTTCTATAAGGGGCATGATTTACCACTCCTCACCATTCCCCCTTTGACCGATTCCTTTCCTCTCCCTAGGTTCTAGAGGTTTCTTTTAGGACCTATATAAGGAACCCGCACCTGCATCCCAGACTCAAAACTTGGCCTTTGTAGAGCCCAAGTAATTCTGTAGGGGAACTGTGGTCACTGGACCCTCGAGACCTGCCCTTGTGTGGAGAAGTGGCTGTAGGTGGCTTCTCAGTTCCTAGAGGAGCGTCGGGGGCAACAAAATCTCCTTCCCCCTCTTCCTTCATCTACTGCAGCCTCCACCGAAAAGGTTTATCCCTTGGCAAACTCGACACACCCTCGGCTCTGGTCCCTATCACCCTTGCTGTCTCGGCCTCGACCTGTAACCCTATCGCATGTGATAGGGGGTGGCAGAGGGGTAGGCACCCTCGCACGGTCCTCCCACACCTCAGAGGGGTGCCTGAACATGGTTGGAACTCAATGTGGCTGCAACAGCAAACCCTCATGAGGAGTAAGATGACTTAGGCCATGTTAGACCAAAACACCCCTCTAGCACGTGAAGGAGCAACTAGCAGCATGGGGTCATATTGGACAATGCGTTATAATTTAAGCTGACCCATGAGGTACATGCATGAAGGGTAAGTTGCCTACGTAGCATTACACCATTGGTCCATTGATGTTTATTTGCAAAAATCATAATGAATTCTAGGAAACTCAGATTGAGACATGTCCTACATGAAAATTGATCCTCAAAATGGGAGGAACACAAAGAAATTATATTTGGAACTTGATTATGTTTTGTGTTCGAAAAGTTCATAAATATACCATATTTAATGTGAAATATGCAAAGAAACCCTGATTTCATGAATCTAATAACCAAGACTTGTGTAAATGATATTAAAAATCAAAATTAACTTGTTTTTAGATAAAAGTGTCATCTTGGACTTATTTTGGGGTTAAAAGTTCATATGTTGTTAAAATTAGGGTTTCATAATCAGTGATAGGTGTTAAAGTAGGGTTTATGCACAAAACCCTAATTTTTTATAAATATGTTCTTAATCATGATCCTCTAAGTTGCAAACTGATATTATGGAATATGATGGCAAAATAACATAATTATGGTCATCATTATGGTATTTAGGGTTTCTAAAATGAATAACCATGCATATGAAGAATTAGGGTTAAAGATCCTAATTTGTCATTGTTGGATCGAGGGATCTAGAGGGGGGTGAATAGAGCATCAAAATTCTCACAAGATAAGTTAGACCTTCAAATTATATCAATAAAAATCGATAACTTAAGTAAAATTTGAAGTACTAACTAACAAGCATAGCAAGGATGAGATAAATTGAAAAAAGCACTTGGACAAGGTGGTTTAGAGTGGTTCCACTCTCCAAACTAGGAGAGAGTCAGTCCACCACCTAGAGAGGTCCACCTCTAGGACTTTGCAAGTGCTTTGCTCTATATATTCACTTATAAGAGTTAAAACACAAGACCCAACAAAGGACTTACCTATCCATTACAAAGAGTCTTCAACCTTACCAAGGACTTACCTACTTTGAAAGAGTCTTCCACCTTCTTCTAAGGACTTACCTACTCTTGCACAAGTCTTCATCCTTTAAGGAATTGCCCACTCTTCTTGGATCTTCAGCCTTTTGCCTTCTCCTTCATGTGGAGAAGTTCTTCACCTCTTCTTCAACCTTTAAGAAGAACAAAAACAACTTCACCTTCACTCGGAGTAGCTTGATTCACCTTTTCTTCTTTGAGAAAAGAGGTAGGGAAGATGGAACAGAATGAGATATTTACAAGCACAAGGAAGAAGCTCTCTTACAATTGGCCTAACTCACTCATTATCACGAAATGCTATGTAAGTGAGAGAGAGAAAGGGGCTCAACGAATTGCAACACACTCAACTATAGAAAGGACTTAGAATAGCATGAATGAGAAAACTTGGAATGAACTCTAAGGGGTCCTATTTATAGCTGGGGGTGCTCCCTTGAGTGTGGGATCACTTAAGGACATAATATAACCATTTTCCAAGTTTCATCAGATCTATTTTCTCTTAAAACAACTCTCCAATAGTTCTAATCACTTTTTCTGCATTTTCAGTACAATACATTTAGACGAGTTTCAATAAAGATAACACGACCGATCCACTACGAGACAAAGCCAATTTTCAAACTATCGGTCGAGTATGTTCTGGGAAAAATGACCAATGAGTTAAAATTAGTTTTTCTCAATGAGTTAGTTGGTCGAGTTCTGTGAGTGTGCAACTCAACCGATTGGTCTCTTCAGAAAATCCATCACTAGATCGGCCAAGTTTCCAACTCTACCAATAAACAACCCGTGACAAATTTTCTGAATTGAAATTTGAGTGATCAAAGATTGGAATTAAGTGTCCCTATTTTTTTCTCATCTTAGTTACAAGTCATATCATCAATACAAGTGATTACAAAAATCATCTAAGGTCATTTAGAGTGATTTCCCAAATTGCACACTTGCATAGCTTTTGACTTGAACTTGAACAAGCTACGGCTTGTGTAATCTGATCCTTTTCATGTACCTAAAGCCTGAAATCAATCTTGAACAACCATATTTGATACATAGGAATGAAATGGTCATGTCATTATCAAAATATGGGCAATGTATAACTCTCAAGTCAACACTTTACCCCTTTTTAACAATGGCAAACCATTCCTCAATCATATTGAAAAGGATATGTAAAGTTATACCTTTGCCTTGTGAATTGCAGTGGGTTCATGATTTGAACAATGTGAATTGCTCCCCCTCAATATATACTTGCTCTTACACGCATAGTTAGTCTATCTGCACAAAGCAACATGATATATATACTATATGGTCCTTTAACAAGTCACATGATAAAGCATATAATGAACAAGAAAAGGATCTCATAGGAAATAAAAGCAATATGGTTGAGCTTCAAAACATTAAACTTCTCTCCCCCTTTTTATATTATCAAAAAGAAAGGGTGGTAGAAGAGAACAGAAATGGGTCTTCTTCAAGCACAACCAATTATACATCCACAAAATACAATCTCAAAGCATACATCAAACAGAGATGAGAGAAACATACCATCTAAGTCATAATCAAAATATGGTAAACACGACACCAACTCAGGAGATATAGTAAATCAAAGAGTAAGTGTACCTAAGATTAAGATTACAATAGAGAGAGCATGTTCTCAGAAAACAACTACAAGCCTAAACAATGAAAACTAGATGATAAAATAGTATAGCTCAGAAAATGTGCCCAAATATTTTTAATACAAAATAGCCTAGAAAGATATATATGATCCTCATCTAGACTAAAAACTAGAACAACTAAACATCTAGGTCATCTATGTCCACATCATAAACAACAACATCAACATCAACATCTGATGCCTCTAGCTCATAGTAGTCATCTCTATCTGAAGGTGCAACAGAGATAGCAACATCCTCATCACTTGAGTCACCAATAGAGCCATCATCAGAAGCATCACCATCATCCTCATCAGCCTCCTCTCCAGCATTAGCCTCCTCATCATTCTGGTTTGGCATCTCCTCATCAGTAAGAGAACCAAAACCTCGACCGAGCTAATGGGCATTCTACTCATCCCAAGACATACCAAGAGCATGGAGCTCATTGGCCTATGGGAAAGGAGTAGAACTACCAAAATTAGCAAGCAGAATGGCCAAGGGGCCAACTGTCAGATGTAGCACTCTGGGGGCAGATCCACCGACAATAGAGGGTGTAGCAGCGGAAGCAATAGCAGGCGGAGCAGGGTAAAAGTGATCATATACATAGGATGCATAGTCACCTCTTGGGTAGGGATGGTAGGTGGGATAAGGGTGTGTACATGACATGTTCATGTTGGACATGATGGCATAGAGGCCTTGATGCATGTTCTTCTGAACCTGAAGGTTGTATGCATGTTGATGCATCATGTTGCCCATAAGGGTGTCATTGGATACATGGAATGAGGTGTGGGCTGGTCAGGTAGGCTGAGGTGGTGGAGGTGCTCGAGTAGAGGTAGAGATAGAGGCACCAAGTGTGGTAGAGGATGGGATATGAATGGATGTATGAAGTATGATCTCACTGATGTAAACTCCTTTCTGGGTAGGTTTGTAGTGCATGCCATGGAAAACAAAATTTTCAGTGGCAAGCTGGAAAAGACCACATATCAGGGCTAGGTAGGGAGGGTGGGTGCCACGGGTGTTATTTCCTGAGTCAAGACAGGTCATATGGTGATGAACATATCTTGCCTACTTGACTCCTATGTTTTGTAAGAGACAGATTTAATTACAGCATTATTTTCTACAATTTTAGTCTGATTTTTCTTGGGATGAATATTGTAGTTAACAACCAAGGCAAGAATGCAGTTCTTGAGATGTTAGGTGACGGAGGGAAGGGTACACTTCTTCCTATATGGGAGTTGAGGCTTCTTTAAGAATTTATGAATATCAGGGAGAGTAAGATCATACTGCTTGTAGAAGGCCTCAGGATTGACTAAGTCAAAATACTTGGGATAGTCCTTTCTCCATGTGTCAGTCACTTCAATACCCGAAAAGAAGATGTTCAGGGTATCCTCAGAGACTTGAAATTTCTTCCCAGCGATCATGAAAGTTAGGACTACTTGAATATTGGGAGGTGGTATGATTATGTCATAATTCCATTGCAAGTTAGCATAGAATTCATGAACGACTTTTGGGCTAGTTATGGAATTGTTATAGCACAAGCGCTAGACACACAAGGCGGAGAGATGGTGGTCATACAACAAATCGGCTATTTGATCAATCACCTCTTGTCTTCATGGGCGTGGCTTAAACAAGGCATGAAATAGAAAGGGGTTCCTAGCGAGGAGCTCCTTTTACCTATTAAGATCCTCATTAGAGACAAAGAAGATGCCATCAAAGGGAATGAGACGCGAGTTGGTAGAGGATGATGGTGCACTAGCACGCGTAGCCCTCTTTCTCCTATTGGTCACCATGGAGACGAAATGGAGAGGAAAGAGAGAGCAAAAATGAGAAGAACACCATGAAAAATCATCCACATACCTAGGGTTGATAGGAAAGAGATCAAGGAAGGTCGATCTAGGTCAAACTAGGGCTAGGGAGAGGAAGGTCAGAGCTAGGGTTGAGAGCTTGAGGGAGATAAAGGTTGAATCAGTCAATTTTTCTCTAGTTGAGAGGGAGAAAAATCACCCGAACCTAAATTATATTTTCTCTAGTCTGGCCATCAATCGAGTTCTTTGACTCAGATACTTGACCGATCTTTGAAAAAGCTCTTGGCATCTGATCAGTCAAGTTGGCAACTCGAGCGATGGTCAACCTGGAACAACATTAGAAATTCTAATTTCTACCCATTACAATACTAATTAAATTTATTTTTCAAGTCCATTTTGCATTTTGAACATACTTAGGCACATAAAACTATCATTGGGTACTATTTTGTGATAAAACAAACATTTGTGAAGAATACCTAAAAACAAGAGAGAAATAAGGCAAAAAAATAGGAAAATTGATTTTTAACATATTAGCAAGCAATGGTGATCACAAACATAAGAAGAGCATATATGATAGATGATAACTAGCTAGAATACATATCAGATTCATTCAAAGAGGTTAAGAGAAGTTTAGATCTAGTAAAGTTAAATTTCTCTATGGATAGAGGTTTAGTGAAAATGTCCGCCAATTGATTTTCTGTGTGCACATGTGCAATATAGATATCCTTTTTGGTAATGTGATCACGAAGAAAATGATGAAGAACCTCTATATGCTTATTTATACTATGCAAGATAGGATTATATGACAAGTTAATTGCACTAGTATTATCACAATAGATAGGAGAAGCATCAAAATGAATGTTAAAGTCTTGGAGCATTTGCTTCATCCATAGGACCTGGGTACAACAACTCCAAGTTGCAATGTATCCAGCCTCGGTGGTTGATAATGCCACTGTGTTCTATTTCTTAGAGAACCAAGACACCAAGAATGGTCCTAGGAGAAAGCAAGTGCCACTTTTCCACTTTCTATCAATCAAGCATCCTGTGTAATCCACATCACTATAAGCAGTAAGTGTAAAGTCCCTTGACTTGGGATACCATAGTCTAAAATTTTGGATTTTGGCTAAGTACCTTAAAATCCTCTTAACAACTATAAGATGAGATTTCTTAGGGTTTGATTGAAAGTTAGAACACAAGCCAACACTAAACATTATATCCGGTCTAGAGGTAGTTAAGTAAAGTAAACTTCCAATCATACCTCTATAGAGCTTCTCATCTACGGATTCATCTTATTCATCCTAATCAAGTTTGGCGGTGTTTGACATGGGTGTGTCCATCAACTTGGCGTTCTCCATCCCAAAGTGCTTGAGTAACTCACTTGTGTACTTTCCTTGGTTGATGAGGTTACCATCTTTAGTTTTCTTAATTAGAAAGCCAAGGAAGAATGTGAGATCACCCATCATACTCATCGCAAATTCACTCTGCATAAGATCACTAAATTCTTTATAAAGATCAAGGTTAGTTCCACCAAAAATGATATCATCAACATATATTTGAATGATAAGTAAATTATTAGAAGTGTACTTTAGAAATAAGGTAGAATCCACTTTGCCCATGATATACCCATGAACTAATAAGAAGTTCTTTAATTTCTCATACCAAGCTTGAGGTGCTTGTTTGAGTCCACAGAGAGCTTTTTACAACAAATAAACATGGTTAGGTAGACAATCATATTCAAATCATGAAGGTTGTGCAACATACACTTCCTCCTCAATTGTACCATTCAAAAACACACTTTTAATATCCATTTGATAAATAAGAAAGTTTTTATAATTATAAAAGGAAAGAAACATACAAATGGACTCAATTCTAGATACAGTGCATGTGTTTCATCAAAATATATACCTTCTTGCTGATTGTTTCCTTAAGACACTAACCATGCTTTATTTCTTACCACTTTGCCGCTTTCATCAAGCTTGTTGCGCTAAACCCACTTGGTTCCAATGATCTTTCTATCATTTGGTCTTGGCACTAGGGTCCATACTTTGTTCTTTTCAAATTTCTACGACTCTTCTTACATAGCGAGGATCCACTCATCATCCCCAACAACTTTCTTGACGTTCTTTGGCTCCCGTTGTGAGATGAAGGTGTTGTTGGCTTGTTCTTTGTTAAATGCAGTTCGCATCTTCACTCTTTCAAAAGGGTCACCTAAAATTAGTTCTTTTGGATGATTGTTTGCAAATTGGGGGGTTGGATCTTTCTTCTTTTCATCTTTCGATTCTTCTTGAGTGACCACCTCTTTTTCCTTTTGGGTGATGTTGAGTTCTTTTAGAATAGGAATTAACTCACCTACAACATCATCATTTGGAACAATATCTTTGGGAATAGATGGGTTAGTCTCAATAAACTTAACAATTATAAATTCTTCTACTTTAGCAAGATCAATATTAAACACTCTTTAAGCCTTGCTAGTAGTGCTATAGCTAAGAGAGAAAGCCTTGTAAGATTTCAGATCAAACTTGTCAAGATAATCTTTCATATTCAAAACAAAACAAGGACATCCGAAAATATGGAAATATTCGATAGAAGGCTTCCTACCACACCATAGATCATAGGGGGTTTTCTTTAAAGAAGGATGTGTAAAAACCCAATTTTGCATAAAGCATGAGGTACTGACAACTTCGGCCCAAAACTTCTTTTGAGTGTCATACTTTAAAATCATGGTCCTAGACATCTCCTGTAGTGAGCTATTCTTCCTCTCTACAATCCCATTTTATTGAGGTGTTTGAGGTGAAGAGAAGTTATGTGCATAACTAGATTCTTGAAAAATAATTCAAAAAGATCATTTTCAAATTCTCCCCCATGATCACTACGGATGGAGACGATCTAACAAGAAGATTCATTCACAACTCATTTACAAAAACTCGAGAAAACATCAAGCATATCACTCTTGGAAACGATAAAAAAGGTCCAAGTATATCTAGAGAAATCATCAACAATAACTAGACAATACTTGGAACCATGAAGTGATTGAGTTCTCATTGGTCCAAATAGATCAATGTGAAGAAGTGATTTAAAGGAGGACTTGGTTATCTTTCCTTGGGTACAAGGTTGGCATTCCTCATCCTTTTCAAAATCCATTCTGGGAAGTCCCTTGACCAAGTCCTTTTTGCTCAAATTCTTCAATTGATTCATATTTACATGACCAACCCGACGATGCCAAAAAGAAATATCATTTGAATTGACTACTAAGCATCTACCAACAACATTCTTAATATAGTCAAGAAAAATTACATAAAGAATACCACTTCTAGTTCCCTTATATATAACTTGATAGGTGAGGGAATCTAGAATCAAGCATTCAAAAGAAGTAAATAGCACAAGGTAAACATTATCACATAACTGACTTACACTAATTAAATTGTGATGTAGGCCATTCACAAAAAGCACATTCTTGATACATAAGGATTCTCCTACATCACCAACATTTGACCTTACCTTTCTTATTGTCCCCAAAGGTAACCGAACCTCCTTTATTTTTGGTGAATTTGTTGAAATGTCTTATATCACATGTCATATGCTTAATGCAACCACTATCAACAATCCATCTTCCTTTTTCCTAGAAGAAAAGATAGTGTCAGTTCCCAACTCAAACTTTGGGATCCAGATTTAGCTTTGGGACCCATTTCATCTTTGGGTTGGCCCTCTTATGCTTGTAAGGACAATAGGTAGAGTAATGATCATCACACTTGCAATAAGAACAAACCATAGGAGTCTTAGTATCAGAAGACTCTCCAACAAAGAAAGAGGTCTCCTTGGTCTTTTTCTTACCTTTGGCTTTGTTCTTTCCCTTTGGTGCTCCCCCTACAAATCCCAAACCACTAATACCTCTTTGTTTGGTAGAATGGTCAAGGATTTTATTTAGGGAGTTTTTCCCTTTGAGGATTTTCTATAGAGAGGCCCTAAGTCTATGATTGTCATCATTAAGAGATATGATAGTAGAAGACAAACTAGAAATATCATCTCTAGCATGAATAAGATCAGCCTCTAAATAGAGGGCTTTAGTCAAATAGGAATCTTTCTCAAGAGAAATAGAAGTAATATCATTACTAGGAAAGATAGGTCTAGGAGATAAATCATTAACTTGACCAAGCAACCTAGCATTTTAAGATTTAAGCACTTGAATTTACTTAAGTTAAACATCTCTCTCATCCCTACAAGCATCAACAACAAGCTTAAATTCAACATTTTTAGTTTTAAGAGTTTCAAGCTCATTTTTGCACTTTTGGTTTTCTTCCTTAAGAGTTTCAATGTTCTTAAGGTAGACACCACTTTCTACTTCAACCCCATTGTATTAGATCTCAAGATCAAGATATTCTCTTTGCAAGTTATCAATTCTCTCAAGATGAGTTTTCTCATTAAGCTCAAGAATTTAAACTTTAACATACAAATCATCAATAATTTTTCCTAACCATTTTCTTTTAGATTTACACTTAGCAAAAGAAGAACAGGTAGAAACAAGCATATCAATAAGAGTTTCCTTAGATAACTCATGCAATCTTACCTCACTAGTAGAGGCCATCAGTGCAAGGTGGCACTCTCCATCTTGTTCAGAGCTAGAGCCACTTGAGGATGATTCCTCCCAAGCTATATGAGTTGCATTCTTATGTCTTTTCTCCTTCTTATCGTTCCTCTCGTACTTTCTCACCTTCTTGTACTCTTCCTCCTTCTTGGATTTGCCCTTGTGGTGTGACTTTCTTGACTTGGGACATCCACTCTTGTAGTGTCCCTTTTGTCCACACTTGTAGCACTACTACAGAAATGGCTTATAAAGTCACTTTTCAAGGTGTCCGTTGTATAAATAAACCGACACCTAAACTCTATAGTGTCAGTTGATAACATAAACCGACATCCAATCTATGAGGGCGACCAGACACGGGTACCGCTTTTATTAAGTGTCGGTTACTTAATAAAAAAACGACGCCTAAAATTACCCGCCAAATCCAAAATTTCCAGCGAAAAAAATTGCCTCCAAAATTTGACATATGGCGTCGGTTGATAAATAAAAAACCGACGACTAAAGGTTATTCGTGAGACAGAAATTGGGCACATTTTGGTCGTCGGTTGTACTACAACTACCGACGCTTATGAGTTTTCCCGCACTGTTCGCGGGGAATTTTTCACACCCTTTAAGCGTCGGTTTGAAGTTGAAACTGACGACTATGGTCATAAATCGAGAACGATTTTTTTAATCGGCATATGAATAAAGACGTCGGTTTCGGTTGTTGTGCAGAACCGGCACTGTTAGTTTTAGTCGTCAGTTTGTTCGAATAACCGACGCCTATGGTACAGTTAATAGCCCCGCAAATAGAACTTTTCCCCATTGTCTCTGCTTCATTGCGACGTGCGCTAGGTCTGGCGATTTCCCCCGATTGCTCCCCGCCGTCGTTGCCGGTTGGCTCCTCGTGCCGCCGTTCATCTCCTCGCGCGCCGCTTGTCGCCGTTGTTGTTTCCGCCGCTCGCCGCTCGTTGCCGTCGCCGCTCGCCGCCGTCGCCGGCGCTGCCAGCTTCACCTCCAACTGCTCTCCTCTGCTCCGGTGCTGCCAGCTTCACCTTCAGCTGCTCTCCTCTGCTCCGGCTGGGCCTTCTTCCTCTGCCCTCAAGGTACGCCGGCTTCTTCCTCCTTCCTTCCTCCGCCTAGGCTAGGTCAAGCCCTGCAGGTGCCCTGGAGCAAAATCGTCAGGTGCCCTGCTGGGCGTTTTGTTTTTTTAAGTTATTTACTTATTGGTAACTTGATAAGTGTTGAAACAGTCAATAACTATATTTTGTTACATGATTTATGATTGTATACGTGTGCTAGCTAGCAACATACCTAGTCTTGAGGATCTATAAATATATTCTTACATTCTATAAATTGCCAATCATGCTTTTAAAGACATCAATAATCACCCTAACTTGAAGGACTAGGATTTTAGGTATAAGAATGACAACACATTATTTCTTGGCCTAGAAACTCATCCAAGATTTACTCATTAGGAGTAAATCTTGGATAGTCCCCGGTTTGGGACTGTTCTTTAACACCTAATCTCGCTTAGGATGTAAGTGTATAATGTGTATTGGGTTTTTAAGAAAATTTTAGCAGCATTTCCCCGTTTGTTCTCTAAGTACATATGTACTTGGAGAACAACGAGGAAATGCTGCTGAAATTTTCTTGAAAACCCAATACACATTATACACTTACTAGTGAGATTATGTGTTCAAGGATGGGATAGGTGGTACATGTACATTTATTATATATAAGAATGACATCACATGTATTTGTTAACCCTAGACCCTAATCCACATTATACCAATCTGATAGTCCATGATAGAACAAAGCATAATGATGTTGACTGCAACTTTGTGCGTCATGCTATTTTGAATTAATTGTATATTTACTTCATAATTGAATGTTTAAGTAAGTTATAGATATCTTCACCAAACCTCTTTCGGAAACTTGTTTCATTGTTGAGTATATTGAGAATCCTAATCACCCTTCTTGCTTAATGATGAACTGTAATGCACACATGTGACATGCTTTGAATGTAAATGATGAACTTTTCCCTAAATTGCCACTCATGCTTTTAAGGACATCAATAATCACCGTAACTTGAAGAACTAGGATTTTAGGTATAAGAATGACAACACATTATTTGTTGGCCTAGAAACCCGTCGAAGATTTACTCATTAGGAGTAAATCTTGAATAGTCCCCGGTTTGGGACTGTTCTTGAACACCTAATCTCGCTTAGGATGTAAGTGTATAATGTGTATTGGGTTTTCAAGAAAATTTCGGCAGCATTTCCCCGTTTGTTCTCTAAGTACATATGTACTTGGAGAACAGCGGGGAAATGTTGTCGAAATTTTCTTGAAAACCCAATACACATTATACACTTACTAGTGAGATTAGGTGTTCAAGGATGGGATAGGTGGTACATGTACATTTATTATATATAAGAATGACATCACATGTATTTGTTAACCCTAGACCCTAATCTTGTTGTAATATATACTTGTTTTCTCTTTGATCATAGAGCTTTACAATTTTGTTGTGATATATACTTTGTTGTAATAATGTGAACTTTACAATGTGAGCTTTACAATTTGAATTACTTTACAATGTGAACTTTACAATTTGAATGTGAATTTGCAGATGGATGACCATTCTCCTGATGACTGTGCTGATGATTACCGTGAGGGTGAGGACATCAATGCGCCGCCTCACAATGTAAGTTTTAAAAATATATCATATATTTATATTTATATGTCCATTTATATTTATGTCTTGTAAATATGATTATTTTGTCAAATTTTAGGTTGATGATGCACAGGTACCATCTGAAGCACTTGAGGCACTTGATCAACAGCACCAAAAAGTTGACAAGAGAAGGGGCATCACTATGATGAAGAAGTTAATTGCGCAAAAGGGCAATGGACCCAAACTTGTTGTGGATATTGATAATGCAGGAAATGCATGTGGTGTGAATCGCAATTCATTTGTTTCATATCTTGGGTTTGTTACTCGTAGCCATTGCGGTTGTCACTTAGATTCTTGGCATAACGTTTCTAAGGAGAAGAAAGACTTAATATGGAGGGATTTATGTGTGAGTTATTATTAATTTGCAATTCTATTTTGTAGATTACTAAATTTTTGGATACTAGTTAATAGCAATTCTATTTTGCAGAGTATATTTGAATTGGATGAAAAGTTGCATTGTAAATGCATGATGCAACGCTGTGGGAGAGTCCTAAGGAACTATAGGACAAATCTCACCCGAGAATACATAAAAGAAGCTGACAAGAGGAAGAAGACAACCACTGAACAGTGGAACTTCCTGGACAAAGAAGAATGGGACACGTTTGTCGCTTCAAGACAAACTGATGAATTCAAGGTATTAGGCATCAGTCTCAATCTCATTAATTAATATATGTTGTATTCACCTATTCAAGATTAACATTTAGTGTTTACTAACCAAATCATTAATGTGCATACTAACTAGGCCCTCAGTGAGGCACAAAGATCAAGGCGTGCACTGAATGTGCATGACCACACAATGGGTCCAAAGGGGTATGTAGGCATTCGCCAAAGACTACAGTCTGAGGCTACTACTCAGTCTGCTACTACTCAGGAGTCCTCTACCATAGGTAGCACACCTCTGCCTCGCCATGATGTCTGGATAGCTGGGAGGAAAAATAAGAAGGGAGAAATAACGAAGGCCGCAACTGCTGAGGCGGCTGCAAAAATGGTAAAATACAACTCTTACAGCAATCATTCAAATATTGATTATTTGTGTTGTTTACTTAATTATAAATTTTTGTTTTGGCGATTAGCGGGAGCTACACGAGCTGAGGAAACAAGGAAAGTTCATCCCTGAGGGCACAAGGGATGAATTGACAGTTGCTCTGGGTAACCCAGAGCATCCTAGACGTGTTAGGGCTGCAGGCGCTGGTGTGGGCATGAAAGCTTTTTTGGGCCATCCCAGCGCAAACATGTCCCAAAAGCGGGAATTTCACAAGAGGAGGTAACATATTCTTTCTTTATAATGTTACTGTAAAAGAGAATTCAATAATTAGAAGCTAACGTTTCTTTTATCCATGTATAGGTAGATAAGCTAGTTGATAGGAAACTAGAAGAAGCAATGAAAAAGTGGCAGGCATCTCAGACTGCCACTTACCAGACAGTACCTACTACATGCTCTACTCCTTCTACTCCTACTGTAGAGGTTGGGAGTAATCCTGTAGAACCACCACCTAGCACATCCGCTGTAAGTATTTTTATGACATAGTAACTAGTTTTTTAATTCAAGATGATATGTATATATGAAATTGTAGTCGTTTCAAAAAAAGATGATATGTATATATGTATATAACATTCTTTACACAAAAATTTGTAGGGGATGAAGCCATGCCGTCTAAAAAGTAAAGAATTTGTCGTTGCAGAGGCATCGACTTACCCATCCCTACCAGGGGAAACATGTCACGGGTCTCCAGTACCAGCTGGTTGGATTCGTGTGAGCCCGATACATATATTCTCCCAGTGGATGGATCTTCCATTGCCATATGCCCACCCAGATTGTGAAACGATTGGTGAGGCAGTAGGCGGAGTGATATTGTGGCTAAAAGTGGATGTCCTCTTTACTGAAAAGGTATGGTAAATTTACATTATGTTCAATTGTTAGTGTGTGTATATGATGGCAGTTGATCTGAAATTATATATATATACAGGTTAAAAAGAAGACACCCACATCATCTAGGCCTCCACTTCCACCTCCTACATTACCTAGTTGGGTTCCACAGGACCTACCTATCCCGTTAGGTCCTAACTGTAGGGGTATGACAATATGGTTAGGCGAACATGATATAAACTCCCCTATAACTGTTTCTTCCGATTCAGATTCTACAGGTCAGTCATACGAAACAAAACTATTTATATAAGATATTTTGGAGTTGTTTCGATATGATTGGCTAAATACATCTGTGATAGAGCTATGGATAAGGTGAGATATTCTTTATACATCCATATACCTTGTGTATGATCTGGTGATCTGGTTTCTTATTTATTAATGCATGCGTAATTAATACATATTTTGCATCTACTTAGACAACATATGTGCAGATTTTGGATTCCAACATGTAGGGTTTTTGATTCCATCTTTGATTAGTCTAGTAGCTAAAGACCCTACGTCAGTTCAACAATACTATTGTGAGGCTTTTTCAAATTTTGTTGTAAATAAGAAGATGGTGATAATGGCTCCATTCAATGTAGAGTAAGTTTACTTTGCTTATTATAATTTGGACTTAAGAAAATTACATTTTTATTATGGATTTTGAGTTATTAATTTTTAACTTTTTTACCTCTAGGGGTAGGCATTGGGAGTTACTGGTTATTGCCCCCGAGACGTTCATTGTGTATTATCTAGATCCTAAGGGGAGTAAATTGAATACAAGATTTGGACACATAATGAAAATGGCATTATTCTGGTGAGAAATATTTCATTTTCATATCCGTTAACATATGTTATTACATTACTATTTAATTGCAATGTTTTGTGTTACATTAACATGTAGGGGTTTTGAGGAGTTCAAAAAGGCTGGAGGAAAGGTCCCCACGAAAAAGAACCAGCCAATAATTTGGAAGAACGTGAAAGTAAGTTCCCGACTGCAATATATGTATATATTATTTATGTGAACAATGCTTAATTAGTTGTATTTTTAATATTTTGTATGTTTGAATTTATAGTGTGCTACACAAGACAACAGATGGGCATGTGGATACTATGTCATGCGATATATGCACATGATTATCAAACATGCCGCACTGGATATCGAGTGTATTGCTCAGGTATTATATAGTCTCATTAGATAATATGATCGAAATATATCAATATTATTTATAGCTCATTAATTATATATATACATCATTCTCTTTACAGGTGTTTAAAGCTGACCCCATTACAGGAGAGGCCTTACCAGATGAAAATGCTCCCTATACGATGGGAGAATTAAATGAAGTAAGAGAAGAATGGGCAACAACCATACAAATAGTGGGGGCTTTAAAATATAATTGGGACCCTGATAGCGAATAATGACTAAACAATGATATTTTGTAAATGAATTTCTGAATTATAATATATGTGTGAATGTTTCTACATGTCTGGATATTTCTACATGTGTCTGAGTGAAAATGAATGAAAGTGTTGGTTGCTATATGAATGTTTCTACATGTGTGAATGTGAATGAATGGAACTACAGATTGCTAGCTACATGAATGTTTCTAAATGTGTGAAAATAAAATGGAGCTGCAGGTTGCATTGCTAAATGCATGTGTGAATATTTTTGTTGTTAATTTTGTAGGTTTGTGGCCTGTTGTCGGCTGATATCAATGGATGTCGTAAAACCTGCAGTTCATAACTGAACTGAACAGGTTTCTCATCCTGCGACCAGCCACAGTAGGTCTGCAGACTGACAGAAAAAAAACAATAGGCATCGGTTATTTTTAAACAACCGACACACAATGTTATAGTGTCGGTTTTATATAATTAACCAGCGTCTATTTCCTGTGGCGCGAAGATATATGGCGTCGGTTATTTGTAAAAAACCGACACTGATAGTGCCCAAGATGGCGCTCTTTCTGTGGCGCGAAGGGTTTGGGCGTCGGTTTCTTATCTAATAACCGACGCCTATAGTCCCATGATGGCGCGTTTTCGGTGGCGTGCGAAGAGTTTGGGCGTCGGTTTTGGAACCGACGCCTAATGGGTGAGCTTTTAGTGTCGCCCACAAAGGTGTCGCTTAGAAATCGACACTAAAGGCTTTAAATAACCGACACTAAAGGTAGGTTCTGTAGTAGTGTAGCATCTAGGAGTAGAGGAGGAGGATTGATTTCCCTTGAAGTGCTTGCCCTTGATGTAGTTTTCTTCATGCTCACTAGGGCTATCATCTTCACTTGAGGATGAGGGAGATGTCCAGCAAGCAAGTTGTTGTTGAAGGATGACCGCCTCCACTTTTTCTTTGAAGGAACTATCTTTGATCTTCTTGGCTTCCTTCTCTTCTTCCTTGGCTTCTTCTTCTTGCTTGTCAAGTGATGGCTCATGAGCTTGGAGGTTGCCAATGAGCTTGGAGGTTGGGATGTCACCAAGGCTTGTCACTTCTTTAATGGAGATCACCTTTGACTCCCATCTCTTTGGTAGAGTCTTCAAGATCTTGGAGTTGATTATACCTCTATCCAAAGTGTTGGCTAAAGCAGCTCGGCCATTGATGATGACATTGAGCCTAGAGTACATCTCCACAATCTCTTCTTTCTAGCCAATCTTGAAGTTATCTAGAAGGATGTTCAACATGTATATCTTAGCCTCCTTGATTTTCTTTGTGCCCTCATAGGTAATGTACAATTTATCCAACATCTCATAGGCGGTGTCCCATGATGAGATGCAATTGAACTCTGTTCGGGTAAGGGTTGCATAGAGGATGCATATGGCTTTGGCATTGAGTTGGGATTCTTTAAATGCAGATTCACTCCATGTTGAAACAACTCTGGTTGGCTCCTTGTATGGTGTGACCATCACCTTCCACATATCAAAGTTCATACTTTGAATGTAGAAGTGCATACGCCTCTTCCAATAGAGGAAGTTGGTGTCGTCGAAGAACGGAGGATGCATGGAGAGGCCTCCCTCCAGGTTGAGTGAACCAAGTAGGTTGTCATAGGGTTGAGCATCAGTCCATAACCGGACCGGACCGGACCGAACCGGACCGGACCGCAGACCAAATTTGAACAAATATATGGACTGCAGACCGGACCGTTTCAAGGTAGGACCGGACCGGGACCGGACCGTTTTGTGTTAGGACCGGACCGGACCATTTGGACCATAATCAGCCTTTTTTACATGTTTTAAAACTTATTTAATTGTAAAACGTTGATAATCTTAGTCACTTCTAACAATTATATAACTTTAGTATCAAACATTTATACTAGTAGTGATTATATATGTACTTTATTTGTAATTATTATAGAATACACCTTCAAATATACATGAATTTTATATAAAAGTCAATATGCGGTCTCGACCAGACCGGACCGGTTTTGGACCAGACCGGAGTGAAGAACAAACTCATCGAAATTCCCGGACCATGGACCGGACCGAACACAAAATGGACCGGACCGGACCGGACCGAATTGAGAAGTCCGGTCCGGTTTTGTAGTCTGGACCATTATTTGCTCACCCCTAGGTTGTCACCCATATTCTCATCTTGTAGGATATTTTTGAAGAAGATCCTACGCTTTGATACCACTTGTTGGATCTAGGGCTCTAGATAGGAGGTGAATAGAGCTTCAAAATTATCACAAGATAAGTGAGACCTTCAAATTATATCAATCAAAATGGAATAGCTTATGTGCAATTTGAAGTCCCAACTAACAAGCATAGAAAGGCTGAGAGAAAATGAAAGAAGAACTTGGACAAGGTGGTTTAGAGTGGTTCTACTCTCCAAACTAGGAGAGAGTCAATCCACTACCTAGAGAGGTTAACCTCTAGGACGTTTCAAGTGCTTTCCTCTATATATTCACTTATAACCGTTACAACACAAGATCCACCAAAGGACTTACCTATCCATTACAAAGAATCTTCAACCTTACCAAGGACTTACCCACTTTGCAAAGAGTCTTCCTCCTTCTTCCAAGAACTTACCTACTCTTGCACAAGTCTTCATCCTTCAAGGAATTACCCACTCTTCTTAGATCTTAAGCCTTTGCCTTCTCCTTCACCTAGAGAAATTGTTCACCTCTTCTTCAACCTGGAAGAACAACAACAACAACTTCATCTTCACTCGGAGTAGATTGCTTCACCTTTGTTTCTTTGAGAAAAGAGGGAAGATGGAATGGAATGAGAGTTTTTACAAATACAATGAAGTAGCTCTCTTACAACTGGCCTAACTCACTCATAATCACGAAATGCTATGTAAATGAGAAAGAAAGGGGCTCAAGGAGTTGCAACACACTCAACTATAGCAAACACTTAGAATAGCATGAATGATTAAACTTGGAATGAACTCCAAGGGGTCCTATTTATAGGTTGGGGCGTTCCCGTGAGTGTGGGATCACTTAAGGGCAAAATATAGCCGTTTTCCAAGTTGCTACGGATCTATTTTTGCTCAAAAAAACTCAACAATGGTTATAATCACTTTTTCTATGTTTTCCATATAGTACATTTGGTCAAGTTTCAATAAAGATAACTCGACTGAGCCACTAAGAGACATAGCCAATTTTTAAACTATCGGTCAAGTTTGTTCTGGGAAACTCGACCGATGAGCTAAAATCAATTTTTCTCAATGAGTCAGTCGGTCAAGTTCTGTGAGTGTGCAAACGACCGATTGGTTTCTTCAAAAAACCCATCACTGGATCAGTCGAGTTTCCAACTCTACTGATAAATAACATGTGAAAATTTTCAAAATTGACATTTGAGTGATCGAACGTTGGAATTAAGTGTCCCTAATTCTTTTCTCATCTTAGTTACAAGTCATATCATCAATAAAAGTGATTACAAAAACCATATAAGGTCATTTGGAGTGATTTCCCAAATTGCACACTTGCATAGCTTTTGACTTGAACTTAAACAAGCTAGGGCTTGTGTAATTTGATCCTTTTCATGTACCTAAAGCCTGAAATCAATCTTGAACAAGCATATTTGATACATAGGAATGGAATGGTTACATCATTATCAAAATATGGGCAATGTATAACTCTCAAGTCAACACTCATGTTGGTAGTGAACTAAATATGATCTAAGAAAAGGGTAATATGGATCCAATAATTATGGCCTTCACCTAATGTTTAAAATGTGAAGGAAATAGGGCTTATACCCTTACTCCTAGAATAAACCCTAACTCTATATTAGGGTTGAGTAGGGTTTTATTTGAATAACATCAACGATGACACTTTAGGTTCTACATACATACAGATATAATGTGATTGCTTGGAATCTTCTCTATTGTTTGGATTCATTGAATTTGATGAAGTATAGTTGTATGATATGCATGGCTCACCAACCAGGTATGTGGTTACACCTAAGAATATCCATTGTAGTTTTATGTGGTTCTCGGAGTTTTCTTCGCATTGCATATATGCTTGCTTGTCTATTTCATTCCATGCAATCTTTAAAGTGACTATGACTATCACATTATATATGAACATGACTAGTCTAAACCTAGGGCACCTCTAAATCTATGGAAAGGACATTCTCCTAGATAGGGGAAGGCCTATTTTGGTTCTATCCTGGATAGGGGGTACATGAGAATTTACCCTCGTAGATAGGGGGAGACATGATGAAGTCATCTTCATGAATAGGGGAAGACACGAATATTGCAGTATGAGGCCCTGAGGGTTTATAACAGAGGGTGAAGAAACCTAGATTGGGTAATCATGGTGAAAATGCTAAATTTGGTTTGTTAATCATAAATTGTTGAATTATATTATTATCATTACTTGTGAGATATTGTTTCCCCCACATGCTAGTATGACTTGTCATATTGACAGACGTTTTGATTGTCGACATTTTTAGGATAATCTTGCTGGAAATTGGACATTCAAATAAAGAAGACATTGGAAGCAAATAAATGAAGTAAGGCCTGCCACAGAGGCACCAACTAAGGTGATTGCAGAACTGAGACCGGGAGGAGGAAGGAGTCATATGCAGTAGAAACTCATTACTCCATCCCCTTCTCCTGGATGGGAAACTTAGAGAAGAAGATCAAAATATCCCCCAAGAGTTGCTGTGAAGCCAGTTTCTGTGGCCAGGAGTATTCTAATGTCCCCGAACAAGTTCTCTTTGTTAGCTAAGATGGGTGATGGATCATCTGAAATTGGCGAGGTGGAGAAGGTGGAAGTCCCAACCTATCCAAATGGATAGTTCCTTATATGTGATGTCATGGAACGTCAGGGGCATCCACAATAAGCTCCATGGCGTTTGCAGGGAGGTGAGAAAGCTCAAGCCAGATGTGCTAATTATTATTGAGTCGAGACTGAATAAAGAAGAGATCAAGAGCAGTGTGGAGTTCTTATGGCCAAATGTGTTGTATATTGACAACTCTAATTTCTATTCCTATACTAGAATCCTTTCTATGTGGCATAATCCTGAGATAAAGATTAGCAAGCTTGCGGAGGATGATTAGTTTGTTCATATGTTGGTCGATACAGGAGATAACAAGCTCCACTTGATGGTGGTTTATGGAGCGAATGGTGATGCAGACAGAACGAGACTCTGGGATTCCTTAAGAACTCTACAGGGAGGTGGAAGACCGTGGGGGTTGTATGGAGATTTTAACGATGTGAGGAAATGTTCTGAAAGGGTGGGTAAGCGCCCTCCTTCCAGAAGGAGCATGGAGGAGTTCAACGATTTCATGGTGGATACTGGGCTGATGGAAGTTAACTTTAAGGGAAACTTCTTTACGTGGGATAGCAAGAGTAAAACTGGGAAGCGCACCTTCTCTAAAATTGATAGATGCCTATGTGACGATGTTGTCCTTGCCATGTTTCTCTCTCTTTGGGGGGAAGTGGTCCCTAATATAGTCACTCATCACTGTATTATGATGTGGCACCTGAGTATGAAAAAGAAAGGTAAAACTCCATTCAGATTTATCAATGCTTGGGTCATACAAGAAGGGTTCAAAGACACGGTTAGAAATGCTTGGAACTTTGAGGAGGGCAATGGAGCTCTGATGTTGAAGGTGTATAGGAAGATCAATAAAGTCATTGCTGACCTAATTACTTGGAACAAGAAAAAGGTTGGGAATTTTACTAGTATGGCTAGGGAGATGGAGGAAAAGGCTATCGCTATTCAAAGGAGGGTGGACGATCAACCTTATAATGAGGTGTTAAAAAGGAGTTGACTGAGGCAAGGAAAAGTGCTTGGATAGCTCTGAGAAATGAAGGGAGCTTTGTTAGGAAAAAATCTCGTGCTCTCTGGCTGAAGGAAGGCAACAAGAATATGAGGTTTTTCTATGCTACGCTGAGATCGAGAAGGGTACATAACAACATTTGTTTATTGATGGATGGGGAAAACGTGGTTAAAGACCCTGATGGCATTAGGGAGCTTGTTGTGAATTATTTCTCGAAGGTGTTTAATTCTGCTGATGTTTCTGAGGTGAGGTGGTCTGAGGATTGGGTTCTTCCTAAACTTTCAGACAAACACATCCAAAGCTTAATGAGAATGGTGACCAAGGAGGAAGTTGATAGAGTTGTTAAGGGGTATAATGGTGACAAGGCACCTGGCCCAGATGGTTTAAATGCTTTGTTCTTTCAAAGTCATTGGGATATTGTTAGAGAGGATATCATGAAAGCTATTCTGAACTTCTTTGTAACTGGAAGGCTGTTGGGGGAATGTAACAAGTCCTTCATCGTGCTTATACCTAAAGTTCCTGGAGCTACAAGTCTGAAAGATTTTAGACCAATATCCCTTTGTAATGTTATCTTCAAATTCATTACGAAGATTTTAGCTAACATGCTTAGTGGTGTTCTGCCTGAGATCATTGATATCAATCAAGCTGCATTCTTGAAAGGGAGGTATATAGGGGATGCTATTCTGCTAGCTAATGAGCTGTTGAGCTCTTTCCCTAATCAGAGTGGTGAGAGGATGTGTGTGAAGGTGGATCTGTCTAAGGCGTACGACACTGTTAGGAGAGACTACCTGTTGTTTATTATGTTCAAAATGGGGTTTCCAGCTTGTTGGATGAATTGGGTTTCCTCCTATTTTGAGTTGGCCTCTTATCATGTGATCATCAATGGCTCTCCTACAAATACATTTAAAGCTAGTAATGGGGTAAGGCAAGGGGACCCCTTAGCCCCGTATTTGTTTGTGTTGGCGATGCATGGTCTTTCTTCTCTTATTAATAGCTATGTGAAGGATAAAAGGATTAACCCCCTGATGGCGTCGTCAGAGCATGGGGTCTCTCATATACTGTTTGCGGATTATTTGTTAATGTTTACTAAAGCTAACCTAGCAAATGTCAAGGAGGTTGCTGAGCTATTTGTGAAGTTTGAGTATATGTCGGGTCTTAAATTGAATAAAATGAAGAGCCAAGTTTTCTTTAGCAAGGGAGTTGCTGAGAAGGAGATGCTTAGTGATAGGTTGTCGATTCCTATCTGTCCTTTGCCGGTCCGTTATCTAGGCCTCCTCTGTTTACAGGAAGGTTGAATAAGGAGATGTGCAGACCTATTGTGGACAAGCTTGAGAGTAGATTGGATGCTTGGAAGAGCAAGATACTCTCTTTTTCTGGTAGAATTCAGCTGATCATATCTACGCTGTCTTCTTATCATATGTTCTGGACTGTGGCGTTTCCTTTACCGAAGGGTGTCATTATGGAAATGGGGAAGGTGATGAGGGATTTCTTTTGGAACGACAGTGGTGACAAGAAGCATTTGCATACGATTTCTTGGGAAGACATTTGCCTACCTCGGGAGGAAGGAGGGTTAGGCATTAGACATGTTGAGGACTGGTCCAAGGCAGGTATGCTCAAGAATTTATGGGATGTGGAAAGAAGTAAAGAATCTATGTGGGTGAAGTGGCTGCATGAGAGGTATATTGGGGACAACTCTATTTGGGTGGTGGAGAGCAAAGACTCAACCTCTTGGCTTTGGAGGAGGTTGCTGAAGAACAAAGATCTGTTAAAGCATAATATTGGTTTCTGTGTTGGAGATGGTAACTCGTTTATGCTATGGAAGGATCCCTGGTTACCTAACAAGAAGAGGTTGCTGGAACTGTGTGATAACCAGAAACGGATTAGATTTGGTAAAGGGGTTAATTGCAAGGTCAGTGCTTTCTTGAAAGAGGGTAAATGGTGGTATCCTGACATCAGAGGCGGTGAAAAAGTCTTGGAAATTCTGGATAAAGTCCCTATTATGGATGGAGGTGTGAAGGACAAGATAGTTTATAACAATGGCGAGGTGTTTAGATGCAGAGATGGTTGGGAGATGGTGAGGAAATCTAAAAATCGTGTTCCATGGTCCAAATGGGTCTGGGATAACAGAGTTCCTAGGGATTGGGATTGTTTTATGTGGAAGTTGTTCCTCAATCGTCTTCCAAGTAATGAGTACTTGTGGAGGATTGGATATCAGTTCGCATCTAGGTGTCCTTTGTGCTTGAGGAATGATGACAAGCTGATTCATTGTTTTTTGAATGCTATATTAGTGCTAAGCTGTGGGAGTTTTTTAAGGGGGTTCATGGAGAGATTCCTGGAAAGCTTGATGATCTTACCAAGTTCAGGGGTGACAACAAGATTCTGCTGATTGCTATTCTTTACCACCTGTGGATGGAGAGGAATGGTCGTATCTTTGATGGGTTATGTTCCTCTGTTGATTCGATTTGGAACAAAGCCTGCAGGGACTCGACTTCCCTTGGTTAGTTGGAGCTTGGGAGTTAGTAGGTGGTTTTTTGATGTTATCTTGTCTTCGGTGTGAGGGTCTGTACAAATAGTTTTCAAACAGGTTTTCAATAGATTTTTGCTCGCTTGTGAGTGTTTGTTTTGGGGTTGTTTCTTGTAGCCTTTGGACGCTTTGTCCAAAGCCTATTCTGTACAGTTTGTTGATTTAATAGAAAGAGCAACACGCCGGGTTCATAAAAAAAATGAAGTAAGGCCTGGAGGATATAGATAGATGGTCTATTTCTTGGTAAAATTCTAGCACCCATATTTTTGTAAACTTTGGAAAAAGAAAATTTTTTATCATGTTCCAAGTTTAGTTAGTTTAGTAGAATTTATTAATTATTTTTTATTATGTGCTTGACTAGTTGATCATGTTTTGGGATAACGAGTCTAGTTTCTTGGCCTTCCTTAATTGGGGGTTGCTGGGGAATGGGGTCGTACATTTGGTATCAGAGCTTGGTTTTCCATATAATCTCTAATAATTATTAAATTTTATAAATTCGTTAGAGCCAAAGGGAGTTATTAGAGAATTTTCCAAAGATGGAGGTGTCTAAAATAGGATCATGATCCAGGGGCTGGCAAAATATGAGTATTTGACTCTGCCCCATTATTCAGTTTACGAGGACTCCCCAAATCTGTGTGACTGCATTGCCAAAATATGAGTATTTGACTCAAAATAAGATACCTCTAGGATTTCTCATTTACTTTCATCCCTTCTTTATCCTCTTTCATTGGACAAACTTTAAGTGCTTAAGGTTTTCTCTCTCTCCACCTCCTTCTAAGTTTTGGGGATAAGAGTGTTAAGGATTAAGGCATCCTCCGCCAAATAAGAAAAGTGGACATAATGATAAAGAGAAAATGTTTGAGTAGTTTCTCCTCTATAAAGGTAAACTCTAGATGGAACTAGGGCCAGTTTGGGAAACAACCTTAGTAGGACAAGAGAATCACAAAAACCTAAGATACATGTTGTACACCCTAACCTCAACCCAAAACCTTAAGAAATGGTTAGAGAAAAAGAGAACCCAATAAGTTGGATACCTTAGTTTGTCCATGCATGTAAGTACGTAGGTTGGGCATGCATGATATATGTGGAGGGTATGAGTATATATGTGAAACACAGACAATAAGTGGTTGCATAACCCCTAGTGCAACTTTTGCATTTGGTAACCCGACCTAGGGTAGCTCATCCCTAAAAAGGGGAAAAGATCTAAGAGAGAGATAACACCCTAAATTGGAAGGTAAGAACCCTAACGATGTGTTCCCACTCAGATATGAGTAGGAGATGGGCATGTATTTACGTGGAAGTGAGAGACATCAAGGATGACAATGGGCTTTAGTTCAAAACTAGAGGGGTTTATGACATGGGCATACTAAGATTTGATAGTATGCTTCATCATGTAAGGTAAGCTAGGTGAGAATAAGGTGTGAATTTGTAGGAGCCTCCACCTCATTTACAAAGAGCGAACCTCTAGTACTAGGACCAATTATAGGGTTAACTCAGGAGAGAGTGAGACCATGAAGGAGAAGGTTGGGAACCTAGACTCCAAGACATGAGGAATCATGAGAAAGATTTGTATGACGTGTCCTAGAATATACTACCCTGAGTGGATGAGTTGAGTTACTTCATGTATGATCTCTAGAGGCTTGTCGTACCCTAGATGTCTTTGGAGGGACCAAATGCTAGAGAAGAGAAAGAGGCTTCTTATATTGATGTATAGATGATTTGAGTACCTACCATCTAGGTGAGGGAAAGAGAGTCCCCAGATCCTGAAGAGGTAAGGAATGGCAATATGATCTGAAGCCTTAGACTCATATTGGTAGTCCTTGTGTAGGACTCTAAGGATGTTTACATGGATGATAAGATTGGGAAGAATATGCCATATCATTTTTTGGTTTGGTACGTGCTTGAGCGGCTAAGACTTGCAGTTTAGATAACTAATTCAAAGGAGGTAAATATGAGGTTCCTAGACCTAATAGGGGAAGTAATGGTATTTGGTGCATGTAACACTACAACAAACATTCACATCAGGGGCCTTTCCGAAATGCCACTGAAAAAAAAGCCAATAAACAGGTTTAGCGACATTTGTTGACATTTAAACAAATGCCTCTAGCACCAATGCCACTAGGAAGATAGTGGCTTAAGTTGTAAAATCCACTAAATGTTTGTCTTTAATGGCTTCGAATAAATGCCACATAAGGGCCACTAAACCATCATTTGGCATTTATAGAAAAGCCACTATCCATCATTTGGCTTTTATATAAATGCCACTATTTTGTATAATGTTTTTGTATAAAACAGTTTTGATTGAATGTAGTGGCTTATGAAAAAAGCCACTAATGACATACTAGTTCTGCATTACTAATTTTTTATGGATTTTAGTCAGTCAATTTGTAGTTTATGATCAAGTTTTCTAATTGAATGCCAATTGAAGCCGAACCCATTCCAAAAGTATTGACCTTTTTTATTTATAATCAAATGACAATTACATTGGGAGGACATTTTACCTTGCCCCTTGTATTGAATACAACATTATCACATATGACTATATATGGTACATATTGTAGACATGAACACTAACTGGATAACAACTCATTTTTCACTTGGAGACCCCCCAAAGGAATACAAACTCATTTTCTTACAAAAACATATAGCTCCATTCTAGCATTCCAAGTAGTTGTGAGCTTCTACAGGAGTAGACCAGCTATACTGCAATGAAGGTTCATCCTTGTTCTCAGCTACAGTGATAGCATTACTGCCATATGGTTATCAGATTCCTCAATAGGTTCTTCCTTCTTCTTTTCCACCTTGGCAGCAGAAGCAGTAGGTGCAACTGCATAGCCTGAAGCATCAGCAGGGGCAGCAGCAACTGCAAACTTGCTAGGATCCTGCAATGAAGTGAGCAAAATGTTGAGCACTTGCATGCAAATGTAAGACAAAAACACTTACAACACTAGCATGTTGTTAAGATAGTATCAGGGAAGATATCACCATTGCCAAATTTATCAATAAGGTCATCTTCAGTAAGGTGAAGGACCTCAGGGCTGAATACAGATCCACTATCATAAACTGACAGCACAACCAGTCCATATGAGAAGGGCTTGATGCCGAGCTTGGCAAGAAGGGAAGCCTAAGAAGAACCTACCTTCTCACCTTTCCTAATAAGTTCGACAATGGTGATAATTTCAACTGTACCATTCACATTATGTCAGTTGAATAGAGTTTTCCATGTAGCAAAGCTGTAGACATTTAGATGAGCACACAACTAAGCACATGATAGAGAGGGTGCAAAGTTGACAATCTAGACAATTATGTAAAAAGAAAAAGATGGTTATCAAATTCAATGTCATCCATGGTTCTCATAAAACTATAGTCTATACATAATAAGTTGAAAGATTTTTATTAAGGTAAGAAAGCATATAATGATTAATAAGAGCAGAACCTAGTGAAGGCCTTCATGTTGTTATAGATAGATCTCCCTTCGCCAACTACAATAACTATTATACTGAAGTTATCATCAGCAAGAACTATGTCTGAAGCCTCCTTGGTAACCTGGAATGACACATAAAAAGAGAAGAAACATTCATTATCGATAATAATTACTAAAAGACAAGAAGATAGATATACAAATTGACATATAGTGAATATACTTACCTCAGTTCCAGCAATTCCCTTAGCAATACCAATGTCTGCCATTTTCAGAGAAGATGCATCATTGACACCATCACCAATCATGGAACCCACCGCATGTAATAAACAACTAATAGCAAAACATGTAAGTTGACTATGTAGATCAGCAGGAGGCTTCAGGTCTTCTAATCTATACTAACATGGCCACCAGGAATAGATTTACTATCCCCTAATAAGCAAGAAGATTTTCCAGAATAGATTCACTATCCCCTTCAACTGAAAAAAAAGCAAAGTGAAGTAGTGAAATATACCTTATCCAGGAATCCTTAAAACAACCCAAAGAAAAACTGGAAACCAATGTTGGCTAGGTTGCAATACATCAATAAGATGTAAGCATGCACCATTTTGTTGGATTACATGTAAGACCAGTTCCAAGGTGAGGAATCCCATCTTTGAGTCCTAACAACAGCTCTGTTCTTGGAGATTAAAGGCCAATCACAAGAGCTAGGCTGGAGCCTTTCACAAGAGATGAGATGACAACCTTAGCTCTCGAGAGTGGCCTTTAATCTCCAAAAACATGCCTTTTTGAGTCCTAATAACAGCTCTGTACTTGGATATTTAAGGTCATTCTCTGTACATCATCTTAGCAGAGGATCCTTACCATAGTTATTGGCTTTTAGGGCCTGCATCACAACCACATGTTACAGAAAGGGTGTTATTGTAGATGTTGTTTTAACAATTAAGGGAACATGGAGGAACCGATATTACTAAGAACACCCATTATTTCTTGAGGCTTCTTCCTTGACTTCTTAACCAAAGCAGAGTATGGAAATGTTGAAAATGACTTGTTGTACCATGGAAATGTTGAAAATGACTTGTTGTACCTCTGTAGAGAAATTAGGACACATAGAAGCATGTGACCAAAATATCTCAGTTACGTTTCAGACATCTTAATAGCCTAAATATTGAGCAATCATAGAAGCTCAACCACAAACCATCTTGAGGCGAATCACCACAGCAAAATATGTTTTGTAAATCTCACACATAATATTCCAAAAACACTTCTCATAGATAAAAACCACTTTGGCTAGGCTGCAATACTACCTTAGATACTACTTTTAGATACTACTTTGGCTAGGCTGTAATACATCAAGAACATGTAAGGATGTACCATTTTGTGGGATTGCCTATAAGACCAGTTCTAGGGTGAGGAATCCCATTTTTGAGTCCTAACAATAGCTCTGTTCTTGGATAATAAAGTCCATTCACAAGAGATGAGCAAAAGCCTTTCACAAGAGATGAGTTGACAACCTTAGCTCTCGAGAATGGCCTCTGATCTCCAAAAACTGGCCTTTTACGCAGGGACATGTTGTTTGTTGTGGAAGGCACAAAATGCACAATTCTTCAGAGAAATATTGACTTAGTAAGCTATCATGCAACATGTGATCAAGTTATGAAAGAAAAATTTACAGAGAACTATTGACTTAGGACGCAAAAAAAGACATTCACATTCAGCAGGTCAAAACAAAATATGTTGTGTACATGTCACACACAAGAAGGTAAGACACTGCTCATAGCTAAAAGCAAAATAGGATTGTCATTTGGCAATATTGTCTATGACAATGGACATGAAACAATAATATCTGGATCGTTATGTACTAATAAAAAATTGGACCAAAGAAACACAACTATAGTTTTCATCTCACTACACAGTATCCAAGAATGCAATTGTCTATCTTTACACTTCATGACTTGCAACAAATGGAAATGACTTTAGATACTAGTTTTGTTTTCAATTATGTCATATTATAAGCAATACTATATGCTCACTATGGTAGTAAATGTGATTTCAGCCATTCTATGACATTGCCAATAACTTCATCCATATATTGATATTGCTCAGAAGGTCTGACTAGAGGTTCGTTGGCCATCACCACCACCTCTACATGAACACCAACACATGATGAACCTAAAATTGCACCTCCCACCATTTGCAAGGGGTCAACCTCAGATACTCGACCGATTGCAACTTTATCATTTGCATCCGCGATACTCAACACATACACTTCCTATAAAAAAATACAATTTAAATAAAATTTATATAAACGTAGAATGATGTGCAATTTACACAAATACAAACATACTTGTCCCTTATAAATTGTTGAATGTCTCATTTCGATCGGCACAATTATTTTATCTTTGTCATAAGGCCATCAAAATTCAACATGGAAAATAATTGATACCACACATCTCGCATAAAATGTATTCATATGTTGTGCTGATTGACTGTTTCCTGCTCTAGACAAGGCTAGTATCTGCTCTATTTTTGCATTTTGTTCTTGAATTTTAGCTTCAAATTCCATCCGTTGTTGTTCAACCTAATCTTGGAAATGCTTCCTTTGTGCTTCATCAGCTTCTCAGGATTTACGGTTATTGCCCCAGACAGAAGGTGATGGTCCAAGTCCATAACCACGAACTATCCTAGTTTCTCTTCTCCCATAACCTGCCTATAAATTTCAGCTAAAGTAACATCAGGTTGGTTTCTTCGCAGCTCGTCACCTACCTCAGAAATTTTTTCCTACACACAACAGAACATAGGAGATGAATTTATACCAAACATATAAATGTTTCCATGTAGTAAATGTAACATAATACTATAGGATAGGAATCCTTTTACCAAAATTTTGGTATATTCAATATCAACTATGGTCCCATCTTTTTTACGATGAGTTTTCTCAAAAAAAATCAATGGGATCAACTTACCCGCCTGTTTCCTTCTCCAACTGTATCATTCAAACAAGGTTATTGCTAACATCATTTAAACGAATGTCTCCAAATTGTCCAATTGGATCATAATATTGACTAACTTACATCATGTTTCAAACAAACAAATGACTTGGTTCCTGTTGTGTGGCTAACCTTTTCAAATTTTCAGCTTGTCTTGTTAGTTATACACTTCCTCTGTGAAAAAAATTGCAGTATTTTCCATAGTAACTATCTGTGAGGTAAATTAAATATCAATTAATAGATACAAAAAATTACCTTTCCTTTATTGCTCCTCCAGTAATCCACAAGAAATTTCCATTGAGATGTTTCCACGCAGGGAACAACTTGTTCAAGTTGTTGTTCATATGGACTATCTTCTACGAAGTATAGTTTTTGTAACTCCCACTTGTGGTCCTTCCATTTCTTTCCCAGTCTCTTCATTGTCAACTCCTTTAATTCTATGTCCATCATGAATTTACTCTACCGACAATAAGGATATCAATTATAAGCTTCATTTAACCATTTAAAAATAAATTTTAATATTGTACCTTCACAAAATTCCATATGGATTCTTTTTTATTTTTTGGAAATTGTCTCCAGTCCTCGTAGTTTAATGGACAAAGATTGGGATCTCTTGCAATGGTTGTCAAAAAACTTGATAAGTGACATTGGATTTTATCCACTGGTTGTCCAAATTGATTTATCTCAATGGGAATTTGATTGTCGGGCTTTCTTTTCCAGACTTGCAAACATTGTGTTCGGCCACGTGTGCGATGTCTTTGACCTAAGCATTCATTTATATATCATTAGATGCATCACTATAAATGCAATGATATGAATAAATCGAATACCTAGCCCATCAGTAGTTGTTGGCCTAGCATTCAACGACTCATCATGGTGATCAGAGACGTCATTTTTCTCCATGGTTTCTTGAAATGCATTACTATTTTGGCTATTGCCAGCTCTACTCTCTACTCTTCTTGATTGATTGGACACGGGAACATTGATAGTAGGCACCGGGGGTCGATGTGTTTGACCTGAGAATTCATTCATAAAGGATACAGCATAAATGGAAATTATATATCTTTAGATGCAACACTATGAATGCAATGATATGAATTAACCGATTACCTAGACCATCAGAAGGTGTTGTTGTAGCATTCAACGACTCTTGATGGTGATCAGAGAGGTCATTTTGCTCCATGTGGTCATGAAATGGATGGTTGTTTTGACTATTGGCAGCTCTACTTTCTACTTTTCTAGAATGATTGGACACCGAAGCATTGCCATTAGGCACCCGTGGTCGATGTCTTTGACCTGAGCATTCATTCATAAAGGATAAAACATAAATGGAAATTATATATCACTAAAAGCAACATTATATATGCAATGAATTAACCGATTACCTAGCCCATCAGAAGGTGTTGTTGTAGCATTTAACAACTCATCATGGTGATCTGATAGGCCATTTTGCTCCATGTGATCATGAAATGCACGGCTATTTTGACTATTGGCAGCTCTACTATGTACTCTTCTTGAATGATTTGACACCAAAGCATTGCCATTAGGCACCCGTTGTCGATGTCTTTGGCCTGAGCATTCATTCATAAAGCATAAAACATATATAGAAATTATATATCATTAAATTCAACACTATAAATGCAATGATATGATTACCTTGTCCATCACAAGGTGTTCTTGTAACAGCAAAGCTAGCAACAGTGTTATTGAATTTCCTTGGTCTATCATTTTGAACATTAGGTGGAAGGGAAGCTAAAATATTTTTGGAGTGATTACTGGATGACAGGTTCAAAGCTTACCAACAACCTTGTGGAGTAATGCTAGGTAAATGAGTCCTCGTACAAGAGTCAATGATGTTGTTCTGATCATTCCTTGTAGGTGTCTTATTATGGAAGTTGTCACTTAATTGTTCTCTCATCCTGAGTATATCAAGTCACACAAAAATGAAGACACTTAAAAAAAAATTGAACAACATAAAAGGTATTCACTACTCGTTCGGTCATCCTCTGCCATCCAACAATTATCCATTCTTAAAAATAGTAAAAAATATAACATTTATGAGTAAGTCTGTCACACAAACAACATAGTTATAATAAGGATAAAAGTAGAACATCACTTTGAGGCAATCCTCAAAGAAAAACATCACTCAAAACCACAGAGAGAAAAACATTTGCAAGCCATCATCAAGATCACATTGGGTACCTTAAATTCGTAGTACTTGATTGATTACTAATGTTTATTAAGTAATACAACACAAATTACATTTTTTGATTATTTCATAATTTAAAAGTTAAAAAAATTCATCAACAATTGTGACGACCGTTATGACTATGACGTGCTTGTTTTCTTGATCATGTTTTGTCGAGGATGGAGTCACTGGTAGACGAATCCGAACTGATGGTCATGGGGTACAAGGCAGTACCAACGGACAAGGATTACACCTCATGCATGCCGAATTCATCGAATGACGTCTCCTCAGATATAGTACAACCTGGCTCGTGCATATACCCTCTCAGGTGAGAAGGCAAATTGTTGTTGTAGTTATGTATATAACCCTGTATGGTATTGTTGCCAATCGGATGAAGCAAAACCTGATCCGTACGACCAATTCCCATTCTCCCAATCCACCCACGCCAACTGGTTGTGGATACCAGATTGTCGTCATCATCATTGTTACAACCTCTATTTTTGCATATGTTTTCATTTTTGAAATGTAATAATTTCATGAATATGGACTTAATTAAAAAGGTGGTGTTCCTTGCTTCAAAGGAAGGGTTTCCTTGCAAATATTCATGTTGATAGGAATTTCGTGATTCTTATTATTATATTAATCCAATAATGGATATAAAAGAGAAGAAAAGAAGAAAAGTCCAAATATTAGAAAAAGATACAAGATAACGAATATTAAGAAAAGTATATATAAGAAATCCTTAGAAATATCTAGAAGGTGGCATTAACGGCCACAATTGAGTACTATTCATTTGCATATGATTTCTAATGAGAGAAACATGAAAAAAGGAAAAAAGGAAATCAATGGAATAAAAGAATAAATAGAAAATGGATAAAAGATAACTAAAACTCTAAGGTATATTCCCAAGATGGTATTTCGAGCCATTAAGGTTCCTTGAGGTACGAGAAACTCAGAATAATAATTTAATAGCAAGGGAAAGAGAAAATATGTGATATATATATAATTCAATGATATCTTTCACCTAAATAAAAGTCATGTTTTCTTTTAGATAATGAGCCCAATTTTGGCAGAGAAGTAGGTAAATTCATTACTAAGTTTCTCTCAAAATATGGGATAAAACGGAGCCAAGGTCTAGGAGTTATGATTTTTCCAAGTTATCCTAAATAATAAGGAATTATCTTGAAAATAGAAATTCAATTTCCTTTTCAGAAGAACAAGTGCAACGTGGATCATTGGATCTGAGATCCCAGGGTGCTAGGCTATTGCTTCTCTTATTTGGAAGATGAAAACTTGTGGCCATATTTCTCGCGATTGGGAGCACCAAAGGAGTTGGGATTAGTCCCAACATCTTCAGGAGTACAAGAGGAGGCAAGAGATCCTATTTTGTAGTGCTTTCAGGGATCCTATCGGATTTACCCAATTTGTTCTAAACCTACAACAAGACATAGCCCATGGCCATATAAGTAGGGGAACCATAGGCCCCTCAGGGAGAAGAGGGAGTCTCTGCAAGACTCTGCGCGATCACCATTTCCTTTCCCCATCCCCCAATTTCTTTGCTAACCTTGGTCGTCAACTAGTGTTCTTCCATGGACTCTCCAGGCATGTTGGGCGGCAGTAGAGCTACGGAGGGTGACCCAACTGCTATGGCGGGATCCAACGCCGGTGTTCACTTGCGGTGATGGAAGGAAGGGAGGCGAATCCCAGCCAAGATCTCCTTCCCTACGAGCCACCAGGTGAAGAAGAGGAGGTCTCGTGGAGGGTCCTCTGTTTCACAGAGGAAACAGGGGAATCGACCCCCATTCTTCGCACGCCCGTGAGGAAGACGAAGACCAGACCGGGTAGCTGGGTAGGTGGATCCATGAGAGGGTCTGCGAGCCAAGAAAGGTTTGCCAGAAAATGAAATATAAGGACACGTGGCACTCTACCATTGACCAAGAGGTACTGTAATTTATAAATTTGTAACTAATTACCAGTAGCTCGGATGCAGACATGTAATCATGGGTTTTGCACAAAAAATACCAAGAATCCAATAAAAATATTATTACAGACTAGTTTTGATTCTAGTTTGAAAAGTATACAAAGTTAGTAACTTTAATACTTTAAGTGCAATCAAAACCCTAGATGAACATTAGGGATGAGTTCAATTACTTAAGTTGCTATTATAAATCAACATTTATCCTTATGGCATAAAATGGATAATATGAATCCAATTTGAGTTTAAAAACCCATGATTTGCTTAATTAGGGTGGTATGACAAAGAAAGTGCAATAATGGGCCAAAAAGCCCTAATGATGAGTAATATGACTTTAATGACTTTTATTTCGAGGATATGAATATCTTAAACAAATATATATTGATCTGAAGTTTAGTTAAGAAGCCTTGGAATAGATAACTTAAAGAGATCAAGTTTGAATATGTAAAAAGGATGTTTTAAAGTCTCATATGAGTGAAGATATACTTGAAAACCTAGAAACCCTAATCTAGGTGTTTTTTACTTTAATAAGCTATGTTTTGAAATCTTATGTATAAATGAAGTTAGAACTAATCGTAAGCTAGATTGGTAATAAAGAGGCTTAGATATGAATGACTAAGTAATTAGGGTTTTGGAACATGGGAACACTGTTTTAGGGTTTAGTTGACCTAAAAGGTAAAGGTTAAGAAAAGAATATAAAGAATGTTAAGGAAACCCTAATTCAACTTAGGCCCACCCTAGAAGGGAATTCCAATTCAATAAAGTAAGTGCATGGTGTACATATGAGTAATTAGATTGCACATGTTTTCCAGGTTTCTTGTTGTGCCTATTGATTTGGGGTGATTGGTTCTTGGCTTGGTTGGCTGTTTGATTAATTGGATATTCTTCTTACCATCCTTCAGACTTCCAAATCAGGTATGTGGTTAATTATGATAAATCACATTAGTTTCCCGAGGGTTTTCTGAATATTTCCTCGCATTGAATGCAATCTAAACAGTTTGGATGTTCATACTGCAATTATAAAGTCACTATGGGTATCACAATTATAATTACATGTGTATTCTCGCACCTATATGACACCCTGATGGATGATGCCATAAAGGTCAGGCCCAGGAGGGTAGACCAATGGGCACCATGAGAGGTGACCCCAGACACCAAGCTCGGGAATGAGAAGGTGGTCTATGATGCATGACTATGGTGCACTATGAGAGGTGACTCCCAGGCACCAAGCTCGGGATTGAGAAGGTGGCCTTAAGTCAATGGTAAAAGAGAAACCCTAGAGGGGTATGCCAGGGTTAGGGCAAAAGCAGTGGAGAATGCCACATTAAAAATGTAAATTGGCTTGTTAAATATTTTGATTGTGATTATTAAATTGTTAGCCATACCTATGAAATTTTAGATGTACCCACATACCAGTATATTCTCGTATATTGATCGATGTTCATTTGTCGGCGTTTTAGGTACAACCCTGAAAGGAACAAATACTAAAGTGACACATTGTGGAAATAAGAAATATAGTGCAAGGAGGATTAGATAGAATAATTCAAGCTCTGGATAGATATATTTCCAAAGTTTTTAAAGGTAAGAAAAGTTTTAATTTTATACCAAAAATTTAGTTTAGTTTGTAGACTTTCATAATTATTATTGATTATTGGTCAAACCTTTGATCCTGTTTATTGGGATAACGACTCTAATCTCTTGGTCTCCCTTAAGTGGGGGTTACCGGGAGATGGGGTCGTTACAATCGGTATCAGAGCATAGATTCCTCATCTAATCATTAATAATTATTAAATTTTACAAATTCCATAGAACCGAGTGAGTTATTAGAGGATTGTCCAAAAGATTGAGGTGTCTAGAAAAGGATCACGTCTGGGGGCTGGCAATATTTTCCTCCACATCGCTAGTCAGAATATGAGGACTCCCAGATTGTGTGAATGTCTGGCCGATGTCTTAGGATATGACTCGAAATAATATACCTTTAGGACTCTCTCATTTTGTTCATCCCTTCTGAACTCAAATTCTATTAAGGACATTAAGGATTAGGGTTTTCTCTCTTCTCCTCACCCTCTTGAGGTATGGGTAAGGTTAATAAGGTCTAAGTAATCCTCTATCAAATTAATGAAAAGCATGTAAATAAGATGTCATGGACATGAGCTTAATAGGTTAAGTGTAAACTAAAGAATAGATACATGCTTAGGTCGTATGACATAAGTTGTCATGCCCTCAGGAGAGACCTGAGGCTAGACCTCCTTGTGAGGAGGATGAGTAGAGAGAGTTAGTCTTGGAGGTAGAGACCTCCATTAAAAGTAGAGACCTAGAACATCCTCTAAGGATGACATTAACCCTAACCCTAAGTGGAGGTTAGAGGGAGAGATGACATGATGAGTTAGATGTCATGGTTGACTGGGGGGTTGGATGGACATGCCTTTGGTTTGTCATACGAGCCATGAGAGGTTGGATGACCCAGCACCTTTGACAACCCAAACCTGGGAAGGGTCGTGCATGTTTGATTGAAGGATAGCTCCTTCATGGATGAGGTTAGAGAAGAACCTATAGAGACCTTATGGGTTGGTGCAAGTAGGATATAGCTTGCACCCAGAGTACATCAGTAGTATGAGTAGTAAGTTAAAACTGAGGCCAGAAGGACATTATAGATGGCTTAAGAGATAAGCATAAGGGGCTATGGATAATCATGAGCAAACATAAGTTTGAGCATAGGCTTCACCCACATAGAGGTATGCCTGTGAGCTTGATCCTTCATGGAGAGAGGACCTCTAGTAGTATGGATAGATGTGGAGTTATCTCTAGAGAGAGAAAGCAGGACCCTAGTAAGGAGGTTGGAAGCCTAGAACCCTGAGATATGAGGAATAGTGGGGAGTTGAGGATGATGCGATCTAAGTGGATGATAGTGGTTGCCTTATGCTTGACCCCTGGAGGCTGATGATATCTTGGTTTCCTTTAGAGGAACCAAACCCTAGAGAGAGTATGATGCTTCTGGTACCTTTGTACCTATGGTATAAGTGATTACCTGTTGAGATGAGACAAAGAGTGCCTTAGACCCAGAGGAGGTCTAAGTAACCAGTTGTGAGGCTTTATACCTAGTTGGTTGTCCTTGAGGAGGACTTAACTCTGAGATGTTTCTTATATAAAAGGATCATGGAAGTACATGACATACCTTGGACATGCTTGATTCACGGTTAAGAGATTGAGCATGCAGTTGGACACCCAAAGGTAAACCTAGGGTTCCTAGGCCTAAGAGGGGAAGTGGTGTACCTAATGCTCATGATGAGAATTGAGTTTCTATAGATGCGAGCATGGTACTTCTTATGAGGAAAGAGAAACCCCTTAAGTTTAAGGCAGGTTTGATGAACCCCCACAGCTAAGATGATGGCATGGGAAGGTATGATCTTGATCCAAGGTGGCCTAGCATGGTTTAGTAGATGGTCTGCTTGTGCCTTAGCAGCTTGCTATGGTTAAGCATGCTCATGTGGATGTAAACCATGGACATAAAGGCATTTGTGGTCTTTGTTGATAAGGTGTAGTTTCCTCCCATCCTGGGAGAGGGACCCTTTTGTAGGGTGTATATCAGTTTGTTGGTGTTGAGGTAACCTAAAGAGGTCTCATAGGATCTTGAGAAGCTAAGTGAAAAGTAAATGGTAAGAGAATGAACCGGTAGACCTACAGATATCCATCTCTAAGAGCATGTGGATATGTTACCATGGAGGTAACCGGTATGGGGCCTGACCAAGGTAGGCAGGTCACCATGACCCCTATAAAATATTGAAAGTCAGCCAATGCATACAGAGAGAGATGATGAAAGCTTGGGAAATGTTCTATGTTGGACATGGACTATAATAGAATCCTAAGTCTATCCTAGGGTCAAGTAGCGATAAGACTGATGAAAGTAGGAGTTACCTAATTCCCTAGTTGCACGTGACCATAGGGTCGGGAGGTAACAACTATCATTGTCTGAGGGCCATGGGTTAGGAGATTGATCACCTTCATGAACTCATGGGACCCAAAGGGAAAATGAGTAGGGCACTCTCTGGATGCATGAGGGAAGAGGGATGACCCCAAAAGTGCCAGCACCCTAAAGACCTAGAGTAAATGACCAAGGATTGTGTGGTGACCCAAGTAGGTTCGAGATCAGTTTTCCATGTAAGTAATTTTTTTTTATATCATGATGTTTGTGAGGTAGAGACGTATGCGGCATGTTTCAACTTAGATTTGAAAGTGTACTGTCAAGGTGGGATGTACCATCTCTACTCTTGGAATAGGAAGAACTCTGTATTTGGACTACAACCAAATGCTTATTTCATCTTGTTATGGGAGTGAGAGATAGGACAATACGCATGTCATACACCAAGGATAAAGATGATGTGAGTTGGAACATTGCTACAAGGTATGAGGATAGAGATGATAACATACCTTTGTGGAGTGAATGATACATGGATGGTTTACAAACACTAAGAGTATTAAGGAAATCATCTTGTGAGGATGTTTTATCATGAGCTATGTGGAATTTGCAAGTGATGCAAATTTGAGTTTGATCACCATGAGGATAGCTTAGAGTTTCTTGATGAAGACACACTTAGAGTTTGAGATGAGATAATAAGTAGAATACATGGAGGTGTATGTCTTCAACATTGCTTAACACCCAAGGATGAGAAGTGGTAATGAATGCTCTAGTTGAGATATAGCTGCCTAGTTTAGCTAGAGGCTATAAGAAGTTTAGGTTGTTAGGCTAACCTTAAGTTGGAAAAAAGAGATAAGTTTGGCTAACACTCAAATGTGTCAATGGCAGTTGATCAAGTTAATGGTTGTTTGTTTAGCCAGCCTAGTCCTTGATGTAATAAAAGGATGGTTGAAGAACCTCAAATGTACTTCTTTGGAAAGGGAGGTGATGAAACCCTAATGAGATTGGGTCTAGGGTTTCTGAGGAATCGATCTTGAGGAATCATGACATATAAGAGATCATGATTTTTAGATTACCATACACCATGGTATTACAAAGATAGTAAGTGATAATAACCCTTTGGATGCTTAAGATGAGGTTGCATGTGGCATGTGGCCATGCAAGCCAGGAGGTGAAGGACGAACACCAGTAACCCAGTGCATGAATATAAACTATTAAGAGTTCCCGAGAGGGAATGGGAGTTCATCACTATGGATGTTATGGTAAGTCTCCCATGGACCAAGGAAGGTCGAGATGAAATATGGGTTATGGTAGATTGCCTTACCTATATGACATGAGAAAGAAAGAATAATGTCAAGGGACAGTTTCAGTTGAACTACATATGAGAAGATATGGTTCAACTACACTATGACGTGAGTTCAAAAGTTCTTCAGTATAACCTGAGGATACACTTCCATAAGGTGGAAGTAGGTACATGAAGAACTCAATATTAGTACAGTTTATCACCCCTTATTAATGGCTAGTATGACCCAGACTAGAGGGTCTGATGAGAGCATGTGTGCTCATTCAGGGTGATACATGGAGACAGTTCTTAAGATATGATGTTAACCACCTTAGCTATTATCGGGATGCAAGAAGTCTTATAGGGAGGTTGTGTCGGTCACCACTTCATTAAGATGATGTTGGTAAAGGAGGCCTTGCAAAGGTCAGAAAAGAACCACAGTGTGTGCAGATGAAGATGCTTTAATCATGCAATGGCTGAGAGAGAGAGCCCAGAGGTGACATGAGTCATGAGATGATGCAAAGTAGACTGACATGCAGTTCAGTGTGGGAGAATATATGATGTGAAAATACGACCCCTCTAAGCTACAACTGAGAAAGTTGAGTCCCTGATATATGGGTCCATTTGAGATCTTGGAGAAGGTTATGTTCTATCTTTATCCTCAGGATAAGTAATGTGTGATGATTTCCATATGTCTGGTCTAGAGCACTATGTGAGGTACCCAAGCCATGTGTTGAGCCCTAAACCTATTCATCTTTGTGAGAGACTGAAATGTCCTGAGTCACCTATGAGGGTATGATATACCAAGGTAAGAAAGAACTCAGATGGAAGGATATGAAATGTTGAAGGTTATTGGGAAGCACCATGGAAAGGGTGAGACCACATGGGAGCCATGATGGACATGAGGAAGTCATATCTTGATTGTTTGTTTGCTTGATGGAATTTTGAGGGCAAAATTCTTATAAGAGGGGAAGGATGTTACAACCTCAATTTGTGCATATGTTTTCATTTTTGAAATGTAATAATTTTGTGAATATGGACTTAATTAAAAAGGTGGTGTGCCTTGCTTCAAAGGATGGGTTTCCTTGCAAATATTCATGTGGATAGTAATTTCGTGATTCTTATTATTATATTAATCTAATAATGGATATAAAAGAGAAGAAAAGAAGAAAAGTCCAAATATTAGAAAAAGATACAAGATAATGAATATTAAGAAAAGTATTTATAAGAAATCCTTAGAAATATTTAGAAGGTGGCATTAATGGCCAAAATTGAGTACTATTCATTTGCATATGATTTCTAATGAGAGAAACATGAAAAGAGGAAAAAATGAAATCAATTGAATAAAGGAATAAATAGAAAATGGATAAAAGATAACTAAAAGGCTAAGGTATATTCCCAAGATGGTATTTCAAGCCATTAAGATTCCTTGAGGTACAAGGAACTAAGAATAATAATTTAATAGTAAGGGAAAGAGAAAATATGTGAGATATATATATAATTCAATGATATCTTGCACCTAACGAAAAGGCATGTTTTATTTTAGATAATGAGCCCAATTTTGGTAGAGAAGTAGGTAAAGTCATTACTAAGTTTCTATCAAAATTTGGGATAAAAAGGAGCCATGGTTTAGGAGTTATAATTTTTCCAAGTTATCCTAAATAATAAGGAATTATCTTGAAAATAGGAATTCAATTTCCTTTTCAGAAGAACAAGTTTAACGTGGATCGTTGGATCTGAGATCCAAGGGTTCTGCGCTATTCCTTCTCTTATTAGGAAGACAAAAACCTGTGGCCAGATAAGCTATTTTTTTCCAAGCCATATTTCTCGCGATTGGGAGCACCAAAGGAGTTGGGATTAGTCCCAACATCTTCAGGAGTACAAGAGGAGGCAAGCGATCCTAATTTTGTACTGGTTTCGGGGATCCTATCAGATTTTCCCAATTTTTTCTAAACCTACAACAAGCCATAGCCCAAGGCCATATAAGTAGGGGAACCATAGGCCCCTCAGGGAGAAGAGAGAGCCTCTGCAAGACTCTGCGCGATCACCGTTTTCTTTCCCCATCCCCCAATTTCTTTGCTAACCTTGGCCGTCAACTAGTGTTCTTCCATGGACTCTCCAGGCATGTTGGGCAGTAGTAGAGCTGTGGCGGGTGACCCAACTGCTATGGTGGGAATCCAGCGCTGGCGTTCACTTGTAGTGATGGTAGGAAGGGAGGCGAATCCCAACCAAGATCCCCTTGCCCGCGAGCCACCAGGTGAAGAAGAGGAGGCCTCACGGTGGGTCCTCTGTTTCACAGAGGAAACAGGGGAATTGACCCCCGTTATGTGCACACCCACGAGGAAGATGAAGATCGAAACGGGTATCCGGGTAGGCGGATCCATGGGAGGGTCCGCGAGCCAAAAAAGGTTTGCTAGGAAATGAAATACAAGGACACGTGGCACTCTGTCATTGACCAAGAGGTATTGTAATTTATAAAATTCGTAACTAATTACCAGTAGCTCAGATGGATAGATGTAATACATGGGTTTTGCAAAGAAAAATACCAGGAATGCAATAAAAATATTATTATAGACTAGTTTTTATTCTAGTTCGAAAAGTATACAAAGTTAGTAAGTTTAATACTTTAAGTGCAATCAAAACCCTAGATGATGATTAGGGATGAGTTCAATTACTTAAGTTGCTATTATGAATCAACATTTATCCTTTTGGCATAAAATGGATAATATGAATCCGATTTGAGTTTAAAAACCCACTATTTTCTTAATTATGGTGGTATGACAAAGAAAATGCAATAATGGGCCAAAAAGCCCTAATGATGAGTAATATGACTTTAATAACTTTTATTTCGAGGATATGAATATCTTAAACAAATATATATTGATCTGAATTTTAGTTAAGAAGCATTGGAATAGATAACTTAAAGAGATCAAGTTTTAATATGTAAAAAGGATGTTTTAAAGTCTCATATGAGTGAAGATATACTTGAAAACCTAGAAACCCTAATATAGGTGTTTTTGACTTTAATAAGCTATGTTTTGAAATCTCATGTATAAGATGAAGTTAGAACAAATCATAAGCCAGATTGGTAATAAAGAGGCTTAGATATGAATGACTATGTAATTAGGGTTTTGAAACATGGGAACACTATTTTAGGGTTTAGTTGACCTAAAAGGTAAAGGTTAAGAAACGAATATAAAGAATGTTAAGGAAAACCCTAATTCGACTTAGGCCCACCCTAGTAGGGAATTCCAATTCAATAAAGTAAGTGCATGGTGTACATATGAGTAATTAGATTGCACATGTTTTCCAGGTTTCTTGTTGTGCCTGTTGATTTGGGGTGATTGGTTGCCTAGCTTGGATGGTTGTTTGATTAATTGGATATTCTGCTTACCACCCTTGAGACTTCCAAATCAGGTATGTGGTTAATTATGATTAATCACATTAGTTTCCCTAGGGTTTTCCAAATGTTTCCTCGCATTGAATGCAATCTAAACAGTTTGGATGTTCATACTACAATTATAAAGTCACTATGGGTATCACAATTATAATTACATGTGTATTCTCGCACCTACATGCCACACTGATGGATGATGCCATAAAGGTCAGGCCCAGGAGGGTAGACCATTGGGCATCATGAGAGGTGACCCCAGACACCAAGCTCGGGAATGAGAAGGTGGCCTATGATGCATGACTCTGGGGCACTATGAGAGGTGACTCCCAGGCACCAAGCTCGGGATTGATAAGGTGGCCTTAAGTCAGTGGCAAAAGAGAAACCCTAGAGGGGTCTGCTAGGGTTAGGGCAAAAGTGGTGGAGAATGAAACATTGAAAATGTAAATTGTATTGTTAAATAATTTGATTGTGATTATTAAATTGTTAGCCATATCTGTGAAATTTTGGATGTCCCCACATACCAGTATATTCCCGTTAACTGATCGATGTTTGTTTGTCGGCATTTTAGGTACAACCCTGAAATGAACAAACAGTAAAGTGACACATTTTAGAAATAAGAAATAAAGTGCAAGGAGGAGTATATAGAATAATTCAAGCTCTGGATAGATAGATTTCCAAAGTTTTTAAAGGTAAGCAATGTTTTAATTTTACCAAATTCAGTTTAGTTTGTAGACTTTCATAATAATTATTGATTATTGGTCGAACCTTTGATCCTGTTTATTGAGATAACGACTCTGATCTCTTGGTCTCCCTTAAGTGGTGGTTTCCGGGAGACGGGGTCATTACAATCATACTGAACCTCGATTACATTTGTCGAGTTCCCAAACTTTAAGGTCATTTGACCAGCTGTGTAGCATATTCCGTCCAGATGATGCCAATGTCTAGGAATGGTGAGTTGTGCAAGTGTACGCTCGTCTAGGGTGATGTCCAACTTTTCTGCTTCAGGTAAAAGGAGCGGGGGGTAGATGCCCAGGCCATAGTGACTATTATGGGTGAACATAGACTGCAAAATATTAGTACTAACAATTGTAAGTATATATAACGATGTTATAAATTTTCAAAAAAAGTAGTATAAATTTGCAAAATATAGAGTAATATATTTTGCAAAATGAAGCAAGTAGTCCATAAACATATTGTCCATGGTTTCTATCAACATCGATAGGAATGAACCCATTAGAGAATGGGCAACATCATTATCTAGTTTTATGAAACCTGGTCAGGGACCATACAAGTGTATAACTTGTATAAGATCTGAGTGTAGAAGACCCAGAACATGGAGGAACTAGTGTGCCAGCCAGTTGATGGTTCCTGGCCGAAGGTGAGAGGTTGGAGTACATATATAGTAAAGATGTATAATTGTCTATAAACTTCTTGAGTAACAGAACATGCCATCAAAAGACAAAAATTGATTTAGGATATGGAACTGAAGTAACCATAATGCAATGTGTTTACATTAAAGCAGTACTGAGATAAGACGTACACTCCAAAAAAAAACATGAATCAACCATTATGTAAACATCACTGCATAGAAGCCATGCAATTCATTCAATATAGAAATCAAGAGGGCAAACCAGACTTCCTATGGCAGAGAAAAAATTATTGTTGTTCCACAAGGGAACCCCTACATTTTGTGCAATCATAACTTAGTGTTAATAGCAACTTGTCTGCATGCCCTTGGTATCTTACTTCATTGTTGCTTAAAGTCCCTAATTTTCAGGGATGGTGAAGGTTTTTGTCAATTGGTATTGTAGAAGAATATAGACCATTCAAGTTTAAGGTAATCAAAGGAAAATTGAAGAAAGCACACCCAAAAAAACATGTATACTATAAGTAATTATACAAAGGTCTTATTCTTCCTTAGACATTTCTGAATCCTAGAATATTACACAAGAAATGACCATCTCATAAACCTTGTTCTCTCCTTACCCTCTTCCTACATACATAAAGATGAGTATCTCTCCCCTTCATTAGCCCAATGGTGGGAACCCCTGTTCTCATCAGAGAGCGCCAACCCAACAAAGGTGGTGGCCTAGGTAAGGATACATTACTTGCCTATTCATTAATGATTTACAAACAAAGATACAGGAGATGTGTAGACATCACATGAGCACCTAAGCGGCCACTTTTTAAAAACAAGATGCTTTATTTTCCTTACAATTTAATACAACAATACACACATTTTTATATGAATACACTAACATTTAGCAAACTTGTATACATAACCAAAACCAATGTGACATTGTAAAATAAAACAATGGAATCATCATATTTAAAGATTGTAAAATAATCCACATTTAAATCTAACAAAGAAGGATGGTCGATGGCTTGATATAAACAATTAAGGAAGTGATTGCTGGATATAAAACAACAAAATCATCATATTTCAAGACTATCTTCATAAACCGATTATCATATATACCTTGATATAATGGAAACTGCGAGAATGGATGGGAAAGACCATGTGTGTTTATTGTTTCGTGGGGTGTACTTACATGTCGCGCGCCAAAGCAGCAGGGTGGAAAACAACCGTAGTCCTCACCGGCAAGTTGGGAGATTGATCTCTTCCTCGGCGTCCCCTCCAACCCTTGGCAATGTCGACGACACCTTGGAGAAGAGTAGAGAGCGTTCCAGCAGGTAGCGTCGACGGTCTGGAAGATGAGGGTGAAAAGGCTAGCTAGGTCGACTTCGTAGGTTCTGTGAGCAGAGCAAATGTCGGGAGTAAATGTCTCTACCCAATGCGTGGAGAAGAGGAACCATTTTGCAGGCCGGGGAAGCTGCGCGGGAACATAAAATTTTTACTAATTGTGGCCCACTCATTTGATTTGACAATTTTGAAATGCCACTAATTAATTATAAAAATGTCTTAATTGGTAAGTCTTTTCTATAAACTCCATAATACGTGGTTTAGAGGCATTTAAATTACAAATGCCACTGCATTACATAGATAGTGGCATTTTTTTAGAAAAGCCACTGGAATAAAAGCCACTAATGGGTATTTTTGCTATAGTGTAATACTCACAAGGTTGAGTGAGTTCATAGGGATTAAGCATGGTACCCCTCTCAAGTTTTGGATAAAAGGAAACCCCACTTGGACTGAGGTATATGTTTGATGAGACATTCACACAAGATGGTCTAAAACTGGTCCAACCTTGAGAAATGATGAGCAAGTACGGCATAAAGGAAAACTTAGAAATGATTAATAAGTTCTCAACTTACTATCCACATGCATGGGTAGAATGATATAAGATATGCCTACACGTAATTGTATAAAAATTTGATTCAAGAGAAGTTTTTGTGACCCTTAGTACACGTAATTATATAAGATATGAACAAGTACGACATAAAGGAAAACTTAGATATGATAGTTTTCTCCTGTCTTGGGAAAGGACCCTTCCTAAAGAAGTGAGTACCAAAATTTGTTTAAGTATTGAGATAACTTTAAAGGTCATTGAAAAGAACTTGGGAGATTAAGTGCATGAAACAGTAAAGCACATAGACTGAGTATGAATCTTTAGATCCAAGTATGACCATCTCAAAGGGACATACAAAAGGGACATTTTGGAAGTGACTGGTAGAATGTGGCCATCCCTAGATAGGTAGGTTGCCATGTTTCCCATGAAGGGACATAAGGAAAACTATGAGTGCCCAGAGAGATGATGAAAATTAGGGTGAGGATTCTAAAGGATGCAATGTGCTTGAATATCATCAAAGGAACCACAAACAAGATGTATGATGAAATAAAGTTATGATAGTACCCTAAGTCAATCCTAAGGTCAAGTGGGGATGAGACCTCTAGGAGTAGGAGTTGATTGTTCCCTGAATGCATAATACCATAGGGTCGGGAGGTAACGACTATGTTTGCTCGAGGCCCATGGGTTAGGATCTTGGCCACCTCCATGAGTTCATGGGGCCTAAGGGGTAAATGTAAGAGGCACTCCCTAGATGCATAAGGGTAAGATCACCCCAAAAGTACTGACACCCTAGAGACCATGAGGAAGTGACTAAGGTTTGTAAATAGGAGTTACGATACAACTCAAAGGTTATGAAAAAAGTTTTTCCTATATGTATACATGGAATTAAGAGAAAGGTGGTATTCATGGTTTGGAGTCATGAGGAGGATGTTTCAACCTAGATTTGAAAATAAGATGATAATGTGTAAATGTACCTTCTCTACTCTTGGAATGGGATGAACTCTATATTTGGACTGCAGCCAAATACTTATGAGACAGACACATGCCATACTAGGAATAGAAATGATATGTGGAATAAATACTTAAGTTGAAATCTTTATTGATAATTGGAGGAATTACCACACCCTCATGAGAGAATATTTGGTAAATTGTTTGGAAGACAAGGTGAGCAAGGTAATCACCAATATAAGATTTCAAGTGAGAATATCTTATCAAGTGGAGTTTTGATTCTATAGGTATAATATCGAGTCTGATGATCAAAATAATGGATGTAAGAGCTTGAAATACCTCGAAACTCAGAAGGATTTGAACAGTTGATGGATTATATAAAATACTATGATTTTCACCATCACCTATCACCCTGTAAAGACTAATGTAGTAGCAGATGTACTTATTCAGAAGAAGCTTAGGTGTGCAGCTATCTTGTCTAGCAAGTGGAGAGAGCTGGGAGAGTTTGCTAGGTGGATGCCACATCTGTTAAAATACCAGATCCGAGTGGATAACATCTAGATAAAACCAAACATGTTGAACGAGCTAGTAGCTATCCAATTACCAGCCTAGAGCTTAACAAGATAAAAGGTTTGTTAAAGAAGCCTCAGACCCAAACTTCAGTGGGAGTAGATGGTGGAATCCACTACAAGAGCCATATATGGGTTCCTAGAAATTTGCCTTTGAAGAAATATATCTTGCAAGAAGCTCATGGTTCTAAGTACACAGTACACCCTGGCACTACCAAGATGTTTGAGGACTTGCAGTGGTACTTTTGGTGGCCTGGAATGAAGAGAGATATAGCAGCATATGTGATCAGTTGTATGACGTGCCAGATGGTCAAGGTTGAACACCAGTGACCCAGTGGATTGATACAGTCGATTGAAATTCTTTAGTGGAAATGGTAACATATCACCATGGACTTTGTGGTGGGTCTCCCAAGACCAAGAGAGATCATGATGCAATATGGGTTGTGGTAGATCACCTTAACAAGTTGGTGCATTTCCTCACCTTAAGGATCACTGCCAAAGTGACAGACCTAGCTGAACTATATATTAGATAGATAGTTCAACTACATTGTATTATGAGTTCAATTATTTCTCATTGTAATCCTAGGTTCACTTCCAAATTATGGAAGCAAGTGCAAGAAGAACTCGACACTAGATAAATGTTTAGTACAACTTATCACCCCAGATTGATGGACAGTCACAAAGGATGATCTAGACTTTAGAGGATCTTTTGAGAGAATGTGTGCTCGATTGGGGTGGATCATGGGAGAAATACCTGCCCTTAGCTGAGTTTTCTTACAATAATGGATACCGAGTCAATATCGGGAGGCCTCTGTACAGAACTCTTTGTGGGAGGATGTGTCGATCGCCACTTCACTGGAATGATGGCGATGAAAGGACCTTATTGAAGTTAGAGGAACTACAGTTGCATACTGATAAATTCTCTTTGATCAAGCAAAGGCTAAAGAGAGCCCATGATCGATAGAAGGCATATGCTGATGCGAAGTTGACTGACTTGCACTTAACTGTGGATAAACATGTGTTTCTGAAAATTAGACCCCTCTGAGATATAGCAAGAGGAAAGCTGAGTCCTTGATATGTGAGTCTGTTTGTGATTTTAGAACGGATTGGTGAAGCTTCTTATCATTTGGCCTTACCCCCTTAGTATAATATTATTATGCATGTGTATTCCATGTGTCCAATATTAAGCTCGATGTGAAAGACCTAAGCCATCTGCTGAGCATTGAACCTATTGAACTCCAAGGGAGGCTGACTTACCCTAAGTCACATGTGAGGGTACTAGATACCAAGGTGAAAGATCTCAGGAGTAAAAGGATAGTGATGGTTAAGGTTCTCTGGAAGCACCATGAAAAGGATGAAGCCACATGGGAGCTGATGTCAGATAAGGAAAAGGCCTACACAAAATAGTTTTCTTAATTGGTTAAATTTTGAGGACAAAATTCCTATAAGAGGGAAAGGATGTTGTAACCTGGTTTTCCCATATATTTATATAATTGAATTTCAATTGTTTGGATAAATGGGACAGATTGAAAATATGTTATTCTTTGCTTGCAAAATTCCCTTTGATATGAATTTCATGGTTTGTTACTATTTTGTTGATCCAATAAAGGACATTAAGAAAAAAAATAAAAGAAATAGATAATAAATATGTATGCTTATGAGAATTGTGTAGAATTCTCTAGAAAATAGCATGGCTGACCACTAGAAATTGGATTTCATTTTTACAAGATTTCTAATAAGAAGAGTAATCAAAATAAGGAAAATAGAAATGGAAAAGAAATCCCAAAAGTTGGAAAGAAAAGGATATAGGTAAATGTTTAATGAAATACTTTAAAAAGTAAGTTTTGTATATGAGAATATTGCAACAAATCACAAAGGCCCAAATATGAGCTTGAAAGGATATTATTTGGTTTATATATATTATTTGACATATATATATATATATATTGTATATTAGAACATTATTTGGTGGTTAAATGGCCAACTGACATCAAATGGCACTTTCCGATCATTCATGCCATTAAGGGATCAACCTTGGTGTCTACAACATGTAGTTGCTGATAAATCGTATATGAGTAGGTAAATTAGAGAGTTGTTAAATTATCAAGCACTAGGAGACATTGATAAAGGACAATTGCACGTGACCACATCAAAATTTGGGGTGGTATAATTTTTGAAATTTTGTAGCTCACTTAAATTTCAGACTCGGTACAAAATCAATGAATTAGGGATTATTACACCCTACCAAATAGATTACATAACCCAGAAGTAGACATTTAAATGTGATGAGTTTTAGTTCCTCCCTACCAAATGACGCCCTAAACATCTCACAGTGAATATATATATATATATATATATATATATATATATATATATAGAGAGAGAGAGAGAGAGAGAGAGAGAGAGAAAGAGAGAGTATACATATACATATACATATATATATATATATATATATATATATACATATATATATATATAGAGAGAGAGAGAGAGTCAGGCTAGAATACACTCGAGGGTATTCAGAGCACAATACACTCAAGTAGTTTTTGATAATGTAATATTTTTTTCAAAATCTAATCCGTTGATCTTCTTAAACATATTGTGAATAGCTGATACATACAATTTGATCACATTTTTGACATTTATAGGTCATGTTATAAATACCACAAAAATTATGCATTTTAAATTAGTTTCACATGTCTATTTTGTTGCCCTTGGATGAGTGGCTTACACTCATCCAAATAGACTCAAAATTTATATGTAGCCTAGTTATAGTATGACAATAAAAATGAATGGTTTACATTTTGTAAAAAATAGTCTTGATATGAAAACACACTTGAGTGTATTTGTGTGATTTGTACACTCGAGTGTATTCTAGCCTGACTCTGTCTCTCTCTCTCTCTCTCTCTCTCTCTATATATATATATATATATATATATATATATATATATATATATATATATATATATATATATGTCCATCTTTAATACCTTTGCGGGTAGCTACCCACCCCCTATTTTGGTTAATTGTTTTCGAGTTTCTTACTTTACACATGTAGAGGGTTACTTTTACATTGCAATCTGTTATTTTTCATGCATAGATAATTACATTTGTAACAACAGATTCAAATATAAAGTTACATATATATTTGATGTGTATTCAACCCATATTTACTTTTTTTATTGTATAGTTACTTTTTTGTCCAGTGGGTTATTTTTCTAACCATATAGTTTCCTTTTTGGCTGACGGATAGTAAAAATACAGGCTACCCGCTGCGTATTGAATGAACAACTATATATATATATATATGTGTGTGTGTGTGTGTGTGTGTGTTGTATATATTCACTAATCATGTGGGTAACTAACTTTAGTTACCCGTATTTTGTAATAGAAAGATACCTATTTGTAACGAGACAGATAACGTTTGTAATGAGATGACAAAATTTGTATACAAGCTCTCATTTTGTATTATACGTCTAATTACAGTGAAAATGATATTTATGATAGTAATTTATGTTGTAATACAAAATGAGTGATTGTATTACAAATTTGGTCATCTCATTACAAATGATGTATGTGTTATTACAAATACGAACTTTTCTATTACAAAATAGATCCACACACATTGCAAATTTGTAAATCGACTAGGATAGGCTATGAGTATCAAACACCTATGACAGTTTGTACTTTTTTGTGTGTTTCTTTATTTTACACCTTTCAAACAACTCATGAGCCGTAGCACAGTCACATAGAGGCATGGGTAGAACATACCTACCCGTTGCCACCCTATATATGTATTCAGTACACTACCAATGGATGATGATCATTAGGCTTCTCCGGGAAAGCATTTGGTGCCCGAACTAAGTTGGAGTTTTTTTATCGCCACTAACCGTTTTCATGGGACAAAAGAAAACGTTTCATTTTCTGTGGTACACAACCATCAACTTGTTACCATAGACGGTTTTGTTGCGTTAATGGAAATCAAAACAAAGATATTCTAACTTAATATAGAAATCAAGATTCCTTCGGCTTGGTATTTCTATTCTTTAATAAAAATTCAATAACCCAGCTATAAATGATAATGACTGAGTGACGGCTATTGGCTTCTTTTATTATTCTATTCATTCAAGCTTCTTTCCTTGATTGAGCTTATTTTTTGTTTCCCACAAAATGTAATCTAAGCATAATATTGAGTAGAAGACAATGTTGAAGCGTCATATCTAGTATACTAGACGTAACCATATCGTGTGCAGTTACATCACGCTCTCCACATGTATAATGAGTATCGACATTGCCACTCATTTAGATATATTTTCAATATCGATCTGCAAACATACTTGCACCTAATTTTATTTTTTTATCGTTTGTGTCCTAAAAGGTTAAAAGGTATGTGGTCAAGGAGTAATTATTTAATTTTGCAATGTTTATATGCATAACTGATGTATAACTTTTGAATATTTGTCATTTGATTTGGGATTTAAGGAGAACATTTTCTGAAAAAGGATCATGAGACCCTGATACAGACAAACTAGTTATCAAGACCGGGTTATATAAGACTGCTAGATTGTATACTGAATATCTAACTTGTCAAATTTCTAGGACGGTTCATAATTTTCTTCTATCCTTCGTACAATACATAGTCCAGGTTCTTTTTATTTATGATCACGAACATAAGCTAAACACATCTTTTGTGCATATAAAAGACAATCCAAAGAATAAACAAGTTTATAAGCATGTTTTACCAAAACATTGGGATGCTAAAGTGAAATTGTTTATCCAATCTTGTGCTAACTTTAACTTTGTCAATCAATGAAGCTTATCTACTTTGTAATGTTTAGATTGTCGAATGAAGTTCATTTGAAAAATATCCTTCCTGGCCTATAATCATCAATTCCCCCCTCGGAGTTATCACAATGTCAACCAGTTACAACAACTACAATACAAAGATTTTCATTACCCATAACTATAAATTTACGTATTGGAGTTATCACTATGTTAACCATTTAGAACAACTACAATACAAAAATTTTCATTAACTACAATGATTAATAAGATTAGGGATGATTGACTCAATGATCATTTTTAAAAAGTGTTGTACGTTTGGACAACTCTAATGTGTATATTATAATATTTCATAACTTTTCCATGCTTTGGTCATTATAATCGATGAGTATCTATCATAGTATATCATTTTATCAATTTATTACGTTTAACACATTCAATATTTCTTTAACTTAAAATTTTTTATGGTGCCCCCAGTCAATGTTTTTGGCTTTTCCACTGCATTGCCCACTCAAGACATTTTTCCTTCCTACTCCACTACCCATAAGACAGCACAATCTTTCTTTACATTTACAAATTTTCACAAAAGGTATTTAATCAAATGGCATTGTATCCTAGTGGTTATTAAACATGGTATATTAAAGACAAAGTACTCATCCTTAAATGATTGGACAATTGAAGATACACTTTGAATGATTTGAGACATTCAACCATCATAGTGAGTTGAGATAGGATGGACCAATGTTAGTTAATTTTGTATGAAACTACTAAAGCAAAAACACATGCTAAAAATAGTGCAACTTTGAATTCACATACCCCTACAAAATATATTTGTTTAGATAGTATTTGTATCTTAGTGGATGAAAAGTGTATCCATTCAAGTATCAAGTACACGATTAGAGAGAGGAAGTGACATTTTAACGACTCAAGTCGATTATAAGTTTTAAAGATAACTAAAATAATGATCAAAGATGGAGCAAATTTATTATAACCAACACAAAGATTCCCATAACTAAAAGAAAAAAAATTATTTTTTTAGCTTAGAAAGAAATAACATGTATGTGTCTCAATGAAATTGTAGGCCGGGTGAGTGGTTATATGTCATTGTTTGCATATTTTTGTTATAAACTATAAAATCAAATGCAAATTTTAAAAAACTAATGCAATGAATTTTAAAATTTACATGCCCCTTGATACTTGTAAAGTCTAAAAGTTTAAGATTCTAGTCACTTATAATTATATACCTCTTGTTTCAAAATAATTTTAGGCAAAAAATCGAAATAACATTTTTTAGTATATTAATTAGGAACTTGTCAACATTCACAAAATAATTACCATAATGTCAGGTTTTAAGGGCAATGTGTTACCATCCATGATGCAGTGCTCCTCATGGGACAAATGCATCCTGGAGGGAATGAATTTTGCTCTTTGAGGGCAATGCATCCCCATTTAGGATGTATTGATCCTAGATAGGGCAATGCTTCCCAGTTAGGATGCATTTCTCATTTTTAGGAGAATTTCATGTCCATCTAGGAAGAATTGCCCCTTATGGGACCAATCATCTAAACAGGGTACACATTGCCACCACTTGGGCCAATGTGTTACATGTAGGGGCGCATTTCTCCCTTTTGCATATAAATTTGTTCTTTTAAATTTAACTATGTAACCCATTTCATGTTATTCATTACACATTTTATTTGACTTTATTTTTAGAAAAAAAGCTATAACAATTATTTGACTTTTTATATTAAATATCATAAAGACACATATTAGTCAATCATGCTTGAAGTACATAATGAGTAAATAAACCACACATACATAAATTCAAGTACAAATATAAATATTTATAACTAATACAATAAACCTCCACTCGTTGTCCCCTAGGGTTCTCTTGGGTGATCGTCCGTGTGACTTGACGAACACGACGGCCATGTCACCGATCATCTGAATCGGTGGCGTCCACCACTCCACAACCATCACCCCATCCACAACAATGACCCCCACTCTGACCGGAACCAACCCACCTGCACCAGCGGTGACTGGTGCGAACTAGGGAGGTTTGGGCAGAACCACCACCGCCTTCGGGCGGGAGACAAGGAAGACCTGGGACCAGGTTCTGAAGTAGCTGGCGCTACAGATCGAGGAGGAGCTTGTCTTCACAAAGCCATGACTGGTCAATGGCGCAATCCATGTGGACCTAGCGGTTGACGAGTTCGACTGGATGAAGAATGTGTGGCAACATACGGTTCTCATGTACACTCTAGTTAAGAGGCCATACTACCCTCACCTTCTGGCATGGATTTTCCGGACATGGAGACCCAAGGGGTCATTTGAATTAATCTCCAAGGAGGATGGTATCTTCTTGGTGTGGTTTGTGATGGCGGTAGATAAGAAGGCCACACTAGATCTTGGGCCTAGGTTCTTTGACGCACAACTTGTCGTCGTGAAGGACTACTCCTATGGCGATGAGTTGAAGAAGGACCTATTCTCCTCGGTCCCAATGTGGATCAAACTACACTCCATTGGAAGGTCTTGGATGTGAAAAGCCGCCGACACCATCACGACTGGTGTAGGGAGGGTTCTACACATTGATAGCCGATCACTCGAGAGCGATAATGCTAGGGTCATCGTGGAGATTCATGCCCATGACAGTGAACATGAGGCGGTTTGGTTGAATGTGGGTGGAAAGGACCCGATCCTCGTTCAGATCAGCTATGACTACGTTCCCCCAAGGTGCACTACCTGTCGCGCCTTCATTCATGGAGTTGGGCATTGTTGGAAGGAGCCTTAGGCGGAGGCGAAGAAGCCGATATGGCGAGCAAAAACGCAGCAGCAGACCCGAGTGATTCTGGAGACGAACAACCTAAAGGAAGGAGGAACTGAGGCTGCCGAAGCTGCCCAAGGCACACACTATGCGGATCAACAAGCAAAGAGTAGAGAGGAGAACTTGACTGCTCCCAGTTGTGATGGTGATGGAAGCAAAGAGTCTGATATAGTAAAGAAGACCAACTCGGGAGGGACAGAAGGTGATTTTACACCTACATCTAGTAGGTCTGGGTCAAGAAGGAGAGGCATACCAAAATCTCAAGGAGTAGGGTTGATTCTCAACACCACTAATAGCTTTGGAGCACTCTCTGACTCAGACAAGGAGGAAGGAGAGATTGTGAAAGAAAAAGGGGTGAAGAATAAGGACAACAAAAAGGAGCCAAGCAGGCGAACTAGATCTACAAAGAATCCTTGATATGTCCATGCTTCTTTGGAATATCAAGGGAGGGTGTGACAGGAATAAAAAGAAGGAGATTTGCGATTGGGTTGCTTCTAGTGGCCACTCGTTAGTTGCATTGGTAGAAACAAAAATAAAGATCCAGAACAACAATAGTATCAAGTACCTTTTCCCACAGGGATGGAACCATGTGTCTAATGTGGAATGCGGTGAAGTTGCTAGAGTCTGTGTGGTGTGGAAGCCCAATTCTTGGCAGGTGTCAATGATACAAATGTTAGATCAGCATGTCATAGTTGAGTGCAGAAATAATGGTGGATTGCAGATATGGATGATGACTATCTATGGTCATAATGATGGCAGAGCAAGACTTGATTTATGGAGAGATCTGGTTACTCTTTCTAAGTAGGTGAAGACTCCATCGTTGGTTATGGGTGATTTCAATACTATTCGGTTGTAGGTGGAAAAAAGGGGGAAAAGACTTGCTACTACTGCTGAAGGGGGTGCATTTAACTAGGCCTTTAACAAAGAAAGTCTATATGAGCTACCTAAGGTGGGGGGTGAATTATTCACGTGGAATAATGAAAGAGCTCCTGAATACAGAATAGCAAGCAAATTTGATAGGGCTTTGGTGAATGATGAGTGGCTGAAAATCTTTTCCAATGTACAGGTAAAGGCTGGAGGATCTAACATTAGTGTTATGCACCTATCTCAGTTCAGATTATGGAGAAAAAACAAAAAAAGAGGTCTTTCATATTTCTAGAGTACTGGGTGGATTAGAAAGGCTTTGATGATGTCATAAAGAAAAACTAGAACATTCAGGTGATTGGTAATCCTATCTATGTGTTTTCCAAGAAGTTGATGAACACCAAGATGGCTCTTAAAAAGTGGACAAAGGAGGAAGTGAATATCCCAAATCTATTGGAAGAGACAAAAAAGGAATTCAAAGATGTCAGAGAAAGACTACTGACTGACCCATTAAACCCCAACCTGATAGAGAAAGACAAGGAGCTTAAAATGATGTTTGAAGATCTAAAAAAGGCAGAGGAAAGTTTTTATTGGCAAAGAAGCAAAGAAAAATGGATGGAAGATGGAGATCGAAACACAAATCTCTATCACACTGCAGTTAGAAGAAGAGAGGCAGGTAATATTATTTCTGAACTTATTAATGCCAAAGGGATGGTTGTCAATAAGTAGGAGGATATTGAGGAACAAGCTATAAACTTCTACACATCTTTGTACAATAAAAACTTCTCCAATGACATTGACGAGGAAGAGGGGGTGGAATGAAAGTACAGTCTCACAAGCACTCATAACAACATTCTGATAAGAAGAACCAACAAACAGGAGGTCAAGGATATAGTTTGGAGCCATGGTAGTAATAAGTCACTGGGCTCTAATGGTTTCAATGCCTTCTTCTATAAGAAAACTCGGGAAAGTATCAAAGATGACTTGCTTTCTTATGTAGATTGGTTCCTAGAAGGTGGAAACATGGTGAGACAGGTTAATCATTCATTTCTTATTCTTATTTCGAAGAAGAAAGTCACTTCCTCTCTTACTGACTTTCGGCCTATTACTTACTACTCGGTACAATACAAGATTATTGCAAAAATATTGGCTACCTGGTTGAAGTTGGTTCTCCCTTATCTGATTTCTGCAAATCAAGGATCCTTTGTTACAGGTAGAAGCATCAGTGGTTGCGCGCTTCTAGCTGGAAAATTTCTTCTGGACTATAATGTCATGAGAGTAAGTAGGAAGGCCTGCTTAAAACATGATGTTTCTAAATCTTATGACAGTGTGAGATGGGAAAAATGATGGAGGATCATGAAACATATGGGTTTCAATGAACAATGGATCAGATGGATGAAGCAATGTGTTGGGACTACTAGCTACTCCATCCTGGTTAATGGCACATCTACATATCTTTTTAGAGGAAGTAACGGGCTGCGCCAAGGTGATCCCTTGTCTCCTCTACTTTTTGTGCTAGTCACGGAGTATTTCACTAGGAAGATGCAACAAGCTACCGAACAGAAGGAAATAAAGACCTACACTATCCACGGAGCAAAGGTAATGACACATTTGATTTTTGCGGATGATGTTCTGGTTTTTGTAGAAGCCAAATAGCAATATCTAGAAAATCTTAAAAGTCTTTTGGAGAGGATTGGGAAGCAGACGAGGTTGTGTGTTAATGTAAGAAAAACCCATATCTTCTTGTCTAAGAATTGCTACCAGTTGGAGAACAGGTTTACTCAGGCTATGGGTGTGGGAAGGGGTGAATTCCCAAAAAAATACTTAGGATTCCCTCTCGTCGGCAGCAATCTTCACGTAAAAGACTTTACCGAGTGCATTGATCAAGTGGAGGAAATGATTAACAGATGGCCAACCCAGAAGACATCCATGGCAGGGTACAAGACTTTGATTAAATCTATCATTGAGGGACTTCTTATCTTCTAGGTATAGCAAGGTGAAATTCCTGAATCTGTTCTAAATAGAATTGAAATGAAGATGGCCAATTTTCTATGAGGAAATGAGCATCATCCTATGAAATACTCCAGACTGGCTTTTTCTACAGATGAAGGTGGGTCGAATTTAAAGACCCCTAGAGACATTGCTAGATGGGATACTATGAGGAGGATCATTACTTATCAGGAAGGCACATCTACATGGGGCAAGTGGATGAGGGACAGATACCCAAGAGGGCTAGATTTTATTCCAAAGATAAGAGAAGGATACTCAAGAATCATCAATGTCATGAGGGATACATGGCCATGAATTAAACACATGTTTGACACAAATGATTCTGGGAGATGGCAACTGAAAGGCAAGGAGATATGCATATGGGAGATGATCCAGACTAGGGGCATAAAGATCCTCTGGGTGAGCAAATATGGGCTGGTAGGTACGTGCCGAAATGGAGCATGTGTGTTTATAAATTTTTGCATAATGTTCTTGCTACTATGGATAGAATAAAGAGTTGGAATTATGATATCTCTACTGTCTGCTTGCTATGTGGGGAAAAATAAAAAAATTACAACCACCTTGTGGGAGAATGCAACTTCACAAAGGAGATCTGGGAGTATATTTGTAGAGAATTTAGATTACAAATCCACTTTTTAGCGGACCCGAAAAGAGTGCTTGCTAGGTGCGGCGGTGAAGAAAAGAAGAGCCTCCTACTTTCTGGCCTATGCTACCATGTTTGGGAAGAGAGGAATGCTAGAAGACATCAAGGAAAGTCCAAAAATGCTATAAGAATTGATGTAAAAATTTGTAAATGTGTTAGACGTAGACTACGCATTAGCTAGTTGTGTGAGTTGTAGCTTTGCTTTGGGTGTTTGGCGTTGGGCCTGAATGTAAACTCGACCCCCTATATTCTTAGGGGGGATGTCTGAATATACTTACCTAATTCCGACAAATATAAATATTTATGCCTTCATAGAGTTTGATCTACATATTAGTACAACAAGAATAAAGATAAACTAAGAACATCCTCCCTCGCACCATCATGCATGTACTCACCCGTATCCTTGTATTTCTGACTGTCATATAGGGTTCTCATTCTGAGAAGCCTTAACGGGTGTCAAATATGTGGTAAAAGGCTAAAAAATGTCAACCCTAATCTAAAAATGTGGATGTGGGATGAATGGTCTCTCTATACTACATTTGAACTCACACTGAGTGTTGCAGCACTATGCATCAAACTTAGGGTGTCCATAAGTATCAAAAAGTGGTACAAGTTATGCATCTCCAAAGTACAACATTGACTATCGAGATGGGGCGTACAGAACAAAAAAATAAGATATTGTCCATACTAGTGCACATATCGAGGTAAAGGTGGGGTGGTGTATGTACTAGAAGTAGAATTTTATCTATCATATAGTCTTAATTACCCCCAACCTAATAACTAAGGAGAGAAAGGGAGAATTTATTTGATGTAGTAGTAGGGGTAGAGAAGGAGAATGAGTAGGAGTATGAGTAGAAACAAGAGTAGGAGTAGTAGTGGGAGAAGGAGAAGGAGTAGGAGTAGAAGTAGGATCAAGAATAAGATCTAGGAAGACAACTGTTGGTGATATAGGGAAGCATACTCAGGATGATTGTAAATGTACATCGTTGGCTGTTATAGACTTCATCCGTAAGATTTGTAGGTTCATACTGCACAACTAATCAGATATACAATTTTTTCTAGACCTATTAAAAACTATATATTCAATATAAATGATGTATACAATCATTTAATGTGTTAGGTATATAGATGCATAGCCATGCTATCTATAGGTAGTTGGATAATATGTCATTGGTTGTTGAGGTGGTGGTCCCCTCAAAAAGACTGGATGATATTAACCCTAGATAACTTGTAGGATGAGTCTATCTCTGAAGGTGGATGGGAAACTAGATGCTCGCATATGTTGTTCCAGAGTTGCACCTTCTTGTAGGGAAATATGAAGACTGAGTTGGAAGCAAAAATATAAAATTTCTTACCATATTACCTATGGACAGTAGATTGTATCAACAACTATAGATTGAGAAGGAAGGTTGCAAGGAATATACTTGGTCCTAGAGAAAGTCCAACTACTATCCTTGAAGTGACACATTTATTTCAAAAGTAGCACCTGGATGATTGTCAGCGACAACCTCTTGGTGTATCACTACAAATGGTGATTGTCGAAATCCTCCTAGTGTGGTGGTAACAGACTCCATGCCTCTATGTAGTCCACATGGACCACTGAGAAATCCATGTTGTGCTACTAGATCCAGCGGGAAGGAGTTGTCCCTTTGATGTCAACGTGCTATCTATTTCTCCATTTTATGGGTAAGACTAGATTTAGGCTTGATGCACTTAATTTTATCCATTTTTCACAGGCTATTTTTCTTTCTATTTCATGCATTATTTCTCATTTTGACAATGCTAATGCATTGTTTATCAGTCTCAGTCTCTGAAATATTATTGCATCAATTACTAAGTAATTTTACAGAAATATACCAAAATTTTCAAATTTTACTCAAACTTATGTTGGTTTTCTATATTTTAGGTTATTGTAGCACTTATAAGCCAGCTCAGTTCTACCGACCCCAAACATAGTGGTACAGAGTTAAGGATAAAATCCAACATATTGATTGAATAAGTCTCAGTGTTATTGAGAAGAAACTCAGTGCTACCAAATACATGTTCAAGACACCAAAATGACAAATCGGTGCTAGAAATTATGATCCAATAATCAACATGGACTAAGTCTCAGTTTTAAAAATGGCTCGAGGGAGAGGAGGAAGGGGGAGAGGATGCGGGCGAAACCCTAGCGGGCAAGGGGAGAAGGAGCAGGTTGTTGTGGGGTCTTCACTGACTCCTCCAGTTCACCAGGTAGAGGGGACTGGAGATGGAGGCAAGCTCGATACCTCTCTTCCTGCTAAGGAGACGCATCGCAAGGAGGCGACGGTGGCGGCCGAAGCTTCCCCCAACTTCCCATCGGATTGCTCCCCAAATAGTCAGATTGTTGGTGCTTCTCCGTCATCGCCGGTTGCTGAATGGCTGGTATCCAGCAGATAGGGCCGCGAAGTAGATGAAATCACCTTGATTGACTATATAGAGCCAATCCTCTTAGACAGATTGAGATGCACTTCTATCTCAATCCTGGACGTCTCCGCCCCGAATTGGGAAGAGTTCATCTCAGTTCGATTTTTTAGCAGAAAGCCCTTTCAGGAGCAGCTTATTGGATGGGTACACAGGCAATGGAGATCCAGTGGTCCCATTGAGGTGTTTTCGGAGGAAAGGGAAGGATATGTCATCAAGTTGCCTTCTCCTAGCGAATGAGATAGAGTGATGGATGAAGCTCCATGGTTCATGGACGACTCCCTAATTGTTGCTCAGTCATGGAAGCCGGGGTCTCCTCTCCATCAGCTCTCCTTCTCACAAGTTCCCATTTGGGTCAAGATAGAAAATGTAGGTCTACCATGGTCACGTGATCACATAGAAAGGGTCTCCAGTACCGTTGGGAATCCAATGGATTGCGATGATAATTCAGTTTTTGTAGGTTGTCTTGGTCCAGCCATCGCCTGTGTCGAAGTCAACAGTGACTCAGCTCTGCCCAAATTGATGAAAGTACAGGTCGATTCAGTTATCAAGCAATTGAAGGAGGATGTTGTCTCGAAGCCTCTGGTTTGTTCGTCCTGCAAGAGATTTGGGCAAAGAGTCTCGTCATGTCCTCATAAATCTCACAAACCTCCCCCAGGTAATAATCTGTAGGTGAGGTTTGGCAAGAGTGCAGGTGTTCTCAAGAATGCCCCAATGGATATTGGAAAGAAGATGAATGAGGAGCAATATAAATCTACTGCCTTGGAGGATGAAAGCCTACTTAAGGCCATTCAACATCAGATTGAAGAAGTTGTCCTCGATAGAAATGTCTCTAGTTTTGAATCCCAGCTCATTGAACCCCATATTCCCCAACCAAAACCTGATATGTTCAGATCCTCCCCAGTCTGTAATGTGGGTAGTCTCAATCTATCCTGGGAATTAGATTTTATTGGAAATGATTCCGAGTCATGGAAGGTTAAGAAGATCTGGGATAGCTGTGGTATCTCAGTTGATTATCAACAAAGTAAAGTGAATTTGTTCAAGGATGATGATGGTTCCATTGGAGACTCAAACTCTGAAGCTGAATCAGATCATTTGAGAGAGGAAGCAATAGAGTATGAGGAGTCACGGTCCAAAAGAAAGAAGAAAGCAACCAGGAAGAAATGGGAGGGGGTTAGTTTTAACTCCTTGTATCTGTGGATTCCAGCTGTTGGAGTTTTGGTCCGCTTTTTGTCCTGTCTTCAGGTTCTAAGATTTGGATTAGTGGATTAGGGTGAAGGTCCTACAGCTGATTACTTGGTACACTTTCAAAGGATGGGCTTACTTCTAGTGCTTGAATAGTCAGTTGGATGGCCTTTGCATGATCTTCTGATCCAGTTTCTGAAGATTTGAGGACTTGGTAATCTGCTGACTTGAATTTTTTGATCTGGACAACTAAAGACTTGGAGTCATATTTGCTGGCTGCATAGAGTCAAGGACTACTATAGATATTATCCTACTTCCAAGGCTGCACAATTTTCAAGAGATGGTTTTCATGCTAGTGTTGTCTTGGTGAGATTAGGACTATATCTTCTTAGTTCTTCTGGGAGCTGTATTGCTAGTTAAGTCTTGTCTTCTTTTTTCTTTTGTTCCGATAGGTGGCTCCTTGGTGAGCAGAAGCTATCTTTATGTATTTTTCTATTGGTGATTTGTCACCCGAGTTTGTTCACAGGGGTGCTGCTTTTGTACCCAAAGTTTTTGGGCAACATCATAGTAATAGAGTTTTTTACCGACCAAAAAACATGGACTAAGTTTATCAACTCAGTGCTGCTAACCTCCTAGTCGGTAGTACCTACATTAAGCAACATGATAATCAGGAACCCACAAAATAAAAAATCAGTGCTATCGACCTATATGTCACTAGTACCAACTTTTAGTGAGAGTTATGAATTAGTTAGAGACTTGGTGCCACTGATGGGACTCATGGCGAGTAGTGCATATTTCAGATCATGCCAGATCTGATGGTTAGGACTAAATGACGGCCAAAGTTCCACTTATGATATAAGGGGAATTTGGCCAAAGAGGAAGATGATGTATTCAATCTATTATAGTTGAGCATAGAGCTGGAGAGGAGATAACAAAGGAGATGGCTACATCTGGGAAATTCAGACACTTCTAGAGGGTTGATTGGCATCCATAATGCTATTGATCAAGACTCTACCCAGAAGGGATCATCCGAATGGTTTTCTCTAGGGGTTACATTAGTTTTCTAATATCCCCCACATTTTTCTTCTTTCTTTCTATGTATATGACAATGTCAATCACACGAAGATAATCCCCTTTGTTCCTTAGGACCAGAGAGTAGCCTAGTTTTGCATTTGTAATTGACTTTAATGAATTAATACATAAGTTTTCTCTTATTATGGACATAATTCTATGATATCTTAATGAACTATATCTGCTTGATCACCATAATCAATTACTTAGACCTTAAATTGTTTTGTGAGAGGGATTAAGGGTTGGATAAATCTTAGAATTACATAATTAATACTGAGACCCATGAAGAGGGACTACAACTGTAAATGGAATAGCCAAGAGATATTTTTATGTGCTTATCTAACTCTTAAATTGCTATGTGAGTAGGATTTGCTTTAGCATAGGTAGTGTATTATGCTACGTGAGTGGGTAATGTTTGCCATAGGTCCCTTGGTCCAAGATACATGATAAATAGTTATTCATGAATTGAAGTAGATTGCATTGTAATCCATGGTGAAATTGAATTCCTTAGGAATTCATCCAACAAACATCCTTGCAGCGACATGCTTCTTTCACAAGCAGCACTTAGACAGTTGTCAGTGCCGACCTTGTGATGTAGCACCACAAACTATGATTGATGAAATCCTCCTAGCATGCTGGCTATAGCCTCTAGGCCTCTACCTAGTCGACGCAGACCACCAGGAACTACATGTTGTTCTACTAGAGCCAATAGGAAGGAGTTGTCACTTTGATGCAACATGCTAGAGCTGACTTGTCTCCCTATATGTCTCTCACTTTTATAGGTAAAACTTTCTTTAGGCTCTCATGTTACTACAACTATGAGAGGACAACATTTTCCAAAGTTAGTTATATCTCCTAAAAAACTTGACTGCCCTCCTCTTTATGTAGGAGGGATAGGTCCAGGGTTTCCAGGTCAATTGGGAGTTGAAGAGACAAAATTTCATGAATTCTGGACTAGTGTGGGTCATGAGTCGGTTGACTCACATCCTAAGTTGGTGAAATTGAATGCTTTCCTTTTTGCAAACATATAGGAGATCAATGCACAACATGAGGTCATCATCAATCCTTTATCCAATCTTATTTACCACTTAATTGGGTGATACACATGCAGAATTGATCGATTCAGACTGTGAATCGACTGGTTCACATACTGAACCAGTCAATCCATTTTCTAGTTGAGATGATATTCAACCAACATTGTTTAAATTGATTCAACACTTTGAATCAATCGACTTAACACTTGAGTCAGTTGACTCAAATTCTCAGTCAGCCAATTTTCAGCCAATGTTGTTTAAATTGAATACCTAAACACTTTAGAAATCAAGTTAAACCCTATTCATGAGTGAAACCCTATTCCATGTGTATCCTATGTGTGTGATGGCATAGGTCCCAAGTTACATTGGTAGTGAATTTCCATAACCAATTTATGACATGATATGCAATGAGTAGTATCTAGCTACACATCATTGCTACCCAAGTAATTGAAAAGTTGGAGAACAACTTCAACCTACAATCCTTAATCAGTGTTATAGTGATCTTATAGTTCTTTTGTCTATGATATACAGATTCAACTCAATGCATGGAATCGTCATCCTCTCAATGTTCAATCCATGTACCTTGAACTAGAGTGGACTGTCTGAGATGCATGTGAGCTCACATATCTCATATTGAGTCACACAAGTATGGCCATTCATTTCTCAATCATTCTTTTCAAGTGTCTAGGATATCAATCTCCTATAGGATGGACAAATCACATCTACATTATGCACTGTCAATCCCTATGTGTCACAACATACCCGATCATCACCTTTATGGCGACCCTTATTTAAGTTCACATTGGATGATGTCAAAATACATCTAACAACTTGTGATGAGTGTAGTGACTTCATGTTTAAGAACCAAAATCACCACTATCACTATGAGAGCTAATTCATACTACTATTCCATGGTTTCCATGTATCACTCTCAAGTTGGGTTTGTCTGATACATTATTCTCTAACATGTTCCTATGTGTTTGACTTGATATCCCATATCATGACTAACGAGACTCTATCATCAGTCAACACACACTCCAGTCTTATGTATTATTGTTGTCTATTTTGCTTCCATAGTAATATCTGACTAGGGACATAAGCAGAATGGATGTACTCTTATCATACATATGATCTCATAGTTCAGGTCCTCAACCTGAAGACATATGTCCTCACTTAACATCATTATTTAGACATCTACTATGTCTATGTCATCATCTCATGTCTGAGACAAGACATAATAGACAAAACTACTTTTATTATTATCAAATCAAGTAATTGATGCCCCATTACAATCAACATCGATTGGCTCTCTGCGCATAAATACTAACAGACTCCCACTTGAAGTTACATGCAATCACCTATGAATCTTATTTCAAGTGATCTTAACATGTCCATCATGTTTCTAATGTGTAAGTGGTTTTGTAGCAGTGTTATCAACATTTTCTTCTAGTGGGTACTTCGTAAGTCTTCACATCTCCTCGATGCATAATCTTTTGTATGAGATGCAAATATTGTAGTATGCTATTTGGGTTTCATAGCCTCTCCAATAGACCCACTATTGTCATAGTATTTCTACTATATCATCAACGGTTGGAACCTCCCACAAGTTCATCTGAATGAACTTCTTGATACATACAATATCCTTTGTTGTGTTCAAAACAACAAGGTACCCAACTTCTATTGTAGACATAGCAATTGTATCTTGCTTAGAACTTTTCCAACTTATAATTATGTATTAAGTTCAAATACAAATTTGGATTGTGATTGTTAATCTTCTATGTAAATTTGGAAGCTTGCATTAGTGTAACCCTTTACGCCCAACTCTTCCTTATTACCATAAACAAGGAACTGATCATCACTGCTTCTTAAGTACTCAAGGATGATATTTATGCAGTCCAATGACCTTCACCGGATCTGATCGTTATCCTCTCATCATTTCCAATACATAGGAGACAACATGTTAAGTACATAACATTGCATATATGATAGATCCAATAGCGGATGCATATGACATCTTACTCGTGTGTTCTCATTCTGTACAAGAATTGGGGCATTGGGCTATCGAGAGACCAATTTCATGGAACATGGATACATTTTCTCTCTTTGAGTCATGCATGCTAAACCCCTTTAGCATCTTGCCAAAGTATATGCTCTTACTTAGGTCAAATAGTTTTTTGTATCCATCTCTATAGATCTTAATTCCTAAGATACAAGGTGCTTCACCAAAACCCTTCATGGAGAAGGTACTTTCAAGCTAGTTCGATGACATTTGCAAGATAAGGACGTTCTTTCCCATTATCATGTGGAATATAAATATGCTCCCACTAATCTTTTGTTCACACATGTTTCATCTTCATTTTAAATAAGTAAAACTATTTGACTGTCTTTTCAAATTGAAGATTCCAACTATGATATGGTTGCTTCAATCCAGAGATTGACCTTTGTAGCGTACATACTTTATTTGCATTATGTGCATTTACAAAACCATTAGGATGTGTCATGAAGACAAACTCATAATTATTCCCATTAAGGAATGTTGTTATAATATTCGTATGCCAAATATTATTATCATAATTAGATGTAATGGCAAGCATTATCCTGATGGGTTTAACCATGGCAAATGGTGAAAAGATTTTGTCATGTTCAACATCTTAAACTTGTTTGAAACCGTTCACAACCAATCTTCCCTTATAGGTTATATAAATTACAATCCATGTTGGTCTTCTTCTTGAAGACCCAATTGAACCCTATTGGTTTTGTTCCTTGAGGTGTATCCACCAAGGTCATACCTTGTTGGTGTACATGGATTCCATCACGGATCTAATGGCCGCAAGCCATTTCTCAAACTCTGGTCCCTCAATATCTTCTAGATAGGTAGTAGGATCATCGTCTATGACCAACATACCACCTTCTTCAGCCATAATATATCCTAATCTTTCAATCTCTAGGCGTGTTTTAGTAGATCAATGAGGTTTTGTGTTACATAAGGAACATGAGAGTTTACAACAATTTTTTATTTTCCTTGTTCCTACTATACCTATTTAGGTTCAATGTTTTCTTCTTGGTCTTGAACTTTTCAAGTTCTACTTTTCTCAATTAATTCCTTTGGAATTGAATCCCCTTTAGAAATATTGCCATCTTGGAAGCAAACACTTTTGTTTTTGAGTGGAATATAAAAGTAGTTATCAACAAAATAACATTTATGTGATTTGTAGACAAAGCTTTTCAAGAAACTATTTTCCTATATAAGCTTTCATTCATATTCCTTATAAAAGACATATTGTGACACTTCCCATAGCATATCTAAATATGGTGTCTTTTAAACCATTTTAGAGGGTGCATTGTTTCGTGTAAAACATGTGCCAAAAAGGAAATTGGAAGATCATCTAGACTTATAGATTATCACACCATGACTAGCAGGGTGTGCTTTCTTCTTTCTGATGCATCATTATGTTTCAAGTTGAGTTCATTATGATACATTATCACGGTCCCCCAGAAGGTCCTCAAACTCTTGGTTTGAACATTTTCCACATTGATCATATAAAAGTGTTTTCATACTTATACCAAGTTGGTTAAATACTTCATTCATGATCTCCTTGAACACTTCAAGAGATTCAGACTTATATTTCATTAAATACCAACTTCCATATCTAATGAAAACATCAACAAATATAAGGAGGTATTGTAACCACCTTCAGCATTTGCTCTAAAAGGTCTATATACATCAGTATGTATGACCCTAATAGAATACTCACTCTCCCACTATTTCTAGTAAAAAGAATTTTTTTTCATATTTCCCAACAAGTAAGACTCACATGTCTGCTATTGGTTCAAAAAGAAAAAGATTCTAGACAACCATCATTATGGAATCTAGAAATGTGTTTCTCATTTATTTTCCCTATGCAACAATGCTATAAGTATTTATTGTTTGAGTCACCGAATCATTTAGTATATGTGTTATACATATTTATCTCTAGAACTATTGAGTATAGACTATGAGACATAATTGGAACTTCCATATAACATCTAATCTTTCAAGACAAAACATCAATTATTCATAATCCTCTTGTCCATACAGGATGCATGATGTCTTTCATTAATGTCACATACATAATAGAAATTTACTAATTCAATTACATGCCCATTAGATGAATGACAGATTCCAATTCTGGTGGTAGCAACTTTTGCTCCGCACAATTCTAGATTCCTTCTTCTCAGATTCTGAAGTGGAGATCTCTATCTCCTACTTCATCTTCCTAAGTTTCTTTATGTGAAAAGGATAGATAACTTTTTCACTTACCCTTCTCCTTATCTTGAGTTAAGAAGATTTGAACTTTGACCTAGCCTCAGAACTTTCTTGGCCTTGCCTTTGACCTTAGGGTCCCCTTCTCTGATCACCATCCTAGATTTTTTCTTCTTTATTCATGCTTTGGTATTTATCAAAATTACAAGCAACTTAGACAATGGTTTGTCCTAGTTACTCAAGAAATAACACTCAATAAACTAGCTATATGATTCAAGAAACGATTGTAGAATCAGATTTGTTACCAACTCTTGGCCTAAAAGAAATATCATTCTCTCTAGATGTTCCACATGCCCAAGCATATTGAGCACATGGCGCTCTAATGGAACTCCCTTTGTTAGTTTCCACTGAAATAGTGCTTTGGAGATAGTATACCTTTCTTGCTTTGCATGATTCATAAGATGTGTAACTATCTCAAGAATGTGCATATTCTCAAGTTGTTTATACAATCATAGTTCATACAGCTTAGTATAAGGTCTTTGATGTCTGTGACATCATCAACATTCTTCAAATAAGCATCCATTTAAGCCTTAGGCACATTTGGAGCAGGTTACTCTAGGACTAGTATTTCAAGGACATAGAGCATGCACTCTTGAGTGAGAACATTTCTCAAAGTATTAAACCAATAGTGCATTTTTCCATGCACGTGTGATCTTTCAAATTTATAAATCCTCAAACAAGGTTCACTCACAATGTCAAAATATGCTCCTGCAAGTACACAGGGTCATGTCGTAGTATATGTGAGAGGCAAGCAAAGGGGTTGATCCATAGGGAGAGAGGGGGCACTCGAGCTAAGTTAGCGTGAGCTATGTTGGAGAGTAGGGTTTTTATGATTTAAAAGTTATTATGTTTGATTAATCTAATGTTGCAAGAAATTAAAGATAAGAAGAAACTAGATTATCAATAACCCTAAATTATTCTAAACAAGTTAAGTATTAGAAGCAAGGCAAGACAATTAACTAAGAAAGAGAATAGAACAACAACTAAGCTATACTAGACTAGAAATGCAAGTTAACACCTAAGATACAAATTAAGCACTAAAGCAATCAAGGACCTAGATTATCACTAGCTAACAAAAGCAAAGCTAGCAAGATCAAAAGAGAATGAACTACTCAAGTAAGGTCTAACTAGAAAGAACTAGGAAATTAATTAAGAAGCAATTAAGAAAAAGTTACTACTTAACATGAACAAGCTAAATTAGCAAGAATGGTTTTAGCAATGATATGGACAGGTGGTCCATTTGGGACATGGCACTAAGACTCCAATTGGGGGGAATATAGAACAAGAAACCTTTCATTCTACAATACTTAAACTAAACAACTAGTCAAATGCTATGAAATCACCCTACACTATTAGTTAGCCTAAGGTATAGGTGAGATTTCACTAGCATTTGAGTAATCTAGGTTTCTAGCATAGGGTTCCTTAGTGTATTTGGGAGCCAAAGGTAGAATTGAGGAGTAGAGGTGAGGGTGTTTCACCCCACATTACTCACCACCTAGATTTTAGTAAACTCTAAGGCAATTGAACCAATCAACCCTATAGTGTCTACTTAGATCACTCACTTAGGAGTAGAAGAAGGACTATGTGTAGGGGGAGATGGTGTGCAAGCTAGGGATCCACTAATTGGGCCTAGGAGAAAGTCCCAAGACAACCCCACATATGCTATATTCTCCTAGATTTCGGTGTTTTCAAGCACACAAACACAAGAAATTCATATTTTTAGATATAAACCACAAGTAGAGACATGGGAGATGATATTTTAGTAGCAAGAAATCATCATGAATGAAATCATAGAGTTTAAAATTTTACTTCCCCCAACATGGTATCAAATTATCATTTTTTCCCCAAGGAGCCCATCACAAGGGGCTTAGCTACACATGCCTAAACAAAAGAGCAAAGAAAAGAGAAGAAAGAGGTCGAAATCCATGGAGCTCATGGTAGACACTCCTCCTTTCCTCCTAGCAGCTGTAGAATGTGGCACCTCCTCCAAGATGGATGAATGGTATGTAAGTATAGGGGATTATGGTGGAAAACCTAGAAAACTAGGGTTTTATGGTGGAAATGGAGTGGAAGTTGAAGGTGGGAGGTAGGTGAATGTTTTGAATGCAAGGAAGTGACTAAGGAAGCTCTAGAGTATCTGTAGGGATGCTCACCTTCATTCTATGGACACCACCTATGTATATATATGTGGTGGGGAGGCACTAGGGTAAGTGGGGGCAAAATGGGAAAAAAATGGCAAAAATGATTAGCGTTACGTCGTCACCAAGACCATGGTGAGGAGCTACAACCGTGGTGGGGATTAGGTAGCACGGTTGTGGGTAGCAGGAATGGCTAAGGTGGAAGGTGGAGGTGAAGTATAAGTGTAGTCATGAGTGGCCACGACCATGGAGGGTGACACAGTCGTGGTTGGTAGAGGGTTCTACGGTCGTGCTGGGTAGCATGATAGTATTGGAGGAAGTTGCCACAGGCGTGCTTGCTCTAGGGGTCATCTTGTCTTCAGCTCACCACAGTTGTGGTGGTCGCCACGGGAGAGGTGGCCTTCAGTGGCTATAGTCATGTTGATGACCATGACCATGTTCATTTACGTGTATTTTGAGCTGAGCTTTAGTTGGTTTTTGGGACCTTGGAGATTAATTCACCACAATCGTGGTATGGGACACAAGCGAGTTGTAGCTCATCAGCTACGACCATGTTGCTGGCCACAACCGTGGTGTCTTCAGTGGCTGTGGCCATTTTGCTGACCACGATTGTGGTCATTCATGTACAAATTTGGAGAATTTTATGTAACTTTTGAAGATTAAATCACCATGACCGTGGTGGTTTCCCATGACCGTTTTGGGGCTTCCTTCTACTGAATTTAACTTCAAATTATTCATTTGACATCCATTTGCTTTGGATTGAGCCTTGTGCATGCAAGGAGATCTCAAGGAGGAATTAGGTCCAATCTTGGAGTACAAGGACCCAAAGATGCTCTTCATCTCTCTCCCTTGCATTAATGCATGCATAAGTACCTTGAAAAATACACAAAAGGAGGTATAAGTGCCTTTGACATGAAATTTCTCATTGGGGGAAATAACTTGCAATCTATAATGTTTACATGTGATTATAATGAAAAAAGACAGAGGTTGAATCCCTAAAATAGGGCTGCATCACCACCCCAAACTTAGAACATAGTTGTCCTTAAGTATGCTCCAACTTACTCTCTCTGTTCATTTTCTTTCATTCAAACAAGAATGATAAATGCATTGAAAAAGATTATTATTGACTAAGTGGTCTCAAAAATGACTAAGTGCATGTGTTCCACTTCTCTCATCTCCACTTTTACAATCTAATCATAAAAAATAGAACTGAGCATACAAACTTCAAATATAGAGCATAGAACAGATAAGCTTTTTGTTTGTCCTTCTTATAATTTTGGGTAAACCGTTTCATGATGGCATTAATGAACTATGACTAGGATTGATGTTTCACTTTCATGCATTCAATCTTATGCTTCAAACCACACCAAGTGACATACGTGGCTTTAGACAAAGTGAGCTAGGTTTGATGATTTCTAGCTTAATGGGTATAAAAATGGAAGAAAGGATTGCAGTAAGAAATTTGAGTGTTTTGACACTCATATTTTATTTTAATTCTCTTAAACATGAGCATCTTTTATTTTCTTTTTGCTTTTGCTTTTCTTTTTCTTTTGCCCTTGGTGTAGATAGAAAATATGGTGGAGATAGTGAAGCAGGGATATTTAGATATGGCCATCCCAAACTTTTAGAGGTGGCCAAGGCCAAATATGTGCACTAAGGCATCCTTTCATGAGACGTAGAGGTATTACGATGGTGAAAGAAGAGTCGGGTCAAAGAGGGGTCATTAGTGTGGTCTTCAACATAAAATCACCTACATGAAAACTAATCCAACACTTCATTAAATGATGTCACACCACATGAGTGAACAACATGAGATTCACATTTTTATCAAGTGATTCCATAGGCTCTAAGCGTTCATAGCTTTCTCAATTCACATTTCAACCAAAACATTCACAAGCATGAGAGAGGTGATGCACATGTACAAAGCCAACAATCAAAACCATTTAGAAATAAACTCTAATAATATGGCATGCATTTTTGCAACATTAACAACTTTCAATTCAAATTGGAGATTTAAGTTGAAACAAGATTTTGGGTAATGAGTTCCAAATTTGGGAAAAATTTAGCAAAACGGTTCCAATTTGCACTTTGATCACATCTAAACCTACTTTATGAAAATTAAAACATAAAGCTGAAAATTCTAACTAAACACACAAAAACTACCAAAATCTATATGGAAATGCAATGCATGGCATGGAAGAGCAAAAAGAACAAAAGTTTTGAAAAATTATGCAAAAATGCATGAAATTAAACTACATGTATGCATCAATGCATACAAAAGGAAATCTATAATAGATAGGGTGAAGTCAATCAATTAAAAAATTGGGTGAAACAAGCACAAACAAAATGATAGTAAGGGTAGTTCATACCGCCCTACCACCCCAAACTTTTGAATCATGTTGTCCTCAGCATGAAACTAAATCTTATGGAAGGTTGGGTAAGCGACTGATCAAAAGGAAGGTCTCCCTGCTATGGCTGATCTAGTTGGTACTGATGAGGGTTTGATTAAGGGGGTGGAGGACCTGGGCAGGCTGGAGGAAACTGATAGTAGTGACCCCAATAATCATCTTGAGGAGGAGGGTAAGTCTCTTGATATCCCACAATACCACCCCAAAAATCTTCACCACATTCAGGGTTTCTTAGTGCCTGAGCATGGTGCTAGTGATATAAGTGGTTGACTTGGTAGTCCATATGATGTTGGTCACGCCACATGTATTTTTGGGTGAGCTGCATCTCCCATTGTATCTTTTTTATTCCTTCAAGCTATGTCTGTATGGATGACATGTAATAGGCATTTGTTGAAGGTTGTTGCAGTTGGGATGTGGCCTCATCCCTTCTTCTCACCCTGTAGGCTTGTCTTTAATGTTCTTCTTCTTCTTGCTTCCCTTGTGCATTTCATTTTCCCACCTCTTCATGTGTAACAGTAGCATTGTAGTTTTTCCTTGGATTTCTTCTCGTCCATTCCTAAATATGTATGTCCAAAAGGTCCAAAGGATCCATGAATTCTAGCAGTGGAATGACATGATAAGGTAGCTCAAGATTTGGTACTCTAATCCCCCAACTCACATTATACATCAATCTTTTCTCCTTAATGGTGATCATGTGAGAGAGAATGAGATACTTCAAATCAACAATTGAGCTCCCTCAGCCTCTTTGATTCTAGTGACAGCACAACCTTGGACTAGAGTGATTGAGGTCACAATTCCTCCCATAACAAATGGATTTTTTCTTTTGAAAGGAATTGTTCTCAAATGATCTATCGAGAGTGACCCTAGCTTAAGGTGTAACCTTTTTTTTATCCCATGAAATACAAAGAGGTCCTTCTGTGAAATGCTACCTTGGTTTTCATATCTCCCCATACTTGTGTTGGCTAAGACTATCTGCACATACCAGACTAAGGGATCGCTGATTGTTGTGGTCTTTGATTTTCTTGTTGTGTAGTTTCTGCTTCCTAATAGATCAAACCAAAAATCAACATAATCAATGTCAGTCTCTTTCTTAATCAATTCATCATTCATCTTGTTGGCTTCTTCAGCATTTGTGACAAAATTGCAATTCAACTGAGATGCAATAAGAGTGTGCATCTTATTCAACATCTCAAACTTGATTGCTTATTCTCCTTTTACCTTGACCTTTTCAATAGTAGAAAAGAAATGATGTGTCAATTCCACATATGTGGTTTTTGCTGTGAAAATCACCTTCCACAACCCAATTCTCTTCAGTTTGTTCTCCACTACTACCTTAATACCCAGATCATCAATCAGTTTCTGACACTCATACCTCATGGAGATTATTCTCCTAGTCATGCATTCAGGGTAGAGGGGTGATCTTCATCTTTCTTTTTCCCTTGCCATACGATGTTCCCTCAGGAGCTTTACCAAACTCCTTCCATCTATCTGCCTCCAGGTAGGCCAATGTGTCCTCCAAATCAAAACTAGCTCCTCATCATCACTATGATGTTCTTCTTCATCAACTCGATATGATCTTGACCCTGAGCTTATGTCAAGATTAAGCAGTACCCGTTACTTGGGGTATCACTATTGTTCATCCTCTTCTTCCTCTATCACCAACTATCTATGTGCTCATGGTTGCTTCTATGGTTTTCCCATTACCAACGAGATGGAGTGGTGAGCTCGTGTAGGTTGAGGTGGAGCGCATGAAGATGATGGGGCAGCAATCCCCTTGCCCCGCTTTGTACAAGTGGTGACCTCAGATTTCACTTTGTTGATCATGGCATCAATGTTCTCCTCAGATGCCTCCTCCTCTTCATAGGTTTTGTTAGTGATGTGATGGCTGTCTGACGACTGGGTGTGGGTGGCACTCACGGGTGCTGAAGGATGAATTGAGGCAGAGATGAAATTTGATGGCGATGGAGTGTGGGAAGGCATGGAGACTTGAGAAGAGGCCCTCTTGGTGTTCAATTTGCTTCCGGTGATCACCTCAAGTCTTTTTTGAGCCCCCTTATTCATAACTTTCCCTAATTCCTTCATGTTGTCGAGGAGGTGGTGGAGTGAAAGGTTGTAATTTTCAGATTTGGTGGTGGAAGGGTGAAATGGAAATGCAAGATGGGTGGAATGGTTAGAATGGTTGTTGTGATGGTGGAGGATAAATTATCTTAGGGTTTTGGGTGAGATTTGTTATATTTTTGTGAATTTTGGGTGGGATTGATCTAGATGAGGTGGAGGACAAAAATGGAGATTGTGGTTGGATTGATGAAGGATTTGGGATGGAAATGGAAGAGGGAGAGGTGGTTGAGGTGTAGGTGGTGTTTGGAGGTTGGATTGGTGAAGGATGAGGGTTGGAGGAGGAAGAATGATGGAGATGTGTCACCTCCATTGTTGTGTGTGTGTGTGTGTGGAGAAGGAATAGAATGGGGGTGTCTGTGGTTGAGTAGGTGGTTTAAGTGAAGAACTTTAGTGGGGTCGACTCCCACCACGGTCATGGTGGGTGGCCACGGTCATAGTGGGGGTTAGGTGGAATGGTTGTGGTGGGTTCCATGGTCGTGGTGGGTAGAAATGACGTCTACAATGTGACCCTCACCAAGGTCGTGTCAGTTTCCATGGTCATGGTGAACTCCTCCCACCTCGGTCATGGGGGTCACCACAGTCATCGCCGTTCATGCACAAAATTGCCTTCATCTCTGTAACTTTCTTGAACTTTTGCAATTAAATCCTAATGACTATGTTGGGATCCATGGTCGTGCTACCATCATGTCTCCATGCCCATGGAAGTGTTTACGACCATGTTGTCCTACACATGCCTTAGCCATGTTGATTTCCACAACGTTGGCCATTCCTTCCCAAAACTTCACATGTCACTGTAACATTTTCATCACATTCCACCACGGCCATTTTGCATCATCACAACTATGGTGAGTCTTTCAAAAGTGCCTTGCCATTACAAAAAACTTCTTATTTTCAAATTTCATAAATGGATGCCACATTTTCTTTAGACAGCCATGTTTGCACTCATTTTTACTCTCTCTCTCTTCAACCTATCACATGCATCTCATCAAAACTTAGAAAAAATATCAAGAACAAGTGTGCATGTGTGTATTCTTGGAACCATGTAAAAATAAAGAAAAAGTATCAAAAATTCAATTTTGGGTGTAAAATTTCCCAAACTTAGGTGGTTTGCGTCCCACTAGTGCTAAATTTTATGCCTTCATTCAGGGTTATTAATTCTTGACTCAATCATCCTTGTGGAAACTTTAACATATCCTTGTAGTAGATGTCTCTCTCGTGTGCATTTAAGCACATATCCTAATCAACCGAGTGTTCCTCATCTAGCATCACAATGTCAAAACTTTGGTTTGCTTTGTTCGGACCTACTTCAACAATGGATTCCAACCTTTGACCACTGACGGTGAACTCCTTTACTTCATCCTTTTCACATATCACAACAACCACATATGGATATACATATTTGATTAGATAAGGCCCTTCCCATCTAGACTGAAGCTTTCCAAGAAAGAACTTCATCCTCGAATTGTAAAACCAAACCATTTTCCAGGTTCAAATTTATTCTTCTTGATCAACTTATCATGTAAAAGTTTGGTCCTTTCCTTGTAACTTTTTGACATCACATATGCCTCATGTATCATCTCTTTTAGCTCATGTAGCTACAATTTTATTCTCACTCCGACAATGTCTCCATCCATATCCATGGCTTTCATTGCCCATAGTGCCTTGTATTGCATTTCCACTGGTAGATGGATACTCTTTAAATACACAAGTTTAAATGGTGTGGTAACAATCAGGGCTTTGAATGCTATTCTATATGCCCACAAAGCTTGATTGAGACATAAGGACCAATCCTTGCAGTCCGGCCTCACCGTATTCTCAATAATGAGCTTTATCTCTCGGTTAGATAAATCAACTTGACCACTCATTTGAGGGTGGTAAGGAGTAGCCACTCGATGATTCACACCATGCCTTTTTAGCAATCCCTTAAAGGTCATATGGATGAAATGGATTCCACCATCACTAATCATTGCTCATGGTATACCAAAGTGACTGAAGCTATTTGACTTGAAAAAGTCACAAACCACTTTGTGATCATTTATCCTTATGGCAATTTCTTCAATCCACTTGGACACATAATCAATGGCCACCAAGACGTACACATATATGAATAAGGGAGGAAACAGACCCATGAAGTCAATCCCCAAAACATCAAATAGCTCAACTACTAGAATAGGTGATAGAGACATAATGTCCCTCTTAGAGATAGTGCACACCTTTTGGCACATCAAACAACACTTGCAATATTAATTAGCATCTTTGAACAAGGTTGGCCAGTAGAATCCACTTTGAAGAATTTTGGCGGTGGTGTGTTTTCTGCCAAAGTGACGTCCACACACACCGGAGTGGCACACGTCTAGGATCACTTATTGCTCAATTCAGGGACACATCTTATTATGAGTTGGTCGGGACAATACTTGAATAGTAGTGGGTCATCCCAAACATAATTCTTCACCTTAGCAAACAACCTCTTGCTTTCTTCTCTAGTCCATGTGCTTGGTACCCTCCCACTTGCCAAAAGTTGGCAATATGTTTGTACCAGGGTCTTTGAGTCAAGTAAAGAAAAAAGAGTTTCTCATGGGGTATGGTCTCCTTAATACGGTTTACTTCATCATAAGGTGCTTCAATGCGGGAGAAACGGTCAGTTGTAGAGTTTTTACTCCTTTTTTGTCAACAATCTCCAAATCAAATTCTTGATTTAACAGAATCCAACAGATCAAACTTGGCTTAGAATCTTTCTTTTCCATGAGATATTTCAAGGCTTCATGATTTGTGTATACCACCACCTTGTTTTGTAAGACATAAGAACGGAACTAGTCGAGAGCAAAAAATCATGACAAGCAACTATTTTTCTGTGGTGGTATAGTTCCTTTGGGCTTCATCATGGGTTTTGGTTGCATAATAGGTGGAATGTGGAAGCCGGGAAATCCTTTGACCCAACACAACCCCCACTGCCATATCTGATGCATCAGTCATGATTTCGAATGTCAAGGAGAAATTCAGGGGTTGCATAATAGGAGCACAGACAAGCTTATGCCTTATGTGGTTGAAGGCTTCAACACACTTGTCATCAAAGTTGAAATCTACATCCTTTTCAAGCAAGTGGCTAAATGAAATTTTATTGAAATCTTTGATGAATCGGTGATAGAAACCTACATACCCCAAGAAAGATCAAGCATGTCTTACGACTGAAGGAATAGTGAGAATGGAAAGTAGGCCCACTTTGGTCTTATCACCTCAATTCTGTCCTTAGAAACTCAATGACCCAGAACAATGCCTTCAGGAACCATGAAATGACTCTTTTCCCAAGATAACACCAAATGAAGCTTGACACATCTTTCAAGCACAACTGCTAGATGTAGCAAACAATCATCAAATGTCTTTCCGAACACTGAAAAATCATCCGTGCAGACCTCTAGAGATGAATCAAGGATGTTAACAAAGATGGATGTTACACATCTTTGAAATTTAGAAGGAGCATTGCACAACCTAAATGGCATCCTTCTATAATCAAAAGTACCACTTGGACAAGTGAATTTTGTCTTCATTTGATCTGTGGGATGAACTGCTACTTGGAAGTAACCTGAGTAGCCATCAATAAAATAGTATAAACTCTACCCTGCTAGTCTTTCTAAGATCTAATCAATGAACATGAGGGGAAAGTGGTCCTTCTTGGTCTTCTCATTAAACTTTTTATAATCTACATACATCCTCCACTTTTATTTCTCTCTCATTGGCATCAACTCTCCATCCTCATTCTTAGCTACTATGATCCCACCCTTCTTGGGAACAAATTGGATGGGGATCACCCAAGGGCTATAAGAAGTAGGGTAGTTAATCCCAACATTTAGAAATTTCACCACTTCCTGTGATACGATCTCTTACAGCTTTGGATTCAACCTTCTGTGTAGTTTCCGCATTGGCCTGGCATAATCCTCAAGGTAAATCCTATGAACATAGATGGAAGGGTCAATGCCCCTCAAATTAGCAATGGACCATCCAATGGCTTGAATATTTTTCTTCAAAATCTCCATCAAGGCTTCTTCTTGTTTCAAAGAAAGGATAGAGGAAATGATCACCAGAAGGGTGTCATATGAACCTAGGAAGGCATACTTTCGCCCTTCAGGAAGAGATTTGAGCTCAAAAGTCCGGAGGTTCTTTAAGGGAATTCTTCAGAGGTTTTTCAAAAATGGTTGGGAGGTCCTCACTTGCAGCCACTAAGGTTAGCTCATCTTCCTCATCCTCCTCCTCATCATCATTGGAAAATTCTACAATAGGCTCTAAACCACTACTCTGAGTGGAAATTTGAATCCATGCAGATAGGCATTCCTCTACAATCTTGTTAAGATACTCAGTAAGATAACAATCTTCCTCTATAGCACCTATCACTTGTGCCTTAGCATAAGACTTGGAAATGTTTAACCGGATCTTGAAATGCATGAAGGTCACATACATGGTTCCAGTCCTCACATGGATCACTACTTTAGTTGTAGCCAAGAAGGGTCTCCTCAATATAATAGGGACTTTCCTTGAGTCCTTTTCCATGTTCAAAAGTATGAAATCAATGGGAAAGAAGGTGGAGGTCTTATCATCAAGTCTCACCAACACATCGTCAACTCGCCCAATAGGCATTTTCACAGGACGGTCATCCAATTGCAAGGTGTAGTGAGCTAGACCCATTTGTCCCATTTGCAATTCACCAAACATATCATACGACATTAAATTCACACTAGAACCCAAGTCAAGAAGAGCTTGGTCTATGCAATGTTCTCTAATGTAGAAAAAGATGATGGGAGTGCCAAGATCTTTTCTTTTCCTTGACATGATGTGTTGTAGAATTGAACTCACTTTTTCAGTGAGCTTGACTCTCCTTGGTGCTCTTCTTGTTGTACTCCTCTTGAATGTGCATAAATCTTTCAAGAACTTGGCATAAGATGGAATTTGATTGATTTTATCAAGCAATGGAATATTGATCTTCACCTGCTTAAAAGTTTCCATGATGTATTCAGTCAGCTTCTTCTTCCTATTTTCAGTGGATGGTTCCTCAAGTGCATCTAGGAAAGGAGGGAGTTGTGCTCACGGCTAGCTCGAATCAACAGAATCATCAATCAATATCGCATGAATCATAATATCATCTTTTTGGATCACATATCAGCCCACGATCCCATCATAGTATCCTCAACCTGAATCTCAGTATCACCATCTCTAATCACAGTATCAACACTATCATCATTGGTTGTACTATCAACAAAAGTGTCCCATGGATTCTCTAATGTCCTACCACTCCTCAACACTTTCACCACCTTCACATGCTCATGAGTTGTAGAAGAAGAACCTTATGGTGGTAGTTGTGGCTGTTGAGGTGGTGGTGGTATTGAGTGTGGGGAATTTGGGTTTTGTAGGATGTATTGTGGTTGAGATTGTAGTGGTTTTGGTTGTAGTGGATGGGGGTGATATTGTGGAGGGGGTTGTTGGCATGGATGAGGTGGAGGTGGAGTGTATTGGTAGTTGAACATGGGTTGTGGAGGTGGAGGAGAATAAGGGTTGGGTGGACCTTGGTATTGTGGTAGAGAATAGGCACTTTGGGTGGTGCCCATAAAACCACCATCATTGTTTGGATTAGGTATAGGTTGAGAAGGGAGCCTTCCTTCTTCACGATGAGCAAGTGAAAGAGAAATCTAATCTAAATATTTTCTCAAGGAGGCTAATCATTTTCCCAAAGGAGGACACATCTTTCTTTACTTCATCTAGGCTCCTTAGCCTTCCAAGAACTCATATTCAAACTTTGAGTTGTACCTTGGCCTTGATTTCCCTTGCCCTTCCCCTTCCTCACTTTGTTGTTTCTATGACAAGTTAGGATGATTTCTCCATTCTAGAGTATAAGTATTGGACACTGGGCCTTGGTTGTTATGGTTGACAAAAGATTGTAAGGCTTGCAATTCTTCACTAATAGAATCAATGACCATGGTTAACTGGCTAGTAGAACCCCAAACATGATTCTTCATGAGGTTCATCATGTTGGAAAGGATCTTTATCATTTAAGGATTGGCTTCCTCCCTGACAAGGGTGGAGGCAGAGGAGGGTGAACATAGTTTCTGTCAAGGTGATCCCCCTTGCTTGAAGCTTGATGTCGTGAGTTCTCTACAAGATTCTCAAATAGCGGCCAAGATTCTTCTGGAGGTCTAGCCATTAATAGAATACTCCTCAACCGTCACCATTCCAAACCACACATTCATAACAAAAATGATTCATATATTCAGTTGAGTTACACATAATCACATCATAATTTACAAAATGATAGATTGCAAGTCTGAGATGATATTAAATGTCAGATACAAAAGTAAATATGAAAGAGTACTAAAACCACATACATAAATGGAGCTGACATATTTAATCCAATGCTATATTGACTTCATTTAGAAAAGCATCTGACCACTCTTCTTGGAATTCATTTAAGTCCTCACGTGTGTAAGGTTGAGTTGTAAAGATCTGTAATAGAAAATGCACATGCTAATATTTTATAAAATGACTACAGTCAGTTGTAAATTTATGATGTTATTCTTTATTACCTGATCTATAGTCTGAATGTCATGTGATGCTTGTTTGACAATAGCTTGCATATATTTCATTACATAGTAGCCACAAGCCCAGTCATTATTTTGTATAGGACACTACAAATAATGAACTATACTTAATGTTAGTAAACTACTATAAATAGGAGTTGAGATAAGACTATAAGAGTTGAAAATTAATACATATAAGACTACGCAGTTGTCAAAGTAGATACCTTAACATTTTTCAAAGTCAATGTCTTTAATTTTGTGGGTATTTGTCCTCCAACTTCATGAAAAGCCTTTATACCCCTATCAATTAAATGATAGTTGGTAAAATAGAAATTCTAAATAGAAATATCATGTTGAAGCATTGACTAAATTTATGCTTACTCCATAGCTAGAAATTTTAGTTTGTAACCCCTTGTTGTTTTACCCATTGGGTCAAGATAATAAAGAGTCATCAATTTTGGGACAGTCACCACTAATTCCCAATGTCTAGCTCTGAGTAAGAATAAAACAAACATTAAAATAAATAATTTTATTCATTATTAAAATTATATTGAATAATAATACTTACTAGACGTTAAAAGGAATTAGGATAATTTCCTTTCCCTCACTAGCAAAATATTTGATAGCAATAGAGAAGTACTCATTCACATCCTCAATATGTGTCTCCACTTGACTAGTGATTGAAGGAACTAAGAATCCAACATTTCTTCTATCAAAGTTTGTGGTCTCAGTATATAAATGGATGTAAAACATTTGTAATTATTTCCATATATAGAAATAAGCTAAAAAAGTGTATTGAATTTTCTATATTGATAGATCCTTACCTTATCCATACATCTATTATCAAAGTATTCAGCCAATCATACCGGAACAACTCTGTAATATCATCAAGAAAAATATAACTGTCAAAGTACCTCCCATTTGCATCTTCTGTTAAATTGATCACCATTTGTAATCCAGAGCTTTGGTTGGCTAAGTATTGACACAAACATTTACATTTACTTTCCAACTCATCAAATGTGGATTCTAAAATAAAAGATGGCTTGGGCATAGGAGGAAAACTAGTATAATTTTCACTTTTTGGATTGCAAACCTGTTAATTAAATTACATACTTATATTACATGAGTTCATATATGCAGTCAAATATGAAAAATATGGTAGAATTAAGGTATACCTTGTCATTGATAACCAAGTGTCTAGGCCAACCCACCATAGCACCCTCAGCTTCTTCAACTGTACTTTATTCAGGATTAGGTATGGGTAGTGGTTTGTCCCCCATTCCGTCATACACAAGATGGATGGATTCATGACAAATGTCATCGGTAATTTATTGGCAATGCAATGTACCACCAAAGTTGTATACCTTGCACGCTGCCACAACATTATATTCTGGAACCTCCACTGCAAGTTTACAGTTCATACCAACCTAGAATTGAAATAATATAAGTTATATACGAAGCGGTAAACCAAATACCTATTACATCTATATATATATATATATATATATATATATATATATATATATATATCATACTAATAACACAACATATAGAACAAAAACTAACTGTAGATTGTTGTGTTGGGTCGTTGGGAGTGCTCCCATGACCTTCTATAACTGGGGCATGGGCTTGTACCTTATCACTTGAGAGTCGCACAGTATGAATAGGTTGAGAAGGTTGAGTAGGCTGAAATGAAGACATTATTTCTTTTTACTTTCTATGCTACTAATGTTTCAACCTCCTCTTGTGTAAGACCTCACACACAACCTCTTTTAGATTGCGAAGGGACAAAATAAGACTTGAATCCTATGCCAGCTCATAATCCCCTAACACGACCAGGATGCTCCTTCGTACCAAGAGAAACTGATAGTTCATCCATGTGGCCAGTTGGGATGAACTTTCCTTCCTTCCTTTTCTCGTAGAGATCAATATATTCATAGTTAATAAAAATATTAAATCACAATATCAATTAGATATAAATAAATCTAAGTTAATGGGAGTTACTCTTTACTTGGTTGGGATAAACCTACCATCTTGTGTGCCACCTCCTTAGTTGCAGGGTTGAAATTTTCACCTACTCAATTCTTTCTAGCATCAATTCACTACAAGTGTCAGGGTGGACGCTCAGCTTGAGTTGTACTATACTCTTCTCCAAAAGAGAGTTGCTTCTCTTGTATTTGGTGGCAGAAGGCATAACCACCGGGCCCCAGGCGATGGTCATGCACATTTTTGGCCCATCTTTCCTTTTGGGCCTCGTGAATAGTGTGATCATTTAAAATGAGGTATTACAATTTAGACTTGGCAAACATATATAAAAAGATTCACCTCCTTAATTGTATAAAATTAAAGATTCATATAATACATCACAATCTTTATTACCTGAAACTCTTCTGTGTTCCTAGCTACAACAAATATTTCCCACACCTCATGATCCATAAAAATATACATATCTATTTCTTTCTTCCTTTGTTTAGGATTATCTATAAATTCCCTTTTGAGATATGTCTTAAAATCCCTCCATCGCACACCACAACATTGTAGCACTTTTTTCTTGTGATCTTTTTCATTTAGATGAAAAACACCCTATACATGCAAAAGAAGAAATAATGTTGCCTTAAAAAGGATATGTCTTTCCAAGCAAACTAAATTAGAATAAATAAGCAAAAACATATTAAAATAATATCACTTCCACTCACAGATATATCTTTCCATAGGAGGTCTTTTAAGGCATTAGAAATATATGCCAGTTTTCTATATCTATTAGCACCTTACTGCGTGCGGTTGCCCCTACGTAATGCTTGAAATAACTAGCATGTTCCCCAATAGGTGATCCTGTGACATCAAACTGGACTGCCAATTTCTCCCCTTTGGCCCTGAGCTCCTACAGCCCACACATCAGTGTGGGACCTCTACTTTTCTTAGCATCACCACTACCATCCTCATGGTGCTCATGCTCAGAATGTTCATCTTCACTTGCCATTTTAGAACCTGCAAGTATACATGATAAAAGAAACATAAGTGATAATAAAAGCACAAGAGGTTGAATGATATATGATGTATATTTAAAAGATTATGTGCTTGAATGATAATAAAATAAATAATTCAAAGAATGCATTCCTCTAGTATTGGTTGAGTTGTTAGTCAAGTAAAATTCCTTCAGCATGGTCTTGACGTTTATAGTATTCCTCAATGCTATTTTCAACATTTACACTTGGCAAACCAACTGAGAATGGACTGGAATCATCATACTTTTTGTAGTATTCTTCTTCATTTATAGTATCTACAGTAAACTATCTTTTCCATGAAGAATGACAAACCAATTTTTATTTGTCGGGTCATCAATATAGAATACTTGTTTTTCTTGGTCTGCCATGATGAATGGCTCGTCTTTCTCACCAATCTTTTCAAAATTCACCAATTTGAAACCCAACTCATCCACTAAAACTCCTTTTTTGTAGTCAATCCAATTACGCCTAAAGATAGGAACTCTAAAATTTGTATAGTATAATTCCCATATGTCCTCAATGATGCCATAATATGACATCTCAGCTTCACATGGTCTTTTATTTTTGGCACTAGCAAAATACAACGAACAAGCTTGAACAGTGACCCCACTATTTTGAACTATACTAATTTCATCTTAACACTTTGTGTAGTATGAAAATCCATTTATGTCATAACCTTCATATGACATGACATCCATTTTTCACTTAAAGGCGAGCCATTTTATGTTCTCAACAACTTTATTCAGTGATTCAGATAGTTGATTAAAGATTTTCACTTCAAACCACCTAATAAATGTTCGATTATGCTCTCTTGCAAGCCACATTGAGTTGGATTGATGATGATATCTCTTGATAAGATCATTGTGTTCTATGATGTAGCTACTAACTTCATCGATGTTGTGTAAAATATACAAATGTTCTTATTCCCACAACTCATGACTGATTCCTTTCACTCATCCTCCCATAGTTCCTTTGCCACAATAAGATTCAGTTGATGGGATTTTTTTAGATCGCTAGAAGTTTCATTGCAATTCAAAAAATCATTGCAAAAGTCCATCACCTCCCTAGACACATAACCCTCAGTAATACTCCCTTCTGGACGATAATGATTCCGAACATCACCTTTAAAAACACTCATGTAGCGTTCAAATGGATACATCCTGTGTAAGAAAATTGGACACAACATCTTCACCTCCCTTGTAATATGTACTACAAGATGAACCATGATATCAAAAAATGAAGCATGAAAGTACATTTCAAGTTGACACATGGTAAAAATTACATCTTTCTATAATTTATCGAGAGTATCATGATGTATCACTTTGTTACATATTTCATTGAAGAAGAAATAGAGTCTTGTGATTGCAAACCTTACATGCTTCGGCAATATAGATCGAATAGCCACAGGTAAAATTTGTTGCATTAAGGTGTGACAATCATGAGATTTGAGACCTATCAACTTCAGATCCTTCATAGATACCAATCTATGAATATTAGAAGAGTATCTTTGTGTAACCTTAATATTATACAAGCACTCACAAAAAGTCTTTTTCTCCTACTTTGACAAAGTTTAACAAGCTAGTGGTAAATATGTGCGGCGACCCCTGATCTCCACTGATAATTATTTTCTTATACCCATTAATTCTAAATCTTTTCTAGGTTTGATGTCGTCTTTAGTCTTTCCCGATATATTCAATAGTGTACCAATGATGATATCACAAACATTTTTTTCAACATGCATAATGTCAATGCAGTGTCTAATTGACAAGAATATCCAATAAGAAAGATCCAGGAATATTGTCCTCTTCTAGTATAGAGATTTGACACATGCGAGAGTACGACTACTTGAACCCTTTCCAAATTTATTAACAATATCTTTCACCCTGTCACATACATCATTTCCTGGTATAGGTTTAGGAGCACTTCATTCCTCAGTTGATCCATTAAAGGTTTTGGGTTGCCTTTGATAAGGATGCACTTGTGGGAGCAATCTCCGATGACCAAGATATATGATTTTACCACCATGTTTCAGTCGGATTGAATCAGTATTTTCCTGACAAATAGGACATGCTTTGTTATCCTTTTATGCTATATCTAGACAAATTTCCATAAGTTGGAAAGTCATTAATCGTGCAAAACAACATAGCATGCAAACTAAAGATCTCTTTATGTGAAGCATCATATGTCATAAAACCTTCTTCCCATAGTTTCATTAGGTCATCAATTAGAGGTTGAAGGTAAACATCAATATCATTTCTAGGTTGCTTGGGCCCTGATATCAATATTGACAACATGACATACTTATTTTTCATACACAACCAAGGAGGAAGATTGTATATAACAATCATAACAGGCCATGTGCTATGTTGGCTGCCTAATGTACCATAGGGATTCATTCCATCTGTACAGGGTCCAAGTCTTAAGGTTCTAGGTTCTTTACCAAATTTAGGGTATAATAAATCAATTTTCTTCCATTGTGGTGAATTAGATGCATGTCATAGGATGCCATCATCATTGGCCTTGAACTACCCATGCCAAGACAAATTTTACGCATCTTCTATACTAGCAAATAAGCATTGAAATTGTGGTATTATTGGTAGATACCACATCACCTTGGTAGGAGAGCCATTTTTAGCCTTAGCTGAATTTGTGGTCTTATACCTTGATGCACCACATTTTGGACAATTTATCAAATTATTGTAGTCCTTCTAAAATAACACACAATCATTTGGACATGCATGAATCTTCTTAACCTCCATTCCCATTGGGCACATTATTTTCTTTGCTTGATATGTTGAAATTGGAAGCTCATTGCCTTCTGGAAGAATTTCCTTAACAAAGTCAAAAGTGAAGTGAAACTCTTATCGCTCCACCGGTTATGAGCTTTAAGAGTATATAATCGCATCACAACGCACAACCTCATAAACTTAGTACAACCCTTATATAACGGTCTTTCAGCATCATTGACAATTTTTGCAAATAAAGAAGGTGGATCAATGACATTGTCCTGACAACTACGTAGCATCTCATCAACCATATCATCATGAATCGGGTAATCCTGAATCAATTCATCATTGACATTATCATCATTATCTATATCTTCTATGCCACGACGATTTGTATCGACATTTTCTTATCCATAATTAAATTTCTCTTCATGCCAATGACATTCATTATAACCTTGTATGTTCCCATTGCATATGACATGATTCTTAATTTCCTCAATAGTATCAACTTTCAAATTGTTACCACAATTTCCATATGGACAATAAAACCTATTTTTAGGTAGTTTCCTGTGTTCCTCAGGAAATTTGATAAATTCATCAAGGCCTTTGGCAAACTCTGGACTGCATCGGTTCTTGATAGACATCCAACTTCAATCCATTTTCTAGATCACATTAAAATTAATTATAAAACTGAGGATTTTATATTGATACTGTAACATCCCTGACCTGGATTATACTCTAACCCTAGGTATTTTGATTAAGAAAGATGATTATATGCTTAATTTCATCTTGTGAAAAGTATTTAGGGCTCAAAAGGAACTTATGTTGATTTCTAGTCCTTTTTGAACATTGTTGAAAACAATGTTTGCTTGTTTTGGACTAAAGTGCAAATTACCCAAGTTGAGGGGTTTAAGTGCAAATTGTGCATGATAATATGTTCCTCATGTGTTGAAGCATCATGAGAGTGAAAATGATGCTGAGGTATGGCTTATGGAAGCCTGAGCACCAAGAAAGAGCTGATAAAGCAATGTATGTGCATGAAAACCTAGTTTTGGTGTAATGTGCAATTTACCCAAAACCTAGGGTGCAATATGTAATTTACCACTTCAATTAGGTCCCTAATGTTTCTTGACATCATGTAGAGCAAATAAAATGAGAGGGGCGCCTCATTTGAAGTAAGTTGGAGGAGAGAGAATCTTGATATTAAAATAATCAAGATTTAATCCTAATTGAAACCCTAACTCGATTTAGGGAAAAAATTAATGTATTAATTAAAGGGCCTTCAACCAAAATTAAAATGGTTGGTTTCAGATGTGTGTTTGACGTACTTGATCTTTGCAAGGACCACGAAAATATCCAAGGGAGTGGATAACTCACACACAATTTTATAAGAAAAAGAAATATCCACTCACACATGGATATTAATATAATATGATTTAAGGTGCTTGATTTGCTTTTCTTTAAATCATGGATAATTGAGAGGGATAAGAGGCAAACAAGATAGCCTCGTCCCTATGGAGGATGAGGGGGAAGAGGCGGCCACATTTTTGGGACTAATTGGATTTTTGCAAAGTACATTCTCTCTCATTGAATTTTTATAAAAGGACCTTTTACAAGCCAAATGGAAGGCTTTTTTGACCCCACTTCTTCTCCTTGCTTGGGAAACAACCAAGGGAGCTTGGGAGGGTCAGGAGGACGACCCCCAACCAGTTGGTAAGCTTCTTGACCTTGGTTCACCTTGATTCCATGGTGGAAATCGAAAATAAATTATGGATTTCTTCCTAATTCGATCTCCTCTTTAATTCTAACCATTCCTTTACACTCAAACCTTGAGGTCGAGCCTTGGAATGGTGAAAGGAGTTGCATCCATCATTTTTTCCGTGTACATGGAGCTTTGGAGCTCAACTGGAGGCGGGTTTTATAACTTGAACCCTTGATTTTATTATTGCAATCAATTCCTTATCAATTGGTGATCAATTCTACATTTCCGAAATTAAGTTTGGTTGATTGATGCAATTTCCATGGAAATCACAGAAGATTTCGTGAGTTTAGATCTTGATGATTATGACATCATCATAAGCAAGCACCTCACCAAATATCAAAGCCAAACAGTTTCAATTAGTTGCTCATGCGGTTTCACCAAAACCGTTTGAGAGCAAACGGTTTAAAACTATTTGGAGGCAAACAGTTTCAAAACCGTTTCAGGGAGTTGACCAAGGGTTGACCATTTGAGAATACTTTTCATAGTTATGTTGGTTAATGGATCACCAAATTCATGGGTTAACTACGAAGGAATCGTGAGTTGAAGGTTAATCAATTAGGCAAACCTAATTGAATTAAGTGCTGATTTTCAATCTGTTTTAACTTGACTTTTTGGGAAAACGGTTTCAAAACCATTTGAGAGTGTTGACCAAGGGTTGACCATTTGCGATTATTGATCCTAATTATGTTGGTTAATGACTCACCAAATTTGAGGGGTTAATTCACAAGTAATCATGAGTTGAAGGCTAATCAATTAGGCTAACCCTAATTAGAATTAGTGCTGAAATTCCAATGAGTTGATTTGAGATTTTGGGATGATTAGCCCAAACGGTTTCAAAACCGTTTGGGGATCACCCAAACGGTCTCAAGACCGTTTGGTGGTCACCCAAGACCGTTTGGAGGTCTAGGGTCAAGTATGGATATGTGTTTGAAGATCCAAAGATGTGGTATGAACCCTAATCGGCTAAGTGCTGATTTTGCAAGTGATTGAGACAATGTTTTGGGTTGATTGGCCCAAACGGTTTCAAAACCGCTTGGGGATCACCAAAATGGTTTCAAGACCGTTTGGGGATCACCCAAGACCGTTTGGAGGTCTGGGGTTAAGTATAATTGACCAATTGAAGGTCCAAAGGTACCAAACCATATTGCAATTAAGTGCTGATTTGTTGATCAACTCGATAGACCAATCCCCAATGGAATTTCACTAGAATCAAAAGGTTGGATGAGACAAATGGTTTCAAGACCATTTCGATCTCATCCAAATGGTATCAAAACCGTTTTGTGGTCACCCAAGACCATTTGGAGGTCTAGGGTTGAGTATGGCTAGGTGTTTGAAGGTCTAAAGGTACCAAGTTGATTTGCAATCAAATGCTGATTTGGTGATCAATCCAATGATCCAAACTTTAATTGGTTGACTTGGATTATGATGTGGACATGTGAAAACAGTCTCAAGACCATTTGGAGGTCATCCAAACGACCTCAAGACCGTTTGGGGTCAGGTCATGTTCAATTTGGATAATGGTTCAAAGGTTTCAAAGTAACTAATCTTGCATTGATTAGTGTTGAAGGATCATTGATTTCAAACCCTAATTCAATTAATTCAAACCCTAGTTGATGACTAATTGAGGGTGAATTGAGGGATAAATCAGTTTTATGTTGACCTACTTAACTCAATTGAAGTATGAGGATAGGTCTAATTGATGATTTGTTCCATGAATTCAATGATTGAAGGAATCAACATTGGAAACCCTAATTGCGGTTGATTCCATGTGAACCCTAATTGAGGGTGATTCCATGAAAAACCCCTAGTTGGGATGAATAGTAAATACTAAGTATAGGCAATGAGATGTGAAATCCTAATGAAGGGTGATGCTACATGAAATCCTAACTCTAATGAAGTATGATAGCATATGAAATCCCAAAGCCCTAATAAAGGGTAAAGGTATGTGAAACTCTAATTGGAGTTATAATACATGAAGCCTTAATCTTGGACAACATGATGACAAACCAGAACCCTAATAATAAAATAGTGGGTAAAACCTTATAAGGGTGAAATATCATAAATGGTTGATTATAGGCAAGCTTATTGTAAGCAATGCCTTAATCTGAGATGAGTCTATATTATTAAAGATAGTTGGACCATTCTTATGTGTAACCTATGCACTTCATGGTATGAGTGATAGGTTAGTGGATGAAAGGATTAAGATGAGAAATACCTTAATCCAAGATAAGCTAATATCATAAGAAAGTTGGAAGTGATGAGGTAACTGATAACACCCAAATTAGCGCATATTTTCTATGCATTTTATCTATAGTTTTGTGCCACTTTAGTCTTAATATGCACTCTTTTGTTCATGTTTTATGCTTTCTATCTCGCATTAGACAAAAGTAGTAAAAATAGCTAATAATGTAGCCAATTAGCTAATTTTTGACTTACAAGCATCGAAACTAGCCAATTTTGGGACTCTCAAGTACCGAACCTGAAACGACAATAATTCCAGTAGCTGGCCCATATGGCTGGCTGATACGACTGCCCGATATGGTTGGCCGATACGGCTGCCCGATACGGCCTGGCTGATACGGCTGCCCGATATGGCCTGGCCGATACGGCTGCCCGATATGGTCTGGCCGATATGGTTTCCCGATACGATTGCCCGATACGGGCTGCCCGATATGGTTGCCTGATACGGCCTGCCCGATACAACTGCCCGACACTCCCCCTGCCCGACACGATCATCGGGCGACAGTCATATTGGCCCACCTGATGCCTCAAGATCGAAGCCACGGATGAAGGACACATGGACCAATAAAAGGTACAACTCCCATCAACTCGCTGCCTATAAATAGAAGCTGCTAACCTACAAAGAAAAGGGGGGGAGAGCCGGAGGGAGGACCTAGAAAGAGCTAGTGCCTAGACCAAGGAGCTAGTGTTTCGAGTTCCCCAAAAGTCTACTGCGCGATACGACTGCCTGATACGGTCTACCCGATACGGTCTGCCTGATACGGCTGCCCGATACGGTTGCCCGATATGATCTAGAGAGAGAGAGAGAGAGCCGAGGAGTCCAGAGGGACGAAGAGAAGACCCAAGGGGCGAGATCCAGCCTGCACAGAGGTCGAGGAGAGAGCCACCTCTCCTCTACGGGCTATATCTGTTTCCTCTTCTCTTTCATTCTACTGCATTCCTTTGTTTCTTATACAAATGATGTTCATCCATCTTTGTTTGGTGCCAGCTATGCTTGTCTATGGCTAGTTAGCTCCTTCTTGGCTATGTAGCCCGATCTGGGCATGTATATGTACTTTTTCCTTAAGCAAGTAGATTCATATCAGATCTAGTATATTGCATGTTCTATTTTCTCTTTCCAAGTTATGATTGCTAGTTTGGTTGATCTCTTACTCACTTGAACTGCTATTTCTTCCTGTATCGAGAGATCCGTTGTAGGAATAGCTAAGAGACAATAGTTTGGATCTGAACCCGAGAGGAGGACGATCCAAGGTATTTTGTTCCTAACATCCCAGAATATCCTAAGACTTGAGAGGGAACTTAGTATATTCCAAGGTGTTGATATGTCATTCCTTGAGAGAGGGTCGATGGCATATCGTTGATGGTTTTAGTCATGCATCGCGAGAGCGAGTGGAACAACCCACATGACAGATGCCACTATGCGTACTAGATGCTTGCTTAGGTGTTCGAGGGTTGTCTACGCCCGAGAATGAGTGCATAGAGTGCCTTGTTTGTGGTTACATAGCCAGGAACTCTCTCTTTCAGATTAGTAGAACCACGAGCTCTATTTTATTTTATTTTATTTTCTTTTCTTTATTTTGTTTTAAATTGTGACAACCTGCTAGACTAGTTCTAGCATATATTTTCATCGCATATCGTTTTGGCTTATCTGACTATAGAATAAAATCTGTGGCATCCTAAATGTCACCACGTCCCTGTATTCGACCCTGTATATCTACTTCGACCCCGTAATAAAAGTTGCGGGGGCCTAGAAGGTTTTGGGTTATAAATTTAAAGCTTGATTCCTTCCTTTGTCCCGCGTTCATTTCCGGACATGAGAAAAAGGCTGATCAACTTTTGGCGCCGTTTTCGGGGACGTGGTTTACCACGTTTACATGCCTAGTAGATTTTTGTTGTGTCACTATAAGTCTGTATATACATGCATAGTTTTCCTCTTGCTTTACACATACTTGTTCATATATACTAAATAACTTTTCTTTTTCTCATACCTTTTTCAGCCATGGACCTTGCTTCTGCAAGATAAGTCATCTTTTCCATCTGTCCTCCAGAGTTTTTGCACAGTTCTGACTGCTGGCAAATAATTGAAGGTTGTGCTCTGCAACTAGTCGAGTTATACTCACCTCCACCATCGTCATATGTTGAAATTCCAACAAAGGAGACTGCCAGTCAACCATCGACTCCTATGCTATCATGGGATCAAGAACTGATCAAGGCAGTGGAGTTAGCTGGAGAAAGTGTCAAGGCACTCACCTCCCTAGTTCCTCATCTCCAAGAAAATGTCAATCTTCTCCAGCAACTATTAGAAAAGCAGGAGCATCATCTCAAAGTATCCACCGAGGCTGCAGACCGCAGTAGTAGTATGCTTCAAACTGTAGAACAACGATTCATCCTAAAGCATCAGTTTGATACAGCGGGTTCTACTTATATTTGCATGGCAGAATCGACGGGTCTCAAAAGCATTGCTACTCAAGTACAACAACTTCATGATAAAGATTTTGAACAAGGAAGGAGGCTCCAAGAGCTCATTGATTTGGTTACAATCCAATTACAACTGCCATCACAAGACAACGAAGATGTTAGTCATCAAGACCATTCCATTGGGTCTGAAGTGGAGTACACACCATCATCCTATTCAGACCATCAACTGGATTCACCAGGATTTTTCTATGAAGACCAACCCACTTGGGGAATCCCTTCATTCTATCCAGATGACCCAGCTGATGAACCAATGGAAGAAATGAGTCATAGACATGAATGGGTCTATAATGACAATGATGAAGACTCGAAAAGTCAATCGACCTCACAACTAGAAGGTTGGTTTGAGGAACCAGAGTCAGATATTGAACCAGACCAGAGTGACATTTCTCATATTGAGACTTGTCATTTCGCTTTGAGAAGTACGCCAACCATGGTTTGGAACAATTTGTTCGACGACGATGATGACGACGACAGCTGCTTGACATGGAGTAGTGAGTATAGTAACAAAGACGAGTTGGAGCAGCACAAGCCATCATTTTCCACCATCCCTTTACAAGGCTTGGTGGACATCAAGGGGGTAGGATGGACGGTTCACTACAACATGGCTGCTGAACATGAAGACACCCCTGACTCCACACCAGGTGATAAACTTGGGGTGGTAGAACCACAAACAAATTCTTCAGGGGGTACTTTTTGCTCAGAAGATGATTCGATGACTCAGACGGTACATGAAGATTTATCTGAGCATCCAACCTCAAGTGTAGAGATGGAGAGAGAAGATATGAGTCCTCAAGATGATGTCCAACCTCTCTCATCTATCTCATCCTGTGTCGACATCCCAGGACCTTCATTTTCAGAATCATATAATGAAAGGTACCCTGAGGATGATATGTCGAAGAATTCATCCCAGTGCAGTTCAAGCCACTTCCAGCACAAAGATGACTTCACCGAGTCGCCAGATTTCACTTCGCTTCTTCGGACTCGGCAGGGCCAACACATCCGCCAATTCTACTCCTACTATATGGCAGAACCCATCGGCAAGATACAAGTGACACTGGTCCCAAAACTTAGGATTTGGGATCCTAGTGTCGTTATCGTGGGGCAACCACCCCCTTTTCTATTACCCACCCTCCCTCCCTTTTATTACAATAAATTTTGCTTTTCATGTTCTTATTAGTTATCTTCTTTCTTCTAACTATTTTTATATCCTTACACCCATGCATCATCTTTAGAACATCAATAACTGCCGTTAAAATCATGCATTCCTGCCTCACTATCTCAAGTTTAAGTCTTGCTCGAGGATGAGTAGAATTTTTAAGCTTGGGGTGGTAGGCTTCGCCCTTCTTTCTCTTCACCCTTCTTGCATGCATGTCTATTTCCTGCATTTAATCTTAAAATTTCAAAATTTTCAATTTTTTTAGCTTTGCAATTATGGCTATATGGTGCGAACCTAATAGATAAATTCTAGACTTTATGCCTAGATGCACAATTTTCATCTTAAAAATTGCTTGACCTCTTGCTTGACTTGCTCTTTGACTCTTTCCTTGAGTTTTGTAATAAATCTAAGGTTATGTCCCTTTTTCATAGATTAAAGCTAAATTCCCTTGATCTATGTTGTGAATGGCGAATCCATGGTAAAGGACTGTTGGAATGAGCTAAAACATGATTAAAGAATCCTAGCTGTGGTTTCACAAGCTTGCCTCTATTCTAAGGATTCTTGAATCATAATTGTTACTTCTCACACAGGTATCAAGCGGATTATGATGGGCTTTGAGCTATGATCAAGATGATATGTTTCTCCTTGATGGACTACGTGCCTTCTCACATTAGATTGAGTCAAAAATTAAAAAAAAATGTACAAAAGAGGCTTGTCCGCCCACAAAATCCCAAAATATCTATATAGTTCTCACCCAAGCTTACAAATGGAATGCAGATGATAAAAGCATGAGTGTGAACAATAAATGAGTGTTGTTTTCCCTTTTGGGAGAGTTGAGGATGGTGCCCAGCCGGTGTATGACTGCGCTCATGAACGCGGATATGTCGTTCCTGGTAGTACCACTCTAAAAGCTCATTAGAGAGTCACTAGGAACCCCCTAGGTGACCTATGAGACAATCTCAGTAGTAGGGTTGGTTCGAGCACAGTACGAGGAGTTCATCTCACTGCTTTGGGCCAACTGGCTCGGACTACAGGGACTGTTGCTCGCTACATGGACCAACCTGACGCAGATCGGGATTCTCAGAACTCATTAGAGTCCTTTGCTTTGTTTCTTAGGACATGAATAAGTGAGAGGTGTGGTATTCCTGATTGGTTTGCATGGATTCATGGTGATGGCTCATTTCTCACCACCCGCGTGATCACTTGTGTGACAACTCTTTCATGTTTAAATAATTATGATTTAAATCCTCATGTGTATCGACAAGCTATAGTGAATTCGCTTAATCTCGCTTGGACGCTCTTTGATCTTGCTTTGGCAGGATTGTGCATGATTGGTGGGGATGTTTTCCGAAACAACATGGATCAGAAGAATTGATGTTTTAAACTGTTTTTCTTAACCTTAACATTTATTGCCAAGCTTAATTTGGATGTTATCTTTTTATTCTTTGAGCACAGCCTTGCTTGAGGACAAGCAAGTTTTAAGCTTGGGGAAGTTCATAACACCCAAATTAGCACATATTTTCTATGCATTTTATCTATAGTTTTGTGCCACTTTAGTCTTAATATGCACTCTTTTGTTCATGTTTTATGCTTTCTGTCTCGCATTAGACAAAAGTAGTAAAAATAGCCAATAATGTAGCTAATTAGCCAACTTTCGACTTACAAGCACCGAAACTAGCCAATTTTGGGACTCTCAAGTACCGAACCTGAAAAGACAAGAATTCCAGCAGCTGGGTGATATGGCTGGCCGATACGACTGCCCGATATGGCTGGCCGATACGGCTACCCGATACGTCCTGGCCGATACGGCTGCCCGATATGGTCTGGCCGATACGGCTGCCCAATATGGTCTGGCCGATATGGATGCCCAATACGGTTTCCCGAGATGGGCTGCCCGATATGGTTGCCCGATACGGCCTGCCCGATACAGCTGCCCGACATTCCCCCTTCCCGACACGGTCGTCGGGCGACAGTCATATTGGCCCACCTGATGCCTCAAGATCGAAGCCACGGATGAAGGACACGTGGACCAATAAAAGCTACAACTCCCATCAACTCGCTGCCTATAAATAGCAGCTGCCAAACTACAAAGAAAAGGGGGGGGAGAGCCAGAGGGAGGACCTGGCAAGAGCTAGTGCCTAGACCAAGGAGCTAGTATGTCGAGTTCCCCAAACGTCTACTGCCAGATACGGCTGCCTGATACGGTCTGACCGATACGGTCTGCCCGATACGGCTGCCCGATACGGTTGCCCAATATGGTTGTCCGATACGGTCTGCCCGATACGGTCTAGAGAGAGAGAGAGAGAGAGAGAGCTGAGGAGTCCAGAGGGATGAAGAGAAGACCCAAAGGGCGAGATCCGGCCTGCACAGAGGCTGAGGAGCGAGAGCCACCTCTCCTCTACGGGCTATATCTCTTTCCTCTTCTCTTTCATTCTACTACATTCCTTTTTTTCTTGTACAAACGATGTTCATCCATCTTTGTTCGGTGCCAGCTATGCTTGTCTATGGCTAGTTAGCTCCTTCTTGGCTATGTAGCCTGATCTGGGCATGTGTATGTACTTTTTCCTTAAGCAAGTAGATTCATATCAGATCTAGTATATTGCATGTTATATTTTCTCTTTCCAAGTTATGATTGCTAGTTTGGTTGATCTCTTACTCGCTTGAACTGCTGTTTCTACCTATATCGAGAGATCCATTGTAGGAATAGCTAAGAGACGATAGTTTGGATCTGAACCCAAGAGGAGGACGATCCAAGGTATTCTGTTGCTAACATCCCGGAATATCCTAAGACTTGAGAAGCAACTTAGTATATTCTACGGTGTTGATATGTCATTCCTTGAGAGAGGGTCGATGACATATCGTTGATGGTTTTAGTCACGCATCACAAGAGCGAGTGGGACGATTCACATGACAGATGCCACTATGCGTACTATATGCTTTGTTAGGTGTTCGAGGGTTGTCTACGCCCGAGAACGAGTGCATGGAGTGCCTTGTTTGTGGTTACATAGCCAGGAACTCTCTCTTTCAGATTAGTAGAACCACGAGCTCTTTTTTATTTTATTTTCTTTTCTTTTCTTTGTTTTGTTTTAAATCGTGACAACTCGCTAGACTAGTTCTAGCATATATTTTCCTCGCATATCGTTTTGGCTTATCTGACTATAGAACAAAATATGTGGCATCCTAAACGTCACCACGTCCCTGTGTTCGACCTCGTATATCTACTTCGACCCCGTAATAAAAGTTGTGGGGGCCTAGAAGGTTTCAGGTTATAAATTTAAAGCTTGATTCCTTCCTTTATCCCGCGTTCATTTCCGGACGTGAGTAAAAGGCCGATCAGTAAGTGATACATCAAGATATGAAAGACTTCACTATTAGCATTTCAAAGTTGATATACTTTGATAACTATGAAATCCTAATGTGAGATGGGAAACCCTAACCCTAAATTGGGTAATGGGACATGAGAAACCCCAAAGTGATGTGAATAGTAAGCCCTAGCCCTATTAAGGGAATAGTGGTGTTAGTATTATATTATAAGAAATAAAATGATTAGATGTTGCCTAGTGATAGGTGACAAGATGTTGAATGGCCATGTGAGCCATATGATTAGATGTTGCCTAGTGATAGGTGACAAGATGTTGAATGGCCCTGTGAGCCATATGTTTAGATGTTGCCTAGTGATAGGTAACAAGATGTTGAATGGCCCTGTGAGCCATATGATTAGATGTTGCCTAATGAGAGGTGACAAGATGCTTTATGCGCTTTATGGGCCATGAGAATAATTGTAGTATAGTAAGAGGTACTAAGATGATTAATGATGGGCCGAAGGAAATTTATATTCCATGATCCATGAAATCAGGATTGGTTAAGTCCTATGCCTGGTTGTGTAATCAGGATTGGTTAAAGTCTAATGCCTGGCTGTGAAATCAAGATTGGTTAAAGTCCAATGCCTGGCTGTGTAATCAGGATTGGTTAAAGTCCAATGCCTGGCTGTGAAATCAGGATTGGTTAAAGTTCAATGCATGGCTGTGTAATCAAGATTGGTTAAAGTCCAATGCCTGGCTGTGTAATCAGGATTGGTTAGAGTCCAATGCCTGGCTGTGTAATCAGGATTTGTTAGAGTCCAATGCATGGCTATGTAATCAGGATTGGTTAGAGTCCAATGTCTGGCTGTGAAATCAGGATTGGTTAAAGTCCAATGCATGGGTGTGTAATCAGGATTGGTTAGAGTCCAATGCCTGGATGTGTAATCAGATTGGTTAAAGTCCAATGCCTGGCTGTGTAATCAGGATTGGTTAGAGTCCAATGCCTGGCTGTGTAATCAGGATTGGTTAAAGTCCAATGCCTGGCTGTGAAATTAGGATTGGTTAAAGTCCAATGCCTGGCTGTGAAATCAGGATTGGTTAGAGTCCAATGCCTGGCTGTGTAATCAGGTTTGGAGAAATCCAATACCTGGAAGAGGTGTAATGCCTGTAATTAGGGTTGGTTAAAGTCCAATGTCTGGCGGTGTAATCAGGTTTGGAAGAGTCCAACACATGGCAGAGGCTCAATGCTTGTAATGATGACATAAGATTGGTTTTAACCCAATACCTATATTAATGATATATGAATACATGGTAGGTGTAATTTCTTATTTGTTTAGCAGATTGGCTAAGGACAACAGATTGAAACAAGAATGTCTCATGGGTGACATATCAAGTTAATGGGTGCTATAAGAAAAGTTTGATATGATGGTTTAATATGATGAATAACTGATATACATGTCATTCCTATTCCTTATTAAAAGAATAGATGATATATTGCTCTATCATAAATAGTTCCAATCCTTTCAAAGTTGAGAATGCTTTAAACTGCTTATCCACTGCATAGTTTCATATCTTTAAATTGCAATAACAATGTTTTAGCGGAGAGTTATATCTCCCGCTGGGGCAATTTACAATTGTCTCACCCCTGTGGGATCCAATATTTTTAGGTGGATGCGTACAAAGAGGCAGGAAACCTTTAGCAGAGAAGGAACAACAGCAACATCAAGGACAACAGCAATATCTCAGGTGGAGATACTGCCTGTCAAGTCATATAGTTAGAAGTCCTATGTGTCGTCTCTGTACTCTCAGGTCCTCGGGATTTATAGATAGTGCTTTTATCATCGACTTGAGATTTTGGCTTGATGCCTCAAGGTTTTATGCTGTCTTTACATAATGTTGATAGGACAGCTGATGTTGTAATCCTCGAGAAGAGATGGAACAAGTTATGTACTTCTGAACCAGGATGTAATTGTTATATTATGGATCTTGTTATAAGAGTTTCCTATGATTGGATCTATTTGCAAAAAGTTTTAATTTTTAGTGATTTTTAGTAATCCGCTGCTAACGATCGCTTCCGCTTAAGTTAATCTTGTTTTCGTGAATTGGTCGCTACAATAGTGGTATCAGAGCTCTAGGTTCGCTGAGTCTACAGAGACATAGGACTAAAGTAGTAGAGTCTGTTCTGGTGTCATCCAGTGTATCTGATAGTGTCTTCTACTCATGAGAGAGAAGAAGAACTTAAAGATGACTGGGTCACATGAGGAGGTTGCGGCTGAGGGCAGCAATGTTGAACCAAGAAGAGGTGCATGGGAACAGGCAAGAGAGAGACAATTGCCTGAGAATCCCCTAGTTGATCCATCTATGATAAGAAAACCCTTCTTTAAGTGTTACTGTTGGAGCATTTAGGGCAACGGTAATGTATATAGTGGATCAAGCTTTGACAGTGTAACCTAGATTACCAGCCCCAATGATGATGTTTTAGATATCAACAGGATTTGTAATTAGCATCAACAGGTTGAAGCAAAAGGAAATGATGAATTTCTGGACTTAAATGGAGTCTGTGCTCAACCTTAGCCTGTTGAATCAACCTTTGAGGCAAAGTTAGCCTGAGATAGTGAATAATCCATGAATTATGATAGGTTAGACAAGATAAAGTCATTCAAATATGACATCTTATGAACTCCTGGATTAACTGAGAAAGGAATTGATTGAACTTTCCTTTATTAGTCCTATGAGGATTTATGTTTTGTATGGTAAAACATTACAAATGTTTTATGTTGTTCTTACCTCTATAAGAAAAGATGGGGTACAGAAGAAATGCCTGGATGAAATCCAGGGATGTTAAGCTTTATGCTTGTGATAATATGAAAAGAAGGAATATGATAACATACAAAGTGCATACCACTTAATCTCAGTAATTTTATACCCTGGCCAGGTATACAACTATTGATGATAAAGTGGGTATGAAAACTCTTAGATTGTTGTCTTTTTGATTGCTCTGATCAAGTAGTCATTCTGAGACAATCTAATGAGTATCATGAAATCATGAATATGGAATGAATAAATGTGTCATATCCTAAGCATAAGAAAGAGAAGTTTGAGATAATCTCAGATGAGCATGTTGTATGAGGAACTAAAAGTGTACTCCTCATAAGATAAGAACAAGAATAAGGGAGATGAACCTTGTTCAATAATGCTGCAAGCAAAATAAACATCTTTCCCATAATGAGGAAATGGGAAATGTGATGAGATCATGAGATGATCATAAACATGCTAGATAATAATAAAGAAAGGGATAATGACATGCAATCATCCTTACAAATTCCTATGTTGAAGGCAAGGAACTAGAGGATGAGATGAGGAGGAAATGTCCTACATTTTTCTTTTAATGTTTTGTTGATGATTTCTGGGACGAAATCATTGTAAGGGGTGGATAACTTGTAACATCCCTGACCTGGGTTATACTCTAACGCTAGGTGTTTTGATTAAGAAAGATGATTATATGCTTAATTTCATCTTTTGAAAAGTAATTAGGGCTCAAGAGGAACTTATGTTGCTTTCTAGTCCTTTTTGAACATTGTTGAAAACAATGTTTGCTTGTTTTGGACTAAAGTGCAAATTACCCAAGTTGAGGGGTTTAAGTGCAAATTGTGCATGATAATATGTTCCTCATGTGTTGAAGCATCATGAGAGTGAAAATGATGCTGAGGTATGGCTTATGGAATCCTGAGCACCAAGAAAGAGCTGATAAAGCAATGTATGTGCATGAAAACCTAGTTTTGGTGTAATGTGCAATTTACCCAAAACTTGGGTAATTTGCAATATGTAATTTACCTCTTCAATTAGGTCCCTAATGTTTCTTGACATCATGTAGAGAAAATAAAATGAGAGGTGTGCCTCATTTGAAGTAAGTTGGAGGAGAGAGAATCTTGATATTAAAATAATCAAGATTTAATCCTAATTGAAACCCTAACTCGATTTAGGGCAAAAATGAATGTATTAATTAAAGGGCCTTCAACCAAAATTAAAATGGTTGGATTCAGATGTGTGTGTGACGTCCTTGAGCTTTGCAAGGACCACGAAAATATCCAAGGGAGTGGATAACTCACACACAATTTTATAAGAAAAAGAAATATCCACTCACATATGGATATTAATATAATATGATTTAAGGTGCTTGATTTGCTTTACTTTAAATCATGGATAATTGAAAGGGATAAGAGGCAAACAAGATATACTCGTCCCTAAGGAAGATGAGGGGGAAGAGGCGGCCACATTTTTGGGACTAATTGGATTTTTGCAAAGTACATTCACTCTCATTGAATTTTTATAAAAAAGACCTTTTACAAGCCAAATGGAAGGCTTTTTCGACCCCACTTCTTCTCCTTGCTTGGGAAACGACCATGGGATATTGGTAGGGTCAGGAGGACGACCCCCAACCTGTTGGTAAGCTTCTTGACCTTGGTTCACCTTGATTCCATGGTGGAAATTGAAAATAAATTATGGATTTCTTCCTAATTCGATCTCCTCTTTAATTATAACCATTCCTTTTCACTCAAACCTTGAGGAAGAGCCTTAAAATGGTGAAAGGAGTTGCATCCACCATTGTTTCCGTGGACATGGAGCTTTGGAACTCAATTGGAGGCGGGTTTTATAACTTGAACCCTTGATTTTATTATTGCAATCAATTCCTTATCAATTGGTGATCAATTCTACATTTCCAAAATTAAGTTTGGTTGATTGATACAATTTCCATGGAAATCATAGAAGGTTTCATGGGTTTAGAGCTTTATGATGATGACATCATCATAAGCAAGCACCCCACCAAATATCAAAGCCAAACGGTTTCAATTAGTTGCTCATGCGGTTTCACCAAAACCGTTTGAGGGATTTGACCAAGGGTTTCCGTTTGAGAATCCTGTTCATAATTATTTTGGTTAATGTCTCCCCAAATTTTATGGGTTAACTCCCAAGGAATCGTGATTTGAAGGTTAATCAATTAGGAAAAACCTAATTGAATTAAGTGCTGATTTTCAATCTGTTTTAACTTGACTTTTTGGGAAAACGGTTTCAAAACCGTTTGAGAGCGTTGACCAAGGGTTGACCGTTTGAGATTATTGATCCTAATTATGTTGGTTAATGACTCACCAAAGTTTAGGGGTTAATTCCTAAGGAATCATTAGTTGAAGGCTAATCTATTAGGCAAACCCTAATTAGAATTAGTGCTGAAATTCCAATGAGTTGATTTGAGATTTTGGGTTGATTAGCCCAAATGGTTTCAAAACCATTTAGGGATCACCCAAACGGTCTCAAGACCGTTTGGGGGTCACCCAAGACCGTTTGGAGGTCTATGGTCAAGTATGGATATGTGTTTGAAGATCCAAAGATGTGGTATGAACCCTAATCGGCTAAGTGCTGATTTTGCAAGTGATTGAGATGATGTTTTGGGTTGATTGGCCCAAACGGTTTCAAAACCGTTTGGGGATCACCCAAACGGTTTCAAAACCATTTGGGGATCACCCAAAACCATTTGGAGGTCTGGGGTTAAGTGTAATTGACCAATTCAAGGTCCAAAGGTACCAAATCATATTGCAATTAAGTGTTGATTTGTTGATCAACTCGATAGACCAATCCCCAATGGAATTTTACTAGAATCCAAAGGTTGGATGAGCCAAACGATTTCAAGACCGTTTGGATCTCATCCAAATGGTTTCAAAACCGTTTGGTGGTCACCCAAGACTGTTTGGAGGTCTAGGGTTGAGTATGGTTAGGTGTTTGAAGGTCTAAAGGTACCAAGTTGATTTGCAATCAAATGTTGATTTGGTGATCATTCCAATGATCCAAACTTTAATTGGTTTACTTGGATTATGATGTGGACATGGGAAAACGGTCTCAAGACCATTTGTAGGTCATCCAGATGACCTCAAGACCGTTTGGGGTCAGGTCATGTTCAATTTGGATGATGGTTCAAAGGTTTCAAAGTAATTAATCTTGCATTGATTAGTGTTGAAGGATCATTGATTTCAAACCCTAATTCAATTGATTCAAACCCTAGTTGATGACTAATTGAGGGTGAATTGAGGGCTAAATTAGTTGTAGGTTGACCTACTTAACTCAATTGAAGTATGAGGATAGGTCTAATTGATGATTGGTTCCATGAATTCAATGATTGAAGGAATCAACATTGGAAACCCTAATTGAGGTTGATTCCATGTGAACCCTAATTGAGGATGATTCCATGAGAAATCCCTAGTTGGGATGAATAGTAAATACTAAGTATAGGAAATGAGATGTGAAAGCCTAATGAAGGGTGATGCTACATGAAATCCTAACTCTAATGAAGTATGATAGCATATGAAATCCCAAAGCCCTAATAAAGGGTAAAGGTATGCGAAACTCTAATTGGAGTTATAATACATGACGCCTTAATCTTGGACAACATGATGACAACCCAAAACCCTAATAATAAAACTGTGGGTAAAACCTTATAAGGTTGAAATATCATAGATGGTTGATTATAGGCAAGCTTATTGTAAGCAATGCCTTAATCTGAGATGAGTCCATATCATTAAAGATAGTTGGACCATTCTTATGTGTAACCTATGCACTTCATGGTAAGAGTGATAGGTTAGTGGATGAAAGGATTAAGATGAGAAATACCTTAATCCATGATAAGATAATAACTTAAGAAAGTTGGAAGTAATGACGTAAGTGATACATCAAGATATGAAAGACTTCATTGTTAGCATTTCAAAGTTGATATACTTTGATAACTATGAAATCCTAATGTGAGATGGGAAACCCTAACCCTAAATTGGGTAATGGGACATGAGAAACCAAAAAGTGATGTGAATAGTAAGCCCTAACCCTATTAAGGGAATAGTGGTGTTACTATTATATTACAAGAGATAAAATGATTAGATGTTGCCTAGTGATAGGTGACAAGATGTTGAATGGCCCTGTGAGCCATATGATTAGATGTTGCCTAGTGATAGGTGATAAGATGTTGAATGGCCCTGTGATCCATATGATTAGATGTTGCCTAGTGATAGGTGACAAGATGTTGAATGGCCCTGTGAGCCATATGTTTATATGTTGCCTAGTGATAGGTAACAAGATGTTGAATGGCCCTGTGAGCCATATGATTAGATGTTGCCTAATGAGAGGTGACAAGATGCTTTATAGTCTTTATGAGCCATGAGAATAATTGTAGTATAGTAAGAGGCACTAAGATGATTAATGATGGGTCGACAGAAATTTATATTCCATGATCCATGAAATCAGGATTGGTTAAAGTCCAATGCCTGGTTGTGTAATCAGGATTGGTTAAAGTCCAATGCCTGGCTGTGAAATCAGGATTGGTTAAAGTCCAATGCCTGGCTGTGTAATCAGGATTGGTTAGAGTCCAATGCCTGGCTGTGTAATCAGGATTGGTTAAAGTCCAATGCCTGGCTGTGAAATCAGGATTGGTTAAAGTCCAATGCCAGGCTGTGAAATCAGGATTGGTTAGATTCCAATGCCTGGCTGTGTAATCAGGTTTGGAGAAATCCAATACCTAGAATAGGTGTAATGCCTATAATCAGGGTTGGTTAAAGTCCAATGCCTGGCGGTTTTATCAGGTTTGGAAGAGTCCAACACCTGGCAGAGGCTCAATGACTGTAATGATGACATAGGATTGGTATTAACCCAATGCCTGTATTAATGATATATGAATACATGGTAGATGTAATTTCTTATCTATTTAGCAGATTGGCTAAGGCCAACAGATTGAAACAAGAATCTCTCATGGGTGACATATCAAGTTAATGGGTGCTACAAGAAAAGTTTGATATGATGGTTTAATATGATGAATAAATGATATACATGTCATTCCTATTCCTTATTAAAAGAATAGATGATATATTGCTCTATCATAAATAGTTGCAATCCTTTCAAAGTCGAGAATGCTTTAAAATGCTTATCCACTGCCCAGTTTCATATCTTTAAATTGCAATAACAATGTTTTGGCGGAGAGTTATATCTCCCGCTGGGGCAATTTACAATTGTCTCACCCCCGTGGGATCTAATACTTTTAGGTGGATGCGGACAAAGAGGTAGGAAACCTTTAGCAGAGAAGGAACAACAGCAGCATCAAGGACAACAGTAATATCTCAGGTGGAGATACTGCCTATCAAGTCATATAGTTAGAAGTCCTATGTGTCGTCTCTATACTCTCAGGTCCTTGAGATTTATAGATAGTGTTTTTATCATCGACTTGAGATTTTGGCTTGATGCCTCGAGGTTTTATGCTGTCTGTACATAATGTTGATAGGACAGCTGATGTTGTAATCCTCGAGAAGAGATGGAACAAGTTATGTACTTCTGAACCAGGATGTAATTGTTATACTATGGTTATTGTTATAAGAGTTTCCTATGATTGGATCTCTTTGCAAAAAGTTTTAATTTTTAGTGATTTTCAGTAATCCGCTGCTAACGATCGCTTCCGCTTAAGTTAATCTTGTTTTTGTGAATTGGTCGCTACATATACTATAAGTTGTAAGTTTTTATTAATAGGAAGTTAATTACTTTATACTAAAGTGTACCACCTATCCCATTTTTGAATTTTAATCTCACTAGTAACTGTATAATGTATATTTAATTTTGAAGAAAATTTTAGCAGCATTTCCCCTATGTTCTCCAAGTACACAGATGTAAATGGCAAATAACCACTCACATATGTACCCAGAGAACAAATGAGGAAATCCTACTGAACTTTTCTTCTAAACTAAATATACATTATACAATTACATCCTAAGTGAGATTAAATATCAAAAAAAGTCCCAAACTGGGGACTATCCAAAGTTTACTCCTAATGAGTAAATTTTGAATGAGTTTCTAAGTTAATATATAAATGTATTATTTTCATATGTATATATTAAGTTAAACATCATGCATCGATGATTCTCATCTATAAACCCTAAAGTGTCAATCTAGGAGTACACATGTCTAATCTCATATTAATTTCTAGAATTTATATAATGATTACATATGAAAAAACACATGTTTTTATTATTGGTTGGGTTATGAATCATATAAAATGGAAAAACAATATAATTGTCTAGTTAAAGGCACGCATGTCCACTCTCGGTCGACGAATTCTCGATCGAGAGTGGACCTGGACGCTATCGTGGTCGTGGCTTCAGTACCACGGTGGGCATAAATAGAAATATATAAATGGAAAGTCTTACCACTGCAATTGTGGCGGCGACAACTTTGAGCTCCACTTTGGTGTCAGCCACTTCAATCTCCACTCTGAGCTCCTCTTCTCTCGGACAACGACAATGGAAATGGGAGAGAAAGCTTTGACGGTTCCAGAGAGAAAGAAGAAAGAGGTCTCAGGGGCGCAGGAAAGAAAGAAGAAGTAGGTCTTGTGGGATAGAAAGAACTAGGTCTCGGCGTGGGAGAGAAAAAAGAAATAGGTCACGATGGTGCGGGAGAGAAAGAAAACTTGGTCTCACGGGAGAGAAAGAAGTAGGTCTCGGCCACTTCAAGCCCCTGGCCTGACCTATAGGGTCGGTTAAAACAAAAATATGACCCAAGAGATAAGTGATGCCCGTGTCGGGTAAATAAAAAACATCCAAACTTCAACTCGGTCGAGAATTTCGTCGACCGAGCAAACCTATGTCAAGAATTTCTTCGACCGAGGGCAACCTACAAGGTCGGTTAAAATGAAAAAATTGATGCTAGAGGTACTTATTCACGGGTGAATGCAAACTGGATCCAAAAGTTAACTTGGTTGATGATTTTTTCGACCGAGGTGACCTCGGTCAAGAATTTTGTCGATCGATAGGACCTACAAGGTTGGTTAAAAGGGAAAAACTGACCCTAGAGGTACTTATACATGCATAAAGGCAAACTGGATCCATAATTCAACTCGGTCGATGATGTTTTCGACCGATGTGACCTCGATCGAGAATTGTTTCGACCGAGAAGACCTACAAGGTTGGTTAAAAAGGAAAAACTGACCCTAGAGGTACTTATACATGTGCGAAGGAAAACTGGATCTAAAATTCAACTCGGTCGACAATTTGGTCGACCGAGGGGACCTACAAAATCGGTTAAAAGAAAAAACCTGACCCTAGAGGTACTTAAACACGCATGAAGGAAAACTAGATCCAAAATTTAACTCGGTCGACAATTCTTTCGACAGAGGTGACCTTAGTCGAGAATTTCGTCGACTGAGAGGACCTACAAGGTTGGTTAAAAGGGAAAAACTGACCCTAGAGGTACTTATACATGCGTGAAGGCAAAATGGATCCAAAATTCAACTCGCTCGACAATTTGGTCGACTGAGGTGACCTACAAGGTGGATTAAAAGGAACAAACTGACCCTAGAGGTACTTATACATGCACAAAGGAAAATTGGATCCAAAATTCAACCAGGTCGACAATTGTTTTGACCAAGGAGACCTACAAGGTCGGTTAAAAAGAATAAACCGACCCTAGAGGTACTTATACATGCATGAAGGGAAATGGATTCAAAATTCAACTAGGTCAAGAATTTTTTCGATCGAGATGCCCTACAAGGTCAGTTTCTTAAGAAAACCGACCCAAGAGGTATTAAATGGAGCCCGTGTTTTTTGTAGACATATAAGGTCAGTTATTTGGAAAAACCAACCCAATAGATCGAGGCACGAAGCCAAAATCGAGCAAAATTTTGCTGCAGGAAACTTTAATGGGCTTTCTACTCCCATTGTCTATAAGGTCACTTATTTTATGAAAACTGACCCTATAGAGATACAATACAAGGTCGGTTATTTTAAGAAAACCGACCCAAGTGGTCTTAAGTGGTGCCTGCATTTTTTGTAGACATATAAGGTCAGTTATTTGGAAAACCGACCCTATAGAGTTACACTATAAGGTCGGTTATTTTAAGAAATCTGACCCAAGAGATCTTAAGTGGTACCTGTGTTTTTGTAGACATATAAGGTCAGTTATTTGAAAAAACTAACCCAACAGGCAGTGACGTTATTGGCCAAAAATGTAGTAGTGGACTCCTTCTCTTCTCTCATTTCTTCTTCTTTCTTATCAAGCCTTGGTTCATGGATTACCAGCCAGCTCTTCAGTTGACAATTCATTAAGCCTGTACACTTCTTAAATGGATGTGACCTTAGGCTCCCATCTCTTTAGAAGAGATCTTATGATCTTGGAGTTGATAGTGCCTTTGTCCATCACACTACCAAGGGCCGCCAATCCATTGATGATCACATTGAGTCTTGTGTACATATCAACCACTCTTTCATTCTTACCCATCTTGAAGTTCTCAAGTAGACCACCAAGCATGTAGATATTTGCTTCCTTCACTTTCTCCTTTCCTTCATACGTGACACATAGCTTGTTCCAAATCTCATGTGTAGTGTCCCAAGAGGAGATCCGGTTGAACTCGGATGGGGTGAGGGTTGCATAGATGATGCTCATTGCTTTGGAATTCAGTTGAGCTTGCTTCATTTGGGCTTCCATCCATGTGGAGATTTCCCCCTTTGTATCTTCAGACTTGAGATGCACCACCTTCCACATCTCATAGCTCACACCTTGGAGGTAGCACTGCATTCTTCTCTTCCAATAGAGGAAGTTGGTGCCATCGAAGACCGGGGGTCGCATGGAGAATCTTCCTTCCAAGTTGAGGGATCCAAGTGCTAAATCACCCATCTTCTCCTACTTGTGGAAGTAGCTTGGAGAAGACATGCTCTGATACCACTTGTTGGATCAAGGGCTCTAGAGGGGGGGTGAATAGAGATTCACAATTCTCATAAAATGGATTAGACCACCAAATTATATTAAGTGCAGAAACTTAAAAAAGCAACAATTTGATGTCCTAACTAGCAAGCATAACAAGGGTGAGAGTCAAGGAAGAGCATACACTTGGACAAGGTGGCTAAGATTGGTTCCACATCCTAACAAGGAGCAATGTCAGTCCACTACCTAGAGGTGGTTAATCTCAAGGATTTGCAATCTTGGTACTCTTATATTCCATCATAATATTACAAGATAGAACCACAACATCCAAGGGCTTAGTACCTCAAGCAAAGATCTTCAACCTATAGAAGGAGCTTACCCACTTGAACCATGGATTCTTCAGCCATCAACATGGACTTACACACTCCTTCTTCAAGTCTTCAACCTTTAAGGGATTACCTATCTTTCTTGAGCATCTCCTTCCCTATCTCCTTCACTTGGAGATTTGGAACACCATGCTTTCTTCAACCTTGAAGAACAACAACTCGTTCTCCTATACTCATAGAAGATCTTCAACCCTTTCTTCAATAGGAAAGAGGGTAGGAAGATGATGGAGGAGAGCTTTACATCAATACATGGAGTAACTCTCTTACAAAGGAACCTATCTCACTCATACTCAGGAATTTGACTTGAAGGTAGAGAGAGAAAGGGGTTTAAAGGGTTGGAACACTCTCAACTAAGCTAGGACCAAGCATGTAGTAAATGAGCAACCTTGGAATGAACTCCAAGAGGTCCTATTTATAGACGGGGGTGCCCCTCTGAGTTGAGGAACACTTAGGGCTAAAATATAGCCTTTTTTTTTCCAAGGCAACAGATCTATTTTCGATTAAATAGCTCACCAACAGTCACAATCACTTTTTCTGCAAATTTTTTACAGTGCAATTGGTCGAGTTCAATAAAGCTAACTCGACTGATAAAGTAAAAGACAAAGCTGATATTCAAACCATCAGTCGAGTTTTCCCTGGGGAAACTCAACCGACTAATGAAGATCGATTTGGTCAGTTACTCGATCGGTTGAGTTATATAAAACCATAACTCGACCGATGCCATCTTCAGAGAATTGATCTGGGAGGATCGGTCGAGTTTGCAACTCGACCGATTGATTATCTGTGATCAATTTTCTAAAGTGCATCTAAAGTGATTAAAACTTGGTGTTTAGTGTCCCAAGCAATTTTCTCATCTTAGTTGCAATTCAATTCATCAATACAAGTGATTAAAAAAATCATCTAAGGTCATTTACATAGATTTCCTAAATTACACACTTGTATAGTTTTTGACTTGAACTTGAGAAAATTAGGGCTTTTGATTTTTTATCCTTTTCATGTACCTAACACCTGAAATCAATCTTCAATACACATATTAGATACATATGAATCGAATGGTTAAGTCATTATCAAAATATGGACAATGTATAACTTCAAGGACAACATTCTTTAGGTATAAAAGGTTCAACTACACTTCCTTTCATCCAACTAAATCATGCAAAAAATAGAAACATAACTTGTAAAGAGTGACTATGAACTATGGGTTAACATGCTTTTGTCAATTCTAAAACAAGTCTTTACACCTGGGAGGCTAGTTCAACATATTAGTGTCCCTAAAGTTAAATCATATAGATGTCTAAGGCTACTATTGTCTAAAAGCATACTATTTTGAACAATTCATATGAGCTCAGGCCAGGTCAGTATCATATGGATTTGGGAGTCCTCGTAAACCAAGCTAGTGGTGTGGAGGAAAATCATGCCAGCCCCTAAATCATGATCCTTTCTAGACACCTTTGCTTTCAACTTCATGTCTTAGTAGTTGCCTAAAGGCCAAGCTAAACAACCTCAAGTTACTATGGTTACTTATGCATCTTTTAGTTGTAAGTATTTTAAGGATCTATTCATCATTATTCTAATGTGAAACTATAGGATCCTAAATCAACCCTTCATCATCTATTGATCAACTCTATGGAAAACATGTCACGTAAAGGTAAGGTAAGTATTCTAACTAGGGAGACAAAATTGAAATAGTCAGATTCTGACTACCATGGGCTCTGATACCATGTTGTAAGGAGGCATGATCACCCCCTTACTAAAAAAAATTGAAGAATAAAACATCCATTCCAAACACACTCAAAGGTATGGTGGAATAGATGTAACATTTTCAAACTTCAATAAATGGTATTGAAAACAACCAAAGTATAGTAGTGGAATAAAAATAATGACTATACCCAATTTTCACAAAAGATTACAAAAGTACATCATAATATCCCATAAGGGTTTACATGTATGATACTGTAACATCCCTGACCTGGGTCATGAACTAAACCTAGGATTTTTGCTTAAATATGTGATTAGATGTTTGTGGTTATTGATCGACCTAAATCGCGCGTCCTAAATAAGGAGGTGCATTTGAGGTAATCGATCTTTCACATTTATAACCTGAATCCTTCTAGGCCCCCGCAACTTTGTTTACGGGGTCGAAGTAGATATACGGGGTCGAACACAGGGACAAGGGTGGTAGTATTGAGAACCCAGAATCGACACACTACACTCCGGAAGGTATAGAGATATAATAAATTCCCGAAAGGGAAACGGTAAGATGTCACAAACAAAACAAAGAAAACTATCTCCAACTGGAGCTACAAGAAAGATTTAAAATTTTAGTCATTTAGTAGTTTTTAGGGGTTTTCATGCAACAGAAATAGAAAGATAAAACCAGAGCTAGAGCAAGGTACGAAGGATAAGAATTCAGTAAAACAAGCGACAGCAGTAGCATCCTGCACCCCTCCTCTCAGAGCGGGTACCTCTAACCAAGCACCAACACCCCTCTCGAGGTTGTTGGACTTAAGTTAGAGTGGAATGTTACTGAAACAACTCTGTTCTAGGCACTCTCATACTCCAGAATCGGACCAAACACTAGAGTCACAACACAACTCTCGAAGTTATTGCGATGGGAAAACACAATCTGGTAGCTAAGCGAAACGCGATCCAAACATGCAAGCTAGAGTTCTGATATCAAACATAGCAGTCATCCAACATATTGCACCAAGCATAGAGCAACAAGTAATTAAGCTTTTCCATTCCCGTAAACATTAAAGGGCTTAATACATTGCGTAAGTAAGGAATTAAATAACATAATTAAAGATAGATGTCGCCTTCTTGATGTAGAAGGGTGACAGGCTACTACGGCTCCCCATCCCGATACCGGTCAGGAGCGTAGCCCGATATAGTAGTGTCGGGCGGTACACCCTCTCGGGCGGCATACCATGATGGCTGACTGTATTGCTCAAGGACCCTGGCCGATACGCTCATGTCGGGCGGCGCACCCTCTCGGGCGGCACACTATGACGGGCGAAGCGTATCGGTTTGATATCGTGTTGGGCATGGAGCGGCACGTTCTACTATCGGGAACTTGTGTCGCTCATCGACATTGGCCGATATCGGCCCGCAGTGTCGCCCGGGACGGTCCTAAGTGAACCTTCCCCTCCCTCTCGGGACGAGGAAGAGCTCACCTAGAGTTTCCCGGCATGAGCACTAGGCGCGATACTCTTGCTCTCACAGTTTCCTCCGAAGATCACTCAAGATTTCTGACTGTCCGAACTGTCTCTTCAGCTTCCTGTAGCTGCTATTTATAGGCAGCGGTCGGGGGAAGTTATGGTGCTCGAAGCGCCATGTGCCCTCCTTATTCGTGGGTCGGTGGAAGGTCGATACTGGTGTCGCTCGGCGTAGGGGTGTCGACTATCAGTCACGTGACGGGCAGCACGCCTACCGGTGGGTGGATGTGTCGCCCGACAAGCTTGGGTTGTCGTGGTGAGCGTGGCTCCCTGTCGGGTAGACAACGTGTCATTCGTCAGTTTCTTCTTGCGCGGCATCCCTTCGTCGTGCATCATTGTGTCGCTCCTCCCTGCCGGGCAGAGGTCGTATCGGGCGTCAGGAAGGCCGAAACAGACTCTGTACTTATTTGTGGGCTGGGATGGCCTTATTGTACCAAAATGAGGAAAAACTCTACAAAAGATGGAAATATTGGATTAAGAGCATTGCTTGGCCAATTATTGCGAAAGTACTAATAAAAGAGAGGAAAATAGCGGAAAAGGGCAGTTTTGATAATAGAATAAAGGGGAAAAACATCACAAAAATTGGTGTTATCAACTCCCCCAAACTTAGCGTTTTGATTGTCCTCAATCAATATTTAAACTTTGTTTAGTGATGCTTCTTCTGCTCGGAGTAGCTTTCATGCCAAGAGGTGAAACAAGATTTGCAATGCCTTAGAGATAATGTTGTCTCACTATGAACAAAAGACTTAGTTTTTTCTACCTTATTGTTTAAGTAAGATGTTTCTCTACAGCTTCGGTGAGACTTTGTTGTATGATTCTGAAGTTAGCTTACACACCAAACAACTTTATTTTTGGGGCAGAAAGTTGTGTATAGGGTAGGCTAAGGCTTTTTGGGGGTTTTCTTATTTCCCATCAGTCCATCCAGGTAAGGGTCCGTTAGCGGGCAAGTGGTCCCTGCAGTCCAAGCCAGTTGGTTTTAGAGCAGTAATTTCACATCCTACGTACCACTGCCCCAGATCTACCATGCCTAAAGATGGGTACTTTTGGAAAACAAGTATATATATATATATATATATATATATATATATATATATATATATATATTCTTTTATTGGGCACAACTCTCACGCTTTTATGCACACTCATAAGGCTTCTTTCTCTTTTTTGGGATTTTTGTTGGGTGAGAGAAAACAAAGAGATTTCCGCTGTTTGGGCAGCTTTTTCCTTCTCCATACTCGTCTCTACGTTGTTTGTGTATTTTTCAAAATTTTTGGCATGGCAAAAATAATCTTTTATTTGTTTGAGGCAGCATTATCAAAAAGATATAACAGGACTTGCATCTCATTAAGAACATAGAAAACAAACCTTGCAAGAAGTCGCAACAGGTTTTCACTATTATAGCAACTTTGTACATATGCATGGAGATAAAAGCAAAAATTTTCAAAAATTTTTATATGATCATGACATTTTATACGAGCATGGGTACATACACATGATAAAGAGCAAGAACAAAATGTCACAAGGGGTGGAGGCGAAGAAATTGTTTTATACCTCCTTTACTGGTACATGGGTACCCCCCTAAACTTACTCCGCACTCTGTCCCAGAGTAGCGAAGAATACAGGGTGAGGTCATGTTAGCCCAGTGAAGGTTATCTAGCGGGCACGCTTGTGCCTTGGAGAAGCTGCGATATGCTTCTTTGCTGCAGCCCTTTTATTTACCTAGTTGAAAGCATCCGGAACAAGTGCAAAGCTCTCAAGAAGGAAGCTCGAAGCTTGTACATGGTAGGTAGAGAGCTCTTGAAAACACTTATGGATGCTTCCCCCCTCTTTAAGAGGATGGAACAGGAATGCCCAGGCAGAATCCGGAGGCCATCGGGGCAAGACTTGTGCTGTCTCTGGAGATGGTCCTAAACCACCATAGAAGACAGACTATGATAAGGAAGTGCTCCTCTTTGGGGTTCTGACGTTTCTGTCCGACAGTTGTTGCTTCAGCTACGGCCGCAATTCTACCTGTTATCAAGTTCATTAATCATTTAAATGTTAGATAGGAAAAGCAAAAGAAACTCGATAAAACATGACTTATTTCAAAATCCGGGTATCGTCCATCAAAAGAAAACTCGAGTCGATACAAGATTGGGCAATACGAGGAGAGCTGCACGGCACGACATACCGCCCGATACGGGTATATTGGGTGATAAGGTCGCCAAAGAGCAACTTCCCGACAGGACGTCACAAAAGAAAAATGTGTCGCCCGATATGGCATATCGGGCAAACACTATCGGTCGTTATGTCGTGCTTTAACTGTGTCGGGCGATACAAAAATCGACTAGGCTCGTAAACCCGATAAGCATCGCGCGATATGAAAACTCGTGTCGGGTGATAAGTCTGTCGGGATATACCTTTGCTCATTGGAGCCATCGCCCGATATTGGGGTTAAGGCAAGCTGGCCGATACGGGAGCAAAAGCGGCTTGCTGAATAATACGGGCGGCTAAAAGAAGTAAGTGTGATAGCCCGACACGGTAAATCCACCTTACTATAAATAGAAAACTCAGCTGGTGGTAAATCGGGCAGTTCTGGGGCGCGCATCCTAAGACAAGCGTGACCGCGCGCCAGCTGAGCTGCTGCCCGACACGGCTTAAAAGAAGGCGGATGAAATGAAAGCAAGACGGGGGAAAATCAATTGATGGGAAAAACATCATCGGTTTAGGGTAAAGAATCAGCGTGTTTCGTAGATAGCTACAATAAATTATGCGAAGAAATAAAGGAGGATATCCGGACAGTAGACCCCATCTTGAGGGCTATAAGTTGTCAGAATCCCGACCTCGAAGACCCTGAAGTCGCGAGGTATCTCAACTTTTTCGACCTTTCTGACGAAGACTTGCACGAAGATGATAAGGTTGTGGAGTCTGCGAAGTATGCATCTCTCGAGGGGGAGCCTCAAGAGAAGGCACCCAGACCAAAGCCTGAGTTAAAAGCGTTTTGTGAAGGCCTGAAGTACGAGTTCTTAGATGAAGAGCAGAGAAACCCTGTCATCGTAAATGCTAATCTTTCAAGCAATCAGCTAGATCGACTCCTTGAGGAGTTAAGGCTCCACAGGGGGGCTATAGGATATTATGTTGATGATATCAAAGGCCTTAGCCCTGCCTTGTGCATGCATCGCATCAACTTAGATGAATCTACCAAGCCTCTAGCTCAACCCCAAAGGAAGCTGAACTAGATGCTCAAGGAGGTCATAAAGAAAGAGGTAATAAAGCTTAGGGATGCGGGGATCATTTACCCAATCAGCGATAGCAATTGGGTGAGTCTGATCCACGTAGTACCCAAAAAGGGCGGGATGACAGTGGTTCAGGGTGAGAAGGGCGATGAGGTGGCAGTTAGGACCGTCACCGGATGGAGGATGTGCATCGATTACCAAAAGCTAAATCAGGCTACCAAAAAAGATCATTTTCCGCTACCTTCTTTTGACCAAGTTCTTGAAAGATTAGCGCATCATGATTTCTTTTATTTCCTTGATGGCTTTTCAGGATTTTACCAGGTACCCATATTGCCCGACGATCAGGAGAAAACAACATTCACCTACCTCTACGACACTTATGCCTTCAGAAGGAAGCCCTTCAGACTCTGCAATGCCCCCGCCACCTTTCGAAGATGCATGGTATCAATGTTCTCAGATTTTCTAGAAGATATCGTAGAAGTTTTCATGGACGACTTTTCGGTCTATGGGAAGGACTTAGATAGCTGTCTGAAGAATCTATCATTGGTCCTTCAAAGGTGCGAGGAGAACAGCCTGGTTCTGAACTGGGAAAAGTGCCATTTCATGGCGCGGGAGGGCATCGTTCTAGGGCATAAGATCTCAAGGCGTGGGATCGAGGTGGATGTAAGCAAAGTTGAAGCAATATCTAAGCTTCCTCCACCGAGATCCGTGACGGGAGTGAGAAGCTTCCTCGGGCACGCCGGATATTACCGAAGATTCATCAAGGACTTTTCAAAGATTTCCAAACCGTTGTCCAATCTTCTGGTAAAAGATGCTGAATTTGTTTTCTCTAATGATTGTCTCAGTGCTTTTCAGGCCCTGAAAAATGCTTTAATATCACCACCTATCCTTCATGTTCCAAAATGGAGTTTACATTTTGAGCTGATGTGTGACGCTAGCGACTACGCAGTTGGAGTAGTCCTGGGGCAAAAGAAAGATAAAAAGCACCATGTGATTTGCTACGCTAGTCGCACGTTGGACGAGGCTCAAGTAAACTACACAATGACTGAAAAGGATATGCTCACGATCGTCTTTGCATTTGATAAGTTCAGGTCGTATCTCGTCGGAGCTAAGGTCAAGGTATACACAGATCACGGGGCCATAAAATACTTAATGCAAAAGAAAGACACAAAGCCTAGACTGTTGAGGTGGGCCTTATTGCTCCAAGAGTTCGACCACAAAATTATCGACAAGAAGGGGGCAAAAAATGTGGTCACCGACCACCTATCAATGATTGTAGCTGAGAGATAGGGAGGGCCACCAATCAACGACGATTATGCCGACAAGGCTCTTATGTTGGCCGAAGCTCAAGAAGAAAGCTTACCCTGGTTTGCAGACATCTGCAATTATCTTGCTTGCGGAGAACTGCCTCCTGACATCACGTACAATTAGAAAAAGAAGCTATTTACGGATGCTAAAAACTACTACTGGGATGATCCCCTCCTGTTCAGAAGATGCACTGACAACTTATACAGGAGGTGCATCCCAGAGGAAGAAACTGCGGACATCCTGAAAGAATGCCACGCCTCCCCCTACGGTGGACACTTGGGTAGTGAAAGAACAACTGCAAAAGTGCTACAGTCAGGATTCTACTGGCCCTCCTTATTTTAAGACACTGCACAATTTGTAAAAGTTTGCAAAGAGTGCCAGTTTATAGGGAACATAGGGCGGAGTAATGAAATGCCAATGGCAAACTGGATCGAAGTAGAAGTATTTGACGTGTGGGGGATCGACTACATGGGACCGTTTCCCCCATCCCGGGGGTATCAATACATACTCGTGGCAGTGGACTATGTATCGAAGTGGGTAGAAGCGGTAGCCACCCAAACATGCGACGCCAAGTCGGTTATTAAGCTATTCAAAAAGACCATCTTTCCTCGTTTCAGTGTACCGTGCACAGTTATAAGCGACGGAGGGTCGCACTTTGGAGAGAGAGAGTTTGAAGCACTCCTGTGCAAGTATGGAGTGAAGCACAAGATCGCTACACCCTACCACCCACAAACATCAGGGCAGGTAGAGGTTTCCAACAGACAAATCAAGCAGATTTTGGAGAAAACTATCAGCCGAATAAGGAAAGACTGGTCTATGAAGCTTGACGACGCACTTTGGGCCTACCGTACTGCTTACGAAACACCCATTGGAACCACCCCCTACCGGCTTATCTACGGAAAGTCCTGCCATCTGCCTTTGGAATTAGAACACAAGGCCCTTTTGGCAATCAAGTTCCTAAATATGGACCTCGACAAAGCAGGAGAAAAGTGGTTTTTGCAGCTTCAAGAGCTCGAAGAGCTGAGAATGAATGCCTACGAAAATGCAAAAATCTACAAACAGAGGACAAAATTGTGGCACGATGCTCACCTCAGGAGAAAAGATGTAAGAGAAGGGGATAAAGTCTTGTTATTCAAGTCCTCTATTCATCTTTTCCCTGGGAAGTTACAAACAAGATGCTCAGGACCATTCAATGTGTCAAAGAAATACCCATTAGGAATGATGGAGCTCTACGACAAGGACGATCCGACCAAAGTATTTCAAGTAAATGGGCACAGGGTGAAAAGGTTCTATGAGGATGAAGCGTTTGTCAGGAGAGCAGAGATCAACCTGCAAGATATGGGTACAGTCGAGGGCTGAACAAGATGATCCTACAACGGACGAGTTGGCGATGCAAACTTCAGCGTTTCTCGGGAGGTAGCCCGAGATTTTCTTTCTTTCCTAGAATAGGATACATTTTTCTTATTACTTGTAAAAACAAACTTTATGGATTGTAATAAGGCCCGAGTCAGCGCACGCGCGAGCGTACCGAATCTTCTATTTTATGGGTCATTGCTGCATTTTACAAAGCATTGAGGAGTAATTCTGTCTGAGGTATGTCAAACCCTTCATAATACATTACATTCATTTTTGGTTTAGAGGCGAGGCATTTGATATAGTTGATGTAAGACTTTATCATCAAAATACCTAATAGATGTCTTTTTATGCTCTCTAGCAAGCCACATTAAATTGTCTCATAGTTGTGATTGGAAGCTTGTTGCCATCTAGAATAATTTCTTTCAACAAAGGAAACAATGACGTGAAGCTTTTGTCACTCCATCTATTGTTAGCCTTCAGATTAAATAATCTCAACACAGTGCTCAGCTTCATAAACTTAGTACAACCTAAGTATAAAGGTCTCTCAGCATCATACACAATGTTCCTACAAAAGGAAGGTGGATCGGTGTGCTCTACCCAACAACTATCTAGCATCACATCATCCATGTCTATCGGGTTCAGTTCGTTCATGCTACATCATCGGCGAAAATTTCTTCTTCAACACAAATACTTCTATCAACATCTACTGATCTCATGTTTGGAATCTCCCCATGCTAGTACCATTCTATGTAGCCATGTAAAATCTTGTTACACATGATATGACTTTTGATTTCATCACCAGTGTTGACTTTCAAGTTGTTACCACAATGCCTACATGTACAATAAAACCTATCTCCAAGTTGTTTCCTATATTCCTCTGATCAAGACCAGTAATAAACTCTGGGCTGCTATGATTTGTAATAGACATCAATGATCTATCCATTCTTTGATAAAAAAGAAAATAAGTATTAGGGTTTATGGTTTACAAATTATGTTAAGGATTTATAGATAGATTTTGATTTATTTTTTTAGATTTAGGGATAAGGGTATATAGATTAGGGTTTATGGTTTAAATATTAGGGTTTAGGTTTTAAATGTTAGGGTTTATGATTTATATATTAGGGTTTAGGGTTTAAATATTAGGGTTTAAAGATTTGGGTTTAAGGATTAGGGTTTATGATTTATATATTAGGGTTTAGGGCTTAAACATTAGCTTTTAGGGTTTAAATATTAGGGTTTAGGCTTCAGTAATGAATATGTGTACCACCTATCCAATTCTTGAACACCTAATATCATTAGTAAATGTATAATATCTATTCAATTTTTAAGAAAAAAAAAATTAGCAACATTTCCCCGCAGTTCTCCAAGTACACCGATGTAGATGGGAAAATTTCCGCCAACATATGTACTTAGAGAACAATTGGAGAAGTGCTAATGAAACAACTTGATAACCTAATATACATTATATGCTTACATCCAAATTGAGATTAAGTGTTCAAGAATAGTCCTAATTCGGGGACATTCCAAGATTTACTCGTAATGAGTAAATCTCATATGGGTTTCTAGGCCAACAAAATACATGTATTTTTTCATTCATGTACCTATGATCCTATTTTCATCGTTCATATCTTAGGTTTTATGTAACATCATTTAATTCAATTCATTCTTCCAATTGGATTTTTTAATCAAGAGAGAAAGCAAACAATGGGTTCTCATATTATACAAAGTGTCAAAATGATAAGAGTGTCATAAAAAATAGTGGGATCACCCTTCAAGAATCTTCATTGGTTTTTTCTAGTGTGAAGGATAAGATTCCACATGAAGCTAAAATGTCATATTACGATCTCATTGAAGACATATGGGAGTTTGACTACGTAGTTTTCAAAATTTTAGTCTTTTAGTGTAAGTGGGTTGATAACACCAAAGGAGTTCTAGTGGATGAATTGGGTTTCACATTAGTGAATTTTGAAAAGATTGGTGAGAAGGGTGAACCATTCATAATGGCATCACTAGAGAAGTAAGTATTTTATATCGATGATTCTACAAATGGAAAATGGTTGGTTGTTCTTCATGGTAAAAGATAGTTCATTGAAGATCATATAGATGAAGAAGAGTACTATAACAAGTATGATGAATCCAGTCCTTTCTCAGTTGGCTTGCCAACACCAAATATTGAAACTAAAATGGCAATGTTAATAGATAAAATATCTCAATATTATATGCATACTTTAATTTTTTAAAATGTTAGATGTGCATTTTACAACCTTATATTTCATTATTTGACTATTTTTATATGAATTTTTTTTAGATGAATATCACCATGAATATGATGACTGTGATGATGATTACCATGAGGATGAGCATCACATGATGTAAACCTTGACGCTGGTGTAAGTTGTGCATTTTACAATATGTCTATCTTGATGTATTGTTTTATCACATTTATTAGTTATATCTGTTTATGACCTATATGTTTTTTTTTATTTTAGGTTGAGGATGTACATGGTGAGGATCTTGTTGAGCTTGAGACAAAACATTAAAAAAAATAAGGGGCATCACCATGATGAACAAGTTGATACAACAAAGGGGTAATGGACCAAAGTTGGTTGTTGAGTTTGATCATGTAGGAAATCCTATTGGAAAGAACCGCAACTCTTTTGTTTCATATCTAGGGGTTCTTACTCATAGAAATTGTAGTATAGCAGTAGAATCTTGGCATAAAATTGATAAAAGAAAGAAATATTTCATATGGAAAGAACTATGTGTGAGATATTATCATTTGCAATTTAGTTTTTAAACATTTACAATTCAATTTTTAAATATTCAATTAAGTATATGAATTTTTGCATATCATATATGACCTGGATGAAAATTTGCATCGCAAAAAGGTGATGCAATGTTGTGGGAGGGTATCAAGGAATTATAGGAAAAATCTGACAAGTCAATACATACATGAAGCTGATAAGAGGAAGAGGTCAGCTACTAAGCAATGGAGTTATCTTGATCCAACAATGTGGGATGTGTTTCTTGCTATGAAAAACACCACTAAATTCAAGGTATTAAGCCTCACTCCCCAATTTGAATACAATTTACCTTGACCTTGGTTGTTATGTTTTACTAACCAGTTACTATTGATGATTTTCACTAATCAGGATGCAAGTGATGATCAAAGAGAAGGGCATGAAAAGAATGTATACAACCACACGATGGGTCCAGCAGGCTATGCATGTCTTCTCCAAAATATACTAGAGGTGTCTTCTTATCAACAACCCACTCTTGGGACTGTTGAGTCCTCTACTACTATTGTTGAACCACTACTTTGCCATGATACATGGATAGGTGGGAGGTAATTGAAATCTGGAGAAATAACCAACCCCAAAACTACTAAGGCAGATGCAAAAATGGTAAAATTCAACTCTCAGAGCAATTAGTATTGATGAATATTATGTTTTACTTACAAATTACTAATGACGATGATTAGCAGGAGCTCCACGAGCAACGAAAACAAGACAGGTTCATCCATGAGGGTACAAGGGATGAATTAACAGTTTCTTTAGGTAACCCAAAGCATCCTGGATGTGTTAGGACTACAGGCACTGGTGTGGGTATAAGAGCATTCTTTGTTCCATCACATCACAAATCTGTCCAAAAAGGGGGATTCTCAAAAGAGGAGGTAAAAGAGTTAATTGCAAAGGGAATTTAGGAAGCAATGAGACAGTGGGTTCCTTCTCAGTCAACTACTCAAATAGTACCAACTATGCCATCTTGCTCTTCATACGAGGTGGACCCCCCTACGAAAGAGGTGTTTGGGAGTAATCCTGTGGACCAAACACCTTGGACATCTATTGCAAGTATTTTAATGACATAGTAGTCTTTTCAAGATGATACGTTTAGGTATATACATAACACTCTATCCAAATTTGTAGGGCTTGAGGCCATGCCATCTAAAATTACAAGACTATGCCATTTTTGTGGGTGAGCCTTACCCACCCCTTACAGGTTCCACGATTCATGGTACTCTGTTACCTGCCAATGCGGTTCTCGTGTGTCTGAGGCTTGTCTACAACGCTTGGAAGAAGTATCCACTACCATATGCCTACCCAAATGCTGAGATGATAGGTGAAACAGAAGGCGGTGGTGTGGTCACAGGGCCCAAAGTGGTAGTTATCTATACTGATCATGTTGTAATGTAAATTTACATCACATTTGTCTATGTATATACATGACAATCGATATGAAATTATATATATGTAGGACATAGGGTCTAAGAAACCCCTTATATCTCGTCCTCCTCCATATCCACCTTCTCCTAAAATACCTGGTTGGCTTGAACATGACCTATTTGACTTGATAGGTCCTAAATGCAGGTGTATGACACTATTTGTAGGCAAACATGAAGAATATTTGCCTACGGTGGTTCCTATTAAGGAGGATGTTGTAGGTCAACCTTATGATAGTAATATGTGTCTATAAGATGTTTTGCAGTTGTTTCGTTATGCTTGGTTGAATGTTTCCTTGATAGAAATTTGCATGTGGTGATATCTTATATAGATATATACCTCATTTTATATATGGTGATCTATTTTCTTATATATTAATGCATACATGATATATGTTTTGCAACCACTTGCATAGAGTCTATAAAGATTTTTCAATGACCCATGTGGGATTTCTACTTCCATCCTTGATTAGTCGTGTAATTTAAGACCCTGCATCTATTACACTATGCTTCTCTACCACATTTAAATATTTTGGTAAAAAGAAAAAGAGTCTGACATTAGCTCTATATAATGTTGTGTAAGTTTACTTACTTTACTTATAATTTTGACTTAAGAAATTACATTTCAATGTGGATTTTTAATTATATATTTGTTTCCTTCTTATCACTCAGGAATAACCATTTGATCTTATTGGTTGTTGTCCACATGATGCTAACTATTTATTATCTACTTCCTAAGGGTGACAAAGTAGATGATGGGGGACACGATTTGAAAATCAGTCATGTGAGTAAATTTTGATATTTATATTTGTTAACATATATATTACATGACTATTTCCTAATGTAAATTCAATGTGTTACATTAATGTATGGGGATATAAAATGTTTCAAAAAAGATGGAGGAAAGGTGGACATGAAAAAGAAAATTATGGTTTGGGAAAATGTTGAGGTACTTTTCTGACTCCAATGCATATTTATGTCGTCTATGCTTACTTTTAGTTATTAATGCTTTGTATGTTGTAATTAATAGTGTTCTATGCAAAACAACAGTTGGGCATGTGCATACTACGAGATGTGGTATATGGACATGATTGTCAGATATGCGATAGTAGACATCGATGAGATACATAATGTAATCCATATATATATATATATATATATATATATATATTCTTGATCATAGTAAGTATAAAGAGGCATTAGATAATATTAACATATCAAAATTATTAATTATATATGTCATGATCTTTGCAGGTGTTCAAAAGAAAAGACTTTGATACAAAATTAAAGCTATTACATATACACATTCCCTATACAAGAGAACAACTAGATGAGACACAATAACAATGGGCAGAAGCCTTCGTAAGGGATGTCATATTTGATTTTGATTGGGATAAATAATATGAAGAACTTTGAATTCTATTACAGATGTGGTGCTTATAAATGATGATATATATACATGTGAATGATGATCTATATATTGGCAACTCTAAATTTTATGTACACACTAACAACTCTAAATTCGATGTATGCATACATGAATGGTGATCTGTATGCATGTGTGTGAATGTGAAGATGAATGAATGTTTCTACATGTCATGAGAATGAAATATGTATATATGTAAATGAAGCAACATGTGTGTGAATGAATGTGAAGATGCATGAATTATGATTGCACATGTGATGAAATGAAATCGATGAATGAATAAAATTATGTGAATATTTATGTTTGTTATTGCAGGTTTGGTGGCATGTTTCTAAGTTGAACTCACAAGATGTTGTTAACCTACAGTTTGGAATTGAATTGTAGGTTATGCATCTTGCTGACCATCCTGGCAACAGGATGCAAGCCTGACATTAAAAAAAGTCAAAACTTATTTGTCGATTGTATAACAAAAAAGACACTATAGTCCTAAATCGGTCATGCTGGATGGAACGACTGTGCTAGATAGCATGTCAAAATTGTCCATTATTTGGGATGCAATAGACACTGTACATCATGATAGGTGTTAATTTCTTTTGAATCAACGATGTAGGATCCTTTACTAGTTACAAATGTGACCTGGTTTGCTCTTACAACTTTTTTTTGGCAATTAATTGACGCCTAGGACCCCAATCTGTGTTGTTTTCCTTTATCCACACAATTGACATTGGATCTATGGCATTATTCTTTCCATCCCCAAAGAACTGACATCTTAGACCTGTGGTTGTAGTGTCACCCACTTAAGTGTCAATCAATAACTGACGTTATAGGGTTGTTTTAATTGAGACCAAAAATATTTTCTATACTAGTGACAACATTGACTGTAAGTTTCCATCTCTATAGGATTGTAGCTTAGACTATGAGTTGATGTCATTTGCAGTCTGACTATATGTCACTTCGGGGAAGACTCAAATTGATCGAGTAGTATAGGGGAAGATCATGGATTCTGGCTCTTCCATTGATTTTGTATGGCACCAATTTTGACTTTGTAGTGGTCGATTGGAGTTGGGTGGTACACTTCAAATGCTCAAGGAAAATAAAATCTGCAATATAGCAATGTGGTATAATTGATTAGGGTCAAATATGCTTCATATTGGATAACCCCTTGACTTATCTTTTGTATTGATTTCCTGGATTATAATCTGGTAAGAGAAATCAACTATTATACATGTTCTTCATATTCCTTATTAAAATAAAGATGTACTACTACTCATTTGTATATACCTAAATTGTTTCCTCTGTGATACCAATTTTTATACATATCATTGAGTTGAATCTGCTTATAATGGTTAATCTTATTTGCATAATTTACATGTGCTTATAACAGATGTTGGCAAAGAGTTATATCTCTTGTTGGGACATTTAGTCTCATTGCGTGGGTTTTCATATCTTTTTAGGTGGTTATTCACGACTAGATAAGGATCGTGTAGTTGAGGCTGAGCAGCAAGAGGGACAATAGTTGTTGAAAGGTTGGATTGTTGCTAGTGTTTTGTAATAGAGTCCTATGTGTCATCCCTATACTCGCTGGTCCTTGGGGAGGTTTTTGTGGTTTGTACATTGATTAGAGGTTTTTGGCTTTATGCCATTTTTGTACAGATGTGGCATGTATGTATATGAACATGTGGTGCAATCTTACTTAAGGTCACACACTAATAAACTATATGGTGACTAGATACTACCCTAAGGGAAAACACATGATGGGTCCTTCAAAATTTATAATGGGACCTAGTCCAACACACTGGCTTACACTATTCCACTTCACCCGTAAGTGCATGGGGTTATGTTGTAGTATAGGCAAGTTGAAAGAGATGGGTCAATCCTCAGGAAGAGAGGGGGCACTAGAGCTAAGTTAATGCGAGCTATGTTCCTAAAGCAGAGAGTAGGGTTTTAGGGTTTAAAGGTTGATTTTGGTTGATTACACTACAATTGCAAAAAATTAATAACAAGAAGGAAACTAGATTACCAAGGACCCTAGATTACCCTATGAATGTTAAGATTAAGAAGCTAAGCAAAATGACCAAAAGAGCAAGATAAAGAAATTACACTACACTAGCAAGGCAAATAACATCTAAGAGTAAAGTTAAGCACTAAAGCAATCAAGAGACTAGGTTGTCACTAGATAACAATATTAACACAAGAAATATCCAAAGGGAACTAACCACTTAAGAAATACCTAACTATCAAAAACCAAGTAATTAGCTAAAAACCAACAAAGGAAATCAACTAAACTAGCATTAACAAGCTAAGATGACAAGGTGGGTTATAAGAAATAAGATGGATAGGTGGGTCATTTGGTAATGAGACTTTGATATTGATTGGGTGAGGTTACACAACAAGCAAGTTTTATATCTTCAATCTAGATTTCCAAACCAAACAACATGGCAAGTGCTATTGGAATATACCCTATGATACTAGTTTGGGAACTAGGGCTAGGTGTAATTCTAATAGGACTTGGCAAATATAGGTTTCTAGGGTAAGTGGTATTAGGGTAACTAAGAGACAAGGGTAGGAATGGGATTAGAGATGAGGGTGTTTCACCTCATGTTACTTGCCATCTAGCCTTTAGAAAATTCTAGGAAATTGCACTAATAACACTTACAGTAGCTACTTAGATCTCACACCTACTTGTAGGAGAAGGGATTTGTATGTGAGAATGAAGGTGGCTAGCTAGGGATCCACTAATTGGACCTAGGAGCCATTCCTAAGATAGTAACATACATTCCATTTCCCCCTAGAAGCTAAGGGTCATCAAGCATCATTAAACAAGCAATCCATGTTTTAATAGCACAAACCACAACCAAGATAATGGGAAATGAGATATAACAAGAGGTAATCATCATAGAATGAAAATATGTTCATTACAAGTTGTTTTCCCCCAACATGGTATCAAAGTTACATTTTAGCCCCAAACATCCCACCACTAGGGGGTTAGCTAGACATGATCATACAAAAGAGAAAATAAAGGAGAAGAAGGGGATAGGAATCCATGGAGCTCATGGAAGTTTCTTCTCCTTCACCTTCTAGCTATTGTAGGATGACCTCCCTCCTCCAAGGTGGGTGAAGAGCATGGAAATGTAGGCGTTTTTGGTAGAAAACCTAGAAAATTAGGTTTCTATCGTGCAAATGAGGTGGAAATGAGAGGTGAAGGTCTTGAATGCAAGGGAAATAGCAATGAATGCTCTAGAGTATCTAGGAGGGTGCTAAGGTAGCTAACCTAGTGTTGTGGCTGCAACCCATGTATATATAGGTGGTGGTGGAAGCACTAGGGTAAGTAGGGGTAGTGTTGGAAAATTAGTGCAGAAAAAGCTAGGTTTTGGGTGGTAGCATGACCGTTCTAGGAAGAACAGTTGTGGTGGGTGATGGTTGGAATGGTCGTAGTGGAAGAGAACTGCCATGGTGAGAAATGAAAAAATTTAGAGTGGAAGTGGTGAAATGAAGGTTGGTAGCATGGTCATGTTGGGAAGCACGACCATGGCGAGGTTAGGTAGAATGGTTGTGTTGGGTAGCACGGCCATGCTGGGTGAGGTGAAGTGGAGGTTGTTGTAGTCAGCATGCTCATTATGATCATTGGCACCATGACCGTCCTGGTTGGTACTACCATTCTAGGGGCTTCTCAGCATGACTGTGTTGGGTAGCGTGGCTATTTTAGGAGTGTTGTTGTAGCTTGACAAAATGAAGATCAACCTTGTAACTTTGGCATTGGTGAGAACGGTCGTTCCTTGGCACCACGACCGTACTGGGGTCTTCAATAGCACTTTGAACTTGAAACTTACCCCTCCATGGGTGGAGGAATCCTAGAACGCCTTCCTTCTCTCTCATCCATTCAAGGAATGGTCCAAGTACTTGAAAAGCATGCAAAGAATGTTCATAAGTGCATTTGACAGTAATATGCATATTGATGGAATTAACTTGCATTCTACTATGTTTAGATGTGATTGAGATGCAAAAAGACACAAGATGAAGCGCTAAAATAGGAATGGATCAACATGTTATCATATGTAATAGGTTGTGGCCCGTGAGACAGTGAATAGTCATATATGTATATCTTTTGGCATGAAATATGTGATACATGTGGCTTTTGTGGACTCATATGTGATAAGTTCCAAATTTTGTGCTTGTGTGATATAAGTTTTTAGTTCCTATGGTTTCTAGTAACCTGGTTGGTTAATATTAGTTCCACATTTTGTTTTAAGTAATCTCACTTTGTGTGGTGTGCGATGTCATAAGAACCATCGGTTGTTGGACTCTATTTCTTACCATTGACAACCATCAATTGTCGATTTCTAGAGATGACCATCAGTTCATACCCTCCTACCTAGAACCATCAATTTCTTTGGGATATATCCATCAACTATTTGTTTCCTTTATCACACCATAAGGTCTGCAAAACCATCAGGTGTTGATCAAAACCATCGATTGTTAACTTTCAGGGTCAAAACCATCAGTTGGGATTTCTATTCATTAGTTTGTTTCACAACCTTCTAAAATCATCAAGTGTTGGTTTGCGTCTATTAATCATCATTTTACTAAAACTATATCCTTGTATATCTAATTAACATTGCTAGAGATACCTAAGTATCTAAAATGAAAAAGATGGCAAACAACAAGGATAGGAACCAGGAAATTTAGGAGTTTGAATACCCTAGAAGCTTAAAGAATCTATGACTCTAGAAGAGATGAATAGGGTCAAAAAGCTAAAAGACAAAGTAGTAATCTACATGAAAATGCATAGCGAAGCCTCCCAAGAAAGGATCAAAGAGAACATAGAAGTAGACAGGCTCAAGTGGCTAGATGAGTTGATCCCTGAGGAATCAGAAAGTGAGGAAGAACAAACGGGGACCAAGGTCTTTGAATATACACCTTCTGAGAAAGTTCAAAACTTGACAAAAGGTTTGCACCTAAATGATTAAAAGAGGACTCACATAGTTGCCATGATAGTTGCAAATAGCATAGCCATAAGAGTGATGACACCGCATCAGACGGTCATCAATGACATTGTCCCATGAGCATCACCAATAGTTTATAAAGAACAACATGACAATCATTTCCTAACCAGGGATGAGGAACATAGTGACACCTGGTGTGACATGTTCCAGAATAAGAATTTTAAGGCCACTAGGTTTCATGATGTGGATACCCTATAGAATCTAAGGATAAATGATAGGGTGAAATAGAACCTCGAATAGCTAGGAATCTACACAATCTGTTTCAATAGGTAGATTTCTTGTAATCATCTTACCTTGGAATTCATGTCATCCTAAAAGAAGTTGCCAATGATAAAACAAGAAACAACACAGTACGGGGGGAGTATAAGTTACAAGTATGCATCATCAACAAAGATTATATCTTGATAGAAAGGTGGCTCAATTCAATCTTCACAAACTCTAATGAGCAAGCAGAACAAGCCAACAAAGCACGCAGAGACAGGGACGCAAGAGGCTTTCTGACAGACAAAGTCTGGGAGAAGTTATTAGGAGACTTTGGGTACATTTTTGGGTAGTACAAAGCCACCATGATGCATTCTAGCTTTATGAGAGAAGTGCACAAGATCTTCACCAATGCGCTGACATTCAGAGTAGATAGGAGCAATGTAAATAGACTGGATCTCCATATACCATGAAGATTAATGGAAGGCAAGGTGGTCAACATAGGGAAGATTTTGATCGACCATCTAGCGGTGGAAGTGGGGCTAGAGGGCCTCTGTGATTTCTTCATGGGAGGCCTCATCACCTGCATCGCACACCTGTTGGGGTACCCCAAAAATCTAAAATTCTTTCTATGGTAAGAAGGGGATGTCTTGGTTGATGCCAAGTACCTAACTGCTATCAACATCCAGACAAGGTTGAAGTAGACATAGAGGTACTTCTATAGATTATGTAGAATGAAACACTACCTGCCACTCCCAAAATTAAGCAACTACGTTAGTGATGGGATCGTATTCAAGGAAGAAGAGATTATAAGGATGACATCTCAAAAAAATACAAGAATAAGTAAGCCAGTTGAGAAATAAGGGAAGCAAACAAAAGAAGTTGCCAAAGAAAACAACAAGAAAAAGGGTAATCCTACGCCTTCCTAAAAGGTTGGACACCAGGCCACAGATAAACAAATCATCAACACCTAAAATAATAGACCTAGAAGAGATTGAAACAAAAATTCTGAAGACCTCAACCATTACCATCATACCTGAGGTCACAAAGGGGATAAAATCTGAACCTATAACAATCACACAAGACAACACAAAAAGAGAGGTAGCCGCCTCATCTCAAGACCAGGAAAAATAGCCAAATATGAGCACTTCCTCACACCATAATGAACATGAGGAGACAACAACTCATAATAGAGCAGGTGCATCCTTGAACATATATGAAGCAAGGAAGCCACAAGAAGAAACCCCAGAGATGGAGCAACAACAGATGGAGCACATCAAGCACCACATGGGAGAACATGGAGAATCCAAAAAATCAGACGAGGTGAGTCATGAAGTGAGATCCATAAGTAGACCAAAACAATAGTGATATGCACCTACTACAAGAAAGTTCATGGAGATAGGGTAGGAGATTGACGACCTCTGTGAGATTGTCTTGACATCTGCCCTATTTATCTCTACATTAACTATAAATATGTCTGTGTGAACCTCAAAAGATGCATCAGGTGGCTATGAATCAAATGCAGATTATGTAAGAACTGGAGGGGATGATGAATGAATTCTCTATTCTATAAAAGAAAATGGATGATATATGCCAAGAAAACCTTCAACTATAAGAAGATCTGATAAAAAGGAAGTAAGCTGCTGCAACTAGTAGTGAGACGCCTAGGAAAAGACAATGTACAATCACCGCTGAACTCCTATGTCATTCCAGTTGATGTGGATGTGTACCTCAGGGTTGACATGTTGATGGCCATAGTACAAACATGATAGGGTGTAATCTTGGAATAAGAAGCAAATTCTAAATGCGCCCTTCCACTCAAAGAAGTGGGATCTAGAGGGAGCAAGGGGGTACCCACTAGGTGTGAAAATCTCACCACTCCCCCAGCCTCACTGGGGCATTCCACCAACAATAATGAATAAAAGGGACTTGAAGCACTGACAAACCAAGGTGCCTTACATTCATTGCAACAAGCAACACTCGTTGAACACACAGAAGGTGGGAGATACCAAAAACTACCGAAGACATTATGGATGGACTGGATCCACTTTTTGATTATGAAGCTCCACCACTCCCATCTAATTATGATAGCTTTATGAATGATCTGATTTTAAATGTACCCATCACAAGAGGGGAACTACCTATCTAATTTGAAGTAGAAATAGAACAAATGGCATCTAAGGCCGATGATGGAAACCTAAACCACATGTTTGTTGATGCACCTCCATAACAAGCAAACCTAGTATTTCAGAATCTGCCTATGATTTCTGACTATAAAGATAACTTAGGTCTAGAAGCACCACCTCCAATGCATGTAAAATTTTGGATATGAACATGACCTCAGTATCAAGAATGTTGGTACGTAACATACATGTTCTAGTTGACATCCTAGATGATGAGAAGTTTGGACAAGATGTAATATACTGCAACAAATGCTAACTCTGACAAGGAAATATCTGCATTTAGCTTTTAAATAGAAAGCAAATATAAGTAGGGTCTTTTGAAAATCTTTTGTGGGACCATAATAGAGGATTTTATGTACATAGACCAAACCAGGCCAATTTTCAGTTCAACTTCCAATCTGGAAGCACAATTTTACAATGAAAGAAGCGATGCAACATCATTCAATAATCTTCAAAACACTCTGAGAAGAACGAAGGCCTTAAAGTTTATAACGTTACCATTCATGACCTTCAACAATTGGCTCGTAATAGTGGTTGATCTTTCAACAAGTTCTGTGCAAAAGATCTGTTGTGTGAAAAAAAATGGTGTTGGATAAGCCACAATACAGAATCATTCAAGAGTTAGTGACTCATCTGGAAAGCTAATACAAGGAGTCAGTGGATGGTGTCACTAGAATTGGAAAGAGATCTCTATTGATTGTAGCATGCCCCAAGAAAAGCACAATTCGGGGGATAGTACGTTCATATCGGTACAGGTGATAGAAGCCATCAACATGGGAGTCCCTCTCAAGAAAATAGTTAATGAGGACTTCCACACATTAATGGGAAAATACATCATGAAATTATTACTGAGTAGATTATTCTTATATGAAGAACATTTGGAAGATATACCAAGGAGGATGTATTGATTAATTCCCTTACCTTTAAAAGACCCATGGAGAGAATAGATAAAGAAACTTAAAGAGGTAGTAGAAACCTCAACACCTAAAGAAAGCATAGCCATACCACTAGTCCCACCCTCTCCCCCACCAGCGCTCATTACTAAATTCATAGTAAATGTTATTGTTTTGCCTCAACCTAATACTTCTACTACAATTCCTTCCCCTAAGCAAAGAGTGATCCCGAAAGAGATAGAAGTATAAGAAGTAGAAGATGATGTCAACTTAGGGGTCACCAATGATGAAAGAAGACTAGAGGTAGATGTCAATGCTCCAACTACAAAACCTAACTAAGAGGGATAAGTGCAAGATGAAGAAGATGAACACTATGATCAGACAAAAAATGGCCAGAATCGACATATGTAATAATGCACACTTTTGAAAACATTAATCAACTGGCATGTTATGGGATGTCGGTTGAAGAAGTCACCTTTCTACTGAAGGAACTATGACCACAGTATAACAACTTTGTAACTATCTTCGATTGAGAAAATGTCAAAATAATGGTGTCGAACCTTCAAGATATCTTGACAATTAGAGGTTACATGATTGTAAATATCATGACAGTGTGATATTTACATCTAGCTAATGAGCTCCTTGATGTGTACATGGCCTTCTATGAGATAGTGGGGGACATCAACCTGAAGAAGGAGTCTGATGAACTACAACAACTGATTGATCACCTACCGCGTAATGTCCCACGATGAATATTTGTGCCAATTCTGCATGACATCCATTGGGCTCTATTTTTGGTTGATATAGTGAATAGAACAACCATCTTCCAAAACAGTTCAGATGCCATGTTTAGCATGAACTGAACTATATATCACAAAACAACTAATAGCCCCATCAAGAAAAAATCTTGCCAATTTTTTGTAAAGATCATGGAGCTAACACGAACATACAGATGTGTCGTACATGATGTGAATTTGAAGTTTGAGAAGCCACAATTCTATCACACGTTCCCACAACAAGAACCTCTTTGAAATGATTATTGGTTCTACATCCTCTTCTAGATGCATATGTTGGCCACATCAAACCAAAAATTGGAACACTACCAAGATGACTACTACCACCATCTTCGAGGCCAATACACAATGAAGAGCTTATCTTCAGAATGGACACTATTAAAAGACCAACTCTAATATGCATGTTCTAGATCAAACTCTTTCTCTAACACCCTGAGGATAGGGTGGATGATAACTTTTTTGTGGGGGGTGGTCTAAACATGAGAATGTGTTACATCTTTACACTCAATAATTTGATTGCATTTTAATTTTCCCCACATTGTTTTATCTTACCTTGCCCTTTTTTTCTTACTTAATCTCAGCAATTTTTAACCAAAAACATTGGAAATTTTGAACATCCTAAATGGCCAATTTTGACTAATATTTTGTACATGCATGTATTCTAGTCTATTCGAAGAAAAATCTTGATGTACGAGATGTTTTAAAAGGTAACTTTTGAATCCAATTCTCCTTGATATAACCATAACTCCCATTCATACACTTACTCATCTTCTAGATAACTCTTAGCATAATTATTTCAAGAATGGTGGATTTAGGCAATTTAATCCACCTAAAAATTTGAGTGTGATAATGTCTTAACATCAACCTTACCTCAAGATAATGTAGAATGCACACAAATGCTTGTTCCCCAAGATGAATCCCCAATGTAAGGAGGACTCAGTCTAATATGCTCCTGAATGACCACCATGCTCTCAAGTACAAGTAGGAAAACACATAACCCTAGCAAGGAGGAAACAACTACCCATTCTAGTGCAAAAATCCCCGCTTTGGGATCAAAAGAAGCTTGGTGGCCCAAAACTTCTTGAAATCCTATCATCCAAAGGTTGTGAACAAGAATAAAAGTCAATTGGGATAAAATTATGAGAGTTGTGTCTGTAAGATGCCAAAAGTCTTCACTCAGCTGGTGTATTGTTGCACTCAAGAATGCATATATGTCATGCCCAATAGTTGAGAGTGGAAGCCAAGCTTTTACACACCTGCCTTTTGAGGGGAACCTCACATAACAACCAGACATTACATCAGGACCCAATCAGATAAAGCTATCACTACAATAGTAAACATAGTTGAGTGAACCTAAGAAGGGTAGGATACACTACACCCTTAACCCACCCCTTCACAATAGCTAGGATACCCAAAACAATAATAGTTGGGTGTGAAAGCTACCTCATCCTGAATCATGTGCAAGTACGACTTGGAAAAATATCATCAGTGTATCATGACGGAGAAGCCCTTCTACAGGAGAAGGTCATAGTGGGCAATACGAGTATTGAAACTCCTGATCTAAGATGGAGAGTCTTGGGATTGACAAAACCTAGTAACTTTACATATGTGTCGACTTAAGACTAGTGTAATGACATTCTTCATACTCCCTAAAAAAACAACCAAATAAAGCCCTCTGAAGTTGTTCGATGCTTTAATTCTATTTCTTAGCCTGAGGACAATATGGACTCTAAGTTTAGTTTTTTTATATAAAATCCAATTTTTTGGATGTTTCATGGCTTATGTTGCCGCTTATTCACACTCATTATACATAATTTCCTCGACTTTCTATTGTTTTGCATGTTAAATGCCTCTTCTACATTATCTTAAAGGTAATTACTAAACCCTATGTTGGTAACTCAAATGGTGGTGTACCTTAACAAGGAGAAGGATTTCCATCAGTTCGAACATATAATGGAAATCAATGAGGAACTAAGGAACATCCACCAAACTAGCCACCAAGTCATGACTGATGGTTGCAAATTGAGAAGAAGCTTCATTGGTTGCTTCCAATGGCCGTCCTACCCTCATGTTTTAGCATTTGATGGTTCCTGTCTGACAAACCTCCACTTGCGAGACCATTGAGTGCCAACATTCGATGGTTTCTCCTTGGACTCGGCACTCAGACCTTCTCGACGATCAAGTGGTGACACCCAATGGCCCCGTTGGGTGATCATTCCCCCAACTCCCCCCCAATTGACTCTTGTCATCTGATGATTCGTCTAGCATTGCATCTAATGGCCAACTACAATCGATGGGAAGATAAACACTACTGAAGGACTTGGATCCCAACGTCACACTACTGAGGCACATGCTGGATACTTGTAATGCAAGTAAAAGACTAAGTAGGAGAAGCTATAAATAGTTCTCCAAGTGTGTAGTGCGAGAGGGTAGTGATAGAGGAATACACTAAAGTTGTTCCAGAGGCCATCCTCTCCATCGACCTCAACTTGAACCATTGGTTGAAGGAAGACTGTTCGACTTCTGCAATGGTACATCCATCCTTTCACTACTTCACCTGCTCAAGATCTTCCTCAACAAATAGAGGATGGCAAATAGGAGTGTATCCCTACATACATTGACTCAGATCTAGGTTTAGAGCACAGGATCATCCACCTTGAACATTTTCAGTCATTGTTGGTGTACCTCCCTTCCCTCTTCCTCTAGATTTGTTCTCATGTTCTTATTTTGTCCATTTCATCTCAACAATACTACATGTCTTCCTCAGTATGTAAATCTACGATGTCACTCATTAATATTAGTGGCTAAACACCTTAGTTGGGTTGGGAGTAGCCACTAAGCCTCCCCTAACATGTAAATGGTTACATCCTTTGAATATATTCTCTTAGCAAAGATTATCGCCATAATCTTGGTCTTAACACTTCACATGTATAATTAGCTACCATCATGTGATGTTTGATTGTTAGTGCATCACAAGATTAGTAATAATCTTATCCAAGTGTTATGGAGTTGTGTGAATGCATGAGAATTTTAGAATGCTTAGGCTAACTGCCATATAGTTATATTTGTGACTGTTTATTTGCCATTTTGAGAGAGAGAGACAACCTTATAATATAGATCTATCCTAAGCTCGAGAGAGGAGGGAATATACATATATGATGGTTGCTTGTAATCTTGTTAAGGGTATACAATTGGCGTGAGTATTGCATGTTGGTGAGAGACCTTAGAGGGTGAAAGCCAATACAAGCTCCTATCCAAATTCGTTATATCACTCTTTGTTTCTACTTGTTCTCTTGTTTTATTTCTTACTTTATTTACTTGTTATGCTTTATTTGTTGTTGGTTGGAAGTAATATCATTCCCTAAGGAACACCAAAGTTAATCTCACTCTTTGGTTGAAAAAACTCAGCCAAGGTTCTACATTCTTAGCACTTACCACTCTTTGTCACCATGGATCGACACCTATTTACTACATCAGACCATGTCTAATAGTTGAGGGGCTGAGTGTCAGGTTATAAATTTAGGAGTCTGAGTACTCCAGATCTACTTCTTTTTGGAAGTTTAATTTACGACAATCAATCATCTGACCAAGTGGGCACAATTTTGCACAGGACTCAACCACAAGTGGATCAGTCGACCAACTCCTCTAGTTGGTTGATCTACCTATAGTATACAACTTCTTACTAATTCTTATTGCCCAAACAAGCCTATATATTTAGTATCCAATGCGGAGTCCTAATATGTTAGTAGATACGAGATCACAAGAAAGAAATCAGGTCGACTAACCAGGCATGAGGATCAGACGACCAAAATGAAGCTAAAAATGTCAATGACTTATGATCCATGGAGTTTTATGTTGATCTAACAACTGAGCTCGATGATCAACCAATAACATGGGAAAATTTCAACATATCTAGACCCTTAATTAGCTAACTATAATTCTATTTATTAGATGAAAAAATCCTTAATGATCAGTCGACCCACATTTTTGAGATGGAACAACCAAGGACTAAGCTTCTTATGCCACAAAGGACATTGATTAGCCATCCTTGACACTCCAGATCACCCAATAAAAGGTCCCTCATCATTATAATCAAGTATGGGGCAAAGGAGTTGACATCAAGTGAGCCAAACCCTCCCTCTCCCTACCAGCTGATGTCCCCTCTTATCATCCACCATGTTAGTGCACAACCCCCTATTAGAGTCTCCATAGTTGCGACGACGGGCGACCATCCCACCCAAGTCAAAATACCAAGAGACCACCAACTATGGCTTCCCACTCCTTAGTTGATCAAGTGACTCAATGGCACTGCCCCACCACCAGCAACCCAAATAAGATTTCTGCTCATGCGTCCTCACTCTTCACCCCCTTTCTTTGACTCTTTTTTCTTCCACCAAGACAATCAACACTTTCCTTTTCCGATTGGCCAAATTTAGCCTCGTTGATTGGCCACCCAAGAAGACATCTCCACACTCTTTGTCTACACCACATGACTGATCCTCAGATTGTAGATTGAACAATTGGCAACTCTTGTACTACCCACATCCGCACATTGATTACCTAACCCTGTCTACCAGCCACCCTCTTAATCAACCAATCAATCCATCCATTTGTTGGATTAGAGGATATTAGAGTCCCCTATAAACCTAGAATATCATGATCAACATTCACTAATCTCCATATCAGCTGACATCAGGACGCAAGATTCTGTTTCTATCACTTGATATATTCCTCAGTAGCCCGATCAGAATCCTAGTTGACACAACATGTTACATACTCCAGAACATGTGTTAGAGAGTTCCGATAGTGGGACCTATAAAACCAAAACCCTTCAGATCTAATAAGTTGAAGGGCATGAAAATTGCAATATCTCCCACTTTCCCTTGCTCATGCTCCACTTAGACTACTGTTGGCATCCACATTTGTAAGTAGAGTCAGGCTAATGATTAGCAATCTCACAATGACATGGAGGCAGACAAGTCCTTTGACTAGGATGACATGGCAACTAACACAAAAACATTCAATCAGATAATCTAGGAGCCCAATGCTCAAAAGTGAGCCATCATCCATCACATGAGTGCTTCTTCTAATTCCCCACTAACGTAGCCATCTCAGGCCAACAACGAGCCACAAACTTATTTCCCCTATTCACATTTCCCCTCTTTCAGCAAAGTACAAGGCCTTCATCCTTCCCAAGCATAAGAAGTGACACAAGGCCATGGATGCCAACAAGGTAAATCTCACATGTTGGGCATGTCCCCAAGTCACTCGAATCTTTGGACATCTACACACCCTTAAACTCATTATTTTTCATGCGTGAATCTCCCTCTTATCCTTCCTTGTGAGGTATGTCTTCAAGGAGCTCACACTAGAGTTCCTAGCTTCCTTCACGAAGCACTACAACTCATACAAACAAGTTCAACTTCTCCTTTTGAATGTTTGGGTAGGAGAACTCCTTTGGCAGCCATGACCTCACTGTCATCATTGATGTCAACAAGGAGGGTCAACAAAAGTACATCACCAAAACCACAACCACTATGAGCAATATTTATCTTCTGGAAAATTCTAGGATGAGATCACCACTAGTTTTCTTCTTTCCCTCCTTATGCCAAGGAACCATTTATGCATAGCCCAATGATCCTCTACCTACACCGCATCCTTGCCTAGGCCATCTTTGGTCACACACGTGCCATAGACATAGTCACTGTTACAAACCTGTACTGCCTATGGAGCATGTTGAACTACAATTCGGTCAACTAGGGGAGTTCACTCATCATCCATCTACACGTCCAGTAGCGCACCAGAACACGAGATCTAAGTTCTTCTAAGGGGATCCATCACTACCATCTCCTATTACCTTGTCTATACCCACATCCCCTTCATGTTGGATGATGATGTAGAAAAACTCCCATTTAATTGATGTCAAGTACTTGGTGACTTATGCAAACAACATGATAGAAAAGGAGGCTAGCATATACCACTGGCTGTTCAAAGACAACGAAGACATTCTAGCATTGCCTAGTGAGCTTACTTTGAGGTAGTAAATCTCATCTATGACCTCGACAACCTAGGAAAAAATATTCAACATTACATGAGGGAGCATACACTTGTTGAGGGTGAGGTTCTTGAACTAACTTTAGGTAGATGTAGTGCCTCCATGAAGGCAAATGTTGTCTTGCACAAAGCGACTCATGCCTGACATCGTAAGGTCATCTAGACCATATGAATTCATCGAGCATCAGGAGTTGCTAGACCACATTGAGGGCACACATAACCATATGAAGCAGGAGAAATAAAGATAGAGCCAAACGATCAACCACATGTACCTCATGCAAAAGGTGCATGAGCAGTTGCATGTCTACTTAGGAAACTACCAATATGTGTGCACTTGTTATGATGATGTCGGTGTGGGATAGAACTAACCTTCCCCTACCTCTCAATATTAGTACTGCCACTGCCTGAGGAGCCACAAGGATCCTACATGAGCTGGGATTGACTTGACCAACCATCCTGGGAATCATTCTCCACTAGACCAGCCCTCCTATCAACCTCCACAACAGCCACTACCATTGAGTCAACACAGTAGTTGGTTGTCATTCCAATAATTTTCTTCCCCTTTGTTCTTGACCTAGAGTTTTCTAAAGGATGAAATTTTTTCTAAGTTTGGGATGGACAGTGGGTGGTATGTCATTATTCCACTCACTCTATCCTCCTTTCTTTGTCATGTGATTTCTAGGATTATCTTTGCATCTATTTCATTCTATCATTTTTTCTAGAATTATGTGATTAGTTGCATGCAATTTGTCATTACTTAATCGACTTAGGTTCAATTTTGTTTGCATGTTTTCCTACATCAATCATCAATGTATCCCCTTCCATTTGAGTGAAATGAATCCTTTTTGCAACAATGAGTCATAATAGCCAATGCTAGAACCTATGTTTTCTGTAAAGACCTATGTAACAACACTCCCTAGAAAACATGACAAGTTTTACAAGATTTAGTGGAATCAAACACATTTGTCTCTTATTGATAAGCATTATATTCTTGTGGAATTATCACTACTTTGTAGTTTACATGATATGAATAAATTGTTTGTTTAAGCATGTTCCCATGCTCTAAATTCCCAATTACAACATGCACAAGTTCAACCTCTTTGACACTCCTTCCACCACAATCTCACCCCATCATTCACTAAAACAAATAAAAAATCCAAAAAGAATGTTCAAACTCCAAGTTTGAGATGGCACCCTCTCTCTCACCCCATAGATTCTTCCATACCCCTTATATGTAATATACACATAAAAGATGTCAATGTGCACACCAAAAAAATGCAATCAATGTAATTGTAGATAAGAAAGCAATCTCAAGTCAAATAGATGAGAGATTCACAAATCTTCCCTTCTATACCTCCATTCACTTCAATTTCTTCCCAGGGGCAGCAATCACCCCAAAAATAATTCCCTGAATAGATAAACCCTATACTTGCACAAATAATATAAGAATATGTGGAACTATTTGAAACACCAATTATTATTATGATTGTGATGTGATGATTTTGATATAGAAACTTGTTTGTGAATGTGAAGTCAAAATAGAGAATTTGAAGGTGCATACTGTGATACCAGGAAATCAGGGTGCATGGCCATATTTAGATGTAGAGAACTGATTGGTGTTACAAACTAGTAGTAATATTTGGTAGATTGTTTGGTTCTATGTTTCTTGAGGACGAGAAACATTCAATTTTGAGGCAGTTTTATGAATGCAAATTCACCATGTTTCTCATTGCAAATTCTTGATTAGTTTTTCTCATTTGAGTTGTCATTTGCATCATGTTGTGCTTCATTTCATTATTTTATCTTTTTTCTCAAAAATTAGGATCTATATTAAATTTCTTTCTCTTATGTATAAGAAAGAACATATCAACTCACTAGAAAGATGGACTTTCTTGCTCTCATTCATGTTTCAAGATTTAGAAAGAATTCCAAGACAAAGTGAGGTAGACAACACAACTTAGGCATGTTGATAAGGTGATCAGATCCCCTGATTGAATGACCAACCTACCCATCTAAAATATCTCAAAGATAAGCTCTTGATTAGCCAATCACCATCACAAATTAGCCAAATATCAATAAAGATAGATCAATCGAAAGGTTGTTCCAAGCTCAGTAAACTCTAGAGAACTTCAATATCCAGATAATTGTCCCATCCCTCTTCATGACCATTCGGTCCACTTGTAGAAGAGTACTTCACATACAAGGTTGATATGTCGATCGACCTCTTTGGAATGTCAATCAACATATACACATCCAAAGGTACAAGACAACAACATTTTCAAGGACCCAATTGATCAGATGATTCACTCCTTTGATCAACCAATACTCTTACTCTCTAGAGGACTTATCAAAATGATGATCCGAAAATCAATATCAATGATCGGGAAATAAGAACTCCATCAGGAATGCCACCAAGTGGAAGACTAGCCGACTAGACCACCAAGTTGCTCGATCACCACAACATTTAGAGTAAAATTCCGTAACTACCAATTAAAGAAAATTTATACACGGTGTATAAGACTCGATCTTGACATTTTTGGAAAATTAATAGTAAATGATTGACATAAAATATGGTCTATAAACACAATGTGTGCATTACATCTTTTAAAAATATGAAAAGGCACCATTATTGCTTCACCATGTCGTGTGGGATGTATATACGACGTGTACCCTGACATGCATACATTTCATCAAAGAGAAATGATTTTCATAAGTACCTTGATAGTTCCTTACATGTTATGTAACTAAAGGTAAAATAGGATTTTACCCTTTTCATGACTCACTTGCACAATTCAAATTTCCTCTCTCTCTTTGGTGTGTACATGGGTACATGTTTATTAAAAGCACATATACCCTAGATTTGTATACTAATCATGTTAAATATGTTTCTTGAGATATAATTTGACAATGTTGAACTTAATGATAATTTAACATGATCATGATAATAATGGTGATAATTGAGGTTTCTAATGTGAATATTCATTCAAATGAGGAATGGGGGATTGAAGATCATGACTTGTTATATTGTTAATGCACATAATTTGATATAAATATTCATGATACTATAACATGGCAGATTGAATAATCATGATGCACTTCATATGAACTAGGGTTCTTAAGTCATTAAATAAAATGAACATAGATATTAGGGTATTGAAGTATAATCCTAATGATAATTTTTTAAGAAGGAAATCTAAACCCTAGATTAGGGCTCGAGTAGGGTTTAATCTATTTACTGTGATCGTGACACTTTAGGATTTACATACATGCCAATTAAAGTTGATTGCTTGATTTGCTTTCCTTAATGGTTAATAAGCTTAATGTCTACCAGATCTGCATGGTTCTATAAAAGGTATGTGGCTACACGTATGACTACCTGCATTAGTTTACCAGCATTTTCTGAGGATTTCTTGAAGATTGAACAACTATACTGTTGGATTTTGTTCAATTATAATGCAACTATGAGTATCGCATAAATAAATAATATGTGAAGAAAATGTCAATTGTTATTTGCAAGTATTTGATGGAATATATGTTGTTAGTATACTTGCACACTTTTGCATGCATACCACTTATATAGTATAACTTGTTATACTGATCCATGCTTTTGGTTTCACAGTGTTTTCGGTACATGCTAGATAAGAAGATATCAATATTTGATGGATATATGAAATTACTTCATGACATTAAATTTAACTTGTAAGGAGGATTATCTAGATATTTCTTCTCATATGTACAATTCTGATGATGGAAATTTATGTAAGTTCTAGGAGAACATCTTGTAAACAATATATTGAATTAATAGAAATTATTCACAATTATTTATTATTTTCTAATTCTAGATCCTTGGGAAAATTTTAGGTAATGGCTCTCATCTTTTTGGCCTTCCTTCATCGGGAGTTTCTGAAAAGTGAGGTCGTTACAATGAAGGTCCCCATATTATTGTTGAGTGCATACAAGAGACTCCTACTCTCAAGCTTAATCACTTGCTACATCCATTAGAGTGAGTAGGAGATTTGTAAGAGAGCTAGTTCTACATGTATATCTTGTGACGATCTCACTTACTCCACCTCTCAATCTCTTTTTGTACCATGAAGTTGAAGATTCTCTCTCTTAGCTAAGAGAGTTGAATAAGAAGAAGGGAAGTAGTCCCTTGGTGAAGTCTTCTACCTAGTAAAGGTGAAGTAAAAGGAGAAAGATCCAAGTCAAGAGTGGATAAATCCTTGAAGGCGGAAGATTTGTTGCAAGAGTGGGTAAGTCCTTGGAAAAGGTGGAAGACTCGTTGTAAGAGTTGGTAAGTTCTTGGTAAGGTAGAAGAATCTTGGTCATGGATAGGTATGTCCTTTGTAAGGTTATTAGATCCCTTATCCTCAAAGGGAAGGCTAGGTATCCTTGTCTGGGAAAAGGAAGGTCACATGTTGTAACTCTTATAATGGAATATAAGGTCTTATAATGGAATATAAGGTCTTATAATGGAATATAAGGATTGAGACATGGTTGCAAATCCTAGAGGTTTACCTATCTAGTTAGAGGACGTAAATATCCTATTTTGGAGCTTGGAACCACTATAAATCACTTGTGTTACTTGTGCTTGTTCAATCCCTCTCATCCTTGCTATGCATGTTTAGTTGCACTCAAATTTTATATAAGCAACATCATCTTGTGATATACTTTGAAGGTATAATGAATTTTATTTAAGTTTTTATAGATCTATTCACCCCCACTCTAGAACCCATCTTAGATCCAACACCCCACTTCTGCACCATCAGTCTCATCAACCCATCTTACAAGATCATTGCTAAAACTCTCAACACCAGTATTGAAACACATTTAAATCCCATTATCAGACATTAGCACTGAACATTCCTCAAAATAGAAACATCCAAGACATCTAAATTATGGTTAGCAAAACCATTCACTCATTCCACAACAATCATACACCTCTTCTTTCTATCAAACTAGACTTTGAAAAATATTTTGACAACATCAACTGGAGCTTCCTTTATTAGTGCTTGGAAGGATATGGTTTCCCACATAGATGGATCTAATAGATGTGATTTTGTATATCCACCGACAAGTTCTCCACTATCATTAATGGATCATCTTTTGGATTTTTCCACAACACTAATGGGCTCAGACTGGGTCACCCCTCTCCTATATCTTTTCATTCTTGCAACATCTTACCTACTAAAATGATTAAACATGGCACATAGAATGGAGTAATCGCATCCCCAGATGGATGTAAAGAAAACATCAACCAACACACTGGTCATTACTATTATCTTCATCAACTCAGTGGCATCAATGTGATCAACACCATATACATCCTGGTATCTTCTAATACATTAAGGGACTCAAAATCAATCCCCAAAATTTTTTATCATCAAAACACATGTTAAACCTAAACAAATTCAATGGTACCAAACTCTTCTCAACCACAAAGATGAAGAATTTCCTTTCACATATCTCAACCTTCCTATTTCCACAATCCCACTAGAAAAAACTACCCAGAACCTAATCATCACCAAACTCAACAACCGCCTGTCATCATGGATAAACAACTTCCTCATTCTAGCTAGTACACTTATCCTCTATAACAACTCCCTCACTTCACTTACCACATATTACCCAAGTTGTAACCCCTCCTTGCTCACATTCACAATACCATTGACAAGATCCAACACAATTTCCTATGGAGATATATAGGGAAAAAATCCATTTGGTTAACTGGGACACCATCTTTGCACCATATACACATGGTGGATGGGGTGTTATCAATATCAAAACACATGCCATTTCCTAACCCTTGAAATAGGTGTTGCACTATGCTCCAACAGAAGATGCATATGGAAAAAAGACATCCTAGATAAATACTACTCAGGGAAAAATCCATGGTGACATATAGTACACAAAAGAGCATCTCTCTGTAGAAACACACCAACATACACATACACTATTTCCAAAGCTACATTAATACTCTACCAAATGTTGTCAACAACTTTAAATTACTAAACATATCCCTAATTTCATGGACAACCCATCTTAAAACTCCACATTCCTCGACCTATATTCACATTACCACTATGAAAGTTTTGAGACTTCTAGAAAGTTAATGCGATAACATTTTGAAAAGAACCCTCAACACCTCATTTTTGGCCATTGCTTACATTGATATCTACAGTCACCTAGAAGCACATACCAGAATTGTATGTTATTGAATGGGAAACCCACATACAATCTCGAATCATCTTACCTGTTCTTCATTTACCGCGAACATATTTTCCCATCCAAATATATTTGGAAAATTACTGGTCAAACAAAATTAAACTCACCACGTGGCTCATATGGTATGATAAAATCCTTTTTGATTACAATGAAAGGGAAAGAGGCTTCCATGGACCCTCCATTTGTACTATGTACACTCAACATGAGGAAACCACTACTCACCTATTTGTTCACTGTCTAATTGATATCCACCTGAGGATACATTTCTTCACATTGCACACCATGCCAATAACGACACTTACTAACATCCAACACGTGGTGAATATTTCTAAGCCCATACATCTGATAGGAAAATCAAACTACCTTGATGGCAGTATTGATTTTGATGATATGGATTACGAGAAACAAAAGAAGATTTAGTAGGCAACCACACAACTACAACAATACTCTCATCCAATAGGTTACATGCTCATATCTATATTTTCTGCTTTGTAGATCAGCATGACACCATGGAGTAGAGTAAAGAAAATGACCACCTATCCACATCATTCGGAGGCAAGACGAGCACACAGAGAACTTATACTATTGAGGAGATTCTTGCTGAATCTAATGATTCCTGGTGTGTTATTTCCATCTCATAGGCCTAGTACTGGGGAGCCTTCACTATAAATACAATTCAACACTATATATATTTTTGGCACTTCTGTTAGGGTCCTTATTTCTAGTCCTTATGGCACTCTTGGTGCTTTATACACCATGACATGGACCCAACCGTTTCCCTTACTATGTATATGCAATGAACATGCCGTTGTATGTTAATTTTATCTTTGAAATGAACTGTTTATAAAAAAGAAATTGAACAATATATTCTTTTAGCGTCTTTCGATTTATTTGTAGACGTTTCCTATCTTTGTCAACGAAAAATGTAGCTCTTCATAATTGTTTTTTTATTTATCGTTCGACACTGTGTAATATCATCATATATTGCAATATATACAATCTTATTATTTACGTATCTAGTTTGTTTATTGTAATCTAACGTTTGAGGCTGATAAGTCAGTAAACTCACTCAGAAGAATCACCGCAGAAATTTAATTTGATCTTAGATGTTCAGTATTTAGACGGAAAGTGTCCAAAGAATATCTGCTTCTATCCATTCTATGTGATCATGGCGCCACCCGAAGCCGCAGTGGATTCTGCACCGTGAAATCTTCTGACAGGATAAGGGTGGCGAGGGATTCATAGAATCTTGCCCATTTATGTCACATAATTGTGTTTCACTTTTTCTTAGTATGTTCAGTTGTTCAACACACATGAAATATCTGCTTCCAGTCTCATCTATTGCATATGCCCATTTCAAGACGTCGTTCTCAAATGGCGAAATCGCAACTCCACATGAAATACATAAAATCGTACAAGAAAGCAAACTCTCTATCTTCACCGGTTGGAATACCTATGATGTTTACCATTTCGAACCACCATGAAGCAACCTGCTATTTGCTGAAATATGATGATGCCAACTGAAATCAAAGAACGTTGTGTTGGCCGCTTTCAGGTCTTTTATGTTTGGTGGCTCTCCTGATGCCAGGTTTTGGCCCTTGTTATGAGTCGCTTTCGGCTCTGCCAGACCGACGCAAGACGTCGGGCAATCAAGCCGTGACCAATTTGATATGGAGACGAATGCAATCTCGTGGATACTTATCTGGAATGTTGGTTTATCAGCTCTATTATTGAAAGTGATCAAGGCATATATGGTCATAGACACTAAATTTGTACTGGGACAGCTAGAGTTCGAAGTATAGTCCTCACTTGGCATTTTTTTTTGGGTGGTAGCGAGGCTCTTTTTTGGGTGGTTTCTCACATATAGTGTAGGGGTTGGTGAGTTAGAAATTCAATTGGTCGCAACTTTTTAGTTAATATGATTTTATGTCTCCAGTTTACTTTTACTTCTTGAAGTATTACGCTTGTTAGTTTATGTGATTCTAGCAATATATGGAGTAGCAAGAAGGATTTACGTGGAGATATGTGATTATGAAGCAAAAACGGGAAAGTGGGTGCACAATACCGCGGCTAAAAGATTGAAATATCATTGTTTGCTATTTAAATCATCATTTTTTAATAGTTTTTAAAAAAATATTGAAATGTCATTTTTGGGAAGTAATGCAGCCCAACGAAGGATGCATTGCCCTTGTGGTGTCAATGCGTCAGCCGGGGAGACATGTTGCCCACTTTGAGAGCAATATGTTTGGTTCTGGGAAGCATTGGTCCTACATGGGCAACTCAACCTTGAGAAGCCTTGCTCCTAAAGAAGGAGCTATGTGTCTCCGGTGGTGACCCATTTCTCCCTTGTGGGGCTACTACGTCCTAGGAAGGGACACATTATTGTTAGAGATGAGCAATACATCCTCTCTAGTGACCCATTTGCCCCACTAACAAGCCAATCTTTGTGACAAGTGACTAACATGTCCCAGGACATGACACATTGTGTAATATCTAGGCCCAATATCCAAGAATCTATTAGAGTTTTAGGAATGATGACATACCCCATAGATCACCACTAGCATTAACTGCTTGCTTTGTCCTCACTCGTGCGTAAGTCTGGGTAAACTTTTTGACTGGTCACCCATCCTAGTAATACTCTGGACTGACACGCTTAACCACATAGATTCTTTAGTGATGAGCTCCGTGAAAAGGAGGTGCACCTTGGTGATATGGTATTCCAATCATTTCTTTTAAGATCATTTTATCTGTGACCTCAAATCCTAGGACGTTACAGTCTCTCCCACATACACTATTGACGTCCTCGTCAAGGCTCAACCATATGTACTCATAATATATCCCCATTTCAGTGCAGACCAAATGACCCATGTACACCCAACTCCGGACTACAGATACCAGTGCAAGGGTGGCTTTATCAACTAAGATAGTCCTTTCCAACATACTTGTACCTCACGACTCAAAGACTAGCATGCCACAAGTCCAAGTAAGGGTGTAAACGGTGCGGGTACAGTGCGAGTTTGGCCATACCCATACTCATATCCATTTAATTTAGCGGGTACGGTTCTGATTCTGGACCCGCATTAATCAAAATCTAGACCCGCACCATACTCATACCCGTAATAATAGCGGGTTTGCGGTGTGGATATGAGGGTAAGTGGTTCTATATAAACATTATATTTTTTATGTAAGAAAGTTTATGACTATGTTCTATATATTATTATACAACAAGATATTTCTATTATTTAGGATATAAACATGTAATAGTTACATTAAACAATGTGATACTTTTTAGATTGAAGATTAGTTGAATTAATTCTTTACATATTTGTAGTCATCTTCATAGTGTTTAATAATTTAGCATAACACATAACTAATTTTTTTTTAAGGTTACATATGTTGCTCATGTTTGCAACTAGAATAGTTCATTCTCAATTAGATGACTAGTCTTAACCTTATTATAATTAGAGTAATATTTAACATGAAGTATTATATTAATTATACTAAGTAAAGCATGATATAATAACATATTATTAAAGTAGTAATTTATGTATAGTGGGTCCACGAGTCTGGGTCCAAGCATACCCATTAGTGGACCCGCTTATATGTGGGCCCATGGGTATGTGGGTCCACGGTTCTGCGGGTCCAAAACTTTAGATCCGTGATGGGTTTTTAAGGGTGCATGGGACCAGGAAAGAGGAGAACAAGTGCCTGAGAATTTCCACCTTGACCTAATCAGGATAAAGAATCCTATGTCATGCTCTTGAAGGGCAGGATAGGACAACAGTAATGCATATAGAAGATTGGATACTAGTATTACAACCTAAGTTACCAGTCTTTAATGCATAAACTTTGGACTTTGAAAGGATTCCTGAGTGACATGGTCATGTTGGAATAGTGGAAATGTGGGAAAGATTAATAAATGGCAAGAAAGTAGACTATGCCATAAGTCTGGACAAATAGTACATCTGTGATGATAGTGCCCAAGGAGGGGCCATAAGCTATGAATTAAGGTAAGGCCTCTACAATTCTAGAGACATTTGCCTAGATATTCTGAAAAGCCAAAGTTTTTGGTGTCACCAGTGCAATAGATGCCTAGTGCACCAGGGCAGTAGCCACTAAGAGAAGGTAAAAGTAGCAACATGAGAAAACTGGACACTATGTGTTGAAAACAACCTAATGTGATAGGTGACCTTGAGGGGTAATACTTAAATGAAATATATTCAATCCGATACTTCATTTCATGAATTCTATGTGTTAAAGATATGAAAGTAGTTGTTTTTTAGCTTCCTTTGACTAGTCCCATAAGGACACAAGGGAGATAAGAACTTATATCTTACTCAGTGTTCCTTAAAATGTTTTATAACCTCCCTTATCTGTGTGTTGAAAGATGAGATTTAGAAGTGATGCCTGGAGAAAATCTAGGAAATGGAAAATCATGTGTGTACAATGATATGAAAAGTGAGGAATATGATAGTAAGTAAAGTGCATACTACCTAATCTCAATACTTATATTGTGATGACCGTCTCGCGGAAACAAGATTAACTAATGCGGAAGCGTTCATCAAGCAGCGGATTAACGAAAATTACTAAAAATTAAAACTTTTTTATCAAAATATCCATTGAAGGAAAACTTTCTCACATAGAACCAAAGTAACATAATTACATTCTTGTTCACAGGTACATATTATGTATCATCTCCTTTTGAGAATTACAAGCATTAACTGTCCTATCAAGCTAAACACAGACAGTATAAAATCTCAAGGCTCTAAGCCAAAATCTCGAAAGCACTAACTACTACTCCGAGGACCTGAGAGTACAGAGACGACACATAGGACTCTATTTACATCTAGACAAGGCATAACAGTCAGTGTCTCCACCTGAGACTTCACTGTTGTCTCTGTTGCTGCTATTGTTGTCCTTCACCTATTGAAGGATTCCTATCTCCTCGTCTGCGTCCACCTAAAAATGTGGTTCCCACGGGGGTGAGACAATTATAAAAATTGCCCCAGCGAGAGTTATAACTCTCCGCCAGTAACATTGTTATTGCAACATAAGAAGATAAATATGAATGGAAGAATCATATTTGTATAGCAGCAGATATTTTAATGTCTAACAGATTAGAACATTATTCTATATCAGAAGCATTGTAACTATAACTTTGAAGTTGAACATCAGTCAAGCTACTAATTATGTTTCAATTGATTGCATTGGATCTTCAACCATTGAATTCATGGAACCAATCATCAATTGGACCTATGCTCATACTTCAATTGAGTTTAGTAGGTCAACCTTCAACTGATTTGACCCTCAATTGACCCTCAGTTGGTCATCAATTAGGGTTTGATTCAATTGGATTAGGGTTTAGAATCGATGATTCAACAACACTCATCAATGCAAGATTGTTTACTTTGAAACTTTTGAACCATCATCCAAATTGGGTATGACCTGACCCCAAACGGTCTTGAGGTCATTTGGATGACCTCCAAATGATCTTGAGACCGTTTTCCCATCATATCACTCAAATCCAAGCCATCTAATTGAGGTTTGGATCATGGGATTGATCACCAAATCAGCATTGCATTGTATATCAGCTTGGTACCTTTAGACCTTCAAACACCTAACCATACTCAACCCTAGACCTCCAAACGGTCTTGGGTGACCACCAAACGGTCTTGAGACCGTTTGTATGAGATCCAAACGGTCTTGAGACCGTTTGGCTCATCCAACCTTTGGATTCTAGTGAAATTTCATCAAGGTTTGGTCTATCGAGTTGATCAACAAATCAGCACTTAATTGCAATATGATTTGGTACCTTTAGACCTTCAATTGGTCAACTATACTTGACCCCAGACCTCCAAACAGTCTTGGGGTGACCCCCAAACGGTCTTGAGACCGTTTGGGTGATCCCAAAACGGTCTTGAAACTGTGGGCTCTGATCTCCAAACCACGATATAAATACAATTTAAACGTAGCGGAAGCGATTCGATTAGAAGCGGAATACCAAAAATCAGCGGAAATTAAAACTTTTTGAGATAAAGCATTGAAACCATAAAACTTCCTTCATAAAAGGAGATAAACTGTTTACATCTCAGATAATTACTTCTTGAGTAATTATATACAACATGATACAAAATCTCAAGAACTCATAACCAAAATCTCAGACCAAAAGACTCCAAGACCTGAGAGTACAGAGGACATATACGACTGACTCTAACTACACCACATGGCAGGCTAAATCTCCACCTGAGATTTTACTGTTGCCCCTGATGCTGTTGCTGCTGGGACTGGTCATTTGTAGACCTGTTCCTCCGTCCTCGACGTCCACCTAAAAATTTGAAGTCTACGGGGTGAGACAATTTTACATAATTGTCCCAGCGAGAGTTATAACTCTCCGCCAGAAGCTTTATTATAGCACCTCAAAGAATAACTTAAACAGTAAAAGCTTCACAGTATTCAACATCAGATATAATAGTAAGCATGAGTTCAACAGTTATGAAATATGAAGACATTTGCACTATATAGTGTAACATCAATCAATCAACTTGTAGTTATCTCTAACAGGTGTGCTATGATGTGGATTATGTTTTTCAAACATTACTTTTATGCCCTGTGGAGATGAGGTTTACCACTCATCCTCCAACCAATCACTGCTAAGTGCCTTGGTATCATACTAGGTCATCGAAAGAGCCGGATTCTCATGACCTTCACCTTCCTCAGTCAGTAAGAGGATTACTTGTAGGACATCTCGTGCCTCTACTATAATAGCTTGCCAGGGTAATCTGGTCCTTCGCTATTTTAGAGTTACAGTGGCATTATGTACTCTCTTCGCCATCAGGAGATTTCATGTTTATCTTCCACTAATACGGATATCTGTGCTTTCTTCGTCATCAGGAGGTTTCATGTTTACCATCCACTGATACGGTATAGGATTGTAGTGAAGGATTGATGGATTACACATCTACATCAAACACCTACACTAGTATGTAAGGTTCTACACATCCATATACCCCACATACTCAAAAGTATGTGATCCAGGAGTTCCCTTAGGAAAACCTGTTTCACCATCATTTGATCTCTGACAATGATGGATCTATGATCAGGGCTCTACATTACACTTGATTAGTTAGGTACATTCAGTATTCTTTTAACATCATACATTGTTCTTCAAACAATAACATTAGCATAACAGCTATGAAATGAGAATACTAAATGTAACAAGCCTAACTCTCATCAATCATCATATCTCAATACATTCATCACAAGTCATCTCTAAAGCATGACCTTGATGGTAATTATGGCTCTCACAGCCCATTTTAATCCATAAGTTGCCATTGACAATGCATCAGGATATATCACTATTCATAAAGCTAAAGCATGCTTTCAATGAATATAGTTTCATAATCCATACCTGGATATGATCATCATCTCATGACAACTTGCATGGTTAATTCAACTAATAATAGTAAACAATTCATTCTAGAAGTTACACTTTCAAACTCTTAGAAGAGTCAAGTTCCCCAATATTCACCAATCAGGGTTTACTATTCACAATACATGTCCTCACCCTAGAATTAGGGTTTAATATTCACCTCATGGAGAATTGAACTCATATCATCATCATGCATGAGAAACATCATCATTAAAGCTCCTAGATAAGATTAAAATTCACTAAACATCATAATTAGGGTTTCCCTGATCTCACATAGGTGGATCATACCCTAATCATGCACATTCATGTGTATTGAAGGTATTTTACTTAAGTTTCCACTATAAAAGGGTACTTTCTCTCTCTTATGATACTTTCTCTCTCCTCTTACTAGTAGATGGTGATAACACCACTCTAGATCAGGTTGGGTTAAGTCCTCATTGACTAGCATAAGCCAAAACATCATTAACATGTGATTAAGGTTTTATTAGAAAAAGGTATTACTCAATTAAACCCCTCAAGGGTATTTTGGTAATTTACCTCATGATCACCATCATGGGTCAATTCATTAATCACTTAGTCCCTTAATGTTCTAAGCTACCATTAGGGTTTAGATTAGATCACCATTGAACCAATTACAACTTCAAGTGATTATGTATAAATAACCTTGAAAACCTCCAAACGGTTTCAACCTCCAACCACCAAACGGTTTGAAACCGTTTGGGTGCGTTGACCGTTTGCTAGGTTTGACTCCAAGACCACATGACCTCAAGGTCATTTTCCCAAACCGTTTGGGTGTGTTGACCGTTTGGAAAGGTTGACTTTCCAAACCGTTTCAGCTTATGCGGTTTGAAACCGTTTGATCAACTTGTCTTGAGATCGATTGGTCCAAACGACCTTGAGATCGTTTGAGCCCAAACGGTCTTTAGACCGTTTGGACCCAAATGGTCTTGAGACCGTTTGGCCTTAAACGGTCTTGAGACCGTTTGGTCCAAATGGGCTCAAACTGTTTGGACCTCCAACATGGTTCAAAAGTTGCAAATGTTTATGATTAAGTATGTTGAAGCCCTCAATTGGCCAAAGCCATGTTAACCACTTATAAATTGAGTCAATTAGGATGAGCCTCAATCAATTGGACACCAAATTAACCCTCAATTAAAATCCAATTAGGGTTAAGTCCATCTCAATTAGAGTTTCAAATCGGATGGTCATCAATATTCAACAATGTGAATCAATTCAAGGTTGAACCTATCAATTGACCACCAATTGGGCACAAACTTGGCCCAAACGGTCTTGAGATCGTTTGGATGACCTCCAAACGGTCTTGAGACCGTTTGCCCAAGAATTCATCAAAATCTAAGTTGATTTGATAGGGATTGAACCTTAATTAAGTCACAAATCAGCAATTTGATTATTTCAATAACCCACTATAATTGGGCCCTCAATTGATCAAATTACCTTAACCCTAGACCTCCAAACGGTCTTGGGTTGACACCAAACGGTCTTGAGACCGTTTGGATGAGTTCCAAACGGTCTTGAGACCGTTTGCCCATCCATCCTTTGGACTCTAGTGAAAATTCATCAAGGTTTGATCTATTGAGTTAATCATCACATCAATACTTAATTGCAATATGATTTGGTACCTTTGGACCTTCAATTGGTCAACTATACTTGACCCCAGACCTATAAACGGTCTTGGGTAATCCCCAAACTGTCTTGAGACCGTTTGGATGATTCCCCAAACGGTCTTGAGACCGTTTGGGCTAATCAACCCAAAATCACTAATTAACTCATTGGAAATTCAGTAGTGATTTCAACTAGGATTTACCCTATTAATCAACCTTCAACTCATAACTCGTTTGGAATTAATTCATCAAATTTGGTGAGTCATTGATCAACGTCATTATGAACAGTAATCCCAAACGGTCAATGCTTGGTCAACCATCTTAAATGGTCTTGAGACCGTTTGCCCAAAAAGGGCAAATTAAAAAGATTGAAAATCAGAACTTAATTCAATTGGATTTGCTAATTGATTTGCTTATATCTCACGATTCCTTTGAAATTAACCCCTCAATTTTTGTGGGTGATCATCCTACATAATTAGGAACAGGATTCTCATACGGTCGTCGCTTGGTCAACTGAACCAAATGGTCTTGAAGACCGTTTTCCTCCATGCAACCCTGAAACTGTTTCCCCACCAAACGGTTGTGCAAACCGCATGGGAAATTGGTTAGGACCGTTTAGTAAAGTGGAAATCCATAGATAAGCATAGGAATTAACGCCCTTATCTTCTACCTCAATAACAGTAGCAGTTATTCACAATTTTTCTTGCAAGGATGCAAGGGAAGATAGGGAAGAAGAAGATCTAGCAACTATATGCATTAAAAAAGATGTATAATCAAAGCATAAGGTTTAGAGTTATAAAACCCGCCTAAAGGTTGTTCCTTGAGCTCCAAGCTTCCAAGATTCAGGTCTTTAATGGCGTCTTTGAGCTCCATAGGTCGGCCAAGGTGAATTCTCCAAGGAAAAGTTGGAAAGGAATGGCTAGAAAGATAAAGCTAGGTGAGCTAGCCATGAATTCAACCTTGAAATCAAGTTTCCTCCATGAATTCAAGCAAAAGAGATGATCCAAACTTACCTTGAACTCCCTGGTCGTTCTCCTATGCTCTAGAGCTCTGCCTTAGTCGGTTTGAGCAAGGGGGATAAGTGAGGGAATGAAAGAAACGTTCCTTTTCTTGCAAAGGAAGTGATACATATATTTTGGGTGAAAATTCTCCATAAAGCTTCTACTTTATCCCATTTCTCATCTAAGTCCTTCCTTTCTTCTTTGCTCATCCCTACCCCTTATTTCTAAAGACAAACTCCTTCTAAGGTCAAGAATTGAAGGCAAATAGGATCAACCCATCACTAAAGCGTACACATAAAAGGGCTATTATACATACACCTTGATTATTCAATCACAAAGGTGTTCTTTATTATATGATTATTCAAATGAAGTGCCCTCTTCATCATTTCTACTCTAAATGATGACAAAAGTTATAAAAGATATTTTGGATGATGTATTTTACAAGTTGCACCCCTCAAATTGGGTAAATTGCACTTTACACCAATTTAGGGTTTTCAAGTACAGGGGTTGCTTCCACAGCTGCACCTTGGTGCTCAAGCTTGGGAAATCCCTCAAACTTCATCATAAACATACTCATGATGTCTCAACATCATAGGAACATCTCAACATGTGCAATTTTCAAGTTAATCCCTTAAGTGGGTAATTTGCACATAGATCCCTGTATTACAAAACAATGCTACAACTTTATATTTAAAGGAGCAAAATTGAAATATATGTTTCTGAGGGACTTAATTACATGCCCAAAGTTAATCACAAGGATTTAATTACATATTTAGGCAAAACACCTAGGGTTAGTTCATAACCCAGGTCAGGGATGTTACAAATTATCCACCCCTTACAAGGATTTCGTCCCCGAAATCGATAAAACGTATTAAGAGAAAAGGGCAGGGTATTTCCTTCTCATCTCATCCTCTAGTTCCCAAGTGGCTTCTTCAACACCACGGTGGTTCCAGAGGACTTTCACAAGGCTTAAATCTTTCTTCTTTAACTTTTTAATTCTGTTATCAAGGATTGACACTGGTCCTTCCTCATAAGATATATCATCATTCAATTCTACCTCTATAGGTTGTAGAATTGACTCAGTGTCTGGGTGACATTTCTTTAGCATAGAAATGTGAAACATAGGATGTAACCTCTGTAACTCTGGTGGCAGCTCTAGTTTATAGGCTACTTTTCCAATCCGTTCAATGATTGGATAAGGCCCCATAAATCTAGGAGCTAACTTCCCTTTCTTTCCAAAACGAAGGACTCCTTTCCAAGGCGAGACCTTGAGATACACTTTGTCTCCAACCTTGAACTCTAAGGGTCTACGACGCTTGTCAGCATAAGATTTCTGCCTATCTTGTGCAGTCTTAATCTGTTGTTGTATTACCTTAATCTTTTTTGTAGTTTGCTGCACAAGATCAGGTCCTAACCACTGATGCTCACCAGTCTCATACCAACACAAGGGTGATCTACAACGTCTACCATACAAGGCTTCATAAGGTGCCATATCAATACTATGCTGATAGCTATTGTTATAGGCAAACTCTATCAAGCTTAGGTGTAGATCCCAACTTCCGGTAAACTGGAGAACACATGTTCTCAACAGGTCTTCCAAGGTCTGTATGGTCCTTTCCGACTGTCCATCAGTCTGTGGATGAAAGGCCGTACTAAACCTTAACTGGGTGCCTAAAGCATTATGAAGTCGTTCCCAAAAATGACTTGTAAACTGGGGACCTCTGTCAGAAACTATAGTGACTGGAACTCTGTGCAAACGCACTATCTCTTGAACATACAACTGTGATAACCTTTCAGCAGAATAGGTTGTTTTGACAGGTAAGAAATGTGATGTCTTAGCCAACCTATCTACAACTACCCAAATGGAATCATGTCCTTTGCTTGTCCTGGGTAGGCCAACAACAAAGTCTATGGTAACATGGTCCCACTTCTACTATGGTATGGGTAAAGGTTGCATTGTTCCTGCAGGCTTCTGGTGTTCAGCTTTAACTTGCTGACACACAGGACACCTCAGAACAAACTCTGCAATATCCTTCTTCATTCTAGGCCACCAATACATATCTTTCAAGTTTCAATACATCTTGGTGCTCCCTGGATGCATGGCATACATCGAAGAATGAGCTTCTTCCAGGACTAACTTCCTCAAGTTGTCCACATCCGACACTATCATCCTCCCATGATAACAGGCTATTTGATCATCTGAGTCATGGAAACCATATCGTTTCTCACTACCATACTCCGATCTAATCTGCTGAACTACAGTATCACCTTGCTGTGCTTCCTTAATCTACTCTCTAAGGGTAGGTTTAATGTGCATCTCAACTAACAACCCGGCTAACACTGACACCTTCAACTGCACATTGTCTTGTCTCAAAGAGATAAGCATATCCCTTCTAGAGCATACTAAACAGTTTAGTTGTGCCCTTTCCATGGTTGTTGATTTCCTACTCAAGGCATCAACAACCACATTAGCCTTCCCCGGATGGTAATCAATCGTACAATCATAGTCCTTGATTAATTCCATCCAGCGGAGTTGTCTCATATTGAGCTCATGCTGAGAGAAGATGTACTTAAGGTTCTTATGGTTAGTGAAAATCTGAAATGTCTCTCCATAAAGATAATGTCTCCAGATTTTCAGGGCATGAACTACAACAGCTAACTCCAGATCGTGTGTTGGATAATTCTCTTCGTGTTTCTTAAGATGTCGAGAAGCAAAAGAAATTACTTGTTTATCCTGCATCAACACACACCCTAGTCCATTCTTAGAAGCATCACAGAAAACTATATATCCTTTGCCTTGCTCAGGTAGCACAAGTATGGGTGCACTTGTCAACTTCTCCTTCAACAGTTGGAAAGATTGCTGACACTTATCACTCCAAACAAAAGGAACATCTTTCCGGGTCAACTTAGTCAAGGGTAAGGCTATGGAACTGAAATTCTTAATGAACCTTCGATAATAGCCTGCTAACCCCAAGAAGCTTCGAATCTCCATCGGCGTCTTCGGTTGTTCCCACTGTAGAACAGATTCTACCTTTGTAGGGTCAACACGAATTCCCGAGGCAGATATCACATGTCCAAGAAAAGATACCTCCGGCAGCTAGAACTCACACTTGCTAAACTTAGCATACAGCTTATGTTCTCTTAGCAAGGTCAACGCTTGGCGAAGATGCTGCTCATGCTGCTGAGCATCCTTACTATAGATCAGAATGTCATCTATGAAGACGACAACACACTGATCAAGGGATGGTCGAAAAACTCTATTCATGAGTTCCATGAATGCAGCTGGTGCATTGGTTAGTCCAAACGACATAACCGTGAACTCATAGTGACCATATCTTGTCCTAAAGGTAGACTTGGATATGTCACTATCCTGAATACGGAGTTGATGATATCCAGACCTCAGGTCTATCTTTGAGAAGACGGTGGCACCACACAACTGGTCAAAGAGATCATCAATCCTCGGCAGAGGGTACATATTCTTTATCGTTACTTTATTGAGTTGTCTATAATCAATGCACAACCGCATTGACCCATCTTTCTTTCTAACAAACAAAACCGGAGCGCCCCATGGTGAAGTGCTTGGTCAGATAAAACCTTTCTCAAGTAACTCTTGAAGCTATTTCTTAAGTTCTGCCATCTCAGCAGGCGCCATCCTATACGGTGTCTGGGCTATAGGTTTCGTATCTGGGATCAAATTGATTTCAAAATCAATTTCCCGAGGCGGTGGTATACCTGGAAGTTCTTCAGGAAACACATCCTCAAATTCCCTGACTATGGGAACTTCAGTAGGATTGGAACTTTCCTTGGTAACATCTACCACATGGGCCAAGAATGCATAACATCCTTGTCTCAACAGCTTATCAGCAACCATAGTTGATATAAGACAGGTGGGCAGAATCTTTCTTTCACCTTGAAAGATCCATGTGTTGCCTTCATCAGCAAACACAGCCAACTTGGATTCACAATCCAAGACAACTCTATACCTTTCTATCCATCCTGAGGATTATATCAAATCCTTGCATATCAAGTGGTATAAGGTCCACTTGAATGCGATGATCAGAAAAGAAGAGGATGCAGGGAGAACATACCTCCTGCAAAATGGCAGACCCACTCAACGGAGTCTCGAACAACAAACTATCTGCCCTATGACTAACCGTCATATTGCAGTTACGAATCACTCTCCAAGTGATAAAAGAGTGCGTAGCACCCGGGTCAATCAGAACACATACAACACAGGATGTAGACATATCAGAATATAAAAGTTCCATCTGACCTGCCACTACCCGTGGATTGACCACTGCATCAGGTGGGTTCATAGCATAGAACCTTACTGTCGCCTGGTGTTGAGGTGGTGCTGATGATCCAGCTTGAGACGCTTTTCCACGACCTCGAGCTGCTCCTTGAGATTGCCTTCTTTGAGATCCCTGTTGACTCTGCCTCTGAGGTTGTGTCACACTGACAGGCCTAGATCGGCAGTCCTTCATCAAGTGTCCCACCTTCCCACAGTTGTAGCAACTTCTTTCCAGTTGTTGTGGTCTTGGTGGTCCAGTAACTGACATTGATGCAGAACTGTGAGTCTCTTGTTGAGGTAGGCTTCGTCCCCTGCCTCTACTTGGTTACCACTGAGTTTGGGAGCTTGATCTGGGTGGTGGAGGGTTAGGTACAGAGAATCTCAGTTTCTTGAAATCCCTAGATGAAGAACCCTGGAACTGTGGATATCTTTTCTGGGTTTGCCTCTTATCAACCACAGATCTCTCTATCCTTCGGACTGACTCAATGAAGGTAGAGAATCTCTCTTGGTTTTCTAAGGCAGACACAGGGGTTGATATGTCAGCATTCAAACCCTTCTCGAATCTCCTGATTCTTTCCTCTTCTGTGGCAGCCATGTGCGGATAGAACCGCAGCAACTCCATGAACTTAGCTTCATACTCGCTAATGTTCATCATGCCCTGCCTCAATCTCTCAAACTGAGAGATCTTCTCGTCTAGGAAGGTCTTTGGAAAATATCTATTGATAAATTCCCGACGAAACTCTTCCCACGAGGACTCTATCCCAGGTCTCTTCTGCTCTTCCATGTTCCACCAATGACCAACACTTCCTTTGAGAAGATAGACAACATGTCTAACCTTCTCAGCCTCCGGGATATTAAGAATCTTGAAAGCCTTCTTCAACTCTGTTAACCACAGATCAGCATCTGCGGGGTCGGCAGTCCCAAAGTACTCGGTAGCTCCGACACGACGAAGTCGCTCGAACGTCTTATCGATACCTTGTCCTTCAGGCTGGGCAGGTGCCCTAGGTGCAGGCATGGGCATCCTGTCGGTGATGTGTATCATGGCAGTCATAAACTGTCCGAACATAGTTTGAACAGCTGGGTTACCCATATCAGCTGGGTCAAACTAGGGTGGTTCAGGTGCAGGCTGTTCTATTTCTGGAACCCTTGCACCGCCTCGAGGTGCACTAACACTACTCTCTGCCACATACTCATCATGTGGCTCTGCCATCCTTATGTATCTTCTTCTCCTGAGGAGCAGAAGATTCTATTAGATAAGGAAGAGATACTAAGGATAGACTCGACATCCTAAGTCCTATGCCTCTGTAGACTCAGCGAACCTAGAGCTCTGATACCACTTAATTGTGGGCTCTGATCTCCAAACCACGATATAAATACGATTTAAACGTAGCAGAAGCGATTCGATTAGCAGCGGAATACCAAAAATCAGCAGAAATTAAAACTTTTTGAGATAAAGCATTGAAACCATAAAACTTCCTTCATAAAAGGAGATAAACTGATTACATCTTAGATAATTACTTCTTGAGTAATTATATACAACATGATACAAAATCTCAAGAACTCATAACCAAAATCTCAGACCAAAAGACTCCAAGACCTGAGAGTACAGAGGACATATAGGACTGACTCTAACTACACCACATGGCAGGCTAAATCTCCACCTGAGATTTTACTGTTGCCCCTGATGCTGCTGCTGCTGGGACTGGTCATTTGTAGACCTGTTCCTCCGTCCTTGACGTCCACCTAAAAAGTTGAAGTCTACGGGGTGAGACAATTTTACATAATTGTCCCAACGATAGTTATAACTCTCCTCCAGAAGCTTTATTATAGCACCTCAAAGAATAACTTAAACAGTAAAAGCTTCACAGTAATCAACATAAGATATAATAGTAAGCATGAGTTCAACAGTTATGAAATATGAAGACATTTGCACTATACAGTGTAACATCAATCAATCAACTCGTAGTTATCTCTAACAGGTGTGCTACGCTGTGGATTATGTTTTTCAAACATTACTTTTATGCCCTGTGGAGATGAGGTTTACCACTCATCCTCTAACCAATCACTGCTAAGTGCCTTGGTATCATACTAGGTCATCGAAAGAGCCGGATTCTCATGACCTTCACCTTCCTCAGTCAGTAAGAGGATTACTTGTAGGACATCTCGTGCCTCTACTATAATAGCTTTCCAGGGTAATCTGGTCCTTCGCTATTTTAGAGTTACAGTGGCGTTCTGTACTCTCTTCGTCATCAGGAGATTTCATGTTTATCTTCCACTGATATGGATATATGTGCTTTCTTCGTCATCATGAGGTTTCATGTTTACCATCCACTGATACGGTATAGGATTGTAGTGAAGGATTGATGGATTACACATCTACATCAAACACCTACACTAGGATGTAAGGTTCTACACATCCATATACCCCACATACTCAAAAGTATGTGATCCAGGAGTTCCCTTAGGAAAACATGTTTCACCATCATTTGATCTCTGACAATGATGAATCTATGATCAGGGATCTACATTACACTTGATTAGTTAGGTACATTCAGTATTCTTTTAACATCATACATTGTTCTTCAAACAATAACATTAGCATAACAGCTATGAAATGAGAATACTAAATGTAACAAGCCTAACTCTTATCAATCATCATATCTCAATACATTCATCACAAGTCATCTCTAAAGCATGACCTTGATGGTAATTATGGCTCTCACAACCCATTTTAATCCATAAGTTGCCATTGACAATGCATCATGATATATCACTATTCATAAAGCTAAAGCATGCTTTCAATGAATATAGTTTCATAATCCATACCTGGATATGATCATCATCTCATGACAACATGCATGGTTAATTCAACTGATAACAGTAAACAATTCATTCTAGAAGTTACACTTTCAAACTCTTAGAAGAGTCAAGTTCCCCAATATTCACCAATCAGGGTTTACTATTCACAATACATGTCCTCACCCTAGAATTAGGGTTTACTATTCACCTCATGGCGAATTGAACTCATATCATCATCATGTATGAGAAACATCATCATTAAAGCTCCTAGATAAGATTAAAATTCACTAAACATCATAATTAGGGTTTCCCTGATCTCACATAGGTGGATCATACCCTAATCATGCACATTCATGTGTATTGAAGGTATTTTACTTAAGTTTCCACTATAAAAGGGTACTTTCTCTCTCTTATGATACTTTCTCTCTCCTCTTACTAGTAGATGGTGATAACACCACTCTAGATCAGGTTGGGTTAAGTCCTCATTGATTAGCATAAGCCAAAACATCATTAACATGTGATTAGGGTTTTATTAGAAAAAGGTATTACTCAATTAAACCCCTCAAGGGTATTTTGGTAATTTACCTCATGATCACCATCATGGGTCAATTCATTAATCACTTAGTCCCTTAATGTTCTAAGCTACCATTAGGGTTTAGATTAGATCACCATTGAACCAATTACAACTTCAAGTGATTATGTATAAATAACCTTGAAAACCTCCAAACGGTTTCAACCTCCAACCACCAAACGGTTTGAAACCGTTTGGGTGCGTTGACTGTTTGCTAGGTTTGACTCCAAGACCGCATGACCTCAAGGTCGTTTGCCCAAACTGTTTGGGTGCGTTGACCGTTTGGAAAGGTTGACTTTCCAAACCGTTTGAGCTTATGTGGTTTGAAACCGTTTGATCAACTTGTCTTGAGATCGATTGGTCCAAACGACCTTGAGATCGTTTGAGCCCAAACGGTCTTGAGACCGTTTGGCCTTAAACGGTCTTGAGACCGTTTCGATCCAAACGGTCTTGAGACTGTTTGGTCCAAATGGGCTCAAACCGTTTGGACCTCCAACATGGTTCAAAAGTTGCAAATGTTTATGATTAAGTATGTTGAAGCCCTCAATTGGCCAAAGCCATGTTAACCACTTATAAATTGAGTCAATTAGGATGAGCCTCAATCAATTGGACACCAAATTAACCCTCAATTAAAAGCCAATTAGGGTTAAGTCCATCTCAATTAGAGTTTCAAATCGGATGGTCATCAATATTCAACAATGTGAATCAATTCAAGGTTGAACCTATCAATTGACCTCCAATTGGGCCCAAACTTGTCCCAAACGGTCTTGCGATCGTTTGGATGACCTCCAAACGGTCTTGAGACCGTTTTCCCAAGAATTCATCAAAATATAAGTTGATTTGATAGGGGTTGAACCTTAATTAAGTCACAAATCAGCAATTTGATTATTTCAATAACCCACTATAATTGGGCCCTCAATTGATCAAATTACCTTAACCCCAGACCTCCAAACGGTCTTGGGTTGACACCAAACGGTCTTGAGACCGTTTGGATGAGTTCCAAACGGTCTTGAGACCGTTTGCCCATACATCCTTTGGACTCTAGTGAAAATTCATCAAGGTTTGATCTATTGAGTTAATCATCACATCAATACTTAATTGCAATATGATTTGGTACCTTTGGACCTTCAATTGGTCAACTATACTTGACCCCATACCTCTAAACGGTCTTGGGTGATCCCCAAATGGTCTTGAGACCGTTTGGATGATTCCCCAAACGGTCTTGAGACCGTTTGGTCTAATCAACCCAAAATCACTAATTAACTCATTGGAAATTCAGCACTGATTTCAACTAGGATTTACCCTATTAATCAACCTTCAACTCATAACTCGTTTGGAATTAATTCATCAAATTTGGTGAGTCATTGATCAACATCATTATGAAAAGTAATCCCAAACGGTCAATGCTTGGTCAACCATCTTAAATGGTCTTGAGACCGTTTTCCCAAAAAGGGCAAATTAAAAAGATTGAAAATCAGAACTTAATTCAATTGGATTTGCTAATTGATTTGCTTATATCTCACGATTCCTTTGGAATTAACCCCTCAATTTTTGTGGGTGATCAGCCTACATAATTTGGAACAGGATTCTCATACGTTCGTCGCTTGGTCAACTGGACCAAACGGTCTTGAAGACCGTTTGCCTCCATGCGACCCTGAAACCGTTTGCCCACCAAACGGTTGTGCAAACCGCATGGGCAATTGGTTAGGACCGTTTAGTAAAGTGGAAATCCGTAGATCAGCATAGGAATTAATACCCTTATCTTCTACCTCAAGAACAGTAGCAGTTCTTCACGATTTTTCTTGCAAGGATGCAAGGGAAGATAGGGAAGAAGAAGAACTAGCAACTATACGTATAGAAAAAGATGTATAATCAAAGCATAAGGTTTAGAGTTATAAAACCCGCCTAAAGGTTGTTCCTTGAGCTCCAAGCTTCCAAGCTTCAGGTCTTTAATGGCGTCTTTGAGCTCTACAGGTCGGCCAAGGTGAATTCTCCAAGGAAAAGTTGGAAAGGAATGGCTAGAAAGATAAAGCTAGGTGAGCTAGCCATGAATTCAACCTTGAAATCGAGTTTCCTCCATGAATTCAAGCAAAAGAGATGATCCAAACTTACCTTGAACTCCCTGGTCGTTCTCCTATGCTCCAGAGCTCTGCCTTAGTCGGTTTGAGCAAGGGGGATAAGTGAGGGAATGAAAGAAACATTCCTTTTCTTGCAAAGGAAGTGATATATATATTTTGGGTGAAAATTCTCCATAAAGCTTCTACTTTATCCCATTTCTCATCTAAGTCCTTCCTTTCTTCTTTGCTCGTCCCTACCCCTTATTTCTAAAGACAAACTCCTTCTAAGGTCAAGAATTGAAGGCAAAGAGGATCAACCCATCACTAAAGCGCACACATAAAAGGGCTATTATACATACACCTTGATTATTCAATCACAAAGGTGTTCTTTATTATATGATTATTCAAATGAAGTGTCCTCTTCATCATTTCTACTCTAACTGATGAGAAAAGTTATAAAAGATATTTTGGATGATGTATTTTACAAGTTGAACCCCTCAAATTGGGTAAATTGCACTTTACACCAATTTAGGGTTTTCAAGTACAGGGGTTGCTTCCACAACTGCACCTTGGTGCTCAAGCTTGGGAAATCCCTCAAACTTCATCATAAACATCCTCATGATGTCTCAACAACAGAGGAACATCTCAACATGTGCAATTTGCAAGTTAATCCCTTAACTGGGTAATTTGCACATAGATCCCTGTATTACAAAACAATGCTACAACTTTATATTTAAAGGAGCAAAATTGAAATATATGTTTCTGAGGGACTTAATTACATGCCCAAAGTTAATCACAAGGATGTAATTACATATTTAGGCAAAACACCTAGGGTTAGTTTATAACCCAAGTCAGGGATGTTACAGAAATCGTTTGGGCTAATCAACCCAAAATCTCCAATTAACTCATTGGAATTTCAGCACTGTTTTCAATTAGGGTTTTCCCAATTGAATAGCCTTCAACTCACGATTCCTTGGGAGTTAATCCCTCAAATTTGGTGAGTCATTATAACACATAATTAGGAACAGTAATCCTAAATGGTAAACCCTTGGTCAATGCACTCAAACGGTCTTGAGACCGTTTTCCCAAACGGTCAACGCTTTTTCAACCATCGCAAACGGTCTTGAAACCGTTTGCTCCCAAACGGTTTCAAACCATTTTCCTTTAAACGGTTTGCTGAAACCACATAGCCAATCAATTAAAATGATTTGGAATAGCTATCAAAACCGTTTGGCTTGGTACTTTTCTTTGAGTAAACATCTAGGATGATGTCATCATCCCCTTCCTTCGAACAACCAAGAACAGCAACCGTTCTTGATGGAAATTGCAGCAAAGAAACAAGAGTGTAGCAATTTAAAAAAAAAACAATCAACAAAGTATAGAGAATTGATGCAATATCAATGATTAAGGGTTTGAGTTACAAAATCCGCCTCAAATCTGATCTCCAAGCTCCAAGCTACATGGCTCTAATGGTGGATGAAGCTTCTCCAACTATTCCAAGGCTCAACTTCAAGATTTGGAGTGAAATGATCGGCTAGAATTGAAGATTGAGTGAAGAAATGAAGGAATTACACATTGTTTTTTATGATTTTCACCATGAAATCATATAGAACGAAGATCAAAGGCTTACCAATAGGTTGGGGACGTGCTCCCTGCTGTCCTTCACCTTCTTGGTCTGTTTTGCAAGCAAAGTGAAGAAGTGGGGTCGTAAAAGCCTTTCATTTGGCTTGGAAAAGGTACTTTTATAAGAAAATTGAGGAGAGAGAAGATACTTTATAAAAGTCTTTTAATTACAAAATTTGTTGCCACCACTTCCCCCTTGGTTTCTTGCATGCAAGGGAATCTCTATCCCCACCGAAATCCCTTCCATTATAAATGAATAAAGGGAAAAGAAAATAAGCACCTTAATGCTTATTATATTAATATCCCATATGTGAGTGGAAATTACTTTCCTTTATAATAAGGTGAGTGGAGTTTCACCTCCTTTAGATATTTTCGTTCCTTATCTTGGCAAAAGAACGTCCATCCTTATTCAAAATAAACCAATAACATTTTGGTTTAAGTCCCTTTAATTAATACATTCATTTTTGCCCTAAATTGGATTAGGGTTTTTCTTAGGATTAAATCTTGATTATTTTAATATCAAGATTCTCTCTCCTCCATCTTAATTCAAATGAGATACCCCTCTCATTTTATTTGCTCTACATGATTCCAAGAAACATTAGGGACTTTATTGAAGTGGTAATTTGCATATCAAACCCTAGGTTTTGGGTAAATTGCACATTACACCAAAACTAGGTTTTAATGCACAACATTGCTTTATCAGCTCTTTCTTGGTATTCAGGCTTCCATAAGCCATACCTCAACATCATATTCACTCTCATGATGCTTCAACACATGAGGAACATATTATCATGCACAATTTGCACATAAACCCCTCAAATTGGGTAATTTGCACTTTAGTCCAAAACAAACAAAACATTGATTCAACATTGTTCAAACAGGACCAAAATTGAAACATAAGTTTCTCATGAGCCCTAATTACTTTTACCAAGATAAGATTAAGAATCTACTCAAACTTATTAAGCAAAACATCTAGGGTTAACACATAACCCAGGTCAGGGATGTTACAAATTATAAACCCCTAACAAGGATTTCATCCTCGAAATCCCAGGAAAAGGAGGAACAGATTGTTCATTAATCACACCCTCAAGTCTCCACATATAATCTTAATATCCTGGAGATATTATGAACTCTTTGATTCCACACAAAGCTCCTTTCATTAATTCCTCCATATCATTGTTTATGTTTATGCAAAGCATAAACCCCTAACATATGATGTCCATGTCATTGAAAGGAAGAAGCATAAAAGAACATACTTCAATAATCACTCAAGAATACTTATCAAAAGGAAAAACATATATATCTAACAGAGATAATTCACTTAGAAAACTCTATGTAATTGGGAATGTTCACATAGTTCTTGCTATTAGTTAGGAATGTCACATAGCTTTTCCCTTTTTGTTTAGCATTGGAATTGCACGAAGCATCTTCCTTTATTGAAATTGCACAAAGCATCTTCCTTTATTGGAATTGCACAAAGCATCTTCCTTTATTGGAATTTCACAAAGCATATTCCTTTATTGGAATTGCACAAAGCATCTTCCTTTATTGGAATTGCACAAAGCATCTTCCTTTATTGGAATTGCACAAAGCATCTTCCTTTATTGGAATTGCACAAAGCATCTTCCTTTATTGGAATTGCACAAAGCATCTTCCTTTATTGGAATTGCACAAAGCATCTTCCTTTATTGGAATTGCACAAATCATCTTCCTTTATTGATTCCATATTTCTTATTTCATGATACTCATTAGATTGTATCAGAATGACTGCTTGATCAGAGCAATAAAAAAGATATCAATCTAAGAGTTTCCATACTCACCTTATCATCAATAGTTGTATATCTGGCCAGGGTATATAATTATTGAGATTAGGTAGTATGCACCTTATTTGCTATCGTATTCCTCACTTTTCATATCATTGTACACACAGGAGTTTCCATTTTTTAGATTTTCTCCAAGCATTACTTCTATATTTCATCTTTTGACATAAAGATAAGGGAGATTATAAAACATATTAAGGAACACTGAGTAAGATATAAGTTCTCATCTCTCTTGTGTCCTTATAGGACTAGTCAAAGGAAGTTCAAAAACAACTACTTTCATATCTTTAACACATAGAATCATGAAATGAAGTATTAGGGTGAATATATTTTATTTAAGTATTACCCTTCAAGGTCACCTACCACATTAGGTTGATTTCAACCCATAGCGTCCAATTATCTCATATTGTTACTTTTGTCTTTACTTAGTGGCTACTTCCCTGGCGTACTAGGCATTTAGTGCACTGGTAACACAAAAAACTTTGGCTTTTCAGAATATCCAGGAAAATGTCTCTAAAATTGTAAAGACCTTACCTTAATTCATAACTTATGGCCCCTCCTTGGGCACTACCATCACAAGTGTACTGTTTGTCTAAACTTATGGTAGAGTCTACTTTCTTTCCATATGTTAATCTTTTCCACATTTCCAATGTTCTTACATGATCATATCACTCAGGAATCCTTTCAAAGCCCAAAGTTTATGCATTAAAGACTGGTAACTTAGGTTATGATACTAGTATCCAGTCTTCTATATGCATTACAGTTGTCTTATTCTGCTCTTCATGAGCATAGCATAGGATTCTTTATCCTGATTAGGTGAAGGTGGGAATTCTCAGGCATTTGTTCTCCTCTTGCCTGGTCCCATGCACCCTCTCCTGGTGCAACAACATTGTCCTTAGCAATGTGTTCCTCATGTTCTCCAGTCATTTTCAAGTTCTTCTTCTCCTATGTGAGCAGAAGATACTATCAGATAAACTGGAAGACACTTAGAACAGACTCTACAACCTTAGTCCTATGTCTCTGTAGACTCAGCGAACCTAGAGCTCTGATACCACTATTTTGTGACGACCGTCTCGCGGAAACAAGATTAACTAATGCGGAAGCGTTCATCAAGAAACGGATTAGCGAAAATCACTAAAAATTGAAACCTTTTTATCAAAATATCCATTGAAGGAAAACTTTCTCACATAGAACCAAAGTAACATAATTACATTCTTGTTCACAGGTACATATTTTGTATCATCTCTTTTTGAGAATTACAAGCATTAACTGTCCTGTCAAGCTAAACACAGACAGTATAAAATCTCGAGGCTCTAAACCAAAATCTCTAAAGCACTAACTACTACTCCGAGGACCTGAGAGTACAGAGATGACACATAGGACTCTATTCACATCTATACAAGGCATAACAGTTAGTGTCTCCACCTGAGACTTCACTGCTGTCTCTGCTTCTGCTATTGTTGTCCTTCACCTATTGAAGGATTCCTATCTCCTCGTCCACATCCACCTAAAAATGTGGTTCCCACGGGGGTGAGACAATTATAAAAACTGCCCCAGCGAGAGTTATAACTCTCCACCAGTAACATTGTTATTGCAACTTAAGAAGATAAATATGAATGGAAGAATCATATTTGTATAGAAGTAGATATTTTAATGTCTAACAGATTAGAACATTATTCTATATCAGAAGCATTGCAACTATAACTTTGAAGTTGATCATCAGTCAAGCTACTAATTATGTTTCAATTGATTGCATTGGATCTTCAACCATTGAATTCATGGAACCAATCATCAATTGGACCTATGCTCATACTTCAATTGAGTTTAGTAGGTCAACCTTCAACTAATTTGACCCTAAATTGACCCTCACTTTGTCATCAATTAGGGTTTGATTCAATTGTATTAGGGTTTAGAATCGAAGATTCAACAACACTCATCAATGCAAGATTGTTTACTTTGAAACTTTTGAACCATCATCCAAATTGGGTATGACCTGACCCCAAACGGTCTTGAGGTCGTTTGGATGACCTCCAATCGGTCTTGAGACCGTTTTCCCATCATATCACTCAAATCCAAGCCATCCAATTAAGGTTTGGATCATGGGATTGATCACCAAATCAGCATTGCATTGTATATCAGCTTGGTACCTTTAGACCTTCAAACACCTAACCATACTCAACCCTAGACCTCCAAACGGTCTTGGGTGACCACCAAACGGTCTTGAGACCGTTTAGATGAGCTCCAAATGGTCTTGAGACCATTTGGCTGATCCAACCCTTGGATTCTAGTGAAATTTCATCAAAGTTTGGTCTATCGAGTTGATCAACAAATCAACACTTAATTGCAATATGATTTGGTACCTTTAGACCTTCAATTGGTCAACTATACTTGACCTCAGACCTCCAAACGGTCTTTGGGTGACCCCCAAACGGTTTGGAGACCGTTTGGGTGATCCCCAAACGGTCTTGAAACCGTTTGGGCTAATCAACCCAAAATCTCCAATTAACTCATTGGAATTTCAGCATTGTTTTCAATTAGGGTTTGCCCAATTGAATAGCCTTCAACTCACGATTCCTTGGGAGTTAATCCCTCAAATTTGGTGAGTCATTAGACCACATAATTAGGAACAGTAATCCAAAACGGTCAACCCTTGGCCAACGCACTCAAACGGTCTTGAGACCGTTTTCCCAAAAAGTTCAATTAAATCAGATTGATAATCAGCACTTAATCCAATTAGGTTTCCCTAATTGATTAGCCTTCAACTCACGATTACTTGGGAGTTAATCCCTCAAATATGGAGGGTCATAATGCAACATAATTATTAACAGGAATCCCAAACGGTCAACTCTTGGTCAACTCACTCAAACGGTCTTGAAACCGTTTTCCCAAACAGGTCAAGTTAATCAGGTTGAAAATCAGCATTTAATTCAATTCGATTTGCCTAATTGGTTGGCCTTCAACCTACGATTCCTTTGGAGTTAACCCTCAACTTTGGTGGGTCATTAGCCTACATAATTAGGAACAAAAATCCCAAATGGTCAACGCTTGGGCAACCATCTTAAACAGTCTTGAAACCGTTTTCTCCCAAACGGTTTCAAACCGTTTACCTTTAAACGGTTTGTTGAAACCGCATAGCCAATCAATTAAAACGATTTGGAATAGCTATCAAAACCGTTTGGCTTGGTACTTTTCTTTGGATAAGCATCTAGGATGATGTTATCATCCCCTTCCTTCGAACAACTAAGAAAAGCAACCGTTCTTGATGGAAATTGCAGCAAAGAAACAAGAGTGTAGCAATTTAAAAAAAAACAATCAACAAAGTATAGAGAATTGATGCAATATCAATGATTAAGGGTTTGAGTTATAAACCCACCTCAAATCTGATCTCCAAGATCCAAACTACACGGATCTAATGGTGGATGAAGCTTATCCAACTATTCCAAGGCTCAACTTCAAGATTTGGAGTGAAATGATCGGCTAGAATTGAAGATTGAGTGAAGAAATGAAGGAATTACACATTGTTTTTTATGATTTTCACCATGAAATCATGAAGAACGAATAACAAAGGCTTACCAACAGGTTGGGGACGTGCTCCCTGCTGTCCTTAGCCTTCTTGGTCGGTTTTTCAAGCAAGGAGAAGAAGTGGGGTCGTAAAAGCCTTTCATTTGGCTTGGAAAAGGTACTTTTATAAGAAAATTGAGGAGAGAGAAGATACTTTATAAAAGTCTTTTAATTCCAAAATTGTTGCCACCACTTCCCCTTTGGTTTCTTGCATGCAAGGGCATCTCTATCCCCACCGAACTCCCTTCCATTATCAATGAATTAAGAGAAAAGAAAATAAGCACCTTAATGCTTATTATATTAATATCCCATATGTGAGTGGAAATTACTTTCCTTTATAATAAGGTGAGTGGAGTTTCACCTCCTTTAGATATTTTCGTTCCTTATCTTGGCAAAAGAACTTCCATCCTTATTCAAAATCAACCAATAACAGTTTGGTTGAAGGCCCGTTAATTAATACATTCATTTTTGCCCTAAATTGGATTAGGGTTTCACTTAGGATTAAATCTTGATTATTTTAATATCAAGATTCTCTCTCCTCCATCTTAATTCAAATGAGATTCCGCTCTCATTTTCTTTGCTCTACATGATGCCAAGAAACATTAGGGACTTTATTGAAGTGGTAATTTGCATATCAAACCCTAGGTTTTGGGTAAATTGCACATTACACCAAAACTAGGTTTTAATGCACAACATTGCTTTATCAGCTCTTTCTTGGTATTCAGGCTTCCATAAGCCATACCTCAACATAATATTCACTCTCATGATGCTTCAACACATGAGGAACATATTATCATGCACAATTTGCACATAAACCCCTCAAATTGGGTAATTTGCACTTTAGTCCAAAACAAACAAAACATTGATTCAACATTGTTCAAACATGACCAAAATTGAAACATAAGTTTCTCATGATCCCTAATTACTTTTCCCAAGATAAGATTAAGAATCTACTCAACCTCATTAAGAAAAACATCTAGGGTTAACACATAACCCAGGTCAGGGATGTTACAAATTATAAACCCCTAACAAGGATTTCGTCCTCGAAATCCCAGGAAAAGGAGGAACAGATTGTTCATTAATCATGCCCTCAAGTCTCCACATATCATCTTAATATCTTGGAGATATTATGAACTCAGTGATTCCACACAAAGCTCCTTTCATTAATTCCTCCATATCACTGTTTATGTTTATGCAAAGCATAAACCCCTAACATATGATGTCCATGTCATTGAAAGGAAGAAGCATAAAAGAACATACTTCAATAATCACTCAAGAATACTTATCAAAAGGAAAAACATATATATCTAACAGAGATAATTCACTTAGCAAACTCTATGTAATTGGGAATGTTCACATAGTTCTTGCTATTAGTTAGGAATGTCACATAGTTTTTCCCTTTTTGTTTAGGGTTGGAATTGCATGAAGCATCTTCCTTTATTGGAATTGCACAAAGCATCTTCCTTTATTGGAATTGCACAAAGCATCTTCCTTTATTGGAATTGACAAAGCATCTTCCTTTATTGGAATTGCACAAAGCATCTTCCTTTATTGGAATTGCATAAAGCATCTTCCTTTATTGGAATTGCACAAAGCATCTTCCTTTATTGGAATTGCACAAAGCATCTTCCTTTGTTGGAATTGCACAAAACATATTCCTTTATTGGAATTGCACAAAGCATATTCCTTTATTGGAATTGCACAAAGCATCTTCCTTTATTGGAATTGCACAAAGCATCTTCCTTTATTGGAATTGCACAAAGCATCTTCCTTTATCGAAATTGCACAAAGCATCTTCCTTTATTGGAATTGCACAAAGCATCTTCCTTTATTGGAATTGCACAAAGCATCTTCCTTTATTGATTCCATATTTCTTATTTCATGATACTCATTAGATTGTATCAGAATGACTGCTTGATCAGAGCAATAAAAAAGATATCAATCCAAGAGTTTCCATACTCACCTTATCATCAATAGTTGTATACCTGGCCAGGGTATATAAGTATTGAGATTAGGTAGTATGCACATTATTTGGTATCATATTCCTCACTTTTCATATCATTGTACACACAAGATTTTCCATTTCCTAGATTTTCTCCAAGCATCACTTCTATATTTCATCTTTTGACATACAGATAAGGGAGATTATAAAACATTTTAAGGAACACTGAGTAAGATATAAGTTCTCATCTCTCTTGTGTCCTTATAGGACTAGTCAAAGGAAGTTAAAAAACAACTACTTTCATATCTTTAACACATAGAATCATGAAATGAAGTATTGGGGTGAATATATTTTATTTAAGTATTACCCTTCAAGGTCACCTACCACATTAGGTTGATTTCAACCCATACTGTCCAATTATCTCATATTGTTACTTTTGTCTTTACTTAGTGGCTACTTCCCTGGCGTACTAGGCATTTAGTGCACTGGTAACACCAAAAACTTTGGCTTTTCAGAATATCCAGGAAAATGTCTCTAAAATTGTAAAGACCTTACCTTAATTCATAACTTATGGCCCCTGCTTGGGCACTACCATAACAAATGTATTGTTTGTCTAAACTTATGGTAGAGTCTACTTTCTTGCCATATGTTAATCTTTTCCACATTTCCACTGTTCTAACATGATCATATCACTCAGGAATCCTTTCAAAGCCCAAAGTTTATGCATTAAAGACTGGTAACTTAGGTTATGATACTAGTATCCAGTCTTCTTTATGCATTACAGTTGTCTTATTCTGCTCTTCAAGAGCATAGCATAGGATTCTCTATCCTGATTAGGTCAAGGTGGGAATTCTCAGGCATTTGTTCTCCTCTTTCCTGGTCCCATGCACCCTCTCCTGGTGCAACAACATTGTCCTTAGCAATGTGTTCCTCATGTTCTCTAGTCATTTTCAAGTTCTTCTTCTCCTATGTGAGCAGAAGATACTATCAGATAAACTGGAAGACACTTAGAACAGACTCTACAACCTTAGTCCTATGTCTCTGTAGACTCAGATGTGGCAACACATCCCATTATCACACAGATAACGAGGTGTTACGCGAAAACGTGCGGAAAACACCATAACCACAGATTATCAAAAACACGGGTTAATTAAAACCGATTGCGGAAAACTGATAAACGGTGAAACTATTACTTTCCAGTCCTCATCTTGCACAGAAACATGTCATATAAATATGTACATACACAAGATCTGACACGTGTCCACAGCTCAGGAACAACTGTCCATCCATCACATGAGTTCACCACATGTTCATATATACATAAAGGCCCACATCCGGCCAACAACAGGATATACAGATATCATCGAACGATCTTCGTGAAACATCGTCAAAACAATGCCAAGGACCTGAGAGTACAGGGATGACTCTAGACTCTACTACAAAACATCCAAAATAGCAGCATGTCCAACGCTGGCCTTCTACTGTTCCTCAAGCTGCTCGTCCGCAACACCACAACCACGACCACGTCTACCTTGACCACCAAAAAAAAGGGTGTAAACCAGCGGAGTGAGAAAATTGAACAATTGTCCCAGCGGGAAACATATCTCCCCACCGCAACTATAGAACCTCAGCAAGATAAACCATAACAGCAATTATAAAATGAGCAGATATATCAGAAGCAGTTATATATATATAGCAAGATCATTCTTACCGGCAAGCATACCAGCTGTACTAAAGCGTAAAACCAGATGTCTTTCAAAGGAACATGACTATCAAGATGAGATATATCAACATGTAACAGGATTATTAGAACAGGGTATAATGCCATATAACCTGATTATCAAGATAAGGTAGATTACCACATGACCTGCAAGGTATAACGGAATATTACACAAACAAGGCCTCAACCAATGTTTCGTATTTGATATGACTAGTAAATACTAAACGGCTGTATTACATTTTATTATGCCCTGAGGATTTGAACCGTACCGTTCAAATCCAACCTTCGGTTACGAAACCCAAGACGGTGCCATACAAGGTCAATGGAAGAGCCAGACTCCACGACCTCCCACCTCATGGTCAGTACATGAGTACAACACAAGAAGGACCGCAGTCACATGCTGAAGTGGTCTATGCCACAGGGTTAGCTCCATAGGCTACCCATTCTCTAGCCCGCCTTGGTACAGGTCACGGCGCTAGTAAAACTGAGCCACAGGCCTGATCACCGTGCTCTGAGCCATGAACACATTCATGCTTCATACATCACATATCCTGAGCCATGGGCATGTTCACCATGCTCTACACACATATCTGAGTCTGCAACCGAAGTTACACTCTTACCTCCTCATTTTCAGGCTAGGAGCAACCTACACATATTCAAAAATATGCGCTTCCAGGTTAACCCGTAGGAAAACCTGTTTCACCATCACCAAGTCCTGACGATGATGGATCTATGGTCAGGGCAAACTACATGATATTTTTCACTGTGATTAATTAGTATCTTTTAGATGGATTGTAGGATTCAACCAAGTTGTATAACATGCAAAGATATAACAGAAAGTAAACAACCTATATTATAATCTGAGCATGTCAACCTGACCCATCTCAAGGGTCCAACATCACATGTTACCACTTGGCCTTTTGCCAACCATCCAGATCCATCTCAAGGATCACCACATACCGCAGGGTCTCAACCCCTCATCATGTATTGTTACTGCCTCTCAAGGCTCACATCATCATCATGGGACCAACATATCCTACATACAGCCTCATAGGATAATTATCAAGTAATGATACTCATAAATTTCATAGCCTTCTTATGGCTAAAACATCACCTGCAAGGTTAGGGTGTACTATAATTGAAGATTCAACATAAGGAAGATGCTCACTATCATGAAATATCATTCAAGATAATCTACTTATCAATATGACAGTTATTTGGTAATCAAGTATGTTAAGTACATCATTAAACAACCATACTGATACTTACCCTTATATCGAGATTGTACAAACAATCAGGGTATATAGAGATCATTTTGTGTTTACAGAACCAACACTATTATTAACAAGGTCATTACTATGTCATCAACTATTGTCATCTTTATCATGAAGCAACCTTTAATGTAACTGTCACTTAGCATCATTATTACCAACATTATTATCATTAAACAAACTACTAGAGTAGTTATCATCATCTTCTTTATCATTAACAATTAAGCATAAGGGTCACATCATGCATCAATTACATGAGGGCTAACATCATATACATTACTATCATTAGCATCCTTATTGTTTGCAAGGCTTCATATACATTGTTGATATCACAAACACCACCATCGCTCATTGGTGCATAGCTAACCACTTCCATCACATGAGGGACCGTCACCAAAGAAACTCATACCCTCACTATATCCTCACAACCCTCATCTAAAGCCTATCACCCAACATGGGTATCGACTACCATACTATCCCTATCGGCCAACACTCACTACTAACCCTATCGGCCAACACTCACTACTAACCCTATCGGCCCTCACACATCCTGCACATAGGGTAGGGTATCGCCCAACATGGCTATCGGCCATTAGGGTATCGCCCATCATGGTGTCGTCCATTAGGGCTATCGGCCATTAGGGTTATCGGCCACCATGGCCCAAGGCTTATCGCCCAACCCTAACACTCATGGCACTACATGACCCTATCGTCCATCACATGGACAAGGAGATAACTCGACACAAGAGCACCCACTCTATCATCCAACACAAGGACATCCATATCGGCCAACAAGAGGAAGGGTATCGTTCATCTCCAAGGTACTCATCATATCGGCCAACAAACCCTAGCTCACCCTATCGCCCAACACATGGGAAAGGGTATCGGCCAACCTCAAGGACACAACATATCATCCACCAAGGAACCATATTAGCCACCAGAGAGAGCACCCTATCGCCCAACCTAGGTCACTATCGACCTCCAACACAAGGAACTCAAACCCTAGATCACCATATCGTTCAACTTAAGGGCAAGTGTGTCGCCCAACACACCTACAAGGAAGGGGTATCGCCCAACCCTAGGTCATCTTCAACCTCCAACACAAAGAGCACAAACCCTAAAAAGCAAGGTATACAAGGAACCCTAAACCCTAGAGAGGGATATCGACCACTAAGGTACATAAGCAAGATGTACAAGCAAGGAACTAAGCTAGACTACTAACATATAACAAGATCAAAGCTAGAGGTAAGAGAGTTAGGGTTAGAAACTATGCAACCCGCCTTAAGCTCCAAGCTTCAAGGAAGAAGATGCACTCCAAGGTCCAAAGCTATCATCCACCAGGCTGCTCCAGGAAGGTGTATCGGCCACCACTTCAGCTCCAAGGAAGTATATCGGCCAACACAAGCAAGATGGAGAGGGATATCGTGCACCAAGGGTGGAGGGGAGACCAAAAGAGCAAAGGAGACTAAGGCAAGGAGAAGAGCTACCTATATAGGAAGAAGGGGAGGAGAAACCAAGGTACAACCATGCTATGTGTCGCCCACCCAAGGGACACATGTCCACCAACTCAAGCCACCTCTCATGCAAGCCATAAGGCACTTGTCCAAGATGTGCACCATGTGTCCACCAACCAAGCCAAGCCATCTGGGCGACACAACAAGAGCTATTGGGTGACACACCAAGCAACTGGGCGACACACCACCTGCCCTGGGCGACACAAGACTCAAGCAAGCCCAAACAAGGAACTCCAAGGCCCAAACAAGCTCAACTCAGGCCCAAAGGACTCAAACAACAAGCCCAAGTCTTCCTCTCAACCCTAGAGGAAGAAAAGAGGAAAAACATCTCACAAGATGGCAAACTTGCCCACAAAACCCTAAACTTGGGTTATTTGCAAGTAGCCCCACGAACTCTCAACAAAGCACAACCAAACCCTAATCACCACTAAAGGTGATTAGCAAGCACCAAAGCACCAAGATCAAGCAAAACAAACAGGGTAAACCCTAAACGCAGGTCAGGGTCCTTACATCAGCGAACATAGAGCTCTGATACCACTATTTTGTGACGACCGTCTCGTGGAAACAAAATTAACTAATGTGGAAGCGTTCATCAAGCAACGGATTAGCGAAAATCACTAAAAATTAAAACCTTTTTATCAAAATATCCATTGAAGGAAAACTTTCTCACAATGAACCAAAGTAACATAATTACATTCTTGTTCACATGTACATATTTTGTTTCATCTCCTTTTAAGAATTACAAGCATTAACTGTCCTGTCAAGCTAAACACATGTAGTATAAAATCTCAAGGCTCTAAGCCAAAATCTCGAAAGCACTAACTACTACTCTGAGGACCTGAGAGTACAGAGACGACACATAGGACTCTATTCACAACTATACAAGGCATAACAGTCAGTGTCTCCACCTGAGACTTCACTGTTGTCTCTGCTTCTGCTATTGTTGTCCTTCACCTATTGAAGGATTCCTATCTCCTCGTCCACGTCCACCTAAAAATGTGATTCCCATGGGGGTGAGACAATTATAAAAATTGCCCCAGCGAGAGTTATAACTCTCCGCCAGTAACATTGTTATTGCAACTTAAGAAGATAATTATGAATGGAAGAATCATATTTGTATAGCAGAAGATATTTTAATGTCTAACAGATTAGAACATTATTCTATATCAGAAGCATTGCAACTATAACTTTGAAGTTGATCATCAGTCAAGCTACAAATTATGTTTCAATTGATTGCATTGGATCTTCAACCATTGAATTCATGGAACCAATCATCAACTGGACCTATGATCGTACTTCAATTGAGTTTAGTAGGTCAACCTTCAACTAATTTGACCCTCAATTGACCCTCACTTGGTCATCAATTAGGGTTTGATTCAATTGGATTAGGGTTTAGAATCGATGATTCAACAACACTCATCAATGCAAGATTGTTTACTTTGAAACTTTTGAACCATCATCCAAATTGGGTATGACCTGACCCCAAACGGTCTTGAGGTCATTTGGATGACCTCCAAATGGTCTTGAGACCGTTTGCCCATCATATCACTCAAATCCAAGCCATCTAATTAAGGTTTGGATCATGGGATTGATCACCAAATCAGCATTGCATTGTATATCAGCTTGGTACCTTTAGACCTTCAAACACCTAACCATACTCAACCCTAGACCTCCAAACGGTCTTGGGTGACCACCAAAAGGTCTTGAGACCGTTTAGATGAGATCCAAACGGTCTTGAGACCGTTTGGCTCATCCAACCTTTGGATTCTAGTGAAATTTCATCAAGGTTTGGTCTATCGAGTTGATCAACAAATCAGCACTTAATTGCAATATGATTTGGTACCTTTAGACCTTCAATTGGTCAACTATACTTGACTCCAGACCTCCAAACGGTCTTGGGGTGACCCCCAAACGGTTTTGAGACCGTTTGGGTGATCCCCAAACGGTCTTGAAACCGTTTGGGTGATCCCCAAACGGTCTTGAAACCGTTTGGGCTAATCAACCCAAAATATCCAATTAACTCATTGGAATTTCAGCACTGTTTTCAATTAGGGTTTTCCCAATTGAATAGCCTTCAACTCACGATTCCTTGGGAGTTAATCCCTAAAATTTGGTGAATCATTAGACCACATCATTAGTAACAGTAATCCCAAACGTTCAACCCTTGTTCAACGCACTCAAAAGGTCTTAAGACCGTTTGACCAAAAAGTTCAATTAAATCAGATTGATAATCAGCACTTAATCCAATTAGGTTTCCCTAATTGATTAGCCTTCAACTCACGATTCCTTGGGAGTTAATCCCTCAAATATGTAGGGTCATCAACCAACATAATTATGAACAGTAATCCCAAACGTTCAACGCTTGGTCAACTCACTAAAACGGTCTTGAAACCGTTTTCCCAAACAGGTCAAGTTAATCAGGTTGAAAATCAGCATTTAATTCAATTCGATTTGCCTAATTGGTTGGCCTTCAACCTACGATTAATTTGGAGTTAAGCCCTCAAATTTGGTGGGTCATTAGCCTACATAATTAGGAACAAAATTCCCAAACGGTCAACGCTTGTTCAACCATCTCAAACGGTCTTGAAATCGTTTGCTTACTAACGGTTTCAAACCGTTTGCCTTTAAACGGTTTGCTGAAACCGCATAGCCAATCAAGTAAAACGATTTGGAATAGCTATCAAAACCGTTTGGCTTGGTAATTTTCTTTGGATAAGCATCTAGGATGATGTCATCATCCCCTTCCTTCGAATAACCAAAAACAACAACCGTTCTTGATGGAAATTGCAGCAAAGAAACAAGAGTGTAGCAATTAAAAAAAACAATCAACAAAGTATAGAGAATTGATGCAATATCAATGATTAAGGGTTTGAGTTATAAAACCCGCCTCAAATCTGATCTCCAAGCACCAAGATACACGGATCTAATGGTGTATGAAGCTTCTCCAACTATAACAAGGCTCAACTTCAAGATTTGGAGTGAAATGATCGGCTAGAATTGAAGATTGAGTGAAGAAATGAAGGAATTACACATTGTTTTTTATGATTTTCACCATGAAATCATGAAGAACGAAGATCAAAGTCTTACCAACAGGTTGGGGACGTGCTCCCTGCTGTCCTTAGCCTTCTTGGTCGGTTTTGCATGCAAAGAGAAGAAGTGGGGTCGTAAAAGCCTTTCATTTTGCTTGGAAAAGGTACTTTTATAAGAAAATTGAGGAGAGAGAAGATACTTTATAAAAGTCTTTTAATTCCAAAATTGTTGCCACCACTTCCCCTTTGGTTTCTTGCATGCAACGGCATCTCTATCCCCACCAAACTCCCTTCCATTATCAATGAATTAAGGGAAAAGAAAATAAGCACCTTAATGCTTATTATATTAATATCCCATATGTGAGTGGAAATTACTTTCCTTTATAATAAGGTGAGTGGAGTTTCACCTCCTTTAGATATTTTCGTTCCTTATCTTGGAAAAAGAACTTCCATCCTTATTCAAAATCAACCAATAACATTTTGGTTGAAGGCCCTTTAATTAATACATTCATTTTTGCCCTAAATTGGATTCGGGTTTCACTTAGGATTAAATCTTGATTATTTTAATATCAAGATTCTCTCTCCTCCAACTTAATTCAAATGAGATGCCCCTCTCATTTTCTTTGCTCTACATGATGAAAAGAAACATTAGGGACTTTATTAAAGTGGTAATTTGCATATCAAACCCTAGGTTTTGGGTAAATTGCACATTACACCAAAACTAGGTTTTAATGCACAACATTGCTTTATCAGCTCTTTCTTGGTATTCAGGCTTCCATAAGCCATACCTCAACATAATATTCACTCTCATGATGCTTCAGCACATGAGGAACATATTATCATGCACAATTTGCACATAAACCCGTCAACTTGGGTAATTTGCACTTTAGTCCAAAACAAACAAAACATTGATTCAACATTGTTCAAACAGGACCAAAATTGAAACATAAGTTTCTCATGAGCCCTAATTACTTTTCCCAAGATAAGATTAAGAATCTACTCAACCTTATTAAGAAAAACATCTAGGGTTAACACATAACCCAGGTCAGGGATGTTACAAATTATAAACCCCTAACAAGGATTTCGTCCTCGAAATCCCAGGAAAAGGAGGAACAGATTGTTCATTAATCATGCCCTCAAGTCTCCACATATCATCTTAATATCCTGGAGCTATTATGAACTCTATGATTCCACACAAAGCTCCTTTCATTAATTCCTCTATATCACTGTTTATGTTTATGCAAAGCATAAACCCCTAACATATGATGTCCATGTCATTGAAAGGAAGAAGCATAAAAGAACATACTTCAATAATCACTCAAGAATACTTATCAAAAGGAAAAACATATATATCTAACAGAGATAATTCACTTAGCAAACTCTATGTAATTGGGAATGTTCACATAGTTCTTGCTATTAGTTAGGAATGTCACATAGCTTTTCCCTTTTTGTTTAGGGTTGGAATTGCACGAAGCATCTTCCTTTATTGGAATTTCACAAAGCATATTCCTTTATTGGAATTGCACAAAGCATCTTCCTTAATTGGAATTGCACAAAGCATCTTCCTTTATTGGAATTGCACAAAGCATCTTCCTTTATTGGAATTGCACAAAGCATCTTCCTTTATTGGAATTGCACAAAGCATCTTCCTTTATTGGAATTGCACAAAGCATCTTCCTTTATTGGAATTGCACAAAGCATATTCCTTTATTGGAATTGCACAAAGCATCTTCCTTTATTGGAATTGCACAAGGCATCTTCCTTTATTGGAATTGCACAAAGCATCTTCCTTTATTGGAATTGCACAAAGCATCTTCCTTTATTGGAATTGCACAAAGCATCTTCCTTTATTGGAATTGCACAAAGCATATTCCTTTATTGGAATTGCACAAAGCATCTTCCTTTATTGGAATTGCACAAGGCATCTTCCTTTATTGGAATTGCACAAAGCATCTTCCTTTATTGGAATTGCACAAGGCATCTTCCTTTATTGGCTTTTCAGAATATCCAGGAAAATGTCTCTAAAATTGTAAAGACCTTACCTTAATTCATAACTTATGGCCCCTCCTTGGGCACTACCATCACAAATGTACTGTTTGTCTAAACTTATGGTAGAGTCTACTTTGTTGCCATATGTTAATCTTTTCCACATTTCCACTGTTCTAACATGATCATATCACTCAGGAATCCTTTCAAAGCCCAAAGTTTATGCATTAAAGACTGGTAGCATAGGTTATGATACTAGTATCCAGTCTTCTATATGCATTACAGTTGTCTTATTCTACTCTTCAAGAGCATAGCATAGGATTCTCCATCCTGATTAGGTCAAGGTGGGAATTCTCAAGCATTTGTTCTCCTCTTGCCTGGTCCCATGCACCCTCTCCTGGTGCAACAACATTGTCCTTAGCAATGTGTTCCTCATGTTCTCTAGTCATTTTCAAGTTCTTCTTCTCCTATGTGAGCAGAAGATACTATCAGATAAACTAGAAGACACTTAGAACAGACTCTACAACCTTAGTCCTATGTCTCTGTAGACTCAGCGAACCTAGAGCTCTGATACCACTATTTTGTGACGACCGTCTCGCGGAAACAAGATTAACTAATGCGGAAGCGTTCATCAAGCAACGGATTAGTGAAAATCACTAAAAATTAAAACCTTTTTATCAAAATATCCATTGAAGGAAAACTTTCTCACATAGAACCAAAGTAACATAATTACATTCTTGTTCACAGGTACATATTTTGTATCATCTCCTTTTGAGAATTACAAGCATTAAATGTCCTGTTTAGATAAACACAGGCAGTATAAAATCTCGAGGCTCTAAGCCAAAATCTCGAAAGCACTAACTACTACTCTGAGGACCTGAGAGTACAGAGACGACACATAGGACTCTATTCACATCTATACAAGGCATAACAGTCAGTGTCTCCACCTGAGACTTCACTGCTGTCTCTGCTTCTGCTATTGTTGTCCTTCACCTATTGAAGGTTCCTATCTCCTCGTCCACGTCCACCTAAAAATGTGATTCCCACGAGGGTGAGATAATTATAAAAATTGCCCCAGCGAGAGTTATAACTCTCTGCCAGTAACATTGTTATTGCAACTTAAGAAGATAAATATGAATGGAAGAATCATATTTGTATAGCAGCTGATATTTTAATGTCTAACAGATTAGAACATTATTCTATATCAGAAGCATTGCAACTATAACTTTGAAGTTGATCATCAGTCAAGCTACTAATTATGTTTCAATTGATTGCATTGGATCTTCAACCATTGAATTCATGGAACCAATCATCAATTGGACCTATGCTCATACTTAAATTGAGTTTAGTAGGTCAACCTTCAACTAATTTGACCCTAAATTGACCCTCACTTGGTCATCAATTAGGGTTTGATTCAATTGGATTAGGGTTTAGAATCGATGATTCAACAACTCTCATCAATGCAAGATTGTTTACTTTGAAACTTTTGAACCATCATCCAAATTGGGTATGACCTGACCCAAAACGGTCTTGAGGTCATTTGGATGACCTCCAAATGGTATTGAGACCGTTTTCCCATCATATCACTCAAATCCAATCCATCCAATTAAGGTTTGGATCATGGGATTGATCACCAAATCAGTATTACATTGTATAGCAGCTTGGTACCTTTAGACTTTCAAACACCTAACCATACTCAACCCTAGACCTCGAAACGGTCTTGGGTGACCACCAAACGGTCTTGAGACCGTTTGGATGATCTCCAAACGGTGTTGAGATCGTTTGGCTCATCCAACCTTTGGATTCTTGTGAAATTTCATCAAGGTTTGGTCTATCGAGTTGATCAACAAATCAGCACTTAATTGCAATATGATTTGGTACCTTTAGACCTTCAATTGGTCAACTATACTTGACCCCAGACCTCCAAACGGTCTTGGGGTGACCCCCAAATGGTTTAGAAACCGTTTGGGTGATCCCCAAACGGTCTTGAAACCGTTTGGGCTAATCAACCCAAAATCTCCAATTAACTCATTGGAATTTCAGCACTGTTTTCAATTAGGGTTTGCCCAATTGAATAGCCTTCAACTCACGATTCCTTGAGAGTTAATCCCTCAAATTTGGTGAGTCATTATACCACATCATTAGGAACAGTAATCCCAAACGGTAAACCCTTGGTCAATGCACTCAAACGGTCTTGAGACCGTTTTCCCAAAAAGTTCAATTAAATCAGATTGATAATCAGCACTTAATCCAATTAGGGTTCCCTAATTTATTAGCCTTCAACTCACGATTCCTTGGGAGTTAATCCCTCAAATATGGAGGGTCATCAACCAACATAATTATGAACAGGAATCCCAAACGGTCAATGCTTGGTCAACTCACTAAAATGGTCTTGAAACCGTTTGCCCAAACAGGTCAAGTTAATCAGGTTGAAAATCAGCATTTAATTCAATTCGATTTTCCAAATTGGTTGGCCTTCAACCTACGATTCCTTTGGAGTTAACCCCTCACCTTTGGTGGGTCATTAGCCTACATAATTAGGAAAAAAATTCCCAAACAGTCAACGCTTGTTCAACCATATCAAACGGTCTTGAAATCGTTTGCTTACTAACGGTTTCAAACCGTTTGCCTTTAAACGGTTTGCTGAAACCGCATAGCCAATCAATTAAAACGATTTGGAATAGCTATCAAAACCGTTTGGCTTGGTAAATTTCTTCGGATAAGCATATAGGATGATGTCATCATCCCCTTCCTTCTAATAACCAAGAACAGCAACCGTTCTTGATGGAAATTGCAGCAAAGAAACAAGAGTGTAGCAATTAAAAAAAAACAATCAACAAAGTATAGAGAATTGATGCAATATCAATGATTAAGGGTTTGAGTTATAAAACCCGCCTCAAATCTGATCTCCAAGCTCTAATTTACACGGATCTAATGGTGGATGAAGCTTCTTCAACTCTTCCAAGGCTCAACTTCAAGATTTGGAGTGAAATGATCGGCTAGAATTGAAGATTGAGTGAAGAAATGAAGGAATTACACATTGTTTTTTATGATTTTCACCATGAAATCATGAAGAACGAAGATCAAAGGCTTACCAACAGGTTGGGGACGTGCTCCCTGCTGTCCTTAGCCTTCTTGGTCTGTTTTGCAAGCGAAGAGAAGAAGTGGGGTCGTAAAAGCCTTTCATTTGGCTTGGAAAAGGTACTTTTATAAGAAAATTGAGGAGAGAGAAGATACTTTATAAAAGTCTTTTAATTCCAAAATTGTTGCCACCACTTCCCCCTTGGTTTCTTGAATGCAAGGGTATCTCTATCCCCACCGAAGTCCCTTCCATTATCAATGAATTAAGGGAAAAGAAAATAAGCACCTTAATGCTTATTATATTAATATCCCATATTTGAGTGGAAATTACTTTCCTTTATAATAAGTTGAGTGGAGTTTCATCTCCTTTAGATATTTTCGTTCCTTATCTTGGCAAAAGAACGTACATCCTTATTCAAAATAAACCAATAACATTTTGGTTGAAGGCCCTTTAATTAATACATTCATTTTTTCCCTAAATTGGATTAGGGTTTCACTTAGGATTAAATCTTGATTATTTTAATATCAAGATTCTCTCTCCTCCATCTTAATTCAAATGAGATGACCCTCTCATTTTATTTGCTATACATGATGCCAAGAAACATTAGGGACTTTATTGAAGTGGTAATTTGCATATCAAACCCTAGGTTTTGGGTAAATTGCACATTACACTAAAACTAGGTTTTAATGCACAACATTGCTTTATCATCTCTTTCTTGGTATTCAGGCTTCCATAAGCCATAACTCAACATCATATTCACTCTCATGATTCTTAAACACATGAGGAACATATTATCATGCACAATTTGCACATAAACCCCTCAACGTGGGTAATTTGCACTTTAGTCCAAAACAAACAAAACATTGATTCAACATTGTTCAAACAAGACCAAAATTGAAACATAAGTTTCTCATGAGCCCTAATTACTTTTCCCAAGATAAGATTAAGAATCTACTCAACCTTATTAAGCAAAACATCTAGGGTTAACACATAACCCAGGTCAGGGATGTTACATATATACCCTGGCCAGGTATATGATTATTGAAGATAAGGCAAGTATGAAACTCTTATATTGTTATCTTTTTGATTACTTTGATCAAGTATTCATACTGAAACAATCTAGAGAGTATAATGAAACTAAAAAGGAAAAGTTATGTGAACATTCCCAACAAAAAGTAAAAGCTATGTGAACATTCCCAACCAAAAGGAAAAGCTATGTGAACATTCCCAACTAAAAAGGAAAAGCTATGTGAACATTCCCACCTAAAAGGAAAATCTATGTGAACATTCCCAACTAAAAGGAAAAGCGATGTGAACATTCCCAACTAAAAGGAAAAGCTATGTGAACTTTCCCAACTAAAAGAAAAAGCTAGGTGAACATTCCCAACTAAAAGGAAAAGCTATGTGAACATTCCCAACTAAAAGGAAAAGCTATGTGAACATTCCCCACTAAAAGGAAAAGCTATGTGAACATCCCCCACTAAAAGGAATAGCTATGTGAACATTCCCAACTAAAAGGAAAAGCTATGTGAACATTCACAACTAAAAAAAAAGCTATGTGAACATTCCCAATTACATAGAGTTTGTAAGTGAATTATCTTTTTTTTATATATATGTTTTTCCTTTTGATAAATATTCTTGAGTGATTATTGAAGTATGTTCTTTTATGTTTCTTCCTTTCAATGATATGGACATCATATGTTAGGGGTTTATGCCTTGCATAAACATAAACAGTGATAAAGAGGAATTAATGGAAGGAACTTTGTGTGAGCTACAGACCCATGGTATCTCCATAACATTAAGATGAGATGTGGAGACTTGAGGGCATGATTAATGAACAATCTATCCCTCCTTTTCCTAGGATTTCGAGGATGAAATCCTTGTTAGGGGTTTATAATTTGTAACATCCCTGACCGGGGTTATGAATTAACCCTAGATGTTTTGCTTAATAAGGTTGAGTAGATTCTTAATCTTTTCTTGAGAAGAGTAATTAGAGCTCATGAGGAACTTATGTTTCAATTTTGGTCATGTTTGAACAATGTTGAAGCAATGTTTGCTTATTTTGGACTAAAGTGCAAATTACCCAAGTTGAGGGGTTAAATTGCAAATTTTGTATGATAAGATATTCCTCTGATGTTGAGACATCATAAGAATGAATATGATGTAGTATTATGGTTTTTACAAGCTTGGGCATCAAGTTTAAGCTTGTAAAGCAATCCTTGTGCATTAAAACCTAGTTTTGGTATAATGTGCAATTTACCCAAAACCTAGGGTTCAATATGAAAATTACCACTTCAATAAGGTCCCTAATGTTTCTTGGCATCAAGTAGAGCAAATAAAATGATAGGGGTGCCTCATTCGAATTAAGTTGGAGGAGAGAGAATCTTGATATTAAAATAATCAAGATTTAATCTTAAGTGAAACCCTAATCCAATTTAGGGCAAAAATGAATGTATTAATTAAAGGGCCTTCCACCAAAATTTTATTGGTTGATTTTGAATAAGGATGGACGTTCTTTTGCCAAGATAAGGAACGAAAATATCTAAAGGAGGTGAAACTCCACTCACCTTATTATAAAGGAAAGTAATTTCCACTCACATATGGGATATTAATATTATAAGCATTAAGGTGCTTAATTTGTTTTTCTTTAAATTATGGATAATTGATAGGAATAAGAGGAAAACAAGATAGCCTCGTCCCTAAGGAATATAAGGGGGGAAGATGCGGCCATCCTTTTGGGAATAAATGCATTTTAATAAGGCATTTTCTCTCTCATCAATTTCCTTATAAAAGTGCCATTTCCAAGCTCAAACCAAGGCCTTTTCAGATTTCCTTCTTCCCCTTTCTTGAAAAACTGACCAAGGAGCTAGGGAGGAGCAGGAGGACGACTCCCAACCTATTGGTAAGGTTCTTGATTCATTTCTCCTTGATTCCATGGTGGAAATCGAAAATAAATTATGGATTCCTTCCTATTTCGATCTCCTCTCCAATCCTAACCAATTATTTTCACTCAAAGCTTGGGGACGACCCTTGGAATGGTGAAGGGAGCTTCATTCACCATTGTTGCCATGATTTTGGAGCTCTGGATCTCATATGGAAGCGGGTTTTATAACTTAAACCCTTAAACATTGCTATTGCATCAATTCTCTATGCTTTGTTGATTGATTTCTTCAATTTGATACACTCTTGTTTCTTTGCTGCAATTTCCATCAAGAACGGTTGCTTTTCTTGGTTGTTTGAAGGAAGGGGATGATGACATCATCCTAGATTCTTATCCAAAGAAAAGTACCAAGCCAAACGGTTTTGATAGCTACTCCAAATCGTTTTAATTTGATTGGTTATGCGGTTTCAGCAAACCGTTTAAGGGCAAACGGTTTGAAACCATTTGGGAGAAAATGGTTTCAAAACCGTTTGATATGGTTGACCAAGCGTTGAACGTTTGGGAATTTTGTTCCTAATTATGTAGGATGATAACCCACCAAATTTTAGGGGTTAAATCCAAAGGAATCATAGGTTGAAGGCTAATCAATTAGGAAAATCGAAATGAATTAAGTGCTGATTTTCAACCTGATCAAATTGACTTGTTTGGGCAAACGGTTTCCAAACCGTTTGATATGGTTGACCAAGCGTTGACCATTTGTTATTCCTGCTCATGATTATGTTGGTTGATAACCCTTCAAATTTTAGGGATTAACTCCAAAGGAATCGTAAGTTTAAGGTTAATCAATTAGGTAAACCTAATTGGATTAAGTGCTGATTTTCAATCTGATTAACTTGACCTTTTTGGGAAAACGGTTTCAAAACCGTTTGAGTGCGTTGACCAAGGGTTGACCGTTTGGGATTATTGTTCCTAATTAATTTTTTAATGACTCACCAAATTTGAGGGGTTAATTCCCAAGGAATCATGAGTTGAAGTCTAATCAATTAGGAAAACCCTAATTGGAATTAGTGCTGCAATTCCAATGAGTTGATTTGAGATTTTGGGTTGATTATCCCAAACGGTTTCAAGACCGTTTGGGGATCACCCAAACGGTCCAAAGACCGTTTGGGGGTCACCCAAGACCGTTTGGAGGTCTAGGGTCAAGTAGGTATATGTGTTTGAAGATCCCAAGATGTGATATGAACCCTAATCGGCTAAGTGCTGATTTTGCAAGTGATTGAGATGATGTTTTGGGTTGATTGGCCCAAACGGTTTCAAAACCATTTTGAGATCACCCAAACGGTTTCAAGACCGTTTGGGGATCACCCAAGACCGTTTGGCGGTCTGGGGATAAGTATAGTTGACCAATTGAAGGTCCAATGGTACCAAATCATATTACAATTAAGTGTTGATTTGTTGATCAACTCGATAGACCAATCCTTGATGGAATTTCACTAGAATCCAAGGGTTGGATGAGCCAAACGGTCTCAAGACTGTTTGGAGATCATACAAACGGTCCCAAGACCATTTGGAGGTCACCCAAGACCGTTTGGAGGTCTAGGGGTGAGTATGGTTAAGCAATTGATGATCCAATGTTACTAAGTTGAAGTGTAATCAATTGCTGATTTGGTGATCAACCCAATGATCCAAACCTTAATTGGTTGACTTGGATTTTGATGATATGATGGGCAAACGGTCTCAAGACCGTTTGGAGGTCATCAAAACGACCTCAAGACCGTTTGAGGTCAGGTCATTCCTAATTTGGATGATGGTCCAGTGGTTTTAAAGTAACTAGTTTCACATTGGTTAATGTTGAAGGATCATCGATTCTAAACCCTAATTCAGTTGATTCAAACCCTAATTGATGATAAATTGAGGGTCAAATCAGTTGAAGGTTGACCTATTAAACTCAATTTAAGAATGAGGATAGGTCCAATTGATGATTGGTTCCATGAATTCAATGATTGAAGGAATCAACATTGGAAATCCTAATCCAATTCAATTGGTTGAGACCATAATTGGTCCATGCAGTTTTGAGGATGTTTGGACCAAACGGTCTCAAGACCGTTTGGGACCAAACGATCCCAAACCGTTTGGATACCCAAAGTGCAAACGGTTTCAATACCTACTTTGTCTAATCGATTTCAAGTACAACTTGTTCAAATGGTTTTAAACCAATTGATGTATGAGAACCAAGATCATTGAGGGTCTAAGTAATTAACATTGTGAAGATCAACATGGTTAATCCATTTGAATATCTCATGTAATTGAAGGTCCAATATGGTGAACCTATTTAGATATTCAATGTTATGTGTGAAATCCTAATTAGAGCAAAGCTATGTGTGAAACCCTAATCTAGGGCAATGTTGAGTGTTATTATAAATCAAGGGTGGTGATGTAACCCTAACTTAGTGTAACAATGAAGGAAACCCTAATTTAATGGGAATTGTATATCCTAACCCTAATTTGGGTATAAGGAAAAAGAAACCCCACTTGAATGTGAATGGTAAACCCTAATCCCTAAAATGGGATAAAGTTATATGAAACCCTAATATAGGGTAGTGCCATTAATACTAATGTGAAGCATTAACACTGGGTGATGTGTTGTGAAACCTTAATTTCACATAATACTAGGTGAAACCCTGATATAGAAGGATTTTATGTGAAACTCTAATGAAGAGTGATTCTAGGTGAAATCTATATATGTTTGTAAGATGCTAAGTGAACCTTAAGTTATAATTATGGAAATCATATTCCTATTGATGGAATGGTGATTGATGTATTGACAAATGAAATACCTAGAGAGGTTGATTATGGATATCCTTATATTATAGTCCCTGAATCAAGGGTGAGTTCATACCTTTGGCAATGGTTGTGTTTTCTAAATAGATGAATCATGACCAATACATTGCATGATGAAGTGATGATCTAGTACATAAGTATTAGGATGAGAAATACCCTAATATAAGTTAAGTGAATAAACTCAAGTAAGATGAAGGTGTTGAGGGAAGTGATACATCAAGATATGATAGATATCACATCCAACACCCCAATTCTGATATACCATGATGTGTTATAAGTCCATTATAAATGGAATAGATGACACATGAAATGTGTCATGACAATTTTTATATTGAGATGTAATGCAATTTGTTAAGTGTAGGCTAACATGCCTTATGAAAAGGTTAATCCAAATCAATAGACTATGATACAATCATATTCTAATAAATATGAGAGAGAAACTCATACTTTGTGTCGATAATACATTCAACGATGAATGATGAGGATATATAAGTATGTTTGAATACTTATGATATCTATCTTTGGTTTCTAGCTTTGAGAAGCAATGGAATAGGGCTGATCATTAATAATATGATCTTAAGAACCCAAGTGGTTATTTATGGAACATACTAATGAAGGGTGCTGATATAAAAGAGAAACCATGAACCCTAAAGAGGGAACAGTGGTATTACTTAGTGTTGTATGGTACTGATGTGAAAGAGAAATCATGAACCCTAAAAAGGGAAGATACTACTCAGTGTTGTATGATACTAATATGAAAGCATTATGATTGTTATCATGAATACTGATCATGCAGGGATGATGAGATGAGAAGCATAGCCAGGTAAGGGCTATGATGCTTGTTTATTGAGAATGTTTTACAGGCTTTATAAGCCTTCATATGCTTTGTGTAGTAAGAATCATTAAGCTTTGTGTACTATGTAAAATACATTGTATAGCAAGAATCATGATGTCTTTGGTCAAATAATCTAAAGGCAAAAGTTACCTAACAAGTGGTAATAAGTATCCTATGGTGAGTTATGGGTTCAAATACCCAGATTCTATAATCATGATGATGAACTTGTTAAAAAGAGGAAATGTACTTGGTGAGTTTAGGGATTAATATCCCAACACTTTGTGAAAAGAGTATGGCTACGGGCCATGAATCCACAATGACAATGCCATGCTTTAGATATATTATCTAATCCTGAAGAGAGTTAATGATGTGGTAATGATGTTGTAGTGAATAAATGTGATACATGTTCTTCATATTCCATAATGAATAAGTGACATGTGTCTCTTTTAAGTTATAGTTGCAATGTTTTTGATAAGAATGATATTCTAATCTGTTAGACATTGAATTTACTGCTGCCAAACAAATACAATTCATATGTGCATATTTATCTTCTTAAGCTGCAATAAAAATGTTACTGGCGGAGAGTTATATCTCTCACTGGGGAAATTTACAATTGTCTCACCCCCGTGCGAACTACATTTTTAGGTGGACGTAGACAAGGAGGCAAGAATCCGTCAGTAGGTGAAGGACAGCAACAACAGCAGCGGCATGGACAACAGTGAAGTCTCAGGTGGAGACACTGGCTGTTATGCCTTGTATAGATGTAGATAGAGTCCTATGTGTCGTATCTGTACTCTCAGGTCCTCGGAATAGTAGTTAGTGCTTTCAAGATTTTGGCTCAATGCCTCGAGATTTTATACTGCCTGTGTTTAGCTTGACAGGATAGTTAATGATTGTAATTCTCAGAAAGAGATGATACAAAATATGTACCTTTGAACAAGAATGTAAATGTGTTATTTTGGTTCTATGTGAGAAAGTTTTCCTTTGATGGAACTCTTGTTAAAAAGGTTTCAATTTTTAGTGATTTTTGGTAATCCGCTGCTTAATGAACGCTTCCGCATTACTTAATCTTGTTTTCGCGAGACGAACGTTACAATTTAGTGGTATCAGAGATCTAGGTTCGCTGAGTCTACAGAGACATAGGACTAAGGTTGTAGAGTTTGTTCTAAGTGTCTTCCAGTTTATCTGATAGTATCTTCTGCTCACATAAGAGAAGAAGAACTTGAAAATGACTGGAGAACACGAGGAACACATTGCTAAGGGCAATGTTGTTGCACCAGGAGAGGGTGCATGGGACCAGGAAAGAGGAGAACAAGTGCCTGAGAATTTCCACCTTGACCTAATCAGGATAAAGAATCCTATGTCATGCTCTTGAAGGGCAGGATAGGACAACAATAATGCATATAGAAGACTGGATACTAGTATTACGACCTAAGTTACCAATCTTTAATGCATAAACTTTGAACTTTGAAAGGATTCCTGAGTGACATGGTCATGTTGGAATAGTGGAAATGTGGGAAAGATTAATAAATGGCAAGAAAGTAGACTATGCCATAAGTCTGGACAAACAGTACATCTGTGATGATAGTGCCCAAGGAGGGGCCATAAGCTATGAATTAAGGTAAGGCCTCTACAATTCTAGAGACATTTGCCTAGATATTCTGAAAAGCCAAAGTTTTTTGTGTCACCAGTGCAATAGATGCCTAGTGCACCGGGGCAGTAGCCACTAAGAGAAGGTAAAAGTAGAAACATGAGAAAACTGGACACTTTGTGTTTAAAACAACCTAATGTGATAGGTGACCTTGAGGGGTAATACTTAAATAAAATATATTCAATCTGATACTTCATTTCATGAATTCTATGTGTTAAAGATATGAAAGTAGTTGTTTTTGAGCTTCCTTTGACTAGTCCCATAAGGACACAAAGGAGATAAGAACTTATATCTTACTCAGTGTTCCTTAAAATTTTTTCTATAACCTCCCTTATCTGTGTGTTGAAAGATGAGATTTAGAAGTGATGCCTGGAGAAGATCTAGGAAATGGAAAGTCCTGTGTGTACAATAATATGAAAAGTGAGGCATATGATAGTAAGTAAAGTGCATACTACCTAATCTCAATACTTATATACCCTGGGCAGGTATATGATTATTGAAGATAATGCAAGTATGCAACTCTTAGATTGTTATCTTTTTTATTATTTTGATCAAGTAGTCATACTGAAACAATCTAGAGAGTATAATGAAACTAAAAAGGAAAAGCTATGTGAACATTCCCAACAAAAAGGAAAATCTATGTGAACATTCCCAACCAAAAGGAAAAGCTATGTGAACATTCCCAACTAAAAAGGAAAAGCTATGTGAACATTCCCAACTAAAAGGAAAAGCTATGTGAACATTCCCAACTAAAAGGAAAAGCTATGTGAACATTCCCAACTAACAGGAAAAGCTATGTGAACATTCCCAACTAAAAGGAAAAGCTAGGTGAATATTCCCAACTAAAAGGAAAAGCTATGTGAACATTCCCAACTAAAAGAAAAAGCTAGGTGAACATTCCCAACTAAAAGGAAAAGCTATGTGAACATTCCCAACTAAAAGGAAAAGCTATGTGAACATTCCCAACTAAAACGAAAAGCTATGTGAACATCCCCAACTAAAAGGAAAAGCTATGTGAACATTCCCAACTAAAAGGAAAAGCTATGTGAACATTCCCAACTATAAGGAAAAGCTATGTGAACATTCACAACTAAAAAAAAAAGCTATGTGAACATTCCCAATTACATAGAGTTTGTAAGTGAATTATCTTTTTTTGATATATATGTTTTTCCTTTTGATAAATATTCTTGAGTGATTATTGAAGTATGTTCTTTTATGTTTCTTCCTTTCAATGATATGGACATCATATGTTAGGGGTTTATGCCTTGCATAAACATAAACAGTGATAAAGAGGAATTAATGGAAGGAACTTTGTGTGAGCTACAGACCCATGGTATCTCCATAACATTAAGATGAGATGTGGAGACTTGAGGGCATGATTAATGAACAATCTATCCCTCCTTTTCCTGGGATTTCGAGGATGAAATCCTTGTTAGGGGTTTATAATTTGTAACATCCCTGACAGGGGTTATGAATTAACCCTAGATGTTTTGCTTAAAAATATTGAGTAGATTCTTAATCTTATCTTGGGAAGAGTAATTAGAACTCATGAGAAACTTATGTTTCAATTTTGGTCATGTTTAAACAATGTTGAAGCAATGTTTGCTTATTTTGGACTAAAGTGCAAATTACCCAAGTTGAGGGGTAAATTGCAAATGTTGCATGATAAGATATTCCTCTGATGTTGAGGCATCATAAGAATGAATATGATGTAGTGTTATGGTTTTTACAAGCTTGGGCATCAAGTTTAAGCTTGTAAAGCAATCCTTGTGCATTAAATCCTAGTTTTGGTATAATGTGCAATTTACCCAAAACCTAGGGTTCAATATGCAAATTACCACTTCAATAAGGTCCCTAATGTTTCTTGGCATCAAGTAGAGAAAATAAAATGATAGGGGTGCCTCATTCAAATTAAGTTGGAGGAGAGAGAATCTTGATATTAAAATAATCAAGATTTAATCTTAAGTGAAACCCTAATTCAATTTAGGGAAAAAATGAATGTATTAATTAAAGGGCCTTCAACCAAAATGTTATTGATTGATTTTGAATAAGGATGGACGTTCTTTTTCCAAGATAAGGAACGAAAATATCTAAAAGAGGTGAAACTCCACTCACTTTATTATAAAGGAAAGTAATTTCTACTCACATATGGGATATTAATATTATAAGCATTAAGGTGCTTAATTTGTTTTTCTTTAAATCATGGATAATTGAGAGTAATAAGAGGCAAACAAGATAGCCTCGTCCCTAAGGAAGATAAGGGGGAAGAGGCGGCCATCTTTTTGGGAATAAAAGCATTTTAATAAGGCATTTTCTCTCTCATCAATTTCCTTATAAAAGTGCCATTTCCAAGCTCAAACCAAGGCCTTTTCGGATTTCCTTCTTCCCCTTTCTTGCAAAACCGACCAAGGAGCTAGGGAAGAGCAGGAGGACGACTCCCAACCTGTTGGTAAGGTTCTTGATTCATTTCTCCTTGATTCCATGGTGGAAATCGAAAATAAATTATGGATTCCTTCCTATTTCGATCTCCTCTCCAATCCTAACCAATTCTTTTCACTCAAAGCTTGGGGAAGACCCTTGGAATAGTGAAGGGATCTTCATTCACCATTTTTGCCGTAATTTTGGAGCTCTGGAGCTCAATTGGAGGCGGGTTTTATAACTTAAACCCTTAAACATTGCTATTGCATCAATTCTCTATGCTTTGTTGATTGATTTCTTCAATTTGATACACTCTTGTTTCTTTGCTGCAATTTCCATCAAGAACGGTTTCTGTTCTTGGTTGTTCGAAGGAAGGGGATGATTACATCATCCTAGATTTTTATCTAAAGAAAAGTACCAAGCCAAACGGTTTTGATAGCTACTCCAAATTGTTTTAATTTAATTGGTTATGCGGTTTCAGCAAACCGTTTAAGGGAAAACGGTTTGAAAGAATTTGGGAGCAAACGGTTTCAAAATCGTTTGATATAGTTGACCAAGCGTTCACCGTTTGGGAATTTTGTTCCTAATTATGTAGTATGATAACCCACCAAATTTGAGGGGATAACTCGAAAGGAATCATAGGTTGAAGGCTAATCAATTAGGCAAATCGAATTGAATTAAGTGCTGATTTTCAACCTGATCAAATTGACCTGTTTGGGAAAACGGTTTCAAAACCGTTTGATAAGGTTGCCCAAGAGTTGACCGTTTGGTATTACTTCTCACGATTATGTTGGTTGATAACCCTCCAAATTTTAGGGATTAACTCCAAAGGAATCGTGCGTTTAAGGTTAATCAATTAGGTAAACCTAATTGGATTAAGTTCTGTTTTCAATCTGATTAACTTGACCTTTTTGGGAAAACGGTTTCACAACCGTTTGAGTGCGTTGACCAAGGGTTGCCCGTTTGGGATTATTTTTCCTAATTATGTTTTTTAATGACTCACCAAATTTGAGGGGTTAATTCCCAAGGAATCATGAGTTGAAGTCTAATCAATTAGGCAAACCCTAATTGGAATTAGTGCTGAAATTCCAATGAGTTGATTTGAGATTTTGGGTTGATTAGCCCAAACGGTTTCAAGACCATTTGGGGATCACCCAAACGGTCCCAACACCTTTTGGGGGTCACCCAAGACCGTTTTGAGGTCTAGGGTCAAGTATGTATATGTGTTTGAAGATCCAAAGATGTGATATGAACCCTAATCGGCTAAGTGCTGATTTTGCAAGTGATTGAGATGATGTTTTGGGTTGATTGGCGCAAACGGTTTCAACACCGTTTGGGGATCACCCAAAAGTTTTCAAGACCGTTTGGGGATCACCCAAGACCGTTTGGAGGTCTGGGGTTAAGTATAGTTTACCAATTGAAGGTCCAAAGGTACCAAATCATATTACAATTAAGTGTTGATTTGTTGATCAACTCGATAGACCAATCCTTGATGGAATTTCACTAGAATCCAAGGGTTGGATGAGCCAAACGGTCTCAAGACCGTTTGGAGCTCATACAAACGTCCCAAGACCATTTGGAGGTCACCCAAGACCGTTTGGAGGTCTAGGGGTGAGTATGGTTAAGCAATTGATGATCCAATGTTACTAAGTTAAAGTGTAGTCAATTGCTGATTTGGTGATCAACCCAATGATCCAAACCTTAATTGGTTGACTTGGATTTTGATGATATGATGGGAAAACGGTCTCAAGACTGTTTGGAGGTCATACAAACGACCTCAAGACCGTTTGGGGTCAGGTCATGCCCAATTTTGATGATGGTCCAGTGGTTTTAAAGTAACTAATTTCACATTGGTTAATGTTGAAGGATCATCGATTCCAAACCCTAATTCTTTTGATTCAAACCCTAATTGATGATCAATTGAGGGTCAATTGAGGATCAAATCAGTTGAAGGTTGACCTATTAAACTCAATTGAAGAATGAGGATAGGTCCAATTGATGATTGGTTCGATGAATTCAATGATTGAAGGAATCAACATTGGAAATCCTAATCCAATTCAATTGGTTGAGACCATAATTGGTCCATGCAGTTTTGAGGAAGTTTAGACCAAACGGTCTAAAGACCGTTTGGGACCAAACGATCCCAAACCGTTTGGAGACCCAAAGTGCAAACGGTTTCAATACCTACTTTGTCTAATCAATTTCAAGTACAACGTGTTCAAATGGTTTTAAACCAATTGATGTATGAGAACCAAGATCATTGAGGGTCTAAGTAATTAACATTGTGAAGATCAACGTGGTTAATCCATTTGAATATATCATGTAATTGAAGGTCCAATATGGTGAACCTATTTAGATACTCAATGCTATGTGTGAAATCCTAATTAGAGAAAAGCTATGTGTGAAACCCTAATCTAGGGCAATGCTGAGTGTTATTATAAATCCAGGGTGGTGATGTAACCCTAACTTAGTGTAACAATGAAGGAAACCCTAATTTAATGAGAATTGTATATCCTAACCCTAATTTGGGTATAAGGAAAAAGAAACCCCACTTGAATGTGAATGGTAAACCCTAATCCCTAAAATGGGATAAAGTTATATGAAACCCTAATATAGGGTAGTGCCATTAATACTAATGTGAAGCCTTAACGCTGGGTGATGTGTTGTGAAACCTTAATTTCACATAATACTAGGTGAAACCCTGATATAGAAGGATTTTATGTGAAACTCTAATGAAGAGTGATTCTAGGTGAAATCTATATATGTTTGTAAGATGCTAAGTGAACCTTAAGTTATAATTATGGAAATCATAATCCTATTGATGGAATGGTGATTGATGTATTGACAAATGAAATACCTAGAGAGGTTGATTATGGATATCCTTATATTATAGTCCCTGAATCAAGGGTGAGTTCATACCTTTGGCAATGGTTGTGTTTTCTAAATAGATGAATCATGACCAATACATTGCATGATGAAGTGGTGATCTAGTACATAAGTATTAGGATGAGAAATACCCTAATACAAGTTAAGTGAATAAACTCAAGTAAGATGAAGGTGTTGAGGGAAGTGAGACATCAAGATATGATAGATATCACATCCAACACCCCAATTCCGATATACCATGATGTGTTATAAGTCCATTATAAATGGAATAGATGATACATGAAATGTGTCATGACAATTGTTATATTGAGATGTAATGCACTTTGTTAAGTGTAGGCTAACATGCCTTATGAAAAGGTTAATCCAAATCAATAGACTATGATACAATCATATTCTAATAAAGATGAGAGAGAAACTCATACTTTGTGTCGATAATACATTCAATGATGAATGATGAGGATATATAAGTATGTTTGAATACTTATGATATCTATCTTTGGTTTCTAGCTTTGAGAAGCAATGGGATAGGGCTGATCATTAATAATATGATCTTAAGAACCCAAGTGGTTATTTATGGAACATAATAATGAAGGGTGTTGATATAAAAGAGAAACCATGAACCCTAAAGAGGGAACAATGGTATTACTTAGTGTTGTATGGTACTGATGTGAAAGAGAAATCATGAACCCTAAAAAGGGATGATACTACTCAGTGTTGTATGATACTAATATGAAAGCATTATGATTGTTATCATGAATACTGATCATGAAGGGATGATGAGATGAGAAGCATAGCCAGGTAAGGGCTATGATGCTTGTTTATTGAGAATGTTTTACAAGCTTTATAAGCCTTCATATGCTTTGTGTAGTAAGAATCATTAAGCTTTGTGTACTATGTAAAATACATTGTATAGCAAGAATCATGATGTCTTTGGTCAAATAATCTAAAGGAAAAAGTTACCTAACAAGTGGTAATAAGTATCCTATGGTGAGTTATGGGTTCAAATACCCAGATGCTATAATCATGATGATGAACTTGTTAAAAAGAGGAAATGTGGTGAGTTTAGGGATTAAGATCCCAACACTTTGTGAAAAGAGTATGGCTACGGGCCATGAATCCACAATGACAATGCCAGGCTTTAGATATATGATCTAATCCTGAAGAGAGTTAATGTTGTGGTAATGATGTTGTAGTGAATAAATGTTATACATGTTCTTCATATTCCATAATGAATAAGTGACATGTGTCTCTTTTAAGTTATAGTTGCAATATTTTTTATAAGAATGATATTCTAATCTGTTAGACATTGAATTTACTGCTGCCAAACAAATACAATTCATATGTGCATATTTATCTTCTTAAGCTGCAATAATTATGTTACTGGCGAAGAGTTATATCTCTCGCTGGGGCAATTTACAATTGTCTCACCCCTGTGGGAACTACATTTTTAGGTGGACGTAGACAAGGAGGCAAGAATCTGTCAGTAGGTGAAGGACAACAACAACAGCAGCAACATGGACAGCAGTGAAGTCTCAGGTGGAGACACTGGCTGTTATGCCTTGTATAGATGTAGATAGAGTCCTATGTGTCGTCTCTGTACTCTCAGGTCCTCGGAGTAGTAGTTAGTGCTTTTGAGATTTTGGCTCAATGCCTCGAGATTTTATACTGCCTGTGTTTAGCTTGACAGGATAGTTAATGATTGTAATTCTTAGAAAGAGTTAATACAAAATATGTACCTTTGAACAAGAATGTAAATGTGTTATTTTGGTTCTATGTGAGAAAGTTTTCCTTTGATGGATCTCTTGTTAAAAAGGTTTTAATTTTTAGTGATTTTTGGTAATCCGCTGCTTAATGAATGCTTCCGCATTAATTAATCTTGTTTTCGCGAGACGAACGTTACAATTTAGTCGTATCAGAGCTCTAGGTTCTCTGAGTCTATAGAGACATAGGACTAAGGTTGTAGAGTTTGTTCTAAGTGTCTTCTAGTTTATCTGATAGTATCTTCTACTCAAATAAGAGAAGAAGAACTTGAAAATGACTGGAGAACACGAGGAACACATTGCTAAGGGCAATGTTGTTGCACCAGGAGAGGGTGCATGGGACCAGGCAAGAGGAGAACAAGTGCCTGAGAATTTCCACCTTGACCTAATCAGGATAAAGAATCCTATGTCATGCTCTTGAAGGGCAGGATAGGACAACAGTAATGCATATAGAAGACTGGATACTAGTATTACGACCTAAGTTACCAGTCTTTAATGCATAAACTTTGAACTTTGAAAGGATTCCTAAGTGACATGGTCATGTTTGAATAGTGGAAATGTGGGAAATATTAATAAATGGCAAGAAAGTAGACTATGCCATAAGTCTGGACAAACAGTACATCTGTGATGATAGTGCCCAAGGAGGGGCCATAAGCTATGAATTAAGGTAAGGCCTCTAAATTCTAGAGACATTTGCCTAGATATTCTGAAAAGCCAAAGTTTTTGGTGTCACCAGTGCAATAGATGCCTAGTGCACCAGGGCAGTAGCCCCTAAGAGAAGGTAAAAGTAGCAACATGAGAAAACTGGACACTATGTGTTGAAAACAACCTAATGTGATAGGTGACCTTGAGGGGTAATACTTAAATAAAATATATTCAATCTGATACTTCATTTCATGAATTCTATGTGTTAAAGATATGAAAGTAGTTGTTTTTGAGCTTCCTTTGACTAGTCCCATAAGGACACAAGGGAGATAATAACTTATATCTTACTCAGTGTTCCTTAAAATGTTTTATAACCTCCCTTATCTGTGTGTTGAAAGATGAGATTTAGAAGTGATGCTTGTTGAAAATCTAGTAAATGGAAAATCCTGTGTGTACAATGATATGAAAAGTGAGGAATATGATAGTAAGTAAAGTGCATACTACCTAATCTCAATACTTATATACCCTGGGCAGGTATATGATTATTGAAGATAAGGCAAGTATGAAACTCTTAGATTGTTATCTTTTTGATTACTTTGATCAAGTAGTCATACTAAAACAATCTAGAGAGTATAATGAAACTAAAAAGGAAAAGCTATGTGAACATTCCCAACAAAAAGGAAAATCTATGTGAACATTCCCAACCAAAAGGAAAAGCTATGTGAACATTCCCAACTAAAAAGGGAAAGCTATGTGAACATTCCCAACTAAAAGGAAACGCTATGTGAACATTCCCAACTAAAAGGAAAACAATGTGAACATTCCCAACTAAAAGGAAAAGATATGTGAACATTCCCAACTAAAAGGAAAAGCTAGGTGAATATTCCCAACTAAAAGGAAAAGCTATGTGAACATTCTAAACTAAAAGAAAAAGCTAGGTGAACATTCCCAACTAAAAGGAAAAGCTATGTGAACATTCCCTACTAAAAGGAAAAGCTATGTGAACATTCCCAACTAAAAGGAAAAGCTATGTGAACATCCCCAACTAAAAGGAAAAGCTATGTGAACATTCCCAACTAAAAGGAAAAGCTATGTGAACATTCCCAACTAAAAGGAAAAGCTATGTGAACATTCACAACTAAAAAAAAAAGCTATGTGAACATTCCCAATTACATAGAGTTTGTAAGTGAATTATCTTTTTTTGATATATATGTTTTTCCTTTTGATAAATATTCTTGAGTGATTATTGAAGTATGTTCTTTTATGTTTCTTCCTTTCAATGATATGGACATCATATGTTAGGGGTTTATGCCTTGCATAAACATAAACAGTGATAAAGAGGAATTAATGGAAGGAACTTTGTGTGAGCTACAGACCCATGGTATCTCCATAACATTAAGATGAGATGTAGAGACTTGAGGGCATGATTAATGAACAATCTGTCCCTCCTTTTCCTGGGATTTCGAGGACGAAATCCTTGTTAGGGGTTTATAATTTGTAACATCACTGACGGGGGTTATGAATTAACCCTAGATGTTTTGCTTAAAAAGATTGAGTAGATTCTTAATCTTATCTTGGGAAGAGTAATTAGAACTCATGAGAAACTTATGTTTCAATTTTGGTCATGTTTAAACAATGTTGAAGCAATGTTTTCTTATTTTGGACTAAAGTGCAAATTACCCAAGTTGAAGGGTTAAATTGAAAATGTTGCATGATAAGATATTCCTCTGATGTTGAGACATCATAAGAATGAATATGATGTAGTTTTATGGTTTTTACAAGCTTGGGCATCAAGTTTAAGCTTGTAAAGCAATCCTTGTGCATTAAAACCTAGTTTTGGTACAATGTGCAATTTACCCAAAACTTAGGGTTCAATATGAAAATTACCACTTCAATAAGGTCCCTAATGTTTCTTGGCATCAAGTAGAGCAAATAAAATGAGAGAGGTGCCTCATTCGAATTAAGTTGGAGGAGAGAGAATCTTGATATTAAAATAATCAAGATTTAATCTTAAGTGAAACCCTAATTCAATTTAGGGCAAAAATGAATGTATTAATTAAAGGGCCTTCAACCAAAATTTTATTGGTTGATTTTGAATAAGGATGGACGTTCTTTTGCCAAGATAAGGAACGAAAATATCTAAAGGAGGTGAAACTCCACTCACCTTATTATAAAGGAAAGTAATTTCTACTCACATATGGGATATTAATATTATAAGCATTAAGGTGCTTAACTTGTTTTTCTTTAAATCATAGATAATTGAGAGGAATAAGAGGAAAACAATATAGCCTCGTCCCTAAGGAAGATAAGGGGGGAAGAGGCAGCCATCTTTTTGGGAATAAATGCATTTTAATAAGGCATTTTCTCTCTCATCAATTTCCTTATAAAAGTGCCATTTCCAAGCTCAAACCAAGGCCTTTTCGGATTTCCTTCTTCCCCTTTCTTGCAAAACCGAACAAGGATCTAGGGAGGAGCAGGAGGTCGACTCCCAACCTGTTGGTAAGGTTCTTGATTCATTTCTCCTTGATTCCATGGTGGAAATCGAAAATAAATTATGGATTCCTTCCTATTTCGATCTCCTCTCCAATCCTAACCAATTCTTTTCACTCAAAGCTTGGGGACGACCCTTGGAATAGTGAAGGGATATTCATTCACCATTTTTTCCGTGATTTTGGAGCTCTGGAGATCAATTGGAGGCGGGTTTTATAACTTAAACCCTTAAACATTGCTATTGCATCAATTCTCTATGCTTTGTTGATTGATTTCTTCAATTTGATACACTCTTGTTTCTTTGCTGCAATTTCCATCAAGAACGGTTGCTGTTCTTGGTTGTTCGAAGGAAGGGGATGATGATATCATCCTAGATTCTTATCCAAAGAAAAGTACCAAGCCAAACGGTTTTGATAGCTACTCCAAATTGTTTTAATTTAATTGGTTATGCGGTTTCAGCATACCGTTTAAGGGCAAACGGGTTGAAAGCATTTGGGAGAAAACGGTTTCAAAACCATTTGAGATGGTTGACCAAGCGTTGACAGTTTGGGAATTTTGTTCCTAATTATGTATGATGATAACCCACAAATTTTAGGGGTTAACTCCAAAGGGATCATAGGTTGAAGGCTAATCAATTAGGCAAATCGAATTGAATTAAGTGCTGATTTTCAACCTGATCAAATTGACCTGTTTGGGAAAACGGTTTCAAAACCATTTGATATGGTTGACCAAGCATTGACCGTTTGGTATTACTGCTCCTAATTATGTTGTTTGATAACCCTCCAAATTTTAGGGATTAACTCCAAAGGAATCGTGAGTTTAAGGTTACTCAATTAGGTAAACCTAATTGAATTAAGTGCTGATTTTCAATCTGATTAACTTGACCTTTTTGGGAAAACGGTTTCAAAACCGTTTGAGTGCGTTGACCAAGGGTTGACCGTTAGGTATTATTGTTCATAATTATGTTGTTTAATGACTCACCAAATTTGAGGGGTTAATTCCCAAGGAATCATGAGTTGAAGTCTAATCCATTAGGCAAACCCTAATTGGAATTAGTGCTGAAATTCCAATGAGTTGATTTGAGATTTTGGGTTGATTAGCCCAAACGGTTTCAAGACCGTTTGGGGATCACCCAAACGGTCCCAAGACCTTTTGGGGGTCACCCAAGACCGTTTGGAGGTCTAGGGTAAAGTATGTATATGTGTTTGAAGATCCAAAGATGTGATATGAACCCTAATCGGCTAAGTGCTGATTTTGCAAGTGATTGAGATGATGTTTTGGGTTGATTGGTGCAAACGGTTTCAACACCGTTTGGGGATCACCCAAACGGTTTCAAGACCGTTTGGGGATCACCCAAGACCATTTGGAGGTCTGGGGTTAAGTATAGTTTACCAATTGAAGGTCCAAAGGTACCAAATCATATTACAATTAAGTGATGATTTGTTGATCAACTTGATAGACCAATCCTTGATGGAATTTCACTAGAATCCAAGGGTTGGATGAGCCAAACGGTCTCAAGACCGTTTGGAGCTCATAAAAACGGTCCAAAGACCATTTGGAGGTCACCCAAGACCGTTTGGAGGTCTAGGGGTGAGTATGGTTAAGCAATTGATGATCCAATGTTACTAAGTTAAAGTGTAATCAATTGTTGATTTGGTGATCAACCCAATGATCCAAACCTTAATTGGTTGACTTGGATTTTGATGATATGATGGGAAAACGGTCTAAAGACCGTTTGGAGGTCATACAAACGACCTCAAGACCGTTTGGGGTCAGGTCATGCCCAATTTTGATGATGGTCCAGTGGTTTTAAAGTAACTAGTTTCACATTGGTTAATGTTGAAGGATCATCGATTTTAAGCCCTAATTCTTTTGATTCAAACCCTAATTGATGATCAATTGAGGGTCAATTGATGGTCAAATCAGTTGAAGGTTGACCTAATAAACCTAATTGAAGAATGAGGATAAGTCCAATTGATGATTGGTTCAATGAATTCAATGATTGAAGGAATCAACATTGGAAATCCTAATCCAATTCAATTGGTTGAGACCATAATTGGTCCATGCAGTTTTGAGGAGGTTTGGACCAAACGGTCTAAAGACCATTTGGGACCAAACGATCCCAAACCGTTTGGAGACCCAAAGTGCAAACGGTTTCAATACCTACTTTGTCTAATCGATTTCAAGTTCAACTTGTTCAAATGGTTTTAAACCAATTGATGTATGAGACCCAAGATCATTGAGGGTCTAAGTAATTAACATTGTGAAGATCAACATGGTTAATCTATTTGAATATATCATGTAATTGAAGGTCCAATATGGTGAACCTATTTAGATACTCAATGCTATGTGTGAAATCCTAATTAGAGCAAAGCTATGTGTGAAACCCTAATCTAGGGCAATGCTGAGTGTTATTATAAATCCAGGGTGGTGATGTAACCCTAACTTAGTGTAACAATGAAGGAAACCCTAATTTAATGGGAATTGTATATCCTAACCCTAATTTGGGTATAAGGAAAAAGAAACCCCACTTGAATGTGAATGGTAAACCCTAATCCCTAAAATGGGATAAAGTTATATGAAACCCTAATATAGGGTAGTGCCATTAATACTAATGTGAAGCCTTAACACTGGGTGATGTGTTGTGAAACCTTAATTTCACATAATACTAGGTGAAACACTGATATAGAAGGATTTTATGTGAAACTCTAATGAAGAGTGATTCTAGGTGAAATCTATATATGTTTGTAAGATGCTAAGTGAACCTTTAGTTATAATTATGGAAATCATATTCCTATTAATGGAATGGTGATTGATGTATTGACAAATGAAATACCTAGAGAGGTTGATTATGGATATCCTTATATTATAGTCCCTGAATCAAGGGTGAGTTCATACCTTTGGCAATGGTTGTGTTTTCTAAATAGATGAATCATGACCAATACATTGCATGATGAAGTGATGATCTAGTACATAAGTATTAGGATGAGAAATACCCTAATACAAGTTAAGAGAATAAACTCAAGTAAGATGAAGGTGTTGAGGGAAGTGATACATCAAGATATGATAGATATCACATCCAACACCCCAATTCCGATATACCATGATGTGTTATAAGTCCATTATAAATGGAATAGATGACACATGACATGTGTCATGACAATTGTTATATTGAGATGTAATGCACTTTGTTAAGTGTAGGCTAACATGCCTTATGAAAAGGTTAATCCAAATCAATAGACTATGATACAATCATATTCTAATAAAGATGAGAGAGAAACTCATACTTTGTGTCGATAATACATTCAATGATGAATGATGAGGATATATAAGTATGTTTGAATACTTATGATATCTATCTTTGGTTTCTAGCTTTGAGAAGTAATGGAATATGGCTGATCATTAATAATATGATCTTAAGAACCCAAGTGGTTATTTATGGAACATACTAATGAAGGGTGTTGATATAAATGAGAAACCATGAACCCTAAAGAGGGAACAATGGTATTACTTAGTGTTGTATGGTACTGATGTGAAAGAGAAATCATGAACCCTAAAAAGGGATGATACTACTCAGTGTTGTATGATACTAATATGAAAGCATTATGATTGTTATCATGAATACTGATCATGCAGGTATGATTAGATGAGAAGCATAGCCAGGTAAGGGCTATGATGCTTGTTTATTGAGAATGTTTTACAAGATTTATAAGCCTTCATATGCTTTGTGTAGTAAGAATCATTAAGCTTTGTGTACTATGTAAAATACATTGTATATCAAGAATCATGATGTCTTTGGTCAAATAATCTAAAGGCAAAAGTTACCTAACAAGTGGTAATAAATATCCAATGGTGAGTTATGGGTTCAAATACCCAGATTCTATAATCATGATGATGAACTTGTTAAAAAGAGGAAATGTACTTGGTGAGTTTAGGGATTAAGATCCCAACACTTTGTGAAAAGAGTATGGCTACGGGCCATGAATCCACAATGACAATGCCAGGCTTTAGATATATGATCTAAGCCTGAAGAGAGTTAATGATGTGGTAATGATGTTGTAGTGAATAAATGTTATACATGTTCTTCATATTCCATAATGAATAAGTGACATGTGTCTCTTTTAAGTTATAGTTGCAATGTTTTCGATAAGAATGATATTCTAATCTGTTAGACATTGAATTTATTGCTGCCAAACAAATACAATTCATATGTGCATATTTATCTTCTTAAGATGCAATAATAATGTTACTAGTGGAGAGTTATATCTCTCGCTGGGGCAATTTACAATTTTCTCACCCCCGTGGGAACTACATTTTTAGGTGGACGTAGACAAGGAGGCAAGAATCTGTCAGTAGGTGAAGGACAACAACAGCAGTAGCGGCATGGACAGAGGTGAAGTCTTAGGTTGAGACACTGGCTGTTATGCCTTGTATAGATGTAGATAGAGTCCTATGTGTCGTCTCTGTACTCTCAGGTCCTCGGAGTAGTAGTTAGTGCTTTCGAGATTTTGGCTCAATGCCTCGAGATTTTATACTGCCTGTGTTTAGCTTGACAGGATAGTTAATGATTGTAATTCTCAGAAAGAGATGATACAAAATATGTACCTTTGAACAAGAATGTAAATGTGTTATTTTGGTTCTATGTGAGAAAGTTTTCCTTTGATGGATCTCTTGTTAAAAAGGTTTTAATTTTTAGTGATTTTTGGTAATCTGTTGCTTAATGAATGCTTCCGCATTAATTAATCTTGTTTTCATGAGACGGTCGTTACACTAATGTTCTAACATTAATCTTAGGTTTATAATGGATACATAAAATATGCCACATAACTCATTTTGGTAGTAATATGAAGATAAGGAACTTAATTGGATGAATAATTTAGATAATGGTCCGTTAATGTGCCATATGACATATATCATAAAAAGAAGTCTCAAAAGTGGAAACAAAATTCAAATTCAAAATCTACATATCAAATTTATCCTACATGTCAAATTTCATCTAATTTGGACAACCTTGAAATATTAGGATAAGTTTAGGAGAGAGAAAATGAGTAAAATACATAAGTAATGAATAATATGATTATATAACTTTAAAATATGGAAATGATGAAAAACTCATATTCAACACATCAAAGGTAACTTGTGGATGAAGTTTGGTCCAATTTGGATGTTGTTTGTGCAAGTTATGTAATTTTATGTACATTCTGGACTTTTATGCAATTTACCCAGTTGGGAGGTTTTCTTTGTAAATTGTCACATGAATTATAATCATGATATATTCCCTTACTATTCTCAAGTTTTTGAACCATAGGACGCCTAGTTGCACCTTGGTGTGGAGGTGTTTCTTTTAAAGGGCATTTTAGGGATTATTCTCTTTATAAATGAGCTTATCTTTAGAAGCTATCCACCAATGGGGTTATTTCTTGGATTGGAGGTCGGTTGGGATGGACTATAAGTTTCCATAAAGTGACATTTGATATTCAAGAATCCTCTATGAGTTGTCCTCTTGCATGGCCATGAATCCCTAGGCTAAGGACACATGGAAAGCTTCATGGACACCTCATGATTGACTTCTTCCTTATCCATAAAGGTTTGCATGTCTATAGGCACCCTTAGCATTGGACACATGTAAAGTAATATGACACCTCATTCTATACTTCTTTCTTATCCATAAAGGCTTGCATGTCCATAGACACCCTTATACATGACACATGGAAAGTCTCATAGGCACCTCATACTTGACCTCTTTCTTTATATAGCCATATCTACCCCTTCCCAACTCCAAATTTGAAAACTATTGCTCTTCTTTCTTTCCTCTATCTTAGAGCATAACTCCTACTCTATTTTTCCACAAAGGTGTTGTCCCAAGGTAAAAGAATGTGCCTACCTTGGTGAAGAAGGCTCTTAGGGTTCCAAATTTGCTCTATTTAGGATTTCTTAAGCTCCTCCTTGGTGATTTTGACCGAAACTAGTAAGTATCCTCCTTTCTTTCCCTATTTTCATGTTTTTAGTCTTCCTTAAACTTTCTTCCAGGTTAGAACCATGGTCTTCCATGGTTAAACCCCACCTAGAACCCATAAACACCTCATCTCCATGTTCTTTTGTTAGGGTTTTTCACCTCTAAAGTGGAAAAAGGAGCTTTGTTGTAGAAACCAACCTCTCTAAGCTTGGGAACCTTACTTATTGGAGTTGTCCACCTTCCGTATAGGTTCTTTGGAGGCCTAGGCTTGGATCTAGGACTGACTTGTACTATTTAGACTCTGAAGTTGAGGTATGATGTATCCCCTATTCTTCTATGTTGAGCAATTCACCTATGCTTATTCATTCTCTTTGTCTTATGGACATTAGCATGTACACAATGTATTTTCTTTTGAAAATCATGGTTCATGTAAACTACCTTATTTGATATTGATCATGTGATAATGGATATTCTTTTGAACTCTTACCTTATACTTTGTTCATGATGGAACTCTAAAAAGATGACATGTGAAATCTTTTGTCCACTTATGAGGTGGATGTATATGTTAGTCACTTATGTGGTGACTAGTTTATATATTCTTACTATAATTTCTACTTGCCTCTATATTTAACATGCTATGTGATTCAGTAGCACTAGAGTAGTGTAATTTCATTGATTTTTATGGTAGATGTGTTATTTCCTTCCGAGCAGATGTGATATTTCCTATTCTTTTAGGATGGAAAGGAACCTCATACCCAAGGAAAGATAAGTGATTCTTGGCCCATTTTTTTACATATTTTGGAGATTGGTAGTATTCCTTTCTCTATCAGGGATCAATTTGATAAGAATTGGCCGCCTTTGTGTTTGTATTGTTCTAGGGCTATGTTTATCTCACATGCATGCATGTTGATGATATGGGGTGTGTGCCCTAATTCTTTACATGTGCTTGTGTGGCACAATCTTTATGTTTTATTAATGATAAGTATTATTTTGTTATCATATGATTTCAATTCCATTTCTCTTCATAACCATTTGGGTGGTCCATATCCTTTCTATGGGAAGCCTTTTATAATTTATGTCCTTTATTCCATATATTGCTCAATTTCCTATTTAGTATGCACATATTAGCCTTTGCTGATGTCATCTATTTTCTCTTCTTGTCGGGGTATCCTTCCAACCCTAGGTGAAGGACTTGGATGATAAGGCATGAAGTTTTGGACTAGCTTAAGGAATTAAAGCTTGGAAACATGACACAATTTTACTATGCGCTAAAATGCAAGTGAACGCGTCGAGTAGTACAGGCCTTTGTGAGGCCCGAGTCGAACACAGGGATACTCAGAATTGTTGGAGAATCCTACTAACTATTTGCGATCAGCTAAGCCGAATAACAAAATGAGGGTTGTTGTTAAAATTAAAAGAAAATAAAAACAAAATAAAACAAACGATCGATTAAATGTTAATTTAATCAATTCAAGAGGGTATCTTTAGGATTGCGGTTTCACCGCGGGTTTTCATTGTATTCGATTTTATATAATGCCTCAATCTTATCTCTCTATCTGGGTAGTGGCCTGAAAATAGAATTACCCATTGTCATGGTGCAATTCACTACCTAGGTTTAGGTCGGTTCCACCGTCGTAGTAACCTATACCCTAAACTAGGTGCATTATGAACGATCTCTCAGTATCCACCATTAATTTTACACCACCTTGGTCAAGGGATTTATCGATTAATGTAGATTTCGTCTCTTTTTAGCCATTAATCCTTCTTTCAAAGTGATTAAGGGCATTAGGTTATTATTATGGTGATCAAGCATAACAATATATGGAGAAAACGAAACTATACCACGGATTTAAGAGATAAAATATGAATTACTATTATAAAACTATCATACAATGAATTCCCGGGCTACTCCCGGTCCTAAAGACAAAGGGGATTAGCCCCGCATGTTCATCTCAAACAAGTACAAGGTAGAGATAGGGGAAATCATGTGGAAAAACATGGAACGGAAGGGAAAACCCCTAAACGGAGAAGAACCGGTTGATCCTTTGCGTAGAACACGTGCTCTCCCGCCTTTCGGTGGTGAAATCCGTCTTCTGCGGCGTCTGAATCAACTGGTATGAACTTCTGGCCTCCGTTCTCCTCTCTACATCTCCTCGGTACTCGTGCAATGGCTAATGAGATCCTCCTCACATCTGGGCGGCTGTCCTTAGGTATATCTCGGTCATTAAGTCGCTAATTAACCGTAGTCGTCCGATTGAGATCATTAGAAAGCCAACTCATATCCTACGGTGTCGATACCATCGACGCTAGTCGATGGTATCGACCCGCTGTAGTAGAGACCGGCTGCAAACCCTTCCTTTGTCGCGCCTGACATCATCTCGATACCATCGACGCGGGTCGATGGTATCGACAGCTCTGTAGCGACGGTTTTGTCGTATTGCGTCGCTATAGCCTCCATGTGTCAATGGTATCGACTTCCGTCGATACTATCGACTGCTTCTTCACCAGCAACCTGAAGGTGACTTGATACCATCGACATCCCTGTCGATAGTATCGACGCTTTGCTGCTCCTTTCGGCTGACAACCTGTGACCATGTCGATGGTATCGACTTCCGTCGATGGTATCGACAGAAGCAAATACTTGTTTGTCCTGAAATTTAAACACAAGATCACATAAATTCATGCAAATAATAACATTTCGACAATTAATGCTCAAAATAATGAAATAAGAGGGATTTGACATAAGATAGTGGCAAAGACCAAAATGGATGAATTATGCAACATTAACCATAAAAATGACTAATAAAAGCATAAAACACATATCAAACATGTTTATAAATGCGACTCAAAATCATCGCATCAAACACCCCTAAGCTTGAACGTTGCTCGCCCTCGAGCAACTAATCCTTAGAATAGAATTGCCAATGTCAACTGAAAAACAACAAACCACAACCAATCATCCCATATGACTCCCACCGGACGTTCACATACCTGCCCTCTCTAACCACGGAACGGTAATTACCCTGAAGGTGACAGTAATCATCAATAAAAGAAATTGACCTCAAAACTGATGAACACTATCACATAAGGCAGTTAACATAATAAAACTCACCGATTCAGACTTGGTGCATCTTGTGATCGCCTATACTACGTTGCTCGCCCTAACTACCATCTACATGGAAGCAGTTCTCCTGATATTCATTAGTGAGGAGAAATTCACGGTGGCCTACCAATCTGAGCAACGGGTGGATGAAAATAGGTGACTCATGGAAGAAAGTGGAAGTATTGTACTGTTTCAACATGCATAATACAAAAATGTCCTACATGATGCAAATGCACATGAGAAATGCCCTAATGCCTGAAATTGGGTGGAATGATGCATGCACTAACCATCCGTCTCAAAATGAGATGGATATCTAATCAAGTTACATCATGTACTCAATTATCCTGAAATGCAGGTGATATTATGTTCCTTTCTCCTTCTTATTCTACTTTCTTCTAAATAACTCTTTTTTTTCATTATGCAGATTTTTCTTTTCTTTCCTTTTTTTCAGCCCTTATATCCATAATTGATAAAGAATATTTTATTGGGCTTATTTTCTTCATACTCAGAAGTTCGAACTATTTAGAAGGTATGGAACAATTTAATTCACCATTGGAGAAAAAATGAGATACATGATATACTTTATGCATGAAAAATTATGACTGCAACTACATGGCATGCACCTAAGGGTAATGTGCATGTATCACTATTCTAAATTTTTTTTTAATTTATGCAGAACACATAGGCCAAAGCAATGCATGTCCTATCTAGATGCTATGCAATCAAAAAGAGTTAAAACTGTACTCGACTTCCAATTCTTGGGTGGATTATGGAAACAATGAGGTGGAACGATCACAAGACTAGATGACTGAACCTTAGAAAGATATTATGTGTCCCTCCTTACTGACCTGTGTAGTAGTTAAGAGATTTCTCTCTCCTACTTCCAATTAAAGTCACATTACCATTTGGTCAGATTAGGCTCAAACAACCATTACCGTCCACTTTCATGAATCATTAGGAGTCTAGTTGTGAAATTTTGTTTTAAAGTTGACAAAACCAATCATTTTCATAGGATATGTGCCCAAGGTTAAACAAGACAAGAATTTCAAACACACAAAAATTTTCAACTTCCCTTGATTTTCCCATGCACTATTGACGAGATGACACAACTTTATGACATCCACGATTACACTAGATAACATGTGGATCCTATAAAAACTAAAATTGCAAGAAACAAATAACAAGAACAAAAGCAATAATGCTAAAAACTAAAAACAATATAGATAAAGTTGTTCCAACTACCCCCCCAAGCTTGAATTCAACTATGGCCTCATAGTCAAAAACAAACTTAAAGATTGGAACAGTGATACCGGATCACTCATGTGGTGGTGGAGGCGGGTACTGCGGAGCCGTAGGGTCCCAAGAAGGATACTCCCCCTGGAAGCTTGGATCAAACTGGGCCCTAGGTGGAGGTTGTGGATAACCTCCAAAGTAACTCTGGCTCCAATAATGGTCGTAGAAGGGTTCCTGCTGCATCTCTATCTGTTGCAACCGATTATGTATCTATTGTTGGTTGTCAAGGAGAAGGCGTTCATTCTCGAACATCGCCCTTTGGTTGTCAAGTACCCGGTTCGTCGTGTCTTGAATATCAGAATACATCACCATATGCTGCTGCTATGTCTGGTGGATATCTAGCAGCATAGTGTACATGCCTTGCATGGAATAGGCATCCTCGCTTGGCTGCGAGGGCGGTGGTAGTGGCGGTGTAGGATGTGATGAGGATGATGCACCTGGATGCATCTGAGGACGCTTCTGGCGTGCCACTTGTGATCGAAGAGGTGTAAAGGCCTCTTCTTCCTCCTCAGCCTCGTCGTCCTGTCCGTCGTTGCCGCCTTCTTCTTCATCGGATTTGATGGCTATGATTGGCCATCGTATGTGATGTGCCCCCTCGATGTTGAAGACTTCATCAGGAAACGAGCACTCCTGGTAGGCGTGGTTGACGTGGCAATGGGCATACGCCAAACCATCCCGCAGAAGAATAAGGTTAGAACGGTGCAGATGTTGCACGTTCACCTTGCTCTTTGTAGAAAGCGGGGTCATAGTCGAGAAGTTGAGCCCGAGGTAGTGTGCCAACTTGGTGATGAACCCCCCGAAATGAATCGGGGCCTTCCTCGTACTCCTCTTCACCGCCAGAACCGGTTGCAGGAAGAAAGCACCCCAGTTGCATTCATTGCGCTTCAGGAGCTGATATAAGAAGAAAAGATTCGTCTCCTGGAATTTGCTCAGCGCCAGATCGCCACGAGCAAAAAGGGTAGAACTCAACATCCGGTGTAGTACCCGGACGAATGGGTGCTCGAAATCCACTACTGCAGCATTGTGGTAGCTCACGGACTTGCCCATCGGCACCGTCACCAGCTCGGCGAAGATTTTGTCGTAATCTGTGCGATTGTCAGGTCGCCGGTGGTCGTACTGAGAATGATGCCAGTTGAATATTGCATTGAACTGCCAGAGAGTGATGTTGTAGTCGATGTTGAATAGCTGGAGAGACACCCGACCTTTGATCCACTCACGATCGGTGGTGACGACGTCGTTTGGCACGACGCAGACGTCAAGTGACGCCATGAACTCCACCACCAACTCTTTGTAAGTTGGCCACTCGTCGAAAAACGGTTGGCCATCCGCATGGTACTGCAACTCATCAGGCCTCCGGCTTGTGCGCTTCGCCTGGCCCTGAAGAACATAGGCCAAGTTGGCCTCAAATCTGAGATTCTGGATCATCTCCCGGTCCACATATCGGGTAGGCTCAATCTTCCTCTTAAAGATCTCTTCATAGATCTTCTTCACCTCTGGAGATGGATGGATCATGCGTGGGCATGATACCGACGCGGGAGGAGGTGGCACGAACTCCGTGATATCCATTGGATTCGTGCGAGAGGATGACGCTCCAGCGAAGTGCACCATGGTTGTGAAAGAAAAGGGATTAGAGAAAGAGCTCGGTGCAGATTGGAGAATCGGATCTCCGCTCAGTGCAGATCTTCGCTCGGTGTTGCTCTTCATCGACTTGGATGGCTCGGGGGGTCACTCGGCACAAGGAAGGGAGATCACTCTGAAGGTGTGATGTCAACTGATGTAATGAATCTCCTTATATAGACTTGGTCGGTGCTTCTTTTGACGCGTCGATACCATCGACGCGAGTCGATGGTATCGACACCCATCGCGAGTATCGACGGTCGTCGATGGCTGGATCTTGAAACCCAGATTGCTGACGTGTCGATACCATCGACATGGGTTGATGGTATCGACACTGCACCCGGATCGATGACGTGGAAGCCGCGACCGCCGTTGATTTGTTTGTGCGGATCAGTGACGTGGAAGGTCGATACCATCGACGAGGGTCGATGGTATCGACTTGTCTTTGTTGCAACACCTCCGCTTTGTGTCTCAACCTGTAGCCGTGTCGATACCATTGACATGGCCGTCGATGGTATTGACTTTCCTGAGTCGATTTTGTCTGTAAATCTTCATAGATCTCGATGGTATTGACTGGTGTCTCGATACCATCAACTTCACTTTCACGACCACCTGTCGGTAGGTCGATACCATTGACGAGGCCGTCGATGGTATCAACCCAGATTGAAATCTGTAGTCGTCAACCTATAACCTGGTCGATACCATCAACCAGTGTGTCGATGGTATTGACTCTGCCTCATCCTGCACATCAAACAAACCGATCACGGTATCTTTTTTTTTTACACTAAAAATCAAGTCAAAATAAATTAACCTACGAATGTACATGAACTGTCCTAATGTACCGATGGTTGGGTTGCCTCCCAACAAGCGCCCTTATTTAACGTCTTAGGCTAGACGACTTTTGGCATTTTTATCAAGTTGGTACCTTGGAGAAGGTGCTCAAAGGATCGTGCGGCAACTTGAACTCCACGCGATCTTGACCAATTCCTAACGTGAGCTTACCTCTCCCTATTGCAGTCACAACATCGGCCGTTGCTTGAAACGACCTCCCTAATAGCATCTCACAACTCTCAAGCTGCGGCATGTCCATGATTACAAAGTCCACAGCAAAAATGAATTTGTCCACTTTGACAAGAACATTCTCACAAACGCCATGTGGCCTTACAATAGATCCATCTACTAATTCAATGCTTGCCGCTGATTTCTTTATGTCGTGTAACCCGAGCTTCTGAAATGTGGGCAACGACATGAGATTTATGCTCGCGCCCGAATCACATTGAGCTTGTGGGAAGTGTTGATCACCTATTGAACATGGAATATAGAAGCTCCCCGGGTCTTTCGTCTTCTCTGGTAAATTCCCAAGGATCAGTAAGCTTACCATTTCATTCATCCTACACACATCAGTATCTTTGATCCGCCTCTTTTTATTAATTATTTCTTTAATAAACTTCCCATAGGCGGGGACCTTCTCAATCATCTCCACCAGTGGAATATTGATATGTAGCTTTCTGAATATCTCTAAGAATTTTCTATAATGCATGTGCTCCTTCTTCGGCTTCGAGTTGTCCAAATTTGACTCCACTGCCGCATTACCACGCTTGTGGGGTGGCACATATGGGCTTTTCGGGGCCAACTCCCCTAAGCTTGCTTCCATTACTCCCTCTGGCATAGGCTTTGTCGGAACATCATCAACATGTACCATTTGTTGTGGCTCTTCACTCGCAGTAGATGTATCCGCACCGTGACAGGCACCCTTAATTTGCTCTTCTTGGCTAGGCGGGGACGCAACTATAATGGGTCCTTGGTGGGATTTCCTGAAAAGAGGGTTTCTGCCCGGCAGTCCATAATAACTGTGAGGATACGGTATCATCGGTGTTTCTCCCGTATCAAACCTCATTTTGCTCTGATCTTTTGCTTCTACCACCTGGGATTCCTCCTCATTGCTTACCACAGACATGTACTTCACTTGATGGTGTGTTTGGGCCACATTTGCATTCTCGACTGGTTTCTGCTGGTTGGCGTGCTTGATGGCCGCCACTTCACTTGAAATCTGAGCCACTGTGGTTTCCAATGCTCGCATCTGTGCTCCATGGCTTTGTAGCATCTGCCCAAATTTGGTTAAAATATCACCTTGAGATTGCAATTGCTTACCAAACATAGCCATCATTTCCTGATTTTGCTGCACCATTTGACTAAGTAATTCGGTGCTCTTATTCTCAGCTCTCAGTTGTGGCTTTGTCTCCGGGTCTTGTTGGAAATTATTAGGATCCTTCCAGGAGAACTTTTTGTCTCTCCTCCATGCATAGTCATTGTTTCTGTAGCCTTGTTGTTGCATGAATTTGACTTGGGCTTCCTCATCCTCCTTTGCTAGCAGTTTCTTTGCGAGAAGATCCATCTTCTCATTCAGATTCTTTATCGCTTTTGATTCTCCTGCCCCTCGAACCTGCTCCACGGTGCCTCTTTCGCCCCATGATTGTTTCCAAGCCATGTTCTTTAATATCTCCCAACACCTAGTGTCTGTGATGTTCAAAAAGAATCCTGACCCAGCTGAATCAAGGTTGCTCCTATCGTGCTCGGAGAGAGCAAAATAGAAAATCTTTACTTGTGTTTCTTTATCCAGCCCGTGATGCGGGCACCTCCTCAGCATGACCTGAAATCTCTCCCAAGTCTCAGAATATGTCTCACCGGCCTATTGGGTAAAATTATGAATCTTCCGGATCATGTCATTAGTCTTCTCAGGAGGGAAGAACCTCTCAAAGAAGACCTCCACCATATGGTCCCAGGACTCCACGAACTCATCATCTAAATTATGTAACCACTCTCATGCCGCTCCCACCAATGAACTCGGGAAAAGCTTGAGATACAGTGCATCCTGTGGAAACCTATCAATTTTGGCCATGTCACAATTCTCAACAAACTGGTTGATGTGCATGAGGGGATCCTCATTCTTCAGCCCATGAAAAGCATTCGAATTCACCAGATTTATCAACGCCGGATCAATCTTATATGTCGGTATGTTGATTGCCTGCTTCTTTATAGGCCCCTTGGAAGCTGATGAGGAAGAAGCCTTGATCTTCTCCCATATAATCTGTGGCTCGGCCATCTCTTCCTGTTCAAGTTCGGAATCTACCTCTTCTTGTTGCTCTTGCTCGTGATAATCCTCGTCCTCAGGTCCCGGTAACGGAACCTCGGGTGCGCGACCTGCGTAGTCAGTACTACGCGTCTGCACCATGCGCACAGTACCTGAAATAAGAAAGTTCGAGTTCAGTACAGTGCTATGACGAGTATATAAAAATTATTGAACAATTTAGAAATATTTGAAGTTGTTTCAATCTAAAATAAAAAAAATAAAGTGGCCCAGAATGGCCGCTCGTAGCACTCAAAGTGCCAACAATTCGCCGTATCCCCGGCAACAGCGCCAAAAACTTGATGCAATTTTACTATGCGCTAAAACGCAAGTGAACGCGTCAAGTAGTACAGGCCTTTGTGAGGCCCGAGTCGAACACAGGGATACTCAGAATTGTTGGAGACTCCTACTAACTATTTGCGACCAGCTAAGCCGAATAACAAAATGAGGGTTGTTGTTAAAATTTAAAAAAAATAAAAACAAAATAAAACAAACGATCGATTAAATGTTAATTTAATCAACTCAAGAGGGTATCTTTAGGATTGTGGTTTCACCGCGGGTTTTCATTGTATTCGATTTTATATAATGCCTCAATCTTATCTCTCTATCCGGGTAGTGTCCTGAAAATAGAATTACCCACTGTCGTGGTGCAATTCACTACCTAGGTTTAGGTCGGTTCCACCGTCGTAGTAACCTATACCCTAAACTAGGTGCATTATGAACGATCTCTCAGTATCCACCATTAATTTTACACCACCTTGGTCAAGGGATTTATCGATTAATGTAGATTTCGTCTCTTTTCAGTCGTTAATCCTTCTTTCAAAGTGATTAAGGGCATTAGGTTATTATTATGGTGATCAAGCATAACAATATATGGAGAAAACGAAACTATACCACAGATTTAAGAGATAAAATATGAATTACTATTATAAAACTGTCATACAATGAATTCTCGGGCTACTCCCGGTCCTAAAGACAAAGGGGATTAGCCCTGCATGTTCATCTCAAACAAGTACAAGGTAGAGATAGGGTAAATCATGTGAAAAACATGGAATGGAAGGGAAAACCCCTGAACGGAGAAGAACTGGTTGATCCTTTGCGTAGAACACATGCTCTCCCGCCTTTCGGTGGTGAAATCCGTCTTCTGCGGCGTCCGAATCAACTGGTATGAACTTCTGGCCTCCGTTCTCCTCTCTATCACTCCTCGGTACTCGTGCAATGGCTAATGAGATCCTCCTCATGTCTGGGCGGCCGTCCTTAGGTATATCTCGGTCATTAAGTCGCTAATTAACCGTAGCCATCCGATTGAGATCATTAGAAAGCCAACTCATATCCTACGGTGTTGATACCATCGACGCGAGTCGATGGTATCGACCCGCTGTAGTAGCGACCGGCTGCAAACCCTTCCTTTGTCGCACCTAACATCATCTCGATACCATCGACGCGGGTCGATGGTATCGACAGCTCTGTAGCGACGGTTTTGTCGTATTGCGTCGCTATAGCCTCCATGCGTCGATGGTATCGACTTCCGTCGATACTATCGACTGCTTCTTCGCCACCAACCTGAAGGTGACTCGATACCATCGACATCCCTGTCGATAGTATCGACGCTTTGCTGCTCCTTTCGGCTGACAACATGTGACCATGTCGATGGTATTGACTTCCGTCGATGGTATCGACGGAAGCAAAAACTTGTTTGTCCTGAAATTTAAACACAAGATCACATAAATTCACGCAAATAATAACATTTCCACAATTAATGCTCAAAACAATGAAATAAGAGGGATTTGACATAAGATAGTGGCAAAGACCAAAATGAATGAATTATGCAACATTAACCATAAAAATGACTAATAAAAGCATAAAACACATATCAAACATGTCTATAAATGCGACTCAAAATCATCGCATCAAAACAAAGTTGTTATGGTTTAGATTTCCCTTTACTAAGATCCTTATGTTGTATCTGTAATGATACTTCTCGGAAAATGAGATCAACGAATGCGGAAGTGATTAACTAGCAGCAGAATTACTGAAAATCACAAAATTTTAAAACTTTTTGCACAAAGGTCCACAATCTGTAGACTTTTTCATAAAAGAAACAGGATAAGTTATTTACAAGCTGATACATCATCACATCTCTGTAATATCACATTTTGAGAGATCACAACGTCAACTGCCCTATAAATGTACATGACAAGATACAAAAATCTCGAGGCATTACGCCAAAATCTTAGATCTATATTAAACATCTACTGACTCCCATGACTTGAGAGTACAGAGACCACACATAGGACATACTATCTACAAGACATTAATAGACAATGTCTCCACCTGAGGATCACTGTTGTCCCTGATGTTGTTGCTACCAATGCTGCTCACCCACTGAAGGGTTCCTTCATCCTCGACATCTACCTAAAAAGTTAAATCCCACGGGGGTGAGACAATTGAATAATTGTCCCAGCGAGAGTTATAACTCTCCTCCAGAAGCATTGTTATTGCAATAATTAAGATAACAACGAGCAACATGAATAAATTATTTAATAGTAGGCAATTCATTGATTAAACTAAGTAGAGTAGCATTCTCTATGCAATCATTTCAATTATAACTTAATTGAATGACAAGACATATATCAATAAGGAATATGAAGAACATGTATATTAGTTATTTAACTAGAGCACTATAAACAATGTAATATCAATCATTGTTTCTCGTAATTCAACCTAAGCAAATATGCTACACGGCTGATTACATTTTACAAACATTTTTGTGCCCTGAGGAGATGAGTTACACCTCTCATACTCCAACTGACCATTACGAAATCACAATCGGTACCATACTTAGGTCATTAGAAGAGTTGGATTCCTATAACCTCATCCTCCTCAGTCAGTGTGAGGATCAACATGCACGACATCTTGTGTCTCTACTATAATAGCTTTCCAGGGTATTCTGGCAACTTCGCTATTAGAGTTATAGTGGCGTGATGTACTCTCTTTGCCATCGAGGGATTTCTTGTTTATCTCACATCGATGCGGCATTAACAACATCATCGGGAGATTAGTGATACATCATCCCGACATAAACATATAATGAAGGATTGGGAGATTACAGGTACATCTCACATCAAATCCTACATTAGGACGTATGGATATTCGCGTCCATAACCCCCACATACTCAAAAGTATGGTCTCCAGGAGTTCACTTAGGAAAACCTATTTCACCATCATTAAACTTCTAAAAATGATGGATCTATGGTCAGGGCTCTACATGATATCATTATACTTGATTATTTAAGTACATTATAACATTCTTTTAGCATCAGGAATGTTTTCAAACATAAACCAATAAGACAATTGCTATAAAGAAAGAGTACTGATTGTATCAAGTTCAATTCACATTTAGTTATCATTGGGATATCAATCCCTAACCATTTCATCATTATGTTTCAAGAACATGGGTATTCAAACCCTTAAGTCACCACAACACTTGTTACCAGGTATCATATTGTCCTCAAGTTATTTGACAGTATAAACAAAATAATAGCAATGCTGATATTTCATATGGCTCATATAGCATGTCAATCTCTTATGTTTCCTTTCACTATGAAACATAGCAGATCATTACATTCAAAACTTATAATGTGCTTTCAATGAATGTGACATCATAGCTCTTACCTGGCTATGTTCATCATTTCATAAAGACCTGCATAATTAATACATCGGATAATAAACACATTATCTCTAAATCAGCACATTGCAAAGCAAAGATAACTTTACTATTCAAAGGTTGTACCACTATACCCTTATTAGGGTTAGGGTTTTCCCTTTTTAATTCAATTAGGGTTAACCAACCCCTTTAACTAAATTAGGAATAGTAATTCCTCATTTCATAATTTAATCATGGAGTTTCATACTTAAAAGCATAACTCAGAATTAGGGTTTACTGTTCACATCATCACATTACCCTAGATTAGGGTTTACTATTCACATCATCACATTACCCTAGATTAGCGTTTACTATTCACATTACATCACATTACCCTTGATTAGGGTTTACTATTCACATTTCAATGAATTAAGATTATACTATCATCATGTTTGGGAATTACTTCTCTTAGTGCTCCAAAATAGGGTTAAGATTCATTAACCATCTTAATTAGAGTTTCCATGATTTCACTATGAAGGATCATACCCTAATTAGACACATTCAAACATATTGGATATTTATTGCTTGATTCTCATTCAAATAGGGAGTCTTCTCTCTCCTCTTTCTATGAGATGATGATTACATCACCCTTGATTAGACTAAGTCAAATTAACCTTGACAACATAAGTTATGTCATCACCATTATAGTCATTAGGGTTTACTTGATCAAGGGGTATTAGTTACATTATCCCATCAAGGGTACTTTTATAATGTTCACCATTTCATAACATGCATTGATCCACTAATTACTTAGTCTCTTAATCACTTTAGATATCTATAAGGTTTAGGTTAGTTAACCACTAAACCATCTTGACCACTAAGGTATCAAAAGTTCTTAACCTTTTTAGACCTCAAACGGTCTTGCACACTAACCCACCAAACGGTCTTGGATGGACCTTGAAACCATTTGGTGGTGTTGACCGTTTGGTCCTTTTGACTTTTGAAACCATTTGATAAAGTGCACACTCAAAACCGGTTGCCCAAGATGGGGTGAAGACCGTTTGGTCTTGTTGACCGTTTGGCCAACTTTGACTTTGAAACCGCATGGGAAAAATTGATCTTGAAACCGCATGAGCACCAAACGGTTTGGGATCATTTGATCCCAAATAGTCTTGAGACCGTTTGGACTCAAATGGTATTAGGACTATTTGGACCCAAACAGTCTTGAGACCATTTGGTCCAAACCACCTCAAAACTGCAAGGACCAAAAAGTGTCTCAACCACTTCGATTGAGTTAGGGTTTTCAAGGTTGAATCCCTCAATTGTTCATGAACTTGTTAGCCACTTATCAATTGAGTTAATTAGGTCAACCCTCAACTTATTTGACACTTAATTGACCCTCAATGGATCACCAAATAGGGCTTGGATCAATTGAATTAGGGTTTGGAATCGATTACCCTTCAACGCTCCTCAACATGAGTCTAATTGATTTGAAACCATTGAACCATCATTCAATTTGGTCATGACCTGACCCCAAACGGTCTTGGGATCATTTGGATGACCTCCAAACGGTCTTGAGACTGTTTGACCAAATCAACACCAAAAACTAACTCAACAACTTAGGGTTTAGCTCATTAGATTGATCATTAGGTTAACAATTAATTGTACTACAACTTATTGCCTTTGAATTTTTAACCACTTAACCATAGTCAACCCTAGAACTCCAAACGGTCTTGGGTGACCCCCAAACGGTCTTGGGATCATTTGGACATTCTCCAAACGGTCTTGAGACCGTTTGACCATTATTTCATCAAAAATCATGTCATTCTCTTAAGGGTTGAACCCTAGATTAGGTCACCAAATCAGCACTTAATTGTTCAACAACTTGATATCATTGGACCCTCAATTGGTCAACCCTACTTAACCCTAGACCTCCAAAAGGTCTTGGGTGATCATCAAACGGTCTTGAGACCATTTAGGTGATCCCCAAATGGTTTTGAAATCGTTTGGGCTACTCAACCCAAACTTCAACTTAATTGTATTATTGAAAATCAGCAACTAACCCGATTAGGGTTTAGGTGACTAATGTGCTTTGAATTGGTGATTCTCTTGGAATTACTTGATTATTTTTGGTGGGTGATTAGTACATATTGTTTAAAACAGACCTCCAAATGGTCAACTCCTGGTCAACGCATCCAAATGGTCTTGGACCATTTGCTTCCATGTGTTCTTGGTTGAAACTATTTGCTTTCAAACGGTTTGAAACCGTTTGCTCTCAAACGGTTTGAGAAACCGTTTGAGCAAGAGGTCGAGGACCGTTTTCTAAAGAAAGATTGTGGATAAACTTTGGAATTAACTTCATCATCTTCCACCTCAAAAATAGGGGTTGTTCTTCACGGAATTGCTTGCAAGAATCAACAAAAATGCCTAAGGAAGAAGAATAAGCAATGTTTCTAAGAAAGAAGGATGCAAAAGCAAAGCTTAAGGGTTAGAGTTATAAAACCCACCTTTAGATCTGATCTAGAGCTCCAAGATTCTTATATTTAATAGTGGGTGAAGCTCCAAAGGTTTCCCAAGGTCCGTTCTTCAAGATTTGGATGGAGAAGATGGCTAGAAAGAAAAGTTATGTAAGGAAAACTAACAAACCAACCTTGTATTAGAGTTTCCACCATGAATTCAAGCTAGGTGATGATCCATACTTACCAACTTAGCTTGGTCATCCTCCTCTATTCCAGAGCTTCTCCTTAGTCATCCAAAGCAAGAAGATGAGAAAAGAAACTAAGGGAAACGTTCCCTTGCTTTGTGGAAAAAAAGGGTGTTTATATATTTTTGGATATTATCAAGGCAAAGAAAAAAAAAGATAGTTATTTCTTTTATTTCGTAAACCCACCCACTCATGCTCACTCCACCCTTGGCCACGTTTCTTCCTCCTTTTCACATGAAAAACCTCTCTTTTATCCAAGGTTAAAAGGAAAAGAAACCAAACACCTTATTAAGCTATACATGTATAAAAGGGCCATTTTGCTTAAAACTTGGTTATTTAAATATTAAGGTTATCTATATTATTTGATCATTCAAATGAGGCGCCCCTCTCATTTTATTTGCTCTAATTGATGCCAAGAAACATGAGAGATACTCTAGAGGGTATATTTTTCATGTTGGACCCTAGGTTTTGGGTAATTTGCACATTACACCAAAACTAGGTCTTAAAGCACAAGGATTGCTCTACAAGCTGTATCTTGGTGCTCAAGCTTGGAGAATCCATACCACTACATCATATTCATTCTTATGATGTCTCATTATCATAAGAACATCTTAACATGTGCAATTTGCAAGTTAACCCCTCTAATTGGGTAATTTGCGCTTTAGTCCAAAATTTACAAAACAATATTACAACATTGTTCAAAAAGGACTGAAATAGGAATATAGATTCCTCAAAAGATTTAATTAAATTACACAAGATAACTGATAACACCAATTTTTGTGATGTTTTTACTCGTTATTCTGTTATCAAAACTGCCCTTTTCCGCTATTTTCCTCTCTTTTATTAGTACTTTCGCAATAATTGGACAAGCAATGCTCTTAATCCAATATTTCCATCTTTTGCAAAGTTTTTCCTCATTTTGGTACAATAAGGCCGTCCCAACCCACAAATAAGTCCAGAGTCTATTTTGGCCTTCCTGATGCCCGATACGACCTCTGCCCGACAGGGCAGAGCGACACAATGACACACGACGAAGGGATGTTGTGCAAGAAGAAACTGACGGACGACACGTTTTCTACCTGACAGGGAGCCACGCTTGCCACGACAACCCAAGCTTGTCGGGCGACAGCCACCCACCGACAGGCGCGCCGATCGTCACGTGACCGATAGCTGACACCCCTGCGCCGAGCGACACCAGTAATGGCCGTCCACCGACCCGCAAATAAGGAGGACACATGGAGCTTCGAGCACCATAACTTCCCCCGACCACTTCCTATAAATAGCAACTACAGGAAGTTGAAGAGACAGTTCAGATAGTCAGAAATCTTGAGTGATCTTCGGAGGAAACTGCGAGAGCAAGAGTATCACGCCCCAGTGCTCGTGCTGGGAAACTCTAGGTGAGCTCTTCCTCGTCCCGAGAGGGAGGGGATGGTTCACTTAGGACCGTCCCGGGCGACACTGCGGGCCGATATCGGCCAACGTCGATGAGCGACACAAGTGCCCGACAGTAGAATGTGCTGCTCCATGCCCGACACGATATCAAACCGATACGCTTAGCCCGTCATAGCGTGCCGCCCAAGAGGGTGTACCGCCCGACATGAGTGTATCGGTCAGGGTCCTTGAGCGATACAGTCGGTCGTCACGGTATGCCGCTCGAGAGGGTGTGTCGCCCGACACTACTGTATCGGGCTGGGGAGCCGCAGTAGCCTGTCGCCCTTCTACATCAAGAAGGCGACATCTATCTTTAATTCTGTTATTTAATTCCTTACTTACACAATGTATTAAGACCTTTAATGTTTACAAGAATGGAAAAGCTTAATTACTTGCTGCTCTATGCTTGGTGCAATACGTTGGATGACTGCTATGTTTGATATCTGAACTCTAGCTTGCATGTTTGGATCGCGTTTCGCTTAGCTACCAGATCGTGTTTTCCCGTCGCAAAAACTTTGAGAGTTGTGTTGTGACTCTAGTGTTTGGTCCGATTCTGGAGTACGAGAGTTCCTAGAACGGAGTTGTTTCAGTAACATTCCACTCTAACTTAAGTCCAACAACCTTGAGAGGGGTGTTGGTACTTAGTTAGAGGTACCCGCTCTCAGAGGAGGGGTGCAGGATGCTACTGCTGCCGCTTGTTTTACTGAAGTCTTATCCTTCATACCTTGCTCTAGCTCTGGTTTTATCTTTCTGTTTCTGTTGCATGAAAACCCCTAAAAACTGCTAAATGACTAAAACCTTAAATCTTTCTTGTAGCTCCAGTTGGAGATAGTTTTCTTTGTTTTGTTTGTGACATATTACCGTTTCCCTTTCGGGAATTTATTATATCTCTATACCTGCCGGAGTGTAGCGTGTCAATTCTGGGTTCTCAACACTACCACCCTTGTCCCTGTGTTCGACCCCGTATATCTACTTCGACCCTATAAACAAAGTTGCGGGGGCCTAGATGGATTCGGGTTATAAATGTGAAAGCTCGATTACCTCAAATGCACCTCCTAATTTAGGACGCGCGATTTAGGCCGGTCAATAACCACAACCATCTAATCACATATTTAAGCAAAAAACCTAGGTTTAGTTCATGACCCAGGTCAGGGATGTTACTGTATCATACATGTAAACCCTTATGGGATATTATGATGTACTTTTGTAATATTTTGTGAAAATTGGATACAGTCATTATTTTTATTCCACTACTATACTTTGGTTGTTTTCAATACCATTTATTGAAGTTTGAAAATGTTACATCTATTCCACCATACCTTTGAGTGTGTTTGGAATGGATGTTTTATTCTTCAAATTTTTTTAGTAAGGGGGTGATCATGCCTCCTTACAACATGGTATCAGAGCCCATGGTAGTCAGAATCTGACTATTTCAATTTTGTCTCCCTAGTTAGAATACTTACCTTACCTTTACGTGACATGTTTTCCATAGAGTTGATCAATAGATGATGAAGGGTTGATTTAAGATCCTATAGTTTCACATTAGAATAATGATGAATAGATCCCTAAAATACTTACAACTAAAAGATGCATAAGTAACCATAGTAACTTGAGGTTGTTTAGCTTGGCCTTTAGGCAACTACTAAGACATGAAGTTGAAAGCAAAGGTGTCTAGAAAGGATCAGGGTTCAAGTGCTGGCATGATTTTCCTCCACACCACTAGCTTGGTTTGCGAGGACTCCCAAATCCATATGATACTGACCTGGCTTGAGCTCATATGAATTGTTCAAAATAGTATGCTTTTAGACAATAGTAGCCTTAGACATCTATATGATTTAACTTTAGGGACCCTAATATGTTGAACTAGCCTCCCAGGTGTAAAGACTTGTTTGAGAATTGACAAAAGCATGTTAACCCATAGTTCATAGTCACTCTTTACAAGTTATGTTTCTTTTTTTTTGCATGATGTAGTTGGATGAAAGGAAGTGTAGTTGAACCTTTTGTACCTAAAGAATGTTGTCCTTGAAGTTATACATTGTCCATATTTTGATAATGACTTAACCATTCCATTCATATGTATCTAATATGTGTATTGAAGATTGATTTCAGGTGTTAGGTACATGAAAAGGATCAAAAATCAAAAGCCCTCATTTTCTCAAGTTCAAGTCAAAAACTATACAAGTGTGTAATTTAGGAAATCTATGTAAATGACCTTAGATGATTTTTGTAATCACTTGTATTGATGAATTGAATTGTAACTAAGATGAGAAAATTGCTTGGGACACTAAACACCAAGTTTTTATCACTTTAGATGCACTTTAGAAAATTGATCACAGACAGTCAATCGGTCGAGTTGCAAACTCGACCGATCCTCCTAGATCAATTCTCTGAAGATGGCATCGGTCGAGTTATGGTTTTACAGAACTCGACTGATCGAGTAACTGACCATGATCTTCATTAGTCGGTTGAGTTTCCCCAGGGCAAACTCGACTGATGGTTTAAATATCAGCTTTGTCTTTTACTCTATCGGTCGAGTTACCTTTATTGAACTCGACCAATTGCAATGTACAGAATTTGCAGAAAAAGTGATTGTGACCGTTGGTGAGCTATTTAATCGAAAATAGATATGTTGCCTTGGGAAAAAGGGCTATATTTCAGCCCTAAGTGTTCCTCAACTCAAAGGGGCACCCCCATCTATAAATAGGACCTCTTGGAGTTCATTCCAAGGTTGCTCATTTACTACATGCTTGGTCCTAGCTTAGTTGAGAGTGTTCCAACCCTTTAAGCCCCTTTCTCTCTCTACCTTCAAGTCAAATTCCTGAGTATGAGTGAGATAGGTTCCTTTGTAAGAGAGCTACTCCATGTATTTATGTAAAGCTCTCCTCCATCATCTTCCTACCCTCTTTCCTATTGAAGAAAGGGTTGAAGATCTTCTATGAGTATAGGAGAACGAGTTGTTGTTCTTCAAGGTTGAAGAAAGCATGGTGTTCCAAATCTCCAAGTGAAGGAGATAGGAAAGGAGATGCTCAAGAAAGATAGGTAATCCCTTAAAGGTTGAAGACTTGAAGAAGGAGTGGGTAAGTCCATGTTGATGGCTGAAGACTCCATGGTTCAAGTGGGTAAGCTCCTTCTATAGGTTGAAGATATTTGCTTGAGGTACTAAGCCCTTGGATGTTGTGGTTCTATCTTGTAATATTATGATGGAATATAAGAGTACCAAGATTCCAAATCCTTGAGATTAACCACCTCTAGGTAGTGGACTGACATTGCTCTTTGTTAGGACGTGTAACCAATCTTAGCCACCTTGTCCAAGTGTATGCTCTTCCTTGACTCTCACCCTTGTTATGTTTGCTAGTTAGGACATCAAATTTTTGCTTGTTTAAGTTTCTGCACTTAATATAATTTGGTGGTCTAATCCATTTTATGAGAATTGTGAATCTCTATTCACCCCCCCCCCTCTAGAGCCCTTGATCCAACAAGTGGTATCACAGCATGTCTTCTCCAAGCTACTTCCACAAGTAGGAGAAAATGGGTGATTTAGCACTTAGATCCCTCAAATTGGAAGGAAGATTCTCCATGCGACCCCCGATCTTCGATGGCACCAACTTCCTCTATTGGAAGAGAAGAATGCAATGCTACCTCCAAGTTGTGAGCTATGATATGTGGAAGGTGGTGCATCTCAAGTCTAAAGATATAAAGGGGGAAATCTCCACATGGATGGAAGCCCAAATGAAGCAAGCTCAACTGAATGCCAAAGCAATGAGCATCATCTATGCAAGCCTCACCCCATCCGAGTTCAACCGAATCTCCTCTTGGGACACTGCACAAGAGATTTGGAACAAGCTATGTGTCACGTATGAAGGAAAGGAGCAAGTGAAGGAAGCAAATATCTACATGCTTGGTGGTCTACTTGAGAACTTCAATATGGGTAAGAATGAAAGAGTGGTTGATATGTACACAAGACTCAATGTGATCATCAATGGATTGGTGGCCCTTGGTAGTGTGATGGACAAAGGCACTATCAACTCCAAGATCATAAGATCTCTTCCAAAGAGATGGGAGCCTAAGGTCACATCCATTTAAGAAGTGTACAAGCTTAATGAATTGTCAACCGAGGAGCTGGTCGGTAATTTTCAAGCCCATGAACCAAGACTTGATAAGAAAGAAGAAGAAATGAGAGAAGAGAAGGAGTCCACTACTACATTTTTGGCCAATAACGTCGCTGCCTGTTGGGTTAGTTTTTTCAAATAACTGACCTTATATGTCTACAAAAAACACATGCACCACTTAAGACCTCTTGGGTCAGTTTTCTTAAAATAACCGACCTTGTAGTGTAACTCTATAGGGTCGGTTATCCAAATAACCGACCTTATATGTCTATAAAAAATGCAGGCACCACTTAAGACCACTTGGGTCGGTTTTCTTAAAATAACCGACCTTGTATTGTATCTCTATAGGGTCAGTTTTCATAAAATAAGCGACCTTATAGACAATGGGATTAGAAATCCAATTAAAGTTTCCCACAGCAAAAATTTGCTCGATTTTGGCTTCGTGTCTCAATCTATTGGGTCGGTTTTTCCAAATAACTGACCTTATATGTCTACAAAAAACACGGGCACCATTTAAGACCTCTTGGATCGGTTTTCTTAAAAAACTGACCTTGTAGGGCATCTCGGTCGAAAAAATTCTCGGCCGAGTTGAATTTTGAATCCATTTCCCTTCGTGCATGTATAAGTACCTCTAGGGTCGGTTTATTGTTTTTAACCGACCTTGTAGGTCTCCTTGGTCAAACAAAATGTCGACATGGTTGAATTTTGGATCCAGTTTTCCTTCGTGCATGTATAAGTACCTCTAGGGTCAGTTTTTTTCCTTTTAATCCACCTTGTAGGTCACCTCAGTCGACCAAATTGTCGAGCGAGTTGAATTTTGGATCCAGTTTGCCTTCACACATGTATAAGTACCTCTAGGGTCGATTTTTCCCTTTTAACCGACCTTGTAGGTCCTCTCGGTCGATGAAATTCTCGACCAGGGTCACCTCGGTCGAAAGAATCGTCGACCGAGTTAAATTTTGGATCTAGTTTTCCTTCATGCGTGTATAAGTACCTCTAGGGTCTGGTTTTTGCTTTTAACCGATTTTGTAGGTCCCCTCGGTCGACCAAATTGTCGACCGAGTTGAACTTTGGATCCAGTTTTCCTTCGCGCATGTATAAGTACCTCTAGGGTCGGTTTTTCCCTTTTAACCAACCTTGAAGGTCCTCTCGGTCGACAAAATTCTCGATCGAGGTCACATCGGTCGAAAAAATCATCGACCGAGTTGAATTCTGGATCTAGTTTGCCTTTACGCGTGTATAAGTACCTCTAGGGTCAGCTTTTCCCTTTTAACCAACCTTGTAGGTCCTCTCGATCGACAAAATTCTTGACCAACTGGGCCAAGGCGAGAGGTCGAGCCAGCCTAACTTGGTTGGTCAGCTTTCTGCCTACATAAAAAGACAGGACACCATCATCAGCCAACTGGTACAGGGTGTGCTTCCTAGCCCTAGAGCTCTGAATTCAATGCAACGCCAGATGGCAAGCTTGCAGATGCGCCAGCGTGAGGTCGACCAGCGACTGACCCGGATGACTGCTCTGATGAAGGATCCTGCAATAAAAGCACTCCCACACCCTGAGACTGCCAGAATGGCAGTACTAAGGTCTGGAAGAATGCTGGAGCGCCCTGATGAAGTCGGGCATGAGCTCGAGCCAAGGCCTAAGGGTGCAACTCCAGCAGAGGAGGAGGAGAGATAGGAAGATGTTCGGGAGTCTGCAGAAAGGTTCCCTGAAGAGGTACCTGGCGGAAGGAATGCTTATGCTCCTAGGATTCTGTTCTTGTATAAGCTGATAAAGGCGAATCTGAAGAAGCGTCATGAGAAGTTCATAGAGTCGATCAGGAAGCTACATCTTGAAGTTCCCTTCCTTGACGCATTGGAGGAGATGCCTACATACACCAAGTTCCTCAAGGACCTTATCCCAAAGAAAAGAAGGGGAGGAAGGATTGAAACAGTGCACCTAGCTTCTGCTTCCTCTGACTTCGTGAAGCCCGACTTGCCAAATAAGAGAAGGGACCCCGGAGCTTTCACAATCCCATTCGCCATCGGGGACAATGTCGAGCGAAAGGGTCTAGCAGACTTGGGGGCAAGCATCAACCTCATGCCCCTAAATTTTGCGCAAAGGGTGGGTTTAACTGACATGGTTCGAACCAACATGAGGATTGAACTAGCAGACCACACCTTTAAGAAACCCGTCGGCATTGTCGAAGATGTGCCGATCAGGGTTGGCGATTTCTTTATTTCCTGTGACATAGTCGTCATCGACACAGCTGAATACCCCCACTGCCCGATCATCTTTAGACGCCCTTTCTTGGCAACAGGGAGAGCGTTGATTGATGTCTCCAAGGGGATGATCACTTTGAGGGTCGGAAATGACCATATGGACTTCAAGTTGAAGGAGATCATGAGAAGTCAGTCCCTGTCTATTAATTAATTAAGATAAACTAGTAATTGAAATAATTTCGGCTCGACATGTAATCAAACCATTGGTTTCTTAAATAATTTGGGCTCAACATAAGAATTAGGTGGTACATCCATATCAACTAGTCCAAGGGTTTGAGTATACTCTGATTACAAAGAGAAAGACAATAGGAAAGGATTTATATAAACACTTAGGTACAAGAACCCCAAACCTTCAGAGGTAGTGAGCAGTGGCGTCTAGTAGCTCCGACGTTCAAGCTCCAATAGGTGTCGAGGCGGCAGCGTCCAACCGTAGTAGCGGAAATCACAACAAGCTCTGACAATGGTGTGGCATTCAGCAACAACAGTGGCACTGGCAGCAACCACAATAAGCTCTGAAGGTGAGTACAACAAGCTCCAGCGGTGGTGGCATCCAGTAATAGTAGCAACGATCACAACAAGCTCCAGTGATAGCATGGCATCCAACAGCAGCGGCAGCAAACACAACAAGATTTGGCGGTGATCACAACAAGCTACAGATGTGGTGGATTTCATAAGAAGCAACGAAAATCACTACAAGCTCCAGTGGTGGCATGGTGTCTGATAGTAGCAATGGCGAGTAGACCAGCTCCTCAAGCGGCAGTGAAGACGAGCTTGGGGAAAGAAATCACTAGAGCTAGGTATCAAGAAATGAAACAAGGAATGGGAAGGAAAAACAAATTTCATGCAAGTTCTAATAAGTTACGCATAGTCGTCTGTTAAGAAGAAAAAACTAATGACTAACACCTAAACCAAGCAAAAAAAAGACATCGATTTAGGTTCATAGTCATCAGTTACATCTGATCAAACTGATGACTAACTACATATCCAAAAAAATCTTCCCTCGAGTTAGGGGTATAGTCATCGGTTTAGCCTGTAAAAATGATGACGGAAAGCAATTTGGGGGGAAAATATTTTTGCGGGGACATGACACGAAAACACCTATTCATCGGTTTCAACAAAAAAACTGACGATGGATTCCCATCTAGAAAAAAATTGTGTCTCACCAAGGGGACTTAGTCATCATTTTTGAGTAAGAACTGATGACTAATGTGGAGATAAATTTTTCTACGGGGACATGGTGTGAACAATCTGTCGTCGGTTATTTACAAAACTGCCACCGAACTGAAAAGTTTGAAGCCAATTTTTTCCCTAAAAACTTGTATTTCTTGGGCAATTTTAGATGTCAGTTTCTATGCAATGAAACAAACATTAAAGTGAAAGTGGTACCCATATCTTTTGTAATTAGGTAGGACTTCACATATGGTGGCGGTTGTCATGAAAAAACGACATTGTTGTTATATTGCTTTTAGTTTTTTTAAGTAACTTACGTCAACAAAAGTGACATTAAACATCAGATTTGTACTTGTGTGTGGTCCTGTAAAACACCTAGTCCACCTTGGTACAAGTCACGATGCTAGAAACCATGGTATATAACATAATCACTAAGGTACAACTACACTTGTCCTCTGTCACATCATATCACATGCTCATCATCGAGACCTGACTATAGTCTTTCTCAAAACACTTGGGATCAAGATGTCAAGGAAACATAGTCACTTGCACCATGCATACTAAACAATATGCACTCCAAGTTTCCTTTGGGAATACTCGTTTCACCATCCAGCAAAGTACTGACGCTAAAGATGGATCTATGGCATAGGGCCAGCTACATGATTAGGGTTCCACTTGAATAATTAAGAAAATTGAGTATTTTTTAGAATAAATCAAGTTACAACTTATAAACCCTAAACAAACTCTACAAGGATAAGTGGATAATACAACTTCAAAAGATATAAATTGTATAAGGTGCAACTAGTCACACTATTACTTGATATCACTACCAATTCAAGGCCATCAACATCATCACACTGTTATGGGATATCAATCCCTCATCACATCATTTGGAGGATAACACCTCACACTAGGCATTAAGCCTCTTCCAGTTTATAAGACCCATCACATCATTATGATCTCAAGAGACCTCATGAAGGCCCATAGACATCACCATGTATCATGTTATTACCACCATTGCATTCACAAGTTATGACATTCATTCCACCTTCTAGGTTAGGATTACGCTGGTTGGAGAGAGAAAATATATTCACATGCTATTCATCCTTGCTAGCTCAACACATATACCATGCCCAAGAATTAGGGTTAGGGTTTCACACACATAGCCGATTAGGAATTTTATTTCATTACTTTTCACCAAAACCCTAGATATCTCATATCCCATAAGTTTGGAACACATTAGGGTTAAGAAACATGATTAAGGTTAATCAAACAATCGTCCAAACATCACTATGTATCAACTATCATTTACATGTACACATGTAGCAACCTTACCATGTTACACATATGTAGTAACCATGTATCCATGTATGCGTGTCGACCATCCTAGGTAACACCTTGTAGAGACCATAAGTTCGCTCATGCAAGTGTAGCGACCAAAGAAGTTAACCCTCTAAGGGTAGACCATCAAGTCAAAACACATGTTGTGACCAAAGCACACACCAAGTGTAGCGACCAACCAAGGCAAACATGTTTTGCGATAAACATAAGTATTCAAGAGTATCGACTGCAACAATGTCACATGGGTGTCAAACAAAACATAACCAACTTGAATCTCTTTGACCAAATCAAAACCATCCTAAGACAAGGGCATGTCGACTGAAATAGGCTAACCAACTTGTATCAGCCAAAAACATTGGGGCGAGTATAGCGACCACCAAGGTCAAACTACCTCATCCACATAACAATCTTCAAAATAGAGATAAACCATAGTCAAAATAGATGGCAAACATCAAAACACTAAGAAGCATCTAGGAGGGAAAAATGCATACAATATGGTCATCAAAAACCCTAAAAGTGATATCCAACATTATCCACCAAGAAAGGACACAAGAAGAGAGAAGACCAAGCTTCAACCTCATGAAAAACTGATTTAAAACCTCGAGAAAAAGATAAGGGCTGAACCATAGCATGGTGATAAAACCAAAGATCATGATGTGTGTATCCACATCACCTCAACATCACTTAACAATCAGGTACATGGAATTATGGTCTAGGAAAGAGAGCAATCTACATCAGAATACTACAAAGTCATAAATCCTAGATCATGATAACATCATCTACCATCTTTATATCACGTTTTAGAGATGAAAACTATAGCATACAAGAACAATTAAGGTGTAATAATAGAAGAGGGAGAAGAGTTATATAACCCACCTTGTAGAGAATCAAACTCCAAAGCCACCATCTCCAAAGTGAGAGAAAGAAACTCCACCCAAGATCAGCACCTCGACTACAAGATCGCCTCCAAAGAGAAGAACCCCATGGTCAAAGGAAAGCTCAAGAAAGAGGGTAAAAACCCTAGTCCTAATTAGAAGAAAAAAGAAGGGAACTTCTTCTCACATGGGTACCACCATGGTCAAACCATGTCTCCTACCTTTTTAAGGAGAAGATCTTCAAGATAGCCACTATGGTTGCACGATAATCTCATGGCCAAGAAGGAAGAAAGGCAGGAGGGTGCAAAATAAAAATGAGATCAAGGATTTAAAACCACTTACCAAGAAAGACAATCACCAAGGATCACCCCAAAGGAGATTATCAAGCCCAATATCACCACATGCAAGGATGATTGATCACCAAAGCACCTAGATCAGTCCTTCATTGATCTACAAAGCTTCAATTATGAACACGAGGGAGAAGGAATGAAGGAGGGCCAAAAAGGATGCTTGTACGAAGAAGAGAGGGGTTATATACACAAGATTGAAGGGAGGTAAGGTGGTTTATGACGTGTCAACACAAGAGAACATCAGAAGGATACTTGTACACCAAGAAAATATCCATGAAACCACTAAACACTTGCATGCATTGAAGGTTGATACAACCTAGGTAGGGTATAGACCACTTAGGTCACCAACACCCTTATTGTGTTTGAAGCATACCAAGCTCATGTAGGGACCGCAACACTAGCTCACCACATCAACACATGGTCGAAAAACATCACTAAAGGACAAACCATGTCGACCAAACCACATCAAGGTCACCATGATTGAAGCAAGCAAATCCTAGGGTAAGTGTTATGGTGGAAACACTCATCTAGGAGTGGTATTGTCATTGTAACACAATCAAACCCTAGAAAGGTCAACACTCAACAACAAGGCCCCTCAAGCAAATGCTAAACTCACCTTGTGATATCACATCATCCACCATGGTCTAAAAAGATGCCCCATAGTTTCATCTTCTCTCTCATGATGCTAAGGAATAATAAAATCACTCTACATGTGATAAGTTGCAAGATAACCCTCCTACATGGTTAAATTGAAATAACATGGATCAAACATCAATCAAATTGGACCAAAGTAAGAACACAAGATTTCCACATGTTATAAAGGCATCTTACTAGATTAGATTAATGTTGAGGCATCTTATTAAGAAAAGCAAGCACACTAGAGAACTAATCTAGGTTTGGGGTCTTACAACCAGAAATCTCTAACAAGTATTTCTCCCCCAAAATCCTATGTTATACGAGACGAGTACTTTCTACACATCTCCTCCTCAAGCTCCCACATGGAATCTTCTATGCCACGATGATGCCACATAACCTTAACCAACAAGATGTACTTTTTCTTCAACTTCTTGATCCTCCTATCCAAGATCAACACAAGACCTTCAACATAAGACATATCCTCATCTAGGTCAACCTCCACCAGCTATAGCACCAACTCTGTATTAGGGTGGGACTTCCTCAATATAAACACATGGAACATTGGATGTAACCTATGCAACTTAGGTAGCAAATCCAACTTGTAGGCCACCTTTCCAACACATGCCACCATCAGGTAAGATCCAAATTATTTCTAGGAGCCAACTTACCCTTTTTCCCAAACTTCAAAACACCTTTACAAAGATAAACCTTGAGATACACTTTGTCTCCCACTTGGAACTCTATGGGCCAGTGACAATTATCAACATACGACTTATGTCTGTCTTGTTCTTCCTTCAGCTGCTACTGAATCACTCTGATCTTCTCTATTGTCTGTAGTACAAGCTTAGAACCCAAAAGTTGATATTCACTTATCTCGTACCAACACAAAGAAGATCTACAATGTCTCCCATACAATGCCTTATAGGGTGCCATATCAATGCTCCTCTGATAGTTTCTATTATAGGAAAACTCTATCAAACTGAGGTGGATGTCCCAACTGCCCAAAAACTACAAGACATAAGTTGTCAACAGATCTTGGATGGTTTGTATGGTCCTTTTAGACTATCCATCCATCTACATGTGAAACATTGTGCAAAACCTCAATTGTGTACCCGTCGATGTGTTCAGATGTTCCCAAAAATAACTGATGAACTGAGGACCTCTGTCTGATATGATGATAACTGGGATATCATGCAATCTGACTATCTCATCAACATATATATAAACAAGCTTCTCTGATGTATATGCCATCTTCCCAGGCAAAAAGTGTGTTGTCTTTTCAACCGATCAAAAATCACTGATATGGAGTCATGACCTTTGGTTGTCCTAGGCAGACCAACCACAAAGTCCATCATGACATGATCCCATTTCCACTATGTCATGGTAAACACTTGCAAAGTTCTTGTAGGGTTTTGATGTTCTACTTTAACTTGCTAGCACACGAGACATCTGTCAACAAACTCAACCATGTCACGCTTCAAACCCGGACACTAATACCAATCTTTCAATTTGTGATACATCTTGGTGCTTCTTAGATACATTCCTATATCACAGAATCTATCTTCTTAGGGTCTACATGAACACCCTCAGCAAATATCACGTGTCCAAGAAAATACACCTCCTTCAGCCAAAACTCACATTTGCTTAACTTTGCATACAATTGGCGTTGTCTCAACTGAGTCAATGCCTGGCAAAAATGTTGCTCGTGCTACTATCTATGTCAGCTATATATCAAGATGTCATCTATGAATACCACCACAAACTGATCAAGATAAGGTCTGAAACCTTGTTCATTAATTCCATGAATGTTGTTGGTGCATGGGTTAGCCCAAACAGCATAACCACAAGCTCATAGTGACCATACTTCATCTTATAAGATGACTTTGGTATGTCATTTGCCTTGATTCGCAACTGAGACCTCAGGTCGATCTTGGAAAACACTAGGTCACCTTATAACTGGTCAAACATATTATCAATCCATGGTAAAGGATACTTGTCCTTTATTGTCACCTTGTTAAACTGTCTATAATAAATGTACGGCCTCATAGATCCATCCTTCTTCTTAACTAACTAAATGGGAGCACCCCATGGTGACATACTTGGCTTGATAAAACCTTTGTCAAGAATCTTTGCAACTATTTATTTAACTCTAACATATCATATGGTGCCATCTTGTACGATGTCTAAGCTATTGGCTGGGTACCAGGAACCGGATTGATCTCAAAATCAATCTCTCTTACTAGGATAACACCTGGAAACTCATCTAGAAACATATTTTCAAACTCACAAATGACTGTCACTTCTTGGATACTCAGACTCCTCGCCTTAGTATCCACCACATGCGCCAAGAATGCATCACAACCCTGCCTCATCAGCTTCTCTTCCACCATCAGTGACACCAAATAGATTGGAAGAATCTTATTATCTCCTTGGAAGGCCCACGTCACATTGTTGTCGACAAACATTGCCACCTTAGAACTACAATCCAAGACCACCCAATACTTCTCCTAAGTATCCATTCCAAGGATCACATCAAATCCATGTATGTCAAGTGGTATGAGATCCATTTAATAATGTGTCCTGAAAAAGAAAGGACACAGGAAGGACGCACCTCTCGTAGATCGGAGAAATGAACCACAGGGGTTTCTAAATGAATACTATCAACTCTATGACTAACAGGAAAAGAACAACTAGAAATCACTTCTCTAGTGATAAAAGAATGTGTCACACTTGGGTCAATGACATGACTAAACTATACGTGTAAAACACAAGTGTACACGTCTAAACAATACATGCCAATGAGGCCCAGATATTGAATACGGGGAAACGTAATTCAAGAAACTACTACTAACTGCTTTCAATTTTATAGGCCAAAGAAAACTTTGATTTGAGAGTTATTAAATTAATTGCAAGAAAAGAAACTAATTTATTAGTTTGTGATCACAATGAGAAGAAATTCCTTAGGACTATGGTTTTACCATGATTGACACTGCAATTTTCACCATAAGATTAATATGTGTTCCTCTTCATTCTGGACAAAGAGACTTATAACTAGAATTACCCACTCTCATAACATAATCCACTACCTATCCTCATACCAACCCCACTCTCGTATCAATTGTGTTATTAGATAGGTGCCTTAAGGAACTACTCTGGGTTATTCCATTCGTGCTCGTAGGATTTCTCTCAAAATTTGGTACAAAACATGTGTTACTATGGATTTTCAATCCTTAATCCCCCTCTTAAAGTTATTAAGGATCTAACTAATCTCCTATGGTGTGCAACATAGATAATTCAATATGATTTTATAGAAACATGCCCAAAAATAAGGAGTACTAATGCAAAAGATCCATACACAATGTATAACCATGCTACTCCCGGGTCCAAGAGAATATGGGGATTAGCCCCTCATAGTTTTAATGGACAAAAACATGAAGAACATAGAAAACCCAATGAAACCCCTATAGAAACATGACTAGGATGTTGCATGCTGATGAATGGATCCATAAGCGGAAAATTCTTCCCACAGAACATGACTGAATCCTCCCAAATATGAAATTCTCCTCCTCGTTCTCCTCTCCTATGCCTTGCCCGTCGTGCAATTGAATAGAATGTGATGATTCAGTCTGGTCAAACTCACTCTAAGTCATAAAAGTGACTTAGGGCAAAAATAGATCCCCAACTGCCAGATTGAATGTTGTCTTTAGATTTGCCTGATCCCGACGGGTCGACGCTACTGACTTGGGTGTCGGTACTAGCAACTCCTCTAATTGTGTGGCTACCTGGCAAGTTGTCAGCACTCTGGAGCCCCTACTAATAGTACCGAGTTGCTTCATTTAATCTTGAGCAAAACACTATGATGTTGTCTGTAGTATCAACATGCATAGTCGGTAGTATCGACATGCATAGTCGGTACTACTAAGCTTTCACGATTTATTTATTTTTCCAAAAAGAGCATGTGTAGGTACCACCAACTCCAAAGTCGGTAGTATTGAGCTATATAGATTCTTTCAAAATTCCCTAAAATTCATAAAATCCAAACATAAGCTCTTAAAATATAATAAATCATTCGAACATTAAAATTAGATTATTTTTTATGCAAATACATATCATAGGATAATGGGAGTGAATCATGCACAAATTAAAATGAAAATTAACAAATAGTGCACAAGAATCAATATAAAATAGCCTGTGAAAATGACAAATAATCAGTGCATCAATCTCCCCTAAACTTAAATGTTGCTCATCCTCGAGCATCCTTAGATTTGTTTGAGATACTCAGCAAAAAGACATAAATTATGAATTTCATTTCTCAACCACCCCCACCTAGCAGTCCCAAACTGGCCTTCATTAACCACTGAACAATCAACTACTCTGAAATGACCAAAAATATCCATAAAAGACGTCAACCCTTAGATCAATGAACACTATAAAGAGAGCAGTCAACATCATAGTCAATCAGACATTTGCTTGATTAATTATGTGATTCCCTATTCTACGTTGCTCTTTTCCTAACTACCAACTACTTGTAAGTAGTTCTCCTTATAAGAATGAATGAGGAGAATAATCATTTAAATGGCCTACTGATCTGAGAAATGAATGGTATGGATTAGGTGGCTGAGAAGAATCACAAGTATCATCTGAATCATTTATGCAAAATAAAACATGATGAAGTTGAAGGACAAATGCATGACTCCTAATGCCTAATATTATTGATGGAATGATGCATGAAACAAAGGTCTCATCAACTTGAATGAGAACGAAGTAAAGTAAAGAATGTATCATGTGGTATATTCCTTATCTTTTGTGCTGAATCAGGAGGAACATATATTAATCTTACGGTAAAAATTTCAAGGTCAATCATGGTGAAACCACCGCCCTAGGGAATTTCTTCTCATTGTGATCACAAGCTAGTAAATTAGTTTCTTTTCTTGTAATTAGTTTAATAACTCTCAAATCAAAGTTTTATTCATCCTATATGATTGAAAGTAGTTAGTAGTAGTTTCTTGAATTGTGTTTCCCCGTGTTTGATATCTAGGCCTCATTGACCTGTATTACTTCGACGCGTACGCTTTTGTTTTACACGTACAATTTAGTCGTGTCATGTTTTTGGCACCATTTTCGGGGAAATGATGTATTCAAGCCCTACGAGTGTTGTAGTTGGCCACTCTAGGCCAATCTCTTTATTTTTCTTTTTATTCTTTTTAGAAAGATAAATTGCAAATATGTTTTGATTCAATCACTATCATCTCGTTCTCACATTAAACTTACAAATTTCAAGTACTAGTGCATTGTTCAAATGCAAACCACTGATTATGCTCTCACAAAAAATCCACAGCCAAAAGGTATGGGTGATGCAATGGAATAGTAGACCATATGGGAAAAGATAAAGGCTTCATTTACAATAGCTAAGTTGGGCCTAATTAAAAGACAGGCTATCAATGTGGTTAGTTAAAAGATAGACACTGGCTTGGTGGCATTGGTCAAGGGATAAGCTTTTAATGGTCACAGTACTGAGGATCTGATGATGCATATCAACAATTTTGTGGAAAGCTACGACATGATAAAAATTGATAGAGTCCTGGAGATAGTCATTTACCTAAATATTTTCCCATCATCATTGGTAGACAATGCTAAGCATTGGTTCTACAACCTCAAACCTGAGTCAAGGGAAACCTGGGAACAAATGATAGATGTTTTCTTTGGGTGTTACTTTCCTCCCCAGAAGATGAATGGGTTAACCAAGAAGATAATCAACTTTAAGGAACACGCAAAAGAGTGATACTTTGAAGCATGGGAGAAGTTTCAAAACATTCTGAGGAAGGTCCCTCATCATGGGATCAACTTGTATGGCTAGGCAAAAATCTTCTATTATGGGTTGCATCAGGGAGAAACGACCACACATGACAGTGCAGGGACATGCTTCTTCTACAACAACAAGCCTTCTAAATGCCATGAGTTCTTGAAGAACATGGCAAAGAATCAGTCATGGGTTTAAGAGAGAGTGCACAACATCAATTAATAGCATTGTAGAGTTGAATGAAAAGATAAATATTCTCACGAGGAAGCTTGAGTAGAAAGCCCACACTTTATATGTTTGTGCTGCAATAGCAGCAACAGGACGGGGGCCCTAGCAGGATAGATCGTGTATAAGACATGCTAGGAAAGATTGTCACTTAAAATAAAACCATTATTAGCGAGACTGAGAGGGAGATGCAAAATGAAGGAGCACATATCCACATTATTGAATATCAAATTTCTCAACTAGAAGTAGAGATGGCTTCCCTATAGAAGCCTAGTCAACATGGGGTCTCAAGAAATATAGAGGCATCGCATTATCAAGTGAAATATGTCTGTGTTGTCAAGAAGGTAGAACATGCTTCTATAGAGTTACCAAGGCAGGATACTCCATATCTTGAGTAGGAATATGTGCTTAAAGTTCCATATCCCAACAATTTATATGGATGACAAGGGGTGTAGATTTCCAATGCAATGCGCTCATGCTTGCACCTCAGTAGACCCCATCCCAGAATAGGTGCCCATGCAACAAGAGAAGGTGAAGATTCTACTTTGTAGCGGGATAGCCACAATTAATAAAGAAGCACCTACACCCCCGATAGAGCATACACTGGTCATTCCACCCATATTAGATAAGATACTTTCAATTCCAGGTAGTGGTGTTGAAGCAAGCTTTGGGAGGAAGTTCATAAAATGCCCTATGTTCCCCCACATAAGTGAGAAGAGAAGTCTGATGTGCCATCCCTGGATAGTCTGAAGCTGAGGAAAAAAGAAACACAATTCAAAAAGTTCTTGGAAATATTTCAGAAGCTCCACATCAATTCCATTGGTGGAGGCGATAGAGCAAGTTCCTTCTTATGGAGAATTTTTGAAAGATATCATAAAAAAAGTAGAGGATTAAAGACACAAATATTGCATAGGCTGATGAGGTCTAGATATCAAACATGGGGAAACGTAATTCAAGAAACTACTACTAACTTCTTTCGATTAGCTAGGCTTCTATACTGATACCAATCCCACTCTCGTGTCGATTATGTTATTAGATAGGTGCTTTAACGAATTACTCTGGGTTATTCCCTTCATGCTTTGTGTTACTATGGATTTTCAATCCTTAATACCGCTCTCAAAGTTATTAAGGATATAATTAATCACCTATAGTGTGCAACATAGATAATTTAAGATGATTTCATAGCAACATGCAAAAAAATAAGGAGAAAACAATATACTACGCAAAAAATACATACATAGTGTACAACCGGGCTACTCCAAGGTCCTAGAGAATATGGGGATTAGCCCCTCATGGTTTCCATGGACAAAAATATGCTAGGGAGAAGGAAAAACATGGATAACATAGAAAAATTGATGAACCCTCTTTAGAAATGTGACTAGGATGCTCCACGTTGACGAACGAATCTGCAAGCCGTGAAATTTACCCACCAAACATTCATGGAACCTCCCAAACATGCAGTTCTACTCCTCATTCTCCTCTCCCATGCCTTGGCCATCGTGCAATGGAATACAATGTGATGATTCGGTCTAGCCGAACTCCCTCTAAGTCATAAAAATGACATAGGGAGAAAATAGATCCCCAATCGTCGGATTAAACATTGTCTTCATATTTGTCTAATCCTGACGGGTAGGTACGTACTACGAACTTGGGTGTCAGTACTACTAACTGCTCTAGTTGTATGACCACCTAATAAGTTGTTGGTACTACCGAGCCCCTATCGATAGTATCGAGTTGCTTCATTTAATCTTGAGCAAAACATTATGATGTTGTCTATAGTATCGACATGCAGAATCAGTACTATCGAGCTTTCTCGATTTCTTTCTTTTCAAAACTAAACATGTGCTAGTACTACTGACTCCAAAAGTCAGTAGTACCGAGCTGTGTAGATTCTTGTAAAAACACCTAAAATTCATAAATTTAAACATAAGCTCTTAAAATATATAAATCATTCAAAAACATTAAAATTATATTTATTTGATGCAAATATGTATCATAGACTAATCAGAGTGAATCATGTCCAAATTAATATGAAAATGAACAAATAGTCACAAGAATCAATATAAAATATCCTATGGAAATGACAAATAATTAGTGCATCAGTCAACCAAACAAATATAAAGAAAGAAGAAGACAAACCAGAATGGAATAACTCCATTTGACCTATCACGAATTATGGGTTGACCACTCCTTCTGACTGACTCATCGCATAGAATTGAAACATTTCCTGTTGTCATCCCCTTCCTTTGCTAGCTTATTTAGAAAAACCAACATGTGACGCCTGACTGCGTCCTCTGCCACTGTTGAACTGTTGTTGCTGCTATGACCCTTGCTGACTGTCTCAGTTGTTGGGTAATCTCTTCATCCTTTATTGGGCAAAATCACTTTGTATGCCCAACCTTCCCACACCTATAGCAAGTCTTACTTTCATACCATGTCATGGACGACCCTATCACTGACACTGATGCAACACTATGGACTCCTATTGGTGGACAGCTATGACCTCTGCCTTTGCACAGTGACCACTGTGACTGACTCGTCGATCTCCATTGTGATGGTGGTGTTGAAAACCTATGCTTCTTGAAGCCTCTAGATGAAAGTCCTTGATATTGTGTAGGTCTCTTCCTATCTTTCATCTCACGCTTCTCCACCACTGATCGTTGTACCCTCCTAACTAACTCTACAAATATGGAGAACTTCTCTCTATTGCCTAGGCATGACACTAGATTCATCTACTCTACACTCAAACCTTTCTCAAAATGTCAGATTCCCTCCTTGTCCATTGTTTCCATATGAGGAAAAAACCTCAGAAGCTCCATGAACTTTGCCTCATACTCATTTACCGTCATACATCCCTACTGCATCATCTCAAACTGCATGATTTTCTCATCCAGATAGGTCTCAGAAACGTAACAACTGACAAAATCCTACCAGCATTCATCCCAACTGATCACGGCACTAGACCTTTTTTCCTCCTCAATGGCCCACCAATGGCCAACACTCCCCTTCAATAGATACACTACATGTTTCACCTTATCTCCTTCGGGGATGTTAAGTATCTTGAAGGCCTTCTCCAGCTCAGTTAACCACATATATGCAACTGGTGGGTCTGCACCTGCATACTCAACCACCCTACATGCCTCAATCTTTCAAAGGTCTTCCCAGAACCCAAAGATTTCACATTGAAGACTGCTTCTCTCGCTTGGGGAACATTCATTTTATCTGCATATGTGTCATTGGGGCCATAAACTGTCCAAACATGGATTGGAAAGTGAATTTGGCCACCAGTTGCTAGGTCAAATTGTGGCATCTCAGGAACAACATCAACCCTCTCCTACCTTCAGGCACCACCTCCCGGTGCAGAAACACTACTCTCTGCATCATGTTCTTCATGTTCTCTAGCCATCTCCTCTGCTCCTCTTCTTCTTCTTCTTCTTCTTTTGCATAAGCAGAGGTTACCATAAGACAAACTGGAGGACACTAGAATAGATACAAACCCTAGTCATATGTCCCTGTAGACTCAGTGAACCTAGAGCTCTAATACCAACCTAAATTGTGATGCCCCATCCTACACAAAGAGAGATTACTCAAAACAAAATGTGAAACTAATATTGATCGGCCATGTTACCAGAAAACACAGGAAATTAAAACTGATATCACATAAACACAAAAGCTTGAACGTATCAAATCAGAGTCTACAAAAGCCACATGTATTACATATTTCATGCTGAAAGATATACATATATCACTTTTCACTGGCTCACAGGCCACAACCTATTCAATATGATAACCCGTTCATATGCATACATGCCATATTTTTACAACAATGTCTTAAATACATAAACCTCGTATCAATGTACAAACCACCAATACCTACCCAAGGACCTGAGAGTACAGGGATGACATGTAGGAATCTACTACAAAATACTAGAACCATGTCCAACCTTTAAACAACTACTTTCCCTCATTCTACTTAGCCTCAATTGCATGATCTCTATCTCTTCATGTATGACCACCTAAAAAGATGTGGAAACCCATGGGGTTAGACAAAACATCCCAGTGAGAAATATAACTCTCCTCCAACGTCTATTATAAGTACATGTCAATTACATAGAGTAGATTAAACATTATAAGAAGATTCAGTTCAATGATATGTATAAAAATTGGTACCATAGATTAAATAGTTTAGGTATCTACAATTGGGCAGTAGAACATCTTTTATTTTAATAAGGAATATTAAGAACATGTTTAACAATTAATTTCTCTTACCACATTACAATTCAAGAAATCAATATAAAAGATAAGGCAAGGGGGCATCCAATGTGAATCGTATTTGACCCTAAGCAATTATACTACATGACTATATCATGTCATTTATTTTCCTTGAGGATAAGAGGCCTACCACTCAAATCCAACTGACCAATTTGAAGTCAAAATAGATTCCATACAATATCAATTGAAGTGCCAAAATCCATGATCTTCTCGTGCACTACTCGATCAGTTTGAGTTTGCACTGCAATGACAAGTGGTCAGACTTCAAAGGACAACAAATTATAGTCAAAGCTATATTCCTATAGAGACAACAACTCTTAGTCAAGGCTATGGTCCTATAAAACACCTATCATGCCTTAGTATTGTTCACGGCTCTAGAAACTGGGGTATATAACCCGATCACTGATGTACAATTGTAGTTGTCCTCTATCACATCTACCACATGCCCATCACCGAGACTCGATCGTAGTTGTTCTCAAAACACTTGGGATCGAGATATCAAGGATACATAGTTACTTTCACCATGCATACTCAATGATATGCACTTTGTATTTCCCTTGGGAATACCCATTTCATCATCCAATAAAGTCTTCATGTTGAAGATGCATCTATAGTATGGGGCGTATACATGATTAGGGATCCACTTGATTAGTTAAGCCAATTGAGTATCATTTAGAATAAATCAAGTTACAATGTATAAACCCTAAACAAACCCTCAAAGCATAAGGGGATAATACAACTCTAGAAGATATAAAACACATAAGGTGTTACTCATCACATTAACCCTTGATATCATTGCCAATTCAAGGCCATCAAAATCATCACGCTGTTATGGGATATCGATCCCTTGTCACGTCATTTGGAGGATAACACCTCACACTAGGCATTAAGCCTCTTCTAGTTCATAAGACCCATGATATCATTATGATCTCAACATACCTCATTAAGGCTCACTGTCATCACCCTATATCATGTGATTACCACCATAGCATTCACAAGCTATGACATTCATTCAACTTGAAAGGTTAAGATTACATAGGTAGGAGAGAGAAAATATATTCACTTGCTATTCATCCATGCAAGCTCAATAAGTATAACATACCCTAGAATTAACGTTAGTGTTTCACACACATAGACAATTAGGGTTTTCATTTCATTACTTGTCACCAATCCCTACATATCTGATCTCCCATATGTTTGGAACACATCAGGGTTAAGGAACATCATTAGTGTTAATCAAACAATCATCCAAACATTACTATTTATTAACCATCATTTAGATGTACATGTGTAGCAACCTTACCATTTTACACATATGTAGTGATCATGCATCAATGTATGTGTGTCGACCATTCTAGGTGACACCTTGTAGAGACCATAAGTCCACTCATGTAAGTGTAGCAACCGAAGGGGTTAACCTGCTAAGGGTAGTGACCATAAAGCTGGAACACATGTTGTGACCAAAACACACACCAAGTGCAGCGACTAACCAAGGCAAACATGTGTTGCGATCAACATAAGTATTCAAGAGTATCGACCGCAACAAGTTCACATGGGTGTCAAACGAAATAGAACCAACTTGAAGCTTTTTGATAGAATCAAAACCATCCTAACACAAGGGCATGTCGACCGAAACAGACTAACCCAACTTGTATCAGTGAAAAACAATGGGGTGAGTGTAGCAACTACCAAGGTCAAACTAGCTCAACCACACATAACCATCTTCAAAATAGAGATAAACCATAGTCAAAATAGATGGTAAGTGTAAAATCACTAAGAATCATCTTGGAGGGAAAAACTCCATACATGATGGTCATCAAAAACCCTAAAAGCTATCACCAACTTGGTCCACCAAGAAAGGACACAAGAAGAAAGAAGACCAAGATTCAACCTCATGAGAAATTTATTTCAAACCTCAGGAAACACACAAGGGATGAACCATAGCATGGTGATAAAACCAAGGATCATGATGCATGCATGAACATCACCTCAACATCACTTAAAAATCATGTACATAAAATTAGGGTCTAGGAAAGTGAGCAATCTACATGAAAGTACTATGAAGTCATAAACCCTAAATCATGATAACATCATCTACCATCTTTATATCATGTTTTATAGATGAAAACCATAGCATCTAATCACAAGTAAGGTGAAATCATAGAAGTAGGAGAAGAGTTATATAACCTACCTCGAAGAGAACTAAGCTCCAAAGCCACAAGGTCCAAAGAGAGAGAAAGAAGCTCCACCCAAGACCAGCACCTCAACCACAAGATCACCACCAAAGAGAGAACACCATGGTCAAAGGAAACCTCAAGAAAGAGGGTAAAGAAAGAAGAAGGGAGGAGAGAAAAACCAGGTCCGCAGCCCTGAACTAGGCCCAGACCAAGTGAACCGGCCGGTGCAGTGCAAGCCAAAAGAAGGAGTATCACTTCCCACATGAGCCACGTGTCGGAAGGGCATTGGCCTAAACAGATAAATTGCCCAGTAATTCCAATAATTACCTAGATCTTTGATAAATCGTAGTAATTATATCGAGCATCAGAAAAATACATATAATATACCAAAATTCTCAAAAAAATGTGTAGAACAATATGGAAGATAATATCATACTTTTGATGCACTAAGAACAATGATATCATGTTATGTGTAATTCTTAGTTCTTGAGTAATAAATATTAAATGATGACATAAAATTATGGAAAAATGTCAGTAAGTCTATAATCATGTTTATTATGCATATGATGTTAGATATGGTCATGTTGATGCACCAAAGCATATAATTTGATTAATATGGCTATTTAGGGCTAATAACACTAAAAATAATGCAATTAATGCATACATGCTCAATAAATGATGAAATCTATGGAACAATCTTATATAAGTAATTAAAAGCTAATCTGGAACTTTAATATCAATTAGATGCACGAAATTCATGTTATATGAAGAGCACCCTTAATACATGAGATGTAACTCTAATATGGTTAATGAAAGTAACATAATGTTAAATATGTTCACATAATAATGTGACACATGAGTATATCCAGCTAATGAACTATAATCTGGAATATGACATCACTAAGATAAATCTAAGACAATAATATAAGTAATCATGAGAATATCATAATGAACTAAGATAAACCCTAAAATGGACATAACTAGGGTTATGATGATGTGAACCTGATGATAGTATGTGATCTTGTCTTAATCAGGGGTTTGACCAAGATATAGTTGACATCAAGAATATGAGGATATGATGATTAGGTTTGTATTGATCTAAGGTATGCCATTACCTCTTGCTTGGCTTATTATACATTATTCTTGTGTTATATGGGAGTAAAGACTTGGCATATGGTATTGATTGAAATGATTGTCTTATATGATATGTTGATTGAATTTCCATACTTATGGCTATGAACACCTGCAAACATAATATAAATGTTCCATCATAAGATAGCTCATAAACCACTTGGTGGTAGAGCGCATGCATAATGATCATAAACCACTTGGTGGTAGATCATATGATGTTTGTATAATGATCACAAGCCACTTGGTGGTAGATCATAAGGCTTAAAGATGTCAAAGCCACTTGGTGGCAGACGCATGAGATCTATGATGGCAATGTTCTTAAAATATGTGTTCTCTTTTGTTAATGAACATATTTGTGAAAGTATATGATTTTCTTATATTTCTTTATAACTTCCAAGTATTAGTTTTATCTTATTGCCAAGATATGATGAGAGGTATATAAAAGACACGTAGGCATACTCAGTACAATATTCTTGAATATTGTGCTGACGTGTACCACATGTAATCTTTTGTTTAGGTTGTGGTTATGCTCTTGAAGATCCAGGATAGTGAGAGTTGTGTGGCGAGCTGATGTACAGGTGGACCTGTTGTCTTAAGATCCTGTAGTTTAGTGGTAGTACATGTGTACGTATAAGTTTGTTGTTCAACATGTAATATCAAATGTTGTAACAATTCATGTTGTAATTATATGTTGAATGGTGAACATGTGTATATGGTTTTATTATTGTTCATGTGCATGTGCTACTGATTTTTTCCTTCTGACTCCCTCGATTTTCTTCTTCTTAGCCTAGTGGGTGGTGTTTAAATTGGGATTCTCACTGAGGTGAGGGTTTCAATTTGGACGTCATACATCAGATTAAGTTTTAGAAAATCTGGGGACGTTACACTCCCTATATGAGAGATGAATTAGATGGTGTAAGAGAAGAATGGGTAAAGCCCTACAAAGAGTGCAAATTTTTAAATATAATTTTATTGACAATGATGAATAAAGAATAACTTTGTTCTCATAATTATTTTTGTGTGAATGTGAATGAATTTTTATGAATTGTCATATGTGTGTGAAGATGATTAATACATAAATGTTTTTACATGTGTCTGAATGTGAAAAGAGATGAAATGAATGGAACTACAGGTTGCTACTGGTTTCTACATGTGTGTGATGAAAAAATAATATGAATTAAATGTGCTTATACATGTGTGTGAATCACATATATATAATATTGTCCATCTTGTTAATTTTGTAGGTTTGTGGCATGTTGTTGGTTGATATCAACGGATGTCATAAACCTACAGTTCAAAATTGAACTGTAGGTTCTCATCTTATTGACCATCCATACAGCAGGCCTGCAAACAGATAAAAAAATCATAACATAGGCATTGGTTATTTGAACAAAACCGAACCAAAGACATATGGTGGTGGTTTTTGATAAACAACCGATGTCTATGTGGCCAGGAACCCCGACCACGCTGGGAAGCATGGCCGTGGTGGTAGGTAGGGGATATGGCGTCGGTTATTAGCATAAAACTGACGTCAGTTCAGCAGATATGACAACGGTTATCTTTCAAAACTGACGCCAATAGGCCCTTTGCTAGCGCGTTTTTCGGTGGCGGGAAGAATTTTGACATCGGTTCTTTTAATAACTGACGTCTGTAACCATTCTATAGTGTCAGTTTTCTTAAAAAACTAACGCCTGTAGTCCCTTTGCTGACACGTTTTCGATGGCTGGAAGCATTTTGGCGTCGGTTGGGAACCAACGCCAAAGAGGCCCATGATGAATGCATATTCATCGTAATTCAGTCATCTCGTTTAGCCCAGTTTTGGTTGCATTCATGCATTTTCTGGCTATATCTTTTAATATATGCATTTACTTGGCTTAACTGCTTTATTGAGCTTTTATTGGCCATATCTTATATGCGACTTATCTTGGTTCGATCAATTTGATCACGAGTTTAATTGTATTTTTGACAGGTCAATTTGGAGCTTGTGGGCCCAGCTTCCATTACCAACAAATCTCTTTGGGCTTTGGATTAGGCTTGGTCAAAGTAGGTCCACGGATACGCCTCCACTCCTTCTCAAGGGCTAAATTGGGCCCAAAGCTGTTGGGATGGCCCTTTGGTTTCCTTACGTGGCTACAGTGCTCGTGAATCTCCTGTACTTCTACCCTAAAGTGTGACCCCCTCTTCCCTCTACCTCTCACGCACGCCACAGGAAAACGTGACTCATCTCAGCACCCGCGATCGTCCACATGCCCGCGACCAAGCAGTGCCCGTGACCGCGGCAAAGTAAAGACTGCGGTCTCTCTAGAGCCGCGACCTGCAACTACCGTGCCCGCGGCAATACCCGCGACCGTGGCCTTTGTTCTGCCCGCGACAATACCCGCGACCGTGGCCTTTGTTCTACCTGCGGTGTTTTCTCTTCATGACCGCGACCTTGGCGCCATCGTCATCGCTTCCCGCCACCTTTCGTTCTCCTCCAACCTCTTCGCCTCTCCATCTTTGGTAGCAGCGCCAACCCTCACCGCAACCGCGGCTTCTCCACATGCCGCGACCGTGGCTTCTCCACATGCCGCGACCGCGGTAGATTCTCCATACCCACGGTCTGCCTCCGATCATCCACACGCTTGCGATCTTCAGTAATCGCTACCTCCACAGTAGCCTAGCCTCCTACGGCAACCTGCTCCTGCCCTCCTAACACCTACAACGGTGCCGCCGTCTCCACACCCCGCCCGCTTTTTCCTCCTTTGCTGATCAATGCCAAGATTCATCTGTGGCTCTTCAACAACCATCATCATCGCGACCTCCCTGTTTGAGAATTGTGATCTGCAATAAAGGGGACAAACGAGCCAAAACCTGAGCATCAACATTGTCGTCGGCCTGTTACCTGTAGACTCCCACATGTGCGTCCTCATCATCTGCAGACCTGGTCGAGGTGCAACACCAAGCCGCGGCCATGACAAGTGTCATGACCCTGACAAAGGCCGCAACCTCGACAAAAGCCGCGACCCGCTGCAGAAAAGACAAGGTCGCAATTTTAAGTCGGTGCCCAGCCTGCCTATAAATAGGACACGACTCCAGTCAGTCAAAGGATCATCTCCAGATGCCGTTAGGTTGTAGGTCTATCATGGGCCTAACGAGACGATCTCCATAGCCAAGAACCTGCCCCCATGGTGGATTTGTGGCTTGTTCACCCAGATATGGAGTGAAGACTCAGATCAGCAACCCACCTCATTTAGATCTAGATCTGATGCGTCCACGCCACCATCTCATCCACGAGTTGCTCCATCTGCTGTGAGTAAGGACTACGAGAAGGAGGAGAGGGAGGAGAGAGGAGATATGCCCCGTCTGCCATGGTGTTCTTCTCTCTTCTTCCAGATCTGCCCCGACATCGTGTAGAAGACCATTTCTCCATCGAGCTGCGATCATCTTCTTCACCATGCTCATGGCGGAATCTTCTCTTTCTCTTGTTTTTCTTGTTCCTCTCACCATGAGCGAGTAGTTTACTTTCACTGGGGTGCGGGGACTAGCCCCGCTACCCATGCTTTCATATCTTCTTGTTAAACATTCCATGGCATGTATATAATCTTTCATTTCATTGTTAATCGTCGATGTGTGCTTGTGGATTGATCACCTGCTTGCATTTATTTTGTTCGTTTCCTATGTTGTGAGACCTTCAATGCGTAGGTTTTGAATGTCGATTAACGCGGTTGACTCCCAAACTAGAAATAGAATGGGATTCCTTGAGGTCGTAAGTGTATGATCTGTGTGGTGACGAGCCATCTAGCCCACGGTGATGCATCTGTGTGCCTGACGCCTGTATAGGGGGGCCACAACTTCATTTGGATTTCTATATCTTCGGAGCTGTAAGTACGTGATCTAGATGGTGATGAGACATCTAATACCTAAGGTGATTCTTATGCGAACCTGACGCCCGTATGGGGGGTTTTTGATATTTGGATGTTTGAATGATTATATCTTGCCTGGATGTTTGATGTTTGGATGTGATTGCATGTATAGTGGTGGTGAAACCCGAGACCATCCCAGCGATTTCCATCATTAATCTTTAATCAACCTTTAATCCTACTCTTTTACTTTCCTCGCATTTAGTTTAATTAAACTCAAATCAACCAACCTTGTTCTAAATATTAGTCTTGATTCAACTAGATTCGACTAGAGAAAGATTCTTAAAAATGTTGTCCCTTGGGATTCAATCATCAACTATACTACGATAAGACTCGTCCGCTTGCGGTTGGTATTATTGCACGTTGTTTTGGTTCAAAACTTAGGGATTTCAACCCTAAATGAGTTTGTTAGTGCGATAATACAAGCCACGTCAAATTCTGGCATCGTTGCCAGGGAACACAGAATCATCTAGTTAAATCTAGTTCTTTTGAGGCTAATTTAGGTTTTTCTTTTACTTTTGATACTAGCCATCATATATACTTGAATTTGGTTCTACTCTGTCCATCTCATCAGCAAAAGATCTTTTTATCCTAGGTACCTACAAAGTCTAGTGTATGCGCCGCTCAGACAGTTTCAGACTCTCTGCTAGCTTTGACCCTGAGATAGACAGAACCTTTCGCCGTCAATACAGAGAGAACGAAGCAAGAATGGCTCAAGAGGAGGAAATTTCTAGAAGGGTAGCTCAAGCCCTTAATGCGCAAAGATATAGGCTTATGCAAGAAGCCCGAGCCGCAGTTCAAGAAGAAATCCAGGCAGCTCAAGCAGCAGCTCAGCAAGCAGAATTGCAAAAAGACCTTAGGGAGTTCTCAATCCCTAAAGCTGCTGACGTTCGTCACCCAGTGCAACCTCCTCCCATCAATGCTCTGAATTCTGAGATAAGAGCATATTGGGTTACGTTGCTTCAAAACAGTCCTTTCTATGGTAAGCAAGGAGAAGATAGTCAAGAATATCTTCTGAGATTCATAGACTTATGCGCCATGACAAAGCAAAATGGAGTCACAGATGATGCCATCAGACTCCGCCTCTTCAAGTACTCTCTTGCTGATAGAGCTATGAGTTGGTATAACTCTTCGCAATGTGAACCCATCACCACCTGGGAACAACTTCAAAATGTTTTTCTGGAAAAGTTTTATCCACCTTCTCTCACCTATGAAATTAGGGGCCGAATAACGCAATTCACCCAGGCCCCCAGAGAATCCCTAGATGAAGCATGGGAAAGATACAAAGAGCTTCTACGCAGTACCCACATCATGGCATTCCAAAGAATCAACTCATTGAAATCTTTTATAGAGGTGTGGATGATGATATCAAGAGATTTTTGGATTCCTCATATGGAGGAAACTTCATGCGTCAGAGTTATGATAGCGCATGGAAGGTTGTCACCCTTGGAGCTGAAAACCAAGCCAACTGGGGTAGACCTGTTGGCAAAGGAGTGTTGAAGGTAGCTATGGTGCCAGAAGAAACACCCGAGTACAAGTCTATCGCTGAATCTCTCAAACTCCTAGTTGCAAAGCAAGACCATCTAGAATCATCTCTCGCAGCTTATGAAAGAATATGTTCGCCCCCTCGACAACAAGAGCAAGTTAAGTCAGCCTCACTCTTCTACGAAGCATGCAAAGGAACTGACCATTCTACTCTAGCCTGTAACATTCTCTATGATGTTGTTTTGAGCAATACTTGTGCTCAAGGAGATAATGGTCAAATGGCAAATATGAATGTTGTCAACACCATCCCTGGTCAAGGGTACTATAATCTGAATCAGAATAGGAACCATCCAGGTTTTCAATATGGAAATCCTTCTGGAGCAGAGAACTCGCGACAACTTGGTTCAACAACTCAACAACGAGGCTCGTCAGGATTCCAGTATAACCAACAACAGAATTTTGGGAATCAAGGGAACTTCAGGGGTAACTTCCAGAATAGAAACTACAACAATTATCATAACAATTCTTAGTTTCAGAACCCCAACCAAGTCCCCTATCAACAACAACAACAAGGGCAACAAGTCGGTCCCATCCATCCTGATGACAAATTGTCAGCTATTGAGAAGATGCTGGAGTCACAACATACTATGATAGCTAACCAGCAAGCCCATCAGAAGGCTATTGAATCTCAACTATCTCAACTTGCGGCTAGCATGAAGCCACCTGCTGGAACCTTTGCTGGACAACCCGAAAACAATCCTAAACATCCGGAGCAACAAAAGGCTGTCACCACCAGGTCCAGGAAATACTATTCTTACTCCCCTGCTAAGATACCAATAGCAGAAACAAACGATGATAACTTTGCAAATGACCAAGACTCTACAACACCTGAGTCCCAACTGAAGAAATGACCAACCGCTGATAAGACAGACCAAGCAAGATTGGAGGAACCATTTACTGCGGAGGCTGAAAATGCACCTGAGTCGGATGTGCCAGTATACAAGCCTCGTCCTCCTTTCCCAGCTCATTTGAAGCAGACAAAGCTCGATACTCGATTCAACAAGTTTAAAGAAGATATGAAGAAGCTTCATGTAGATATACCCTTTCTAGATGCGCTGGCTGAGATACCAGCCTGGACTAAGTACTTAAAGTCTCTCCTCACAAGGAAGTACATAACTGAAGAATATGAGACTGTTAAGCTAGAAATAACCACTTCCGATATCATCCAGAGCAAGATTCCCAAGAAGAAGAAATACCCGTGATCCTTTGGGATTTCATGCCATATCGGTGACTCTTCGTGTAAGAAGGGATTAGCTGATCTCGGTGCTACCATTTCTATCATGCCACTTAGCCTTTGTAAGAGGCTAGGGTTTGCATAACTTCTCCAAACGGGAATGACCATACAACTTGTAGATAACTCTATGACTCTTCCCTTGGGAATCATTGAAGATGTCCCTGTCAAGGTTGGAAAAGACTCTTATGTCCCATGTGACTTTGTCATCATGGACATAAAGGAAGACGCCAGATACCCTCTTATCTTTGGCCGTCCGTTCCTCACCACTACAAGATCTTTGATTGACGTTGAAGCAGGGACCTTGTTTCTTAGACTGGGGAAAGAAATCCTCGAGTTCAAAGTTTTTGAAAGCATGCCAAGACCGAGCATGCAGGAAGAAGTCTATTTGATTGATTGCACTGAGCAAATGTCTCTCCTCACACAAGAGGAATATGAACCAGATGATCCTTTAGAAATGGCTCTAACGAACCCATCTGTTGAAAATTTCATCAACAAACAAGTTAAGGACTGTGTCCTTCACCTCGACTCTGTAGAGGAAGATCTGGAAGCTACGTTTGAGGAACTCAAAGCTGTGAATGTAACTGAAGAGCCAGGTGAGAAGCCAGAAGCCCCTAAAATGAAGCCCCTGCCCGAGGGACTGAAGTACGTGTTTTTGGATGATCTCAAGGTTTGTCCAGTTATTATAAATTCCGATCTAACGATCGAACAAGAAGATAAACTTCTGAAAGAATTAAAGGAAAGAAAGAAATCTATCGGATACAAAATGAGTGATTTCACCGAGGTCAGTCAAGTGCTTTGCATGCACAAAATCCCTATGGTGGAAGACCACAAGCCGACTGTTGAGCATCAATAGAAATTGAATCTTAATATGAAGGAAGTAGTCCACTGCGAAGTTATCAAGTTTCTCACTATCAGAATCATCTACCTGATATCTGACTCACCGTGGGTGAGTCATGTACACATTGTTCCAAAGAAAGGTGGTACTACTGTGATACGGAATGAAAAAAATGAACTCATCCCCACTCGAACAGTCATTGGGTGGAGGATGTGCATCGACTACAGGAAGTTAAACAAAGCCACACACAAGGACCATTTCCCGATGCCTTTCCTAGATCAAGTCTTAAAGCGACTAGCTCACCAAGAATACTTCTACTATCTCAATGGTTACTCTGGATTCTATCAAATTCCTATACATCCATATGACCAAGAGAAAACTACGTTTACCTACCCCTTTGGAACATACGCCTTTAGAAGGATGCCATTCGGACTCTGTAATGCGCCTCCAACTTTCCAACGTTGCATGGCAGCCATATTTGATGGGCTAACTGAAACCGTTATGGAAGTTTTTATGGATGATTTCTCCGTATATGGGGATTCGTATGATTCATGCCTAAGGCACCTCTCCCTTGTCCTCAAACGATGCGAAGAAACACATCTAGTGCTTAATTGGGAGAAATGTCATTTTATGGTAAAAGAGGGTATTGTCCTTGGCCATAGAGTAAGTGATCGAGGAATCGAAGTAGACAAGGCCAAGATCGAAGTGATCTCCAAACTAGCTATCCCTACCAATGTAAGAGAAGTTTGCGCATTCCTTGGTCATGCAGGCTTCTACAGAAGGTTTATCAAGGATTTCTCCAAGATAACCAAGCCCATGACAAACTTGTTACTGAAGGGCGCCGACTTCTATTTTGATGAAGAATGTATCAAGAGTTTCAACAATCTAAAGCATGCCCTTACGAAAACACTCGTCATCCGAGCTCCAGATTGGGATCACCCATTCGAAATTATGTGTGATGCCAGTGATTACGCTGTGGGTGTCGTCTTGGGCCAATGTATAGAGAAGAAACATCATGTCATCTATTATGCATCGAAGACCCTTGACGAAGCTCAGAGGAATTATGCAACTACTGAGAAGGAACTCCTAGCAGCCATATATGCCTTTGATAAGTTTAGATCCTACCTTATTGGTTCAAAGGTGATTTTCTACACCAATCATGCTGTTATTCGTTATCTTCTAAAAAAGAAAGATGCAAAACGAAGGCTAATAAGATGGATTTGACATTGCAAGAATTTGATCATGAGATTAGAGATAAGAGAGACACAGAAAATGTTGTAGCAGACCACTTAAGTCGTATCCACACTCTAGAAACTAAGAAGATACCAATTAATGAATCTCTTCCAGATGACCAGCTTATGAAAGTATCAGAAGCTACTCCTTGGTACTCGGACTATGTGAACTACCTTGACGCTGGTGTCATCCACCCTGAGTGTACTGGCAACGCTATAAAGCAATTCATGCATGATGTGAAGCAATATCACTGGGATGAATCGTACCTCTTCAAGCTCTGTGATGATGGTCTCTACAGACGTTGTATCGCTGAGGGAGAAGCCCAACTTATTTTAGAACAATGCCACTCAGGCCCAGTCGGAGGTCATATGAGTTCTAAGAAAACTTCTTTGAAGGTTATGCAATGTGGGTTATTTTGGCCAATCATATCTAGAGATGCTTACAATTTTGTTCTGTCATGTGACAAGTGTCAGAGAATGGGAAACATTACGAAAAGAGATGAGATGCCACTTAAGCTATGGCAAGAGGTTGAGATTTTTGATGTTTGGGGAGTCGACTACATGGGTCCATTCCCATCCTCACATGGATTTTCCTACATCCTAGTCGCGGTTGATTATGTCTCCAAATGGGTAGAGACAATACCAACGGTTACTAGCAATTCAAAACCCGTCATTAAAATGTTCAAAGATATCATTTTTCCCCGTTTTGGAGTTCCACGCACTGTGATCTCCGACGGAGGTTCTCATTTTTTGGAAAGAAGCTTTGAAGCTTTGTTAAGAAAATATGGTGTAACACACAAGGTAGCTTCCCCCTACCACCCAAAAACAAGTGGGCAGGTGGAGGTTTCAAACCATCAACTCAAAGCTATCCTGAAAAAGACAGTAGGACGCAACCGAAAGGATTGGTCTGTGAGAATCAATGATGCCTTATGGGCCTACCGAACTGCGTTCAAAACACCTCTTGGAACAACACCCTTCAGACTCATCTATGGAAAATCATGTCACCTTCCCATGGAACTAGAACATAAAGAATGGTGGGCAATCAAACAGTTGAATTTTGACATGAAGAAAGTCGGCGAAGCTAGGATTCTGTAACTTCAAGAGTTGGATGAGCTCCGAATGACAGCTTATGAGAATGCACGAATCTACAAAGAACGCACGAAACTTTGGCATGATGGACATCTGAAGAGGAAGGACATTCAAGTGGGAGACCAAGTTCTTCTATTCAACTCGAGACTAAAGTTATTCCCAGGAAAACTCCGTTCTCGATGGTCTGGGCCATACATTGTCAAAAGCATCTATCCACATGGTGCATTTACTTGATGGAGTGAGAAGTCAGGTGATTTTTTGGCAAATGGCTAATGCTTGAAGAGATATTTCACCACAGCTGATACTAGCACTAAAGAATTGATGAATCTATCCAAACCAACATACCTTCCAGAGAGCTAAAGAAATCACGTCGAGCCATCGACGTAAAACAAAGGCACTTGTCGGGAGGCAACCCGACCTTTAACTTAGCTTTTACTTTTAGTTTTGTTTTTAGAAAATTTTGGACCTGGTAGACAATGCATCGCAAGATGCAGTCTTATGTTCTGATTGATTCCATTTTTGAGATTTTAGATGGAGGACGCGTTGCCGAAAGGAATGCAACCACATCTGGTGGACCAACCGGAACAAGTTTTCCCCTCCATCTCGGATTTAGAGTTTGCTTGGGACGAGCAAATTTCTAAGTTCGGGGTGGAGGGTGGGTGGTACGTACTTTACTTTCCACCCTCTCCTATCTGTTTCTGACTTAAGATTTCATCATTGAAAACTTTTGTCGCAATTTTAAGCATATTTTTCAAAAAAAATTCAAAATTTTCAAAAGTTTTCATAGCAATTTGTATAGGAACTTGATGAAGTTTTGACGCTTTTGTTTCAATCAAAGACTTTACCTAGCTGGATATCCTGTTTTTCCATGCAGTTTTGAATCATTATACCCTCCTTATTCGAAGTGATGCCTCAAGGAGAACAATTTCTGAAACTAGCCAATGATAAGAAATCACCATGTGAAGCTTATGAATCCTAACATCATGATCAATAGATATGACAAGTATCAGTCGAACTGAGAGGGATCAAACATGTTGTGCTTCCTATCTGACTAGTGGAACAATAGCATGGAATCTCCACCGAATCCTCATCAAGTCATTATTTGAGCAGAGTATGACAAGGAGACCGACCTGGTGCACTGAATTGTAAATCAAGTTGCACTCTGATCTGAACTCTTTTTCTACACTTCTTCCATCATCTTCTTACCCCCTCCGTCCATCAAAAACAAACAAAAATAGCCAATATAATGCCAAACTCTAAGTTCGGGGTGGCACACTCTCTCTCTTTACGCTTCTTCCATACCCCTCACTACGAAATAGGGGCGTATCACCAAGAAAAGATGCCTAAGCACACAAAAAAAGAAATGCAGTCTCGAGTCGAATAGAGGAGAGATTCGCACCCAAAAAAATGCAATCAATGAAATTGCAAATCATATAATAAAAATCTCGAGTCGAATAGAGGAGAGATTTATTTCTTCCTGATCAATGAAATTGCAAATCAATGAATGCCTCCCGGATCCTAAAAACACCAGTGTCAGATCAGGTGCACAATGGTTGTTCTGCGGGTATCTCTAGGCTCTTACAAAACTCTCTGACATGCTTGATTTTGGAAAACGTAGAGAGGAAGTGATATTGGGAAGCGGACTCGGAAATGAAGATATGGTAAAATGTGTTCTGTGATCTCAGGATGTTGAGACACTTAGTCATACCGAGCAGAAAAGTAATAATCGTGATGTGAAGATGAGGCAATCACACGAGTTGAAAGTACTCATTCGGCGATTGTTTTAGATCGTGTGTTACTCGAGGACGAGAAACGTTTAAGTTTGGGGTATTTTGATGAATGCATATTCATCGTAACTCAGTCATCTCGTTTAGCCCAGTTTTGGTTGCATTCGTGCATTTTCTGGCTATATCTTTTAATATGTGCATTTACTTGGCTTAACTGCTTTATTGAGCTTTTATTGGCCATATCTTCTTATATGCGACTTATCTTGGTTCGATCAATTTGATCACGAGATTAATTGTATTTTTGACAGGTCAATTTGGAGCTTGTGGGCCCAGCTTCCATTACCAACAAATCTCTTTGGGCTTTGCATTAGGCTTGGTCAAAGCAGGTCCACAGATCCGCCTCCACTCCTTCTCAAGGGCCGAATTGGGCCCAAAGCTGTTGGGATGGCCCTTTGGTTTCCTTACGTGGCTACACTGCCCGTGAATCTCCTGTACTTTTACCCTAAAGCACGACCCCCTCTTCCCTCTACCTCTCACGCACGCCGTAGGCAAACGTGACTCATCGCAGCACCCGCGATCGTCCACATGACCGCGACCAAGCAGTGCCCGCGACCGCGGCAAAGTAAAGACCGCGGTCTCTCCAGAGCTGCGACCTGCAACTACCGCGCCCGTGGCAATACCCACAACCGTGGCCTTTGTTCTGCCCGCGGCAATACCCTCGACTGTGGCCTTTGTTCTTCCCGCGGCAATACCCGCGACCTTGGCCTTTGTTCTGCCCGTGGTATTTTCTCTTCACGACCGTGACCTTGGCGCCATCATCTCTGCTTCCCGCCACCTGTCGTTCTCCTCCAACCTCTTCGCCTCTCCATCTTTGGTAGCAGTGTCAACCCTCACTGCGATCGTGGCTTCTCCACATGCCACGACCGCGGCAGATTCCCCATACCCACGGTCTGCCTCCGATCATCCACACACCCACGATCTTCTATAATCGTGACCTCCAAAGTAGCCTAGCCTCCTACCGCAACCTGCTCCTGCCCTCCTAACACCTGCAACGGTTCCAACGTCTCCACACCCCGCCCGCTTTTTCCTCCTTTGCTTATCAACGCCAAGCTTCATCTTTGGCTCTTCAACAACCATCATCATCGCGACCTCCCTGTTTGAGAATTGCGATCTGTAATAAAGGGGACGAACTTGCCAAAAATTGAGCATCAACGTTGCCGTCGGCCTGTTACCTGCAGACTCCCACCTGTGTGTCCTCATCACCTGCAGACCTGGTCGAGGTGCAGCACCAAGCCACGTCCACGACAAGTGTCGCGACCATGACAAGTGTCGCGACCCCGACAAAGGCCGCGACCTCGACAAAAGCCGCGACCCACTGCAGAAATGACAAGGTCGTGATTTTAAGTCGGTGCCCAGCCTGCCTATAAATAGGACACGACTCCATTCAGTCAAAGGATCATCTCCAGACGTCGTTAGGATGCAGGTCTGTCATGGGCGTAAGAAGACGATCTCCATAGCCAAGAACCTGCCCCGGTGGTGGTTTTGCGGCCTGTTCACCAGATCTAGAGTGCAGACTCAGATCAGCAAGCCACCTCATTTAGACCTAGATCTGTTGCGTCCACGCCACCATCTCGTCCACGAGCTGCTCCTTCTGCTGAGAGCAAGGACTATGAGAAGGAGGAGAGAGGAGATCTGCCCCGTATGCCATGGTGTTCTTCTCTCTTCTTACAGATCTGCCCTGACATCGTGTAGAAGATCGTTTCTCCATCGAGCTGTGATCATCTTCTTCACCATGCTCATGGCAGAATCTTCTCTTTCTCTTGTTTTTCTTGTTCCTCTCACCATGCGCGAGTAGTTTACTTTTGCAGGGGTGCAGGAACTAGCCCAGCTACCCATGCTTTCATATCTTCTTGTTAAACATTCCATGGCATGTATATAATCTTTCATTTTGTTGTTAATCGTCGATGTGTGCTTGTGGATTGATCACCTGCTTGCATTTATCTTGTTTGTTTCCTATGTTGGGAGAACTTCAATGTGTAGGTTTTGAATGTCGATTAACGTGGTTGACTACCAAACTAGAAATAGAATGGGATTCCTTGAGGTCGTAAGTGTATGATCTGTGTGGTGACGAGCCATCTAGCCCACGGTGATGCTTTTGTGTGACTGACGCCTGTATAGGGGGGCCCACAACTTCATTTGGATTTTTGTATCTTTGGAGCTGTAAGTATGTGATCTGGATGGTGATGAGACATCTGATACCTAAGGTGATGCTTACGCAAACCTGACGTCCATATGGGGGTTTTTGCAGCCGCTCTATTTGAATGATTATATCTTGCATGGATGTTTGATGTTTGGATGTGATTGCATGTGTAGTGGTGATGAAACCCGGGACCATCCCAGCGATTTCCATCATTAATCTTTAATCAACCTTTAATCCTGCTCTTTTACTTTCCTCGCATTTAGTTTAATTAAACTCAAATCAACCAACCTTGTTCTAAATATTAGTCTTGATTCAACTCGATTTGACTAGAGAAAGATTCTTAAAAACGTTGTCCTTTGGGATTCGATCCTCAACTATACTGCGATAAGACCTATCCGCTTGCGGGTGGTATTATGGCACGTTGTTTTGGTTAAAACTTAGGGATTTCAACCCTAAGTGAGTTTGTTAGAGCGATAATACAAGCCACGTCAGCCCACCTTTAGCGGCACCCACTTGGGTGTCGCTTGGAAACCAACACTAAAACCCTTAATTAACCGACACTAAAGGCTTGTTCTGTAGTAGTGAATATAGTTATTGTTTCATTTATATATATATATATATATATATATATATATATATATGTATATGTATATATATATAAGTCTATAGTAATACTTGATTTAAGAATCATAAATAATAACTTATATATGTGGGCGTACACTATTATATATATAAGTATATACATGCCAAACCAACTTTATGACCATCCCAACCAATATTATAATTGTAGTTAAATGACCTATTTAGTTTTTTAATGCTTAATTCTTAATGATGCCTCATTTCTAGTTATATTGTTTCAACCACCATGGTAAAAAAAGACCCAACTATTCTTTGCTATCACGATCTATCCACCAATTTTTTTGATAATATTGGTTTACCCCATAATCAAAATGGAAAACTTGGACCCAGTGGAACTTTTGACAATGTTTTACAAAGGAACGTAGTCAAGACTTTCTTGCAATGGTGGTTCCTTCAACTACCACTACCAGACGGGACAAATAATTTTTTTGTTAAAACCATGGTTAGTATTAACACATCAGTGAAAATTGTCCCACTTGGAAATAATGGTTAAACGTTTTAACCAAATTAGGTAGTGAACTAAGTATTGAAATAAATATGGATAAGACAACTTATTATTCATTATCATATACTTGATGAGGTTTTAATATCTTCACAAAAATTTAATAATCAATTATTATATTGACATTTTGGTGAACTTATTATGTTGACATTTAAACCATATTAAATTTTGAAGCCATTTGATATTGGACTAGTGTATTCTTACTTGAAATGTGTTTTTCATGCTAAGAGTTTATGAGAGTGTATAATGCAGTTAGATGTGACTATCATGATTTATTGAAGCCATTGATTCTAGTTGAGATTATACACTCTATGTAGACCTCAGCATTGCACATCCCATAATAAGATATGTGGATACAAAAACCAAAATTTGATTAATCCATTGGCTATGATAGGGTGACCATATTATGGCACATCAAGAGATCACATAAAAATATAATTGAATATATGTAGAAGCCTATGACTCCTAATATATGTTTCTTGAACATTATTTTTGTTCCTGGAGTAAAGTGAGAATGACAAAAAATTTTGTCTATGAAGTGGTTGGACACTACAAAAGTGTTTTACTAGAACAAAATAAGTCAGTAGATGATGTGTTTAACTAATTTTGTGTGTTGTTCCATTTTTTAGGTTTAGTTCTTATATTGAAATAAGCTACTTGACAACAAACTCTATCTCTATTACTGCTATGGATTGTGATTCCTTATTCAAGCTTTGGATAGATATACAATAGAATCTTGTGAATTATTATGTATCATTCTTGATCTACAAGATGCACTCTGGTGGCAATTGAAACTACATATCAATATCATATATGTGCTCACAAAATGAACTAGAAATTTTTTTTATTTTAAATATAGGCAAAAATATACCCTTTTTGTTTCCATGAAACTAGATTTGTCCTTGTAAATGAAATATCCATCACAATGTGGTTTTAGAATCAACATATTAATATAGGTAGGATTAAATGATCTCACCCCTGTAATTCATCAACACTTGCAACTAGGAACATATAGTTCAACATAAATTTACTATCTATCAGGCTTATAAGTTGATGAATGCATATTTTTTCAAGTTTTTGTTTCAAATTTAGTTTAGTTTTGCATTCATATTCCTCTTTTACTTTGGATTTAGCTCCAATAAGTTTTCCCTACTTTATATTTATTTCAAAATATTTTGATCTAGTTTCTTCAATTTCATGGCAGGTTCAAACTTCATTCCTTAATCACCAGCATAGTAGTGGTGGTCCCACTAATCGACTAGAGGGCCTGAAGAAAATTTGGATGTTGGGTAGGATCTTTTTCGATCTAACCCTCCATCAGTTAATGATTTCGTTAGTCAATGACTTCATCTATGCAACCCCATCAACCTATAGCAATACCCCTATGGGGGGGTTCATCAACTACAACATCATTGGTTCATAAACATCATTGATCATCAATTGATGAAACTTTTACACCACCAAATAATGTAATCTACACCCACTAATCGACAAGAATTGGTGGTCACCGAAGATAAGAATCCATCAATTGTCAACTAATGAACACCTACTCTTCTATAGATGGAAATTCAGCATTTATCAAACAATTACATTCTAGAATGTTTCAACTAAGCAAAGCACTACTATTACTAAACATGAAAATGTGTAGTCATCAACTGATGTAGCATGCAGATGTAGATTTTGCACACCATGCACCAATGACCACATACTGATGAGGCACTACCCAATGAGACCATCAAAAGATACCCAAGAACTATGACACCCTTGCACTCACCAACTGAAGAGATTTTAGGACACTCATCCACCAATCAACTTCATGCACTGATGGGACATCTAAACTTCAAGAGACCCCTCATCCTCAGCATACAACTTCCCCTTTACACTCATGGCAATTAATGGCTTAAAATATGTGTGACTTGGAGAGTCCCAAATCATAGAAGACATTTATGAATACAATTTCTATGGAACATCTTGATGATGCCAAGCTTCGAGTTTCCTTCTTGAGAATCCATCTCCAACTTCCACTGGACTTTTATAGAAATTAATGACATATCAACTGATAATACCTTACATCATGGAAGACCACCTACTTCATCTCATTAGGTTAGATCTAGGCTGCAAGAAGGAACATCGAAGATTGTATATTCACCAACAACAAATGTCAAGGTGCATCTTGCTACTATGTAGGTCATCATCCTTTCAAGAACCAAGATAAGCAACCACACACCATGTTGTGCCTCCATCTTGTATTGTAACAATAAATTTTTTAATTTCCTCTCATTTATTATTTTTACACTTGCCATGAGTGAGTGATTCTTTCTTTATGGTGTAGGGTGTAGCAATTTTACCTTTTTTTCTTTTATACTACTATTATTGCCATATGAACATAACAATATATGAAGAAAATCTTGTACTCTTGCCAATCTTATTTGGCCAATAGTTTTGTATTTTTATTATATCTTGGATGTAGAAAACTTTGAATCTAAGATTCAAGATATAATCTGTTTCATGTTAAAACCTTGATGAGAATTTTAGATAAGTGTTTTCCAATGCAAAAGGTAAATGTTTGTATGTAGTGTGATAATCAGTTTAGAGTAATATCTATTTGCTTTTAAATTTATGCCAAAAGAGAATTTTTTTTAGTCTCAACATTTGTATGTTTATTCTATATATGATGCAATGAGAGAGAGAGAATGATAAGTAGGGATGGTAAAATCCATCCACCCTGGGGTTTCCATCCATTGATAATTAAAATCTTCGCCCAACTTTTTGCGATTTATAGAATTAGTTTAATCAATACAAATCCAACCTTTATATTGAATACTAGTTTTTTTTTCTTGGTCCTCAATACTAGTTTTTTTCTTGGTTTCATTGATCACATAATTTTTTAATATTTTTTCTTGTGGATTTGATCCTAAACTATACTACAATAAGATCCATCCGCTTGTGGGTGGGATTTTTGTATATTGGTTAAGGTAAAATCCAAGGATTTCATCCCTAGAGAATTAATAGGTGTGGTAAACTTTGCAACCACTATCTTATTTTAAAATGTATCCTCAAGGGGTATTGGAAGGTGAGACAAACTAAAGTCTATAATGTAATATCTTCTCTAGAATTATTTACAACACAAAATATTGATGTCATTTTCTTTCATATTTTACATTGTCCTAGTCAACCTCTTCAAAATATCAGACTTAATCAATTTTATTTCTCCTACAATATAAATCAAATTGTTGCGTATTTTGGTATATAATGTTGTGTGATAAAATGTATCTGAACGCTGATTTTTTTAGTGGTGCTGAGGTAAGGGAATATAGATTTTGTCTACACAAAACATGATACATTTTGAGATGCTACACCAAAAATTTAATCTTAACCATTGAGAGATATACAAGTATGAGGAGAGGGAAGGACAGGCTCACAAACATTTTTTTGTTTGTTTTTGATGTATAATGAAAAATTAACATGGTGAGTGTTGAGTCAACCATCACATGATTAATTCCTAGATACTCATGTCAATGTTGCGTACACCTTTCTAAATATCTAAAAATGAACGGCCGTGTTGAGGTCAAGTATTAATATAAAATAAGTAGATGAACAAAAACCATCTACCTCTTCTTTCAATTTCAATTAAACTTAAAGTTAGCTCCTACCTTCACTTTATGCTTTGGGTGCACTACTAAAACATGGACTACGGTTGAAACAATATACCTTTGTGCACAAATTTCCAATAAAATGACTACACAAATCCATATAATTTGTAGCCTCTAACATTATAAGGTGACCTCTTTTGTGTCTATGAAATATAATTGTAGAATCACAACCAAAAAGAGAAGAGATTATTTAGTGCAAATAGATATAGCCATATATAAAACAATACAATATATCATAAAGAGATTGAAACATAATACTGAATAACAACCATATATGCAAATATGAAAAGGATTCAGGTAGGATATCTCATATGTGCACATAGATTTGTGTGTGCCATTTTGATCATACAGAATACACGTGAAAAAATAAGAATCCATGCAAGATATGTATGCTAAACTTTTGAATTTGTAGATGAATTAGAATAATGCACAAATAGTAATTGAAATTTTCATAAACATGGACACATTTAGAAATGTACCAAAAATATGATAAGTTCAACGTTTCAATTTTTGCAATAGATCTACAATGAGAAACAACTAGGAGTCAAAACAATATTACATTCTTGAGAGACGTGGTCTAGAATCAGTTATAACTAAATGATTGAAAATTGAGGCTAAGGTATGTGGTGAAGAGAGAGGCAAGATGCTCTCTCTCATAATCTTATCTCACCTTCTCTCTCTTCCACAATCACCCGCCCCCATATATCCTCCCCCAGCCCAAATAAAGAATAATAATATGGAGTAAAATGAATGAGCGAGAGTCAATAGTAGCACAACACCTCCATATCATGTGCAAGAACCATAGTTAGGATATGTTAATATGGGAGGGTGGGTTGTGGAATAAACCAAAGTTACTTTCATGGAAGGCAAAAAGAAATTAAAAGTATAATGGGAAATTTAGAATAGATCCACCTATTTGTGTTGACATGGATGATACTTAAATAAGGCAAGGATAACTACTATCTTGAAGTGTATATCTAGTTTTGAATAAATTAGATTTGAATATAGACACATATTAATCCTTCAACAAAATTTGATATCATTACATTTCAATTTAACTATGAAACTTTGTTAGCTCCACTATCACAACATAACTTTGTGGTACAAAATCAAAAAAATGTTTATGGTGCATTCCAGCCACTAGTTTATTGCATTTCAGACATCCTCAGCCATCTTTTGTCACACATTTCTAACTTCTTAAGTGTCAGGGATCTAATTAAGTGGTGTTAGAGACCAAATATCGATGGGCCTTTTGGGGGGCTTTTGAATTATTGGAGGATTGGGCTTGTATGTTCTATAATGTTTAATGAATTAAAAAACACATGCACAAGTGTGATTTTCCTCACCATGGCACCCCGCACCGCTCCGTTTGGCTTGGTGTGTTGTGTTCAATTTGATATTTATATAAAAAAAATTCTTTTATTTTGTTTTGTTTAAACATCATTTTAATGTTGTCTTTTGTGATCCCAAAGATGCACAATTTACCATTTCCATAGTTAACTTGGGAAAGTAATTACCTTGAGTCGCCCAAATCTTAAGTCCAATTGTATAAAATCCTACCCTTTTACCCAACCAGGTTCACTAGTTTGTCAGTTGGTTGGTCCTTTTATCTTTGGTTCTTGTTTGGGTGCACCCAACAAACCACGCATTTGAGAACTCATATACCAATTATTGTTAGAGGGAAAATGTCTAATTGGGTGCCTACTTTATGAGATTCATACATTTATAAAATGGACATCTTTAAGCCATCTTAACACATCAAAAAATACATAAACTACCTGAGAAAAGTAGAGAATTGTTGTGTGTGAATTGCTCTTTGCTTTGTATTGGTTATATTTGTTGTGTATGCCCCCTACCACCTTGCCATCTTCTAGCTCAATTGTTCCATCTCATCTTCTTCCTTTTTATCCCACCTATTATTACCCATCGTTGTGCATTTAAATGGGGTTCATACTACGAGTTTTTTCCATTGACATCAAGGGCCAATAGTGTTTGGCACTTCTCTCTTGTTAGAATCATAAGGCTATTCTAGAGATGGGCGTGATTGAATTTGGAAGGCAAGCCAATGGACAAGCATGTGCATAGGATCAACAAATTTTTTCTTCATGACAATGATCATTATGATGTGCCTTCATTCACAAGTTTTTGTTAAAACAATAATATATGTTCTTTTTCTTGATCTCATTATCTACTACATATTCTAGTAAAAGAATTGCTTACACAATAAGCTGAAATAGAAATATATCCAACATTAATGAAGACAAAATCATAATTCTAGTTATTTCTTGTAGTTGTTAATAAAAGAATTGATTTTTTTACAATTTACATAATATGGACCCTAGAACCCTGGTGACCATGAAGTACATAGCTAATCTTAGGACTAAAAAATTATGGGGTTATATTTTCTTCATTGACAACAAAAGATAAAATGTTGATATACTTCCTTAGGACTAGTTTTTGTTATTACAACGATTGAGGAACATGAACCATATGTTAATTACATTACTAATATTGTTAATAGACTAATCACAACCTATAGTGATCCATCTTATCCTACCAAGATACCCAATTAAATAGACTATCTCTATAGTGGTAGCATTGTGTCCTCTCTTTCTAATGAGTGTTATGACATCTAGAATAAACAACCTTCTGTCCACAAAATTTAACAAGCTTAGTATGACAAGTTTGAAATGCAAGATGATAGGCTAGAACAATATACTTTCATCAAATGGTATGGATACAATATGGTGCTAATAAGCTTTTCTAGACCAGGTACTTGAGTACCAAAACCTTATCTCAAAATCTATGTTTGATGGTTTATTTTTTTGGGTAGAATGTTAATGAATGCATATTCGTCTTAGTTTTAGTAGCCATTTTTGTCCTAGTTCTACACTCGAAGCTCTCATATACCCCTTGAATCTGCTCATATATAATTTTTCTCAGTTTCAAATTATTATTTAGAATTTTGATTAAATCCATTCACCTCGATTGTAGGATTAAGAATCGCACTGTGTGCACCAGCTTAGGAGATGGTGGTCCTGCTCGACCCATTACAATACCCCCCGGTGGGTTTATTCCAAAAGCATTGTGAATGCAACGCCAAAGGTTGGTCTCAACCACAACACCAAAGGATGTCACAACCATGACCAAGGATATCATGCGACCAAGACATTGTCTCAACTGTAACACTCGACATGGTCGGGCCCAGCCCAGCACGATCAGGCCGAGGCCAAGGTGTAGAAACCGCTACACTCATCGCGAGCGATACAGCCATCTCGACCGCTACAAAACCCCACGATCACAACAGACGCCTCGATCGTGAAACTTGCCTATGGCTACTAGAACCTGTGGTGACCACCTCAGCACAGTCGTGCTGAGGAGTACTGTAGCGATCGCTACTAAAGGTCATGATCGCGGAAGCTAAGTCGGTGCTCTCCAGATCTACACCTATAAATAGACAACCCCCTCCTTCATTTAATGCATCGCTTTTACTCCATCCACGCCGATAGGCTGTCATTATATGCTCAACCAAGGAAGATGATCTCCATCGCCAACGACTAACTATGTGGTGTTCTTGCTACCCCACCATCTTCGCTCCATCAATATCTATCTCCTAACCATGAAAGTGGTGGGATTTCAGATCTGCAGCACCCTCTGCCATCAACCATCGACCACTCCATCTCTGGTGAGCAAGAGCATGAGAAGAGAAGGAACAAGGAAAGAGAAGATCATCCTCATTTTCCTTGGTGTTCTTCCCCTCCTCGTCATCATGTACAAAACTATTTCTCCTTCGAGCTATGACCATGTTCTTCACCATGACCATGGCAGAATCTTCCCTCTCTATTGTTCTATTTTTTTTCGATCATGAGGAGTGAGTAGTCCATTTCACTAGGGTTCACAGACTAGCCCCGCTTCCCATGCTTACATGTCCTTTTTATAACATTTCATGGCTGATATATAACTTTCCATTTCGTTGTTAATCATTTAATGTGTGCTTTGTTGATTGATCAGCTGCCTTACATGATATATTATATTCATATGTTATGAGAACTTTAATGCATAGGATTTGAATATCGATTAACATGGTTGATGACTAGGCGATAAATTCTGAAGGGATATCTCCAGAGTAGTAAGTGTGTGATTTGTGGGTAACGAGACATCAAGCCTATGGAGATACTTATGCAAACTCTATTTCCTAACAGATAGTTTTGTTCTTACTCCATTTGGATAGTTGTATCCTATCTGGATGTGTTTTGGATGTGTTTGCATGTGTAGTGGTGGTGAAACGTAATTCCACCCCAGTGATTCCCGTCATTAATCTAAACTATTTTTTAATCCCGCTCATTTACTTTCCTTGCAATTAGTTTAACTAAACCCACATTGACTCCTTGTTCTAAATATTAGTCTTAGTTGATCCAGATTTGACTACCAAGATTCTTAAAAATGTTGTCCCTTGGGATTCGATCCTTAATTATACTGTGATAAGACTCGTCTGCTTGTGGGTGGTACTAGTACACAAGGTTTTGGTATAAACTTAGGGATTTAAGTCCTAGGTGGATTTGTTAGTGCATTAAAAGCCACATCAACTGTGTAAATGGAACCCCTCATTGAAAAGCTTCCTCCATCTTGGAGGGACTTCGCCAAGTCTCTTTGAAATATGCATGATAGTTTAACTATGTCTTCCTTAGCAAAATCCATTCAAAATGAATTACATCATATGGAAAAGGATGTTAAGGTCAATATGTTTGTCAACCAGTACATGATTCAAACCCAAGAAGAGACAAAACAAGTTTAATCTAGAGTCCAAGAATTCTTACAAGAAAGGAGCAGCTTGGTCATAATAAGAACTTTGATTTTGTGGCAAGCCTAGTGACCGGCCTAAATCGCGCGTCCTAAAAATGGAGGCAGATTTGAGGTAGTCGAGCTTTTACACCAAAAAGTTGACCGGCCTAAATCACGCGTCCAAAAAATGGAGGCAGATTTGAGGTAGTCGAGCTTTTACATTTATAAACCCAAATCCTTCTAGGCCCCCGCAACTTTGTTTACGGGGTCGAAGTAGATACACAGGGTCAAACACAGAGACAAGGGGGTAATGTTGAGAACCCAGAATCGACACGATACACTCCGGCATGTATAAAGAGATGATAAATTCCCGAAGAGGGAAGCATAAAGATGGCATGAACAAAACAAGAAAACTATCTCCAAGTGGAGTTACTAGAAAGATTTAAGGTTTTAAGCATTTAACAGTTTTTAGTGGTTTTCATGCAACAGAAATAGAAGAATATACTTGGAGCTAAGGCGAGGTACGAGGGATAGAACTGCGGTAAAACAAGCGGCGGTAGAACCAATCATGTACCCCTCCTCTCGAAGCGGGCACCTCTAACAAGGCATCGGTTCCACTCTCGAGGTCACCGGACTCAAATTAGAGTGGAAGGGTTACTAAAGCAACTCCGTTCCGGGCACTCTCGTACTCCAGAATCAGACCAAACACTAGAGCCACAACACAACTCTCGAAGTTGTTGCGACGGGAAAACACGATTCGATAGCTAAGCAAAACGCGATCCAAAACATGCAAGCTAGAGTTCAGATACCAAACATAGCAGTCATCCAACATATTGCACCAAGCATAGAGCAGCAACTAAGTAAGCATTTCTATTTCTATAAGCATTAAAGGTCTTAGTTACTATGCGTGAGTGAAGAATTAAATAACAGAATTAAAGATATGTGTCACCTTCTTGATGTAGAAGGACGACAAGCTACAATAACCATCCCGCCCGATATCGGACAAGGGCCTAGCCCGATACAGCCGTGTCGGGTGGCACGCTCTCTCAAGCGGCATACCGCGACGGATGACTGCATCGCTGAAGGACCTGGCTGATATGCTCAAATCGGGCGGCACACCCTCTCGGGCGACACGCCTGACGGGCGGAGCGTATCGGGTTTGTTATCGTGTCGGGTATGGAGCTGCGTATCCTACTGCCAGGCACTGGTGTCGAGCACTCGTGTCGCGTATCTACATCGGCTGATATCGGCTCCCAATGTCGCCCGGTACAGTCCTAGGTGAACCAATCCCCTCCCTCTCAGGATGAGGAAGAGCTCACCTAGTGTCGCCCGGTACGAACACTGGAGCACGATACGCCTGCTCTCGCAGCCTCCTCCGAAGATCACTCGACTATCCGAAACCTGAAGTGACCAAGCATGTCCAAATTTTCTAAGCTGTCTTTTCGGCTCCCTGTAGCTACTATTTATAGGCAGCTGGTCGGGAGCAGATATGGTGCCCGAAGCGCCATGTGCCCTCCTTTCCACCGTTCATTTGGTGGTCGGCTGACGCGGGTATCGCCCGGTACAAGGAGGTCGGCTGTCGGGCGTCTTGGCGAGGAGCGCCTGCCGGTGGGTGGCCGATATCGCGTGGCACATGGAGTAGTTGCGGCGCGCTTGGCTCCCTGTCGGGTAAAGAGGCGTGTCTTCCATCGTGCAACCCTACCGGTCAGCGTGTGTATCGGGCGTCAGGGGGGGCCGAGATAGTCTTGGACTTATTTGCGGGTCGGAACGGCCTTATTGGTGTTAAATGGGCCAAAATAGGAGGAAACTCGGCAAAAGATGGAAATATTGGACTGAGAGCATTGCTTTGCCAATTATTACGGAAATGCATATAAAAGTGAGGAAAACAACCGAAAAGGGAAGTTTTGATAACAGAATAAAGGCCAAAAACATCACAAAAATTGGTGTTATCAACTCCCCCAAACTTAGCGTTTTGATTGTCCTCAATCAATATTTAAACTTTATTTGGCGATGCTTCTTCCTGCGTAGTATGCTTTTCAGGCCAAGATGTAAAACAAGTATCGTAATGCCTTTAGAGATAATGCTGCCTCATTACGAACAAAAGACTTTGTTTTTCTTGCCTTATTGTTTAAGTAAGATTATTCTCTACAGCTTCGGCGAGACGTTGTTGTATGATTCCAAAGTTAGCTTCCACACCAAACAGCTTTATTTTCGGGGTAGAAAGCTGTGTATAGGGTAGGCTAAGGATTTTTGGGTTTTCTTCTTGTTTCCCATCGGTCCATCCATGTAAGGGTCCGTTAACGGGCAAGTGGTCCCTGCAGTCCAAGCCAGTTAGCTTTAGAGCAGTGATTTCACATCCTACGTACCACTGCCCCGGATCTACCATGCCTAAAGATGGGTACTTTTGGAAAACAAGTGTGTGTATATTTTTTTTCTTTTTCTTTTATTGGGGACAACTCTCATGCTTTTATTCACTCTCATAAGGTTTCTCTCCCTTTTTAGGATTTTTGTCGGGTAAGGGAAACAAAGAGATTCTTGCTGTTTGGGTAGCTTTTTCCTTCTCCATACTCGTCTCTTAGCTGTCTGTGAGATTATTATATTTTTGAAAATTTTTGACATGCCAAAACATATTATTTTGTTCATTTGAAGCAGTATTATCAAAAAGATATAACAAAACTTGCATCACATTAAGCATACAGAAAATAAACTTTGCAAGCAGTTGCATCAGGGTTTTTACTAATATTACAGAAACTTTGTACATATACATAGGGACAAAAATTTTAAAATTTTATATGAACATGTATATGTATCCAAGAGTTTTATATGAACAAGTATATGTATACATGATAAACAAAAGAATCAAAGGATTAAGTTAGAAATTTTGTACCTCCCTCACTAGTACCATGGTACCCCCCCCCAAACTTATTCCACACTCTGTCCCAGATTTGTGAAGTAGATTGGGCAAGGTAATGCTAATCCAGTGAGGGTTAGCCGACGAGTGCGCCTTCGTCATATAGAAGCTCCCACACATATTCTCCTATTTTGCTGTGGTAATCGATGTGATGGAGCTGGTCAGGCGTCTCTTTATTCGCTATCCACTCCAGGACGTGGATGCCGCAGTCGTTGGATAATGGGATCTGTTGTGGGCTGCGGTGGCAGAACTGAAGCTCATGCCATCTGTTTGCTTGTGTGTCCAGGAATGGTTGTATCATCTTTGTCACCCCGTCGTAGTATTTTCGAGTTAAGCGTTCGATGGATGACAGCGGTTCTGATGTACACGGCACTGGATGGTTCTTGTTGCCGTCCGAGCTGTTGTAAAAGATTCTTGGTCATTGCCGGGTGTACACCGTCAGGAGTGTCCAATGGTTATAATGAAGAATCGACAGAAAGATTTGGCTAGGGACTCCGCTTTCCAACTCTTCCAGAAAAAGCTTCTGTGCTCCTGTTTCGTCGGCTAGGCAAACATCGTTAAATAGCATAGGATGTGCTATATATGTGTGGTCAAACTTTGGTTGTAATAATTGGATGCAAGCGGTTAATACAGATATCGCCAAACATCCTCCTTCCTTAACCACGTCCCTTAGCTCATCAATAGGGACTACGACATTGCCCGCCTTGTAAATGACATTCCTCGGGGTGGTATCTGCTAACTTCAGAAGGATTACATCTACCTGCTCCTGCGTGAGCGTAGCGTACGAGAAACGGTCGAAGTTTTTGATCGTTCCTTATGTGGCTTTAGGCGAAGCAGTTTCTTCCATCCCGTGCACTTTCTTAAGGACCATCAGCTCTTTGCCTGCCCCATGTTTGACAGTCACCACTTCTTCTTCTTTTTCTGAGGGGCTGCTAGACTGAGAAGAGTCTTCATCTAGGTCACTGTCCAGCAGCTGCTCCGGTACCCCTGCATCCTGGAAATAGCGCTTGTCCTTGATCAGTAACATGGCGTAGGTGCCCCTGCGTTGATAGAAACAATGGCCCCGAAGGGCCCTCAAGTTGCCAAATGTACTGAGCACCTCAATGGTGCTTAAGATGACTAAGGCGTTGTTTCCGCTTCCCTCTTCAGCCTGGACGGGGAAGTCGCGAATAGAAAAGAAGTTCCAAACGCCGCTGTGGCATTTCGCTCCTTGCTTGATAACTCTTTGAAGACGAACCGGTAGAAGCCTCAGGTTTTTGTCTTCCGGGCGGCTGAAGGTGATTCCGGAGTGTGGCACCTCGTTGCGGCTGCAGTTCAAGAGCCGGACTTCATGGTTCCTTAGGTCTGCTACGCAGAGGAACCATATGTTGCGGTGCTTGTACGGCGCCAACACGAGGTTAGGGTTATGCTCGTCAATGTGTTGCAGCATGTTGGACACCGCAGGGGAGTCTAGTTCTCTGCACATCAACCTTCTTGCCAAGGTCAGGGTGGCACAGTATATTTTCTTCCGACCCATCCTACTATTGATATTTTCTATTATAGCATTCTCGAGGACCCTTAATAGCCTTTTTCCGACGACGGCCGGCGAGCGAAACATGTTGCGGAGAGTTCCCCATCGTACAGAGAAGTAGCCATCGCTCCAGACGATGTCTTCTTCATCTACCTGCGATCTTAGGACCCTGTCTAGCAGTTTCTGGTCTCTGATCGACAGGTAGCCGATGGCCCTTCTGTCGAAGTCGGCCATCTCGAAAGAAGGTATATCTGATGGCTCACGGAACTTGTCTGCCATCGAGCGTCTACCTCGGGGGAAGTGTCTCTCATTGGCTGCGTATACGTCCCCCTTTTCTCCCTCCGACTCGTCAGAAGAGTCCATCCTGATGCTGACACCTCTGTTATCATCTTCAATATCATCCAGGGGGATTGAGGGATTTGCTTCCTCGGGGCCTACGGGGCTCGCCTGTCTTGCTGGAGCTCCGTCAGTGGACTTCGGTTGCGTCCCCTTCTCGGGCGTTGAGGATCGCCCGCCGGAGGAGGAGGGTGACGCTGATGTCGAGGGAGACGATGATGAAGATGATGGAGAGCCCCGGCTCGGGGGTGACGGTGACCATCTCAGCTGCCTTCGGCACGTATGGTCGTCCACTCTATTCATCCTTTCCTTGATCTTGTCGAGGCGTTGGAGAACTTGCTGCATTATTGAATTTACGACCTCTAGTCCGCCCAGCAGCTCTCGCTCTTGGCTGCTCAGCCTGTCTTGAAGAGACGCATATTTGCGGGTTAGGGAAACACAAATGTCAGAGTTGGTATCTGTTACCTCCCGCAACCTGTCAAGCTCATGCCCGAGCGTCATTCCGAGCGACGGGGGGGTTCCTGTGGGCCTCCCTCCCATCCTCGCGGCCTCTTGCCTATGAGATGGCCCACTAGACGAGGTAGAGCGTATCTCAATTGTTCGCGTGGCGGATGTTGCTGGGCGAGGTTTTGGTCCTCTTGCGGCCGCCTCTGCTTCACCGTCATATCTTGGTGGAGATGGCCGTGGTGTGGGTGGATTCTGCTCCACCTCTACATCCTCGGCGATCCTTCTAGCAGCCTTGACAGAGGACACCGGTGTCTGTGTTGGTGTCAGCCGCACACCTTCGAGCTCCCTTCCCAGGATCTTAGTGAACACCTCATTACTGGTGACCGGCTCGGGTGCTTCTTCTGCCTCTATAGGCCCTTCAGGGATGTCGGGGGCTGCGGTTGCCTCTCCCGTGGCAGCTCCCGAAGTTGATGTCTCAGTGACCTCTATGATCACCAGTTCTCTCTCAACTGCCACCGGCCTCGCAGGGGAGGCAGTTGATATGGGTGGAGTGGCGACAATTCTATCAGCAGCGGTTGTCGGTAGCTCTGGAGTTGTCCTTTCTTGGACTCTTGTGGTGGTGGCTTGGCCTGTGTCCGCTGCCACGGCTTCAATTTCTGTGACGGTGAAGACTAGTTTGTCTGCGTCATAGTCAGTGCAGCGAGGGAGTGGGAGGAGTATATTCGTCCTTGCAAACTTATAGAAAAAGTCTCTCCCCTCCTTCTTGATGATACTGGCCCTGATCAGGTACTTAGTGTCGATTACCTCATCGCCCTGCGTCCTCGAAAGGCTGCGTGGCTCTTTCGGGTACCTGAGTTCTTCTGCAATAAGGTTGACTGTTCCGCCCATGCAGTAGTCCTTTGTAGCTTCCTTCATCGGATGTAGTATGTTCATCAAAAATTGTCCGAGGTTGATCACTCGGCCCTCCATTATGTGCCACATGACATGGAGCTCCTCTATGTATATGTTGCTGGATTCGTACTTGCTGAACAGGAGGCATGCCACCAGTTTGTGCACTATCCTCCAGAAGCATGAGTGCATAGCAGCCACCTTCTTTCCCGGCTTGAATAAAGATTCGCCGGTTAACTTGTTCCAGAGCTTCACGGGATCGAACCCGTCTCCCTCGGTGATTCTCTCACCGCTGTCCATCAGATTCCTCTCCTCCTCGCTTGAAGAGAAGATCTGGTTCAGAAACTTTTCAGAGATTGTGTACTCCGAGTTGTAGAGTCGGGCTTGGAGTCTGTCTGACCCTCTGAATTCTTTTCTCTCCGCTGGTGAGTTTCTCACCCGGTTGAGGGAAGAAATGAACTCCATTGTCAGTCTAGTATACGAGGAAGACCTACAGAAGTAGATTTTCTTTAATCCTTCCGCGGCGAGGACGGCCTTCAGCCTCCTCTTGATTCCCAGATCAGCGAATGAGGGTTCGTGGCAGAACCTACTGGGGCGGTAGATTTTGGGCACCTGCTCAGCATACCGACGAGCATGCTCGTCGTTTCTTGGCTCGAAACTCTCTGCCAAGGCTTTCGGGATTGCTGCTGCTACTGGGGGAGTTGGAGTTGCCGCTTCTCCAACCCTGGCCCTCTTTTCCAGTTGTGGAGGCCTCGACAGGTCTTGGATTCGGGCGCTTCCGCCCGGCGTTGGAGGGTTCAGCCGCAGTCTCGGGGTAGATCCTCCTACCCTGGGAGTCAACGGGGATAGCAGTCATCTTGGTGCGGACCATCTCTGTAGGACAACAAAAGAAATACTTTGATCAAATATGTTGATTTTTGAAAGAAGTATATAATAAAGAATAAATGTGTGGCCCGGTATTTTTCTGTACAAAGATTTCCTGGCCTCCCCCTCCCAGTATCAGGCGACACACAAGATTCTGAGGTGTAGTCATGTGGCCGATACTAGTGACGAGTATCGCCCGATACGCATAAGGTGATAGGGTGACAAACGCTCGGTCGTGTTGGGCGATAAAAGGTGCCTGATACGGCTCGCAAAAAAAAGAAACAGCGTGTCGCCCGGCACAAAACCTTCGGGACGATACAAAAATGGATGATACGACTATCGCCTGACATGGCATATCGGGCAATAGATACTAAAAGATACGTTGCGTGATATGTGTGTCGGGCGATACGAAACTGTTCAGTTAACAAGGTCGATAATCTAACATGTTAACAGAGAATGGGTCGGGCAGCATAAACTGCCGCGCGATAGGTCTACCGGGCGATAGGTCTGTCGGGCTGTACCTTACAGAGCTCGAGACTTTCGCGCGTTACGAAGGCAAAAACAAAAGGGGGGGTGTCGCGCGACACAGGAGCAAAAAGCACAAAAGTCCTTTGCACGATACGGGAGTACGAACACAGTAATTCAGGTAGCCCGGCATGGTAAAACTTGTTCTCATATATATAGCAAACTCAACTCGGCGGTGAAAACACGGCAAGCAGTACTGGGCATGCATCAGCCGATAGGGCATTTCCTTCCTGAGACGGGCAGTCCATCCTTCGGCCGAAGGGTGATCAGTCCTTTGGCACGATCGTCACAGGCTCATGCCGTCCAGGAGCGTCTTTTGTCATGGCTTTAGCGATGCCCGAAACTTGAAAACGAAAAGGGGTAACAAAAGCGGTTGAGGAGTAAAACATCACTGGCCCGAAACTAAGGTCCCGGCCTCAGCTAGCATTACCCATCCCGTCCTAAAGAATACTTCGGTGACCCATAAAATGGAGTCAGCGCATTTGGCGCATGCACTGACTCGGGCCTTATTACATCTCAAAATGTTTGTAATGTTTTTCTTGCAGGAAAGTAAAACGTCCTATTCTAGGAATTAAAAAGATAACTCGGGTTGCCTCCTGAGAAGCGCTGTGTTTCTCATCTTCAGCTGGACGCTCAAAGCTCTTTCATCCTGCATCTCATCCGTTCTCCTGCGGTCATTGTCCCGTTCTTTTCGCCGGTTCGGTATTGGGCGGAATCCTTCCTGATGGGTTCTTCACAATTTCAGCCAATTGAGCTAGCTGCTGGTCGATCTGGCGTTGGTGCATCTGCATGTCCGCCAGTTGTACCTGCAACGAGTTCAAGACACCAGAATTTGATAACGCACTCTGTTCCTGTTGATTGTTGATAGTATCTTGCTTCCTGACAAAATCAAATAACTAGCCAACCACGTCTGCCTGGCCCGTGCCCTTGCTTTGTTCTCGGTTAGGCCCTTGATACTTCCCCTGTGCTTGGAAGTTCCCTTTGTTCGATGGGAAATGAGTGTTTTTGGGGTATTGGCTTGGTCCTCCCCTTTTTTCAAAAGCTTGAGGTTGCTTGGAGGCGCCTTGCAACTGATGCGCATTTTCAGCTGCATCCTTGTTGCCATAGTTGAAACCAGGGTGGTCCGGCCTTTTGAAATTCACAAAGGCCACCTTCTCAGTTTCCTCATCCTCAGATTCGGAATCGCTTGATGCGTCTGGTTGGGTGTAGATGCAATTGTCTACCCCGTGTCCGCCTTCTCCACACGTTACACATTTCATTACCTTTTCAACTTGCTTCTTACCTTTTCCTCCAGATTCTTTTAGCTGCTTTACATCTGTAGCTATCCTCTGGATCTGAGACGTGATTGTCTCCAGTGCCTTGGATTCAAAAGAAGATCCTTCACTACCCTTCTTAACTTGGCCCCGGTCAGATCTGTCATAGTCAGTGTCGGCTTGCAGCTCGGCCATGTTCTTGATGATCTTTTCAGACCTGCTCGGCTTTTTCCCTAGGAAGTCGCTCCCTGCTGCTGCGTTCAACGAAACCCTTTCCTCTGGAGTCAGGCCGTTATAGAAGGTAGTGATCAAGAACCCTTTCTTGTAGTTGTGGTGAGGGCAATCCCTCTGATATTCTTGGTATCGCTCCCAAGCGTCATGGAGATTCTCATTAGGCTTTTGCATGAATGACGTTATCCTTTGTCTGTTTCTCACTATCTTCTCAGTTGGGTAGAACTTATTTACGAATGCAACTGCCAATGCTCCCCATCCGTTCAGAGCCTGGTGGGGAAACCCTAGGTACCATGATAGATCTTTATCTTCCAGAGAAAAGATGAAGCCCTTGCAATAGATTACCTCCTGGGGAACTCCCCTCATCTTGATAGTATCACAGATGTTCTTAAAAGCATCCAAATGGTGATAGGGGTTGTCATTCTTGGAACTCCCTCTGAAGCTTTTGTTCTGGATCATGGAGATGACGGACGACTTGAGTTCGAAGTTTGCGGCGTTGAATCGTGGAACGATGACAGGGCATCTGGCATTATTGGCCTTAGTGGAGGCTAGCTCCCTCAGAGTCTTCCCTTCTTCGTCTGAGTCATCACTGTTACTGCCTCCCTGTTGTTCTTGGCGCTGGTGTCGCCTGTGTCGATGACGGTGACGACGCCTGACATGGGGGTGGCCTTCCTCGGAGTGCTCTGATTCCTGATCTTCCTGCTGATCATTTTCGTCGTAGCGATCGTTGTCGCTTGGCAGAGGTGATTCATCCCTAGGCCTTCCCTGTTGTTCCCCTTCAACGTGTTGCGGGTTGACGCGAGGAGGCATAATGTCGATGATTGTGCTCTGTTGATTGGTTGAATGGTGTCGGAGCTCGGTGAAACAGTGATATGTTCTTCAGGGTTCCTAAAAGAATGGCACGAAAAATCAAGTCAGAAAATTGAATTATTTAGCTTAGGCTAAGAATAATAGTAATGAAAAAGGAAATGATAAAAGAAAAAGTGTGCTATCAAGCTTATTTCTAAGCTTGAGGCACAGGAGTGTAGTTAGTGGATTCGAATTCGTCAACAGTACCGTCTTTTCCTTGTCCCCGGCAACGGCGCCAAAACATTGACCGGCCTAAATCGCGCGTCCTAAAAATGGAGGCGGATTTGAGGTAGTCGAACTTTTACACCAAAAAGTTGACCGGCCTAAATCGCGCGTCCTAAAAATGGAGGTGGATTTGAGGTAGTCGAGCTTTTACATTTATAAACCCGAATCCTTCTAGGCCCCCGCAACTTTGTTTATGGGGTCGAAGTAGATACACGGGGTCGATCACAGGGACAAGGGGGGTAGTGTTGAGAACTTAGAATCGACACGCTACACTCTAGCAGGTATAAAGATATGATCAATTCCCGAAGAGGGAAGCATAAAGATGGCACAAACAAAACAAGAAAACTATCTCCAAGTGGAGTTACTAGAAAGATTTAAGGTTTTAAGCATTTAATAATTTTTAGTGGTTTTCATGCAACAGAAACAAAAGAATATACTTGGAGCTAAGGCGAGGTACGAGGGATAGAACTGTGGTAAAACAAGCGGCGGTTGAACCAATCATGTACCCCTCCTCTCGAAGCGGGGACCTCTAATAAGGCATCGGTTCCACTCTCAGGGTCACCAGACTCAAATTAGAGTGGAAGGGTTACTAAAGCAACTCCATTCCGGGCACTCTCGTACTCCAGAATCGGAACAAACACTAGAGCCACAACACAACTCTCGAAGTTGTTGCAACAGGAAAACACGATTCGATAGCTAAGCGAAATGCGATCCAAAACATGCAAGCTAGAGTTCAGATACCAAACATAGCAGTCATCCAACATATTGCACCAAGCATAGAGCAGCAAGTAAGTAAGCATTTCTATTTCTATAAGCATTAAAGGTCTTAGTTACAATGCGTGAGTGAAGAATTAAATAACAGAATTAAAGATATGTGTCGCCTTCTTGATGTAGAAGGATGACAAGCTACAGTCACCATCCCGCTCGATATCGAATAAAGGGCCTAGCCCGATACAGCCGTGTCGGGTGGCACGCTCTCTCAAGCGGCATACCACGACGAGCGACTGTATCGCTCAAGGACCTGGCCGATACGCTCAAGTCGGGCAGCACACCCTCTCGGGCGACACGCCTGACGGGCGGAGCGTATCGGGTTTGTTATCGTGCTGGGCATGGAGCTGCGTATCCTACTACCGGGCATTGGTGTCGAGCACTCGTGTCGCGTATCTACATCGGCCGATATCGGCTCCCAGTGTCGCCCGGTACAGTCCTAGGTGAACCAATCCCCTCCCTCTCGGGATGAGGAAGAGCTCACCTAGTGTCTCCCGGTACGAACACTGGAGCACGATACGCTTGCTCTCGCAGCCTCCTCCGAACATCACTCGACTATCTGAAACCTGAAGTGACCAAGCTTGTCCGAATTGTCTAAGTTGTCTTTTCGGCTCCTTGTAGCTGCTATTTATAGGTAGCTAGTCGGGAGCAGATATGGTGCCCGAAGCGCCACGTGCCCTCCTTTCCGCCGTTCATTTGGTGGTTGGCTGACGCGGGTATCGCCCGGTACAAGGAGGTCGGTTGTCGGGCATCTTGGCGAGGAGCGCCTGCCGGTGGGTGGCCGATATCGCGTGGCACATGGAGTAGTTGCGGCGCACTTGGCTCCCTGTCGGGTAAAGAGGCATGTCGTCCATCGCGCAACCCTACCGGTCAGCGTGTGTATCGGGCGTCAGGGGGGGCCGAGACAGTCTTGGACTTATTTGCGGGTCAGAACGGCCGTATTGGTGTTAAATGGGCCAAAATAGGAGGAAACTCTGCAAAAGATGGAAATATTGGACTGAGAGCATTACTTTGCCAATTATTACGGAAATGCATATAAAAGTGAGGAAAACAACCGAAAAGGGCAGTTTTGATAACAGAATAAAGGCCAAAAACATCACAAAAATTGGTGTTATCACCTAGTCATCTTGCCAATGTTTGTAGAGATCACAACGGTTAAAGGTAGAAAACTAACTAGGCCCCTAAGAATATTGAATTAAACATGATCTTGTTATAGTGGTGATGAGATTTGGCATAGGAATGATAAACTTGGTGTTTTTTTTTCCAAGGGTGATCCAGTCAATGTGAGCCCACTACTTCTAATCAACCTCCTCACATGAGAGGAGCTAGATGTAACGTTCGTGTAAGGTGATTGATTCATCAGTGACACTAGTAACATTGGGTATTTGGGAAGATACTTGGCATTAATTAATATGCCTGAGAAGAGACTCTTTCACTTTGTAGTGATGGTTGATATGCTTTAGGTCCCACTTTTATACAACATCTTTGAATGCACAAAGGTCTTCATTGAATGGAGCATGGTTGTTTCACTTGGGCTCGATGTCTGTGTGAAAGGATGGAGTGAGGCACCAGCTGGCTTTGGTCTTAAACATGTTCTTCTTTGTCACAGAAGAAATAGTATTACATTGTGGCAGAGGGTTATGGTCAGATTTTATATGAGGTAGAATGATGATAGTATCATCCAGGTAGCATTGAAGAGAATCATCATTAGCAATGCCTCAATCAAGATGCTCTTGGACTCATCCTTGTCAGAAGGTGAAAAGTTGACCCTATCTTCTCATATCTGAGAGGCATGTGTTAACAAGCATTCATTGAAGCATGCTGATGCATACTTGTCAAAGTAGGTGCCACCTTTCTTTTCAGAGGTGTTCAAGCATGGTGTTGAAGTCACCCATAATTTTCCAATATGAAGACATGTTCACATATATCTCCTCTAATCGATTCTAGAGGAACTTCTGCTTGGTGAGATTGGGGCTTGCATACACTATTGTCAAGAACCATTCAACATCAACTTTGTAATGGATGAATTGATGGTGGTTACATAGAATTATAATGTGGCAGTGATGGTTGTCCCATAAAAGCCAGATGCCACTAGAAAATCCTATGGCTTTGACTTTATGAGAAGTGGAAAATCCAACTTGATGGATGATGTCCTTAGCAACTGTACCACTACACCTTGGTTTGATAATTGCAAGTAACTATAATTTATGTGAAACTTTAAATCTTTCATGAGACAAATTTTATCATATGTGCAGGTACCTTGAATATTCTAACAACAAATCTTCAAATTAATTATTGGAAACTATTTGAGGGTGAGATCAGTTAATGATGGCACACAGTTCCATAGGTTGTGCTTCATCATTTGTTTCATCATTCATTCAGGTGTCCTATTGGTTTGATTCCCCTATCTTGGAACTCAAGAGTTTGAGTGACATCTGTTGTCTTCAAAGAATTTTTTTGTTCCTTCTCCCATGAGGTTCTTGGGTATATCCCCTTTTTCTGACTCTTTTTGGGATCCACACAGATTGGTAAGCTATCTTTTGATTCTTCAACATCACATATTTGGTGCCACCTTGACCTTGATGAAGGAGGGGAACATTATTTTTTAAAGCATCACCTAACTTAGATGCTTGAAATTGGTAAGATTCATTGGGATCCGGGGGGGATAGGCCTCCCTTTGCTTATCTCATTTTCACATAGAACAATTGCAATATTTGATTGAAATCCTTATAGAAAGGTTTTTGTAGCTTCCCTAGGTTTCCCCTTGTCGGCTTTGCGGTTTGCTTCTCGCTTCCTTACCTGCCTTTTTTCTTTTTTCTCAGTGTTGTCTCTCGATCTCTCTCATCTCGAGTAGCCTCACTATTCGATATGGGGATGGCATCACTTTTCTTATGGATCTTGTTGGTTGTTTTTTCAGTGGTTTTTTGCGAGGACTTGCTTTATGGTGGAGTTTTACATCTCTCAGGATTTTGGGCGGGAATTGTCATAGTGTAGGTGACACTAGGCATTGGAATCGGGATAGAGGAAGATGTCGCATCTGCTTGAGTTGGATTGATAAATTTACATTTAGAATTAATATGACCAAGTGACATGATTAAACTGTGCGTAAAATGCAAGTGCACGCGTCTATGTAATATAGGCCTTTCTGAGGCCCGAGTCGAACTCAGGGAATGAAATTTTGGAAGACTACTACTAACTACATGCAATCAGCTAGACCGATTATAAAAGTTTGAGAGTTGTTTTGAAAAAGAAAGTAAAAGCAAAAGAAAGCAAAGCAGTCGATTAAATGGTTGGTTTAATCAATTAAAATGAAATCTTTAGGATTGTGGTTTCACCACAGATTCTCATTGCACTAATTTCTATATAATTACCACAACTTGTCTCCTATCCCGGGTAGTGGCATGTGAATAGAATTGTTCACTTTCGCGATACAATTCACTACCTTAATCTAGGTCGGTTCCACGTCAGTAGCAACCTATACCCTAAATTAGGTGCATGAAAAGCATATCTTTAGGTTTCCATCATTAACCGTACCTCACCTTTTCCAAGGGATTTATAAGTTAATGTGATTATTGCGTCTTTTCAACCGTTAATTCTTCATTAAAAGTAATTAAAGGTATTAAATTACCATTATGGTGATTAAGCACAATGATAGAATTGAGAAAACAATATCATACCACGGATTTGAGAGACAAATTATGATTAACTATGTAAATAGCATCATACAACGATTACTCGGGCTACTCTCGGTCCTAAAGACAAAGGGGATTAGCCCTGCATGTTCAACTCAATGGGAAACATGATAAAAGGAGAAGAAAACATAGGGGAAACATGGATGGAGATGGTGTAACCCCTGAAAAAAGGAGAATCAGGCGATCCTTGACGTGGGATGGACATTCTACAGCCTTCCGGTGGTAGAAAACTCTATCTGCAACTCTAGAAACATCTGGGGTGTAGCTCTGGTCTCCATTCTTCATCCTCTCCTCTTTCAAGACTTGTGTAGTGGCTAATGACGTCATACTACGGCTGGGGCCATCTTTTCTAGGTATAGGAATCACTTACGGCCGCCAAAACATCACGGCCGTTCGATTTAGATCGATCTAGGCAGTTTCCAGATCTGACGGCGTAGGTGAGTCGATGGTATCGACCCATGTAGGGAATCAGCGCCCCTTTCCTTTTCTGGAATTCTCTTTGATGGCAACTCGATACCATCAACATCTGGGTCGATGGTATCACCCCATTCTGCTCTTTCCGGCTACCTTACTGTCTACATATATGTGAATTCCCTGAAATAAAGAGAAGAACACCAATCAAATAGGAGAAATATGATCTTTTATACAAAATAAGATGAAATAACACAAATTTGATGCATAATGAGATTGTAGGATAAAGGAAATGAATCATGTGATATTAACCACAAATATGACCAATACACACATAAAACACATATGAAACTAGACTATAAAAGTGACTTAAAATCCTCACATCAAACTCCCCTAAGCTTGAACTTTGCTCATCCTCGAGCAATAAAACTACAGAATATAATTGTGAGGGTGAACTAAAGAACATATTAGCATAAAAGACATCTCAGAATGATTCCCTCCTGTAAAGCACATACCGGCCCTCACTGACCACAGAACAGTAACTACCCTAAAGGTGACAATAATCGTCCATGCGAGATACCCACCACAAGACCAACAAACACTATCAAATAAGGCAGTTGATATAATAAATTCCTCTGGTTCAGGCTTGGTGCATCTTGTGATCTCCTTTCTATGTTGCTCATATCCTAACTACCATCTACATGGAAGCAGATCTCCTGATATACAAGAATGAGGAGATAATCATGGGTGGCCTACCATTTTGAGAAATGGGTGGATGAAATGGGTGGCTGTGGAAGAAGAGGAAGCACAATACAATTTAACATGCAAAAACAATAAAAATGACCTAAATGGTGCATATGTGTATGGAAATGACCTAATGCCTACATTTTAGGTGGAATGATGCATGCTCTATGATTCTGTCTCAATGTGAGATGGAATGTCTACAAAACTACATCATGTGCTTATTCTTCCTTTTATGCAGGTGAAACAAGTTCTTTTCTCCCTCTGATTTCACTTTATTATTTTTTTTCTTCCTTTTTTTCAAGTCCTTCTTGTTTTTTTTTTCAATTTGATTAAGAAAACATTTATAATACTTTACACTTTTTTCGGACTTATTTTCACATAGCTACTACCATTGATGCATTACAATTCACTTCTCAGAGAGTATAGAACACGTTCCCCGCATTTCTAATTTTTCAGAATAAGTAAGGTACATAATGTCCTATATGCTCAAGAGTATGCAAAATGCAACTATATGAAAGTAATTATATAACTACAATGGCATGAACTCCGAAATGTGTGCATGCAAGACTAATCTAAAAATCTTTTTTTTTTATTTTTCATTTTTTATGCAAAATCTAGCTATAATGCAATCCTATCTTAACGACATGCAATTAAAAGATGAAAACTGTAATGTGCTCTCAATTCTTATGGTGGAGTGTGAATGAAGTGGGGTGGATAGATCACAAGACTACTTGACAGAACCATTGGAAAAGATTATATGTCCCTCCTTACTGACATGTATACCAATCAATCAACGAGTTTCTCTCTCTCACTTTTGATTAAAGTCTCATTACCGTTTGGTCAGTTTAGGCTCAACATCCAAATTCGTCCACATTTCTTGAACCATAAGGATGTACAGTTATGATCATATGTTTCAAAGTTGACCTACCCAATTATTTTCATAAGTTATGTGATCAATTTCAAACAAGTCCAACTTAAAAATTATGGAAATTTTTTATTAATGCTCAAATTTCAGACTTGCACTCATTACCTCCATATGAAAAGCATTGAGATGACAAGAAATTTACAATTAGACTTCCACTGATTACACTAGATAGAAAGTGGATCCTAGAAAGTGGTAAATAAAGAAATTGCGCAGCTAGAAGAAAAATTGTAAAAAGCTAAGAAAAATGCTAAAATGAAAGAAAATGAAATAAAACTAAGATAGAAATTGTTCCATCCCCCCAAGCTTGAATTCGACTATGGCCTCATAGTCAAGAACAAACTCAGAAGGTGGAACAGTGATACCCTCTATTGCTCAGGTGGCAGCTGTGGGTAGCCTTGAAAGTTTTTCATACTCCCATAGTGGTTGTAGAGGGGTTGTTTCTGCATCTCCAGCTCTGAAGGTGTGAAGAGAAATGAAATACAGTCCCTCCTTTTATAACTGAGGTCGGCACCCCTGGTACCCCGTCGATACCATCGATGAGGATCGATGGTATTGACCCATCCCACAGATCGACCTCCCAATTTGGCACACATTGTTGATGGTGTCTCGTGGCTCACTGACGTGGCCCGTCGATACCATCGACATGGCGTCAATGGCGTCGACTTCTGTATACACCCATCATCCTCGCGAGGCCTTGGCGGTGGATTCCCCTGAACCTATGTCAATACCATCAACATGGCCATCAATGGTATCGATATCTCTGCTACCAATTTTTCTAAAAATCTTCAGGGATCTCGTGAGCATCGACCATGGTGTCGATACCATCGACTTGCTCCAGAATTTGAGTCGATCAACCTGTTGGGTGGTCAATACTATCGACGAGGTCGTCGATAGTATCGACGGAGCAAATTGTCTGTAGTTGTCACTCTGCACCCTCGTCGCTACCATCGACTCAGTGGTCGATGGTATCGACATCCACCCTGACCAGCACACTTAGAAAATGTATCAGGGTATCATTTTTACACTAAAAACAAAATTAACCAAAACTACTGAAGTAAATGGAAATGAAGTCTACCAATGGTTGGGTTGCCTCCCAACAAGTGCCTTGTTGTAATGTGTTAGGCTAGACGCAATAATGCTCATCAAATTGGGGCATCGGGGAGTGTCCCTAAGGAATCACTCGCAATTTGAACTCAACACTTTCTTTGTCGATCCCTAATGTCAAGGTACCTCTCACGATAGCAGTGATAACATCAACCATAGCTTGAAATGGCCTCCCTAGTAGCATCTCACAACCACTAAGCTACGGCATGTCCATGACTATGAAATCTATGGGGAAGATAAATCTATCAACTTTGACAAGTACATCCTCACACACAGCATGTGGCTTCACTATAGATCCATTCGCTAACTCAATAGACATGGCGGATTTCTTTGGTGACTTCAATCCCAGCTTTTGAAACATGGTTAACGACATAAGGTTTATGCTAGCGCCCGAATCGCACTGTGCGTGCAGAAAGTGACAACCGCCAATTGAGCATGGTATGTAGAAATTCCCGGGATCTTTCTTCTTCTTTGGTAGACTCTCGTGGATTATTGAGCTCACCTTCTCATTCATAAAGCACACGTCAGTGTCTTTTATCCTCCTTTTCTTAGTGATGATGTCCTTGATAAATCTTCCGTATGCAGGAATATGTTCTATCGCCTCCACTAGCGGAATGTTAATGTGAAGCTTCCTAAACATCTCCAATAACTTCTTGTAGTGCATATGATCTTTCTTTGGCCTCTGACTATCGGGAAAAAGCACATTTGGCTCCTTCACTCACTTGTATGGTGAAACATATAGGCTATTTGGGGTCTCCTCCCCTAAGCTCACTTCAATGTCACCCTTTTTTGTAGGCTTTAACACGTCATTCTCGGTTTTTGAAGCTCATGGCTGCCCATCCTTCTCGGTGGTATTGGCTCCACTGCAAAATATGGCTTTCACCTTCTCCTCTAGCCTAGATGTGGGCACAGTTGTGATGGTGGCTTGGTGGGATTTGTTGGACGGGCGACATCCTCCTGTTAGTCCATATAAGCTGCGGGGGTATGGCACACTAGGTCTAGCCTCCGTGTCAAAATGCATTTTCCCTTTTCATGGACCTTCCCGCCAGGGGCTCAGTCTCCTTGATCACAGATATATACTTAACTTGATGATATGATTGAGTGGTCTCTGCATTACCAGCCGGTCTTTTTTTATTTGGATGCTTCATGGCTGCCACTTCTTTGGCAATTTGGGCCACAGTGGTCTCTAGTGCCCTCATCTGCGCTCCATGAATTTGCAACGTCTGCCCAAATTTATTCAAAATCTCGCCCTGGGACTGTAACTGCTTGTCAAACATATTCATCAACTCTTGATTTTGTTTCACCACTTGGCTGAGCAATTCGGTGCTTTTGTCCTCCGTAGTGGGTTGTGGCTTTCCATCCGAGTCTTGTATGAAGTTGGTTGGATCCTTCCATGAAAATTTATTATCCTTCCTCCAAGCGTAGTCATTGCTCCTATAGCCCTGTTGATGCATAAACTTTACATATTCTTCCTCATCAGACCCATTGCTCTCCTTCTCTAAGAGCTTCTTAGCTAGTAGGTCCATCTTCTATTTTAACTCTTTAATTACCTTTGATTCCCTTGTAGCTCTAACTTGTTCCGGTACATCTCTATCACCCCATGACTGTTTCTTGGCCATGTTCTTCAAGATCTCCCAACACCTTGTGCCTCTGTTGTTTAGGAAGAAACCCGAGCCTACTGAATCGAGATTGCTTCTGTCATGCTCATTGAGAGCAAAGTAGAAATTTTTTACTTGTTTTTCCTTGTCCAGCCCATGATGTGGGCACTTCCTCAGCATGATCTGGAAGTGCTCCCATGTCTCCGAATAGGTCTCACCGGCCCTTTGACTGAAATTATGGATCTTCCTCACGAGGTCATTGGTCTTCTCTGGTGGAAAAAAATCTCTCAAAGAAAACCTCTATCATTTGATCCCAAGTCTCAATGATTTCATCATCAAGGTTGTGCAGCCATTCTCGTGCATTTCCTGCCAGAGAGCTAGGAAATAGCTTTAAGTAAAGTGCCTCCTGTGGAAACCTATCAATCTTGATCATATCACAGTTTTCCACAAATGTGCTAATATGAGCAACATGATCTTCATTCTTCAACCCATGAAATGCTTGAGACTTGACCAGGTTTATCAGTGTCGGGTACATCTTGTATGTGGGAATATTGATTGCCTGCCTTTTGATTGGCCCCTTTGATGTTGATGAGGAAGAAGCCTTGATCTTCTCCCATATCATCGGTTCCTCAGCTATTGATTCAGGTTCTTGTTCAAATTCCTCAGGTGGTGGATTTGTCAACTCAACTCCTTCACCTACTGGCAGAATTATTGGTAATTCTGTGTAGTCTGTGCTACACGTCTTTACCATCAATTAACACCTAAAAAGATGGAAATTATTTCAGTATAGTGCTAAATAGGAATAAGTAATTAAAAGATGTGAAATTAAATTTTAAAATTTTAAGAATTATATGAAAAAGTGGCCTAGTCTTCCCGCTCACAGCACTCGTAGTGCTGAAAATTTCCGCTCCCTGGCAACGACACCAAAAACTTAACACGATTAAACTGTACGTAAAATGCAAGTGCATGCGTCTATGTAATATAGGCCTTTTTGAGGCCCGAGTCGAACTCAGGGAATGTAATTTCGGTAGACTAACTACTTGCAATTAGCTAGACCGATTATAAAAGTTTGAGAGTTATTTTGAAAAAGAAAATAAAAGAAAAAGAAAGCAAAGCAATTGATTAAATGGTTGGCTTAATCAATTAAAATGGAATCTTTAGGATTGCAGTTTCACTACGGATTCTTGTTGCACTAATTTCTATATAATTACCACAACTTGTCTCCTATCCCTGGTAGTGGCCCTTGAATAGAATTATTCACTTCTGCGATACAATTCACTACCTTAATCTAGGTCGATTCCATGTCAGTAGCAACCTATGCCCTAAATTAGGTGCATGAAAAACATATCTTTAGGTTTCCTCCATTAATCGTACCTCTCCTTTTCCAAGGGATTTATAAGTTAATGTGATTATTGCATTTTTTCAATCGTTAATTCTTCATCAAAAGCAATTAAAGGTATTAAATTACCATTATGGTGATCAAGCATAATGATAGAATTGAGAAAACAATATCATACCATAGATTTGAGAGATAAATTATGATTAACTATGTAAAAAAGCGTCATACAACGATTACTCGGGATACTCCCGGTCCTAAAGACAAAGGAGATTAGCTCTGCATGTTCATCTCAATGAGAAACACGATAAAAGGAGAAGAAAACATAGGGGAAACGTGGATGGAGATGGTGTAACCCCTGAACGAAGGAGAACCGAGCGATCCTCGACGCGGGATGGGAATTCTACAGCCTTCCGGCAGTAGAAAACTCCATATGTAGCTCTGGAAACGTCTGGGGCATAGCTCTGATCTCCATTCTTCATCCTCTCCTCTTCCAAGACTTGTGCAGCGGCTAATGACGTCATAGTACGGCCTGGGTCATCTTTTCTAGGTATAGGGATCACTTACGGCCGTGAAAACATCACGTCCATTCGATTTAGATCGATCTGGGTGGTTTCCTGATCTGAAGGCGTCGATACCATCGATGGTGAGTCAATGGTATCAACCCATGTAGGGTATTGGTGCCCCTTTCCTTTTCTAGCGTTCTCTCTGATGGCAGCTCGATACCATCCACATCTGGGTTGATGGTATCGACCCATTCTGCTCTTTCTGGCTACCTTACTGTGGTCGTCTCGATAGTATCGACAGTCGTCGATGGTATCGACAGCTACATATATGTGAATTCCCTTAAATAAAGAGAAGAACACCAATCAAATACGAGAAATATGATCTTTTATACAAAATAAGATAAAATAAGACAAGTTTGATGCATAATGAGATTGTAGACTAAAGGAAATGAATCATGCGATATTAACCACAAATATGATCAATACATGCATAAAACACATATGAAACTAGCCTATAAAAGCGACTTAAAATCCTCGCCTCACCAAGCTTGTCAAACTTTATGCATATGGACGGCAGGTTTTCATATTGAAGCCAAAAGTGTTCATTGTTGATGAAAACAATAGGAAGAAGGGGCTTGGAGGTCTCGACGCCTATCGCAATCCGGCTGAACTTGCCTCTGTGCCCCTGGGACGTATTGGAATCAATCTTGATTGTTTTCCCAACCAGATTGTCAATGCTAAATAACAATTGTTTTTGGTAAAGGAAGACTGGTAAATGGGGAACCCTAACCCATACCACGAGTATCATGGGTATTGGGTCTAGCGGACGAAACTAAGGTGACCATGAATGCATAGATAGGTAGTTTCCAAATACGGTCCATGGCCCTCCATTCATCGTGACCAAGTAGTTATCATGGTTAGCAAATTGGACGATGTAGTAGCCATTTTCAAGATAGATCACTCTGAAGATTCTGAGTGATGCCATAGAGACTGAATCTTGTTAACCATGGCTTAAAATCCAAGGTTAATACTTATGGCCTTAACGATGACAACGTGTTGCCAGGATTCCAGGAGGGGTTGTATCACTTCTCACAGGATTGAAATCGAGGGTAGGGCTTCAGATAGATCGATCGAGATATCTATTTCCTTGATGAAATCAATCGATATTGGGTTGGGATATGTTACCATACCCCCAAATTTTCCTGTCGTTCCATCCTTATATGATGGTTTTGGCATATTTTCTTTCTCGTGTGCTCCTTTTATATCCAGCTCTCCTCCACTTGGAGGGTTGGTGGATTTATCATCCTTTTGCTTGATCACGTCGTCCGCTTCAGATGGGTACTCCGGTGGGCAGTTTTGGTGGGTGAAACCCCTGCCGCCATGGTCTCTACCGCGGCCACCAACACCACCGCGATTGAACCCTAGAGACACCATCTTGTGGTGTTTTATAATGTGATTATGGTATTTAAGATATGTTTCTTTGTACGATTTGAACATGAATAGATTGGTAGTACATACAATATTTGTAAGTAGATATCAATTTTAATATATTTTATCCTTTTTGACGAAATTTTATTGTAAGGAGAAGAAGTCCAGCTATTACAAAGTCGTTGAAGAGAGTCTTTCGTTGTTAGCATAAATCTTTCCTCTAGGTGTTCCAGGTGGGTATCAAAGTCGTAGCCTATGACCAACAAGCCTTATCGGTTAAACCAACTAACATGTGCAATATACTCTTATCTTTGTTCAATAGATGTCTTCAATTAAGTAAATCGACTTAATCATGGAGTATGAAGTTTGTTAATGACTCGGTTCAAAAGTAAAAACTTTGCTACGACTTATCTATTTCAGCACCCCCCCCAATAATTTTATGTAAAGTCGGAATATGATTAATGAGGGATCCTCTCTCTCTCTCTCTCTCTCTCTCTCTCTCTCTCTCTCTCTCTCTCTCTCTCTCTCTCTCTCTCTCTCTCTCTCTCTCTCTCTCTCTCTCTCTCTCTCAACTTTGTATGTGTCAAATTGGTTTATCATCTTTTTCATCCTGGTGGAGGTTCCATGTATTATCACCTTCAGTCCATCTTGGCTGAAGAGAATTATCCCCCTAATTTTCATAAAAGATATTTAGTTTCGAAGAATGTAACATGACAAACTGGGTCGCCGGGATTCACTGTGTCAGTCCTATCCTTTTATAAACCGTAGCAAGGTTCTCCCCTACCGGGCAAACCTGTTTGTCTGTGCTTGATACATTAGGTGTGTCTCTTAACGTACTCATCACGTAAGGTGTAAGGTGGGCAATGGGTAGATAGACACACGTGACACGGACAATTATCTGATAAGCAGGACCAGACGTGCACGACTTGTGGAGGCAGATAACATGGCAGCTGGCTATTTTTTAATGTGAACTTAAGTTTCACAACATTGGGATGGTAATCAGAGTCATAATAACTGAATTAAGTTTATGCCAGGTCACCTTCAAAAAAAAAAAAGTTTATGCCAGGTCGCCGTCCAGAAAATTAATTTAAAAAACGCAATGTTTCCGTTGATGAGTTCAAAGTCTATTGGAATCTTACAATTAATTATAGCACAAGAAAGCTTGTTGATCCGTGCTCAGAATTCTGGAGCGAGCTAAAGTAATTGGGGGCAGAGGGTCAAACGGATGCTTCGTTTGGCAGGATCCTGCAGCATGCTTAGTCACGCGCGTGCAATTACTTGTGAAATACCCCACAACTATAGTTCTCGGAGGGTTTTCCTCTCGACTGCGGTAGGAGATAATAGACATGAACCTTAGCACATACATTAGGAGACCTCTTGTAAAAGTTTATGTCCATGTGGTATGGGAAACCGCAGAAGCGCAAAGAACAGACGGTCCTTATCGTGGGAACAATGATCGTATTATAAGATGCATTATATTAAAGAAACAATGACAACCAACGTGATGTCAATTATTTGATAATCATTACACTGCAGTCATTTGATAAGTACCACTGATTATATATGCGAACTGTTAGGAGGTACAAAAAAGATGAGATGGGTTCAGCCGTCAAATAGATCCAAGGGCAACCACTGTCTTTGTCGGGTGGAGGCTGCATCAAAAAAAAAAAATTTTGAGGGAAGGACGGGAAACCCTATAATTGGGGCTCCCCGTTATCTATTAACTTGCTAAATCGAGGTTTACAAGCCTCACAAAGTTCGAAGGAAAATTCTGAGCATAAGGGAAACTATTTACTTGGCCCCTACGGGCAGAGTTGGCTGCCTCATGGGCTGCCATATTACTCCTACGGCTTACATGACTCAAGCTACAAAATAAGAACAATTGTTGTAAGAAAGAAATGTCTTCAGCAATGACTCCTAGATAATCCCTCCGTGGTTTCTTCTTTGTGCATGCTAGGATAACCTCCATGGAGTCGGACTGCACCTCCACTTGATCAAACCCCTCCTTTCTTGCCCATACTAGTGTTGCCCGCACAGCTAGCGCTTCAGCCATGGTGACGTCTGTTCCAGTGCTCACTTTCTCTCCTGCCACTCCCACCAACCTGCCCGCATCATCTCTCGCCACCCAACCTATCCCCACCCCCCCATCCTCTCCACAAGAGCCATCCACATTTAGTTTAATCCTACCCCTAGCCAGCGTCACCCACCCTCGCTGCACCCTGCTTGTTGCCAGGTCGCCGTCCTCCATGTCTCTGTGTTGTTGGTCATTACCAACCTGCTCAGCATCTCCTCCCTCTTGGTGACGTTGCATGTTGTCTGCCCTAATCATGGTCAAGGCACATCGGAGCAAGTATCCACTGTGTACTTCGCCGCTTTGGAAAACCCTGAGGCACCTTCCCCTCCAAATCGCCCACATTGCAGCAACCATAACATTCGCCTCCTATTGGGATGACCTTTCCAGAGCAGCCCCCGTGGCCAAGGTTATGTCTGCATCTTTAATGTCCTCCACCCAATCTTGCACATCTTTAGACGTCTGGTCTCATACTTCTGTGGCATTCGGGCACCGGAAGAGTATGTGGGGTATAGTTTCCTTCTCCGTCTTACATAGCACGCATGAGTTGTCTTCTATGCAGTGTCTATCAAATAGACGACCCCTTGTTGCTAAACCTCTCGTGCATGTCCTCCATAAGAAGTGGGTTGTTTTCGGACTCCAACCGCCTTGTCATATCATTCTCCACAACTTGTCACCTTGTTGGGAGTTTTAGTTTCTAGCTTCCTTTTTTCCTACCATCCCCAACCAATATGTTGATCGGACCGAGTATTCCCCATTCTTTGAAGGCCACCACATCCATGTATCACTGGGACTCCTGAGACTGAGTTGTATAGCACATATCCTCCTAACATAGCTGTCTGGGAAACACTCATTCACTTTATCCTCATCCCATTTAGTTCCATCCTCCGTCATGAGTTCTCTGACTTTGTTGTACTCTGGGTTGTTCTCATGTTTGAAGCAAGCAAGTGTGTCATCCTCCCTAGGCAGCCAATTGTCATGCCATATGTTAACATCTGTCCCGTCCCCCACTCTCCACTTCATTCCTTCTTTTAGGAGGGCCTTAGCCCCCCATAGACTCCTCCAAGTGTAGCTGGGGTCATGTCCCCTCCTGGCTTCCCAAATAGTCGTCCTAGGGAAATATCTAGCTTTTAGCACTTTAGTCATAAGGGCCTTCGGGTGGTTGGCCATCCGCCAAAGCTGTCTCGCCAAGAGGGCTTGGTTAAAGATGTTGAAATCTCTAAAATCAAGTCCCCCCCTGCCGTTTTGGTTTGCACAATCTGTCCCAGCTCATCCATGAAATTTTCCTCTCTTTATCCTTCGCTCCCCACCAGAATCTGGCTATCATTCTCTGGATCTCCTCTATGGTACATGTTGGCAACTAAAAGATGCTCATGACATATGTGGGAATAGCCTATGCTACTGCTTTGATGAGGACCTCCCTCCCAGGCTTTGACAACAGCTTTTCTGACCAGCCTTGTAGTTTCCTCCATATTCTATCTTTAATGAAGTTGAACACCTGCTTCTTAGACCTTCCCATTGTTGTGGGGAGGCCTAAGTATCGGGCATGACGGTCCACCTCTTTTACGCCCAAAAGACTTCACAGCTTTACACGTTTCGCGGCCTCAATCCCTTTTCTGAAGACAACCTCTGTCTTGGAGAAATTTATCTTCTGACCGGATGCCTGTTCATATTGGCTGATTATTTCAGCTATTTTCAGGCACTCTGCATTGGTTGCTCTAGCAAAAAGAATACTATCGTCTGCAAAGAAAAGATGTGAGACACATGGCGCTTCCCTACTCAGCTTTATATCGTGTATAAGGGTGTCGCGGGCAGCATTGGAAAGCAAAGTAGAGAAAGCTTGAGCGCATAAAATGAAAAGATAGGGGGAGAGGGGGTCACCCTGGCAAAGTCCGCGTGCAGGCTTTGTGCTTTTGGTCTAGTCTCCATTTATGGCAAAGGTGTGCTGGACAGACGTAATGCAATCCTGGACTTTACTTATCCACTTCCTCCCAAACCCCAATCTCTCCATAACAAAAGTCAAGAAGTTCCACTCCACCCTGTCATAAGCTTTGGACATGTCCAACTTCAGAGCGAGGCTGCATTTTTTCTTCCCCTTGTCTCTCTTCATATAATGGAAAAGTTCATAGGCTATAAGGGCGTTGTCTGTGATCATTCTCCCTGGGACAAAGGCACTTTGATTTTCAGACACAATGTTATTCATGAGAGGCTTTAATCGGTTTGTCAACACCTTGGAGGCAATCTTATACACCACATTGAAAAGACTAATGGGTCTGAATTCTCCCACTGTTTTTGGCTTTTCAGTCTTCGGGATGAGCACAACTAGAGTATCATTTACAGCCTCTAAACTATTTTCCCCTTTCCACCATCCTTTAATATAGTTCACCACATCCTTCCCCACAATACCCCAATATTTTTGATAAAACATAACCTTCATACCGTTTGGTCTAGGTACTTTGTTGGGGTGCATCTGCTTCAGCGCTAACCAGATTTCCTCATCAACGATGTCCCTCTCGAGCTCCTCCTGTTTTGGCTCTGTGATCATTTCCCGAAGCCCCTTTGTTGCCTCCTCGAAATCCATTAGATCACTGGACTGGAATAGTTGTACAAAGTATTTCAAGATAATGTCCTTGATATCCCCCTCCTCCAATCTCATAACACCTTGCTCATCTTCTAATTCATCAATCCGGTTTTTACGTGGAGGCTGCATCAAATAAAAGTATTTACGCAAGAGAAATGTAAGCAGGAGATATGTCAGTGAAAATCATTCATAACAGTGAATATGAATTGTCATAAAAGTTTGTATTACGATCGCACCAAATACACTAACAGATTGAAAAAGTTCATGTGAAGTTACTTTAAAATGGTTGGTGTCACCGAGGAGTGCTTTCAAAGAGTTAGAGTGTATCCCTGCCAAAGTAGTTGCATCCTAGTGGTAAAATGAGTGGATTTGTAAGAGTCAGGTCTCTAGTTCGAAATCCAATTGGGACAGGATGAATAGAAAGAGTCAGGGTGTGTCCAACATATAGAGTTATACGTGATGGTATATATGAGCACAGATCTAGTAGAAATAAATAACGAGACAACCGTAAGATCAAAAAAAAAGTTCACCAAGAAGATACTCTTCTTGGGTGATTTGTCTGTAAAGACCTGTTTTAAAAGAGTAGTAGTATCATGCCACGAATACATGTAAGTTGTATATGTTTTGTTCCACCTCACATGTCCTACACGCTTACAAAGGTCTAGATGAACTTTAACTACGCCTCATTCGTCAAGAGTAGATTGAATAGCAGATGGAAGTCGATGTAGAAATGAGAATGTTGTTGTAAGGAAGAGAGATTTTCTCAAGTAAAAGACATCATGCAACAAGAGCTTTAATCAAATTGATCCACCCGGATCAATGTAGCTATGCCATTTCATAAGAAACTTAAATTGTTACCTGTCCCAAATAAAAATTTGTGTGTCGAGAGATAATGATATAATGTGTTTGATAACTCAATACACTCTATCAACTCTATCAAGTATTATACATGGCTGATTGTGTATCTAACTGGATATGTCCAAGTACAATAACTATTTGACCATGTACTTGACTGAGCACTAGATACATTCAACCATATGAGATGCAATTATGGTTGGTTAAGTGTAACAATTGTGTGATTCTATACACATCACATTCCAATGGATATTAGTCACAATCAATTTAATACTTTCCAATTAGGCCAAAAATGATTATATTGTCATGTTGCAGAAAGAAGGACAAACACTAGAGACAACTCCCAAGACCAAAGTATATAGCTTGACCCAGCTAGTATGGGTGTGTGTGTATTATTCCATAACCCCTCTAGTCTTTGCAAACATGTTTAACTTTTTTTTTCAAATGTAAATGTTGATAGTCCATTTTTGTCCACCTGGTTTAGTTTTTGGTTGAGTTAAATTTGTAATACTTGTCAATGAAAATGATTTTTATATCAAGAATCAAACTATGAAATAATTCTCAATTCAAAATAGATTTTGCAATGAACTATGGTTGTAAAAAATAGTAATCAAAATATGGATGTAAGGAACTAAATTTAACAATAAAGTGAGAGACAACAATATGGACATCTTAGGTCTGCAAGTAACATCCCAAGTGACGTGAGAATATGTAGAGATGACTCAATGTAATACTCAACACTTCTAAGAAACAATAAGAACTATAGTTAGATCTCTAGTCATTTATCAAGACATATCCACTATGATTAACGGTCACTAAATTAATTAATCAAGAAAAGATGATAGTTTCTCATGATTAGATTTCATAATCATGCAATTCACACAATAAACTCCTACAATGGAAAGGTCGTCGATCAGAATGGAGATCCAATCAATAGTTCCTCTGCCACAAACTATTTTCTTAGACATCATCACAAAGACCCTAACCCAAGACATTTCCATAACTTCGTCCTTATCCCAAAACAAGCTACACAACTTAAACGGCTGGCATTTACAATCGATGCCATGTGCCCCAGACTTGCACCCATGTATAATCCATGATTGCATCCAGGCTTGCTTGCCACCTCAACCTGATAGATATTTAATGGAGATGAAGGTTGAGTGGGGATCTTAGCACATGCTCACTCAACTTTAATGTGTCTGCACCAGCTAGGGAATAGTCAACGATGAAATATAGAATTCTCCCAGTAAGACTTGGAAATAAGGCATGTACCCCATGCATGCACCCACTATCTCCCACTGCGAAATGCTCAGTATGGTGTCATTAAAACATTCCCACAGGTGGAGGTCAGGGAATGCACCCCATCTTTTCCCAATTGGAATGGTGAATTAGGTGCCTCAAAACACTCATGAAGGGCCCAAAAGAGGGGCTCTAACTAGGCATGCATCCTGACTCTTGCCATATCCTTATTTTCTTATTTCTGGATTTAACTAAATTCTAACCAACCCTCTAGCCCCAATATAAGTAGCCATTGGCCTCTCACTTGGAAGAGCTAGCCCCAAAGAACCTAAGTTTGAACCTATTCCCTAAGGTTGACAACTAGACACCTTCCAAACACCTAGACACTCAATCTCCAACCTCCAAAACCCAAGAAAGGAATGCCTTTATGGTTCCTAATCCATTTCCTTTGGTAAGAAAGAAGGGAAATGATCCTCTCTCACTTCCATCCATGTTCAAGCAAGGTATATATGATCTATCTACAATGTAGATCTCCTTCCCTCTCCCATGTCCTTTACCAAAGTGGTGTGATGATATGAGAATTGGTGATTGATGGTCGTGTGTATATTATCATTTTTCTAACCCTATTTCTTATGCCATCATATTGTAAGTGTGCTTATTCTTATTTATTTTCTCATTTATTCATCTAAGTGTAATCCTATAAAGTGGAATCTCATTTTTACCTCACTAGGAATGCAATACGAGTTTGGGCTTCATGAGGACAACTTACACATTTTGTATGCATAAGTCAGTGCCTTACACTAATCTTTTAGTCGACCTCTTATGTGAGGCCTAGCCGCTATCTAAAGCAATTATACGATTTTTCTTATTTTCCTCGTTAGCATGGTGACAACCTCATTTTCAAATTACTCAGTCCTCTAGTTTCTATAATGAATCAAAACCATGGCAGTGCCTCCGTTGGAAATAGAATTGAAGTTGCTAATGATCCCAACAAGGTTGAGATTTTGATTTTTAATAGTTTCTAATTGGGACGTTGTCCAAGCATGTGCCCTACCTATTGGAGTTTTCTTCCCGACCCTGATCCCATTTCTCACCATTTAATAAATATTTTGAGGTTCTAAGAAATGGAGCTTCCCCCATGTGCACCTCCAATATTCTCTCTTTTTATGCAGATTGATTGTGCATTATTTCCCCACTTTTGTAGCCCACACAAGCGTCTTCTAGTTGTTCCCCTTTGATTCACATGTATGACCCAATGTCATGGGAGGAAGTATATTTATATGACTGGAATTGTACTTAGTGATTTCTAGTTCTACTTCCAAAGATCATTGACCACTACATATTCAAGGGGATGTCCAACCATTGCACACTCTCTCTTAATTGTATTTGTAGGCAATTATGAGAAGTGATAATGAATTAAGATGATAATATATTTAATGAAAAGGAGGCAGTTATTGAAACACCACATATTGGACTCTATGGTGGTCATTTATTTTGATCCAGTCTTAAGTTTCACATATACTCATAATATGTCATTCATTTGGTAACCTTCAAACATCTTTTTTCATGATTTTTAGATTTTTTTGTTTTCTTTTTAGTTTCTTTTTATAGGTAGCTTCTACTTCCATTTTGTTTTGGAAAAAAGAAATAAGAAAAATATATTTGAAAAATGGGGCATCTATCTAGGATGGAACACATTTTTGGATTCTAATTGCAATTTTTTAACTAATGGTGCATGAAATTTCTTAGGAAAATATAAGGCACCCTCAGAATATGTGTCCCCATTTGCTCATGATTTAATTGTTTTGTAGGTTGGTTGAATAAGAAATATATTTATTTACTAATCAAGGTTTGCAAAAATTATTTGTTGTTTTGCCTTATTTCATTTCTTTTCATTCTCTAACCATATTCATCCATTCCCCAATCTTGCTTTACATTGAAAAAAAGTATTTTTTGAGAATCAACACATAATACATAGAATTCCACATCCTCCTCCATTTACAATGATAAGTAGGTAAGAGTCTCACCCATGATGCAAGTATGAAAGATACTAGGGCATAAGTAATGGTAGGTTCCCACATGCAAGTGGAATCATCCTTAGCCCTGAATGTGCATGTTCCCTTATCCAATAATCATTTTTGCCAAGGTTATAATGAGGAATATTGAGAGCGGTAACTGATAACATCAAATCATATGAATGTTATATTTTGTTTTACCTATTTTTACCTCATGGTTTTTGGATTTTTTACATTATAATCATATGATTTTTCTATCAATCATATGAATGTTATATTTTTTTACCTATTTTTACCTCATGGTTTTTGGAATTTTTACATTATAATCATATGATTTTTCTATCCTTGTATTTGAATCTTCCACTAAGACAGTTTTACATGTTTGTAGGGAAATTCCTAAATTATCAATCAAAAAACAATTCCATCATTTGGAGCTTTAATCGTCCATCTCTCAAGCAATGGATTGTCCCAGAGTCATCGTTGACTTGAATAGAAATTGGGAAATTAAACACCTTTCAACTTGCATACCAAAGACTGGCCAGTGGCTAATCAATGAAATTCCATCGAACCATAAAGACTGATGAATAGTCAGTTGATGGGGCCAACCATCCATGATGCCATTGACTCATCATTGATGAGGTCATTGACTCATCAATTGATCATTCCATAGATGCTCTTCAAGCAATGGAAAGTTGATTGATGCATCATCAATTGATGGGGATACTGACAAATTAAGACCAACGAGGCCACTACCTCATTGATCAATTAAGACACTGACCTTTTGTCAACTAATAAGGTTTATGTTATCACATCGGTGTACTGAAGTACAATGCATGCCCTAAGGCACATGCCTTGTTTCTTAGGATGCAATAATATTACTCCTCATGGAGTACTTGGAAGAACCTTCTACACTACATCATTCCCTATAAATATGGACCCTTGGCCCTCATGATGAGGCATCTCTTCTTCTTCTCAAGAAGTGTTTCTCATCCATTCATTGAATATCAATGAGATGAGAGTCTTAGCTAGTTGTATATAAGACCATGTATGAGATTTTATAACCAACCTTCAAGAGGAGGAAGGTCGGAAAAACAAATTTCCATTTATATCGACCATCAACACCACTTCACCATTGACCAATGCATTCATCCGTTGAAGGAAGGTGAAGGTATTTTGGTTTTTCTATGACCATGATACTACTTGTGCTCCATCATCATTGACCAAAGACAAGGATATCTACATCCACAACTAGTAATCTGATAGGATTACTTCTCTATCAACTATTTTCTCCTTCCCCACACTATGTTATCTACATTCCATCCCTTGTTTTGGTCGATGGCCATTTGTCATTGTTAATCAGTATTATCCTTCATTAACATGAGTTGATAGTTCATTTAACATGGGCTTCGGAGTACCCATCAAGAAATCCTAACCATGTAAATATTGTCACTCCATTGATATGTATATATTCTCGACATGTTTATCTCCCTATCCTTGTCATTATTGCACTTCATGTCTTCTTAGCTACCGTCTTGTGGTGTTTTATTTCTTATGAGCTAGAGAGAGAGATACTTGTTTGATGAGATTTTGAGTAGGAAGTAGTGTGAAAGAATGAGAGTGTTGGAAAGTATGAGATATTAACCATATGGTTTACTTTTGGTTGTCTGTTTGCCACATCTAGAGAGAGGCATACTTATGATCAAGATCTATCTTGAGATTGCGAGAAACTAGAATAGACATAAATGAATATTGCTCGTAAACTATGCTAAAGGCAAACAATGGGTACAAGTTCTTACACATTTTGTAAGTATTCTTGATAGGTGAAATCTAATCCAAGTTCCTCTAAAAAAATCATAACACCAAAAGATTGTTTACTTTTTTTTTTGATAATCTAGTTTATTTTACTCATGTGTTTCTAATATAGTTTGTAGCTTCATTTTGTAAGGAATACTACATCTAACATTTGATCTGACTTCGCTAAAATAAGACCTTAGGTCCCAATATTTTTCCAACCTTGTCTCTTTTTTAGCCCATCTAATACTGTCGATCCCCTATATCTGTTGGGAAATATGGAGATAGAGAAGGCAGTGGAAACTAAAAAATTCTATCAATATTTCCTAACCACCAGATCGCATCAACAATAATGTATCTAGAAAGAGGGTCCAATATGTACCTTGTCCTGAAACAAGTATAGCAACTATCCTTGCATAGTGGTGTGCTCCCTTCACAAGTAGAACATGAATGATTTTCGACAACGTCCTCCTGGTGTAATACCCACAGAATGTGGTTGATGGTATCCTCCTAGTATAGCAACAATGGCTTCAACACCTTTATGTAGTCCCCACAGACCATAGGGAACTCCACATCGCACTTCTAGAGCCGACAGGAAGGAGTTGTCTTTCCATTCATAATGTGCTAGCATCGGCTTTCTTTTCCCTTATTTTCTTTCCCATTCTTGGAAAGACTTCTCAGGCTCTCTCATGTGTTACCAGAACCATGAGAAAAGAAGTTTTTGTAACAAGAGCCTTAGCCACCCCCTCCTTATATAAGAGTGAATGGGCTATGGTTTCCAAAACCCAGGGGATACAAAAGGGAAGATCTCACAATCTGATTGTTGTTGCACATGTCTAGTCGGTCAACTAGACCACCTAGTCCATTGACTTGTGTGTTGTCAATAGTGCAATAACACTACCTTTTAATGCGATGATAAATGCATGTCATTATGCATATCATTAATCCATTAACCCAGTCAAACTAGTTGATTTGCATCATTGTTTGGCCCAATCTGATAGATTAGTTTCTAAGGTAGTCTAGTCGATCAATTGAACACTCCAGTCCATTGACTAATAACTAGTGTTGTTTAGGTGGCTTACCTAAACATGTTTAGTAAATAAGTTAAATCTCACCCATGACTTAATTCCTATTCCAAGTGCATCATATGTGTGTGACCCTATAGGTTCCAAATTACATTGACAGTGAAGTCCATAACCATTATGACTACATAAGCAATGAGCAGTGTCTAGAAACACATCATTGCCACCTAAGTAATTACAAAGTTGTAGAACAACTTCAACCTACATATGTGATCAATGTTATCATGATCGTATAGTTCCTTTATCTGAGATACCCAAATTTTATGTGAGGCATGGCGTCATAATCCTATTAATATTCAATCTATGTTTTTTGAACTAGAGTAGACTGTTGTTCTACATGTAGGATCACATATCACATTTTGAGTCACATGATCATGGCCATGCATTTCTCCATATTTCTTATCAAGTGGCCAGGATATCAACTCCAAAAGAAGGTATAAATCCCATTTACATCACTCCTAGTCAATCCCCATGTGTCACAATGTACTCGAGCACCACTTTTATGGAAACCCTTATTCAAGGTCATATTGGATGGTGTCAAAGTTCATCGAATGATGTGTGATGAGTGTAGTGACTTTAGGTGTAAGAACCACAATCACCACTTTCACTTTGAGATTTGATTCTAATTACCATTCAATGGTTCCATGTATTACTCTCAAGGTGGGTCTGTCTGGTACATTGTTCTCTAACAAGTACATATATATTTGACTCGATATGCAATATCATGACTAAAGGGACTCTATAATTAGTCATCACACATTCTAGTCTTATGTAATATTGTCTTCTATTTTACTTCCACATTAAAATTTGACTAGGGACATATCAAGAATGTATGTACTCTTATCATACATATGATTTCATTGTTTGCGTCCTTTACTTAAAGACATATGTCATCGAGTAACATCATTCTTTACACATTTGTCATGTTATATCATTGTCTCATAACTGAAGAAACATAATGGATGGAATAGCCTTTATTTCTATCAAATCGATTACAATATGCCACATTACAATCATCATATGACTGGTTCTCTGGGCATACATACTAACATATCATTGTGCACATGCCATGGTATCCGAATACAAAATTGACCCTTTTAGAACCACGTTTATTACTTATATTTGGGAACCCCATTTTGAGCCAGTAACTAACCAAAATCCTAGACACATGTCTAAGATGAAGAGAGTTGTATCCATACTAAAGCTAAGGATATCAACTTCATCCATTGATGGGACAAGTGTTGATTTGTTGGTTGTAAGTTTGATATACTCAAGAAGTCTAAAATGGGGATATTTAACATTTTCACACATTTGTCAAAACCAAAGATAGCATCAAAGTGTTTTTCAACGTTCAGCTCCTTGGTAAACTTCATTTTACCATAACCCAATGTAGCAATGAAGTATTCCCAAACTTTTGCCCCTTGGTAAAACCCATTTTTCCCAAAATAGAACCAATATAGTTTCAAAATGCCACAAACTTTAGACTCATTTGTTAACCCTTTTTTCTACAAAACCCAAAACAAAATTAAAAATGCTTTTCCAACATGAAGAATTATGATAAATTCAAAATTTTAAATCGAAGATATCATAGAAACATCACTACTAATGGTCAAACCCATAATTATTTCAAACCCCAATATAGCATTCGAATATTGCCAAACGTTTGACTCATTGGCAATCCCTACTTTAAAAACCTGAAACAACATCAAAATGTTGGTGAAATTTTGACTCCTTGGTAAACTAAAATATTTCAAAACCCAAAACACCTTCAAATTGTCACTAGTATTTTGACGTTTGGTGACAATCCCTAATCAAAATCGAAACAAGTTTGAGATTCTAAAACATTTCAACCTTTTGTCATGATATTTTTTCATAATTAAAAGTACATCAATAGGGGCTTGATTTTGGTGAGCTCAAAAATTTGAAGCCCAAAATAGTGTCCAAATGTTGTCAAAAACTTTGACTTTATGGCATTGATCTCCATTTAAAAACCCAAATAAGTTTGAGATTCTACAAATATTTTGACCTTTTTGGTTAAACCTCTTCCAGAACCCAAACAACATCAAATCCACGTAAGGTCTTCATGACATCTCAAATTTTAAGAAGAAAAATAACTAAGACAATGTTGAAATGTTTCCAAACATGTGCTCCATGGTAAAACCCAAAATAGTATTAAATTCTTCCCAGATTTCAATCTTTTTCAAATGATCTTGAAACCTAAAGGTGGAGTGAAAATGTCAGTTGTTACCAATCTTTGGGATGCATTCTTACAATCTCCATGATCACTGAGGAACACTAACTCATATCAAAATCTAGTATCATACTAGTAACATTGATCATAGAACCTCATAACATTTGAATACAAACCAAAATATGCTTCAAGCCCTAATTTTACTAGAAGAATAAAATATGAATTATTGCTTTAATGTTTTCACATTAAAAAATTCACCTTTATTTCTTCCAAATTTCCTACTAGTGAAGATTATATAATCTTGACTTTGACCATCAATCTTTCTTGCTTGGAGGTCCCTGGAGATAAAGAAAGAATCTAAAGTTTCATGGTAGCGACACCGGGAAGAAGTACAACAAGCCCAATTATGTGAAATGGAACTTCACCCCACATGTATGTCATAAGCATATGATGATTCACTTGATCTAAATAATTTAGATTTATAACCATGAGATATCTTAGATTCACACTATTACATGTTTGTAGGGATAAGAAATTTGATGTTAAAGATATCCAATGGAATGAGATGTAGCAAAAGTTTTTTTTTTTTGGAGATCATAGAGATTAATTTTCATTCATCCCGCTCTCTATTGTAGACTAGAGTTCAGATAGTCTTACATTAACATCCATAGTGAGCCAATGTGAAACTCTAGATGTAAAGGAAAAGGTCAAGGAAGACTTAACGGAAAAACAAGCTATACTATCAGCAACATGATTATGAACTCCAGGAATAAAAGAAAAATGTGGTTTATCCACATCTTCACAGAGCATTTGGAGATGCCGCATGTGTGGGGCGAAGGTAGTTGTTGGGGGGATGACCTCAGTGACAAAGTTGAGGGATGAAGTTGCATCTAACAAGATGGCAGGAGAGTGCCACCCTATAATTTTGCAAAGCTCAAGGCACTGATGATACCTTGGATTTCTGCTTCTAATGTCGAGCTGGCGTGGCTAGGCAAGCCATGTCCCATAATGAAGTTACCATGTGCATCAACCACATGGATCCCGATGCTGATGGGTAACGAAAGGGGCATGAAATAGGTGTCAACTAGCATGATGAACTTGTGTCCTGGCAGCGGCCTGGTTGAATGTCTCATGGCTACTGATGTTGGATTGTTTGGGGGAGGCAAGGAGAGAATAGCTTTCACTTTTCCATTTATCAATGAGAGGCGCTATTTGAGCGGAGTTTGCTTGCCTGTATTGGTGATTTCATTCCGATGAAGCCAGATCGCCCAACTGGCTACAACCGGAGTAATGGACGGAGGGTCCATGCAGTTTATTGACATGATCTTGATAATCTGGTCCTCTTTAGATAGGGCAAAGAAGTGGGGGTTAATGCCCAGGGCCATCCAGATAGCCTTGCTAGAAGGGAAATCACGTAGGCAATGCACTAGGGTATCCCTTTCATTGGAGAAAATTGGACAGATATCTATAGTAGGGATGTGTCTTCTGACCTTCTCAATGTGTGTGAGGATAACTTTGTGGTGGAGCAGCCAGAGGAAGGTCTTGAATTTAGCCAGGAGGTGTAGCTTCCAAATGGACCTCCAGTTACCAGGTAGGGATGGCAGAGAATCCTGCCTTAGCCACTAATAAGCTTCCTTAGATGTGAGTGTGCCTGTGGGGTTATATGTCCAGCACCAAATATTAGCCCCCACTGAAGGAGAAGGAGGAAATGTATGTGCAACATGTTTCCATGTAGAAGGAGGTAGATAAGTATGTATGAATGACCAATCCCAGGTGCCATCTTCCACGACCATTGAAGAGACGCAGAGGTCGACTAGAAACTGTGGTGGTGAGAAGCTGGGGTCTATTAATGCAATGGAAGATCCATGTAGCCATTTGCTTGTCCAAACATTAGATATTGTTCCTGAGTTGATGATAATCATAGAGGTTGCTTGTATGCTTGCAATATGCTTCGAGATGAAGGCCCAGATGGATGAATGAGGCTTCTTGACAAGAGTCCCATGGGGCATGTATTTGTCACACATAACACGGACCAAAAGGGTCTTCCTGTCATTCAAAAATTGACAAATGTTCTTTAGCATAAGGGAGGCGTTCTGGGTCCTGGCGTCTTTAATACCCAGCCCACCATCTTCTTTAGGCATGGTGATAACTTTCTAGGAGACTAAGGAGAGATTATGGTGAGCACAGTCGCTGGACCAGATGAAGTTCTTTATATGATTATTGATATCATCACACAAGGAAGGAGAAAGTTGCACTATCTGCATTGTATAACTTGGGATAGCTTGAAAAGTTGCTTTGGCTAGAGTGACCCGTCCAGCAAGCGATAGGTGCTTTAGTTGGCCAGTTGTTCAGGCGCTCCTTCATAGTAGTAATAATGGTAGCATGTATAGATTTATTTATTTGGTGATGGAGGATAGGGACCCCAAGGTAACGACCCAAGTCCTGAGTGGCTTGGATACCCATGCGTCTACAAAAAGAAGATCTAATCAGCCTGGCAGTGTTGGGTGAGAAGAAGCAGTGAAATTTGCTTTTAGAGATAATCTGTCTGGATGCACATGAAAAATGTTTTAGAATTTTTTTGATGACTTGTGCTTGCTTGGGAGAGGCTTAAGCTAGCAATAGTATGTCCTCTGTGAAGAAAACATGAGACAGTGGGAGTCCATTACACGAGAGATGTATAGGCATCCATTCACCTACTGCTACCGAGAGGGATATAGCTTGACTGAGTCTTTCCATGCAAAGTACAAAGAGGAATGGGTTGATTGGGTCTCCTTGGCAGACCCCTTGAGTTGTTGAGAAGGACTCCATAGTGTAGCCCTCCCATAAGATGGACATACAGAACTTTGAGATGATCTGCATTATCAGATAGATAAGTTTATGTGGAAGTCCAGTACGATTGAGTGCATCCAGGATGAATGGGAATCCCATGCGGTCAAAAGGTTTTGCCAAGTCCAGTTTGATGCAAGCCATGGTCTTACCGGATTTCTTGCTTCTCATAGTTTGGATGACTTCTTGCACCAGAATAATATTGTCGGTAATCCGACGGCCAAGAATGAAGCTAGATTGGGCTTCACAGATCCAACCATGGAGGAGGGGTTTGAGCCTTTATACAATAATTTTGGAGGTGAGCTTCATATAGGAGTTATTGAGAGAGATGGGATGAAGGTCACCACAACTTAAGGGCTGCTTGGTTTTAGGAATTAAAACAATGAGGGAGTGTGCGAGTTGATCTTCAGTAACACCATCATTGAATGCTTTATGTACTATGCTGACAATAGAAGGGCCAACAAAATTCCAATGCTTTTGGATGAACGAATTATGGACACTGTCTGGTCTAGGTGCTTTTTCAGGTGCCATCATGTGCATCACCCACCGTACTTCGTCAGTAGGGGGTGTTCGGTTGAGGGAAGAGGTTGTAGTTGTTCTCGAATGGGTGAAGGTCCCCACAAAAGTTGAGATGGACATTTGGTCGGATGGCCTAGGAGCCGACGTAGTCATGAGATTCATGAAGAATTGTCCTACCATTGCTTTTAATTCCTCAGGGGATTCCACCCAATTTCTAGAGACATCTTTCAGCATGTATATCTTGTTGGTATGCCACCTTGCTTTGACATAGGCGTCAAAGAATTTAGTGTTCTCATCACCCAACTAGAGCCAGTTGATAAGAGCATGTTGCCGCCAAGCAGCCTTCTCTTAGAGCAGGATATTACTGTACTCTTCTTGAAGGTGAGAAGAGGTTAGAGTATATCTAGGAGAGCACATAAGATTAGTACGTACCTGGCACTCGTTGAGCATGGGCATTATTATTGCTTTCATTTTACTTGATTAAGTAATATGTCTAGTTGTCCATCTAATGGCTGCATCACAGAAGGATGGGAGGGCATCATTGATGCATTTATGAGGATCCCAAGATTTAAGGATGACATCGACAAATGATGGGATGAGAGACCAACTGGTTTTGGTTCGAAACGAGGCCGTTCTGGGGCGATGGATGCGAGTGTTGTGCACCAAGATGGGGTTGTGGTCACTATAGAGCCTGGGGAAGACCACAATAGACACTAGTACAGGAATGTTTTGTAGCGTCAGTTTTTTAAGCCTGTAGTGTCACTTTTTAACCGACTCCTAAGTGGTCGTCGCTATAGAATTTGACCTATAGGGTCAATTTTTTAACCAAAGAAAACCAACCCAATAGGCTGTAAAAAACGAGGAAGAAACTGTGGCCAAAGTTTTAAGTTCAGTTATCAAGCTCAATCTATAGACCTCTAGCATCGGTTTTCTTAAAAAACCGACCTTAGATGTTCACTCTAAGGTCGGTTTTTTAAGAAAACCGATGCTATAAGGTCTACAGATTGAGCTTGATAATCTGTAGACTTGTCGCACCGGTTTTCTTAAAAAATCGACCATAGAGGTTCACTCTAAGGTCGGTTATTTAAGAAAACCAATGCTACATGTCTATAGATTGAGTTTGATAATCTGTAGATCTGTAGCATCCGTTTTCTTAAAAAACCGACCTTAGAAGTTTACTCTAAGGTGTGTTATTTAAGAAAACTGATGCTACAGGTCTACAGATTGAGCTTGACAATCTGTAGACCTATAGCATCGGTTTTCTTAAAAAATTGACCTTAGAGTGAACCTCTAAGGTCAGTTATTTAAGAAAACCGATGCTACAGGTCTATAAATTGTAACCACACACGGTCGTGCTACGCGGCACGGTCATGCTACCATATCCCTACACGACCGTGCTACACAGCACAGTCGTGCTACCAGAAACAACCACGAATGTGCTGCACAGCATGACCATGCTACCAAAAGCCAACTTGGCCATGCTAAGCGGGACAGCCTGAATACCAGAAGCCAACACGGCTGTGCTACACAACACGACCATTGCAATTTTTTTTAAAATTCTGCAAAATCAAAAATAGAACAGAAGAACAAGAAGAACTAGGATATGGGAGAGGGAAGCATTGATGCTCGAGCGTCACCATTCCAAACTACACATTCATAACAAAAATGATTCATATATTTAGTTGAGTTACACATAATCACATCATAATTTACAAAATGATAGATTGCAAGTATGAGATGATATTAAATGTCAGATACAAAAGTAAATATGAAAGAGTACTAAAACCACATACCTAAATGGAGCTGACATATTTAATCCAATGCTATATTGACTTCATTTAGAAAAGCATCTGACCACTCTTCTCGGAATTCATTTAAGTCCTCAAGTGTGTAAGGCTGAGTTGTAAAGATCCGTAATATAAAATTCACATGCTAATATTTTATAAAATGACTAAAATCACTTGAAAAATTATGATGTTATTCTTTATTACCTGATCTATAGTCTGAATGTCATATGATGCTTGTTTGACAATAGCTTGCATATATTTCATTACATAGTAGCCACAAGCCCAGTCATTATTTTATATAGGACACTACAAATAACAAATTATACTTAATGTTAGTAAACTACTATAAACAGGAGTTGAGATAAGAATATAACAGTTGACATATAAGAGTTGAAAATTAATACATATAAGACTAAGCAATTGTCAAAGTAGCTACCTTGATATTTTTCAAAGTCAATGTCTTTAATTTTGTGGGTTTTTGTCCTCCACCTTCACAAAAAGTCTTTATACCCCTATCAATTAAACGATAGTTGGTAAAATAGAAATTCTAAAATAGAAATATCATGTTGAAACATTGACTAAATTTATGCTTACTCCATGGTTGGCAATTTCAATTTGTGGCCCCTTGTTGTTATTCCCATTGGGTCAACAAAATAAAGAGTCATCAATTTTGGGACAACCACCAATAATTCCCAATGTCTAGCTCTGAGTAAGAATAAAACAAACATTAAAATAAAGAAATTTATTCATTATTAAAATTATACTGAATACTAATACTTACTTGACGTTAAAAGGAATTAGGATAATTTCCTTCCCCACACTAGCAAAATATTTGAATGCAATACATAAGTACTCATTCACATCCTCAATGTGTGTCTCCACTTGACTAGTGATTGAAGGAACTAAAAATCCAGCATTCCTTATATCAAAGTTTATCGTCTTGGTATATAAATGGTTGTAAAACATTTGTAATCATTTTATATATTAGAAATAAGCTAAAATGTATATTGGAGTTTTCTATATTGAAGAAACCTTACCTTATCCATTATTCTAATATCGAAGTATTTAGCGAATCATACTGGAACAAATATTGACAACATCAATTAGAGGTTGAAGGTAAACATCAATATCATTTCCAGGTTGCTTGGGCCCTGATATCAATATTGACAACATCACATACTTATTTTTCATACACAACCAAAGAGGAAGATTGTATATAACAATCATAACAGGCCACGTGCTATGTTGGCTGCTTAATGTACCATAGGGATTCATTTCATCTGTACAGAGTCCAAATCTTAAGTTTCTTGGTTTTTTAACAAATTGAGTGTATAATAAATCAATTTTCTTCCATTGTGGTGAATCAGATGCATGTCGTAGGATGCCATCATCATTGGCCTTTAACTCCCCATGCCAAGATAAATTTTGCGCATCTTCTGTATTAGCAAATAAGCGTTGAAATCGTGGTATTATTAATAGATACTCACATATGTACCCAGAGAACAAATGAGGAAATACTACTAAAATTTTCTTCAAAACTAAACATACATTATACAGTTACATCCTAAGTGAGATTAAATATCCAAAAAAGTCCCAAACTAGGGACTATCTAAAATTTACTCCTAATGAGTAAATTTTGAACGGGTTTCTAAGTTGATACATAAATGTATTATTTTCATATTTATATATTAAGTTAAACATCATGCATCGATGATCTCATCTATAAACCCTAAAGTGTCAATCTGAGACTACACAATGTCTACCCTTATATTTCTAAAATGTATATAATGATTACATATGTGATTGATAACAAAATGTTGATATGAAAGAATAAATATTTTTATTATTAGTTGATTTACTAGTCAAATAAAATGGCACATTGGGAGAGTGAGAATATTATACCTTACATGTAGGCTAAAGAATAAATATATGCAAGTCAACAACAAGTCAATAGCACCTGCAACAACACAAATGCATGATTCAATTTTGTTATAATGTATTAATTAGGGGTCAATATATATCAATTTTAGAGGAGTAGTGAGAATTAACAAATGTAAAATTGACAAATTTTTAAGTTTCTGCAACTCAGCCAACATGACCATGCCATCACCACAGCCATGCTTCACAACACGGTCGTGCTACCTGGTCACTTGCATGACAGTAAGAAGAAAATGGAGGAGTGAGGCAGAAGAGACAACCATGCTACCTTGAGAATAACTGGATGGTGGGGGAGCTTGTGCGGGAGAAGAACTAGAGAGAGAAGGTGTGTGACCCTTGCAACGTCATAGGCGTCGTCTCCATTCAAGGAAGAAAGTAGTTGGGCGTCGTCATCCAAAGTGCACGGCGCTGGAGATGGTGGTCGATCCGGAGGTGTCAGCACCGTCCAAAGAAGAAAGTGGCGGCTAGGCATCGTCGTCAAAGAAGGGGTGCTGATTTGCCTCTCTTCGGGCACGGAGATGGTTGAGAAGGTGACTTTGGAAGCGGCGGTGATTTGCTTCTCTTCAGCCGCGGGAGCAGGAATGGGGAGACGAACAAAATGAACTAAAACACACTGAAACACGGCTCGGCTTTGGTCTAATATCAGCCCGACATTTAGGGTCGGTCATCGCAAAAAATGGATGCTACCAGTCGGGTCTCTAGGGTCGGTTATTTGGAAAAACCAACTCTAGAGACTAAGTGGTGCCCGAAATTTTTGAGACCATCTATAAGGTCGGGTATTTGAAAAAACCGACCTAGAGGTCAGGGTCTATGGGTTCGGTTATTTAAATAAACTGACTCTAGAGACTAAGTGGTGCCCGAAATTTTTGAGACCATCTATAAGGTCGGGTATTTGAAAAAACCGACCCTAGAGGTCAGGGTCTATAGAGTCGGTTATTTGAAAAAACCGACCCTAGAGTTCCAAAGCGGTGCCCGCGTTTTTTGTTGACTCTATAGCATCAGTTATTTGGAAAAACCGACCCTATAGATCGAGGCGCGAAGCCAAAATCACGTGAATTTTCACCGCAGGAAATCTGTAAGGTTGGTTTTTATGATAAAGTCGATGCAATAGCCTATTAGGTTGGTTATTCTAGTAAAAATGATATGGGCAGCGATGTTACTGGCCAAAAATGTAGTAGTGAGAGTAGTCAGAAGCCAATGATAACCATTGGTTATTAGCGAGTACCCTATGAAGCTTTTCGAGGAGCTATAGATGCTTGAAAGTGAAGAAAGGGCCATCTGCTACAGTATCAATGAGGCCAATGTGTGACAAAAGTGAGTTGAATTTCCTGCTTGAACGTCGGTCGAAGTAGTAGCCATTTTGCACCTCAATGGTGTCCAACATAGTGTTGAAGTCACCTGCCACTTCCCACACATCATCAATGGTGGTTGAGATCTCCTGAAGACGGTTCCAGAGATGGTCTGGCTTGTATGGATTGGGACTACCATAGACCATGGTCAAGTACCAAGCATTATTTATCCTGTAATGAATAAACTGTCTATGGTTCTGGATAATATTGACTGAACAGACATCATCATCCCAGAGTAGCCAGTTCCACCCAAAAAACTGAGTGGTTCGACACGATGGGAGTAGGAGAACCCAATACGTTTGATAATATCTACTGCTTTGGAGATGCTAACTCAAGGCTCAATGATAGCTAGCATATGTAATTTGTATCGTCTCTTATAATCTTTAAGAAGTCGGATCTTCTTGTTGAAACTGGCACCTTGTATGTTCCAGTACAAGAATGTAAACATTAAGAAAACAATAGGAGGTAAGGGGCAGCCATTAGGCAATGGCTGTGTAGAGGCCGATGGAATTATCATCGCCTGCCATCTCATCATCTGACACCGGAATGGGTTTTAATGAAAATCAAGGGCCCTCTTTTCTTCAGACTCTTGGTTAAGGTTGCCCACTAGCTGAGCTAATCTTCCTTTCTTTCCCTACCAGGGTTGACTGTCTGGTAGATGATCTTTCAGTTGCGTAGAATAACCCTGCTTCCACTTCCCTTGTTACCCCATTGAAAGGGTTGGTCGGTATGGGGTATAACTAACGGTTCTTATCTGGGTAGGAACTGGAAGGGTAGGTCAGGTGGCTCCTCCTGACGTCGACCTTGGCATACTTCGTCATTGACCAGAGTCACTGCAGTATTTGCTTATTCATTGGCCTTCCCTTGACTAGGCGGTGGCCTCGGAGGAAGTGTGCTGCTCGTAGCCGGTTGAGAGGGTTGCCTGTTACAGGGGTTCTTCTTCTTCTGCTTGTGACTTTGAACAGTCTGACAATCTTCCTTAGTATCCTTTGGTCTGTCACTTGGATCGGATTGAGTATCGTTAGGCACAGTGACTTGCTCAGTGGGTTTAGGATCAATCTCCGCCTCTACTTGTGATTGCACATTCTTCTTCAGTGGGTATGGGACGCCACTCAGGTTTCTTGGCGTGAATTTGATGTGTGTACACAGTGGCGAAGCCAGAAATTTTCTGGGCACCATAGAATGTGTCTATGCAATTTTTCTTAAACTTATAATATTACAACAAAGTTGGATACATATGGAATCATGATTAAATCAATGGTATCTGCTAAAATGGATATAGGAGAGTTGTCAATCGCAGGTCAAAAAAGAGATCCAAACTCGATATGCATGACATCAACCCAACATCGTAACTTATATTTTCAATATTGAAATTTACGCAGATAATTTCTGAAAAGGAAATGACTCCAATCAAATACGTCAGTTTCATGTAATTTGTGTTGTAGTTTCTTTTCAAAAAAATCTACATCATGATAGGTTAAGTGGTTGCTGCACTATAGGTTTAAACTTGAGTACATAATGTGATATTCTAATTATTATACAAAGTCAATATTTATATAGATTATGAATAAACGTTGATCATAGTAGAACATTAAAAAATAGCACATGTGAAACGTTGCACTTGTGAGAATTGTTCACGTTATGTTTGTATGTATAGTATTCATCATGTTTCCTTTCCTAACAAGGAAATGAAGAAGTCAAAAAATATGATTGTCCAAGAATTGTGAAGTTAGTTAGGAACAAAAAGTTGTAGAAAATTTGATTGGTATCATGACCTAATATTTGAACTAATGTAGTCATTGTTAGCAAAATATGTTTGGCATTATCTTTCTTATTTCATTCCTTGTCGGTCAACAACAAACGAATCGGAGTTTGTTGTTTCTTGCCTAAAAGAATAGAAAATTTAGTATAAGATAATGACACTTCATATTGGTGGCATGGCTATTTGACCTCTTATTTAAAGAAATAATGCCAAAGATATTAATGGAGAGAGAGCCATTACAAAGAATTATGCATATAACCTTAAGAGGCGTATGATTTGGGCAGATGGTTTGAATCCAATATATAACAAAAACGGTCTGCCTTTAAAAAGATAACTGAAATATTTAGGCAATGAAACGACTAAACTAAAGATTATTGAAAAGTAATGAAACGTTTTTGCTGGAAATCGGTGAAGTGATATTTTATTTTCGATCAAGAAGTATAGCAGGAGACATTCTGAAAAACGAAGTAGGGCACGAACCTGTGATGAGTAATTGACATATCATTAAATTTGTGTATTTGGCCGGCCACAGGTATGGCCTGTGCCTACCGGTGCCGCTTAGTGGCTCCGCCACTGTGTGTACATGACCAGATTCAACAGCATTGGGCTGGTTGATGGGTTGGGATCTGTAGGGGTGAACGACGCTGAGAACGTGCGGGCGCTGTCCTCATGTCCCACTCTGCCACACCTCATGTCCCCGTTGAGGTAGATGGTCGGTAGTAGTGGTTTTATGGTGTCGACCTGTACTGCGAGACGGGAAAACTTGCCCCGGTGCCCCAATAGAGTTGTAGTACCCTTTTTAATTGGCTTCCCAACGGTATCCCCTATACTCACTAGGAGTTGATTTTGATATAAGAACACAGGAAGTTCAGGGATGCGCATCCAAACAACTAGCTTGTGTGGGATGTGCTCAGTTGGGCAGAATGACGATGAACAGGGATTGGACGGATAAGTAATTCCTAAAGATGGTCCAAGGACCCTCTGTCATAGCACGCTCGTATTCGTCTTGTGTGCTAAGTTGGAAGATGAAGTAGCCCATCACAAGGTCAATCACCCTGAATTGTTCGGTCAGTCTCCAAAGGGACATGATGCGATTAACCAATGTCGAGAAGCTCACAGAGATACTGATCACTTTGACTACGACCGCAAATCTCCATGGTTCAAGAAGAGGTGAAAGGGCGTCCAAATTAACAGTGATGTTGGGGAGAACTTCACTACGATCCACATGGATATCTACGGCCTTGAGGGTGTCTGCGGACGCAGGGCATACCGTTGGATACTCATTGTTAGAGACGCCAGTAGTAGCATCTCGATAAGAGATTGGAGTAGGACGGACCTCTTTGTTTATTCCTTCGATCATGTCCGCGTTGCTCTTGCTAGCCGTATCGGATTCCAACCCCGACGTCGGGTCCTTCTCCAGGTCTGAGACCGCAGCCCCATCCCCATAGCCCGACAGGGAGAGGGGAGTGTTGAAGAAACCCCAACCTCCACGGCTACTGGTGCCACCGCCACACATGCGGTCGTTCTCTAGGAGAATGCAAACCCTAGCAGAGTGAGCCTGCATGTAGCAGAAGTTATTTGATTATGCCATTATTCTATATTTCCCTAATATCCATAAATCAGATCAACAAAAAGGATTGTGGGCACAGCTTGTTGTCCATCTTCCTTCCATCTCGATGTAATAAACTATTATATTCCTCTGTTTTTTATAAAATTAATTATTATCTCTTAATCCCCATCAACCCCTTATGAATCAAGTGGGAAATTATCTTTTGCTTTCTCTCGATCATAATAAGTGATCACAATCAAGGATGTTAATCATAGAAAGTGAGAAATTTATTCCTTAATTCTTCTTTTTGGGAATTTCATGATCATTTCCCCTACATATAATTTTTTTAAAATTCTGAATTCAATTTAAATCCCCCTTGCCACACCAGAGGCATTTTTATGTATAGAGAAATATTTTCACCATGTTTAGTGTGACATATTTCTTAAGCTTGTAAACCATAACACTTGTATACAAAGTGTTATAGGAACTTGGTCATGAGTCCTACATCTTGCACGTTACCCCACATACATGGAACTTACCTATTACGTTCATGTATGACTACATAAAATAAGGTCCTTTCTATCCCTTATGCCATGCCCCATGATATCGATGACCTGGTGATCTAGTATGAATTCAATGGGTGCTAGATCCAAGAGGACTATAGTTGGGGTGTCATCCATTATTTACATTGTGAATAGTAGATTCTCCAACATTGAGCATTATCATAGGAAACTCCAAAACCATAGTTTCACCCACAAAATTGGCAGTCGATCAACGCAAGGAACTAGTTCAAGCAACAAAAGGTGAATGTGTAACTCTGACAACAAAGAAGTTAATGACAATAACTATACCTTCTTGTGGATCTAATGTGCTACAACTATATTGTGGATCTAACGTGCTACTTGATTGTTGCAGGAACAAGGTGGATGACAAACCTTTGGAAGATCTATATGATCAAAATGCTTTGATTTCATGATTGTAATCAAATGTAAAAACTTGTACAAGTATATAATGTACAAGTACTTAGATATCATGTAAATCAAGCATTTAGATCTTCCCTAGCCATTCACAACACTTAGATAGGTCATCCCCTACAATAGTGTCACAACTGCACACTGATACACACACTTAGTACATAGTTCAAAACATTGAAACAGAGTCATTCTTGGTCGACAAACTTCTCAACCGAGACACTCTCGGTCGACCAATTCCTCGATCGAGAATTGACCCAAATAGCTGTTAGACCCAGTAGACAAGGTGGTTGGGAGTTAGAATCAAACGTTATATACACTTTCTCCAGACCATCCCTCCATCGACAAACTCCTCGACCGAGAGACTCTCGGTCGACAAACTTCTCGACCGAGAAGGTGTCTGTCTACACTTTTCAGAATTAATAAACTAGTTGTTGCTAAAGCAATTAGTGGTTACCTAACGACTAGTTGAGTACTTAGAACCCCCTAGAAAGTGTCTAGAACGTCCTTAAGCATTCATTGGCCATTCCTATAAATAGGACATGCCTTAAGACACCCAAAATATACTTGTGCAATACTTGAGTATACATACTTGCAATTGGCAATCCATTCTTGTGAGCAATTGAGCAACTCCAACATTTGTTATTCATTTCTATTGCTCCAATTTCATGTCCTATAGGCTAGCATCTGCTACCCACTGCACTTCCACTTCCATACACATTAGTTAGGAGATCAAAATGTTTGATATAGGAAATCAAGCCTTGTACTACAACAGTAATTGTAATTTCCATTTTCCCTTCTTGTTCTTTCTTATTGCTTGTACTCTCCTTGCTACTCCTAGGGTTGGAGGCTGCGGATTGGAGAGGGTTTGATCTTCTCCTAAGAGAAGTAGGACTTTGGAGTACTTCAAGAAGGTTGTCTCAACGGGAAGCTACTTTAAGAGGAAGGCTACTTCAAGGGGGAGCTTGAAGTTACTTCTAGGAAGGCTACTTCGAGGTTGGTAGGACTACTTCTAGGTGAAGGTTGTCCAAAGGGTGGTGAAAGTATTTGTAATTTTATGTAACATCCTTGCAAGGTAATAAAATTTAAATACTTTCAAAATCCCAATTGGAAACAATTGGGTAGTAGACTGACTCCCTTAGTTTTTGCTAAGGGTGGAACCACTCTAAACACCTTGCCTCCTTCTTCAAGTTTCAATTATAATTGCTTGAGTTGAATTATTGTTAAAATAATTATAAAACCCTATTCACCTCCCCCCTCTAGTGGTTTTTCAATTGGTATCAGAGTAGGCTTCAAGTAACTCTAACAAAGTCTTGAAGAATGGGTGACAGGGTACTCAACCACCTCAACATGGAAGGGACACTCGTGGCTAGACCTCCACCTTTTGATGGCACTAACTACACCTACTGGAAGAGGAGGATGCAGTTCTATTTCCAAGGAATTAGCTGGGATCTATGGAGGATGGTGTCAAATCCATATGACTTTCCTCAAACATAGTATGCAACTTGGGATTCTAATACGGTAAGATCAGCCCAAATCAATGCAAAAGTTGTAAGTATACTCTATTGTTCAATTTCCGTTGGTGAGTTCAATAGAATATCAAATTGTGAAATGGCATATGAGATATGGCATAGAATCTATATAACCTATGAAGGAACTGTTCAAGTTAAGAGTTCTAAAATCAGAATGCTTAAACAAAAGTTTGAACAGTTCCGTATCGATCAAAATGAGTCTATTAGTGAAATGTGTGCAAAGTTTTCTTCTATTTTTAATGGTTTAAATTCTTTAGGTAAAGCAATAAGTTAAGAGGATCAAGTGTCTAAAATCCTTATGTGTTTACCTCCAAAGTACAAACCAAAAGTGACTGCAATCGAAAAAGCCAATGACCTCACTCGACTAAGGATGGAGCAACTCATTGGCAACCTAGAAGTACATGAGGCAACCTTGGAGGAAGAAGAAAGATTGGAAGCTAAACACAAGAAGGATAAAAGAAAGCTCATTTAATTCAAAGCATCAACCAAAAATAGTCATGCTTCAAGTGGAGATGATAGTGAAGAAACTCTCATTGTAAACGGTAAGTAGTATAAAAGTTTTAAAACTAACAAAACTTCTATTTTTTCTTCTTCCAGGTGTTTTGAATGTGGTAAAAAGGGAAATTTAAAAGGTGATTGTCCAAAACTTAAGAAGGAGAAGAAATCATCTCACAAGAAGAAAGAAAGATCATATAAAGTTGCATGGGCTGATTCAAGTGATGATAGTGAAGATGGAGAAAAAGAAGTAGAGTGCCTTATTGCTATAAAAAATGAAGATGAAGAAGAAGAGGTAAGCCTTTCTGATTTACCAAAAGAATATCTAATTACTAGTCTTCAAGATACACATGAGAAATATGTTGATTGCAAAAAGAAACTAAAGAAGGTTACTAGAACTAATGAGGATCTATATGCTAGATTAAATAATCTTTCTTTCGAAAAGGATAGTATTGCTTCTGAAAATTTGACCTTGAAATCATCTTTAAATGATTGTAATATGAATTTGCTTACTTTAGAAACAAATCATGATCTTCTTTCTCAAGAAAAGGTTGATTTTCTTGCAAAACTGAATAATTTTCAGACTCAACCTATTCTATGTAATCATCTACATTATGATGCTATTGTTAAAGAAAAAGATGCTTTATCATCTAATCTAGATCAAGCAAAGTTAGATATCAAAAAGAAGATGGATGAGATTATCAAGTTACAAAGAGAAATTAATAGCTTGAGAAACAATGATGTTCTTGATAAAATTCTGAATAATACTTCTAGTTATAATGGAAGGAGAGGTTTAGGATATGTGTCAAAAGGGAAATCCTATCAACCTAAACCTAGAAGAACACAAGTACCCAAGTCCAAGATTATGTATGTACCCAAGAACAACTCAATTCCTAGAAAGAGAAATGAGATTGACTCTATTAGTTATCATTATTACTTACGTCTTGGACACTACTCTTTTTCATACCCATATAAGAAAAGGAATTATGATCTAGTTTAGATTCCTAAAACTTAGAGATTTAAACTTGATTAGTTGAGATTTGACCTAAAAAGTTTCTTTGATATTCAAATGTCTTATCTCAACAAAACTGAGCTTCAACTCTTATATTCTTGCAAAATTGTATTACCTTTTGCTTGCAGAAAATTACTGAATAACAACACAGAAACATACTCGGTCGAGAAAGTACTCGACCAAGACACTTTCGGTCGAGAATTAGTCGACCGTGCATGTTACTATTTTTAAGCTTGCAACAATCTGATAAAACATGTACAAACAGCAGAATACTCGGTCGAGAAAATCTTCGACCGACGAAGAATAGTTCGATCGAATCAAGTTCTTCTGAAACGGTTTAATTGATCTAGTTTGCTATCAATTTGCTATTAATGATTGATTTAATCTACAAATCAAGAATGAATCTTGGAGACAATTCTTTAAACATTTTGATAAGCTTGCATTATGACTTATTAATACACTTTAATTATAACACTCTTATTAAACTTGTTACAAAACATGTTGATTAAAAACTTGTATACTTTTTGCACACTAAAATTTGACATGCCTTCTTGCAAAAATGAATCAATACAGATATAACATATTGCAAGTTCAATTGCTACTCCTACATGTTTTTGACTTAAAACTAAAAATTATGAACCATGTTGATTTAATCCAAGAAATTACTGTTTTAATCCACATTGTTTGTCCTAAGTATTCCTTGGTCTATCTATATAGAAATCATGTGTCTTAAAATTGGCCTTTAAATGATCATGATCACTATAATTATGGATAGGCCTTTATTGTGTTTCATCCTTTACTTGGTCTGCCTAAAATGATCTTGGATCTTTATATGAACCATGAATGGATATTGTTCTCAAAATGATCATAGTCACATAAAGATGATATTATCATTGAAAATGCAATTTTTGCATTAAGATAAATCTCTATGGCACAAATGCATCTTGACATATTAGTTAAATGATTATCTTGTGCTTAGCTTATGGAAAATGATATTCATGTTATACATGATTAATACTATGTAAGCTATGTTCAATTAAGTAGATCATTGAAAATGCTTAAATTGGATATCTACAGAAATTGCCTCTTAGTTGAAATCAAATTTGACCAAGGGGCACTCTGGTCAAAGTTAAGGTCGACCTAAAATAAGTTTGACTAAATGATTATTTGTAAATCATTTTCTTGCACTCAATCTTAGTATATTGAAAACAAAATTTTAGTGCATAACTCTCATAAAAGGTTAACTTATTATGATCTAATACTGATTGTGGCCTTAGAATCCTTAAATTATCTTGATTATAAGATTAAGGGGGAGCTCAAAAAAACTATCTTGACTATAAGATTAAGAAGGATCTTACAAAACTTTTTAAACATCATAAAGAAAATTTGAAGCTAGTTATGACCTTAGTATCTTTAAATTAATCTTGGAGCCTACAATATGTATGAATATAATGGAATTCTCTAAACAAAATTAGGGCTTAACATCCCATGTATTTGGTTAGAGATACATTCATTATAAGCTTAAAAGAATCTCATATCATTTTAGGGCTTAACATCCCTTGTAAATGGTTGAGAAACTATTAAATATACTCATGAGCTTAAGGGATTCTCATGTCATTTTTTAGGCTTAACATCCCTTATAAAATGGAAGAGAAATCAAAACACATATGTCATGAATCTAAACAGATCTCATATCATTTCAAGGCTTAACATCCTTTGTAAATGATTGAGAAATAAATTGTGGCTAAATTAGACATAAAAATAAGTGGTTTTCATTAAGTCTCAAATTATCAAATTAAGGGGGAGAAATAAAAAGTCATAATTAATGTTTAGCTTGGTTATCTTTTTGAAATGACAAAGGGGGAGAAATAATATAAAATCAAATGAGTCTCATAATCTCTCAGCCAGCACACACTTGCAAAAGAATGGCTACCAAAAGGTAAACATCAGGTATGAAACTCATATGATTTATATTTCCTTATTTTATATTTTGGAAATGTTTGTCATCTTCAAAAAGGGGGAGATTGTTGGCTAAATTGACATTGTTAAAATCCCTTTGTTTTGATGATGACAAACATTTCATTCTTGTGGATCTAACGTGCTACTTGAGTGTTGCAGGAACAGGGTGGATGACAAACCTTTGGAAGATCTATATGCTCAAAATGCTTTAATTTCATGATTGTAATCAAATGTAAAAACTTGTACAAGTATATAATGTACAAGTACTTAGATATCATGTAAATCAAGCGTTTAGATCTTCCCTAGCCATTCACGACACTTAGATAGGTCATCCCCTAAAATAGTATCACAACTGCACACTGATACACACACTTAGTACATAGTTCAAAACATTGAAACAAAGTCATTCTTAGTCGAAAAACTTCTCGACCGAGACACTCTCAGTCGACCAATTCCTCGACTGAGAATTGACTCAAATAGATGTTAGACCCAGTAGACAAGGTGGTTGGGAGTTAGAATCGAATGTTATGTACGCTTGCTCCAGACCATCCCTCGGTCGACAAACTCCTCGACTGAGAGACTCTCGGTCGACAAACTTCTCGACCGAGAAGGTGTCTGTCTGCACTTTTCAGAATTAATAAACTAGTTGTTGCTAAAGTAATTAGTGGATACCTAACGGCTAGTTGAGCACTTAGAACCCCCTATGAAGTGTCTAGAACATACTTAAGCATTCATATGCCATTCCTATAAATAGGACATGCCTTAGGACACCCAAAATACACTTGTGCAATACTTGAGTATACATACTTGCAATTGGCAATCCATTCTTGTAAGAAATTGAGCAACTCCAACATTTACTATTCATTTCCATTGATCTAATTTCATGTCCTATAGGCTAGCATCTGCTACCCACTGCACTTCCACTTCCATACACATTGGTTAGGAGATCAAAACGCTTGATATAGGAAATCAAGCCTTATGCTACAACAGTAATTGTAATTTCCATTTTCCCTTCTTGTTCTTTCTTATTGCTTTTACTCTCCTTGCTATTCCTAGGGTTGGAGGTTGCGGATTGGAGAGGGTTTGATCTTCTCATAAGAGAAGGAGGACTTTGGACTACTTCAAGAAGGTTGTCTCAACGGGAAGCTACTTCAAGAGGAAGGCTACTTCAAGGGGGAGCTTGAAGTTACTTCTAGGAAGGCTGCTTCGAGGTTGGTGGGACTACTTCTAGGTGAAGGCTGTCCAAAGGGTGGTGAAAGTATTTGTAATTTTATGTAACATCCTTGCAAGGTAAAAAAATTTAAATACTTTCAAAATCCCAATTGGAAACAATTGGGTAGTGGATTGACTCCCTTAGTTTTTGCTAAGGGTGGAACCACTCTAAACACCTTGCCTCCTTCTTCAAGTTTCAATTGTGGTTGCTTGAGTTGAATTATTGTTAAAATAATTATAAAACCCTATTCACCCCCCCCCTCTAGTGGTTTTTCAAGTATTTCTTTAATTTTTTAGAACATGGGATACTTACTGGACTGGGCCTGTATCATATGGAGGATGTTATAACATGGATTTATTAGAAAGATTGGCACTTAATATGTCTTGTTTAAAAATTTTGGTTTGAGAATGCAAATTCTCCCTATGGAATGGATGTCATGTGTTTTACTATTCTCAATAAACCATTAATAGATATTGGGTAAAGAAAGAGAGGAAAATTCAATAATAAAGAAATTACTAAAAGTAATGGACAATTGATATTTTAAATATGGAATTGTGTGGAGTTTTCTAGAAAAGATATTTTGATGGCAAATAAATAGATTTATTTAGCCTAATAGTGCACCCAATGAGAAAATAGATTAAAATAGGATTTCTTGCCCAATTTGAGTGAGAAAAAGAAATGAACGGATGCCTTAAATGGATAAAATAAATCCTTTGCATGAGGGGAAAGTCAAGGTTGTTTAACTTGTGTATTTTGCCACCAAATCTCTCCCACACCAAGATTTAATTAATAAAAACCTTCCTTTAAATTTATAGTCGATTGGATAAAAGATGAGGAAGTTATGAATTAATTCAGTTCTCCTAAAGTGAAAAGGGCTATAGACATATATTGAATTTCATGAAATAATTGAATTAGGAAACTAAAACCTGGCCCCTTTTGATATTTTTCATACGGCATGAAGGTCGTTAGATTGAAATCTGACGACACCCGAATCGTCGTCTACCCCGAACAGGAAAGGAAAACCAGGAAACAACATTGATGTGTTTCCTTTTTTATTTCCTTCTCATCCTTGTTCATGTGCACATCTAGAAACCTCCCCAGTAGATTCAGGTTTTCACATCGACGTATCCTAGATTCTACCCCCTTTGGAAGGATATTGAAGAATCCCTCAAATTGCAGGTCACTCGTTGACAAACTCCCCATAGCCATGGGCTATATAAGTGGTAGCAACCCACAGTGAGATTCAAACCTCTCCATGAGACTCTGCTAAATCCCAAGATTTCCCTTCTGCCTTTAATTTCATTGCTAAGACCTTGCTCTCTCTCTCTCTCGATTCATCTATGTATCCTCCAAGAGACTTCCTTGTCGTTCTGCCTATGCTAGCCGTCCCTAAGCAGTTGACCAACACTGGTAAGATTAGGAAGGTGCAGCAGAGATGAGGGTATCTTTTGATGCCACTCAGGAGTTCAGGATCCCAGAGTCAACCAGTGAGTTGACCTACATAGAAAACTACTCGTGAATAGGAGGTAGAAGAAGATCTCAGTTGAAAGCTCATTTCTTATCCTGACCAACTATTGTAAGGTGAGTGTCACACTTGTCCTTTCTCCCTTTCCTTCTCGCATTCTTTAGCCCCTATCATGCGATCACAAGTGTTGAAATGTCATGAGTCGATTGGCTCGTATGTGGGATTTACACAGTTAATCACCTATGTGGTGAGTTTTGATTGGTCCAAGACTGTTTATTTTGTAATAATTCTAGAATATTGTAGGAATATTAAAATATAGAAAATAAGTAGTGTATTTTGATCAGAAAAATATAAGGAATTCATTAAATTTGGGTTCAAGACATAGTTCTATTCCAAACTCTAAATGTGCATAAATATACAGTCTTTAATGTAATATAATGTATAAAAACTCTAGTTTCATAAATTTAAGGGTCATTACTTGGTTAATGATCTTAATTCATAAAGACTAATCTGTTTGGATAAAAAGAGAATATTGGATCTGATTTGAGATTAAGAATCTATATTATATAAAATTTAGGGTTTCTTAAATTCAAAGGCATTAAAATATGGAAATTAGGGTTTGGGAAGACTAACCCTAATGAAACCCTAATTTGACCCAAAGCCCTAACTTGGTACCCAAGTCAATCTTAATGATTGTTTGTAATCATAATAGTAATACTTGGGTGTTATGCATTAATTTTAGGGTGACTACTTGGTTGATTACAACTGCTCTCGTTTACTTGGACTTTAAGTCATCTCTGAGAAAGGTATGTGGTTACTTCTAAGACTTCTTGCCTTATCAACTTTCTTGTTTTTTGAAGTTTCATGAATGGATTTAAATTAAATTGTTGGTTGTTTATTTACTTTGGGAAATCTATAAGACCCCTATGAGTATCACATTATATAAGAATAACTTACTCTACCATACTATCTCTAGTGAATTAATGATAGATGTGGGATGTATGAAATGGCATTGTGATGACTGGTAATCAAGATGGAATAGAATGATTTCCAATAGACCAAGTTGGGAAAGGACGGTCATTATTCGGCCAAGTTGGGTAAGGAAGGCCATAAAAACAAACCAAGACCAGGAATGGGAAGGTTATGAGAAGTCCACTGTAGGGACAAACCCTGGTGAGAGCGTACCCCACAAGAGAACTCCATTGACAGAGTATACCATAGAGATTGAGTGATTAAGAGTTGAGATGTTAGAAAAAAATGCATGTTCAATTTTGTAATGATAATTGTTGCTATGGTTGATTATGTTGTTAGACTTACATGCGAATATTTTATTTCCCCTCGCATACTCAGTATATCTCAATATATTGACCGTGTTTTGTTTCACGTTGTTTTAGGTTATACTACAAGTAATGATGAAATATGGAAATCCAAAGAATAAGATGCCCAAAGAAAAGATCTAAAGTTGTTCTTGAAGATTTAAATAGATAGATTTATTTCCTGTTGCAAATATTAGATTTCCATTTCATGTAGCTCCTTAGTGGAGATTTTTCTGTATTTATATTGTTATCAAACTCTTTTCCATTCAATGAAATTTATAATTATTTTTGGTTAATTGCTAAACCTTGGTAATGTCAATATGATAATGGCCCTTTCCCTCTCAATCTACCTAATAGGGGATAAGAGGGGGAGGGGGTTGTTACATGTGGTATTAGATATTTGTTTACGACTTAACCTATAATAATTAGTAAATTTTAAAGCTTTGTAGATCATAAGGGAATTATTAGGGGATTTCTAAAAGGCAATGGTGTCTAGAAGGGACCAAGACCCAAGGGGGCTGGTAAAACTTTCCTCCACACTGCCAGTCATCTTAAGAGGACTCTCGGGCTACTGTGCATCTTTTCTTGACAAAGTAAGAACATTTTTCCTGAAGTAAAATACCTCTAGGTTTTCTTATTATCTTATGATTCATTTCTCCTCCACCCCCTTCTTCTTTCAATAAACCATAGGGACCAAAAGTTGCTTCCTCTACCATTTTTTGAGAAATTAGGGTTATGATTACTAGGGTTATGATATCGTCCACCAAATCATAAAATGCATGTAACCAAGTTGTCATGGACATAATTTATGATGCTTTAAATGTCTAAGCATAATGTATTTACATGATACGGCATGGCCCACACTAAGACTACAACCATCCTTGACAAAACACCCAGGGACCACCCAGAAGGAAGGTCCTCGCATAGGAGGAGGAGGTCTATGGAGGAAGAGTCCTTTGAGAAAGAGAAGAGGCTAGAGGAGGCCTCCTTTGAGGGAGGTTCCGATCCTAAGCTTGTCCCATTTGACATCCTGAACTTTGAAGATGCTGCTAACCCTCAGAGTGAGCCCATGATGGAAGATGAGTCCAAGGATGACCCAGGCCATGTTGTCAGCTCTAGACCTACAGTTGGATAGGTGATAATTCAAATCCTGAGATGCTCTAGCTGGTGGAGAAGAAGAAGAAGAAGAAGAAGAAGAAGAAGAAGAAGCTCACTAAGTCTATCAATGCCCTAGCCCTCAATGATGTTGCTAGAGACAAGAATGTTGAACCCATACCGGTCTGCCCTCATCTAGAAGACGCTATACTCGACTTCATGAAGTTGGACATAGAAAAGTTATGCACTGAGGACAAGATAAAAGTCATCGACAAGGTGGCTATCTGGATCCTAGCCGTAGAATTTAGATTCCACATCCTAGAGGTGCAACCCAACGAGAAGGTCCTTTTCACTGTCCCCACCTTCTAGGAGGAGTTGCAAATCTATAGTGGGAAAACTACATCATAAGTCGAGATTTGATCGAGGAGACGATGGCCTAGGTGGATTTCTACACCATCTTCTCCTATAGATTCATCCCCAGCTCTGCCAAGAAGGAGAAGAAGAAGTAGTTCATGCTCCTTCATTAGGGCAACATGTCAATGGAAGACTATGCTTGGAAGCTCTGCCTCTTGGAGCGCTTCGCCTATATGCTAACCGAGGAAAGGTGAGTGGAGCACTTTTTTGATCACCTACATCCTTTGGTGAATCCCCATGTGATGTACATTAAAACCCTAAACTTCACTAAGGCCCTCAACTTCACCTTAGATACGGAGAAGACTGTCATGCCTGCTCAAAACCTACCCACAGGGTATTTAGGGTTTACTGTAGGCACTTTTTCCCCAAGGAATGATAACAGAAAGGGTTAGGGTTGTAACAATGGAAAGAGAAGAAATGGAGTAAAGGGAAATCTATGTCATGAAAATCACAACCACATATGTCGCACCTATGGGAGGAAGCACCCTGACAAGTCCTACTTTAAGAAGTGGGTGTGTTTTTGTTGTCAGCAAGAGGGACATCTCATTGCCAACTATCCTCTCCCTGACCCTCAAGGTCTGGGCCCAATGGTGGATCAACCAGTGGCTACAACACCCTAAGGAGAAGCCCCACACACAGGAGAGCATCAACAAGCCTGAGTCTTTGTCATTGATAATGAAGAAGCTCAAGCCAATGCCAGCTAACTCATAGAAGGTAACCATCCCTATAACTCCATTTTCTATTCTTGCCATGAAGTGTATAATAGTTTGATCATCATGAATATGATATAGGATTGTTTGATGTAATGGGCCATAATGTTAAAGCTTTATTCGACTCTAGTTCTATTAATACTTTTATCTTGAGAGATATTACAATTGTGCTTTGTTTATAATTCAAGTACCTAGGATATGCCTTAGAAAGCACTACCCCTAGTGGTTGTATATTCTCATCCCTTTTGAAAACTCTGATCATCCCTGTGAAATGTATTAACAATGAACTATCTAACGACTTTATCCTTCTTGATATGAATGATTTTGATGTCATTATAAGAATGGGTGGGCTTTATACTATAATGAATCAATAGATTGTAAGTAAAAGAAAGTAAAGATAGATAAGTCGGATCATCCACCCTTTACTATTAGAGGAATCTTTTATGGTATGAACACAATGAGTTTTTCAAACCTGCTATGATCACAATGAGTTTTTGGTTATGCTTTTTGGGTTGTCAAATGCCCCAAGTGTGTTCATGAACCTCAATAATAGTGTATTCTAGCCCATCCTTCACACCTATGTCATAGTGTTCATAGATGACATCCTAGTTTGATCTAATGGCCTAGAACAACACCGTCAACACCTATCTAGGGTCCTCGATATCCTGAGAAAGAAGAAGTTCTATGAAAAATTCTCAAAATGCTAGTTTTGGATAGACTGAGTTATGTTCTTCAGGTACATTATATCTACATGAACCATATCAGTAGAACCTGCTAAAGCGGCGGCCATTAGAGAATGGCTAGCACCAAAGAATGCATTTGTAATTCATAATTTCCTGGGATTGTCCTGGTATTACCATCAATTCATCAAAATTTGGATTTTCCTAAAGTTAAAGCAATTATGGAGATATATATATTAAATTTCATGAAATAATTGAATTAGGAAACTAAAAGTTGAACAATTTTCATATTTTTCATGTAGCATGAAAGTCATTAGATTGAAATCTGACAACCCAAGTTGTCATCTACCCTGAATAGGAAAGGAAAACTAGGAAACAACATTGATGTGTTTCATTTTCAATTTCCCTCTCATCCTAGTTCAAGTTCACATCTAGAAACCTCCTCAACAGATTTGTAGGGGGATTTCACACCAACATATCCTAGGTTGTACCCCATTTGTTTGTCTATTGAAGAATACCCCAAATCACAGGCCACTTGTTGACCAATTCCCCATTGCCATGGGCTATATAATGGGTATCAACCCCCAGTGAGATGCTAAACTTCTATACAAGACTTTGATCAATCCCAGAATCACCCCTCTACCTTCAATTTCATTGCTAAGACCCCTTTCTATCTCTTGATTTATCTCTATATGCACCAATAGACTTTCTTCTTATTCTCCCTGTGCCAGCCGTCCCTGAGCAATTAACTAACACCATCAAGATTGGAAAGGTACGGCTAAGACAAGGGTGCCTTTGGGTGCCACTCAGGAGGTTGAGATCCCAGAGTCCACCTACAAGTTGACTTACACAAGAATCTATTCATGAGAGGGATGTATAAGAAGATCTCGTGCAAAAGGTCATATTTACCCCGGACCGGCCATTCTAAGGTGAGTGTCACATCTGTCATTTCTCCCTTTCTTTATTAGGTTCTTTAGCCCCTACCACACTAGTGCGGGCGTCAAAACGGCATGAGACCATTAACTTGGTTGTGGCCCCACAGAGAACTGGCATTATACAGTCCTCCTCCTATGTGCCAAGATGTGTTTCGCCCAAGACTATTTAATTTGTAATAATTCTAGAAAATCATAGAAATATCCAAATATAGCAAATAAGTAGTGTATTTTGATCATAATTTTTGAGGAATTCATTAAAATTGGTTTCAAGACCTATTTCTTTTTTGGACTCTAAAATCTCATAAAGATGCAACCTTTAATGTAATATAATGTATAAAAATATTTTCATGATTTTAGGGTCATTACTTGGTTGAATGATCTTAATGCGTAAAGACTAACTTTATGGATAAAAATGCCATCTTGGATCTAATTTGAGATTAAGAATCTATATGATATCAAAATTAGGGTTTCCTAAATTAAAAGGCATTAAAATATGGTAATTAGGATTTAGGAAGCCCAACCCTAATGAAACACTAATCCCCCAAAACCCTAACTTGCAACCCAAGTCAATCTTAATGATAGTTTGTGAACATAATAGTAATACTTGGGTGTTATGCATTAATTTTAGGGTGTCTGCTTGGTTGATCACAACTGCTCTTGTTCACTTGGACTTTAAGTCATCTCTAAGAAAGGCATGTGATTACGCCTATGACTACTCGCCTGATTGACTTTTGTATTTTTCAAAGTTTCTCAAATGGATTGCAATTAAATTGTTGGTTGTTTATTTACTTCCTGCAATCTATATGACACCTATGAGTATCACATTATATAAGCATAAATTTCTCAACTATACTATGTTTGGTGGATTAATAATACATGTGGGATGTATGAAATGTCATTATGATGGCAGGTGGTCAAGATAAGATAGGATCATTACCAATAGATGAAGCTGGGATAGGATGGTCATTATTAGTCCAAGCTAGGAAAGGAAGTGTAAAAAACTAAAATCTAGGTACATTCCTTATCTAGCCCTTTTCCTAAGTTTTTCCTATGCTTTTTATCCTTTTTGTCCTTATTGTTGAATTTGTAGAATTGTTAGTGGTTTGGAGTATATTTTATCTCTATTCATGCCAATGAATGGGTTTATGCACAAATACATCAGTTAATATTTCAATCAAGGTCTAAGATGCAAAATTACTACTTAAGTGATATATTTTAAAATCAATCTTTTCATTCTAGAACTTCCCTTAGCCTTATGGAGCAAGGAAGAGAAAAAGGAATAAACAGAAAATCTTTAAACATGATAATTTGGCATTAAATAATTTAATATGACAAATAGTGATAATCACGTGTAAAGGGGATAAAAACTCATAAAATGAAGACTACTAGATAAAAATAACTTTAGATTTGAATTCTTTGAATCTGATATGGCTTGGAGGCATACACTTAAGTTTACTTGAGGGTTTCACCACAATTGGGTAATTGTAGAAGTCTATAATGCATTAAGAAAGAGAAAATATGAATTACTTTAAAATAATTAAATAAAATCCATAAGGTGATCACAAGCAAAAACTAATGCCATATTTGCATTCTACATGCTCAAATAAGGCTAGGTGTTAAATTTCATTTAATTTGGAGTTCATTTGCACCCTCAATTGAGGAGAGAGAAAAAAATTAAAAAATAAATGTATCACTTATTCTAAATATGATTTGGAATAAAATTAAATGTCACGTGATCCTTTTTATGTTTGCATGCAATCCTAGTCATTGGATCAGTGATCGGATGGCTCAGAGGTCGTCCTCAACCTCACGCCTAAAAGGAAACAGGGCATTATAATGTTGATTTGTATATTTGCATTTTCTCTCTCTCTATGGTTGATCTTTGTCTAAGATTTCTTTGCCTTTGTGTTCCAAAAAGGATTTTACACCTAACCATACACTACTTGTGTTGTTTAGTCAAGGATTTGAGATAAACCCAATTATTGGGCACCAAGGAACCTCAGCCAACTGGTCTTTTCCCTAGAACTCAAACCACACCTATAAGTACATCTACCCCAATGATCCTTAGGCACTTTGCAACTTTCCTCTCATTCCAATTGTTCCTCTTCTTCCTTGTGTTGTTGCTGGATATCGTAGGTTAGTCAATCTTCTTCGGTGTTGGTTCCTCCTCCCTCACATTCTCTCATTCCAATAACTCCTAGATGTGAGTTCGCATTCGCCTACCTTTCTGTGACCTCACATTATCAAATCACCATTGAATGTGGATTTGCCCAATTCTACCCACACTAAGCATGTTGCTTTGAGTAGAAATGGTGGGTGGGTTGAAGGGGATGATCCCCCCTATTTAATCTCAAATCTACTCCCTTGTTTCCTCTTTCTTTGCTTTTCCCCACTAAGGGCATTTCGATACTTTTGCCCCTTTATCCTTTACTTTGTGTGAGATGAGTTGGCATTTGACCATGTGACTTGGCTGGCCCTGATTGAGCCAAGTCAGTAGGTCGTCCTATCTCTCTTCCTCTCTCGTGCGAATTATTTTGCTTATTCAAATTTTTTGAATTTTTTGATTGGCCAAACTTGTAAAAATCATATTTTTCAATCTACTTGTCCAAAAATGAAGTAAAAATATGTTGGAATCAGAAAAAATTGTTCTTTCAAATAAAAAAATTTTGAGAGTCTGATATCCATGTTTTCTATGATGGATTTTTGAGAATCTAATAAATCATATAAAAAGTCCTAAAAGTTTGTAAGTTAAACATATAAACTCCAAATAAAGGAATAAATATGTTCTCTTGATTAGAAAAATATAAGGAATCATTTGGTCTAGATTTTGTGAATTAAATCTGATGTTTTCCAAATAGGTCTAAAATTAGGGTTTCTTTACACAAGTTCTTTATTAAAGCCTAATCTATGTGAATAACTTGAATTAGGCAAAGAAGAACTTGGAATCAACTAAGTTGGTGAATAATAATTAGCATACACTCTGAGTTGAAGTATGTGCAATATCATCCCTTTTAGCTGGGAATAATTGTTATCCAAAGCCTAATTTCCCTATGAGGCATGGACTAAAACCTCTATTTCTATTATTGGTCTTTTTTGGCACAATCTACATTATTTTCTTGGGGTTTGACCCACTGGCCATATCTCTATTATTTGATGTTAAATATTTCCTTGCCATATTATTTCTTTTAGCATGATGATTTGTTTGACTTATTAGCTAATGTAGTGGTACTTATGTATAGCCACACATAGTTTGGGCATGTGTTATTTTGCCCTGGGGAATGTGTTTACTCTCCCCCTTATATATATATTTTATAGGTGACTGGAAATGTGTTTACTCTCCCCTCACCTATTGGTTGGGGTCTGATAGGTGCCTCAGCCCTATTAATTTAGTCTAACTTAATCATTCATGCAAAATTTCTTATTATCTGTTATGGCAAGATTTTCTTGATATGTTCCTCATACTTTTGACTCTCCTTATTTCTTGGTTATTCTTTACCCTTTATTATCTTTTCTTGATCTTATCTTGTTCTAGCTCTTTATTTGACACATACCTTGTTTTCTCCTCTTTCTGGGTGATCCCAACCACCCATGCCTAGGACAAGGAGTGGAACAAGACCAAGGAGGATCGGACCAGGAGTTGATACAAGGAGATTTTGTTGAGATGTCTAGGTTGCTACTGCTAGATCCTGTAATTTTATTTTTGAGTTCTTTTCATGAAATTATGTAGAGAACTGAGATCAAAACCATGTAATAACTTAGTCTTTTCTTTCCAATTCTACTATTGCAAAAATTTTATGTGGATCATGCTTATTTAAATGGAATTATTATGCATGCATCCTTCATCATCTAAATTTCTCATAAGATATGGATGTTGTGTATTTTCCATTAAATTTTAGTAAGGGGTGATCTCACCTCTTTACATGAAGGCCATAAAAACAAACCAAGCCCAAGAACAGGAAGGTTATGAGAAGCCCATTGCAAGGACAAAACCCTAGTGAGAGGCTACCCCACAGAGAGGACTTCAGTGAGGGAGTATAGCATAGAGATTGAGTGACTAAGAGTTGAAAAGTTAGAAATAAAATGCATGTATAATTTTTTGATGATATTGTTGCTATGGGTGATTATGTTGTTACATTTACATGTGAATATTTTGTTTCCCCCACATCCTCAGTATATCTCAATATACTGAACGCATTTTGTTTCATGTTGTTTCAGGTTGAACTGCAAGTAATGATGAAAGATGGACATCCAGAGAATAAGAGACCAAAAGAAAAGATCTAAAGTTATTCATGAGGATTTAGATATATAGATTTATTTCCTATTGCAAACATTAGATTTCCATTTCATGTAATTCCTTAATGGATATTATGTTTTCATATAGTTATCAAACTCTTTTCCATTCAAACAAATTATAATTATTTTTAATTAATTGTTAAACCTCGATCTTGTCAATATGATAATGGCCCTTTCCCTCTTGGTCTACTTGAATAGGGGAAAATAGGGGGACGGATCATTACAAAGGATATCTCAATCTTAGAATCACTCTGCTCAAATGGTAGAATGAGAGCACCCTAACTTATCGTATAGCTTACATTTAGTTGATTCTAGAGACAATTTACGTAGCATAGTGGGAACATCCACGTGGTGTACCCTACATCGAGCAACATCCTCCTGCAACATGACAACCCATTCATGTACTGAGGGTTTAGTATCGTTTGAAGGTTCAAAATGGCCCTCTATTCCAAGAAAGGTTGAAGGTTTCAAAGTATCTCATGGAGACGCTCTTTTAGAATAATAGAAGAACCTGGAGTACCTAGAGTAGAAAGGTTATTCACCATGTCCATCAGGTTATCATGATACTTGCATATTCTTTTAATTCCACCAAAACAAAGGTCATGACACAAACTTAGTGTAAGGCCATACAAAAGGACCTCAACCTTTTAAAGAATATAATACATAAACATTTGACTCATCATAATAGTTCATCCACTGAGAGTCCTTACATATGTTGGGGCCATCAAAGTATTGAGACAATAGAGGATGTCATCCACACAATAGTTTATCAAGATCTCCAATGCACCAACGTTTGTGACAGCATGGATTTTATGTATTAAGATCTTTGTGACCACAAAGACTACAACAACTAAGGATGCTACCCACACGATAGGTATTGTTGGGAACATCACCTCCTGCGAGAGACACTAAGGATATGAATCTCCAAAATTGAATTTATGGTACCATCTCCATCCTCAACCATTTGATCAGTACATATTGATATAATGAAATCTCCCCTCAAAGACCCTACACCAAAGGCATGCCTTTGAAGAACTACAACCAGCATTGTTACCACTGATAAAGGTAAAACGTAAGTCGTCTTAGGTGTTTCCAACTTGGCATCTAAAGTAGCTACAAACAAGACCTTGTTTGTCGCCCTGACAATGTCTATCAAGATACCATTACATGTAAAGAATACCTATATGGATATCTAAATGTGGGATTCTATCTCAAGTTCGCTGATAACACCCATTTTATTCTCTTTTTCTTAGAATGTAGAGAAATATATGTGCATTTTTACCAGAGTTCATATATATATGTTTCTACATATATTACACAAAGAAACTAAATTTTAATGTTTATTCAACTATAATTCGTGATTTATTCAAGTACTTTTACAAAGGTATCTAGAAAACCTACCAAAACTATGTGAAACTCACCTATTATCAATAGATGAGGTAAACTATAGCCAAAGACGCATCCATCACCCATCAAATCTATTTTACCAGCTAGGTTTGTCCATCTACATAGTCTGATAGAATGACATACTTGTCACTCCAAGATAACAAACCTTGAGCAATTAAGATTAAGTTACAAGATCCTTCTATCAAAATCAAAATTGACTAGTCCCAGACTATTTTCTCAAATACAAGGATCAACCTTCAAATATATTAAGGGTTCAATCATTTAACCTTTTATTTGATTTTAAGAGATCAATATCAAACCAAATAGGAGATAAATCCCTTGAATGTTGAAGACCACTAGTCTCTAATACAACCTACCCTTGACAAGAGTCCACCTAAATGTTGAAAAAGTTTATTATATCCTCTATAAATAGAGTCCTTCCACAATGCTCTTGGGTTTCAAACCAACTCCCACTTCATACCACTTCACCTCCACAAAATGTTTGTCGTCCATCTTCCAGACACAATATCATGCCATTTACACAAACACCTTCCTCACAGTCCCCAATAGACTCCCACTTGCCACCATTATCTACCCACATAAATGATATACTACACAGACGGGCTTGTGGTCATGCCATGGTGTTGTAGAACTCAAAGTAGGTGTAGATGGGTTCCACCCTAATGGCCTATCATATTCACCTCTAATCTCTCCAACTACATGTAATGAGTGATAAAACTTAGCTTCACCCTGAGCACATTGAAGTTGTGTCAAGAAGAGTGTCTAGTTTCCATCTCTAGAACAAGGGCTATGTCCTTCGATCCTACTTATTGTTCATTTGTAATTATTTTATGTTGGATATATCAACTACTTTGTCCTACCAAATGTTATTCTATATCAAACTCCACTCTAGGTTGTTCATGATGCTTGTAGTCAATTGGTAACCCATTTTAGATGAGAAGATCGGATGCTAAACCCAAAATGCATAGCATATATATTAATACTTATCCCCAAGAGAGGTGTTGTCCACTAAAGTTTCATGCTCGACGTAAATTCTAATGAAGGTTGAGAAGCAATCTTGACAATTTACTCATTACATGTGATCTGCATGTTTGTGATAGTTGTAGGTGGATGAAATGGTTTAATCAAGTGGTAAATGATCAATCAAGATGTTTACCTATTATGTGGAATCATACTATGGTATTAAACCATTTTTATTTGGATCACTTTTACTTCTTTCATTATCTTATGTCTAATTTAGAATTTGGACAATTATTTTGTATCCTAAAATTAAAGTAGCACATATAAAGTTCGTAGTAGTGTGATGTTCAATTAGAAATTAGGTGAATGATCCAATTATAGTATTGTAATGACCTCACTTTTCAGCATCCCCCAATTAAGGAAGACCCAAAAAGTTAAGAGCCATCACCTATATTCCAAAGGATCTAGATTTTACCAAATAACAAATAATAGCAAATAATTTCCATTATTCAAATATTATTTACAAAATGATCCTCCTAGGAGATACATGAACTTCTATCATCAGAATTTTACATATGAGAAATATATGAGGAGAAGTATTTATCTAATCCTTCTTACAAGTTAACTTTAATGTCTTTAAGTAATTTCATTTGTCCATCATTTCTTGATATCATCTTATCTAGCACTTACCTAAAATGTCGTGAAGCAAAAGAACAAATCAGCATATCGAAATATACTTTCTACTTGGGGCGCATACAAAAGTGTGCAAGTAAACTAACAATATATATTCTATTAAATACTTGCAAATAAGAAACTTGCATTTTCTTCACATATTCTCATCTTTATGTGATACTCATAGTGGCATTATAATTGAATAGAATGTAAATAAACTATCCAATAGTTTAGGTTTTCAATCCTCAAGATACACTCAGCAAACACCGAAAAACTAATGCGGGTAGTCATAAGCATAACCATGTACCTCAATGGTGAGCCATGCATATTATGCAGTTGTTAAGCATATTATCCAATCAAGAAAGTAAATCAAGAAATCAACTTTAATTTGCATGTATATAAAACCTAAAGTGTCACCATCACATTAATCACATTAAACACTACTCAGTCCTATTCTAGGGTTTAGTCTTCTTTGGTATCGAGTTATCATAGAGTTATGCTTCGAAATCCTAATTATGATATCCAACATATCTTGTCATTACTCGGATTAGTCTGCGTCTATTAAAGTTATCATCTTTAACTTTAAACCCCTAATTCTTCATATGCATGGCTATTCACATTAGAAACTATGATTCTACATCATTATGATCATGGGCATGTTAAATTACCATTATGTTCAAAAATGTTAGATAACATTTCAATGAAGTGTATTTAACCTGATTAACAACCTATTCATAAAAAATTAGGGTTGTTATGCCTTAAACACCATTTTAATACATATTCCTTATTATGCACTTTAGAAGCCCTAACTTTAGCTGAACTTTTAACCCAAATAGGTCCAAGATTCTATTTTTATCAAAAAAGATTAAGCTTTATCCATTAATATCATTTAAAAAAATGATGATCATTAAAATTATAAAACTAAGATTTCTATGAATATTTTACATTAAAGACTGTATCATTATGCATTTTTGAAATAGAAAGCATAATTAAGTCTCAATCATATTTTATTTATGTATTCTTGTCCTTTTTTCGATCGATGTGGTATATAGATTTGCTATATGTGGATAATCCTAGCATGTACTATCATTTTTTGAAAGATAAACATCATAAAACACAAAGATACCTTAATATGATATCACATGGTGCTTTATCATTGGTCCACGTCAATGCCTATCTAAGTAAATCAGAGGCATTTTAAAACTCTAGCTTTTCCCCTGAACCGGTCCAATGTATCATAGCGGTTTGATTGAACCCATCCACCTTCTCCTTCCTTGGCCGCGATATGCATCTGCCGCCGAATGAGGCTTTGTGCCTCGATGCCTTCTACAGTGTGATTGGTGACGCCAACCACCTGGGCTCAGTCCCTTCGCCATATCCACACCCCCGGTGAGATAAACCCTCCTTCTTTCTCTACTATACCCTCTCACTCTCAATTTCTCGACCTCCTACCTGCAAATGGAAAGCTCAGCCTCCTCTCGTAACATGTTCACACTACTTCAACATCTGGGGTCCTCAGGTGATGAGTCAACACAATAACCCATCCCTGGTATACTTGCATCAACCTCCTCCACCATGGCCAATCTGAAGAGGTTTTCCCCTTCATAGCTCCTTATTGCCAACTATGTGAGGGTGATCCTCATCTTGCTGTTGGCACAACGATCATTGTAGAGGTTGAGAAGAACTTTAGGTTTCCTATGGAGGGTGATGGAGGGAGTGGGAAAAGTTCCATCGTCACTATGTCCCTCACAAAACTAGTGAACCTCCAGTTGTCCTGGTCTTCTAGCTTATCCAAGGAGGAGAGTTTGGATCATCAAGGACCATTGTAGGGATCTCATGGATAGCAGAGGATGGTGCCAAGTTTGAGGTGGAGACAAAGACTCATTCTCTCTCTATATATTTTTAACTAGTAGAAAACCCTAATGGATTCTACGTAGAAGGAAAGGAAAGGTAGGGAGAGAGAGAGGATGGTCGTATGAGGAAGTCTAGTTTCCTTACATGTATACATGTTGCGGGAAAGACAAACATTACATTATGATTTTCATGCTTGCACATATTTGGCAATGCATCTCCTTTTAGTCAATAATTAAGTACATCCCTTTATATAGAAATCCTTAGTTTTTATTCCATAATCCAAAAGTCACCACACCACCACCTTTCCTATTAAAATTTAATTTTGGCAAAATCATAATCACTAAGAAATGCATATTAATATGTCACACTTTATTTGACAATATGACCATTAAATTATTTCTGAAATCTTTGTGACTTGGAACTAGATTATTCTTTGTCTCTCTCTCTAATATATTCCTTAAATCAATGATGTTTATTTCATAGAAACTGACCATCACCTTTATCAAATTATATTGATGTCTTAAATATATAAAACTTGCTCTTTTAAACATTTCCTTTAAAACAATTACCAATTTCACATGAAACTCCTCTTTCTCTCCCAATTTCTAGAATTCTATCCTTTTCATTATTATTTGTTAGTATATCAATGGCTAATTTAAAACAATAATAATTGATGTCTCACTACATGTGTTGCCAAACAGGCTAGAAAATTATTCTTTAAATTATCCAAAACACCAAGTACCTTATTTTCTTGACAATTATCTTATATTTCATTTATCATATCAAAAAGGCCATTATTATTTATTCATGTATGAATTCCTTTCATTTTGTGCCACAAGGATTTATTTGAAAAGCAACTAGCTACTTGGACCTTACTTGAACCATGGGTCAAACCCAAATTATTCCATCAAAGTACGGTTAAGGAATTACTTATCAATTCATTTATATAATTCAATTTCACCAAAGTTGAGGATATTACATTCACCCCTCTTTAAAAGGAATTTTGTCCCCAAAATTCAAACTTAGTAAGCTTAAGGTGAATAATAACCTCAACATAGTTTCCAATCTTAGGGCTAGAAACCCTTCTTGGATAACTTTAACAAATTTTATTGATATGCAAATTCCTCACATCATTACCGAGATTGGTACTTAAATTCAATTCAAGGTATATCCACATCCTTAGTATTTACATGATATATCACTTGGTGATTACCTTTTCATTTATGATTCCAAATTCAGTTGGTGATTCACTTTTCTCTAAGTGTGATGATCCCAATTCCAACATACTTCCCATCTTGACATTCCATTGGAATGCGTACACTTATATCAATAAGATGTCATGGGGGAAAATATGAGGAATCATGCACATCATCTAGAATAAATAGAAGTCAAACCATGTTCACAAGATCACATAATTGCCACACAAAACCAACATTCATAAATAAGAAAGATTGTAGAGTTTACATTTATTTGCATGGCATAAAAAATTAACTACAAAAAGAAAAGAAAGTAAGTAGGATAGAGTGCATGCACGAAAATATGGCTATTGAACATGAAACAAAAACAAAACAAAAATTATCTACTATATTCCCCATAAACCAGCAGATTGTGTCAATTACTATAAGATAGTAGGGATGGTTTTGAGGATATACCTAGTCTTGGAGAAAATCCAGTGACATCTCCTCATTATTGTAGATGCACAACCGTCTTCTAGTTTCACTGGGACTCATGTGACTGTTGCACCTCCTAGTCTGCACCATAGACTGCATCCTCGAACATCATCATCTACAGTAGCTCTACTCGCCACGGACTACTAGTTGATGTTGTCCTCCTTAGTGATGAGCAAAGGTCACCTTGCCTTTAAAAACTCCACACGGACCGCCTAGAACTCATGTCATCTTTGTAGAAAGGACAGGAAGGAGTTGGCCCTCCTATTGGCGTACTAGTCACTAACTTGCTCTCCCACAACAATGATCCTCAGTTGTTGTCTCCCATTTCTATCCTCCCTAGTCAGGCAGGACCCTCTTGGGCTCGCTTGGTTACCACAACCAGATAGGACAACAATTGTTAGAGAAACTCATTCTCAATTGTATGTGTTGCGCTCTAGGAAGCCCCAATACCCCTCTATTTATAGGAGGGATTTGGGTCAGGGTTCCTAGTTTGTGTTGAAGTGGAAGGGACCACAAGATCTGGAATTTTCGCAACCTGTGACCAGAGAAACAATCTTCTGGAATTTGAGATGGTCAACTCGCACGGTGAGGCAGTAGTTTTACAGTTCCCCAATTGCATATAAAATTGGCAATTCGAATCCAATTAATGCACAACATGACATCAACACTAATTCCTTGATGCATTCAAATTACCCACGATTTATAGAATTCAATTTTTGATTAGTCTGACAATCCAAACGACCATCTCAACACTTAAGATGATCATGTGGCACTCCAAACAGCCGTCTCAATATGTGAGTCGATCGTTTGGCAATGCAGTTAGCAGATTTGTTGTGTGAATTGAATAACTAAACACTTTAGTAATAAATTCAATCATCATCCAAGATTAAACTCCTCTTCTAGGTCAAGACCTATGTGTGTGACCCTATAGGTTCCATATTACGTTGACAGTAAATATCCATAACAACTAATGGCATCACACGCAATGAGTGGTGCCTAGTCACACATCAATGCTACCCAAGTAAATGGAAAGTTGGGGAACAACTTCAACCTACAATCTGTGTTTGGTGTTACAGTGTTTGTATAATTCCTTTGTCTCTAATATCCAGATTGAACTTAAGGCATGGAGTGGTCACCTTCTTTAATCATTTAATCTTATTTCTTTTACCAGAGCAGACTATATGAGATATATGTAAGCTCAATATCACATACTGATTTATATATACATGGCCACACATTTCTCAGTCTCACTAATCAAGAAGCCTAGGATATCATGCTCCCGTAGGAGGCACAAATCCCATCACTATCACTAACAGTCAGTCCCCATGTGTCATACTCACCCAATCATCACCTTTATACAAACCCATGTTTCAGAGTTGTGCTTGATGATGTCAAATCATACCAAATGAGATGTGATGAGTGTAGAGATTTCAGGTGTAAGAACCACAAACACCACCATCACTATGAGAACTGACTATGACTACCATGGTAATGGTTTCCATGTGTCAATCTCATGGTGGGTCTGTCTGATACATTGTTCTCTAACATGTATCTATGCTTGGTTTGACATAGGCATATCATGACTTAATAAGGTTCTATCATCAACCAACTCACACTTTGATCTTGTGTGTCATTGTTGTCTATCAACCTTCCACAATAACAACTGATTAGGGACAAAATGAGTATATATATATATATATAGAGAGAGAGAGAGAGACACTCCTAACATTCATATGATGGCATTTCTCCAAGTCACGTATATATATATATATATATATATATATATATATATATATATATATATATATATATATATATATATATTCTCCTAACATTCGTATGATGGCATTTCTCCAAGTCATGTACTTGAAGACATACGACATTGAGTAATATTATTCTCTAGACTTTTATAATGTTACATCATTATCACATAATAGTATTAAATAGAATAATTTGGAAGCTTGCATTTATTATTAATCAAATAAATTACAAATTATGCCATTACAATCATCATATGATTGGATCTTTTGGCATACATACTAACAGACTCCCACTTGCACTTAGATACAATCACCTGTGATCGTATTCCATGTGATCTAACATGTCCATCATGATTTTATCATGAAAGTTCCTTAGTCAAGGGATCATTAATATTGTTCAAAGTTGGTACTCTGCAAATCATTGCATCTCCTCGTTGTATGATCTCTCATATGAGATGGAACCTCCTTTGTATGTGCTTTGAGCATTGATGTGATCTAGGTTCTTTAGCATGTGCAATAGCTCCAATGTTGTCACAATTTATCTCAATTGTGTCGATGATGCTTGGAACAACTCCAAGTTCTTTAACAAACTTATTGATCCATACAGCCTCCTTTTTTGCATTTGATGCAGCAATATACTCAACCTCTATTGTAGAATCAGTAATTGTCTCTGTCTTAGAACTCTTTCAGCTTACAGTTCTGTTGTTTAAAAAACACGGATCATGATTGCAATTTGTAATCACCTTTATCAGTTTGAAAGCTTGCATCGGTGTAACCTCTTACCACCAACTCTTCCTCTCTATCATAGACTAAGAACCGATCCTTAGTCCTTCTCAAGTACTTGAGGATGTTCTTCATGGTTTTCTAGTGAGCATCACCCAGATATGACCGATATCTACTATTCATGCTCATAGCATACGAGACGTCTGGACGGGTACATAACATTGCATACATGATTGATCCAATTGCTGAGGCATATGGAATCAAGCTCATGTGTTCCCTTTCTTCATAAGAACTAGCACATTGAACTTTCGAGATGGCATCTCCATGTATCATAGGTAGGTTTCCTCTCTTTGAGTTCTCCATGTTGAACCGCTTCAATACTTTGCCAATGTATGTGCTTTGAATTAGTCCAAGAAGCCTTTTGGATCTATGTCTATATATCTTTATCACCAAGATGTAGGATGCTTCTCCTAAGTCTTTCATACAAAACATATTTCCAAGACATGTCTTTATCTTTTGTAAAGTAGGGATGTCATTCCCCGTCAATAATATGTTATCTACATATAATATGAGGAATGTCACTATGCTCCCACTAACCTTCTTGTATATACAAGTTTCATCATCATTTTGAATAAAGATAAACTCTTTGACTGTCTCATCAAAATTAAGATTCTAGCTCCGAGATGTTTACTTCAATCCATAGATTGACCTTTGTAGCTTACAGGATTTATTTGCAAACTTTGGATTTATAAAACCCTCAAGTTTTGACATATACTCATCCTCAAGAAGATTCATATTAAGGAATGCAGTTTTAACATCCATCTGCCAAATCTCATAGTCATGATAAGATGCAATAGAAAGTGTGATCCTAATGGACTTAACCATGGACACCTGAGAAAAGGTTTCATCATAGTCGACACCTTGAACTTGTTTGAAACCCTTTGCAACCAATTTGCCTTTATAGGTTTGAACTTTTCCATCCATGTCGGACATCTTATGAAATACCCACTTGCATCCTATGGGTTTTACCCCTTTAGGTGGATCCACCAAAGTCCATACTTTTTAGTATATGTGGATTCCATCTTAGATCTCATGACCTCAATCCATTTCTCATATTTTGGTCCTTCAATAGCATCTAGATATGTTACTGGATCATCGTCTATGACCAATTTACTTCCTTCCTATGTCACATGATATCCAAATCTCTTAGGTTTAAGGCTTGTCCTATTATATCTATGAGGTTCATGTGTTATGTGAGGAATTTCAGATTCCAAAACACTTTGTGATTCTCTTTGTTCCTCTTATACATCTATTGGTTCAATGTTTTCTTGATGGTCTCGAACCTCTTCGAGTTCCACTTGCCTCCTTCGATTCCTTGGGAAATAAATTCCTTTTCTAGGAATACAACATCTTTGGAAACAAACAATTTGTTGTCAGATGGATTATACAAGTAGTATCCCATGGTGTCTTTGCAACATCCAACAAAGTAACCTTTATCAGATCTAGGGCCCAGCTTTTCAGGATATATTTTCTTGACACAAGCTTCACACCCACAAATCCTCATAATAGACATTTTGGGATGCTTCCCAGTCCATATCTCATATGGTGTCTCTTGAACCGATTTAGATGGTACTCAGTTTAGTGTAAACACGGTGGTTTCTAGAGAATACCCCCAGAAGATAGTCAGAAGCTTAGATAAACTCATCATTAATTGCACCATATCTGACAATGTGCAATTTCTACTTTTTGATACACCATTGTGTTGTGGTTCTCTAGGTGGAGTCCATTGGGAAATAATCCCACAGGCTCTAAGAAGGTCCTCAAACTCTTTTCTTAAGTATTCTCCACCTTGATCAGAATGAAGTGCCTTAATACTTTTGCCAAGATGGTTCTTTAGTTAATTCATAAAGTCCTTGAACTTGTCAAGATTTTTTGACTTATCTTACATTAAATAAATATAGCCATACCTACTAAAGTCATGAGTAAAGGTAATAAAGTATTGATACCCATCTCTAGTGGTTGTTCTAAAAGGTCTGCATACATCAGTATGTATGAGTCCTAATAGATCACTAGACCTCTCATAGTTACCAAAGATAGGGGTCTTACCCATCTTCCCCAACAGACAAGATTCACATATCTTTATTGATTCAAAATCAAAATAGTCCAGATAACCATTTTTATGAAGTCTAGATATGTGATTCTCATTTATGTCCCTAGATGACATTGCCAAAGGTATGTATTGTTTGAGTTGTTAAGTTTTAGTCTTTCGGTATCTACTTATAAACAACTATCTTTATATCTAATAAATAAAGACCATAAGACAATGGGGCACTGCCATAAAAGATTCCATCTTTTGAAATTGAACATCGACCATTTTTAATATGGAATTCAAATGCATCCTTATCCATAAAAGATATAGAGATGATGTTTATATTTATAGTAGGTACATAATAGCAGTTCATTAACTCTATTACAAGCTCTATGGGAAGAGATAAACTATAGGTTCCAACTGTGTTGATCGCAATACTTGCGCCATTAGCTACTCACAGTTCCACCTCACCTTTTCCCAAAGGCCCACTTCCTTTCAGATCCTACATATGAGAACATATGTGATATCCACATCTAGTATCTAGTACCCATGATGAAGAAGGATAGTTTTATCTCATAATATATATACTTGAAGTGGAGATCACCATCCCCATCTTCTTCTTCATGAATGCCTTCAAGTACAAAGGATAAGTCCATCTTGTACTTTTCATTATCCTTATCTTGAGTGTTGAAGATTTGGATTTAGGGGTTGACCTTAGAACTCTTCTTGACCTTGCTTTGATCCTTGGACTTGGCTCTATTGGTGATGGGCATGTCCTTATTCATTCTTGATTCAACATGAATCAACATGGCAAGAAAGTCTAACATCGGTTTGGCCATATTATGCACTTGATAACACACAATAAAGTGGTTGTATGATTCTGGAAATGTCTTTAGAATCATATTCGTGGCTAACTCTTGACTCAAGGTGAATCCCAATTCTTCAAGATGATACACATGTCCAATCATATTGAGCACATGTTCTTCTATTGAGGTTCCCTCTTTTAACTTAGACTCAAGTAGCACCTTTATAATATTATCCCTTTCTTGCTTTGTAAGGACAAGTGTCACTTTTCTAAGATGTGTTACCATCTCAGGAACACTCATTTCCTCGCATTTCTCACGTAACTCATAGTTCATGCAGCTAAGCATAAGGTACTTTATTTCTAAGGCATCATTGGCATGCTTCCAGTAATCATTCATTTGTGCCCTAGGTGCATCAAGAGTAGGTATTTTTGGCACCGATTTTTCAAGGATGTAGAGCTTGCACTCTTCATTGAGAACCTTCTCAAAGTCCAAAACCAGTTGTGTAAATTTTTCCCATCAAGTTTGTCCCTCTTAAGGGCCGATTGCAAAATGGATTTGTTTGTCTTTTGATTCTATAAGAGAAATTTTGTATTTGTCAAAAACTTTTGGTTTGATTTGAAAATTTTATCAATTAATTAGGTCTTTAATTATTATTGCTTCTACTATTTTATGGAAATTGATAGCCCTCACATATCAATTCACAATATTGCAGCATCCAATATTCTAGTGACCCAAGATCCATATTTCATCAAATCATGAGTCAACTTTTGTTGATCGTCCACAACTTGACTATTTTTGGTAGGAAACTTTTGCCAATTGCATCTATATGAAACTCTTGGATAGATTATAGGCTAAACTCCTTTCCATGATCATCTTCATGCATCTGGGCATAGACTCCCTACGAATCACCAGTTAAGGCCGACCCAAAATCCAACATGATAATAATGCATCCTGCTTTTACAGATCCTACATTACTACTATCACACTTCTACGAGAGAGATGGTGCATTATGCTTTTGTGTATCCTACTCTTGGTTGGTCAAGCTTTTCATGTGTGCTTCTATTGGAAAGCATCTAAGATTTAATATTTCATATTTGAGGGAGTTTGTATTAATAAATACATATACTTTATCCAATCACCACATATATAGTATGTATCATATACATGTTATATCCCACAATGAAACCATGCAAAAAACGAAAGTGATGGTTATGGATAGCTTAATGTAATTCCTTGGAGCCAAAAGTAATTATCACATCCTAGGTATGCATCACATGCATAGTTGATGAAGATATATGCTTGCCAATCCGAGTTGATCGGTTCAACCCTTGAACTGATTGTCTCGCCTATTGGCCAGTCGTTCAGGTGTATGGTTCTTTTGTCCACCATATGTTGGCTCCTCCAATGGATCAGTTGGGTCCACCATCCAGTCGGTTTGGCTCATCCTTATGGTCCTCCACGGTCATCCAGCCAATTGGTTCATCTCCGAGATGATCAGTTGGCTTTGTCAGAATGTCCTTCTTATTTATCATAATAGGAAAGTAAACTATCCTACTTTTATATAATTAATTAGAAACCTCAAGTTATATTTGAGGGGAGCAAGGGTAGGAAAGAATTAACTTTACATTGGGAAGATAAGATAGAGGATCATTATGTAGACATAGATGAAAGGATTAACCAACCATGCACAGATAATAGGGTTTATTGGCCATAACCATGCTACACATCCAACATCAAAACCACTTTTAGGGTGACGCGTGTAAATTGCATATGTATATTAGTTTGGGATTATCGTGGTATTTGGTTAGATAAGAAATTATTTGCATCGCATGTAATAATAGAACGATAAAACATAAATCCAATCTATTATCCTAAAATATAGTAGATTGATGTGGCTCTCATACTAATGTAGGAAAATGGGGCTACTGACCAAGCCATAAAAACAAAAAAAAATTATCTACCATATTCCCCATATACCAGTGGATTGCTTCAATTACTATAAGATGGGAAGGATGGTTTCAAGGATATACCTGGTCCAAGACCAAGTCCAGCATCATCTCCTCATTGGTGTAGATGTGCAACCATCTTCTAGTTGCACTGGGACTTGTCAAACTATTGTGTCTCCTGGTCTGTACCACGGACTACAGCCTCGAACATCATCATCTACAGCAGATCTTCTTGCCACAGACTGTTGGCTGATGTTTTCCTCCTTATCAACAATCAAAGTCTACCTAGCCTCTAGATAAGTCCACATGGACCACCTAGAACTTTTTTTGTCCTTATAGAATAGATAGGAAGGAGTTGTCCCTCTCGTTGGAATACTAGTCACCAACTTTCTCTCCTACAACAATGATCCTTAGTTGTTCTCTCCCATTGTTATCCCTCCCTATTTGGGTAGGACTTGCTTGGGCTCTCTTGGTTACCACAACCAGAGAGGACAACAATTGTCAGAGTAACTGATTCTCAATTGTTTGTGTTATTCTCTAGGAAGCCCCTAATACCCCTCTATTTATAAAAGGGGTTTGGGTCAGCGTTCCCAGTCTGTGCAGGAGTGGAAGGGATCGAAAGATCTCGAATTTTTACAACCTGTAACCACAGAAATGGTCTTCTAGCAACCCATACAGTCGTCTGGCATGTAAGATGGTCGTCTCGCACTGCAAGATGGTCATTTCATAGTTTCCTAATCGCATACAAAATTGGTCATTTGAATCCAATTAATGCACGACATGATGTCAGCACTAATTCTATGATGCAATCGAAATTCCCATGAACTGAGTGATCTTGCACATGAAAGACAATCATCTCACTCGCCCAGACAATCATCTGGTGACCTGAGTCAAGCCGATCGGTTCAAAAGAATGAACTGGCCAGTTCACACTTCAGTTTGGGCAAAATTCAGCCAATTCAATTTCTGATCAGTGTGACAATCCAAACGGCCATCTCAACATTTAATCTGATTGTCTGGCACTCTAAATGGATGTCTTACTGTGTGAGTTGATCATTTGGCAGTGCAGTCAGCTAATTTGTTGTGTAAATTGAATACCTAAACACTTTAGTAATCAATTCAATCATCATTCAAGATTAAACTCCTCTTCTAGGTCAAGACCTATGTGTGTGACCCTATAGGTACCATATTATGTTGGCAGTGAATGTCCATAACAACTTATGGAATCACAAGCAATGAGCAGTGCCTAGTTGCACATTAGTGGAAAGTTGGGGAACAACTTTATCCTACAATCTGTGCTTGGTGTTATAGTGCTTGTATAATTCCTTTGTCTCTAATATCCATATTGAAATTGAGGCATGGAGTGGTCACCCTCATTAATCATTCAATCTTATTTCTTAAACCAGAGCAGACTTTCAGAGATATATGTAAGCTCAATATCACATATTGACACACATGTACATGGCCCTACATTTCGCAGTCTCGCTAATCAAGAGTCCTAGGATATCATGCTCCCATAGGAGGGACAAATCTTGTCTCTATCACTCACAGTCAGTCCCCATGTGTCACAGTCACCCAATCATCACCTTTATAACAACCCGTGTTTCAAGATTGTGCTTGATGATGTCAAAGCATACCGAATGGCATGTCATTAGTGCGGTGATTTTAGGTCTAAGAACCACAAACACCGTAATCCCTATGAGAGTTTACTATGACTACCATGTTAATGGTTTCGATGTTTCATTATCATGGTGGGTTTGTCTAATACACTATTCTCTAACATGTATCTATGTTCTTGGTTTGATATAACCATATCATGACTTAATGAGATTATATCATCAACCAACTCACACTTTGATCTTATGTGTCATTGTTGTCTATTAACCTTCCACAAGAACAACTTATCAGGGATAAAATGAGAATATATATATGTACTCTTAACATTCATATGATCTCATTTCTCTGAGTCACGTACTTAAAGCCATACAACATTGAGTAATATTATTCTCTAGACTTTTATAATGTTACATCATTATCTCATAACTGAATTAAAAACAATAAATTGGAATCTTGCCTATATTTATTAATTGAATCAATTACAAATTATGCCAGTATAATCATCATATGATTGGCTCTTTGGGCATACATACCAATACAGCATCCTACACATCAACTAGGAAAAGGAAAAATAAAGTATCTATAATAAATAGAAGGAAACATCTAACTACTTTATTTCCTTCGGGTACTACTTCATTTAAGGATTCTTTGCACCTAGAAAATACATGAAATAGTGAATCAACATAATATGTTGCGTACGTGGTTGAAAGATACATACATATTAAGCTTTCATATATGAAAATTTTGACAAAGAAGAAAGTAAAAGGGAAAACATTATTTAGAGTAAGAATCATGTAAACCACTTCTTGTAGATGTGTCTTTGATGTGATTGTACTACTAACTGTGTCAGCACCTACTATACTTTTCTATTGGGCCCTCCCCGCCCCTTAAGCTATAGGGGTTCCCTCCCTCAGGGTTGTGGGGACGTGCTAACCTTAGTTTTAGAAGAGAGAGAGTATATCTCACTCAGTATCTACAACCCATTTTTTATTTATGTTCTTGATGTTATAGCAAAGAGAATAGTACAAATAATTTACATCTAAGAACCATACACAAATAAGGCATTCAATATTTCATACTTAATGTACATAGAAAAAGCAGTCATATACTTATAGTCCAACATATCGGGTGTATCAGTTCTTGATTCCAAAAGAATCTAGAGATAATGTGAATGGATCATCCTAAAAAGACATTAAGGGCCTAATGTCAGTATGAGCCCATAAGATTTTAGTTTTAGGGTTTTTTCTTATTCAAGGTTGTTACTATAATCTTGCAATTAGATCAGATATTATTTGTTAAAGTCATATCATTTTAGGGTTAGGAGGTCAGATCTAGGGTTATGGTTAAGTTTGAGCCACTAAACCTCTTTATCCTCTAGAGAGAAATCAATATTAGAATTTCAAGAGGTTTAATTTACTAATTGCTTCCCTAAGGTACACATGATTTATCTGACACATAGATAGATCAAGGGTTCCAACCTATTATTCAATGATCATCACATAAGGGTGAGGTAACACCTTAAACCCTAGATCATGTCATTAGATTCAACTTAATGTATTCATTCTTATATGTCAGTTTAAAGCATAACATGTGTGTATCCAATCTCTCTCACTCATACTGAGATGAAATAAGCATTTGATTGCAACCCAAATACAAAGTTCATCCAAATTCCAAGAGAAGAGATAGTTTACACACACATTATCTTAAAATTTCATAGTTTAGGTAGAATCATTCTCAACATGACTCTAAACCATATATTTCTTTTTAATTCCCAATATTCTTATAATGAAGTAAAATGCTTTTCTCACTCTTAAGTTTGTGCACAACTTCCTTTGAGATCTCATTATTGCAAGAATTTTTCGTATTTTTTATTTTTACTCCTCAGATATTACGAGCCTTAGCCACTTCCTTGAGGAAACTAGGGGTATAGTTACTTTTGGAGTGATCTCATCCTTATGCATCTAGGGAGTGCATCTCACATTCACCCTTTGGGCCACATGAACATCATGAAGGTGGCCAATCTCCTGAGTCATGGGCCTCAGGAAAACATAGTTGTTATCTCCTAACCAGATGGTCTTATGCATTCAAGACACAATCATCTCCTAATCTCATAAGTCTTGTGTACCTTTAATTTCCCTACTTGACCTTAGGATTGACCTAGGGCTCTACCTTTCCCAGGGGTTTAACAAGGGAACATTATTTTCATATGTAATTTTGAATTGGGTTTCTTCCATATCCTATGGTGCTCATTATTCACTTTATGACCCCTCATTAGGCTAACAGTGACCTTCCCTCTTGGGCTTGGTCCCATATTTTCAGCCACTTCCATAGTGACTTTTCCTCATGTTCCTCAGAGATGGCATACTTGGGTCCATAGAAACATACTCAATATATGTGCTTTCATACTTTATAATTTAAGGTGGCATTCATAGTTACCGCAATCTTCATATTTATTTATCATCTAACCCTTCTAGGGAAGGTCCTAACAAAGGTGCCTTCATGGCTCACAAGAGGAGGTTAGGCTCTCTAGCCACAACCTGACCCCAAGATCTTAGGTTTTACCCCCTCCTTAGGTCATTTTCCCACTCTTAGGTTGACCCACACCAGGTCGAGCCACTCATCCTAAAAGTTGAATGAAGGGTTTTATATTTTCATTTTTATGCATTGGTTTTATTATAACATCTCAACCCTTGTTTGCTCAATCTCTATACCCCCTCATAGGGTTATGTCCTAACAGTGAACTTGGGCCATCTTCCCCCCTAGGGGCTTGGTTCCTTACGAGTCTTCCCAATATGGGGCTTTACCTTTTGTGACCTTCCATATGGGGCTTGGTCATCAACATTATAGACTCGGGCCACCTTCCCTATCTTGGGCTTGGTGCCACGTCGGACTTCCCATCCATGGGCTTGACCTTTCTTGACCTTCCCCTACAGGGGCTTGGTAATATGTTGGCCTTCCCCTCTAGGTCCTTGACCTTCTGTGATCTTCCCCTCTAGGGTTTGATTTTTCTAACCTTCCCCTCTAGGAGCTTGATTATAGTCATCTCAATGACTCCCATTCCACAATCAAACTTGTAGAGATGGCATGGGGGTTTGAGCATGTTAGATTCAGGTTTTTGTTTTTCATATATAACCATTGGTTACTTATGTTTGTCATGTATATTCAAATCCTTTCACATGCATAATTCATGCATGGGATATTGGTTACTGAACTCATTTATATTTTCTCTTTCCTCTTACCCTAATTGGGTTCAAGTGGGTAGGGTTTCTATTTCACCCACTTTATTCCCTTTTCCCTAGATTAGGGTTTAGTATGTGGGTTAGGTACTATACCCTTCCCCTTAGGGTTTTTATATCCTTTGACCCGCTAGGGTTTTTTCTTAACCAACCCTAGTTCCATATAGGGTTACCCTCATAAGGTAAACTCATAAGACATTTTCTTTTCTTTATCATTATTTCCACATTATGTATACGTTATTATTTCCACATTACATGTTGATTATCATTTTTTCACATTATTGTTTTCATCATTACATATATATTCATTGGTGGAGGATGTATTAATCCTACTTCTTCTTGAAAACCCTAACTTGGGATGAGGAAAGATATACCATTTTAGGGTTTATTAAGAAAGAAAATGAGAAGTTGATGACAGAGATGAGAAGACTTAGATGAAACATTACTTCAGGGAAACCCTAGGTTCTGGCCAGGCTAGAATCACATTGGCTAAGGGAGTCCTCATATACCGATTCAATGGTGCAAAGGAAAATATTGACATCCCCCAAAACCATGATCCATTCTTGACACCATTACCATCAAGTCATGCCTAAATAAGTTCCCTCATATTTTTATAGATTACTTGAAATTATGAACTATGAAATATTATTTGAAAACGTTGAGGCTTTGAAACCAAATGTAATGACCTCGCTTTTAATAATCCCCCAATTAAGGAAGACTCAAAAAGTTGAGAGTCATTACCTATATTTTCAAGGATCCAGATTTAACCAGATAGTAATAATTTCCATCAATTCAAATAATGTTTACAAAATGCTCCTCCTAGGAGTTACATGAATTTCTATCATCAAAATTATACATGTGAGGACTATATGAAAAGAAGTATTTATCCAATCCTACTTACAAGTTAACATTAATATCTTCAAGTAATTTCATTTCACCATCATATCTTTGTTGGTATGTATGCCTTGAGAGCCAATCATGGAATGATTGGTGGGATACATTAAGATTGATTTGATAAACATCAAAGGCAAGCTTCCAATTCTTTCTGGTTCAGTCATATGAGATAGTGATAGAACAGATTGAATGTCTAGAGAATGACAGTACTCAATGACGTATGCCTTTAGGTTGAGGACCTGAACGATGAGATCATACGGATGCTAAGAGTTTGTACATTCTCATTATGTCCCTATTCGGATGGCATTGTGGAAGGTAGATAGACAGCAATGACACACAAGACTAGATTGTGGTGTTGGTTGATGACATAATCTCATTAGTCATGATATAGAGATATCAAACCAAACACATAGGTACTTGTTAGAGAGCAAGTGTACCAGACAAACCCACCGTGAGTTTGACACATGGAACCATGACATGGTAGTCACAGTCAGTACTCATAGTTATGGTGGTGAGTGTGATTCTTTGACCTAAAATCACTACACTCAACACATGTCGTTGGGCACACTTTGACATCATCAAACGCAGTCCTGAAACATGGGTTGTTATAAAGGTGATGATTGGGTGGCTTTGACACATGGGGCTTTTGAGGGGTGAGTGATAGATATGGGATTTGTCCCTCCTAAGGGAGTTTGATATGCAAGGCCACTTGATGAGTAGGATTGAAATAGGCATGCACACGCATGTGTGAATCAGTATGTGATATTGATGTCATACATATCTCTTCCAATCTACTCTGAGATCAAGAAAGTGAATGAACGTTGACAGGATGACTGTTCCATGCCTCGAGTTCATTCGGGATATCAGTGACTAAGGAATTATACATTCACTGTAACACCATTCACAGATTGTAGGATTGAAAGTTGTTCTCCAACTTTCTATTTCACTTGGGTAGCATTGACGTGTGACTAGGCACTGCACTTTGCTTGTGAAGTCATAAGTGTTATGGACTTTCATTGTTAACGTGAAATGGACCTGGATGGTCACACACATAGGATTTAACCTGGAAGAGGAGTTTTGTCCACAAACAATGTTTAGATTGATTACTAAAGGAGTTTAGTAGTTCAATTAAACACTCAATTAATTGATAGCTCAATGTAATAATGTTCAAGGTGTTGGACACATTGATTCGAGTATCAGATTGATTGAAATTGCAATTGACTGATTCTGCACAATCTACACTCCCAACCAATCGGCTCATGTGATGAACCGATCGGCTGAGCTTGGTGAACCGGTCGGCTCAAGTGTTGAGTCGATCGGCTCATAGTTAGGGTGAAACGATTGCTTCAAGAGTTGAAACGATCGATTCAACTGGTGCAACCGAGCAAGTTGGGAAAATAGGATTGGTGGGAATTTTCCTTTCATTTCACTTGCCTAATTTGATTGGGAAATAGGATTGGTATTCGATACCAATTCCAAACTAAAGAAGTAAAGTCAATCGGGAACTGGTCAGGACCATGAACCGACTGGTTCAAAAGTGAACTGACCGGCTCATGGGTCCCAACCGATCGGTTGAGGTGTCAACCGACCGGTTCAGGTCCCCAACCGACCATTTCAGTTGTGAAATGATCGGTTCAGGTTGTAAGTTGATTGTTTTTGTGGAAAATCTCAAACCCTTCTACTCCTGCCTTTAGTCCCATATTGCCCGGGATGGAGAACCCTGTCCCATGACCCTCCTATATATATAGGGGTATTAGGGGCTTCTCAAAGAACAACTTAGTGCAACCAGTTGCTCTGGAAAGTTGTCGTTCTATCTGGTTTTGGTAACCAAGAGAGATCCTGAGCAAGTGCTACCCGCAAAGGGAGGCGCAGCAAGGGAAAGACAACTGCAGTTGCAACTGGCAGTAGGAGAGTGTGTTGGCGACTAGTACGTCAATAGGAGGGTGCGACTCCTTCCAACTCCTTGTGGGACAAGGAGTGTGGAGTTCCAGGTGGTCTGTGTGGCCTACTTCAGCGGTGGGAGGTTTCTGCCGCTCAGGAGGACAACTATCAACCCGACAGTCCCGGTGAGAGGAGGAGTCGTCAGTCCCGGTGCGACCAGGAGCTGCACAGACACCGTCCAAGACTGGAGGTGAAGACCGCGTAAGGCGCAAGGTATTTTCACCGAGCAAGCCTCGGGACAAAGTATGATTCCACAAACCATCCTTTCCTATTGTATAGATGTTGACGTGTTTCCTTGTTCCGGGTTTGGGGGAGAAAATTTTTTGTTTTTGCTGCCTTCTCTGCCTCCCTTAAAACCCAATAGTGGTATCAGAGCCATGTCAACTGCTCTATATTTTAGGAATATCGATATGATCGATTTTGGTTTGTCGCCTTTATTTATTGCATACGATGCGAATAAAATTGGCTTTATGCATGTCCAATCCTAAATCCACAAATCCCAATTACATATATGATATGTATTATTAATGCACTCGATACGCGTCGCCCTTAAATGAGTTTTGTGGTGGATGTATAGCGTGGTTATGGCCAATAAACCCTATCTGTGTATGGTTGTATGTGGTTTCTTGCATCTCAGTCTGCACACCGATCTTCCCTCTCCTATTCCTGATGTAACTCGAAATAATTCGAGATTTCTTTCCTACCTTTGCTCATCTTGAATGTAACTCGAGGTTTCTTTTTTTTACAATGTAAAATAGGATAGATTTTTATTTCCAGTTATGTCAATGAACGGAGGACATCCTGACGACAGCTGAGACGATCGGTTCAAGGCGAGAACCGATTGGTTGACGTTCCAGACGATCGGTTCAAGGAGTGAGCCGATTGGTTGATGACCGGTTCGAGGAGCGAGATGAGTGGGTGGCGGTCATGATGAGATGCACGATGACCAGGCGAACCGATCGGTTGGAGGAGTCAACCGATCGGTTGGTGGCACCCATCCGACCAGTCTGATGGCGAGTCGATCATTCATGTGATGAATTGATCAAAACCAGAAAGACAAAGCATAGAGTTCAACTTGTACAGGTTGCATGTGATGTAGACCTAGATGACCGTGATTCCTCTTGGCTCGAGGAATCACATTAGGATGGCCATAATCATCACTTTTATCGTTTTGCATGTTTTTGTGGGATATAGCATGTATATGATACGTACTATATATTGTGGTGATTGGATATGTATATGCATATAAAAACCAAATCCATCATTAAAATATTAAGTCTTATATGCCTTCCATTAGCGACACACATGAAAAACTCGATCAACCAAGCGTAGGTTATGCCAAAGCATGGTGCGCCATCTATCTTGTGGAAGTGTGAAGGGTAGACATGTAGGTTCTGCCAAAGCAGGGTGCATGTTTACCGTGTCGGCTTTTGGGTTAGACTTAACTGGTGATTCTTAGAGCGTCTAAGCCCAGAGGCAAGGAATGTTCATGGCAAGGTGTTGCACATGTTCATTCATCAAGAGTTGCATATGATGCAATTGGCATGATGGCCTACCTAAATAGTCAAGATTGTGGGCGATCAGCCAAAGCTGACTCATGACTTGATGAAATATGGATCTTTCCCACTAGAAGGTTGTATGCTACAATCTTCCAAATTGATGGTGAGGGCTATCAATTTGAAGTAAAATAGTGGGAGCGATAATTAATTAAAGGCCTAATTTTATCGTCAACTTTTCAAATCAATCAAACAAGTCAAAAGAGTTTTGGACTAAAATTGCATATATTTCCTTTTGTTAAAATAAATGGTTAATCAACAATAATCACTTTATTTGCGATCGGTCTTTGAGACCAACAAATTAAATGGGAATAATTCCACGACTGGTTAGGATGATGAGAAGTGTTCTCAAAGAGTGAAAGCTCTAAGTCCTACTTATACTAGAACCAGATAAACTCGATCCCACCACATCAATGGCTGAAAGTATGATTATGGAAGCATACCGAGGAAGACATTGATGAGGAGTGCTTGATGTTATGTTCTCTGAACTATGAGTTGTAGATTTAACATGAGACATATGATGTCTCTAAGACATTGTCCTAGTATATCATGACAGAAGGAGATCCAGTAAGGTATTCACACACTCAATGTGATTGGGTATGTGGAAAGACCTGACTAAGAAGGTTTCCCTCTGAGCCAAGAGTTGGCTATTGGTATGGTACTACAAATGTTGCGAGAATCATACAGTTCATGATAAACTACAACATGAACAACTTTGACAAGCATTGACAAAGTTGTTGGACATGTTGAGGATAGTAGAGGCAAAGATGAAGAAAGACAAACCATAATATTTGATGTGATCAAAGAAAAGGTAATTCTTAAGGGCAAGGACAATGGCAAAGCAAAGAAGTGTTCTGATGTTAGCCAGCAATCCAAGCCGTCTTCAGCTTCAAGGCACATGGGGAAAGGGTGTATGAGGGAATTTCCCTCTATATCTGGAAGAACAAAAGAAGATGAAGGAGGGGATGGATATCTCCACCTAAGGTATCATGAAATGAACCGCTTCTTTATCTGAGGTATATGATACCAAGATACAGATCTATCATATATGATATGCAAGATCCGCAAAGAAGTGTTCTGATGTTAGCCAGCAATCCAAGCCGTCTTCAGCTTCAAGGCACATGGGGAAAGGGTGTATGAGGGAATTTCCCTCTATATCTGGAAGAACAAAAGAAGATGAAGGAGGGGATGGATATCTCCACCTAAGGTATCATGAAATGAACCGCTTCTTTATCTGAGGTATATGATACCAAGATACAGATCTATCATATATGATATGCAAGATCCGCAAAGAAGTGATGACCTTTGTGAAAGGACCAAGAAAGAAGTACCCATCATTGGAGCAAGTGTTGCTGCCATAGATAGGAGTATCTTTCAGTTTATTTCAGCCTAAAGGGAACAAAATAGAGTTGAGAACTTCTATTTCATATATTTCCAATAGATAGAAACACTTTATTTTTTGCATATTGTATGACAATGATGGCAATTAATAAAGTTGATGTTTCAATCTTAAAGATATGATCTTTGTGGAAATGCCTTGTTTATCTTGTGATACATGGTATGCATAATATAAAATGATACCTAAAAGTTATAGATAACTCAAACAATCAAATTAGCATCAATCATGAGGAATTCATTTCTAGTTTCCATATGATGGATAAATCTAGACTCTTTTGGTTAGAGAATCGGTAAGAGACATGAATATCTTGAACATGATTAATCAATCTTCACTAATAGTAGTGGGAGAATGATTATCCAATTAGGTATAATACATGTGATGTATTTACATACCTATTGGAATAAATGCTAATACTTCAAATGGTGTTTAGAGAAATATCAATATGAATATCTTGAAGTGTTCAAGATTATCATAGATGAAGTGTAAAGTGTTAATTCTTGATGAGATCAATGAATGAAATACTTGGACCAAATGTTTGAGATCCTTATGAGTGATTATGATAGTGTATCATAGTGAACTCATGATTAAGGCATGGTGATGTCTAAATCAAGAAGGAATCATACTCTAAGAAGTTAGAGAATGATTATCAAATAACGGTATTCTTCTTAATAAAAGAATACCCCACACTAATAAAGGACAATGAGTCTCACAAGGAGTTGTGAGTTCTTATATCCTTGACAGATACACCTCAATTATCTATGTGATGAGTTGTTCATGTGATGAGTCAACTATCTAGATGAAAATGAGGAACCGAATTTTGAGTTATGGTTTATGACCATTTCATACTAAATGACATTCATGTAAACCATAAAGTATGACCTTGATGGTAGCACTCATTGGATGAAAACCATAAGTGCAAATAAGTCTTAATTGTTAAGACACATGGATAACATTTTGAGAAGGATGATGCTTGTTGATTGCAACTTAATGACTAAAGCATTTGGCATATGGATACTAAAACCGCATTCCTATGAGGAATAAAACAAGGATGTGTACATGACACAACCTATAAGGTTTATGAATCCACTAATGCAAATGAAGTCTATAAGTTACAATGGACTAATCAGTGTGATTGATTGAGTACAAGCAACTCAAAATTGGATCTTTACTTTGATAATATAGTCAAAGGGTTTGACTGATATGTCAAAGATAAAGAAGGGATCTGTGATTTAGTGGGAGCGTGTTCACATTCCACATGATGATGTGAAATGGAAATGTTCTAGAATGGAAATCCAAAAGTGGAAGTTATATTTAAGGAAGATAGAGATGTTTCCTATGTGATAGGAATAGAGATCTATAGAGATAGTTCTCGAAAACCTCTTGACCTAAAAGAAGAGAAAACATACATTGGCAATCTGTACTGAAGGGTTCAGTATGCATAGATTAAGTGGGAGAAAACTTGTCCATGTTACATGGAGTTAGTATCCCAAGGCCAAGTGTTCAATTCTTATGAAGAATGGAAACACTAAGAATAGATATGGATCTATCATGTATGTAATCATCCCATTATCTTGCATGTATCGACATGGCAAGAACAAAATGCATTCATCATATTGTATGTAGGACATGGCAATATGATGTGCTCATTCTGATAGCTCGTATGTGAGACATGACGAGTGGATGTCTGTCTACTTCCAGTAAGGGTTACTAGAATACCATGAGAACTTGATAAGTACTTAAGAAGTGATGGTTCTATGGAGATAAGGAAGAGTTCAATGTAAAGAGTTACATTGATGCGAACTTCCGAAAGGATAGAAAATTAATCGCAATATATATATATATGATATATAAAAGTGAAAATTTGTTGATAATTGGAAGTGTTCCAATAAAACCATTTAAAAGGAAATGCCGAGTATCTATGTGTTAGAGAACAGCAGTGGATACTATATGGATCTGGAAGTTCATGAGATGAACTTATATTCCGCTCATTGATGACAAGTATGGAATCCTTGATCATGCAATGTGGCTAAAGTGTAGCAAAGTAATAGTAGATCGCATATTACGGCACCTCCATCTCATACGTGTGACGTACAGAGAAGAGATGAGAGACATGCAATTTATACTGACTTTGGCAAGGTGTTGCCATTACTCACTATGTTAAGCACTAGAGCACAGTAACATGTGGGACATGTTTGAAGATCACTATGAATATGATTCAAGGTGATTGGCTCACAGTGCAAGTGGGAGTATGTTGGTATGTATGCCCTGAGAGCCAATCATGGGATGATTGGTGGGATACATTAAGATTGATTTGATAAACATCAAAGGCAATCTTCCAATTCTTTCTGGTTCAGTCATATGAGATAGTGATAGAACAAATTGAATGTCTAGAGAATGATAGTACTCAATGACTTATGCCTTTAGGTTGAGGACCTGAACGATAAGATCATACGGATGCTAAGAGTTTGCACATTTTCATTATGTCCCAAGTCGGATGTCATTGTGGAAGGTAGATATACATCAATGACACACAAGACTAGATTGTGGTGTTGGTTGATGACAGAATCTCATTAGTCATGATATAGAGATATCAAACCAAACACATAGGTACTTGTTAGAGAACAAGTGTACCGGACAGACCCACCGTGAGTTTGACACATGGAACCATGACATGGTAGTCACAGTCAGTACTCATAGTGATGGTGGTGAGTGTGATTCTTTGACCTGAAATCACTACACTCAACACATGTCATTGGGCACACTTTGACATCATCAAACGCAGTCCTGAAACATGGGTTGTTATAAAGGTGATGATTGGGTGGCTTTGACACATGGGGCTTTTGAGGGGTGAGTGATAGATATGGGATTTGTCCCTCCTAAGGGCGTTTGATATCCAAGGCCACTTGATGAGTAGGATTGAAATAGGCGTGCACACGCATGTGTGAATCAGTATGTGATATTGATGACATACATATCTCTTCCGGTCTACTTTGAGATCAAGAAAGTGAATGAATGTTGACAGGATGACTGTTCCATGCCTCGAGTTCATTCGGGATATCACTGACAAAGGAATTATACATTCACTGTAACACCATTCACGGATTGTAGGATTGAAAGTTGTTCTCCAACTTTCTATTTCACTTGGGTAGCATTGATGTGTGACTAGGCACCGCTCTTTGCTTGTGAAGTCATAAGTGTTATGGAATTTCACTGCCAATGTGAAATGGACCTGTAGGGTCACACACATAGGATTTAACCTGGAAGAGGAGTTTTGTCCACAAACAATGTTTAGATTGATTACTAAAGGAGTTTCGTAGTTCAATTAAACACTCAATCAATTGATAGCTCAATGTCATAATGTTCAAGGTGTTGGACACATTGATTTGAGTATCGGATTGATTGAAATCGCAATTGACTAATTCTGCACAATCTGCACTCCCAACCGATCGGCTCATGTGATGAACCGATCGGCTGAGCTTGGTGAACCGGTCAGCTCAAGTGTTGAGTCGATCGGCTCATAGTCAGGGTGAAATGATTGCTTCAAGAGTTGAAATGATCAATTCAACTGGTGCAACCGAGCAAGTTGGGAAAATAGGATTGGTGGGAATTTTCCTTTCGTTTCACTTGCCCAATTTGATTGTGAAATAGGATTGGTATTCGATACCAATTAGAAACTAAAGAAGGAAAGTCAATCGGGAACTGGTCAGGACCACGAACTGACCGGCTCATGGGTCCCAACCGATCGGTTGAGGTTTCAACCGACTGGTTCAGGTCCCCAACTGACCGTTTCAGTTGTGAAACGATCGGTTCAGGTTGCGAGTTGATTGTTTTTGTGGAAAATCTCAAACCCTTCTACTCCTGCCTTTAGTCCCATATTGCCCGGGATGGAGAACCCTATCCCATGACCCTCCTATATATATAGGGGTATTGGGGGCTTCTCAAAGTACAACTCAGTGCAACTAGTTGCTCTGGAAAGTTGTCATTCTATCTGGTTTTGGTAACCGAGAGAGAGCCCGAGCAAGTGCTACCCGCAAAGGGAGGCGCAGCAAGGGAAAGACAACTACAGTTGCAACTGGCAGTAGGAGAGTGTGTTGGTGACTAGTATGTCAACAGGAGGGTGCAACTCCTTCCAACTCCTTATGGGACAAGGAGTGTGGAGTTCCAGGTGGTCTGTGTGGACTACTTCAGAGGCGGGAGGTTTCTGTCACTCAGGAGGACAACTGTCAACCCGACAGTCCCGGTGAGAGGAGGAGGAGTCAGTCGCGGTGCGACCAGGAGCTGCACAGACACCGTCCAAGACCGGAGGTGAATACCACACAAGGCACGAGGTATTGTCGCCAAGCAAGCCTCGGGACAAGGTATGATTCCACAAACCATCATTTCCTATTGTATACACGTTGACGTGTTTCCTTGTTCCGGGTTAGGGGGGATTTTTTGTTTCTGTTGCCTTCTCTGCCTCCCCTAAAACCCAATAATCTTGATATCCACTTATCTAGCATGCACCTAAAATATTGTGAAACAAAAGCATGAATCGACATACCCAATATATATCATATACATGTTATCCATCCAAAAGTGTGCAAGTAAACTAACAACATATATTCCATCAAATATTTGTGAATAAGAAACTATCATTTTCGTCACATATTCTCATCTTTATGTGATACTCATAGTGGCATTATAATTGAACAAAATGTAAATAAACATCCAACAGATTAGTTGTTCAATCCTCGAGAAACACTCGGCAAACTCTGGCAAACTAATGCGGGTAGTCATAAGAGTAACCACATATCTCAATTGTGAGCCATGCAGATTATTTAGTCATTAAGATTATTATCCAATCAAGAAATCACCTTTAACCTACATGTATGTAAAGTCTAAAGTGTCACCATCACATTAATCACATTAAACCCTACTCAATCCTATTCTAGGGTATAGTCTTCTTTGGTATTGAGTTATCATTATAGTTATGCTTCGAAATACTAATTATTATGACCAACATATCTTTTCATTATGATTGCTTGGATTAGTCTGAGTCCATTAGAGTTATTATCTTTAACTTACAAAACCCTAATTCTTCATATGCATGGCTATTCATATTAGAAACTCTAATTCGTCCATCAAAGTTATCATCTTTAACTTCAAAACCCTAATTCTTCATATGCATGACTATTCACATTAGAAACTCTAATTCTACATCATTTATGATCATGGGCAAGTTAAATTACCATTGTGTTCAACAATGTTAGATAGCATTTCAATGAAGTGCATTTACCATAATTAACAACATATTCATCAAAAACTAGGATTGTTATGCTTTAAACACCATTTTAATACCTATTACTAATTACCCACTTCACAAACCCTAAAGTTAGAAACATACAAACTTTTAATCCAAAATAGGTCCAAGATGCTCTTTTTATCTAGAAAGGTTAAAATTTATCCATTAATGTCATTTAAACTAGTGATGACCATTAAAATCATGAAACTCGGTTTCTGTGCATATTTTACATTAAGGTTATCTTCATGAAATTTTAGAATAGGAAGCATAATTAAGTCTCAACCATATTTTATAAATGTTCCTCTCATTTTTCTAATGATTTGGTATATAGGTTTGCTATATTTGTACAATCTTAGCATTCATTGTCATTTTTTGAAGATAAACATCATAAAACACAGAGATACCTTATGATGATGCCAGGTGGCACTTTATTATTGGTCCATGCCAGTGTCTAAGTAAGTCAGAGGTGATTGAAAGCTCTAGTTTACCCCTGAATCAGTATAATGTATCGTGGTGGTTTTATTGAACCCATCTACCTTATCCTTCCTTGGTCGCGATATGTGTCTGCCGCCTGACGAGGCTATGTGCATCAATGCATTCTATGGTGTGACCAGTTTTGCCAACCACTTGGGCTCAACCCTTTCACCACCGCCACACTCCTAAGGAGCTCCTTCATCCTTCCTTCTCTTCTATACTCTCTCTTCCTCAACCTCCTACCTATGGACAAAAAACTTTGCCTCCTCTCTTTTCCTGTGCACACTACTTTGATATTTGGGGTCATTTGGTGATAAGTCAACCACTATAATCCATCCCCAGTACTCTTGCATAAACCTCCTCCTCCACATCCAATCCGATGAAGTCTGCCTCTTTACAGCTCCCTAGTTACCAAGTACATCAGGGTGCTCCTCATCGTACTACTGATGCGGCAATCATAGAGGTCGGGGAGACCTTTGGGTTGCCTATGGTGAATGATGGAGGGAGTGGCAATGTGTCCCTCATAGAACTAGTGAACCACCCATTGTCCTTCTCTTTTGACTTAACCAAGGAGAAGAATTCATACCAGAAAGGACCATCGTAGGGCTCTAGTAGATAGTAGAGGTTGGTGCCAAGTCCAAGGTGTAGATAAGGACTCATGGACTCTCTATATATAGTTACCTAGTAGAAAACCCTAATGGCTTCTACGTAGAAGGAAAGGAAGGTAGGGATAGAGAGGATGTATGTATGAGGAAGTCCAGTTTCCTTTCATATATACATGTTGTGGTCAAGATAAACCATGGATTATGATTTCCATGCTTGTAGATATTTGGCAATGCATGTCCTTTTAGTCAATAATTTAGTATCTTCCTTTATATAGAAAAACTTTGTTTTTATTTCATAATCTAAAGGTCACTAAACCACCACTTTTATTATTAAAACTTGATTTTGGCAATATCATAATCATTAAGGAATGCATATTAATATGTTGCACTTCATTCGACAATTTGATTATTAAATTGTTTCTCAAATCCTTATGACTTGAAAACTAGATTATTCTTAGTCTTGCAATCAGTCTGATATATTCCTTAAATCAATCACCTTTCTTTCATGGAAACTCTCCATTGCCTTTCTCAAACTATATTGATCTCTTATACATAAAAAACTTTCTCTTTTAAACCTTTCATTAAAACAATTACCATTTTCTCATGAAATGCCTCTTTCTCTCCCAATTTCTAGAATTCTCTCCTTTTCACTATTATATTTGAGTATACCAAAGGTTAAATTAAAACAATTCTAATTGATATCTCACAGCATGTGTTGCCAAACTGGTTGGATAATTATTCTTTTAATTATCCAAAACACCATGTACCTTATTTTCATGACAATTATCATATATTTCATTTACCATATTAAAAATTCCATTATTATGTATTCATGCATGAATTCATTTCATTTTGTGGCACATGGCTTTATTAACAAAGACATCATCTACTTGGGCCTTACTTGAACCATGGGTCAAACCCATGTTATTCCATAAAAATAAATTTACAAAAACACTTATCAATTCATTTATATAATTCAATTTCACCAAAATTGAGGATATTACAAGTATGGTTGAACTAGTACACTTGTGAGTGACAAATGTTGTATGATTGGTTATAATTTGAAAATTCCATGCATTTTATCAACATCAATGGCTTATAATCAACTTGATATGGATGTTGTCACCCATGTTGTAAGACACACCATGTCATGTTCTAGCATTTTTGTAAGGGAATATCGTGAACATAGACAAACTTTCTAAGTCTATATCACAAATTTCTTTACTACGTTGTTTTGTTATTCTTATTTCTCATGTGTTATAGATGATTTTACTATCTCAAAGGTATTTTTGAAGATGTTATTCTTAGAAGATATTCAATAATAGTTGGAATTAAGAACCTCAATCCAGAGTTGAATAAAACATTTCATAAACTCATACAATCCTAGGATAAAGATAATATAGAATCAAGACCTATAAAGATGAGTGATCATGATGAAAACTATGATGAGGATAGAAAAACAATGTTGTGATATGTATTTCTCTTGAGGATTTACTTACACCAAAGTCAAATTCTCTAATGCATGTGTTGTTAACCCCTCTCTCAATGTTAACAACAACCACTTAGGAATTGGTCTTATCAAATTTATCCAAGTTAGACAATTTAGTTGTAGTGTTTTGAAACAACCCACACATCATATCTACACATTTAAAAGCATCTATGATACTACAAAAAAAATGAAGTTAAAGTAGAGGATGTTTACATGCATATGTTAAGCTTCTCTGTGTGTGACAAGGCATAATCATGGTATAATCCATTGCAGCTAGTAATGTCCATTCATGGAAAGAGATAGAAGATTCTTTCATGAAAAAAGGCTTATACTTGTGTGAATATTGGACACTACTAGGCTCAACTATTTAATTTGAAACAAGGGGTTTATGGAGATATTGTTGAAGCATGGGAGATATATAGACTGTATCAGAGAGAATGTACTCACAATGTCTCACTTGACTATTTTTTTATCAGTAAGCGTGGGACTCCTCTTTATTCATATAAGACATTTTTATGTACAAGTGTGTGAGCATAGCTCCAAGAAATTATGCAAGAATGAACTAACTATGCTAGACTACTCAAATAAAAAAGAATGCTTTTCCAGGCCCCTTACGGAGAAGGAGAAGCACCATAAAAAATAACTCTATTTCTAAGGTACAATATATGATAAAGAACCAAAGAACATAAGAGTTTATTCATCCTACCCATAATAGAAGTAACATCCTCTTTACATTTAGGAATGACAATCAGTGAACTTTGAGCTCGCCTCCAGATCTCCACAGATGCCATGGATTCCCAGAAGATCTGTTCAAAAGATTCAGCTTGCAACAGACACAAACTGCACCATGAAGCTAAACTAAACCCTGTTCTCTAGAGCTTCTCTTCAGTAATCAGACTATCATGGAAGAACTTCCAACATCTGATTTTAATTCTTGGAGGTGACCTTGTACTCCATAACCACTTTGCCCATGAACGTTCAATAAGTCTGGCTCTACAAAGGTTCCATGCCTTTTTCAAAGTGAATTCTTTCATGTCAATATAGTGATAAAGATCCTCATCTGCACTTGGTTTATCCATGCACACATTCCACAACTCTTCAGCACCTCGAACATTCAATATTGCCCAGCCTCTATCAACAATAATGTTGTCTAGGTGAGCGTTAGCAATGAGCTTTGACCTCAGACTCAGTGCTTTATGATCACCAATATGTTGGGAAAGAAACTCCCCATTTACCCATGGATCCTTCCATAGGTGGATGGCAGCCCCATCACCTATTCTAAAACAAACCAGAGGTAAGGTTTTATCTCTAGCTCTCAATATAGACTTCCACATCCAACTGTGAGCTACTTTTGTTTTGCACATCCACAAAGTCTCCTCCTTAATATATTTACTGTGAATCCACCTTGCCCATGGTGCAATTTTCCTATTAGCAATGTCCCAGAGAAGCTTCAGCATCTTAGCAGTGCACCAATCTTTGACGCTTTGTATACCAAGGCCAGCCTTGTGTTTTGGCTTGCAGATAGTATCCCAATCCACTGTATGGATGTGTCTTCTATTCACGTTATCTCCCCATAGGAAATCTCTACATAATTTCTCAATCTCAGAAATAGTAGCTGCTGGAATAGGAAAAACACCAGTCTAGTACAGATGGTATGCTGACAGTGTAGAGATAATTAACTAGTTTTGTCTTTATAATGTCAATTAGAGGTGAGCACATAGACTTAGTAAGTCGAACTACAAATAAGTGAAGTACAAGATATCTAACTGGGAACTCCACCTTTCTTACATTTAAAATAGATTCATTCCGAATTGGAGTTGAGTTGCTAAAAAATAATTGGCTCTTATCAGGATTCAATCTGAACCCAGAAACTTCCCTAAATTTATCCAAGAATCTCATAATACCAAATGCATCATGCTCGCTAGCTTCAAAAAAAATAAGTAGATCGTCTACAAAAATTAAGTGTGACACCTTGGTATCACTAGTGCTCAGTGGAGTGAATTCTTTATTGGCAGTTTCTTTGTCGAGGATTATTGTTAGCCCCTACATACCTAACACAAATAGGTATGGAGTTAAGGGGTCGCCTTGACAGATACCACTAGTGGCCTGGATCAGTTCAAATGGAGTCACATTTACTAGGACTTGAAATGAGGATGTATTTAGGCATTCCTCCACCCACCACAGCCAACATTCAGGAAATCCCATTGCTTCCATGATATGAAGAATATACTTCCTGTCAATAGAGTCATATGTCTTACTAAGGTCAGCCTTCAGACATAATTTCTTTTTATCATTTGGCTTCTTGAAGTCATGTATGAGCTCATTAGCCAATAGTATAGCATATGAAATTTGTCTCCCTTTCACAAATGCACAATGATTCATGCTTATAATAGTAGGCATTATGTCTCTCAATCGATTGGACAGAATCTTAGAGATCACGTTATAGGCAAAATTACATAATGAAATGGGTCTCCAATCTTCACATGTTTCTTAATCTTGGGGATAAGAGCAATATAGGTTTGTTCATTTATCGCAGCATTGTACCCTTGTGGAAGAAGTCTTTGATTGCATTACAGAAGTCAGTTTTCATAGTTTACCAAGAAGTCTTGAAAAAATGCACATTCATTCCATCGGGCCCTGGTGCCTTGTCATCATTAGAATTTTTCACCACATCATATATTTTTTCATCTGTAACTAAAGTGCAGATTGCCTGAACTTGTGAGTTGTTAAGCTTTGGAAGGTAGTTCCAATCTTGAGCATTCACATTAGCTCAACCAGCATTAAACATTGACTTATAATGACTCACAAATGCCTTTGAGATTTCCTCATCAATCTTCAACATATCTTCGTTCACTTCTAGGAGTTTTATCTAGTTTCTGTACCTTCTCATCTTGAGGGAGACATAGAAACACTTGGTGTTTGAATCACCACGCTTTAGCCAGAAAATCCTCATTTTCTGCATAATCATGGATTCTTCTATATTTTTTGCTTCTACTACTTCATCCTTCTTTGCTTTTGTTATTTCCCACATCAATTCATTTTCTAGATCCCTATCAGATATATCTTGAGCTTTGAGGGCCTCTTTTACTTTGTTTTCAGCTCAGTCTGACAGGTCCCCTGAATTCCCCCATTCTAGGTTTGCAGGTGCCTCTTGGTGCATTTAGTTTTTTGGAAAAGTTTATACAATGGGGCCCCCATGACTTTAATATCCCAGGCTTTCTTCACAATGTCAGAGAAACTAGGCATAGAGGCCCATGCATTAAAATAACACATGGGGTACTTTGTTTTCTTCTTTTCATGATCGAGATGCAACACCAAAGCATAGTGGTCACTATATATAGTCGACATAGTTTCCAACCATAGATTTTTGAATGCATTTTGAGCCTACAAGGAACATAAAACACTATTGATTTTACTCCTCGTATTATTCAACCCCAATTTTTTATTATTCCATGTGAAGTACGGTCCTTTGGACTCAATCTCAAGTAGATTATTACTTTGAATAACAGCATTGAAATCTTCCATCGACCTATTAGAAGGTGCTCCCCTCCCTTTTATTTCTTTAGACTTCCTCACTATGTTGAAATCCCCCAAAATAATCCAGGGGGCCTACAGCTTTGACTTGATAGTGTCCATATCTCTCCACAGATCTTCTCTCTTTATATCATCATTCTCTTTGTATAAGGTAGTAATCTCCAGGGTACAACCACCAACAGTCAATTCAAAGTGAATCACTTGTCTAGACTGCATCTTTAGCACAATAGTATAATCATTTCTCTCCCACATGACTAGGATTTTGATCTTACTGTAGGCCTGTGAGTTGTCTATCCAGTGAAACTCTGGCCAGGTCCTCCTCATAGCCTTGATAATCTTACTTCTTTTAATTTTGAATTCAGTTAGGATGGCTATATCCATCTTAGCCCTCCTTAATTCTACTCAGACGACATCTTGTCTGTCCCAACACGACAAACCTCTGATGTTCCAAGCGGTGATTGTTGAAAGCTCAACCATTGACATTGTTAGTTGGCTTGCCACCAACTACAACATCAATAGTTTCATTCTCGTTGTCAAGTGATTTGTATTTATTTTTGTTCTCACCATCATGATCACTGGTCTTAGAGCCACTTTGGCTTCTTGTTACCCTATGTCTTCCTGGGCTAATAGTGTTCTTGTATCTTTCGAATCCTTCTTCATCAACAGACTTATCCTTCCTTTTATTTGGAGTGGCATGTTCCTTCTCAGTGTTCTCAGCATCATTCTGGTAAACATGTTATATATGGCCTTCGTCCACTGTCCTCTCAGCCTGCTCCTTATCCCCCATTGGTGCCTTAGAACAGAGGGCCGTGTCGTGCCCCAAGTTTCCACAATGTGGGCACTTCTCTAGGATCCATTCATATTCAATCTTCATTTCATACGCAGTGCCCTTGTTCGTCCTCATCTTGACCGTAGTCAGGAAAGAAGAGCTCGAGTTCATCAGCACATTGATTCTTGCATAGTCAATCCTGGAATGCGCTTTAGTTTGCCTATCGAAGCATTGTGGCTTACCCAGAAACGTAGCAATCCTGACCAGCATCTTATCGCTCTAGAGCTCCAAGGGCAGGTTTAGAATTTTCATCCACACTGGAACAGAGGAAAGCTTCTCCTATTTCAATGGCTAGCCTTTCTCCCAATTTTTTGAATCATCAGTTTCCTTTTGATGTGCCATGGGCCTCCTTCCAGAGCATTAGTCAGATCAACCCCATCCTGGAACTTGACGATGAAGCTCTCGCTTCTCTACCAAGGACTTCAATGGTCCCTATCAGTTTCCACATCTGCATCAAATGATCTTGCAGAGTCGGAATATGTGGCCTAAAGCCAATTATATATCATGTTGTTGTGTTCTTCCATAATTCTGCATTCTCATCAACCTCAGCCTGAGGAATAATGATGGTGTCCTCCTCCAAGATTATCTTCTTATCGGGAATCCAGGTGTTGACATCCCCTGCAAGATTTTTAAACACCATCATCCAGTCTCTTGGTTGAGAAACAATGCTAACATCATTAGCATTGGATTGCCTACGTTGGACCGGCCTCCTTCCTCCCTGTGGGATAGGTTGACGGGCATTGTCGCCCGTCACCACCACTTCTTTTGCAGCCATACTAGGGCTTGAAAAAAAATCCTCACTTGACTATCTGCTTCTTAATAACTTCTTTATAGGTGTTAACAATGAGTTGAAATAGCTTCATAATGGAGCATTCGTTTCATCAGTCTTGAATTGTAATGTAAAGAAAAGTATTGAAACCATAAATGGTATGGGTACATGTAATGTCGCATGGAATCACTCCCAAAATAACATATTTTCTAGTATTGTGTAAGACTTAGAAGTTTTACTTCTATGAAGGGTGTGATCCATGAAGTCAAGAGTGTATATATGTCAAACACTAAGCTAGATCAAATATCCAATGAAATCAAGTCTATAACACAGATTATCTAAACATGAAGTTGAATCTAAGTCTTATCAATACCTCAAGTCAACATGTGGGAGTCATCACGGCATGTCATATTTGTGGATATCCCTCCCATGTCCTTGAATTATGTGCTTATGCATGAATCCACTTGGAATTGACACATCATGTAAATTGGGTCAATAGTATTAACCACAATCATCCATGTTTTCCTCTGGTAACACTCAAGCTAGTACCAAGAATGCACTTTTGTTTAATAATGTGAATCAAAAGTCAAGAATCCATAAGTAGCAAATCAAAATAAATAGGAAATATCAATTTTCACATTCACTACCAGGTGAGAAACCAACATAATTTAAATAATCATTGTCCTAGTTGTAGGAACAATGATCTGGATCATCAATCATTGATATTAGGACTAGGTTCTCATTTTTTGAAGTACTAAAAAATACAAATATTGAAATCAAGCTTGCTTTTTAGTTAATACAGCAAAGACTCCTAAATTGAAGATCCCTAGCCAAAGGATTATCATTCCTATGGAGAAAAACTAATCCAATTTGAACACAAAAGTCCTAGATAAGGGTAAATGTTTACCCAAAAATAGTGTGTCTACAAGGCAACCCAAGCTTTTAATTTGAGATATTCTATCACTATTTGTTACTTACTTATTTTTTAAAAATATTCATCAAAAATGTGATAGGGTTAATCTTTATAATAAAAAGTAATATGATCTATCCTACCCTAACATGATCAAACATGATCATCACTGATTTTTATTATTCACCATTATAATCTTCTTCATAATGATCTCATTATGCTTCTCTCCAGTATGATGGACTTATAGCAAAATTCAAGGCCTATTAAATGGGGGAGTATGGATAACTTCATGCTAAAAGACATGCACCTTGAGTTTGTCATCTCAAACCCAGGGGACGAACAACTCAGATCATCCAAGATTTTCCAACATTTCATCAGCCTCAGCCAGCCCTCTAAGAAAATGGAGCACTGGCACTGATAGTTACAGTGGATCATAATGACATTGAACACATAAGCATTGTAGACTGCCATTGACCTAGATAATGACTAGGGACCTTATTCTCTTAGTGGTTGGAGATACTAGTCACCCAAGAATTCAGACATCAATATAGAAAAACCACCAGATCGAGAGTTACCAATGGAATCTAGCATGATTCAAGGGATTACACATGAGAAAGTACAACAACATAAAAGGCTATGTGGTATTCTTAATATCTAATTGATGCATCTACCCTTGTATTTTATAAAAACAACCACTCTCAAAGGAATTGAGTAAATGTAGTCATGTGTCCAAAATAATCTTATATGTTATCAATTATCTCAGACTCGATGAGAATTATTTAATATAAGACTAGAAAATTACTTTACACTTGAATTTTGATATATAATGTGGCAATCTTTGTTTTTTATGCAAATTATATTTTGAAGAAATCAAAGTTGTCATTTCTCATATGTCAACAAGAAATTTTTATTCTAATATGAAATATCAATAGAGTCATCTCACATCACTTGAAGAATAGGTCAACTACTAAACAAATAATCCATTCACATCTGACCATATCGAATAAAAATGTGTAGTAACAATTTTCATCTATCCACGACTAGTTTTCTAGTTACAAACATTCATCTGGTGTATTTTGAAATTTTAAATAGGATATCATAAATAAAATTAAAAATCACATTCAATTGGCATTAGATTGAGTTTCCTATTTGAATAAATATCTTCCCATTTGTGTTACTTCTTCTCCACCTCTAATAAATACCTAATGAGGATATAAAACCATTCAAGACTAAACCATTAATTGAAACCCTTCTTCCTCCCATTTAGTGAGTTTAAAATGATAGATTTAGTGTGTACAACCATGCCTTTTCATGCATGCTCTCAATGACCATGAAGCTGCTAAATAGCTCTAAGAATACCCCTTTCCCTCTTGATATATAGATTCTCTAGGACTCATAATCCTAGAGACTGTCAGTGGGACAAAACTTGCAAGCCACATAATCACCTACAATTTGATGACACATATCAACTATCTTGACATCAGTGATGTAAGGATATCAACTAATACATCTATCACTAACCACCAATTTTAGAAGAGCATGCTTAAATCAGGATTGTATCTTAAGATCTTATACTCTCTTACACTAATGTTTCTTCCCTTTTTTCTTGAGGATAAGTAAGAATTTTAGTGTCGAAGGAAGAGTGAGTTGAGTCTCATCAAAAGGATTTCTAACTATTATCTCCTTTACATTTTACTTAGATTTGTTTTGTAATTTATTTTATAGGTTTGTAATTTCTTTCTTTATCAGTCAACTAAAATTGGTAGAGATTAAACATGAAAATTAATTTATCTAACTTGAGAGCCAGTCGAGTCTTATCAGCCATTAAACCCTTTCACATTTTATTTTTAGTTTTTCTCTTTCAATTGTTTAGTTTCTTTTACATAATTTTTTTTTAGTTTTATATTTTCATTCTTTGTCAAGCTACTAAGATTATTAGAGATTAACCATGAAATCATTTCATCGACCAAACTCTATCCATACTTGTTCTTCTAGCTCAAAAATAAGAATATTCAATTTTTTGTTGACGGATTAAATCATCTTATTTTGTCTCTCTTCAAAGAGAATACGGTATCCTTACCATATATTTATCTAGAAGTAAAAGTTCATTCATGTATGGAAAGTAGAGTGATATGTTTGATTACTCAAATGATTTGCTCAAGTTGCCATTTTTTAACTAGTTCTTGATATTATGATCTGATGAGGTTTTGATATTCTGCAAGGTAATTTTCTAGGATATTGAACCAGTCTAGAGTCTTTTGAAAAGTTAATTACAGCTAATTATAAGAATATCAAAAGAAATAACAAGTGAACAATCACCCAAGGGGAATTCTAGATTAATAGATGTTTAGCAATGATGGGCTTCATCATGGTGAGTTCTAGTACCTTGAACATTGCTACCATAATATGAAAACATCTTAACAAATAAGAATTCATGTCATGTGTTTTGTGATATTGCTTCACTTAAGTTGGTCAAAGGAGAAAATCCTTTTTAACCCTAAGTGGTATACTTGAGGAATAAGGGTTTCTAATGAAAAGTATTTACTTGTGTTTCGATAAGGTTGTCAATATTTATTAGAGATATTTAACCCTTATAAGATCAAGTTCAAGACATGAGTGATGTGATAAACTATGTTTAAGTATCATAACTCCTAAAGAGACTAACTTTTTGAATATGCACAATCCCTGATAAAAATTTAAATGGTGGAAAGAAAATGAATATTTCCTTTTTTTCAAATTCCCTAAGCAACTACTTCGTGTTTCTCAATCTTAGAAGAAAATTTTCTATATTAAAAATCAATTCATCAAAAATCTTTCCTAGATTTACTTGACAACTATGCTTGAGTACAAGAAAAATTTTAAGTATGGAGTAGTTGATATAGTCTTTTTTGTTGTTCTTATAGATATAAATAGTTCCATTTTACTTATTTTTTATGGTTTTATACATAACAGGTCCAAAAATGTCACTCAAAGATGTATTTTTTAGTTCACACCAAAAAGGTATCTCTTATCTTTGATTGTTCTTCCTATAATAGGTCCAATGATATCACTCATAATTGTATTTTTTAGTTCTTCCATAAACATGTCTCTTATTTCTAATGATTTTATATGTATAAGTCAAAATTCATCATCAAAGTAGTATTTTTCATTTCTTGCAAACCAAATTTCACTTATTTCTTATGTTTTTATCCACAAGAGGTCTAAATCTTTCACTCAAAATTGTATTTTTCTATTCCCATGAAAAAATGTCAATTATTTTTATTTGTTTTTATCCATAATAGATCAAAAGTCATCATTCAATGTTGTATATTGTAAAGTAATATTTGTGTTATTTGCGTAATTCTTGATACTTTCTACTTTTATGTAGTTTACACAAGGAAACCACTTTTATCATAAATATGACTACAACTACAGACTTGTTTGACTACTTTTTCAAAGTTTCCCAAAGCCATGAAAAAAGCAAGTAATAAGCACATGTTTCCAATAGACAACGCCCCACTACATCTGAAGACACAACCATCACCCATAAACTCTATTTGACTAGTTGGGTTTCTCCACAGTCAGATTCCTAACTAAAGTACTCCACTATGTCAAGACAAGTAGGCCTAGAGTAGTATAAGATTTAGTTGAAAGATCCTTGTCTTTAAAAACAAATTTACTAGTCCAATACTATTCAAGTAGTTACAAGGAAAAACATTTAAGACAATAACAATTTGATCACAATATTTTGTACTCTATTGAATCTATATTTTTATAGATATAGCATATGACCAATGAGGAATAAAGCACTTGAATATCAAAGCCTCCAGTCTCAGTTAGAAGCTCTCCTAAACCAAACTCCACACAATGTTGATAAGAAAATCCAATTCCCTTCATTTAGGACCACCACCTATATATTGAACCACCTTTACCATCATTCTCGGGGTTTAAGAAACCACCACCCTAGACCACTTCACCTTCGCAAAACTTACATCATCCATATCTTTCCTCTGACAACATTTCATTTTGACAAAACATTCCATATAGTCAAATGTAGATTGTCACTCTGCCAAATCCATCCACTGATATCATAGATATACTACTGGGATAGGCTTGTGAAGATGTCGTAATGTCCTAGAACTCGAATCAAATGTAAATCATCTCCACCCTTATAGTCTATCTTCTTCGACTTTAATCTCCTCAAAAACCTATAAAAGGTGATGAAAGTCAACTTTACCCTAGAAATCATTAAATTTTTGTCAAACATGAGTGTCAAGAATACATATCTCATTGAGAGGCTATGTCCCTCAATCCTACTACTTTTTCATTTGTCATTATTCTATACTATAGAATATCCACTATTTTTTCCTACCAATTTGTCGTATATATCAAACATGTCTATAGGTTGTTCATGATGGTCATAATCTATAGGTGAACTTTGGTATATTAGAATATCTGTTATGATCCCAAAAGAGGAGGGTGTGTTGCTGACCGGCCTAAATCGCGCGTCCTAAAATTGGAGGTGTATTTGAGGTAGTCGAGCCTTCACATTTATAACCTGAATCCTTCTAGGCCCCCGCAACTTTGTTTACGGGGTCAAAGTAGTCATACGGGGTCAAACACAGGGACAAGGTGGGTCGTGTTGACGACTCTGAATCAACACTCTACACTCCGGTGGGTATAAAGAGATATTAAAGTTCCCCGAAGGGGAATAACAAGCTGTCACGATTAAATCAAAGAAAACTTTCTCCAACTGGAGTTACAAGAAAGATTAAGATTTTGTCATTTAGCAGTTTTTAGGAATTTTCATGCAACAGAAAACAAAAAGATAAACTGCAGTTTAAGGCGTAATGCAAGGGATAAGACTTCAGTAAGACAAGCGGTAGCAGTAACACCCTGCACCCCTCCTCTCAGAGCGGATGCCTCTAACCGAGCTTCAACACCCCTCTCGAGGTTGTTGGACTCAAGTTAGAGTGGAATGGTACTAAAACAACTCCGTTCCGGGCACTCTCGTACTCCAGAACCGGACCAAACACTAGAGCCACAACCCAACTCTCGAAGTAGTTGCGACGGGAAAGACGATTCGGTAGCTAAGCGAAACGCGATCCAAAACATGCAAGCTAGAGTTCGGATATCCAACACAGCAGTTACCCAATCATAAGGCACCAAGCTTTAAACAAATAGCAATTAAGCATTTCTATTTCCATGAGCAATAAGGGTCTTAATACAATGCATAAGCTAAGAATTTAAATAACAGAATTAAAGATAGATGTCGCCTTCTTGATGTAGAAGAACGACAGACTGATGTAGCTCTCCTGCCCGGTATCGGTCAGGAGCAGAGCCCGATACGGCAGTGTCGGGCGGCACCCCCTCTCGGGCAGCGCCGACTGACGACTGACTGTATCGCTCAAGGACCCTGGCCGATACGCTCATGTCGGGCGGCGCACCCTCTCGGGTGGCACGCACGATGGGCGGAGCGTATCGGGTTCGATATCGTGTCGGGCAAAGAGTTACGAGTCTACTGTCGGGCACTCGTGTCGCTCATCTTCGCTGGCCGATATCGGCCCGCAGTGTCGCCCGGGACAACACTAAGTGAACCATCCCTTCCCTCTCGGGATGAGGGAAAGCTCACCTAGTGTCGCCCGGCACAAGCACTGGGGCGCGATACTCTTGCTCTCACAGCTACCTTCGAAGGTGGCTCTCGAACTGTCTTGTCCGAATTCTCCAACCCTCCGACTAGTCTGACGACGACCACCCACCTTTTCGGCTTCCTGTAGCTGCTATTTATACCGGCGGTTGAAGGAGTTATGGTACTGGAAACGCCACGTAGCTCCCTTATACGCCGGTCGATGGATGTGGACGGCCGATACAGGTATGTCTCGGTGCGAGGCGCTAGCTATCGGTCACGTGGCTGGCGGCACGCCTGCCGGTGGGTGGCTGTGTCGCCCGACGAGTTTGGTCGTCGATGCGGCTTTGGCTCCCTGTCGGGTAGACGGTATGTCGGTCGACACGTCCTTCTTGCGCAGCGCCCTTCTCCGCCGATTATTCTCGTGTCACCCAGCCCCTGTCGGGCTGGGTTGTATCGGGCGTCAGGAAGGTCGAGACGGGCTTAGACTTATTGTGGGCCGGAATCGGCCTTATTGCACAAAAATGAGGAAAACTCTGTAGAAGATAGGAAAAATTGGAATAAGAGCGTTGCTTGGCCAATTATTGCGAAAATGCTAATAAAATAGAGGAAAATAGCAGAAAAGGGTAGTTTTGATAACAGAATAAAGGGCAAAAACGTCACAAAATTTGGTGTTATCAACTCCCCCAAACTTAGCTTTTTGATTGTCCTCAATCAATATTTAAACTAAACTCTGTGTTGCTTCTTCTTGCACAGTAAAACTTTAAGGTTAAAGGGCAGCACAAGATTTGCGGTGTCTTGGAGGTAATGCTGTCTTAATGCGAACAAAAGACCTTGCCCTACTTGCCTTATTATTTAAGTAAATTTTTTCTTCTCCACAGCTTCAGCGAGACTTTGGTGTATGATTCTGAAGTTAGCTTCCACACCAAACAGCTTTATTTTAGGGGCAGAAAGTTGTGTATAGGGTAGGCTAAGGCTTTTTGGGTTTTTCTTCTTGTTTCCCATCAGTCCATCCAGGTAAGGGTCCGTTAACGGGCAAGTGGTCCCTGCAGTCCAAGCCAGTTGGCTTTAGAGCAGTGATTTCACATCCTACGTACCACTGCCCCGGATCTACCATGCCTAAAGATGGGTACTTTTGGAAAACAAGTGTGTATATATATATATTTTTCTTTTCTTTTATTGGGCACAACTCTCATGATTTTATTCACACTCATAAGGCTTCTTTCTCTTTTTGGGATTTTTGCTGGGTAAGGGAAAACAAAAGAGATATCTGCTGTTTGGGCAGCTTTTTCCTTCTCCATACTCGTCTCTTAGCTGTTTGCGAGATTATTATTTTTCGAAAATTTTTGGATGGCAAGGCACAATCTTTTGTTTGTTTGAGACAGCATTATCAGAAAGATATGACAGAACTTGTAACTCGTTAAATATACAGAAAGTAAACTTTGCAAGAAGTCACAATAGGTTTTTATTATTATTATAGCAACTTTATACATATATAAGTATAGGGAATCATAGGCAAAAATTTTCAAAGTTTTCAAAACTTTTGGAAAGAAGGAAAAAGGTTGTGTAAGAAGTTATATGTACACAAAAAGGGTTATATGTTATATGTACACTAAAAAAAAAGTTATATGTACATTAATTGAAATGGATAGGACGAGGGGATCGAAGGAAAAAAGTTTTGTACCTCCCTCACTGGTACATGGTACCCCCCCCAAACTTACTCCACACTCTGTCCCAGAGTTTTGAAGTAGATGAGGTAAGGAAATGTTAATCAGTGAGGGTTAGATGATCAGCGCGCCTGGGCTAGATAAGAGCTCCCACACATATTCTCCTCTTTTGCTGTGATAGTCGATGTGGAGGAGCTGATCAGGCATCGCCTCGTTTGCCATCCATTCCAAGACGAAGATGCCACAGTCGTTGGATAGTTGAATTTGCTGCGGGCTGCGGTGGCAGAACTGGAGTTCATGCCAGCTTCTTGCTTGCATTCCCAGGAATGGTTGTATCAGCGCTGCTATATCGATATAGTACTTTCGTACTAATCGTTCGAGAGATGTCAGCGCTATCGATGTACAAGGCACTGGATGGTCTTTATTGCTGTCTGAGCTGTTGTAGAAAATCCCTGCTCGTTGTTGGGTGTACACCGTTAAGAGAGTCCAGTGGTTGTTGTGCAGGATTGGAAGGAGAATGGTATCCGGGACTCTGCATTCCAACTCTGCTAGGAAAGCTTCCTTCGCCCCTTGCTCATCGGCTAGGCAAATGTCGTTGAACAGCATTGGATCTGCTATGCATGCGTGTTCAGACTTGTTTCGTAGTATCTGGATGTAGGCGACCGCCACAGATAACGCCAGACATCCTCCCTCTTTTACCATGTCCCTTAAGTCGTCAATCGGGACTATGACATCGCCTGCCGAGTAGGCTATGTCTGCAGGGTTGGAGTCAGCCAACTTCATGTGGATTTCGTTGACCTGTTCCTGCGTGAGGGTAGCGCATGAGAAACGGTCGAAGTTGTGGATCGACTCCTCCTTGTACTGGGGCGAGGCTTGTTCGTCGTGTCCGAAACTTGTCGCAAGATGTTTATCTGTTTGCCTTCCCCACAGACGTTCATCTCTGCTTCTGCTTCTTTTTCAGGAGGGCTGCTGTGTTGAGATGACTCTTCTTCTTGTTCACTATCCAGCAGCTCTTCTGGTATCCCCACGTCTCGGAAGTAGCGCTTATCCTTTATCAGCAGCAATGCATATTTGCTTCTGAGATTGTAGAAGTTATTGTTCTGGAGTTTCTTGAAGTATCCGAAGATATGTATCATCTCCATGGCTCTGAGGACTATGAATGCGCTATTTCCACTTCCCTCCTCTTCTTGGACTGGGAAGTCCCTTCGTGAGTAGAAATTCCAGATGCCGCTGTGGCGCTGGACTCCATACTTGATGACCCGGTGGAGACGTAGCGGCAGCAGTCTTAGCCTTACGTCCTTTGGGTGTAGGAACGTACTTCCTGTGTGCGGGACCTCTTTGTTGCAGCAGCAGTGCAGTTGGACATCATGATTTCGGAGGTCGGCAATGCACAGGAACCAGTTGTTTCTGTGTTTGTAAGGGGCCAGCACCAGCTTCGGATTGTGCACTTCAATGTAATCCAGCATACTTTCTACCTGCGTAGAATTGTATGACCCCATCATTAGTCTTCTTGCTAGGGCCGGGGTGGCAGCGTAAACTGTAAGTTGGCCTTTCTTCTTGTCGGCGTTTTCTATGATGGCCCCTTGTAGTACTCTGAACAACCTCTTCCCTACGACGGCCTTGGCGCAGAAGATGTTTCTCAGAGTTCCCCGCTGCACCGAAAAATAACTGTCGCTCCAGAGTATCTCTTCCTTGTCGGCTTGCGATCTCAGGACCATGTTGAGCAGTTTCTGGTCTCTGATTGTTAGATACCCTATGACCCTTCTGTCAAAGTCAGTCATTTCGAAGGAAGGTATCTCTGTCGGTGCGGAGAAATCAGTGGGGTCAGCCCTTGAACTCCTTCCTCTGGGGAGGTGTCTTTCGTTTTTAGTGTAGATGTCCCCCCCCCCCTTCTCCCTCGGATTCATCATAAGAGCCCTCCCTGACGCTGATATCTTCGTCGTTATCCTCAGCTTCGTCGAAGGGGGCTGAGGGAGCGGCCTCATTCAGGTCAAAAGGGCTTCCTTGTCTGGTTGGAGCTTCATAGCCTTGCCCTTGTGATGAATTTCCTTCGGTTGCTGACGAAGACCTTCCGGAGGAGGAGGTGGATGATGATGATCCTGACGACGCTCTTGACGACGAGGATTGAGAGCCCAGACCAGGAGGCGACGGCGATCTTCTCGGCTGCCTTGGGCGTGGATGGTCGTCCTCCCTGTTCAGCCTCCCCTCGATCTCGCTAAGGCGCTGTAGAACTTGTTGTAGCATGGCATTCACTGCCTCTAGCCGGCCAGGTAGGCTGGCCAAAGCCAGCAGCTCTCGTTCCTGGCTATCCAGCCTTTGTTCGAAAAATGACAACTTGCGGGTTAGGGAAAGAAATGTAGTAGAATGGTTTTCTGTTACCTCCCGCAAGAAATCGAGTTCTTGTCCCAGCATCATTCCGAGCGAAGGAGGGTTTTCCGCTTGTCTCCCCTTCGGCCTCGAAATGCTCCTCCCGCGCGATGGTCTCCCGACGAGGCAGAACCTACTTCTATCATCCGCGCGGCGGATGCTTCTGAGTGAGGTGTCGGTGCTGTCCCGCCCTCTTGTTGTATCGGAGGAGACCGTGTTGTGGGGGACGGATGCTGCCCCATATTGACGTTGTCGACGATCTCCTCAACAACTGCTACAGGTGACTTTGGTGGTGGTGTCGGCGTCACCTGTGCTCGTTCGAGCTCCCTTTGTAGGATGTCGGCGAATAGCTCATCACTGACATCCGGTTGTACTTCATCAATCGCCCCTAAGGGCGCAGTAGAAACTACGGGGACTGCAGCTGTCTCTCTCGCTGCAGTTCCAGTTCTTGTCCCGGCGACCTCCATGATCACCGATTCTTCTCTTGCCACCACTGGTCTTGTTGTTGTGGCCGTCGTTGGTGGCTCCGAGGCAGTGAGCCGCTCGGCAGGAGCTGTTGAAGATACGTCCTGCCGAGTACCCAGCGGGATGGGCCCTCTGGTGATCCCCCGTTCTTGGCTTCTTGGGGGTGGAGCGCAGCTTGCGCCTGCTGCCACAGCCTCGATCTCGGCTGTGGTGAAGACTAGCTTTTCTGCGTCGTAGGTGGCACAACGAGGAAGCGGGAGAAGGATCTTCGTCCTTGCGAACTTGTAGAAGTAACTCCGCCCCTCCTTCTTTATTATACCCGACCTCATGAGGTACTTGAGGTCGATCAACTCGTCCCCTCTTGTTCTTGAGAGGCTGCGCGGCTCGCGCGGGTATCCCAACCCCACCGCGATTAGGTTCACGATGCCACCCATGCAATATTCCTTGGTGGCATCCTTTATTGGGTGCAGCATGTTCAGCAAGAACGCCCCAGGTTGATAGTCCGGCCCTCCATCATGTGCCACATGACGTGGAGTTCCTCGGAGTAAATGTTGCTGGACTCGTTCTTGCTGAAGAGGAGGCACGCCACCAGCTTGTGCATTATCCTCCAGAAGCATGAGTGCACTGCCGCCACCTTGCTCCCGGGTTTGAAAGATGACTCTCCGGTTAGGTTTTCCCAGATATATACGGGGTTGAACCCGTCTTCTTCGGTGATCCTTGCACCGTTATCTAGTCTCTCTCTCCTCTTCGCTGGAGGAGAAAATCTGGTTGAGCAGCTTCTCTGAAATGACGTGCTCTGCATTGTAAAGCCGCCCCTGGAGTCTGTCTGCTCCGCCATACTTTCTGGCTTCAGCAGGTGTATTCTTTACTCAGTGAAGGGACGCCATGAACTCCTTCGTGAGCTCGGTGTAGGAGGCGGATAGGCTGAAGAAGATTTGCCTCAGACCTGCTATAGTAAGTACGTCCTCCAGTCTCCCGAAGATGCCCAACTACATGAAGGACGACTGGTGGCCGAACCTGCTCGGCCTGTAGAGCTTGGCTCCTAGTTCAGCATATCTGCGGTCGTGCTCCTCATCTCTTGGCACAAACCTTCCTGGCGTGTGATCCAGGGGTTCTGTTGTTGGAGCAGGTGCTGCAGCTGGAGTGGCCGCTTCTTCTTTCCTCACCCTCTTTCCAGATGTTGAGGGTCCAGCTGCTTCAGGGTTCGAGCGCTTCCGCCCGACCGTTGCCACCTCTGCCTCTGGCTCGGTGACTGTAACATACTGAATCTCAGGGTCTTCCCTGCAATTTACCCATTCTTGAGCTTTTCTTTGCCTTTTAGTCCATTTGGACCTTTTCCACAAATTTCACATCCTTTTGGATCATTCTTGTACACCTTGTGCAATTTGAGCACAATCTGAGGTTGAAATCACTATTTACCCTCATTTATGTAAATGAGGGGGGTGTTTGCACAAATAACCCACATTAGGAGATAAGTTAGGGTTAATTATGTAATTTGGTCATTAATGGGATAATATAGCAGATTATATTTATTTGGAGCTTTTTGGATAAATATATTATTAATAATGTGTATTTGAGTTCATATATGTGTGTATATTAACCTTTATTGTTTCTCTCTCCTCGAAATATGATTTTAGTTCACATTAATATGTTATTTTGTGGAGTAATGAGTATTTATACCCTAATATGTTTTATATGTCGAATTTGCTCACATGTTTCTTATTAATAGCTTTTTCATATAATTCCTTGATTTTAATGTGTTATTATACTCTTTTATGAGCTATGTATTTATTAATGGCCTTATTATGCTTTAAACGAGATTTTAATTATATAGCATCGTTCTATATGTTATTATGAGCCTATGGTTAAATTTTGGTGTTGTTTGGAATTGATTTGACCCCCCAAACGGATTTTATAAGTCTTTAATATAGTATAACCAAAGTGCTTTAATCGATTTCATTAATATCTCTGTAACGCCTATAGTTGGGTCGTTTATTAAACCTGTCACGCGCCCCTTTTGGCCTGCGCGTGATCCAACGGCCGTGAGTTGCTTCCCAGCTGATCCAACGGTTCACACTTCATCTTCTTCCTCCAGTAACTCGTGCGTCCGAGTAACAGTAACGCCTCCTTGACTCCTCAACTCCGTTCTCACTCCTTCCTTCTCCGTTTCACGCGATTTCTTCGCCGTTAGCTTCGTCTCTCTCCGCCGGATTGAATGAGCCCTAGCTCATCATCTCTCTCGCTCTGTGTGCAAAACGCCCAACTGGGCTCTCCGCCTCCTCTTCGCGGAGTGGTTACAGAGTGGGATAAATCCACCCTCTTGCCTACCGGAAGCCTGGAAAAAACAATCCTCAGCCCCCGCTCATCGCTCCTCCACACTCAATTCACCCTAATCTACCCTCAGTCACCTGGACCTAGCCGCTCTTCTTCTCCGGCAATGGTGGCTTGCTGCTCTCACCCCTGGTCTTCTCGGGTCAATTCCTTGAGAGGTAACCAACTAGAACCCCTCCTCTTCATTTTCACACTAACAGTATTCCTCGCCTTCGCATGAGTTGCCCGGACCTATAAGCCACCGACGACCTCCGCCGCCGCCACCTGATTTAGAGCTTCTGAGCTCCTTTTACCTCGTTGCCGCCTCCGTTCGCTTCGCCTTGTCTCCGCGTTGATGTAGGAGTCTTCAATCGAAGCTTCTTTCGGGTTTTTCGATGGTTTTGGCTTCGTGTCCTCCTCCCCTGTTTCCGGCCATGTCGCGACCTGCTTCCGGAGATTTTGGGCATGAGGGTCACCGTTCAGTGGCTCCTTGGGATCGTGTAGACTTCGGGAGTCTGCTTCTTGTTTCGGCAGATTGTTGCGCGCTCTGAAGGCAAGTTGTTGCAACGAGGCTCGAGCTCCTGTGATCGTGCTCGCGCCATGACCTTGGCTGGAAGAAGCCAGGTCATGGAATGACCAAGAAGGTCATCCGCGGGCAATGTGACGATTTATATCACTTGGGCAATCTCGTCTTTTCCCCCTCCTCGTTTTCTTCTTTGTTGCAAAGCAATCGACAAGTGCTAATGACTGTTTTGCCCTCGTAGTTTCAATTAGTTTGATTTAACAAGTAAGGGCAGTCTGGTCCTTTCCTCTAATATTTACATCAAGTTGCATTTTTATTTAAATATCTGTCACGCTATAGTTTTCCTAATTTCTGATTGGTCGGATTTACTTAATTCATAGTAAATCGATCCTTTATCAGAAAAATATGAATAAATAGTCGATGGAAAGGATTTTTGATGTAGAATTTGATTTTGTGGTTTTTGAGACATGATTCTCAATGGTTTTCCGAAGTTTACTTTGAATGGCATTTTTAGTATGTAAATGTTTTAAAATACATAATTAATTCATTTTAACTCTGTTTTATATAATAAGATATGTTTTCTTAATCAGGAGATTATGAGTAATCGTTTGGACTTGGTTTTGAACTCTAAATCGTAGTTTTGTAAAATTAGGGTTTTTCTATGCTTTATGTGTTTATATATATATTAATACATGTGTTGTGTTTATAACTAGGATATTATATGGATGGTTTGCTATCTGTTTGGTGGTTATGATGGTAATGTTTATATCTAAGGTATGTGAGCCCTATTTTGTATGTGATGCCTATTTTTGGGTATGTGGATCCTATTTTAAATAGTGGAACTTAAATATGATGATAATGTGCAATACACCTACTCTCAGTTGGGATCTTATCCAACCCTACCTTAAAGTTGTGCTAGCCTTGTTATCCTTCTATTTACATTTATTGGCTCTTTACTTAGCTTATGCCTTTGCGGCTTAATCATTGGTATCCTGTGAATCATTCTTCTTCATATTTTGCCTCCTTTACTTGGAAATGCTCTAATCTTGTTGTTGGCTCATCTTTTGAAATACTTGGAAATCTTATACATATTGTGGTTGTTCTTGTGGCTTATTTGAATGTAATTCCTTAATCTTGTCATTTACTATGTGGCTCATTCTTTTGGAATGATTTGGAACATTATATATTGTTGATGCTCATTGACTATTCTTGGAACTCTTGGATATGGTTGTGACCTATGATGGTCTTATTACTTATTTATTTGGGTTTTATTCCCAATGCTTGTTGAATCTTGTTATATACTTTTCACTATGCTGCCAAGTGAATGTTTATGCATGATATAGTTATTGGCCAATTGACAATGTAGTGTACATGAGTACAAACCACCCACAGGGCACTGAGGTTTTAGTCCTCCTGCCGGGCACTGGGGTTTTAGTCCCCCTGCCATTTTATATATTAGGCACTGGGGTTTTATTCCCCCTGCCACTTTTTAGGCACTGGGGTTTTAGTCCCCCTGCCATTGGTGAGGTCCGGTAGGTGCCTCACCCTACATTGATAGGATGTTGTGTCATAATTTATATTCATGCAAATGTGATAATTGTTGATATTTTAAATGTGGCAGTTTCTCTCTCTCATATTCATATATTTGTCTCATTTCCTTTGAAATCACTTCTTGTGGAGAATCTTTTATATTGCAAAGCTTTTTATTATTAATTTTCCTATTCCTTTTGATTAACACATACCTTGTTATCTCTCTCTTGCTGGATGACCCCAACCATCCAGGATAGGAATCAGAGTGCGCATGGAAGCTTGGTGAACCCAAAGCTAAGGATAGGATAAGAAGAAAGGAATATATAGCTTGAGTGATCATGTTTGCTTTTATGTTATATAGTAGTTTGTTTGGAGACAATGTTGTATTAGTCTAAGTCTTCCTCTACCTAGATCCTTGTAGTTTCTTGTATAAAGTTGTACTCCCATTTGGGAAATTTTATAATGTACTCTTTATACATTTTGAATAATGTCAAGATTTTATTCTTCCGCTGCTATCCAATTGATGTTTTTGTTTATCATGTTTTTAGTAGAGACTTTTGGGTCTTTACAGCATGGTATCAGAGCATCAAGGTAGTCGGATTCTTGACTAGTTCAAAATTGTCTCCTAGATAGAACCCCTATCATATATAGTTTCCCTTTACCTAGTTTTTCACCTTAGAGTTGACCTATAAAAAATATTTGATTTAGGATCATAATAATTATTTATTAGAAATAAAATTTGTCAACTTTTTGGTGAATTGTTTATTGAGTAGCTATTAGAGCAAAGAAGTTGAAAGTGATGGTGTCTAGAAAGGGTCAGAGCTTGGGGGCTGGCAATATTTTCCTCCGCCCCACTAGCTTGGTCACGAGGACTCCTGAGCTCATATGACTTGGCCTGGCCTGATCTGAAACGGACAGCTCGAAATAGTCTACCTTTAGACATTACCTTATTGTTGAATAACCTTAGAATCCTTATATGATGATTTGATTTCTTTTCTCAAAACAAAAATCATCTTGTAATCCCTAAGTATCTTGTATGAGCCTTAGATTTCCATGTTAGGGTTTAGTGTGCCCTATGTTACACCTTGAGTTGGAAGATAGAGTTTAGTAAGGCTTTTAATGTTGGATCTTATACCCTTACAATAGTTTGACTTAGTCAACCCTTTGAGTGGAAAGGTAGTGTTAGTACCTTGTTAGGTTTTGGAGTTGTTGATTTCGAGGACGAAATCCTCTTTAGGGGGTTGGAATCCCTCAATGCCTTGAAATCAAGTAACCTTAACTCCTTAGACATGGGAATAGAAAGCTTATGTGTTTAGAGTTTAATAAACCTAATATGTTTGTAATTCATCTTGTTTGTTTATAACAAATGGATAAGTCACATAATTCTTATGCTTGAACCTTAATATACTCTTGTTGCACCTAATCATTAATTGTTCATATATGGATACACATAGCTTGGGTTTGGTCACCCTAATGATAAAATGTGTATGGTAAAATGCACCCTTAGGATGCCTTAATATGTAAGGGTCATGTTGACCTGAACCCTAAGATGTAATCATCTAGCCTTGACAATACATATATACCCTTCATGCCTTTCTTGACACATTAGTGACATTAGGTGTAATCACATGGTATACCTTAATGCATGTAAATCACTTAATCATAGTTGTGACCTAATTATCAACACATGTTAGGCATAGCACCTTGTTGACTAAAATACATCTCATTGGTCATCTTATTGGTTTATGGATAAAATCAGTAATGAGATGATGAGTAATTAGATTCACATAATGTGAGGAGTGTTGTGAGAGATAATGTTTAGTGATGTCATGGATATGAGTATGTTAGATGTGGTGCCAATATGTTCCTTGGAGATAAGCCATATACCCTTAGACCCGTTATTAGAGTAATAATTGGTTGGATGATATTATATGGCATAATCCCACATGATGTAGTTATTGGGTAATAATGTTGAGTTATTTAGGTTTTTAACCTAATGCATTAATATAGGATGTAATGGCCTTGTAAACCCTAGTTGTGCTTAAAACCCTTAATGAGGGAGATACCCATGATATATAGTTGAGATATAATTGTTTCGTAATAAAATATGGCACAAGTGTTAGTATAATAGATATGTTGCCTTTTCATGATAGAGTTTATGCATCAAGATGTCGGTTATGTTGAGTTGATAAAAGGCTATAGGTTTTGTGAAAACCTTAGTAACACCTGACTTATGTAGATTTATGTAGTACCCTAGATTAAGGGTTATAACCTAGTTGTTTATGGTTGGGATGTTACACAGTCACCCTCTCTTTCCTCTTGTTGTGATTTCGGGGACGAAATCCTCTTTAAGGGGTGGTGTGCTGTAACATACTGAATCTCAGGGTCTTCCCTGCAATTTACCCATTCTTGAGCTTTTCTTTGCCTTTTAGTCCATTTGGACCTTTTCCACAAATTTCACATCCTTTTGGATCATTCTTGTACACCTTGTGCAATTTGAGCACAATCTGAGGTTGAAATCACTATTTACCCTCATTTATGTAAATGAGGGGGGTGTTTGCACAAATAACCCACATTAGGAGATAAGTTAGGGTTAATTATGTAATTTGGTCATTAATGGGATAATATAGCAGATTATATTTATTTGGAGCTTTTTGGATAAATATATTATTAATAATGTGTATTTGAGTTCATATATGTGTGTATATTAACCTTTATTGTTTCTCTCTCCTCGAAATATGATTTTAGTTCACATTAATATGTTATTTTGTGGAGTAATGAGTATTTATACCCTAATATGTTTTATATGTCGAATTTGCTCACATGTTTCTTATTAATAGCTTTTTCATATAATTCCTTGATTTTAATGTGTTATTATACTCTTTTATGAGCTATGTATTTATTAATGGCCTTATTATGCTTTAAACGAGATTTTAATTATATAGCATCGTTCTATATGTTATTATGAGCCTATGGTTAAATTTTGGTGTTGTTTGGAATTGATTTGACCCCCCAAACGGATTTTATAAGTCTTTAATATAGTATAACCAAAGTGCTTTAATCGATTTCATTAATATCTCTGTAACGCCTATAGTTGGGTCGTTTATTAAACCTGTCACGCGCCCCTTTTGGCCTGCGCGTGATCCAACGGCCGTGAGTTGCTTCCCAGCTGATCCAACGGTTCACACTTCATCTTCTTCCTCCAGTAACTCGTGCGTCCGAGTAACAGTAACGCCTCCTTGACTCCTCAACTCCGTTCTCACTCCTTCCTTCTCCGTTTCACGCGATTTCTTCGCCGTTAGCTTCGTCTCTCTCCGCCGGATTGAATGAGCCCTAGCTCATCATCTCTCTCGCTCTGTGTGCAAAACGCCCAACTGGGCTCTCCGCCTCCTCTTCGCGGAGTGGTTACAGAGTGGGATAAATCCACCCTCTTGCCTACCGGAAGCCTGGAAAAAACAATCCTCAGCCCCCGCTCATCGCTCCTCCACACTCAATTCACCCTAATCTACCCTCAGTCACCTGGACCTAGCCGCTCTTCTTCTCCGGCAATGGTGGCTTGCTGCTCTCACCCCTGGTCTTCTCGGGTCAATTCCTTGAGAGGTAACCAACTAGAACCCCTCCTCTTCATTTTCACACTAACAGTATTCCTCGCCTTCGCATGAGTTGCCCGGACCTATAAGCCACCGACGACCTCCGCCGCCGCCACCTGATTTAGAGCTTCTGAGCTCCTTTTACCTCGTTGCCGCCTCCGTTCGCTTCGCCTTGTCTCCGCGTTGATGTAGGAGTCTTCAATCGAAGCTTCTTTCGGGTTTTTCGATGGTTTTGGCTTCGTGTCCTCCTCCCCTGTTTCCGGCCATGTCGCGACCTGCTTCCGGAGATTTTGGGCATGAGGGTCACCGTTCAGTGGCTCCTTGGGATCGTGTAGACTTCGGGAGTCTGCTTCTTGTTTCGGCAGATTGTTGCGCGCTCTGAAGGCAAGTTGTTGCAACGAGGCTCGAGCTCCTGTGATCGTGCTCGCGCCATGACCTTGGCTGGAAGAAGCCAGGTCATGGAATGACCAAGAAGGTCATCCGCGGGCAATGTGACGATTTATATCACTTGGGCAATCTCGTCTTTTCCCCCTCCTCGTTTTCTTCTTTGTTGCAAAGCAATCGACAAGTGCTAATGACTGTTTTGCCCTCGTAGTTTCAATTAGTTTGATTTAACAAGTAAGGGCAGTCTGGTCCTTTCCTCTAATATTTACATCAAGTTGCATTTTTATTTAAATATCTGTCACGCTATAGTTTTCCTAATTTCTGATTGGTCGGATTTACTTAATTCATAGTAAATCGATCCTTTATCAGAAAAATATGAATAAATAGTCGATGGAAAGGATTTTTGATGTAGAATTTGATTTTGTGGTTTTTGAGACATGATTCTCAATGGTTTTCCGAAGTTTACTTTGAATGGCATTTTTAGTATGTAAATGTTTTAAAATACATAATTAATTCATTTTAACTCTGTTTTATATAATAAGATATGTTTTCTTAATCAGGAGATTATGAGTAATCGTTTGGACTTGGTTTTGAACTCTAAATCGTAGTTTTGTAAAATTAGGGTTTTTCTATGCTTTATGTGTTTATATATATATTAATACATGTGTTGTGTTTATAACTAGGATATTATATGGATGGTTTGCTATCTGTTTGGTGGTTATGATGGTAATGTTTATATCTAAGGTATGTGAGCCCTATTTTGTATGTGATGCCTATTTTTGGGTATGTGGATCCTATTTTAAATAGTGGAACTTAAATATGATGATAATGTGCAATACACCTACTCTCAGTTGGGATCTTATCCAACCCTACCTTAAAGTTGTGCTAGCCTTGTTATCCTTCTATTTACATTTATTGGCTCTTTACTTAGCTTATGCCTTTGCGGCTTAATCATTGGTATCCTGTGAATCATTCTTCTTCATATTTTGCCTCCTTTACTTGGAAATGCTCTAATCTTGTTGTTGGCTCATCTTTTGAAATACTTGGAAATCTTATACATATTGTGGTTGTTCTTGTGGCTTATTTGAATGTAATTCCTTAATCTTGTCATTTACTATGTGGCTCATTCTTTTGGAATGATTTGGAACATTATATATTGTTGATGCTCATTGACTATTCTTGGAACTCTTGGATATGGTTGTGACCTATGATGGTCTTATTACTTATTTATTTGGGTTTTATTCCCAATGCTTGTTGAATCTTGTTATATACTTTTCACTATGCTGCCAAGTGAATGTTTATGCATGATATAGTTATTGGCCAATTGACAATGTAGTGTACATGAGTACAAACCACCCACAGGGCACTGAGGTTTTAGTCCTCCTGCCGGGCACTGGGGTTTTAGTCCCCCTGCCATTTTATATATTAGGCACTGGGGTTTTATTCCCCCTGCCACTTTTTAGGCACTGGGGTTTTAGTCCCCCTGCCATTGGTGAGGTCCGGTAGGTGCCTCACCCTACATTGATAGGATGTTGTGTCATAATTTATATTCATGCAAATGTGATAATTGTTGATATTTTAAATGTGGCAGTTTCTCTCTCTCATATTCATATATTTGTCTCATTTCCTTTGAAATCACTTCTTGTGGAGAATCTTTTATATTGCAAAGCTTTTTATTATTAATTTTCCTATTCCTTTTGATTAACACATACCTTGTTATCTCTCTCTTGCTGGATGACCCCAACCATCCAGGATAGGAATCAGAGTGCGCATGGAAGCTTGGTGAACCCAAAGCTAAGGATAGGATAAGAAGAAAGGAATATATAGCTTGAGTGATCATGTTTGCTTTTATGTTATATAGTAGTTTGTTTGGAGACAATGTTGTATTAGTCTAAGTCTTCCTCTACCTAGATCCTTGTAGTTTCTTGTATAAAGTTGTACTCCCATTTGGGAAATTTTATAATGTACTCTTTATACATTTTGAATAATGTCAAGATTTTATTCTTCCGCTGCTATCCAATTGATGTTTTTGTTTATCATGTTTTTAGTAGAGACTTTTGGGTCTTTACAGCATGGTATCAGAGCATCAAGGTAGTCGGATTCTTGACTAGTTCAAAATTGTCTCCTAGATAGAACCCCTATCATATATAGTTTCCCTTTACCTAGTTTTTCACCTTAGAGTTGACCTATAAAAAATATTTGATTTAGGATCATAATAATTATTTATTAGAAATAAAATTTGTCAACTTTTTGGTGAATTGTTTATTGAGTAGCTATTAGAGCAAAGAAGTTGAAAGTGATGGTGTCTAGAAAGGGTCAGAGCTTGGGGGCTGGCAATATTTTCCTCCGCCCCACTAGCTTGGTCACGAGGACTCCTGAGCTCATATGACTTGGCCTGGCCTGATCTGAAACGGACAGCTCGAAATAGTCTACCTTTAGACATTACCTTATTGTTGAATAACCTTAGAATCCTTATATGATGATTTGATTTCTTTTCTCAAAACAAAAATCATCTTGTAATCCCTAAGTATCTTGTATGAGCCTTAGATTTCCATGTTAGGGTTTAGTGTGCCCTATGTTACACCTTGAGTTGGAAGATAGAGTTTAGTAAGGCTTTTAATGTTGGATCTTATACCCTTACAATAGTTTGACTTAGTCAACCCTTTGAGTGGAAAGGTAGTGTTAGTACCTTGTTAGGTTTTGGAGTTGTTGATTTCGAGGACGAAATCCTCTTTAGGGGGTTGGAATCCCTCAATGCCTTGAAATCAAGTAACCTTAACTCCTTAGACATGGGAATAGAAAGCTTATGTGTTTAGAGTTTAATAAACCTAATATGTTTGTAATTCATCTTGTTTGTTTATAACAAATGGATAAGTCACATAATTCTTATGCTTGAACCTTAATATACTCTTGTTGCACCTAATCATTAATTGTTCATATATGGATACACATAGCTTGGGTTTGGTCACCCTAATGATAAAATGTGTATGGTAAAATGCACCCTTAGGATGCCTTAATATGTAAGGGTCATGTTGACCTGAACCCTAAGATGTAATCATCTAGCCTTGACAATACATATATACCCTTCATGCCTTTCTTGACACATTAGTGACATTAGGTGTAATCACATGGTATACCTTAATGCATGTAAATCACTTAATCATAGTTGTGACCTAATTATCAACACATGTTAGGCATAGCACCTTGTTGACTAAAATACATCTCATTGGTCATCTTATTGGTTTATGGATAAAATCAGTAATGAGATGATGAGTAATTAGATTCACATAATGTGAGGAGTGTTGTGAGAGATAATGTTTAGTGATGTCATGGATATGAGTATGTTAGATGTGGTGCCAATATGTTCCTTGGAGATAAGCCATATACCCTTAGACCCGTTATTAGAGTAATAATTGGTTGGATGATATTATATGGCATAATCCCACATGATGTAGTTATTGGGTAATAATGTTGAGTTATTTAGGTTTTTAACCTAATGCATTAATATAGGATGTAATGGCCTTGTAAACCCTAGTTGTGCTTAAAACCCTTAATGAGGGAGATACCCATGATATATAGTTGAGATATAATTGTTTCGTAATAAAATATGGCACAAGTGTTAGTATAATAGATATGTTGCCTTTTCATGATAGAGTTTATGCATCAAGATGTCGGTTATGTTGAGTTGATAAAAGGCTATAGGTTTTGTGAAAACCTTAGTAACACCTGACTTATGTAGATTTATGTAGTACCCTAGATTAAGGGTTATAACCTAGTTGTTTATGGTTGGGATGTTACACAGTCACCCTCTCTTTCCTCTTGTTGTGATTTCGGGGACGAAATCCTCTTTAAGGGGTGGTGTGCTGTAACATACTGAATCTCAGGGTCTTCCCTGCAATTTACCCATTCTTGAGCTTTTCTTTGCCTTTTAGTCCATTTGGACCTTTTCCACAAATTTCACATCCTTTTGGATCATTCTTGTACACCTTGTGCAATTTGAGCACAATCTGAGGTTGAAATCACTATTTACCCTCATTTATGTAAATGAGGGGGGTGTTTGCACAAATAACCCACATTAGGAGATAAGTTAGGGTTAATTATGTAATTTGGTCATTAATGGGATAATATAGCAGATTATATTTATTTGGAGCTTTTTGGATAAATATATTATTAATAATGTGTATTTGAGTTCATATATGTGTGTATATTAACCTTTATTGTTTCTCTCTCCTCGAAATATGATTTTAGTTCACATTAATATGTTATTTTGTGGAGTAATGAGTATTTATACCCTAATATGTTTTATATGTCGAATTTGCTCACATGTTTCTTATTAATAGCTTTTTCATATAATTCCTTGATTTTAATGTGTTATTATACTCTTTTATGAGCTATGTATTTATTAATGGCCTTATTATGCTTTAAACGAGATTTTAATTATATAGCATCGTTCTATATGTTATTATGAGCCTATGGTTAAATTTTGGTGTTGTTTGGAATTGATTTGACCCCCCAAACGGATTTTATAAGTCTTTAATATAGTATAACCAAAGTGCTTTAATCGATTTCATTAATATCTCTGTAACGCCTATAGTTGGGTCGTTTATTAAACCTGTCACGCGCCCCTTTTGGCCTGCGCGTGATCCAACGGCCGTGAGTTGCTTCCCAGCTGATCCAACGGTTCACACTTCATCTTCTTCCTCCAGTAACTCGTGCGTCCGAGTAACAGTAACGCCTCCTTGACTCCTCAACTCCGTTCTCACTCCTTCCTTCTCCGTTTCACGCGATTTCTTCGCCGTTAGCTTCGTCTCTCTCCGCCGGATTGAATGAGCCCTAGCTCATCATCTCTCTCGCTCTGTGTGCAAAACGCCCAACTGGGCTCTCCGCCTCCTCTTCGCGGAGTGGTTACAGAGTGGGATAAATCCACCCTCTTGCCTACCGGAAGCCTGGAAAAAACAATCCTCAGCCCCCGCTCATCGCTCCTCCACACTCAATTCACCCTAATCTACCCTCAGTCACCTGGACCTAGCCGCTCTTCTTCTCCGGCAATGGTGGCTTGCTGCTCTCACCCCTGGTCTTCTCGGGTCAATTCCTTGAGAGGTAACCAACTAGAACCCCTCCTCTTCATTTTCACACTAACAGTATTCCTCGCCTTCGCATGAGTTGCCCGGACCTATAAGCCACCGACGACCTCCGCCGCCGCCACCTGATTTAGAGCTTCTGAGCTCCTTTTACCTCGTTGCCGCCTCCGTTCGCTTCGCCTTGTCTCCGCGTTGATGTAGGAGTCTTCAATCGAAGCTTCTTTCGGGTTTTTCGATGGTTTTGGCTTCGTGTCCTCCTCCCCTGTTTCCGGCCATGTCGCGACCTGCTTCCGGAGATTTTGGGCATGAGGGTCACCGTTCAGTGGCTCCTTGGGATCGTGTAGACTTCGGGAGTCTGCTTCTTGTTTCGGCAGATTGTTGCGCGCTCTGAAGGCAAGTTGTTGCAACGAGGCTCGAGCTCCTGTGATCGTGCTCGCGCCATGACCTTGGCTGGAAGAAGCCAGGTCATGGAATGACCAAGAAGGTCATCCGCGGGCAATGTGACGATTTATATCACTTGGGCAATCTCGTCTTTTCCCCCTCCTCGTTTTCTTCTTTGTTGCAAAGCAATCGACAAGTGCTAATGACTGTTTTGCCCTCGTAGTTTCAATTAGTTTGATTTAACAAGTAAGGGCAGTCTGGTCCTTTCCTCTAATATTTACATCAAGTTGCATTTTTATTTAAATATCTGTCACGCTATAGTTTTCCTAATTTCTGATTGGTCGGATTTACTTAATTCATAGTAAATCGATCCTTTATCAGAAAAATATGAATAAATAGTCGATGGAAAGGATTTTTGATGTAGAATTTGATTTTGTGGTTTTTGAGACCTGATTCTCAATGGTTTTCCGAAGTTTACTTTGAATGGCATTTTTAGTATGTAAATGTTTTAAAATACATAATTAATTCATTTTAACTCTGTTTTATATAATAAGATATGTTTTCTTAATCAGGAGATTATGAGTAATCGTTTGGACTTGGTTTTGAACTCTAAATCGTAGTTTTGTAAAATTAGGGTTTTTCTATGCTTTATGTGTTTATATATATATTAATACATGTGTTGTGTTTATAACTAGGATATTATATGGATGGTTTGCTATCTGTTTGGTGGTTATGATGGTAATGTTTATATCTAAGGTATGTGAGCCCTATTTTGTATGTGATGCCTATTTTTGGGTATGTGGATCCTATTTTAAATAGTGGAACTTAAATATGATGATAATGTGCAATACACCTACTCTCAGTTGGGATCTTATCCAACCCTACCTTAAAGTTGTGCTAGCCTTGTTATCCTTCTATTTACATTTATTGGCTCTTTACTTAGCTTATGCCTTTGCGGCTTAATCATTGGTATCCTGTGAATCATTCTTCTTCATATTTTGCCTCCTTTACTTGGAAATGCTCTAATCTTGTTGTTGGCTCATCTTTTGAAATACTTGGAAATCTTATACATATTGTGGTTGTTCTTGTGGCTTATTTGAATGTAATTCCTTAATCTTGTCATTTACTATGTGGCTCATTCTTTTGGAATGATTTGGAACATTATATATTGTTGATGCTCATTGACTATTCTTGGAACTCTTGGATATGGTTGTGACCTATGATGGTCTTATTACTTATTTATTTGGGTTTTATTCCCAATGCTTGTTGAATCTTGTTATATACTTTTCACTATGCTGCCAAGTGAATGTTTATGCATGATATAGTTATTGGCCAATTGACAATGTAGTGTACATGAGTACAAACCACCCACAGGGCACTGAGGTTTTAGTCCTCCTGCCGGGCACTGGGGTTTTAGTCCCCCTGCCATTTTATATATTAGGCACTGGGGTTTTATTCCCCCTGCCACTTTTTAGGCACTGGGGTTTTAGTCCCCCTGCCATTGGTGAGGTCCGGTAGGTGCCTCACCCTACATTGATAGGATGTTGTGTCATAATTTATATTCATGCAAATGTGATAATTGTTGATATTTTAAATGTGGCAGTTTCTCTCTCTCATATTCATATATTTGTCTCATTTCCTTTGAAATCACTTCTTGTGGAGAATCTTTTATATTGCAAAGCTTTTTATTATTAATTTTCCTATTCCTTTTGATTAACACATACCTTGTTATCTCTCTCTTGCTGGATGACCCCAACCATCCAGGATAGGAATCAGAGTGCGCATGGAAGCTTGGTGAACCCAAAGCTAAGGATAGGATAAGAAGAAAGGAATATATAGCTTGAGTGATCATGTTTGCTTTTATGTTATATAGTAGTTTGTTTGGAGACAATGTTGTATTAGTCTAAGTCTTCCTCTACCTAGATCCTTGTAGTTTCTTGTATAAAGTTGTACTCCCATTTGGGAAATTTTATAATGTACTCTTTATACATTTTGAATAATGTCAAGATTTTATTCTTCCGCTGCTATCCAATTGATGTTTTTGTTTATCATGTTTTTAGTAGAGACTTTTGGGTCTTTACAGCATGGTATCAGAGCATCAAGGTAGTCGGATTCTTGACTAGTTCAAAATTGTCTCCTAGATAGAACCCCTATCATATATAGTTTCCCTTTACCTAGTTTTTCACCTTAGAGTTGACCTATAAAAAATATTTGATTTAGGATCATAATAATTATTTATTAGAAATAAAATTTGTCAACTTTTTGGTGAATTGTTTATTGAGTAGCTATTAGAGCAAAGAAGTTGAAAGTGATGGTGTCTAGAAAGGGTCAGAGCTTGGGGGCTGGCAATATTTTCCTCCGCCCCACTAGCTTGGTCACGAGGACTCCTGAGCTCATATGACTTGGCCTGGCCTGATCTGAAACGGACAGCTCGAAATAGTCTACCTTTAGACATTACCTTATTGTTGAATAACCTTAGAATCCTTATATGATGATTTGATTTCTTTTCTCAAAACAAAAATCATCTTGTAATCCCTAAGTATCTTGTATGAGCCTTAGATTTCCATGTTAGGGTTTAGTGTGCCCTATGTTACACCTTGAGTTGGAAGATAGAGTTTAGTAAGGCTTTTAATGTTGGATCTTATACCCTTACAATAGTTTGACTTAGTCAACCCTTTGAGTGGAAAGGTAGTGTTAGTACCTTGTTAGGTTTTGGAGTTGTTGATTTCGAGGACGAAATCCTCTTTAGGGGGTTGGAATCCCTCAATGCCTTGAAATCAAGTAACCTTAACTCCTTAGACATGGGAATAGAAAGCTTATGTGTTTAGAGTTTAATAAACCTAATATGTTTGTAATTCATCTTGTTTGTTTATAACAAATGGATAAGTCACATAATTCTTATGCTTGAACCTTAATATACTCTTGTTGCACCTAATCATTAATTGTTCATATATGGATACACATAGCTTGGGTTTGGTCACCCTAATGATAAAATGTGTATGGTAAAATGCACCCTTAGGATGCCTTAATATGTAAGGGTCATGTTGACCTGAACCCTAAGATGTAATCATCTAGCCTTGACAATACATATATACCCTTCATGCCTTTCTTGACACATTAGTGACATTAGGTGTAATCACATGGTATACCTTAATGCATGTAAATCACTTAATCATAGTTGTGACCTAATTATCAACACATGTTAGGCATAGCACCTTGTTGACTAAAATACATCTCATTGGTCATCTTATTGGTTTATGGATAAAATCAGTAATGAGATGATGAGTAATTAGATTCACATAATGTGAGGAGTGTTGTGAGAGATAATGTTTAGTGATGTCATGGATATGAGTATGTTAGATGTGGTGCCAATATGTTCCTTGGAGATAAGCCATATACCCTTAGACCCGTTATTAGAGTAATAATTGGTTGGATGATATTATATGGCATAATCCCACATGATGTAGTTATTGGGTAATAATGTTGAGTTATTTAGGTTTTTAACCTAATGCATTAATATAGGATGTAATGGCCTTGTAAACCCTAGTTGTGCTTAAAACCCTTAATGAGGGAGATACCCATGATATATAGTTGAGATATAATTGTTTCGTAATAAAATATGGCACAAGTGTTAGTATAATAGATATGTTGCCTTTTCATGATAGAGTTTATGCATCAAGATGTCGGTTATGTTGAGTTGATAAAAGGCTATAGGTTTTGTGAAAACCTTAGTAACACCTGACTTATGTAGATTTATGTAGTACCCTAGATTAAGGGTTATAACCTAGTTGTTTATGGTTGGGATGTTACACAGTCACCCTCTCTTTCCTCTTGTTGTGATTTCGGGGACGAAATCCTCTTTAAGGGGTGGTGTGCTGTAACATACTGAATCTCAGGGTCTTCCCTGCAATTTACCCATTCTTGAGCTTTTCTTTGCCTTTTAGTCCATTTGGACCTTTTCCACAAATTTCACATCCTTTTGGATCATTCTTGTACACCTTGTGCAATTTGAGCACAATCTGAGGTTGAAATCACTATTTACCCTCATTTATGTAAATGAGGGGGGTGTTTGCACAAATAACCCACATTAGGAGATAAGTTAGGGTTAATTATGTAATTTGGTCATTAATGGGATAATATAGCAGATTATATTTATTTGGAGCTTTTTGGATAAATATATTATTAATAATGTGTATTTGAGTTCATATATGTGTGTATATTAACCTTTATTGTTTCTCTCTCCTCGAAATATGATTTTAGTTCACATTAATATGTTATTTTGTGGAGTAATGAGTATTTATACCCTAATATGTTTTATATGTCGAATTTGCTCACATGTTTCTTATTAATAGCTTTTTCATATAATTCCTTGATTTTAATGTGTTATTATACTCTTTTATGAGCTATGTATTTATTAATGGCCTTATTATGCTTTAAACGAGATTTTAATTATATAGCATCGTTCTATATGTTATTATGAGCCTATGGTTAAATTTTGGTGTTGTTTGGAATTGATTTGACCCCCCAAACGGATTTTATAAGTCTTTAATATAGTATAACCAAAGTGCTTTAATCGATTTCATTAATATCTCTGTAACGCCTATAGTTGGGTCGTTTATTAAACCTGTCACGCGCCCCTTTTGGCCTGCGCGTGATCCAACGGCCGTGAGTTGCTTCCCAGCTGATCCAACGGTTCACACTTCATCTTCTTCCTCCAGTAACTCATGCGTCCGAGTAACAGTAACGCCTCCTTGACTCCTCAACTCCGTTCTCACTCCTTCCTTCTCCGTTTCACGCGATTTCTTCGTCGTTAGCTTCGTCTCTCTCCGCCGGATTGAATGAGCCCTAGCTCATCATCTCTCTCGCTCTGTGTGCAAAACGCCCAACTGGGCTCTCCGCCTCCTCTTCGCGGAGTGGTTACAGAGTGGGATAAATCCACCCTCTTGCCTACCGGAAGCCTGGAAAAAACAATCCTCAGCCCCCGCTCATCGCTCCTCCACACTCAATTCACCCTAATCTACCCTCAGTCACCTGGACCTAGCCGCTCTTCTTCTCCGGCAATGGTGGCTTGCTGCTCTCACCCCTGGTCTTCTCGGGTCAATTCCTTGAGAGGTAACCAACTAGAACCCCTCCTCTTCATTTTCACACTAACAGTATTCCTCGCCTTCGCATGAGTTGCCCGGACCTATAAGCCACCGACGACCTCCGCCGCCGCCACCTGATTTAGAGCTTCTGAGCTCCTTTTACCTCGTTGCCGCCTCCGTTCGCTTCGCCTTGTCTCCGCGTTGATGTAGGAGTCTTCAATCGAAGCTTCTTTCGGGTTTTTCGATGGTTTTGGCTTCGTGTCCTCCTCCCCTGTTTCCGGCCATGTCGCGACCTGCTTCCGGAGATTTTGGGCATGAGGGTCACCGTTCAGTGGCTCCTTGGGATCGTGTAGACTTCGGGAGTCTGCTTCTTGTTTCGGCAGATTGTTGCGCGCTCTGAAGGCAAGTTGTTGCAACGAGGCTCGAGCTCCTGTGATCGTGCTCGCGCCATGACCTTGGCTGGAAGAAGCCAGGTCATGGAATGACCAAGAAGGTCATCCGCGGGCAATGTGACGATTTATATCACTTGGGCAATCTCGTCTTTTCCCCCTCCTCGTTTTCTTCTTTGTTGCAAAGCAATCGACAAGTGCTAATGACTGTTTTGCCCTCGTAGTTTCAATTAGTTTGATTTAACAAGTAAGGGCAGTCTGGTCCTTTCCTCTAATATTTACATCAAGTTGCATTTTTATTTAAATATCTGTCACGCTATAGTTTTCCTAATTTCTGATTGGTCGGATTTACTTAATTCATAGTAAATCGATCCTTTATCAGAAAAATATGAATAAATAGTCGATGGAAAGGATTTTTGATGTAGAATTTGATTTTGTGGTTTTTGAGACCTGATTCTCAATGGTTTTCCGAAGTTTACTTTGAATGGCATTTTTAGTATGTAAATGTTTTAAAATACATAATTAATTCATTTTAACTCTGTTTTATATAATAAGATATGTTTTCTTAATCAGGAGATTATGAGTAATCGTTTGGACTTGGTTTTGAACTCTAAATCGTAGTTTTGTAAAATTAGGGTTTTTCTATGCTTTATGTGTTTATATATATATTAATACATGTGTTGTGTTTATAACTAGGATATTATATGGATGGTTTGCTATCTGTTTGGTGGTTATGATGGTAATGTTTATATCTAAGGTATGTGAGCCCTATTTTGTATGTGATGCCTATTTTTGGGTATGTGGATCCTATTTTAAATAGTGGAACTTAAATATGATGATAATGTGCAATACACCTACTCTCAGTTGGGATCTTATCCAACCCTACCTTAAAGTTGTGCTAGCCTTGTTATCCTTCTATTTACATTTATTGGCTCTTTACTTAGCTTATGCCTTTGCGGCTTAATCATTGGTATCCTGTGAATCATTCTTCTTCATATTTTGCCTCCTTTACTTGGAAATGCTCTAATCTTGTTGTTGGCTCATCTTTTGAAATACTTGGAAATCTTATACATATTGTGGTTGTTCTTGTGGCTTATTTGAATGTAATTCCTTAATCTTGTCATTTACTATGTGGCTCATTCTTTTGGAATGATTTGGAACATTATATATTGTTGATGCTCATTGACTATTCTTGGAACTCTTGGATATGGTTGTGACCTATGATGGTCTTATTACTTATTTATTTGGGTTTTATTCCCAATGCTTGTTGAATCTTGTTATATACTTTTCACTATGCTGCCAAGTGAATGTTTATGCATGATATAGTTATTGGCCAATTGACAATGTAGTGTACATGAGTACAAACCACCCACAGGGCACTGAGGTTTTAGTCCTCCTGCCGGGCACTGGGGTTTTAGTCCCCCTGCCATTTTATATATTAGGCACTGGGGTTTTATTCCCCCTGCCACTTTTTAGGCACTGGGGTTTTAGTCCCCCTGCCATTGGTGAGGTCCGGTAGGTGCCTCACCCTACATTGATAGGATGTTGTGTCATAATTTATATTCATGCAAATGTGATAATTGTTGATATTTTAAATGTGGCAGTTTCTCTCTCTCATATTCATATATTTGTCTCATTTCCTTTGAAATCACTTCTTGTGGAGAATCTTTTATATTGCAAAGCTTTTTATTATTAATTTTCCTATTCCTTTTGATTAACACATACCTTGTTATCTCTCTCTTGCTGGATGACCCCAACCATCCAGGATAGGAATCAGAGTGCGCATGGAAGCTTGGTGAACCCAAAGCTAAGGATAGGATAAGAAGAAAGGAATATATAGCTTGAGTGATCATGTTTGCTTTTATGTTATATAGTAGTTTGTTTGGAGACAATGTTGTATTAGTCTAAGTCTTCCTCTACCTAGATCCTTGTAGTTTCTTGTATAAAGTTGTACTCCCATTTGGGAAATTTTATAATGTACTCTTTATACATTTTGAATAATGTCAAGATTTTATTCTTCCGCTGCTATCCAATTGATGTTTTTGTTTATCATGTTTTTAGTAGAGACTTTTGGGTCTTTACAGTGACAACCCTCCTGCCTTGCTCGTCAATGAGCCTAACAGTTATCTTTGTGCGTGCCATCCCTATCATCAATCAAACAAATGCTATTTTGTTATCAACAGGAAAATTAATAAGGGGAAAGATACCCCGACACGACTGTATCGGGCCTTGAGACAAGATCAGGTAAAGCTTGCCCGATACAACTGTGTCGGACGATACGGTCAAAAGAAAATGAGCGCCCGGTAGGGTCTTGAAAGAGCGCTGCCCGATACAAGAATAAACGGGCGATACAGTCGCTACCCGACACAGATGTATCGGACAGGCGCGAGAGAAGCGTGTCACGCGATAACAATATCGGGCGACAAGAAAATCAACGTTAAATCCTCACCCGATACATCGTGCGCGATAAAGGTCCGTATCGGGTATGCTCGGGCGATAGGGCTGTCGCGCGATACCTTTGTTTTCCTTAAGGTTTTGCACGTCACGGGATCGGGAGAGGTCTCTGCGTGACACGGGAGCGGAGAGCAAGAAAAGTATTGCGCGATACGGTAGATGAAAAAGGTAAAGTCCGGGAGCGCGACACGGTAAAGTTTTTGCCTTATATATAGCGGTCGGACGTCGCGGTAAAACCATTCCCTCCCGAGACGGGCGCAATCTGTATGTCGGTTGGTGTGCCGCCCGATCCGGTCTGGGAAAAAAGGTTACTAGACCAGACTCCGCCCGACCGATACAAGATTTTTCGGGACAAAACTCCGAGGTAAAACCCACTTAAAGAAAGAGGCGACAGGCGGGTAAAACATCATTGGCCGAAGGCTAAACCCGGCCTCAGATGGTATTACCCATCCTGGCAAATAAAACTAAAGCGGTGGCCCTTAAAACAAAAAGAGTCAGCACACGTGCGCATGCACTGACTCGGGCCTTATTACAATCCATAATGTTTGTAATGTCTGTTTTGCCGAAAAGTAAATAACGTCCTATACTAGGGAAATAAAAGCACGGGCTGCCTCCCGAGGAGCGCTGCATTTTCCGTCTTCAGCTAGACGTCTTTGGCTTCTTTATCATTCTTCATCACTTTGCCGGTTCAGTGTTGGACGGGATCTTCCCCGAAGGATTCTTCACAATCTCGGTGAGCTGTGCGAGCTGCTGATCGATTTGTCATTGATGTGTTTGCACATCTGCCAATTGGATTTGCAGTGAGTTCAAGACTCCTGAATTTGACAGCGCGCTCTGTGCTAACTGGTTATTGACGCTATCTTGCTTCTTGACAAAGTCAAACAGCTGGCCGATCACCTCAAATTGGCTTGCCCTCTTCTCCTGTTTATGGGATGGGCCTTGGTATTTTCCTGCTACTTGGAAATTGCCTTTTTCTAGTTGGAACTGGTTATTCTTGTTATACTGCCCGGATCCCCCTCTCTTCTCGAAATGTTGCACTGGCCTGGCCGAGGTGTGCAGCTGATGCGAGTTTTCGACTGCGTCCTTGTTGCCATAATTAAAACCAGTGTGGTCTGGTCTCTTGAAGTTCATATAGGATACATTCTCGGTCCTTTCTTCTTCTGAGTCGGAGTCGTTGTCAGTGCCGGGTTTGGTGTAGACGCAGTTGTCTACCCCATGTCCTCCTTCACCACAGGTAACACATTTCATGACTTTCTCAACTTGCTTCTTCCCCTTTCCGCCATGATCCTTCAATTGTTTCACATCTGTTGCTACCCTTTGAATCTGAGAAGTAATGTTTTCCAGAGCCTTGGACTCAAGAGAGGTTCCTTCCCCTGCCTTCTTCGCCTGCCCTCTATCGGATCTATCGTAGTCAACATCGGCCTTCAGCTCAGCCATGTTCCTAATGATCTTTTTGGACTTGCTTGGCTTTTTCCCTAAGAAGTCACTTCCTGCTGCCGCATTCAGCGATACCCTTTCATCGGGAGTTAGCCAGCCCATTGTAGAAGGTGGAGACCAGGAAACCCTTCTTGAAATTGTGGTGAGGGCAGTCCCTCTGATATTCCAGATATCGTTCCCAGGCGTCATGGAGGTTTTCATTTGGCTTTTGCGTGAAAGACGTGATTTTTAACTTGTTCCTCATCGTCTTCTCAGTGGGGTAGAACTTGTTTACAAATGCGTCAGCCAGTTCTCCCCATCCATTCAGCGCTTGGTGGGGTAGCCCAAGGTACCATGATAGAGCCTTATCCTCCAAAGAGAAGATGAAACCCTTGCAGGAAATGACCTCTTGGGGAACCCCTCGCATCTTTATGGTGTCGCAGATATTTTTGAAAGCATCAAGGTGATGGTAAGGGTTGTCACTCTTAGAACTCCCCCTGAAGCTTTTATTTTGAATCATGGAGATCACCGATGGCTTGAGCTCAAAGTTTGTCGCATTGAACCTTGGGATGATAACGGGGCACCTCGATCTATTGGCCTTTGTAGAAGCCAATTCTCTCAGAGTTTTCTCTTCTTCCTCCGAGTCGTCACTGTTGCTGGCGTCTCGGTGTCGCTCCCGGTTATCATGATTCCTCCTGTGTCTCCGACGACGTCTATGCTGATGATGCTCTTCCTCATGCCCTGGTGATTCTGGATCTTCTTGCCGCTCATTATCACTATACCGATCGTTGTCTTCCGGTGGAGGCGAAACTGGCCTCCTTCCTTGGCTTTCGTTTCCAGAAGGTGGCTCTACGCGAGGAGGCATGGTTGATAGACTCGGTGTTCAGTAGATCAGAGTACCTGAAAACCGCATAAAAATCATGTTTAGAAAATTACAATTGGGGTAAAGAATAATGCTTAAAGTAAAAGAAAAAGAAAAAGAAAAAGAGGTGCTGTCAAGCCTATTTATAAGCTTGAGGCACGGGAGTGTAGTTAGTGGTTTCGGATTCGTCAACAGTGCCATTTGCCTTGTCCCCGGCAATGGCGCCAGAAAGTTGACCGGCCTAAATCGCGCGTCCTAAAATTGCAGGCGTATTTGAGGTAGTCGAGCCTTCACATTTATAACCCGAATCCTTCTAGGCCCCCGCAACTTTGTTTACGGGGTCGAAGTAGTCATACGGGGTCGAACACAGGGACAAGGTGGGTCGTGTTGACGACTCTGAATCGACACTCTACACTCCGGTGGGTATAAAGAGATATTAAAGTTCCCTGAAGGGGAACAACAAGCTGTCACGATTAAATCAAAGAAAACTATCTCCAACTGGAGTTACAAGAAAGATTAAGATTTTGTCATTTAGCAATTTTTAGGAATTTTCATGCAATAGAAAATAGAAAGATAAACTGCAGTTTAAGGCGTAATGCAAGGGATAAGACTTCAGTAAGACAAGTGGTAGCAGTAACACCCTGCACCCCTCCTCTCAGAGCGGATGCCTCTAACCGAGCTTCAACACCCCTCTCGAGGTTGCTGGACTCAATTTAGAGTGGAATGGTACTAAAACAACTCCGTTCCGGGCACTCTCGTACTCCAGAACCGGACCAAACACTAGAGCCACAACCCAACTCTCGAAGTAGTTGCGACGGGAAAGACGATTCGGTAGCTAAGCGAAACGCGATCCAAAACATGCAAGCTAGAGTTCGGATATCCAACACAGCAGTTACCCAATCATAAGGCACCAAGCTTTAAACAAATAGCAATTAAGCATTTCTATTTCCATGAGCAATAAGGGTCTTAATACAATGCATAAGCTAAGAATTTAAATAACAGAATTAAAGATAGATGTCGCCTTCTTGATGTAGAAGAACGACAGACTGATGTAGCTCTCCTGCCCGGTATCGGTCAGGAGCAGAGCCCGATACGGCAGTGTCGGGCGGCACCCCCTCTCGGGCAGCGCCGACTGACGATTGACTGTATCGCTCAAGGACCCTGGCCGATACGCTCATGTCGGGCGGCACGCACGACGGGCGGAGCGTATCGGGTTCGATATCGTGTCGGGCAAAGAGTTACGAGTCTACTGTCGGGCACTCGTGTCGCTCATCTTCGCTGGCCGATATCGGCCCGCAGTGTCGCCCGGGACAACACTAAGTGAACCATCCCTTCCCTCTCGGGATGAGGGAAAGCTCACCTAGTGTCGCCCGGCACAAGCACTGGGGCGCGATACTCTTGCTCTCACAGCTACCTTCGAAGGTGGCTCTCGAACTGTCTTGTCCGAATTCTCCAACCCTCCGACTAGTCTGACGACGACCACCCACCTTTTCGGCTTCCTGTAGCTGCTATTTATACCGGTGGTTGAAGGAGTTATGGTGCTGGAAACGCCACGTAGCTCCCTTATACGTCGGTCGATGGATGTGGACAGCCGATACAGGTATGTCTCGGCATGAGGCGCTGGCTATCGGTCACGTGGCTGGCGGCACGCCTGCCGGTGGGTGGCTGTGTCGCCCGACGAGTTTGGTCGTCGATGCAGCTTTGGCTCCCTGTCGGGTAGACGGTATGTCGGTCGAAACATCCTTCTTGCGCAACGCCCTTCTCCGCCGATTATTCTCGTGTCGCCCAGCCCCTGTCGGGCTGGGTTGTATCGGGAGTCAGGAAGGTCGAGACGGGCTTAGACTTATTGTGGGCCGGAATCGGCCTTATTGCACAAAAATGAGGAAAACTCTATAGAAGATAGGAAAAATTGGAATAAGAGCGTTGCTTGGCCAATTATTGCAAAAATGCTAATAAAATAGAGGAAAACAGCAGAAAAGGGTAGTTTTGATAACAGAATAAAGGGCAAAAACGTCACAAAATTTGGTGTTATCAATTGCGTCTTAAGGTTGTCATTCCATATGTGAATGTATTTATAGTTATCTCTAAGAGAGGATATATCCACTAAGTGTGCTTGCTCAGGTCGCATTTGAGAGAAGGTTAGAAATATCGATCTTGACAATCAACTCAGTAGACATGATGTCCATGCTTGAAATAGTTCCATGTCTATGAAATGGTTTGATCAAGTGATGGATGACCCTTATCTAGATGGTTATCTCTAAAAATATCATCAGAACTTGATATCATTCCACTTTTATCAAGATTAACTTTTAATGCTTTCATTATTTTAAATATAGTTCAAAAATACCAAAACTCATATCCATAAATCAAAGTAGGTAGCATAAAGTTGATATTAGTTTGAGGTTCAAATCCAAGATCTTATACACAATACTAACTCTAATACATCTGAACTCCTACACTTGCAGGTAGGGATGGCAAAACAAGACCTGACCTGAACGTGAAACTTTAAGCGGGTTTAGGGTCTAAGGTTTTTCAACCCGGACCGGAATTGACCCAAACCCATAGAACCCAAAATTAATCTAGGGTCAGGTTCGGGTTTGGACTTTTGACCCAAATTGACCCGATTGACCTAAAATTTAAAATTATATTTTCAAATAATATTACAAATACCATATTTTGAGACACCAATGGCCTATTAAATTACTGATCCATCAATCATGAAGCTTATTTTGGAAATTCTACTGATTTGTATTGATTTTTATGATTTATTGTACTAGTTATATTATGAATTTGTGTTTAAACCTCATGAACAAACTACAATAGGCTTTATATGTGTTTCTCAATCATGTTGTAACTTTATCACAATGAAATTAGTTAATTACACTTGAAAGTTATCAAGGATTAGACAAATCATAGCATTTTTTAAATTATTCTCTTGGAATTGGATTTACGGGTCAGACCCAATAGACCCAAATCTATTTTCGGGTTGGGTTAAGGTCAAGGGTTTTGACCCAAAAATCCATCTTTTGTAAGTTTAGGGTGTAGCCAAAAAGTGATTACCTGAAATGACCCAAAATAAAACCCACTCAACCCAAAACTGATTGAGACCCCTACTTGCAAGTAAGAATCGATGTTTGGTCATTTATAAACCTAAAATTTCATGCCTTACTATCGATAGAAGGAACTCAAATTCTAATACATACAAAGAATGTCTCATATGGCATATAACACACCACATCACTTTTTGACACACATGTCTACCATTTTTTAAATTCTCAAAAACACTTTGGTGACCAAAGGTATCCAATCCAAGAAGATGGAAGATAGGATTCCATTATTCACCAAACTAAAGATCATGACATTCTCATAGAATGTGATCCCATCAAGTCCTGACTCAATCATGCATTGTACATTACCATCAATCATGATGACATGAAGGTGACTCTTGCCATTGTCAATAGTGGCGTTGGTTTCAATTTTTACCCACTAAATGCATTAGTTGCACTTTTTTATTGAGTATGATATAGGCAAAAAAACACAAATTTTGATGCATTTGATGGATATCCAAGATAATTCATTGGTGATATCTAACTACATATTTGAGTGGGTCCAAAGTGTTTGCTCAAAATAATTCCTCATCACGGAGATCATAGCATCTTGCAACCTATTTTAGGTACATTTTGTTGGGAATTTTGGAAGCGACAAGCACAATAAAATAAACAAAAAATATCCACAAATACCACAGGCATTTCTCATCATAAGCAATACACTGTGAAGGGGGTGTCATGTATACCTTTTTTCCAAGAAAATCTAACGATGTTTATTACAAATAATATATGTAAAACATAAGATGTTGATGAATTTATGCCAGTGGAATAAAAAATGGATATGCTTCTCTATATCATCCATGCAGGTGACGGGAGCTCCACATTGCATTGCAAGAGTCGGCAAGGAAGGAGTAGCCTTTTTATTGCAATGTGTTAGCATTTTACTATCTCTCCTTGTGGGTAATGATGGTTAGGGTTCATGTATCAAAAAGGTGTAACCAAAAACTTGGTTGTCAGGCCCCTTTTCATAGGAGAAGCATGGAAGTAGGATCTTGAATAAACTCTAAACAAAAATAGAAATTGCTTTGAAGTAGACCACTCACAAAAAGTCATTCGCTAAACTGGATAGTCCAATCAAGTGATTGGGAAGTAATAGAAATTTCTAGAATTACCTAGTCCACTAATCCAATATATTCAATTGACTGTACTATCAGGTATATACTGATATTGTCCAATCAGATAATCGGATTGTCTAGTTTACCATTTGCGTTGATGTCAACTTAGTCAATCAACTGAATTTTCCAATTGATCAATGGCTTATCCAGTCAGGCAACTAGACTTTTTAGTCAGTCATATGGGCTTCTATTTAGTCTGATGATGATCAAATTAATTACCTAACTTTCTAGTAACCAACTAATCATGTGTCCATGATTATACTCCTCTTCCATGTGCATCCTAGCATGCGACCCTATAGGCTCCACATTACATTAGAGTGATGTCTATAATCATTTTGACTTCACTAGAAAATGATTGATATATAGAGAGAATTTATTGCCATCCAAGTAATCATAGAAATTGGAGAGAAACTTGAACCTAGTGTTGTGATTAGTGTTATAGTGATTGTATAATCCCTTTGTCTTCAATATTCAGATTGAATCTAAGGCATGGAAATATCATCCTCTTAATGTTCAACATTTTGTTCCTTGATCTAGAGTTCACTATTTGATATAAGTATGATCTCAACATCATATACTGACTCACATGAGCATGATCATGCATTTCATTGTCTCATTCATCAAGTGGTCAATATATCACTTCTATAGGAGGGGCAAGTTCCACCTACTTAACTCACAACAATCCACATGTGTCACAGTTCCCCAAGCAATACATGTATGGAAACCCTTATTGTAATCACATTGAGTAGTGTTTAAGTACAATGAATAACATGTGATAATTATAGTGACTTCAGGTTTAAGGATACAATCACCACAGCCACATTGAGAAACAATTTTACATGCATTTATGGCGTCCATGTATCATTATCAAGTTGTATTTTTCTGGTACAGTTGTTCAAATGAAAGACATATGTGTTTGACTTGATATCCAAGATCATGACTAATTAGACATACTCATCAGACAACACACACACTAACATTAATGTATTATTATTATCATCCTAATTTCCATAATTATATCCAACTATGGATGTAGACTGAATACTCTAAGCATACAGACTATCTCATGTTGAGGTCCTCAAACCAAAATCACATGTCATTGAGTCATACATTCGTAGGACTTATTTATTATCTCATATTGAAGCAAACATAATAATTGGAATTTACTCTATTACTAACTAAATCAATTATAGAGTGTGCCATTAAAATTATCATATGACTAGCTATCAGGGAATACTACCAACACATTCATGGATACACAAGAACAAAGTGATGCATTCTTCCTTCCATCAATGACTTAAATTTAGGCATGACAAAATTTTCATTTCTATCAATGGAGATATTTTCTCAGAATGGTGTCCCAAATAGGTGTTGCAAACTTGGATTCATGCTTGCACTCACAATAAGGTGAGATGATAAATTACATACTTGAACACTTTTGTCTGTTCATCATATCCAAATGATCATGACTTCTACCTCAAGATGTTGAAGCACTTGATCCTCAACAGTTTCATGGATTATGCAAGTTGTTTTAGTGCATCATAGAATGTGTCTATATTCCCAAGAAACACAACACTACAAGGTTTGGATTCAAAGGGATCCTAGTGAGGTGGCTCCCTTTTCCTGACTAGGTCCTCATATAGGTATGCTATAGTGGTGAATTATATACTTCCAAAAGATCATGTGGGGGGAGAAGGTTTGCTTAAGGTTGAGAAAATTGAGATTCAAGGGCAAATGGAGATTCAATTGCTTTCTTGTGAGCTTGTTTATTTGCAATCATCATGTGTTGTGATTGCACTATCTTCTCAATGGCCAAAACTTTGTCATCAGTTGTAAGAGTATTAGCATGTTGTCCCTATTGTTGTTGGTGTGGGACCCGCTTAGGATTCTGGTACATTGTAGTTTATAGTCTAGAAGTTCCCTCTATAGTTTCCTTGGTTTTTGTAGTTCTCTTGATGCTTATTCTAGAAACCTAGAGTACCTTAAGCCTAATTTCTATCTTGTATGAGTTGTTGAGAGTTTTTCCCCTACAGGATTTTTATATTAAAAACCAAGATGGTTTCTATTCTTATTGGAGTATAATACCCTTGACCAGGAATATTATGGATGGAGTTCAGATTCTCCATATGAATGTTTTCTCCTTGAACTACTACATTTCTCATTACCACATCGAAAAGAATGTTACATGCCAAGGTAGAGTGGTCAGTGCCTTTGCATGCTTTATAGAGTAGTTGTACTACATTGACCTGCTTTTGTCATGGTGGTGAATTTCTTCTTTCATAAGTGTTGAATATGTTTAAAGACTATCTTGCTTGAGTGCAAGTAGATTAAGAGATTTTGCAATAGATTTCAACTCAAAGCTACTTTATGCCATAGCTACCTTTAAAACTCCCTTCCTTATAGATCTGACCTAGTTGGCTTGATTTTCAACTCTAAGGCTCACTACCTTTCAAGGATTGTCATAAATTTGGCACATGTAGTTTCCTCCAGATGAGGAGTCTAGAAACCTTTTAATATTGTCATCCACACCTCTATAAAAAATCTCAATTGGCTGACTTTCAAAAATGCCATGGTGTGGACATTTGCGATGAAGCACATTTTACCCTTCCCATTCTTCTACTAGAGTTTCACCAAGGACATGTAAACTAATTTGTCTAGCCTCTAATGGTATATGTGAGGGAAGGAGGGTAGAAATTCTCAAGGAATTTGTTTTTAAGTTGCTTTCATGTGATGATTGGATGTGAAAAACTGGATTTCTAGATTAATTCTGAGGACGGAATTTCTTTTCAAGTGTGTAGGATGTGATGGAGTGGACTTTTAGAATATATATATATATATATATATATATATATATATATATATATATATATATATATATATATATATATATATATATATATATATCAAGGTTATAATAAGAAGTCCAAGTGTTTTTGAAAAATTTAAAGATCAAATGATTGCCATTACAATTGTTGTTGCTAGATATATGAACCTTCTTAAAGGAATTAATTGATCAATCTTTTAGTGTATTATTAGGACCAAGTTGAGTAGAAGGTGTAACAATGAGTTGTTAAACAATATTAAAAATTTGGTGATGATTATACCATCCAATCATAATCTATCGAGGTTTAGAATTTGCAAAATATTTAATACATTATAATGATTTGGATCAAGGTTTTTGATCGTTTAATCAAATAACAGTTTCTTTGGGATGTCACGCTCATGCATTAATGTTGACTGTGTGGACAAGGTCTAAACTATATAGGCTTGATCTCGTGGATATAACCTTGGAATGAAGATCCCACTAATCTACTCTCATAGTCCCTTGGTTATGGGTTAATAGGACTCCACCTCCTATCAAGCCGGGATCATGGGGCAGTTACCTGTGATGGAGTTGAATGATCCCACATCATGAGTAGTTGCCTGAGGATGAAAGGTACATGGGTGGTGGTCTTAGACCTTCTGAGACCTATAGACTGACCCCCTCCTCGCACGAGTAGGATTTCTTCACTGTCATCTCCACGAGAGCCAAGTATGGGTGAAAGACCTCGAGAATGCAAGGCATGCAGATGGCCAGGAGTATGGCTGCCATGGACGTTGGTTTCATGGCAACAAAGCTCCAGTCCAGCGTGAAAAGGAACAAGCGGAGCCCTTGGTCAAGACGGACCTTGGAGGAGGATCCCTCCTTATGAGCTAGCAGTGGCAGGCTTGAGGAGTAGTCGTTCTAGCCCCGCCTAAGAAGCGAGCGCGAGAATGTGAGGGCAACCCTGGTGACACCCTTCATCTGTTGATCGCACCCTAGTGAGAAAACTGGCAGTACAGGCGGTGCTGACACACAGGGAGGGTGCATCGTTGTAGAGCGGTGTCGACCTTTCGAGTGGAGAACAACACGAGGGGGTTGTCTCACATGGGACCTGAGAAAGGATAGGATTTGCCTCCATCCTAATCCAAGCAGAGACTGATCGTAGTAGGCTGATGTAGCAAACGAGCAGAGGATGAAGACTTTAGGCAGACCCATAGAAGGAGGTTCTGATTGCTATCCATAGAGAGGGATCACAAAGGCGTCGCAGGACTTCCCAGCATCTGTAGGGGGGCGATTGGGAGGCGTCGAGCTTCCTTGCGGTGGTTAAAGCAGGTGATGACAGCATAGCGAGATCCTCCTCCATTGATCCAGGGCACAGCGGCGGTTGTGAAGCTGAGTCCCGCGAACTCATAGATCGTGTAGAGCGTGTGAGCAAGGAGAGAAAAGGGAAAGCCCTGAACCAGCCAGACCAACCAGCGAACCTAGCCGAACCAATTAAGGACCAATGTACGGAGGTGTGATCACCCCTTTACTAAAATATGATAATCAAAACTCATGGGAAAGTAGCGGAATAAAAAAAATAACTGACTATATTCAATTTCATAAAGGTTTACAAAAATACATAAAATTCTCCTATTTAAGGTTACATCAACATACAAAACAAGATCTAGATAGAGGGAAGTCCAAACTACTTCAAATCTTGTCTCTAAAGCAAAATCTCCAAGAGCTAGGTCCAAGCCAAAAGCTATATACTCCTTGATCTAACCTGGGGTTGGAAGCATACCCCAGCAAGAAGAGAAAATAGATGACATCAGCAAAAGCTGGTATGTGCATACTAAATAGGAAATTGAGCAATATATGGAATAAAGGACATCAAATATAAAAGTCTTCCCATATAAAAGATAAGGACCACCCAAATAGGTATCAAGAGAAAAGGAATTGAAATAATATGATAACAAAAGAATACTTGCCATTATTAAATAAAAGAGTGGTGCCACATAAGCACATATCATAACCATCATCCTGCATGCATGTAAGATAAGCATAACACTAGAATATTATAAAGACAAAGGCGTCCAAGTCTCATAAACTTGAAACCTGGTAGAGAAAGGAATACTTCCAATCTCCCAAATATATAAAACATGGGCCAAGAATCACACATCTTGCCCTGGGTATGAGGTTCCTTTCCATCCCAAAAGAGCAGGAAATATCACATCTGCTCGGTAGGAAATAACACATCTTCCATAAAAACCAATGCATTTACACTACTCTAGTGCTACTAAATCACATAGCATGTTAAATGTAAAGGCAATTAGAAAGTATAGTCAGAATATATAAACTAGTCACCACATAAGTGACCAACATATACATCCACCTCATAAGTGGGAAAAAGACATCACATGTCATCTTTTCGAGTTCCATCATGAACAAATCATAAGATAAGAGTTCAAAATAATATCCATGATCACATGTTCAACATCAAATAAGGTATTTCACATGAACAATGATTTTCAAAAGAAAAGACATTGTGTATAGGCTAATGTGCATAGGACAAAGAGAATGAATAAGCAAAGGTTAATTTCTCAACATATAGGAATAGGGTATACAACACACCTCTCTTACTTAGAGTCCTATTAACCTCTTTTCCAAACCTTTAGTTGAAATCAAGGTCCACTTGTCATATTTCCAATTTCATATTCATGTATTAGAATAACATATATATATTTAAAGAGTTGAAACCCTAATATATGGAATTTTTACACAAAACCTCGATTCAAACCTCAAACAATATCACCACTGACTTAATTAGGTTTTTTTGATTAAGAAAACATATAATTTTGCATATATTGGAGTTATGAAGGTTAAAGTGTATTTTTGGTGATTTTTAGGTATTTAATTCATTTTCTAAAACTTCTTTTCGACAAAATTGAAAATAAATACTTGGAAATATTTTTATTAAAAATAACATGTTTTTATGAGTTTATAACATATTTTACTTTAATTTTTGGACAAATGAATCAAAAGTTATGAATTATTGAAAATCGACCAATTAGAAATCGACACATCGTCAATTTTTAACATAAGATCATGAGTTTTAAGCATGTAATAAGAAATATATGGGAAGGGGATTACGAAGCTCATACCTATGGAAAATAATAAGGTCCAAATAGAAATAATCCTGAGCTTATAAGGTCTGGTTGTTCCATGCCTAGCTCCTTTCTTGAACAAAGATCATCTTCTCAACTTAGAGGTGATAAACCCTAGCAAAAGAGCATAGAGATGAGGTGTTTTAGGGTTCTAGGTGGGGTTTCACCATGATGGTCATGATTCTGACCTAGAAGAAGGTGTAAGGAAGACTATCAGTATGAAAATAGGGAATTAAGGGAGGAAACGTACTAGTTTTTTTCAAAATTACCAAGGAGGAGCTTTAGGAACCCTAATAGAGCAATTTGGAAGCTGTAGGAGCCTTCTTCACCAAGGTAGGCTCCCTCTATTGCCTTGGGGCAGCAACTTCGTGGCCAAATACAGAAAAAACTATTATCTAAGCTAGAGGAAAGAAAAGTAGAGCAAGAGTTTTCAAATTATGAGTTGGGAAGGGGTATACATGGCTATATATAGAAAGAGGTGAAGCATGAGGAGTCTTAAGGGACTTTCCATGTGTCTTTAGCCTAGGGATTGATGGCCATGCAAGAGGATAGCTCATAGAGGCTTCATGCATATCCAAAGTCGGTCCTAAGATCCCATAGATTATTTTAGGCCATCCCCGCCATTTTGCAAGAAAGAAATAACCTCATTGGTTGATAGCTTTTAAGGATAAGCATCTTTATAAAGAGGGTAATTCCTATAATGCCCTTGGAAAGAAATACCATCAAACCAAGGTGAAACTAGGTTCTCCAATGGTTTCAACTCTCGTTAATGGTAAGGGAATATCTAAGGATTAAAATTCAGTTGATAATTTGCAAAGAAAACCTCCCAATTGGGTAAATTGCATAAAAGTCCAGAATGTACCTAAAATTGCATAACTTGCACAAACAACATCCAAATTGGACCAAAGTTCATCCACAAGTTATCTTTGATGTGTAGAATATGAATTTGCCATTATCTACATATTTTTAAGTTATATAATTACATTATTCATTACTTATACCTTTTACTCATTTTCTCTCTCCTAAACTTATCATAATATTTCAAGGTTGTCCAAATTAGATGAAATTTGACATGTACGCTAATTTTGATATGTAGATTTAGAATTTGAAGTTTTTTTCCTCTTTTGAGACTTATTTTTATGAGATATTTCATATGGCCCATTAACAGCCCATTATCTAAATTGTTCATCCAATTAAGTTTCTTATCTTCATATTACCACTAAAATGAGTTATGTGGCATATTTTATGCTTTCAAATCACATCAAAAAGTTAGATTAAGGTTTAGAGCACTTAATTATGGTAATTAAGCTTTCACTGAGGTATTGCACATAAACCCTTCCATTGGTATAATTAGTGAATAAATGTTCACTAAACCACTATAAATTCCATTAATTAAATAGAAAGGCCAATAATGATAGAAATGAAAGGAAAAGATGGGAAAGAGGGTCAAACGACAAAATTTCAGAATTCAATATGTTACAACCAACCAGCCCAAAGGTGAACCAGGTGGGTACAAGAGAGAAGTTTTGTGCCCTTAGACACCATGTGGAAGCACGCATTTGGCTGAAAAAGGTAAATACCTAATAAACTCACATATCTCAGATAATTCCTAGTAATTAGCACGTTTATTAGAAAATTACAAATAAGGTACCAAAATTCTCAGAAAAATGCGTACAACAACATGAAAGCATAAGATCAGGATTTTGATGCTCTAATGCCAATAATATCATGTAATATGTTATATGCTTATTTCATAGATAGTAAATATCAAACGGTGGCCTAAAATTATGATAAAATGTCAATAAACCCACATTCATTTTTATGATTCATATTTTGTCATATATGATCATGTTGATGCATAAAATCATGTAATTTGATTAATGTGGCTATTTAGGGCTAATAACCCTAAATAAAATGTAATAAATACATACATGCTCAATACATAGTGAAATTTATAGAGTGAGTTCATATCAGTAATTTGAAGCTTAGATGTAACTTGGATATCAGTTACATGCATAGAATTCATATTACATGAACATGACCCTTAATACATGGGATGAAACCATATTTTTTGTGTAATACATGTAACCCAGGTTTAATATGTATAAAGAATGATATAGAACCTGATATTCAGATTATGTATACTAATCTAGAATATGAGATTAGTAAGCTAATTTCCAAGTCAAAAACAAAACAACAAGATGATAAGATAAGTAATAAATTACATATCATAATTTTTTTTAGCAATCCTAACATCTTCATTACTGAAAAGCCATACGGAATCTACACATAGGAAAAGTGATTCTGGAAGTACATACAACCAAGAGCAGGGCTATCTGATCCCCAAAACTCATATTGGAATGATAATAGAATGCTTCTGCATTGATCTCTTTTCCACTAGGCTGACATAAGCAGATTTTCATAAGAGATTCCTTCAACCTGAGCATAGATCGGAGATGATAAACCTGCAAATGAAATATATACAGACCAGTGTTTTCCGCCACATGCAAAGCCATAGACCCAGTAGTGAATCTGAACAGAAGAAATTGAGGCCAACAAGAGCTAAAACGCATAGCTCCCAAACAGAGAGAAAAACAACACCGACAAGCAGTGACAACAACGCCGACGAGCAGTGAGAAACAGGCAGAATAACCTATAGTAAAGAAAAGAAAAAAAAATAGGGAGACTCGCGAAGAAGCACGGGGGTGGGAGTCTCGACTATCATAGGGATTGACGATCAGGGCAAGTCGCCCACTCTCTACTCCACCCCAACGAGCCAAAGCACCACCAGCGTCGCAGCCTCAAGATCCGAGGCTGAGTACCACCGCTGAGAAGGACGGGTCCTAGATGAAAAGTAGACGAAGGCTCCGATCATCGAAGCACCTTGAGACAGACGAGGAAGAAGAAGCCCAGGGGAGAGGGAACGTTGCATGTCGGCAGACAGCCTCCCCCCTGAGCAGAGTCAGTGACGGGGCAAACCCTAGATCATGGGAGCTAGGGAGAGAGTCGCCGCTAGCGGCAGTTCCAGTTGTTCTCCAAATTACATATCATAATGAGATAGGGTAAACCTTAAAATGGTGATAACTAGGGTTAAGAGGAGAACATGATGGTGATATGTGGTCTTGTCTTAAAAGGGTTGACTAGGATGTAGATGATATGAGGATATGATGATTAGGTTTGTTCTTGATCAAGGTACGCCATTACCTCTTACTTGTCTTATTATACAATATGCTTGTGTTATACGTGTAGTAAAATACTTGGCATATGGTATTGGATGAAATTATTGTTCTTGTATGATATGTTGCATGATTTTCCATACTTATTTTTATGAACACATGAAACATAAGATATCTAGTCCATTATATGATAGCATAAATCTCTTTGGTAGAATAGTGCATTGATGAAAGTACTAAATCTCTTTGGCAGAATAGTACATGTGAGCACTAAATCTCTTTGGCAGAATAGTGCATTTATGAAGTACTAAATCTCTTTGGCAGAATAGTACATGTGAGCACTAAATCTCTTTGGTAGAATAGTGCATGTGGTTGATCAAGTTTACATATAATGGAAATGTGCCTAAAATATGTGTTCTCTTTTGGTAACAAATATCTTTGTGCAACTATATGCCTTTTCTTATATTTTGTTTAATGTTGCCAAGTATTAGTTTTATCTTATTGCCAAGATATGATAACTGGTATATAGAAGAGGTGTATGCATACTCACAATATTCTTGAATATTATGTTGACATGTACCACATGTAATCTTTTTTTTAGGTTGTGGTTATGCTCTTGAAGATTTGGGAAAGTGAGAGTTGTGTGGCGAGCTGATGTACAGGTGGACCTATTGTCTTAAGATTCTGTAGTTTAGTGGTAGTACATGTATATGTATAAGTTTGATGTTCATTGTGTAATATCAAATGTTGTAACAATTCATTATGTAATTATATGTTGAATGGTGAACATATGTTGTATGGTTTGTTTATTGTTCATGTGCATGTATAATGATTTGGATCATTATTTTTTATCGTTTAATCAAAGAACAGTTTCTTTGGGATGTCACGCTCCTTCATTAAGTGTTGGCTGTGTGGACAAGGTCTATACTATATAAGCTTTATTTCATGAATATAACCTTGGAATGGAGATGCCACTAATCTACTCTCATAGTCCCTTGGTTATGGGTTAATAGGACTCCACCTCCTGTCAAGCTGGGATCATGGGGCAGTTACCCATGATGGAGTTCAACGATCCCACATCATGAGTAGTTCCCCGAGGATGAAAGGTATGTGGGTGGTGATCTTAGACCTTCTGAGACCTATAGACTGACCCCCTCCTCGCATGAGTAGGATTTCTTCACCGTCATCTCCATGAGAGCCAAGTATGGGTGAAAGACCTCGAGACTGCAAGGCATGCAAACGGCCAGGAGGATGATAGACATGGACGGTGGTTTCGTGGCAATAAAGCTCCAGTCCGGTGTGAAAAGGAACAGGTGGAGCCCTTGGTCAAGATGGACCTTGGAGGAGGAGCCCTCCTCAGGAGCTGGCGGTGGTAGGCTTGACGAGTAGCCATTCCAGCCCCGCCTAAGCAGTGAGTGTGAGAATGTGAGGGAAACCCCGGTGACACCCTTCATCTGTTGATCGCACTCCAGTGAGGAGACTAGCGGGACAGGCGGCGCTGACACACAGGGAGGGCACAGCACTGTAGAGCGGCGTCGACCTATTGAGTGGAGAATGACACAAGGGGGGTTGTCTCGCGTGGGAACTGAGAAAGGAGAGGAGTCACCTCCATCCTAATCCAAGAGAAGAATGATCGTAGCAGGCCGATGTAGCAGACGAGCAGAGGACGACGACTTCAGGCAGACCCATAGAAGGAGGTTTTGACTGCTATCCATAGAGAGGGATCATGGAGGTGCCGCAGGACTTCCCAGCATCCATTGGGGCACGATTGGGAGGCGTTGAGCTTCCTTACGGTGGTCTAAAGAGGCGATGACACCATAGCAAGACCCTCCTCCATTGATCCAGGGCGCAACGGCGGCCGTGAAGTTGAGTCCCACAGACTCACGAATCCTATAGAGCGTAAGAGCGAGGAGAGAAAAGGGAAAGCCCTGAACCTGCCAGACCAACTAGCGAACCTAGCCAAACCAATTAAGGATCGACCGGCCCAAAGGTGAACCAGGCGGGTCCAGGAGAGAAGTTGTGTGCCCTTGGATGCCACGTGGCAGCATGCAGTTGGCTGAAAAAGGTAAATACATAATAAACTCACATATCTCAGATAATTCCTAGTAATTAGCACATTTATTAGAAAATGACAAATAAGGTACCAAAATTCTCAAAAAAATGCGTACAACAACATGAAAGCATATGATCATGATTTTGATGATCTAATGTCAATAATATCATGTAAGATGTTATATGCTTATTTCATAGATAGTAAATATAAAATGATTGCCTAAAATTATGATAAAATGTCAATAAACCCATATTCATGCTTATGATCCATATTTTGTCATATATGATCATGTTGATGCACAAAATCATGTAATTTGATTAATATGTCTATTTAGGGCTAATAATACTAAATAAAATATAATAAATACATACATGCTCAATACATAGTGAAATTTACAGAGTACGTTCATATCAGTAATCTGAAACTAAGATGTAACCTGGAAATCAGTTACATGCATAGAATTCATATTACATGAAGATGACCCTTAATACATGGGATGAAATCATATTTTTTATGTAATACATGTAACCCAGGTTTAATATGTATAAAGAATGATACAGAACCTGATATTCAGATTATGTATACTAATCTAGAATATGAGATTAGTAAGCTAATTTCCAAGTCAAGAATATAACAACAAGATGATAAGACAAGTAATAAATTACATATCCTAATGAGTTAGGGTAAACCTTAAAATGGTGATAACTAGGGTTAAGATGAGAACTTGATGGTGATATGTGGTCTTGTCTTAATCAGGGTTGACCAAGATGTAGATGATATGAGGATATGATGATTAGGTTTGTTCTTATCAAGGTACGCATTACCTCTTACTTAGCTTATTATACAATATGCTTATGTTATACATGTAGTAAAATACTTGGCATATGTTATTGGATGAAATGATTGTTCTTGTATGATATGCTACATGATTTTCCATACTTATTTCTTTGAACACATGAAACATAAGATATTTGGTCCATTATATGATAGCACTAAATCTCTTTGGTAGAATAGTGCATTGATAAAAGTACTAAATCTCTTTGGCATAATAGTACATGTGAGCAATAAATCTCTTTTGCAGAATAGTGCATTTATGAAGTACTAAATCTCTTTGATAGAATAGTACATGTGAGCACTAAATCTCTTTGGTAGAATAGTGCATGTGGTTGATCAAGTTTACATATAATGGAAATGTGCCTAAATTATGTGTTCTCTTTTGGTAACAAATATATTTGTGCAACTATATGCCTTTTCTTATATTTTGTTTAATGTTGTCAAGTATTAGTTTAATCTTATTGCCAAGATATGATGAGAGGTATATAGAAGACACGTAGGTGTACTTAGTACAATATTCTTGAATATTGTGCTGACGTGTACCACATGTAATCTTTTGTTTAGGTTGTGGTTATGCTCTTGAAGATCCGAGATAGTGAGAGTTGTGTGGCGAGCTGATGTACAGGTGGACCTATTGTCTTAAGATCTTATAGTTTAGTGGTACACTACTACAGAAACAGCCTTTGGCGTCGGTTGTTTAACCCCCTTTGGCATCGGTTTCTGAGCGACGCCTATGTGGGCGCCGCTAAAGGTCGAACACTTCGGCGTTGGTTTTTTAACCGACGCCTATTTAACATATAGGCGACGGTCTTTTAGTAGATAACCGACGCCAAAAGGGTTCGCGCCATAGAAAACGGCGTCATCTAGGACACATTTTGCGTCGGTTATCTACTAAAAGACCGACGCCTATATGGACTATAGCGTCGGTGTTTACTTGGTAACCGACGCAGAAAGTGTCCTAGATGACGCTGTTTTCTGTGGCGCGAACCAGTTTGGCGTCGGTTATCTACTAAAAGACCGACGCCTATATGTTAAATAGGCGTCGGTTTGACACGAACAGCTGACGCCATTTCCAGTACGGCTGTTGCCACATTAGGCGTCGGTTTTGGTCAGAAACTTGACGTTGTAGGTCTTTGCTGACGGTTTTCTATAAATAACCGACGCCTATATCTATTTTTTTTTCATATCAGTTTGCAGGCCTACTGTGGCTGGTCAGCAGGATGAGAACTTGCAGTTCAGTTTTCTGAACTGCAGGTTTACGACATCCATTGATATCAGCCTACAAACAGGCCACAAACCTGCAAAAGTCCCAAGGAAAATTTCACACAAGTAGATACATTCAGAAATCAATTCAGTTCTCACATTCACACATATAGAAACATTCAAATACATGTATTAACATTCAAAAATATTCATTTACAAAGTATCATTCATTATCGCTATCAACATCCCAATTATATCTTACAATTGCCACTGCTTGTATGGCTTTTGCCCATTCTTCTCTTATTTCATTTAATGCTTCCATCGTATATGGAGCATGTATATTTTTTAAGCATTTACCTATAGTGTTGTCAGTTTTAAACACCTACAATGAGAATGATGTATATATATAAGTAATAATATAAAAATAAGATTGATATATTTCATACTAACTAATGAGACTATATATAATACCTCATGTATGGTATCGATGTCCAATGCGGCATGTTTGATAATCATCTGCATAAATCGCATCACATAGTATGTGCATGCCCAGCCATTGTCTTGTGTAGCGCACTATAAATTGAAACATACAAAATAATACAACTAAGCACAATTCACATCAATAATATATACATTGGAGTCGGGAACTTACTTGTACGTTCTGCCAATTTATTGGCTGGTTCTTTTTCCTTGGGACCTTTCCTCCAGCCTTTTTGAATGCATCTAAACCCCTACATGTTAATATAACACAGTAAATTACATAAGTAAATAGTAATGTAATAACAGATGTTAACAGATACAAAAATGAAATATTTCTCACCAGAATAATGGCATTCTCATTACGTGTCCAATTTTAGTGTTTAATGTACTTCCCACGGGATCTAGATAATAAACAGTGAACGTCCCGGGGACAATAACTAGTAACTCCCAATGTTTACCGCTAGAGGTAAAAAGTTAACAATTAATAACTCAAAATGCACAATAAAAATGGAATTTTCTTAAGTCCAAATTATAAATAAAGTAAACTTACTTGACATTGAATGGAGCTATTATTATCGTCTTCTTTTGCTGACCAAAAATTGTAAAAGCATCTATACAATATTGTTGAACATTATCGGGGTCTTTAGCTACCATACTAATCAATGATGGAATCAAAAATCCCACATGATCAAATGCAAATTGTTTGCAATGATCTTCGACTAAGTAGCTGCAAAACATGTATTACGTATGCATTAATATATAAGAAACCAGATCACCGGATCTTACACAAGGTATATGGATGTATAAACAAGATCTCACCTTATCCATGTCTCTATCATTGATGTATTCAGCCAATCATACATAAATAGCTCAATAATATCTTGTATAAATAAAGAGCTATCGTATGATTGACCTGCATAATCTGCATCTAAAGAAACAATTATCGGGCAATGTTTATTATGTTCCTGTAGCCAACATGCCATTCCCCTATAAGCAGGACCTAACGGGTATGTTAGGTCAGTTGGAACCCAAGTTGGTAATGCGGGAAGTGGAGGTGGAGGCCTAGGTGCTCCTGGTATCTTCTTTTTAACATGTATATATAATTTCAGATCAGTTGACATCATATATACACATTAACAGTCTAAATCAATGTAAATTTATCTTACAATTTCAGTAGTGTAGACGACATCTGCTTTGGGCCACAATATGACCCCGCCTTCTGCCTCAGCAAGTGTATCAATATCCGGGTGGGGATATGGCAATGTAGCTTCCCTCTAATCGGGTAACACACGTAATGGGCCCACACGAACGTAGCCCTGTGGCATTGGAGTCCCGTGAAACCTTTCCCCAGGAAGGGACGGGTAAGCATGTGCCTCTGCAACAACATAGTCTTGTATTCTTAAGCAGCATGGCTTCAATGCCTACAAATTTATGTAAAGAATGTTATACATATATACATATCATCTTGAAAACATATCATCTTGAAAAGACTAGCTACAATGTCATAAACAATACTTACAGCAGACGTGTTAGGCGATGGGTCTCCAGGATTACTCGCAGTTTGTGCATCAGGAGAAGAGTGGGTCGCCATAGGCTGATTGGAAGCCTGAGATGTCTGCCACTGCAGCAATTCTTCCTTGACCTTCTCAGCAACTACATCGTTGACCTTCTTAGCAACTATATCCTCGACTCTCTTATTCTCCTATACATGGATAAAAGAAACATTAGCTTCTTATTATTGAATTTCCTTTTGCAGTAACATTAGCTTCTTATTATTGAATTTCCTTGGAGCAGACTCCTGAGTAGCCGCAGACTCCGCATGTAGTCTTTGGTGAACGCTTGCATAGCCTTTTGGACCCATAGTGTGGTCATGCACATTCAGTGCATGCCTTGCTTTTTGTGCGTCACTGAGGGCCTCGTTAGTATGCACATTAATGATTTGGTTAGTATCACTAAATGTTAATCTTGAATAGGTGAATACAATGTATATTAATTAAATTGGGAGTGACACCTAATACCTTGAATTCTTTAGATTTTCTTGAAGCAACAAAATTGTCCCAATCTTCTTTGTCCAAGAAGGTCCATTGTTCAAGGGCTGACTTCTTTTTCTTATCACCCTCTTTTATGTATTCTCTGTTCAGATTTGTCCTATAATTCCTAAGCATCTTTCCAACGTATTGCATCACACTTTTACGATGCAACTTCTCATCCAATGCAAACAGATTCTGTAAAATAGAAATGTTATTAACTAGTATCCAAAATAGAATTGCAAATAATAGAATTTGTAATCTACAAAATAGAATTGCAAATAATAATAACTCACGCATAAATCCTTCCATATCAAGTCTTTTTTCCCCTGAGGAACTTTATGCCAATTATCATACTTAACACTACAATGGCTCCGAGTGGTACACCCAAGATAGTTTACAAAATTATTGCGGTTCACTCCAATTGTATTTCCCCCATTATCAAACTCCACAACCAATTTGGATCCACTGCCACTAAGCGCTATTAACTTCTTGAACAGAGTGATGCCCCATTTCTTGTTAAGTGTTTGGTGTTGCGCATCAAGTTGCTCCAGTGCTTCAGTGGGTACATGTGCATCATCAACCTAAAATTTGACAAAAATAAACACACTGAATTAGCCCAATATAGAAATATAAGATATATGACATAACTAGAAGATAATGAATTTTATCGAAATACAGGATATGTTTTTAGAACTTACATTGGTATCCTCACCATGCTCGTCATGGACAGCATGCTCATCATGGACTTCATGCTCATCATGGTCAGCCATCTGAAAATGTCATTAAAAAGGCAAACATTTAGCATTTGTATTAACTAGAAAAAGGCAAACATTTAGCATTTGTATTAACTAGAAAAAGGCAAACATTTAGCATTTGTATAAACATACATGTCTCTAAAATTGTGATCTTTTATCAATTAACAATCCTTCATTGTGATCTCCGCACACATATAAGTCATCATTAGCTTCAATATTTTGTGGAGTTGGCAACCCAACTGAGAATGGACTGGAGTCATCATACTTATCATAGTACTCTTCTTCATCTATAGGATCTTCAATGAACTGTCTTTTACCATGAAGAACAACCGACCATTTATCATTTGCAGGATCATCGATATAGAATATTTGTTTCACCTGTGATGCCAATATGAATGGTTCACCCTTCTCGCCAATCTTTTCAAAGTTCACCAAAGTGAAACCCAATTCATCCGCTATAACTCCTTTGGTGTTATCAACCCAATTACATTTAAAGAGCGGAATTTTGAAATCTATGTAGTCAAACTCCCAAATGTCTTCAATGACACCGTAATATGACATTTTAGCTTCACGTGGACTCTTATCCTTTGCACTTGCAAAGTACATAGTCGAATCTTGAAGAGTGACCCCACTATTTTGGACGACACTCTTATCATCTTGGCGCTTTGTGTAATATGTGAATCCATTAATGTCAAACCCTTCATAAGACATAACATTCGGTTTTGGTTTAAAGGAGAGGCATTTGATAGTTTCTGTAATATCATTTGGTGTTTGAGATAGTTGATGTAAGACTTTATCTTCAAACCACTTAGTAAAAGTCTTATTATGCTCTCTAGCAAGCCACATTGAACTTGCTTGAGGATGTTGTCTCTTTATGAAATTGGTATGTTCCTCGATATAAACACTCACTTCGTCCATATTGTGTAAAATATACAAGTGAGCTTGTTCCAACTGCTCACGGCTGATTACTTTCACCCGTGATCCCAAAATTCCTTTGCCCTCCTCAATATTCTTGTCATTATCAGGAGTGTCATTACCACTGAGAAAGTCATTGCAAAAATCCATAACCTCTCTCGCCACATAACCTTCAATAATACTCCCTTCAGGCCGATAACGGTTTCGAACATCACCTTTAAAAACGCTCATGTATCATTCAAAGGGATACATCCAATGCAAGAAAACTAGTCCCAACATTTTCACTTCCCTAGTCAAGTGGACAACAAGATGTACCATGATATCAAAGAATGAAGGAGGGAAATACATCTCAAGCTGACATAGGGTAACAACCACTTCTCTTTGCAAATTATCGAGAGTATCAGGGTCAATAACTTTGCTGCATAGACTGTTGAAAAAGAAACAAAGTCTGGTAATTGCAAACCTTACATGCTTCGGCAATATAGATCGAATTGCCACGGGCAATATTTGTTGCATTAGAGTGTGACAATCATGAGATTTAAGACCTATCAACTTCAGATCTTTCATTGATACCAATCTACGGATGTTGGATGAGTAACCATGTGGCACCTTAACATTTACCAAGCATTCACAAAAAGTTTTCTTCTCCTTTCTAGACAACGTGTAACAAGCGGGAGGTAAGTATGTTCTTTTATTACCCATTTCACGTAATTCTGTTAATTCTGACCTTATTCCCATTTCACGTAGGTCCAGTCTAGATTTTATCCCATCTTTAGTCTTACCTGGTATATTTAATAGAGTACCAATGATGCTATCACAGACATTTTTCTCAACGTGCATTACATCGATACAATGCCTGACTGTCAAAGAACTCCAATAAGGAAGATCCCAAAATATTGACTTCTTCTTGAATGAAGAATTGTCACTCCGTGTGGCCATACTACATTGTGATTTCTTACCAAATTCATTGACAATGCATTTTACTCTTGCATAAACAACATCCCCTGGTATAGGTTTAGGTGCACTCCGTTCATCATTCCATCCATTGAATGCTTTGCGCTTCCTACGATACGAATGGAATTTTGAAAGAAACCTTCGATGACCAAGATATACAGTCTTGCCGCCATGTTTTAGTCTTATTGAATCAGTGTTTTCTTCACATATAGGACACACTTTAGCTCCTTTGACACTATATCCAGACAAATTCCCATATGCTGGAAAGTCATTAACAGTGCAAAACAACATAACGTGCAAACGAAATGTCTCTCTTGCTGAAGCATCATAGGTCATCACACCTTCAGCCCAAAGTTTCTTTAAGTCATCAATCAAAGGTTCAAGATAAACATTGATATCATTTTCGGGTTGTTTAGGGCCCGATATCAACAACGACAACATAACGTACTTATTTTCATACACATCCAGGGAGGAAGATTGTATATAACAAGCATGACAGGCCAAGTGCTATGTTGGCTGCTCAATGTCCCGTACGGATTCATCCCATCTGTACAAAGCCCAAGTCTTAGATTCCTATCTTCTTCACCAAATTTGGGGTACAATAGATCAATCTTCTTCCACTGTGGGGAATCAGACGCATGTCACGCATGTCGTAGGATCCCATCATTATTTTTCTTAACATCTGCATGCCACCTCAAATTCTTTGCATCTTTCGGATTTGCAAACGAGCGTTGAAACCGTGATATTATAGGTAGATACCACAACACCTTGGTAGGAGAACCAGTTTTGGACTCCCCCGAAGTCATCAATTTATACCTTGACGCACCACATTTTGGACAATCTTTCAAATCTACATAGTCCTTTTGAAATAATACACAATCATTCGAGCATGCGTGTATCTTCTTGGCCTCCATTCCCATTGGGCACAACATTTTCTTTACCTGGTATGTTGAGATTGGCAGCTCGTTTCCTTCAGGAAGCATTTCTTTCAACAAAGTCAACAATGAAGTGAAGCTTTTGTCGCTCCATCTATTGTTAGCTTTCAACTTATACAATCTCAACACAGCGCTAAGCTTCGTAAACTTAGCACAGCCTGTGTATAACGGTATCTCAGCATCATGCACAATGTTTCTAAAGATAGGAGGTGGATCGGTGTGCTCTACCCTACAACTATCCAGCATCGCATCAACGATGTCTGCTGGAACTGGTTCGTTCACATTTACGTCATCGGAGGCAATTTCTTCTTCCACCCAAGCACTGCTATCGACATCTACTGGTTTCGATTTTGAAATCTCTCCATGCCAGTGCCATTCTGTATAGCCTTGTACAATCCCGTTGCACATGACATGACTTTTGATTTCCTCACCAGTGTTGACTTTCAAGTTGTTACCGCAATGCCTACATGGACAGTAGAACCTATCTGTAGGTTTTTTCCTATGTTCCTCGGAAAATCTAATAAACTGGTCAAGACCAGATATAAACTCTGGGGTGCAACGATTACGAATGGACATCCATGATCTATCCATTCTATGATCAGAGAAAACAAGTATATATTAGGAACCAAGTATATATTAGGAAAAGATTAGGGTATACACTTACATCCTAAGTGTATAATGTGATGTCATTCTTATATATAATAAATGTGTACCACCTATCCCATCCTTGAACACCTAATCTCACTAGTAAGTGTATAATGTGTATTGGGTTTTCAAGAAAATTTCGACAGCATTTCCCCATTGTTCTCTAAGTACATATGTACTTAGAGAACAAATGGGGAAATGCTACCGAAATTTTCTCGAAAACCCAATACACATTATACACTTACATCCTAAGTGAGATTAGGTGTTCAAGAACAGTCCCAAACTGGGGACTATCCAAGATTTACTCTTAATGAGTCAATCTTGGACGAGTTTCTAGGCCAACAAACACATTTGATGTCATTCTTATATATAATAAATGTGTACCACCTATCCCATCCTTGAACACCTAATCTCACTAGTAAGTGTATAATGTGTATTGGGTTTTCAAGAAACTTTCGACAGCATTTCCTTGCTGTTCTCTAAGTACATATGTACTTAGAGAACAAATGGGGAAATGCTACCGAAATTTTCTCGAAAACCCAATACACATTATACACTTACATCCTAAGTGAGATTAGGTGTTCAAGAACAGTCCCAAACCGGGGACTATCCAAGATTTACTCCTAATGAGTCAATCTTGGACGGGTTTCTAGGCCAAAAAACACATTTGATGTCATTCTTATATATAATAAATGTGTACCACCTATCCCATCCTTGAACACCTAATCTCACTAGTAAGTGTATAATGTGTATTGGGTTTTCAAGAAAATTTCGGCAGCATTTCCCCGTTGTTCTCTAAGTACATTTGTACTTAGAGAACAAACAGGGAAATGCTACCGAAATTTTCTCAAAAACCCAATACACATTATACACTTACATCCTAAGTGAGATTAGGTGTTCAAGAACAGTCCCAAACCGGGGACTATCCAAGATTTACTCCTAATGAGTAAATCTTGGACGGGTTTCTAGGCCAACAAATACATGTGATGTCATTCTTATACCTACAATCCTAGTTCTTCAAGTTAGGGTGATTATTGATGTCTTTAAAAGCATGATTGGCAATTTAGGGAAAAGTTCATTATTTACATTCCAAGCATGTCACATGTGTGCATTACAGTTCATCATTAAGCAAGAAGGGTGATTAGGATTCTCAATATACTCAACAATATTGAAACAAAGACAATCATTTTTTTTATTAATATATTGTTGCTTCAGTCGTGTACCAAACATGAAACATGCATAGAGTAACATCACATTAAAATATAAGAAGTATAACTAGATCTTTCAAAAAAAATCAAGCAATTCACTCATTTGAGCTAAATTTTCACCATTGTGATGTACCCATTATACATGTTCCTACTCCCAGTTCTTCAGTTACTTATTCTACATGTTTTGATAAGTTACATTGCAGACAAATGTTACTTCCCCTAGTTGACCACAGTATGAGGCAATGCCACCATGATGAATAGGATGAAGAACCAAAAGTCAGATGGATAATCAGATATCACTGTCAACAAACTGGCTTCCTAACTTACTTCAACATCAATGGATATGAGTTACTTATCAAGTTACCAATAAGTAAATAACTTAAATAAAAAATAAAAAAATGCCCAGCAGCAGCCTTGGCGTGCCTTGGCACCGCCCAAGCAGCTGCCTAGGCGAAGGAAGGAAGGAGAAAGAAGGCAGTACCTTGAGGGAAGAGGAAGAATGCCTGGCCTGGAGAGCAACGGCCTGAGCAGAGACCTACAGGCAGCCGGCGCCGGCAAGGACAACACCAAAGAAGCCACCGGCGGTGAGGAGAGCAGCGGCACGGCGGCGAGGAAAGCTGAGGAGAGGAGCGGCGCGGCGGCGAGGAGAGGAGCAGCGGCGCGTGGGAGCAACAGCGGTGGCGGTGCGAGGGAGGGGGCAACGACGGCAGGGAGCACCGGCGGTAAGAATTGCCAGACCTAGCAGGAGGTTTGCAATGAAACAGAGAAATGGGGAAGAGTTCTCTGTTTCGCAGGGCTATTAAGTTCCCAAATAGCGTCGGTTGTTTCAAACAACCGACGCCTATTATCTTCAGCGTCGGTTGATAGTAAAAAACCGACCCCAAATTAGTTGGCGGGAACTATTATCAGCATCGGTTATCCAAGGATAATCGATACCTAAAGTGGAACTTTTCGCGCAGAATTTCATTTTAAATAGGCGTCGGTGAATAGTTAAAAACTCGACGCTGTATGTGGCCCAAATTTTTTTCGGTCGAAAATTGGATTTCGCGGGTGCTTTTAGGCATCGGTTGGTTATAGTAAGCCGACGCTGAATACAAAGTGGTACCCGTGTCTGTCTGGTCTTCGAATATAGACGTCGGTTTTCCTAAATAACCGACGCCTAATATTATAGGCGTCGGTTTTCCTTAATAACCGACGCCCAGAAAAGTGACACTGAACGATATTTCTGTAGTAGTGATAGTACATGTATATGTATGAGTTTGTTGTTCAATGTGTAATATCAAATGTTGTAACAATTCATTATGTAATTATATGTTGAATGGTGAACATATGTTGTATGGTTTGTTTATTGTTCATGTGCTCTTGACGTGTACCACATGTAATCGGAGAAAAACTATATAATATTTTATTATATATATGTATTACAAAAATGTGTCCCCACACATGTACGAGTAGGAGGTGGTCATGTAACCTATGTGAAAATGAATGACATCAGTCTAGAAGACAGAGCAGTTCTAGATTAGATGTCTAGAGCCTTGTTGGAATATGTGATAGATGGAATAGATGGAATAAGATTAGATGACAATATAAGATGTATAGAAATGATATAAGATAGATTATGTTGATATATGTTTGTCTTTGAGGACTTAAGTTTCAGTTTTGAGGATTTAAGATAGGCTTTGGTGATGAAAGGATGTATGTTCTTGTAAGATGAGATAAGATAAGTTGAGACAAAGTTGTGAGTTAGCATGCGCCTCAAGATCTTTCACAAAGGAGGACCTCTAGTGTTAGGACCAGTTTTAGGGTTTAGCTCCAGAGAGAGTGAGACCCATAGGGAGAAGGTTAGAGAACCTAAACTCCAAGATATGAGAATTATGAGATATGTGATATGATATGTCCTAAACTAGATTACTCCTTAGTGATTGAGTTGAGTCGCTTTGTGCATGATTCCTATAGCCTTGTTGAACCCTAGATGTCCTTGGGAGGACCCAACCCTAGAGATAGAGAGAGGCTAGTTACATGTACATTTGTGAATGTGAATATGAGAATCTACCATCTGGGTGAGGGAGAGATGCCCAAGACCCTAGAGGAGGTAACTATGTTAGTTTTTGTGAAGCCTCAAGCTCAGGTTGATGGTACGTTGTACGAATCTAGTGGTTGTTTATAAGAAAGTTTTGGGGTAAGCATGTCTCATGGGTAGAGACCTACGAAGAGAATGTCATAGCATGTTTTGGTTTGTAATTATGTCGCTAGAGCTTGTAAGGATATCACTAGTGCCAATGAGGTAATCTGAGAAACCTAGAATAAGAGTGTAAAGATAAAGTATATGCATATGAGATACTCTCATAGAGTTTAGTGATCTCAGAGAGACTGAGTGTGGCACTACCCTCGTGATAAGGGTTAGATGAACCTTAATTGGAGTAAATAAAGTTATGATATACGCTTAACAAGCCACTCGCATAAGTTTGTTTCGCACAACCATGATATCATATATGTAATCTGATCATAATATGTGGTCCAATCTTGAGATATGATATGGATATGAAATGATGGAAATCTTAAATATGGTTTAATATATATTTATGCATAAATGGTTAATCATATACATGAATCATGATGATAATGTGATATTGTTGGTTAATCTTGTGATGAAATCACTAGTAAATGTTGCAATTTATTATGAGCAATGAAATAAGATCATATGAATGAAATATGTTACATGAGGTGTTAATCTTAGTGCTTATTAAAAGATGAAAATATAGTTTGATAGTTAGTACAACATAACGATTATGACACCTTGATATGATCTATATGGATAAAGTGGGTTAACTTTAGTTAACTCCATCCTAAAGGGCATATGTTAATGTTGAACATGTTCTAATAATTAGCTCAATAAAATGTTGATGACACTTTGATATAATGGGCTAACCTTAGTTAACTCCCTTAAATATGGTAATATTATGTGGGAACCCTAATGCACGGGTAAATATAAGGATGCAACCCTAACATACAAGATATGTCATAACATAATCAAAGTTTCTAAACCCTTGTTACAATCTTTTGTGAAGGGTCGATTCACCCTAGATGTTTTAAAAGCATCCCAGTAGCTTGGATTTAGTTCTGGAGATTTTGCTTTTAAATATGTTGCACATAGAGTGGTTTGCTATAGTTGGATGAAGACCTTTAGTTTTCCTTGGAGTACAAGTATGCCTTAATTTTGAGGACGAATTTTTCTTTTAAGATGTATATGATGTGAAAAATTAGATTTTTGGATTAATCCTGAGGTCGGAATTTCTTTTCAAGTGTGTAGGATGTGATGGGGTGGACTTTTGGAACATATATATATCAACGTTATAATAAGAGGTCCAAGTGTTTTTTAAAAATTTAAAGATCAAATGATTGCCATTACAATTGTTGTTGCTAGATATATGAACCTTCTTAAAGGAATTAATTGAACAATATTTTAGTGTATTATTGGGACCAAGTTGAGTAGAAGGTGTAACAATGAGTTGCTAAACAATATTAAAATTTTGGTATGATTAGACCATCCAATCATAATTTATCGATGTTTATAATTTGCAAAATATTTAATACATTATAATGATTTGGATTAAGGTTTTTGATCGTTTAATCAAAGAACAGATTCTTTGGGATGTCACGCTCCTGCACTAAGTGTTGGCTGTGTGGACAAGGTTTAAACTATATAGGCTTGATCTCGTGGATATAACCTTGGAATGGAGATTCCACTAATCTGCTCTCATAGTCCCTTAGTTATGGGTTAATAGGACTCCACCTCCTATCAAGCCAGGATCATGGGGCAGTTACCCATGATGGAGTTGAACGATCCCACATCATGAGTAGTTGCCCAAGGATGAAAGGGACATGGGTGGTGGTCTTAGACCTTCTGAGACCTATAGACTGACCCCCTCCTCGCACGAGTAGGATTTCTTCATTGTCATCTCCACGAGAGCCAAGTATGGGTGAAAGACCTCAAGACTGTAAGGCATGCAGACGGCCAGGAGGATGATAGCCATGGACGGTGGTTTCGTGGCAACAAAGCTCTAGTCTGGCGTGAAAAGGAATAGGTGGAGCCCTTGGTCAAGATGGACCTTGAAGGAGGAGCCCTCCTTGTGATCTGGTGGCGGCAGGCTTGAGGAGTAGTCGTTCCAGCCCCGCCTAAGTAGCGAGCGTGAGAATGTGAGGGTAACCCTATTGACACCCTTCATCTGTTGATCACACTCCAGTGAGGAGACCAGTGGCACAGGCGGTGCTGACACATAGGGAGGGCGTAGCGCTGTAGAGCGGTGTCGACCTATTGAGTGGAGAATGACATGAGGGGGGTTGTCTCGTGTGGGACCTGAGAAAGGAGAGGAGTCACCTCCATCCTAATCCAAGCAGAGAATGATCACAGTAGGCTAATGTAGTTGACGAGTAGAGGACGAAGACTTCAGGCAGACCCATAGAAGGAGGTTCTGACTGCTATCCATAGAGAGGGATCACGGAGATGCCGTAGGACTTCCCAACATCTGCATGGGGTGATTGGGAGGCACCAAGATTTGTTGCGGTGGTCAGAGGAGGCGATGACACCATAGCAAGACCATCCTCCATTGATCCAGGGTACAGCGGTGGCCGTGAAGCTGAGTCCCGCAGACTCACAGATCATGTAGAGCACGAGAGCGAGGAGAGAAAAGGGAAAGCCCTGAACCATCCAGACCAACCAGCGAACCTAGTCGAACCAATTAAGGACCAATCAGCCCAAAGGTGAACCAGGTGGGTCCAGGAGAGAAGTTGTGTGCCCTTGGATGCCACGTGGCAGCACGTAGTTGGCTAAAAAAAGTAAATACCTAATAAACTCAAAGATCTCAGATAATTCCTAGTAATTAGCACGTTTATTAGTAAATTACAAATAAGGTACTAAAATTCTCAGAAAAATGCGTACAACAACATGAAAGCATAAGATCAGGATTTTGATGCTCTAATATCAGTAATATCATGTAAGATGTTATAAGTTTATTTCATAGATAGTAAATATCAAACGATGGCCTAAAATTATGATAAAATGTCAATAAACCCATATTCATGCTTGTGATCCATATTTTGTCAGATATGATCATGTTGATGCACAAAATCATGAAATTTGATTAATATGGCTATTTAGGGCTAATAACCCTAAATAAAATGGAATAAATACATACATGCTCAATACATAGTGAAATTTATAGAGTAAGTTCATATCAGTAATTTGAAGCTAAGATGTAACTTGGATATCAGTTACATGAATAGAATTCACATTACATGAAGATGACCCTTAATACATGGGATGAAACCATATTTTTTGTGTAATACATGTAACCCAGGTTTAATATGTATAAAGAATGATACAGAACATGATATTCAAATTATGTATACTAATCTAGAATATGAGATCAGTAAGCTAATTTCCTAGTGAAGAACATAACAACAAGATGATAAGACAAGTAATAAATTACATATCCTAATGATATAGGGTAAACCTTAAAATGGTGATAACTAGGGTTAAGATGAGAACCAGATGGTGATATGTGGTCTTGTCTTAATTAGGGTTGACCAGGATGTAGATGATATGAGGATATGATGATTAGGTTTGTTCTTGATCAAGGTACGCCATTACCTCTTACTTGGCTTATTATGCAATATGCTTGTGTTATACATGTAGTAAAATACTTGGCATATGGTATTGGATGAAATGATTGTTCTTGTATGATATGTTGCATGCTTTTCCATACTTATTTCTATGAACACATGAAACATAAGATATCTATTCCATTATATGATAGAACTAATTCACTTTGGTGGAATAGTGCATTGATGAAACATTAAATCTCTTTTGTAAAATAGTACATGTGAGCACTAAATCTCTTTGGAAGAATAGTACTAAATCTCTTTGGTAGAATAGTACATGTGAGCACTAAATCTCTTTGGTAGAATAGTGCATGTGGTTGATCAAGTTTACTTATAATGGAAATGTGCCTAAAATATGTGTTCTCTTATGGTAACAAATATCTTTGTGCAACTATACGCCTTTTCTTATATTTTGTTTAATGTTGCCAAGTATTAGTTTTATCTTATTGCCAAGATATGATGAGAGGTATATAGAAGACACGTAGGCGTACTCAGTACAATATTCTTGAATATTGTGCTGACGTGTACCACATGTAATCTTGTGTTTAGGTTGTGGTTATGCTCTTGAAGATCCGGGATAGTGAGAGTTGTGTGGCGAGCCGATATATAGGTGGACATATTGTCTTAAGATCCTGTAGTTTAGTGGTAGTACATGTATATGTATAAGTTTGTTGTTCAATGTGTAATATCAAATGTTGTAACAATTCATTATATAATTATATGTTGAATGGTGAACATATGTTGTATGGTTTGTTTATTATTGATGTGCATCTACTAACTGATTGTTTCCTTCTGACTCCCTTGATTTTCTCTTTCTTAGCCTAGTGTGTGATGTTTAAATTGGGATTCTCACTGAGGTGAGGGTCTCAATTTGTATGTCACACATGAGATTAAGTTTTAAAAAATCTGGGGATGTCACATTGGATCACCTGAAAAAGCATTGTACCAAATTTTAGCTCTATTTAGAAGTGAATATTTGAAAAGATGGAGTCTAATAACATCATTGAAAACTCAATTTTGCTTTGTCATTGCATGTGGATCCACAAATTCAAAATGTAATCTTAACAATCCTCTCCTTGTTTGCCTAAAAAATTGACTGCTTTATAGCATCATGATATGACATTTTTGTATTTTGAAGTTAGTGATAGTGATAGATGGCGATCGTACTAGCAGTCGAATGTTGGCAATCTTAGGGTTTGATAACTCCCTAAGATCCTTGTATCACTTAGACTCTTGTGACAACAACTTGGGATGCACATATTTCATCTTGAATGGTATCATGGGCTTCTTATGTAAGCATCTCTCTCTATGATGAGATGGCTAGGTCCACTCTTGGTGTGATTTCTTCTACATCCATTCTAGTTATGTTCTCTTTGTTCTGATGGTGAAAGGTTTGTTCTACCTTGAGATCAAAGATTGATGTGAGGACAACATTGGTGGAACGTCACATGCACTAGCTTATGGTACCTCAGATGGAAAGATCTTCCACAAGTCAGATGGACGTAGAAAGAAAAAGTTCAAGTGAATATGCAATAGAATCAATGTCAAAAGTAAAATCTTAAGTTAATCTTAATAGAATTGGATTAACTAGATGATTTTGTTTCCCAATAACAGTGCCAAAAATTGATGTGGAGATCATTTCACTAACAAATTCACAAGAGATATAATTTCTAGGTTTTTACGAAAACAAATGTGCAATAATACCACCCACAAGCAAATAGTTTTATTATAGTATAATTGAGAATAGAATCCCAAGCGACAATCTTTTTAAGAACCTTGCTAGTTCGTATGCAGTTGATCTAATACTAATAGTTAAAAGCAAGATTTTATTTGAATTGAATTAAACTAAATTCAAGAAAAATTGAATGTTGGAATAAAATTGGGTCTAGATTAATGATGGGAAACACTAGGGCAGAATCATGATCACCACCACTATATCAATATGCACATTCATTCAAATCCAAACTTGTATCAAGATCTAGTTGGAGATATGCAAGTTTTCCTTTTCGGCATTAAAAACTTGCATGAGTGCATATCGCCATAATCTTGATGCCATGATACTTGCATATCATATATCTACTACTTTCGAACTTGTCCATCAAAATTTCACTTCAGGGTGATCAATCAAAACCAATCAATATTCAAATCTTAAATATGTAACTTCTCATGTCTAAGATTATTACATCATGTAGAGAAGGTGATCAATCAACAAAACATGTTTTAAATGGTTGGTAATGAAATAAATAAGTTCATACAAGAATTAGAATAAGAATGAAATTATAATAAATGGGTAGTAGGGCTAGCCCCACACCCCAGTGGAAGGACTACTCACTCCTCATAGTGAGATTTTTACAAATAATAGCATTAGGGGGGAAATCTCAAACATCATTGAAGGTAGGAAGCAGTTGGTATGGTCGATTGTAGGAGGTTGATCAACCTATTGGCCTGGAGGTCGATGGTTGCGGGGTTGTTAAAGATTGATGAGGTCAATCTCTCATGGCAAGTTGGTCGGTCGACCACTATCTAGATTGGTTGATCACACTAATCAAGAGTAAGTTGAAGACTTGTCCTCTTTGGAGACATAAGTACCACTTGACTAGTGTGAGGTATGTGAGACCTCCTTTGAAGTTGTACTATGGGTATTTATAGGCCTCTTTACTCGAGTGTTAGTAGTTGGATTTGTGTCATGTGGATGATCAAGATCATCACTTGTCAATAAAGGAATCTGGGTGAGATTGATAGCTCAGAGCTCAATCAATGAAGATCAATTGGCATAAGACAATTGGCAGGATGTTGATCTCTGGTTGTCAACCTGCGAGGCTGATTGAGTGTTTCTCAAGCTAAATATTGATTGTTGGACCCTTGACCTTAAAGGTGGATAGGATGCTTGGGAATTGAGTTTTCTAGGTGAATGGTTGATTGATTGTTGCTTGAAATGAAGGACTATTGAGTTTCTTGAGATTTGGTCATCAATCTGTTGGGCCATCGACCTTGAAGGTTGATGGGGTGCTTGAGAGTTGAGGTTTATAACTAGAAGGTTGATCAACATAACTTGATAATTTTGGATCGGAGTGCTCTAGAGGGGGTTGAATAGAGCTTCAAAACTTTTACAAGAAAAGTTAGACCTTCAATTTTTATCAATTAGGTACAATTGCTAATAGTGAATTTGTTGCTAATCTAAGCAAGCATTAGCAAGGATGAGAGAGAATGAAACAACCAATTGAACAAGATTTTTCAGAGTGGTTACACTCTCCAAACTAGGAGAGAGTGATTCCACTACCTATAGAGGTCAATCTCTAGGATTCTTAACCATGTCTACTCCTTATATTCACTTATAAGAGTTACATCATATGACCAAGCATACCCATCTTACCTTTGAGGTTAAGGGAGCCAATAACCTTACAAACAAGTTCTTACCTATCCAAGAGCTAGTCTTCTACCTCACCAAGGTATTACCCACTCTTTCAAGAAGTTGGATGTCTTCACCAAGGAGATCCCCTTCTTGAACTAAGTCCTTTTCTTTGAAGGATTTACCCATTCAGCTCCTTGGATCATCTGCCTTGTCCTCCTCCTTCACTTAAAGATTCTTGAAGCACCTTCTTCTATAGCTTGAAGAAGCATGCACCTCCTCCTTCAGTTGGAGAAGCCTTCATCAACATGATCTTGAAAAAAGGGATTGGGAAGGTGAAGGTGTGAGATCTTTACAAGTGTACAATAAGGTAGCTCTCTCACACAAATCTTATCTCACTCATATAGATGAAATGAAGTGTAATCAAGAGAGAGAAAGGGGGCTCCAGTGGAATAAAAGCACTCAACTATGGAAAGGACCTTGAATAGCATGAATGAGCAACATTGGAATGAACTCCAAGAGGTCCTATTTATAGTTGTGGGTATCCACTAGAGTTTGGGAACACTTATGAATTTTTTCTAGTCGTTTGGAGGGTTTCAATGGATATAATTTCGAGTTTTGCAACACTCCAACAGTTAGAATCACTTTTTTTTGTGTTTTTCATACAGTGCATTCGGTCATTTTTCAATAAAGATAACTCGACCAATCACACTATGTGACAAAGCCAATTTAAACCATTAGTCAAGTTTGTCCTACTGGAAACTCGACCAATCCACTTTAATGAATTTTGGTCTATAAAAGGATTGGTCAAGTTCTATGAGTGTGAAACTCGACCGATCAAGATCATTCTCAAAATCCATTAAGGAATAGTTGAGTTTGCAACTCGACCGATGAACAACCTGTAATGAATTTTAAAATTGGCATTTAAGTGATCAAATGTTCAAATTAAGTGTCCCTAACTTTTTGTCATCTTAATTACAAGGCATATCATCAATACAAATGATTACAAAAAATAATCCAAGGTGATTGGAGTGTTCTCCCAAAACACGCATTTGCATTGCTTTTAACTTGAACTAAAACAAGCTAGGGCTTGTTCGATTTGATCCTTTTCAAGTACCTAATTCCTGAAATCAATCTCAAATAAACATATTAGATACATATAAATGGAATGGTTAATTTGTTATGAAAATATGGACAATGTATACACTTAGGTCAACATTCTCCCTCTTTTTGACAATGACAAACCAGTCCTTAACATATTGAAAAGGATATGAAAATTAAACCTTTACCTTGAGAAAGGATGTAAAAGTTAAACTTATACCTTGTGAATTACAAGGGAATACATGAATGAACAATGTGAATTACTCCCCGTCAATTCATGCTTACCTAATCTTGCATGGTTAGTCTTTTTACAAATAACCATAGCACATATGCATACTATATGGTCCTCTAGCAAGTCACATGATTAGAAGATAATTTACAAGATAAAGATCATATAAGTGTTAAAACAATATGGTTGATAGCACTTTTCCCCCTTTGTCATTGCAAAAAGGTAGGGAGGAGGAAGAGCAAAAAGCACAGGTCTTCTCAACAAGCACAAGCTAAAGAAATCAACCACATATATCATACATCAAATAGAGACGAATCATTGGGAAACAAGCAATCTAATGTCATAATCAAAATATGGGATAGCATACCAAAAACTCATAAGATGTAGTTAAACAAAGAGTTATGGTACATAAGATTAAGATTACAACATTTAGCATGTTCTCACAGAATGACACACAAACCAACGATAAAACAACAAGATGATAAAATAGTAAGCCGAGAAAAAGGTACGATTAGGCTGAGGTGGTGGTGGAGGTGCATGGGTGGAGGTAGGGGTTGAGGATGCAGGTGTGGTAGATGAGGTAGGGAGGAAAGTCTTCTTGATTGTGGTCTCATTAATGCATACACTTTTTTTACTTGCTTTGTAATGAAGACCGTGTAAAGGGGATTTCTGAGTGGAAAAACCAAAAAGACCATAGATTGAGACAGGTTAGGGGTGGGTACCATGGGTATTCTTACTGGAGTCAAATCAGGTCATATGGTTTAGAATATATCGTGACCACTTGAGTCCAATATTCTTCAAAAGATAGTCAATGATCACAATAGTGTTTTCTACAATTTCTGTTTGGTTTTTCTTTGGGTGGACATTATAGTAAATAACTAATGCGATCAAATGGTTTTTGAGATCTAGGGAAGAGGAAAGCAAGGTCGACTTCTTCCTATAGTATACATGAGGCTTCTTCAAAAACTTATGAATATCAAGGAGAGTAAGTTCAAAGTGTTTGTAGAAAGCCTCAGGGTCAAATAGGTCAAAATAGTTAGGGTAGTCCTTCCTCCATGTGTTGGTGATCTCAGTACCATTGAAGAATATATTCAGTGAATCTTTTGAGATGGTAAATTTTATCCCGACAATAATGGAAGTGAGAACTACCTGGATATTGGGTAGTGGCACAATTGTGTCGTAGTTCCATTGAAGATAGACATAGAACTCATGGACCACCTTTAGTGCTTGTAATGGAATTTTGGCAGCACTGGCGTTCTATGCACAATGCACCAAGGAGATGGGAAGAAAACAACTCCATAATCTCCTCGATAATCTTTGTCATAGTGAGACGAGGCTCAAACAAAGCTCGAAAGGGGAAAGGGATCCTAGGAAGGAGCTTTTTATAGTGATTTAAAGCTTCAAAGGAGACAAAGAAGGTACCATCAAAGGATAGGAGGTGAGGATTAGATGAAGACGAGGTTGCTCCACCTGGGACAGATCTCTTCCTATGATTTGGATGCCATAGAGTCAGATTGAGAAATAAAAGCAACCAAAAGAGAGAGAGAGATCCTCACCAACAAGTCATACAACTACCTAGATGTGTGTGAGAAGAGGCAAGGAAGGCTAAGCGAGGCAAGGGAGATATTGTGCGAACCTAGGGTTGGAGGTCAAGGGATTTGGGAGTTGGGATCGGTTGACTTTTCTCTAGTTGAGAGGGAGAAATGTCAGTTGAACCCTTTTTTGATGTTTGGTCCATCTTGGCCATCGGTCAAGTTTTGAGATTAGGAAACTCAACCGATTGACTTTTTCACATGACCTCGGCCAAGGGATCAGTCGAGTTTGGAATTTGACCGATCGGATCCCTATCCAAAAACTTGAAATTTTAATTCCTAGCCTCTAGGGTGCTAATTAAATTTATTTCTTTAAACTATTATGTATTTTAGACATATTGAGGCACATTTCACTCATAGTAGGGTAATATTTTGTGATAAATCAGTCGTTTGCAAAAAAATACCCAAAATAAGCGAAATAAGGCAATAAATAAGACAATTATAACACATAGAAAGCAAGAGATGATCAATTTTAAGAAAGAAACATATATGTAAGAGAACAACTAGCTAGAAGGCATGTCAATATCATAAAGAGCAGTTATAAGTAGTTTTGATCTAACAAAAGTAAATTTCTCTCTAGATAGAGGTTTAGTGAAAATGTCCACAAGATGATTCTCTTTATCCACATGCATGATATAAATATCCTTCTTAGTAATTTGGTCACAAAGAAAGTGATGATAGACATCTATATGTTTATCTCTACTATGCAATATAAGATTGTAAGAAAAATCAATTGCACTAGTACTAGCACAATAGATAGGAGAAGCATCAAAATGAGTGTTAAAGTCTTAGAGCATTTGCTTCATCCATAGGACTTAGGCACAACAACTCCTAGTTACAATGCATTTCAACCTCTGTAGTTGAAAGAGCCAAAATGCTTTATTTCTTAGAGAACCAAGAAACTAGGCATGGTCCTTGGAAGAAGCAAGTGCCAATTGTTCACTTTTTATCAATCAAACAACTTGCGTAATCAGCATCACTATAAGCAGTAAGAGAAAAATCCCTTGACTTGGGATACCATACTCCAAAATATTGGGTTTTGGCTAGATACCTTAAAATCCTCTTAACTGCTATAGGATGTGATTTCCTAGGACTTGATTGAAAGCAAGCACACAAGCCAACACTAAACATTATATTAGGTATGGAGGTAGTTAAATAAAGTAAACTTCCAATCATACCTCTATAGAGCTTCTCATCTACCTTTTCTCCTTCTTCATCTCTATTAAACTTGTTTTTGTTTGACATGGGGGTGTCCATTGACTTTTTTTTCTCCATCCCAAAGTGCTTAAGTAGTTTACTGGTGTACTCACCTTGGTTGATGAAGTTCCTATTTTTCATTTGCTTGATTTTAAAGTCAAGGAGTAAATTAAGCTCCCCCATCATTCTCATCTCGAACTCACTCTGCATAAGAGAACTAACTCCTTGCAAAGATCAAGATCAGTCCCGCCAAAAATAATATCATCAACATAAATTTTAATGATTAAGAAATTGCTGGAAGTGTGTTTTAGAACAAGGTAGAATCGACTTTGCCCATGATATAGCCAATGTCTAGCAAAAAGTTCTTTAGTTTCTCATACCAAACTCAAGGTGCTGGTTTGAGACCATAGAGAGCTTTTTGTAACAAATAAACATGGTTAGGCAAGTTATCATGTTCAAAGCTCAGAGGTTGAGCAACATATACTTCCTCTTTGATTGAACCATTCAAAAATTCACTTTTAACATCCATTTGATAAAGAAGAAAATTCTTATGACTAGAAAAAGCAAGCAACATTCTAATTGACTCAATTCTATCTATAGGTGCATATGTTTCATCAAAAGATATACCTTCTATTGATTGTAGACATGAGAAACTAACCTTACTTTCTTTCTTACCACTTTTCCACTTTCATCAAGCTTGTTGTGGTAGACCCATTTGGTGCCAATGATCATTCTATCACTTGGTCTTAGCACAAGATTCCACAGTTAGTTCTTCTTGAACTATTCCAACTCTTCTTGCATGGTGAGGATCCATTCATCATCCTTGAGGGCTTATTTGATATCTTTAGGCTCAAGCTGAGAGATGAAGGTATTTTATGCGTGTTCTTTATTGTAGGCAGCCCGTGTCTTCACCCTTTCAAAAGGATTGCCTATGATGAGCTCTTTAGGATGATGCTTTGTAAAGCGGGGGGTTGGATCCTTCTTTTCTTCTTCTTTTTCCTCTTCATCACCTAACACCTCCTTTCCTTTTTCACCAATGTTGATTTCCTTCAAGTGAGGGATCACCTCATCTACAATATCATCATAAACAACATTCTTATAAATATAGGGGCTAATTCTCAACAAATCTAACATTGATAGATTCTTCTACTTTACACAATTCAATGTTAAATAATCTATAAGCCTTGCTAGTAGTTCTATAGCCAAGAACGAAAGCCTTGTAGGACTTCAAATCAAACTTGTCGAGGGAATCCTTGGTGTTCAAAACAAAACAAGAATAATCAAAAAACATGAAAGAAATCAATGGAATGATTTCTACCACGCTATATCTCATGGGGGTTTTCTTCAACGAAGGATGAGTAAAAACTCGATTTTGCACAAAACATGGAGTATTATCAGCTTCAGCCCAAAACTTCTTTGGAGTGTCATACTCTAGAAGCATAGTCCTAGCCATTTCCTGTAGTGGCCTATTCTTTCTCTCTACAACCCCATTTTGTCAAGGCATTCGAGGTGAAGAAAAGTTGTGCAAACCCGGATTCCTCACAAAACTGTTCAAACAAATCATTTTCGAACTCTCCCCCATGATCATTGTGGATAGAAACAATCTAGCAAAAAGTTTCATTTTCAACTCATTTACAAAAATTTGAGAAAACATCAAGAGTATCACTTTTTTAAACAAGAAAGAAGGACCAAGCATATCGAGTAGATGTAGCCACCCTTACACTGGTATTCCATGATCAGGAGCTGGGTGTCCATGGGCCATTGTGGGTCTGCACTGAAATGGGGAAGAGATTATGAGGCATTATAGTTGAGCCTTGACGAGGACGTTAAGCGTATAAGTGGGGGAGATTGTAACGTCCCAGGATTTGAGGCCTCAGATATAATAATGATCTTATAAGGAATGATTGGACTACCCATATCACCAAGGTGCACCTCCTTTTCCGGGAGCCCATCACTAAGAACTCTATAGTTAAGCGTGCTCAGCTTGGAGTAGTACTGGGATGGGTGACCTATCAGGAAGTTGATCCTGGCATGCACGTCAGTGAGGACAAAGTGCACAGTTAAGGCTAGTGGTGGTCTGTGGGGCCAGTCGTCATTCCTGAAACTCTACTAGTGCCTTGGGCAGTGGGCCCAGGCATTACAAATACCTTCAAATTATATCCATTAGGTATAATTGTTGATAGTGAATTTGATGCTAATCTAAGAAAGCATAGCAAGTATGAGAGAGAATGAAATGACCAATTGAACAACCTATTTTAGAGTGGTTCCACTTTCCAAATTAGGAGAGAGTCACTCCGCTACCTAGAGAGGTCTAGGATTTCTTAACCATGTCTACTCTTTATATTCACTTATAAGAGTTATAACATATGACATTCCTTTTTCATGACAAGGATACCCAACTTCTCTTTGAGGTCAAGGGAGCCAACAACCTTACAAACAAGGTCCTACCAATCCAAGAGCTAGTCTTCTACTCACCAAGGTCTTACCTACTCTTGCAAGTAGTTAGATGCCTTCACCAAGGAGATCCCCTTCTTACATTGATTCTTTTGACTTGAAGGATTTACCCACTCACCTCCTTAGATCTTCTGCCTTATCCTCCTCCTTCACTCAAATAATCTTATAGCACCTTCTTATACAGCTCAAAGAAGCATGCACCTCCTCCTTCACTCAGAGAAGCCTTCCTCAACATGATCTTGAAGAAAGGGACTGGGAAGGAGAATCTTTGAGAGATTTACAAGTGTACAATGAGGTAGCTCTCTCACACAAATCCTATCTCACTCATATGGACACAATGAAGTGTAATCAAGAGAGAGAAAGGGGTTCAAGTGGACTAAAAGCACTCAACTATGGCAAGGACCTTGAATAGCATGAATGAGCAACCTTGAAATGAACTCCAAGAAGTCCTACTTATAGTTGTGGGTGTCCACTAGAGTGTGGGAACACTTATGAATGTTTTCTAGCCATTTGGAGGGTTGCAATGGATACGATTATGAGTTTTGCAACACTCCAATAGTTAGAATAATTTATTCTACATTTTCTATACAGTGCATTTGGTCAAGTTTAAATAAAGATAACTCGGCCGGCCACACTATGCGACAAAACCAATTTAAACCATGAGTCGAGTTTATCCTGGTGGAAACTCAACCGATCTACTTAAATCAATTTTGGTATGCAGAAGGATCAGTCGAGTTCTGTGAGTGTGCAACTTGATCGATCAAGATCATTCTCAAAATCCATTAAGGATCGATCAAGTTTGTAACTTGATCGATAAACTACCTGTAATGAATTTTACAAAATGACATTTAAGTGATCAAACGTTCAAATTAAGTTTCCCTGATTTTTTGTCACCTTAGTTACAATTCATATCATCAATACAAATGATTACAGAAATAATCTAAGGTGATTTGGAGTGTTTTCCCAAAACGTGCATTAGCATTGCTTTTGACTTGAACTAAAACAAGCTAGGGCTTTATTAGTTTGATCCTTTTGATGTACCTAATGCCTAAAATCAATTTTAAACATACGTATTAGATACATATGAATGGAATGGTTAAGTCATTATCAAAATATGGACAATGTATAACACTTAGGTCAATAGATAATTGACTTTACTTGAAGTTTGATTGGTAGGTCGATCAACAGGTCAATTTTTTCCTCAGACAAAATAATTTTTGATCATTCTACCTTCTGGAAGTGTCGAAATTCCTTTTTGAGCTGGGGTGCAACCCCATACCTCACGAGGGCCAGACTACTCTCCACTCCCTCCTACTAAAGAGCAGAGGAAGCTACTAGGCCTTCTTACTGTAGAGAGATAAGACTCAAAACCTACAACATGAGTCCAGAAAAGTATTAAATTCCTACAAATAAGATGAAAACCTTAGTAGATCCCAAGAAAGATATTTCTAATGAAGTCTAAGAGATTTGAATGCTAAATGGGGCTAAAATGTCATTAAAACTAGGATGAATATGCATTCACCACATACCTATTGGGCCAGGGACCCTTTTCCCCTTGTACATAGCCTCATGGGTCAAGTGGAAGTGATGGACACACAAGGGTGAGTTCTTGCAAGGAAAATGACATTTAAAGTCATTTTTATCATTCTAAATATGAATGGGAATTCATGCATAGCCTTATGAATGGCACCCTACTTGACTAGGTCTTTAGTGCCCTATTTAGGAAGTTTTTGGTTGTTGTGCTTTGATGTCACTGGTTTTGTAAGAATACACAGGATAGATACGAGCTATGTATGAAGGAATAATTGATATTGTTCTCTAAACAATATCTTCTTGGATGCATTTGTGATATCTTCTTGATTGAACGTTTAAAAAAAATTAGTTGGAGCATATCTAGGGAAATTATGTTTAAAGGTCAGGGTGGTGATGAAGCCTACTTTGATTCTTCATTTTGTGTCTATTCTCTCATTACACATGTTAAGATACTTAGAATGGATATTTTTTCCCAATAAATCATATTTTTATGTCAAATGAACTTATAGATTCTATTACATTATGTATATGTATTTGAATGCTAATTGATGGTAGGATGGGAAGGAGGTAGATCCAAATATTTTCCCATGCATGGAGGGGCCCAAAGACCCACTAAGAGCGACTTCAACCTACCCCAAATGTTAATGAATAGAGTTAAAGAAAATTGACTCCATGGTTAAACAATTGAAGATTGAAGTGCTACAAAAAATATATCCACTTGCAAAGTGGTTTCTCTAATAGAGATTTCCTCTACCCAACACCCCTCCAAGTCCTATTTAAACTTGACATGGCCAAAATCACCATTCAGAATGAACATTCTACTTAGCCTCCACAATGGTCACTCTACACCTAGATCAACCATGGTGAATTACCCCACATTACCCCATAATCCATGTCATCTAATCACTCAAACACCATAGTTGTTCTATCCAAAATGGTCATTCCACATATCAACCACCACAATTGTTCTTTTGCAAAATCAGTTGTGGTCACTCACCCCAGGATATGAAAAAAAGTCATGATCCTAACCTCTCCACTTCCATAACAACCATTCTCCTAAAAATGGTCATTATGCTCCCAAAGAAGAAATATCATGGTTGGGGAAGAATGAATGTTCTAACCCCCTACACTAGTGCTTCCCTTGCACTACTTTTACCACTTTACCCCTCACTTATCCTAGCCCTCTAGTCCCATATATAAACATTATTGGTCTTGGGGGTGGGGGAGTCAGGTCCTACTAGCATTCATAGTTTCCACCTACTCTCCACCTACCCCATTTAATCACATATCTCCTTTTTTCCACCTGATACCCTAGTTTTTCTAGGGTTTTACCATTGCATGCCATCTACCCTTGAAGGAGAGAGGAGCTCGTCCACTCAACTTTTGGAGGTGAAGAAGGACACTAAATCAACATCCATGGCTCCATATTCTTCTTTCCCCTCTTGTTTTGTATTTTCTTTTATCGTTAGTATATGTACCCCTCTTGTGGGATTTTGATGGAATAATACAAGACTTTGATACCATGTTGTAGGTAGTATTCATGAATAGCATTTATTGTAGTTCTTGAGTGCTATGTTATTATTTGTTCTCTTTCCCTGTCTCTTTGTTTTGTGTTTGAGCTATGGAACCACCTAAAGTATAGAGAGAAGAACCATTTGGAGGATTGAAAGGGGAAAACTCATAAGTCAACTTGTGAACACTTAGCTAGTTTTCCTCTTCAACCTTCAATCCCTCTATTAGACTAGCCCTAGGTGTTATATCTAAGTATCTAGGTGTATCTCTCCTTTACACTTAGGAAGAGTATGGTAGAGGTGGGATAAGGGGTAACATGAAGTGAGAATCCTTCTCCTAGACCTTATACCAACCCTTGCCACAAGTGCACTATGAGAACCACAACTAGAAACTTATAATAGAGATGATATGGATTTATGCTCACCTACCCACTAGTGAATTGAGCCTTGTATGGTTGGATTTAGTGTTATTTAGTACCCTCTATGCCACCCACGGCCCACTAGTAGGCCAACGCTCCTAACCAAAATATCTAATGTTGTTTGATTTAGTATTTCTACTTTTAGATATGATGATTCAATATTTTTTCATCATTTGTTGATTCTCCCATTTCCCAGAAACATATCATTCCTGTAATTATTTGTGAGATCCCAAGTTTCTTAGTTCTTACTAACTTAGGTATCTAACTTGCTCATTCATCTAAACAATCATCTAATGGTGAATTAACCTTATTAGGGTTACTTAATTATTGTTTTGGTTAACTGAGTTTCTTATTTACTTAATTCCTTACCCTATTTCTATTTTATGTTGTTTAGGGAATTTACTTACTAGTTGCAAATAAAGTTTATTTAATTCCTCTTATTTATAGTTTCTCCTTTGTCTAGTTCAACAGTTCTAGCTACTAGGATTAACTTAGGTTTTAACCATGCTCTCCTTAATTAAATGCACCTTTAGTCTAATTCAAACCAAAATTAGCTTTAAATCATTACCACCCTAATAAATCTACTAGGAACCCAAGGAACCATACTAGATTTATTCCTCCTCTGTCCCTATAGATTTGACCCATGACTTGCAACTTCTACATTATACCCTAAGCATGTGAGCTTGTGAATCTATGTTACATTAGAATGTTTTATTAGGGTTAGATATTGTAAAAGATTAAGTGCACACATTAATGATTTAAAGTATGTTCACATAGCTTGTATACATATAGATAAAATGGATTAATATTTGTCTTACTAATTTCTTTCAAGTGTTCTCTCAATTTGTACTTTGATTAAGCATCCCTAATCTTTGAGAATTTTGATAATTGTCTTTATAACTCTTCAAATATCAGAAGTACTACTTTCCTTATGCTTATGGGGTACTTTCTTTGTACATGGAAATTCATACTCAAGACTCCCCCATATGTTGGTAGGTTGTCGAAAAACATTGTATCAGAATGTTGACCTTTTGTATTCGACTACCATTCTTCATGTCTATTGTTCCATTATATTGTGTGAGAAAAAATCATGCAACACATATAAAATATCATCATTTATATATAATGCTTTAAGGAGGCTTTAGGTGTATTCTCATCATGGGTCAAATTTTAGCCTCTTAATCATCTTGTCTATTAGTGTTTCATATTTATTGCTATACATCTTACACTATTCTAATGGTTCATACTTAAATCACATAAGATCTACTACAAACATTTATTGAACATTTAAGTGTATGTTATTGTTTTGAGGTGTTACACTATTAGATTCACCCATGGAAGTGTGTAGGTCTAAGGTTTTAGAATTTTTATAACTAAACTAGGATGGTTTATTAGGTTGCTTATCATGCACACAAAGAACTAATTTATGTTTCACATGAACAGTAGTACTATGGATAAGATTTACATTCTTCATTATTTTAATGAAATCATAAATAATCCATTCTTTTTTGCTAAACATATTTTATCTCAGAAATAGTATAACAATTTTCTTATTCTTGTTCAATGAGGATATAGAAATAAATTTTAACATAAAGCATAAGTAGATCCTATAAATCACATAGTATGCCCTTTGAATTGGAAACATCATTACAAAGATGTACCCATGAGCTTATTACATGTCAAATTACCTCTTAAATATTTTGACATTGATATTGGACCATCGAGGGTATTGCTCATGATCATGGCAACATCTATGAGTATATGTAAAGTTAAAACCATTCCTAAAGGAAACATCAAGTTCAAGAAGCAATCATGTTTGACTATAGTGGTGGAATACTTTCCCAAGGTCTTTGACGTATCACTGATGGTTGGTAAAATCCAAAGAAACACTACTAGCACAAACATGTACGATATATACATACATATAGTATGATACAATATAATATATACAATATATATGTATATATATATATTGTAACATCCCTGACCTGGGTTATGAGTTAACCCTAGGTGTTTTGCCTAATTATGTAATCAAGATACTGGTGATTATCTTTTGGCATGTAATTAAACTCTTGAGGAACACATATTTCCATTTCTGCCCTAATTGAACAATGTTTTAGTATTGTTTTGTAATACAGGGACCTATGTGCAAATTACCCAGCTAAAGGGGTTAACTTGCAATTTTCACATGTTGAGATGTTCCTCTGATTTTGATACATCATTAGAATGATTATGGTAAAGTTTGAAGGATTTCCCAAGCTTGAGCACCAAGGTGCAGCTGTGGAAGCAATCCCTGTGCTTGAAACACTAGTTTTGGGGTAAAATGCAATTTACCCAAAATTTGGAGTGCAACTTGTAAATTTCATCTTCTAAAATATCTTTTATAACTTTTGTCATCATTTAGAGTAGAAATGTTGAAGAGGGCACTTCATTTGAATAATCATATAATAAATGAACACCTTTGTGATTGAATAATCAAGGAATAAGTATAATAGCTCTTTTATATGTATACTTTAGTAATGGGCTGATATTATTTGCCTTCAATTCTTGGCCTTAGAAGGAGATTGTCCTTAGAAATAAGGGGTAGGGACGAGCAAAGAATAAAGGAAGGACTTAGATGAGAAATGGGATAAAGTAGAAGCTTTGTGGAGAAATTTCAACCAAAATATATATACCACTTCCTTTGCAAGCAAAGGAACGTTTCTTTCATTCCCTCACTTATCCCCCTTGCTCTAACTGACTACAGCAGAGCTCTGGAGCATAGCAGAATGACCAGGGAGTTCAAGGTAAGTTTGGATCATTCCTTTTGCTTGAATTCATGGAGGAAACTCGATTTCAAGGTTGAATTCATGGCTAGCTCACCTAGCTTTATCTTTCTAGCCATTCCTTTCCAACTTTTCCTTGGAGAATTCACCTTGGCCGACCTGTGGAGCTCAAAGACGCCAGTAAAGACCTGAAGCTTGGAAGCTTGGAACTCAAGGAACAACCTTTAGGCGGGTTTTATAACTCTAAACCTTATGCTTTGATTATACATCTTTTTCTATGCATATAGTTGCTAGTTCTTCTTCTTCCCTATCTTCCCTTGCATCCTTGCAAGTAAAATCGTGAAGAACTGCTGCTGTTCTTAAGGTAGAAGATAAGGGCGTTAATTCCTATGATTATCCACGGATTTCCACTTTACTAAACGGTCCTAACCAATTGCCCATGCGGTTTGCACAACTGTTTGGTGGGCAAACGGTTTCAGGGTCGCATGGAGGCAAACGGTCTTCAAGACCGTTTGGTCCAGTTGACCAAGCAACGACCGTATGGGAATCCTGTTCCTAATTATGTAGGCTGATCACCCATCCAATTTGAGGGATTAACTCCAAAGGAATCGTGAGATATAGGCAAATCAATTAGCAAATCTAATTGAATTAAGTTCTGATTTTCAACCTGTTTAATTTGCCCTTTTTGGGAAAACGGTCTCAAGACCGTTTGAGATGGTTGACCAAGCGTTTACCATTTGGGATTACTGTTCCTAATAATGTTGGTTGATGACCCACAAAATTTGATGGCTTAATTCCAAACGAGTCCTGAGTTGAAGGCTAATTAATAGGGCAAATCCTAATTGAAATCAGTGCTGAAATTCCAATGAGTTAATTAGAGATTTTGGGTTGATTAGCCCAAACGGTCTCAAGACCGTTTGGGGAATCATCCAAACGGTCTCAAGACCGTTTGGGGATCACCCAAGACCATTTAGAGGTCTGGGGTCAAGAATAGTTGACCAATTGAAGGTCCAAAGGTACCAAACCATATTGCAAATAAGTATTGATGTGATGATTAACTCAATAGATCAAACCTTGATGAATTTTCACTAGAGTCCAAAGGATGGATGGGAAAACGGTCTCAAGACCGTTTGGAACTCATCCAAATGGTCTCAATACCGTTTGGTGTCAACCCAAGACCGTTTGGAGATCTAGGGTTAAGGTAATTTGATCAATTGAGGGCCCAATTACAATGGGTTATTGAAATAATCAAATTGCTGATTTGTGACTTATTTAAGGTTCAACCCCTATCAAATCAACTTAGATTTTGATGAATTCTTGAGCAAACGGTCTCAAGACCGTTTGGAGGTTATCCAAACAATCCCAAGACCGTTTGGGCCAAGTTTGAGCTCGATTGAAGGTCAATTGATGGGATCAACTTCGATTTGATTCACATTGTTGAGTGTTGATGGTTGAACGATTATAGACCTTAATTGAACCGACTCCAACCCTTTTTGGATATTAATTGAGGGTCAATTTAGTGACCAATTGGTTAAGGATAACCCTAATTGTCTCAATTGATAAGTGGCTAACAAGGATTTGACCAATTGAAGGCTTCAACATAGAAAACCCCAATCGTTTATAACCTTTAATCCACTTTTGAGGTCCAAACGGTTTGAGCCCATTTGGACCAAACGGTCTCAAGACCATTTGGATCCAAACGGTCTCCAGACCGTTTGGGGCCAAACGGTCTCAAGACCGTTTGGGGCCAAACGGTCTCAAGACCGTTTGGGCTCAAACGATCTCAAGGTCGTTTGGACCAATCGATCTCAAGATCGTTTAAGATCAAACGGTTTCAAACCACATAAGCTTCAAACGGTTTGAAAGGCAACTCTCCCCAAACGGTCAACACATCCAAACGGTCTCAAGACCGTTTGGTGGTTGAAGGTTGAAACTGTTTGAAGGTTTTCAAGGTTGTTTATACTTAATCACTTGAAGGTGTAAATGGTTCAATGGTGATCTAATCTAAAACCTAATGGTAACTTAGGACATTAAGGGATTAAATGACTAATGAATTGACCCATGATGATGATCAATGGGTGATTTACCAAAATGCCTTGAAGGGTTCAATTGAGTAAAACCTTGTTCTAATCAAACCCTAATCACATGATAGTGGTGATTTGGCTTATGATAGCCAATAAGGACTTAACCCAGCCTAATCTAGAGTGATGTAATCATCACCTATGAGTAAGAGGAGAGAGAAGATCCCAATTATGGTTGAAATCCAAGTAATGAACCTTCAATATATGTATGAATGTGCATGATTAGGGTATGATCCACCTATGTGAGATTATGAAAACCCTATTTATGCTAATTGATGAATCTTAATCTTATCTGAGGACTTTAATGATGATGTTTCTCATACATGGTGATGTTATGAGATCAATTCATCAATAGGTGAATAGTAAACCCTAATTCTAGGATGATGACATGTATTGTGAATAGTAAACCCTAATTGATGAAAATCAGGGAAACCTAGCTCTTGTATGAGTAGGGAGATACAACTTCTTTAAATGAGTTATTTATTGTTATCAGTTGATTTAACCATGCATGTTCCTATATGAGGATGATCATATCCAGGTATGGATGATGATAATATATTCATTGAAAGCATGTTGTTAGCTTTATGAATAGTGATTTATCCTGATGCCTTGTTAATAGCATCTTATGAGATTGATAGGTTGTGAGAGCCATGAATACCATCAAGGTCATGCTTTAAGAGATGACTTGTGATGAGAGTACTGAGAAATGATGATTATGTGAGTTAGACTTGATACATTTAGTATTCTACTTTCATAACTATTGTTCTAATGATTAATGTTTGAAAACATGTATGATGTTAAAAGAATACTAAAATGTACCTAACTAATCAAGCATAATCATACCATGTAGAGCCCTGATCATAGATCCATCATTGTCAGGAGTTAAATGATGGTGAAACAGGTTTTCCTAAGGGAACTCCTGGATCACATACTTTTGAGTATGTGGGGAAAATGGATGTGAATGTCCTTACATCCTAGTGTAGGAATTGATGTAGATGTATCTTAATCTATCAATCCTTCACTATGGGTTATACCGGGGTGATGTAACACTAATCTCCCGAGAAAGTCTTTTATACTGCATCGATGAGAGATAAACAAGAAATCCCTCGATGGCGAAGAGAGTACAGAATGCCACTGTGACTCTAATAGAGAAGTACTAGAATACCCTGGTAAGCTATAGTAGCAGAGACATTAGATGTCATGTATGTTGAACCTCACACTAACTGAGGAAGATGAGGTCATAAGAATCCGGCTCTTTTGATGACCTATGTATGATACCGATGCGACTTAATAGTGATCGGTTGGAGTATGAACGGTATACCTCATCTCCGCGGGGCATAATGATGTTTGTAAAACATAATCAACCGCGTAGCATATCTACTTAGGTTGAACTACGAGATATATTGATTGAAGATACATTACTTAGTATACATGTTCTTCATATTCCTTAAATGTTGTTGTTCTAATTGATAACAATCTACTGTTGATTACCTTAAAGCTTTTATTGCCTATGTTGTTCTTGAATTGTTATAATAAAGCTTCTGGCAAAGAGTTATAACTCTCGCTGGGACAATTATTTAAAATTGTCTCACCCCGTAGATTTCAACCTTTTTAGGTGGTCTTCAAGGATGAAGGAATCAGTCTATAGGTGGACAGTATCAGCAACAGCAGCACCAGGAGCAGCAGTAAATCTCAGGTGGAGATTCAGACTGCTGAGTTGTGTAGTTAAATAGTCAGTCCTATGTGTTCTCTGTACTCTCAGGTCCTTGGAGTCTTTTGTTCTGAGATTTTGGTTCTGAGTTCTTGAGATTTTGTATCATGTTGTATATAATTACTCAAGAAGTAATTATCAAAGATGTAAACAGTTTATCTCCTTTTATGAAAGAAGTTTTATGGGTTCAAGCTATTATCTCGAAAAGTTTTAATTTTCCATGATTTTTGTCTTCCGCTATTAATCAAACCGCTTCCGCTACATTTAAATCGTGTTTATATCGTGGTTTGGAGATCAGAGCCCACAATTAGTAGTATCAGAGCTCTAGGTTCGCTGAGTCTACAGAGACATAGGAATTAGGATGCCGAGTCTATCCTTAGTATTTCTTTCTCATCTAATAGAGTCTTCTGCTCCTCAGGAGAAGAAGATAATTAAGAATGTCTGAACCACACGAGGAGTTCGTGGCAGAAAGTAGTGTTGCTGCACCCCAAGGAGGTGCAAGGAACCTAGAGATAGAACAACCTGTACCTGAGCCACCCAGAGAGCCACCTCAGTTTGACCCAGCTGACATGGAAAACCCAGCTGTTCAAACTATGTTCGGGCAGTTTATGACTGCCATGACACACATCACCGACAGGATGCACATGCCTGCACCTAGGGCACCTGCCCAGCCTGAAGGACAAGGTATCGGTAAGACGTTCGAGCGACTTCGTCGTGTCGGAGCAACCGAATACTTTGGAACAGCTGATCCTGCAGATGCCAATCTGTGGTTGACCGAATTGGAAAAAGCTTTTAGAATCCTCAACATCCCAGAAGCTCAGAAGGTTAGACACACTGTCTATCTTCTCAAGGGAAGTGTTGGTCACTGGTGGACCATGGAAGAGCAAAAGAGGCCTGGAGTGGAGATCTCGTGGGAAGATTTCCGTCAGGAATTTATCAATAGATATTTTCCAAAGACCTTCCTAGATGAGAAGATCTCTCAGTTTGAGAGACTGAGGCAGGGCATGATGAACATTAGCGAGTATGAAGCTAAGATCATGGAGTTACTGCGGTTTTGTCTGCACATGGCTGCCACAGAAGAAGAAAGAATCAGAAGGTTTGAGAAGGGTTTAAATGCCGACTTGACTACTCCCGTGTCTGCCCTAGAGAATCGGGAGATGTTTGCTACCTTCGTTGAGTCAGTCAGAAGGATAGAGAAATCCGTAGTTGAGAAGAGACAAACCCATAAAAGATATTCGCAGTTCCAGAGTTCTTCATCTAGAGATTTTAAGAAGCCTAGATTCTCTGCACCTACACCTCCACCACCCATAACGAGTGCTCAGACACAGTGGTCACCGAGTAGAGGCAGGGGACGAAGCCTACCTCAACAAGAGACTCGTAGTTTAGCATCGATGTCAGTCACAGGACCACCCAGACCACAACAACTGGAGAGGAGCTGTTACAACTGTGGGAAGGTGGGGCATTTATTGAAGGACTGGCGATCTAGGCCTGTCAGTGTGACACAACCTCAGAGGCAGAGTCAACAGGGATTTCAGAGAAGGCAATCTCAAGGAGCAGCTCGAGGACGTGGACAAGCGTCTCAAGCTGGATCATCAGCACCACCTCAACACCAGGCGACAGCAAGGTTCTATGCTATGAACCCACCTGATGCAGTGGTCAATCCACGAGTAGTGGCAGGTCAGATGGAACTTTTATATTCTAATATGTCTAAATCCTGTGTGGTATCTGTTCTAATTGACCCGGGTGCTACGCACTCCTTTGTCACTCGGAGAGTGATTCGTAACTGCTATATGACAATTAGTCATAGGGCAGATAGCTTGTTTTTGGAGACTCTGTTGAATGGGTCTGCTGTGTTGCAAGAGGTATGCTCTCCCTGCATTCTCTTCTTTTCTGATCATCGCATTCAAGTGGACCTTATACCACTTGATATGCAAGGATTTGATATAATCCTCAGGATGGATACCTTGGAAAAGTATTGAGTTGTCTTGGATTGTGAATCCAAGCTTGCTGTGTTTGCTGATAAAAACAACGCGTGGATCTTTCAAGGAGAAAGGAAGATTCTGCCCACCTGTCTTGTGTCATCTATGGTTGCTGATAAGCTGATGAGGCAAGGATGTTATGCATTCTTGGCCCATGTGGTAGATGTTACCAAAGGAGGTCTCAACCCTGCTGAAGTTCCTATAGTCAGGGAATTCAAGGACGTGTTTCCTGAAGAACTTCCAGGTATACCACCGCCTCAGGAAATTGATTTTGAAATCAATTTGATCCCAGACACGAAACCTATAGCCCAGACACCGTATAGGATGGCGCCTGCTGAGATGGAAGAACTCAAGAAACAGCTTCAAGAGTTACTTGAGAAAGGTTTTATCCGACCGAGCACTTCACCTTGGGGTGCTCCGGTTTTGTTTGTTAGAAAGAAAGATGGATCAATGCGGTTGTGCATTGATTATAGACAACTCAATAAAGTAACGATAAAGAATAAGTACCCTCTGTCGATGATTGATGATCTCTTTGACCAGTTGCGTGGTGCAACCGTCTTCTCAAAGATAGACCTGAGGTCTGGATATCATCAACTCCGTATTAAGGATAGTGACATATCCAAGTCTGCCTTTAGGACAAGATATGGTCATTATGAGTTCACAGTTATGTCGTTTGGACTAACCAATGCACCACCTACATTCATGGAACTCATGAATAGAGTTTTTCGACCTTTCCTCGATCAGTGTGTTGTCATCTTCATAGATGACATTCTGATTTTTAGCAAGGATGCTCAGCAGCATGAGCAGCATCTTCGCCAAGCTTTTACCTTGCTAAGAGAACACAAGCTGTATGCTAAGTTTAGCAAGTGTGAGTTCTGGATGTCGGAGGTATCTTTTCTTGGACATGTGATATCTGCCTCGGGAATTCATGTTGACCCTACAAAGGTAGAATCTGTTCTACAGTGGGAACAACCGAAGACGCCGACGGAGATTCGAAGTTTCCTAGGGTTAGCAGGCTATTATCAAAGGTTCATTAAGAACTTTAGTTCCATAGCCTTACCCTTGACAAAGTTGACCCGGAAAGAAGTTCCTTTTGACTGGAGTGATAAGTGCCAGCAATCTTTTCAGTTGTTGAAGGAGAGGTTGACAAATGCACCAGTACTTGTGTTACCTGAGCAAGGCAAAGGATACATAGTTTTCTGTGATGCCTCCAAGAATGGACTCGGATGTGTGTTGATGCAGAATAAACAAGTAATTTCTTTTGCTTCCCAACAGCTTAAGAAATACGAAGAGAATTATCCGACACACGATCTAGAGTTAGCTGTTGTGGTTCATGCCCTGAAGATCTGGAGACATTATCTTTATGGAGAGACGTTTCATATTTTCACTGACCATAAGAACCTTAAGTACATCTTCTCTTAGCATGAGCTTAATATGAGACAACGCCGCTGGATGGAATTAATCAAGGACTACGATTGTACGATTGATTACCATCCGGGGAAGGCTAATGTGGTTGCTGATGCCTTGAGTAGGAAATCAGCAACATCAACCATGGAAAGGGCACAACTAAACTCTTTAGTATGCTCTAAGAGAGATATGCTTATCTCTTTAAGGCAAGACAATGTACTGTTGAAGGTGTCATTGTTAGTCGGGTTGTTGGCTGAGATGCATATTAAACCTACCCTTAGAGAGCAGATTAAGGAACCACAGCAAGGTGATACTGTAGTTCAGCAGATTAGATCGGAGTATGGTAGTGAGAAACGAGATGGTTTCCATGACTCAGATGATCAAATAGCCTGTTATCATGGGAGGATGATAGTTCCGGATGTGGACAACTTGAGGAAGTTAGTCCTGGAAGAAGCTCATTCTTCGATGTATGCCATGCATCCAAGGAGCACCAAGATGTATCGAAACTTGAAAGATATGTATTGGTGGCCTGGAATGAAGAAGGATGTTGCAGAGTTTGTTCTGAGGTGTCCTGTGTGTCAGCAAGTTAAAGCTGAACACCAGAAGCCTGCAGGAACAATGCAACCTTTACCCATACCACAGTGGAAGTGGGACCATGTTACCATGGACTTTGTTGTTGGCCTACCCAGGACAAGCAAAGGACATGATTCCATTTGGGTAGTTGTTGATAGGTTGACTAAGACAGCGCATTTCTTACCTGTCAAAACAACCTATTCTGCGGAGAGGTTATCACAGTTGTATGTTCAAGAGATAGTGCGTTTTCACGGAGTTCCTGTCACTATAGTTTCAGACAGAGGTCCCCAGTTTACAAGTCATTTTTGGGAGCAGTTACACAGATCCTTAGGCACCAAGCTAAGGTTTAGTACGGCCTTTCATCCACAGACTGATGGACAGTCGGAAAGGACCATACAGACCTTAGAAGACCTGTTGAGAGCATGTGTTCTCCAGTTTACCGGAAGTTGGGATCTACACCTAAGCTTGATAGAGTTTGCCTATAACAATAGCTATCAGCATAGTATTGATATGGCACCTTATGAAGCCTTGTATGGTAGATGTTGTAGATCACCCTTGTGTTGGTATGAGACTGGTGAGCATCAATTGTTAGGACCTGATCTTGTGCAGCAAACTACAGAAAAGATTAAGGTAATACAACAACATATTAAGACTGCACAGGATAGGCAGAAATCTTATGCTGACAAGCATTGTAGACCCTTAGAGTTCCAGGTCGGAGACAGAGTGTATCTCAAAGTCTCGCCTTGGAAAGGAGTTCTTCGTTTTGGAAGAAAAGGGAAGTTAGCTCCTAGATTTATGGGGCCTTATCCAATCATTGAACGGATTGGAAAGGTAGCATATAAACTAGAGCTGCCACCAGAGTTACAGAGATTACACCCTGTGTTTCACATTTCTATGCTGAGGAAATGTCACCCAGATACCGAGTCAGTTCTACAACCTATGGAAGTAGAATTGAATGAAGATATAACTTATGAGGAAGGACCAGTGTCAATCCTTGATAGTAGAACTAAAAAGTTAAAGAAGAAAGATATAAGCCTTGTGAAAGTCCTCTGGAACCACCGTGGTGTTGAAGAAACCACTTGGGAACTAGAGGAGGAGATGAGAAGGAAATACCCTGCTCTTTTCTCTTAATCCGTTTTATCGATTTCGGGGACGAAATCCTTGTAAGGGGTGGATAATTTGTAACATCCCTGACCTGGGTTATGAGTTAACCCTAGGTGTTTTGCCTAATTATGTAATTAAGATACTGGTGATTATCTTTTGGCATGTAATTAAACTCTTGAGGAACACATATTTCCATTTCTGCCCTAATTGAACAATGTTTTAGTATTGTTTTGTAATACAGGGACCTATGTGCAAATTACCCAGCTAAAGGGGTTAACTTGCAAATTTCACATGTTGAGATGTTCCTATGATGTTGAGACATCATGAGAATGATTATGGTAAAGTTTGAAGGATTTCCCAAGCTTGAGCACCAAGGTGCAGCTGTGGAAGCAATCCCTGTGCTTGAAACCCTGGTTTTGGGGTAAAATACAATTTACCCAAAATTTGTAGTGCAACTTGTAAATTTCATCTTCTAAAATATCTTTTATAACTTTTCTCATCATTTAGAGTAGAAATGATGAAGAGGGCACTTCATTTGAATAATCATATAATAAATGAACACCTTTGTGATTGAATAATCAAGGAATAAGTATAATAGCTCTTTTATATGTATACTTTAGTAATGGGTTGATCTTCTTTGCCTTCAATTCTTGGCCTTAGAAGGAGATTGTCCTTAGAAATAAGGGGTAGGGACGAGCAAAGAAGAAAGGAAGGACTTAGATGAGAAATGGGATAAAGTAGAAGCTTTATGGAGAAATTTCACCCAAAATATATATACCACTTCCTTTGCAAGCAAAGGAACGTTTCTTTCATTCCCTCACTTATCCCCCTTGCTCTAACCGACTAAGGCAGAGCTCTGGAGCATAGGATAACGACCAGGGAGTTCAAGGTAAGTTTGGATCATCCCTTTTGCTTGAATTCGTGGAGGAAACTCGATTTCAAGGTTGAATTCATGGCTAGCTCACCTAGCTTTATCTTTCTAGCCATTCCTTTCCAACTTTTCCTTGGAGAATTCACCTTGGCCGACCTGTGGAGCTCAAAGACGCCATTAAAGACCTGAATCTTGGAAGCTTGGAACTCAAGGAACAACCTTTAGGCGGGTTTTATAACTCTAAACCTTGTGCTTTGATTATACATCTTTTTCTATGCATATAGTTGCTAGTTCTTCTTCTTCCCTATCTTCCCTTGCATCCTTGCAAGTAAAATCGTGAAGAACTGCTGCTGTTCTTAAGGTAGAAGATAAGGGCGTTAATTCCTATGCTTATCCATGGATTTCCACTTTACTAAACGGTCCTAACCAATTGCCCATGCGGTTTGCACAACTGTTTGGTGGGCAAAAGGTTTCAGGGTCGCATGGAGGCAAACGGTCTTCAAGACCATTTGGTCCAGTTGACCAAGTGACGACCGTATATAAATCCTGTTCCTAATTATGTAGGCTGATCACCCATCAAATTTGAGGGATTAACTCCAAATAAATCGTGAGATATAGGCAAATCAATTAGCAAATCCAATTGAATTAAGTTCTGATTTTCAACCTGTTTAATTTGCCCTTTTTGGGCAACGGTCTCAAGACCGTTTGAGATGGTTGACCAAGCATTGACCGTTTGGGATTACTGTTCCTAATAATGTTTGTTGATGACCCACAAAATTTGATGGCTTAATTCCAAACGAGTCCTGAGTTGAAGGCTAATTAATAGGGCAAATCCTAATTGAAATCAGTGCTGAAATTCCAATGAGTTAATTAGAGATTTTGGGTTGATTAGCCCAAACGGTCTCAAGACCGTTTGGGGAATCATCCAAACGGTCTCAAGACCGTTTGGGGATCACCCAAGACCGTTTAGAGGTCCGGGGTCAAGAATAGTTGACCAATTGAAGGTCCAAAGGTACCAAACCATATTGCAATTAAGTATTGATGTGATGATTAACTCAATAGATCAAACCTTGATGAATTTTCACTAGAGTCCAAAGGATGGATGGGCAAACGGTCTCAAGACCGTTTGGAACTCATCCAAACGGTCTCAAGCCCGTAAGGTGTCAACCCAAGACCGTTTGGAGATCTAGGGTTAAGGTAATTTGATCAATTGAGGGCCCAATTACAATGGGTTATTGAAATAATCAAATTGCTGATTTGTGACTTATTTAAGGTTCAACCCCTATCAAATCAACTTAGATTTTGATGAATTCTTGAGAAAACGGTCTCAAGACCGTTTGGAGGTTATCCAAACGATCCCAAGACCGTTTGGGCCAAGTTTGAGCTCGATTGAAGGTCAATTGATGGGATCAACTTCGATTTGATTCACATTGTTGAGTGTTGATGGTTGAACGATTATAGACCTTAATTGAACCAACTCCAACCCTTTTTGGATATTAATTGAGGGTCAATTGAGTGACCAATTGGTTAAGGATAACCCTAATTGTCTCAATTGATAAGTGGCTAACAAGGATTTGACCAATTGAAGGCTTCAACATAGAAAACCCCAATCGTTTATAACCTTTAATCCACTTTTGAGGTCCAAACGGTTTGAGCCCATTTGGACAAAACGGTCTCAAGACCGTTTGGATCCAAACGGTCTCAAGACCGTTTGAGGCCAAACGGTCTCAAGATTGTTTGGGGCCAAACAGTCTCAAGACCGTTTGGGCTCAAACGATCTCAAGGTCGTTTGGACCAATCGATCTCAAGATCGTTTAAGATCAAACGGTTTCAAACCGCATAAGCTTCAAACGGTTTGAAAGTAAACTCTCCCCAAACGGTCTCAAGACCGTTTGAGACCAAACGGTCTCCAGACCATTTGAGGTCAAACGGTCTCAAGACCGTTTGAGGTCAAACGGTCTCAAGACCATTTGGTGGTTGAAGGTTGAAACCGTTTGAAGGTTTTCAAGTTGTTTATACTTAATCACTTGAAGGTGTAAATGGTTCAATGGTGATCTAATATAAACCCTAATGGTAACTTAGGACAGTAAGGGATTAAATGACTAATGAATTGACCCATGATGACGATCAATGGGTAATTTACCAAAATGCCTTGAAGGGTTCAATTGAGTAAAACCTTGTTCTAATCAAACCCTAATCACATGATAGTGGTGATTTGGCTTATGATAGTCAATAAGGACTTAACCCAACCTAATCTAGAGTGATGTAATCATCACCTATGAGTAAGAGGAGAGAGAAGATCCCAATTATGGTTGAAATCCAAGTAATGAACCTTCAATATATATATGAATGTGCATGATTAGGGTATGATCCACCTATGTGAGATCATGAAAACCCTATTTATGATAATTGATGAATCTTAATCTTATCTGAGGACTTTAATGATGATGTTTCTCATACATGGTGATGTTATGAGATCAATTCACAAATAAGTGAATAGTAAACCCTAATTCTAGGATGATGACATGTATTGTGAATAGTAAACCCTAATTGATGAAAATCAGGGAAACCTAGCTCTTGTATGAGTAGGGAGATACAACTTCTTTAAATGAGTTATTTATTGTTATTAGTTGATTTAACCATGCAGGTTCCTATATGAGGATGATCATATCCAGGTATGGATGATGATACTATATTCATTGAAAGCATGTTGTTAGCTTTATGAATAGTGATTTATCCTGATGCCTTGTTAATAGCATCTTATGAGATTGATAGGCTGTGAGAGCCATGAATACCATCAAGGTCATGCTTTAAGAGATGACTTGTGATGAGAGTACTGAGAAATGATGATTATGTGAGTTAGACTTGATACATTTAGTATTCTACTTTCATAACTGTTGTTCTAATGATTAATGTTTGAAAACATGTATGATGTTAAAAGAATACTAAAATGTACCTAACTAATCAAGCATAATCATACCATGTAGAGCCTTGATCATAGATCCATCATTGTCAGGAGTTAAATGATGGTGAAACAAGTTTTCCTAAGGGAACTCCTGGATCACATACTTTTGAGTATGTGGGGAAAATGGATGTGAATGTCCTTACATCCTAGTGTAGGAATTGATGTAGATGTATCTTAATCTATCAATCCTTCACTATGGGTTATGCTGGGGTGATGTAACACTAATCTCCCGAGAAAGTCTTTTATACCGCATCAATGAGAGATAAACAAGAAATCCCTCGATGGCGAAGAGAGTACAGAATGCCACTGTGACTCTAATAGCGAAGTACCAGAATATCCTGGTAAGCTATAGTAGCAGAGACATTAGATGTCCTGTATGTTGAACCTCACACTGACTGAGGAAGATGAGGTCATAAGAATCCGGCTCTTTTGATGACCTATGTATGATACCGATGCGACTTAATAGTGATCGGTTGGAGTATGAACGGTATACCTCATCTCCGTAGGGCATAATGATGTTTGTAAAACATAATCAACCGTGTAGCATATCTGCTTAGGTTGAACTATGAGATATATTGATTGAAGATACATTACTTAGTATACATGTTCTTCATATTCCTTAAATGTTGTTGTTCTAATTGATAACAATCTACTGTTGATTACCTTAAAGCTTTTATTGCCTATGTTGTTCTTGAATTGTTATAATAAAGCTTCTGGCAAAGAGTTATAACTCTCGCTGGGACAATTATTTAAAATTGTCTCACCCCGTAGATTTCAACCTTTTTAGGTGGTCGTCGAGGATGAAGGAATCAGTCTGCAGGTGGACAGTATTAGCAACAGTAGCACCAGGAGCAGCAGTAAATCTCAGGTGGAGATTCAGACTGCTGAGTTGTGTAGTTAGATAGTCAGTCCTATGTGTTCTCTATACTCTCAGGTCCTTGGAGTCTTTTGGTCTGAGATTTTGGTTCTGAGTTCTTGAGATTTTGTATCATGTTGTATATAATTACTCAAGAAGTAATTATCAAAGATGTAAACAGTTTATCTCCGTTTATGAAAGAAGTTTTATGGGTTCAAGCTATTATCTCTAAAAGTTTTAATTTTCCGTGATTTTTGTCTTCCGCTGTTAATCGAACCGCTTCTGCTACGTTTAAATCGTGTTTATATCGTGGTTTGGAGATCAGAGCCCACATATATATTAAATACTGATGGGAGAATCACACTTAATAATATTTTCAAGTATTATATGTTTTCTAGTTACTTCATCCTAATGATTTTATTGTACTATGTGTATGTATATTATCTATATAAAGGCTTTCAAGATTATTTTATTTGATTATTATTTACTTACAACAACAACAAAAAACATATATGAGAAAACTATGTCAAGAGTTGCAAGTATAGATCCAAACAAGGACCACAAGGCAAACTTAGGGTTAAAAAACAAGATGGTATGTAGGGAACACATGAAGTCATAATGGCAGCTCAAACATAATTGAACACACTCAAGTTTGTGGGATGAAAACTTTGTAAATGGGTATAACAAATAAAACCATTATTCATAACCGGAATTTGTAACAAGAAACCAAACAATAGGAATTAATTGATTTAACCTAAGTCATGTAAGTCTGAAAGTGCATACACCATTATGAATAAGAGTGTTACAACCATGCACAAGGTCTAGATGATTCACAATTATAGCATGTGATAGCACAAGTGGTTTTTTTCTTACTTCCTATTAATTGGGTTTAACTCATTGTATCTATAATTTTTATTGTTAGATAAGTACACTTAAGTGAGGATCCATCTACCCACTAAAGTATATCCATGTATCTATATACTCCTATATAAATATGAGACACAAAACATATGTACATATTATAATTATTGAAGATATGGTTATTACTTTTGATATGGTATCAGATATAGGCTCCTAACCCTAATCCCTCCCACCCCTTATTCTTATCTTTTCTCTCCTTGATGACCATCAAGCTCATAGGACAACAACACCATGTTGCCTCCTCCCCCCCCACCCGCCTCCAGCCAAAGGCCATTGCCATTCCACCCGCAATAGGTGTGTGTCACGATAGTCATGGTAACCAGCTATCAGCAGGTTGTTGCACAACATGGGCTTAGGCCCTCTGCCTTCTTCGTGTCCTATCATATCATCTACATGTGATTTCACCCATGTCTTACATCTCTATCTATTGTGTTCTCTTGCATAAATATATTGTAAAATAACAAAAAAGCAACAAAAAGACCATGTGTTAACTTATAAAGCACCAAAGAAATAGAAGGGGCAACACTTTTCTTGTTCTTTCCTATCCATGTAGTTTCCCTATCCCACATGGATAAGAACCTTTTCTTGAATTAGAGATCTAATATTATGCACATAATAATGCATTTATTCATATTAGTTTATACATTCCCTACACGCTGATTACAATAGTGTTATCTTTGTTTCTTCCTATAGTGTTTATTCAGGTAGTGCTTTTCCTACCAAGATTATTCCAGTAGCACCTTTCCTACCATGTTTATTATGATAACATCTTATATCTACATCGCATCTTCAATCAAGTACATTACTTTATTTTTACAATAATTGACAACAAAACTATCATCTATAGTGCTATGACACATTTTATGCCAATTTAACTCAATGGTTATAATTAATCATTGTGGATGGAATCATGTGGCAAACTAAAATTTATTAAATAATATGCACCTTAAGAAATAGTGAGGCTTGGATCCAAAGAAATAGTTAGGTTCTCTCTTGTCTTTGAGGATGTATGGAGCCTAATGCAGTTGTTAAGTGTGTGTTCCATAAAAAGTCAAACTCATGTGGGATGAGAAGAAGAAGTTCTATAGTCAGTGGTACAACTACCTCTAAATATAGAATTAAATGGATAATATCACTACTACAGAAGTGCCTTTTAGTGTCGGTTGTTTAACCCCCTTTGGCGTCGGTTTCTGAACGACGCCTATGTGGGCGCCGCTAAAAGGTTGGACACTTCAGCGTCGGTTAAAAAACCGACGCCTATTTAACGTAAAGGCGTCGGTGTTTTATAATAAACCGACGCCAAAAGGGTTCGCGCCACAGAAAACGGCATCATCTAGGACGATTTCTGCGTCGGTTATATACTAAAAAACCGACGCAGAAAAGTGTCCTAGATGACTCCCATTTCCTATAGCGCGAACACTTTTGGCGTCGGTGTTCAACAAAAAACCGACGCTGTAAGTCTGTGCTGACGGTTATCGGTAAATAACCGACGCCTATATCTATTTTTTTTTTATAAATCTGTTTGCAGGCCTACTGTGGCTGGTCAGTAGGATGAGAACCTGCAGTTCAGTTTTCTGAACTGCAGGTTTACGACATCCATTGATATCAGCCTACAAACAGGCCACAAACCTGCAAAATTAACATAAAAAGATTCACACAAGTAGATACATTCAGACATCAATTCAATTGTCATGTTCACACATATAGAATCATTCAAATACATGTTTTAACATTCAGAAACATTCATTTACAAAGTATCATTCATCATCACTATCAACATCCCAATTATATCTAACAGTTTATGACCCCACATGCCTTCCTCCCCAGTTCCTGCCGCTAGACAACCACACAATGGATCCAAGAGGATATGCAGGCGTTTGCCAAAGACTATAGGCTGAGTTAACTATTGAGTTAACTCAGCCTATAGTCTTTGGCGAACGCCTGCAATCCTCTTGGATCCATTGTGTGGTCGTCTAGCAGCAGGAACTGAGGAGGAAGGCATGTGGGGTGATAAACTGTCAGGACTAGCACAGCAAGTTGCGATGGAGGTGGAGACGACGACGACGGTGGTGCTTCAGGCGACGCCTGCTTGGCCGGGTAGGGCTCGGCGAAAGGGTTCAACTGCGGCATGGCTTCGATGTAGTAGAGGGAAGGGAGGGGTTCAGAATCCTACGAGAAACGTTTAGAGATGAGGATATTACTGCGGAGGAGGAGGAAACGGTAGACGATATCTCGAGTTGGAATGTCCTCTCCACGCATCAAGTTGCTCCAGTGCTTCAGTGGGTACATGTGCATCATCAACCTAAAATTTGACAAAAATAAACACACTGAATTAGGCCAATATAGAAATATAGGATATATGACATAACTAGAAGATAATGAATTTTATAGAAATACAGGATATGTTTTTAGAACTTACATTGGTATCCTCGCCATGCTCGTCATGGACAACATGCTCATCATGGACTTCATGCTCATCATGAACATCATTCTCATCATGGTCAGAAATCTGAAAATGTCATAAAAAAGGCAAACATTTAGCATTTGTATCAACTAGAAAAAGGAAAACATTTAGCATTTGTATAAATTAGAAAAAGGAAAACATTTACCATTTGTATAAACATACATGTCTCTAAAATTGTGATCTTTTATCAATTAACAATCCTTCATTGTGATCTCCGCGCACATATAAGTCATCATTAGCTTCAATATTTTGTGGAGTTGGCAACCCAACTGAGAATGGACTGGAGTCATCATACTTATCATAGTACTCTTCTTCATCTATAGGATCTTCAATGAACTGTCTTTTACCATGAAGAACAACCGACCATTTATCATTTGCAGGATCATCGATATAGAATATTTGTTTTGCCTGTGATGCCAATATGAATGGTTCAGCCTTCTCGCCAATCATTTCAAAGTTCACCAAAGTGAAACCCAATTCATCCACTATAACTCCTTTGGTGTTATCAACCCAATTACATTTAAAGAGCGGAATATTGAAATCTATGTAGTCAAACTCCCAAATGTCTTCAATGACACCGTAATATGACATTTTAGCTTCACGTGGACTCTTATCCTTTGCACTTGCAAAGTACATAGTTGACGCTTGAAGAGTGACCCCACTATTTTGGACAACACTCTTATCATCTTGGCGCTTTGTGTAATATGTGAATCCATTAATGTCAAACCCTTCATAAGACATAACATTCAGTTTTGGTTTAAAGGCGAGACATTTGATAGTTTTTGTAATATCATTTGGTGTTTGAGATTGTTGATGTAAGACTTTATCTTCAAACCACTTAGTAAAAGTCTTATTATGCTCTCTAGCAAGCCACATTGAACTTGCTCGAGGATGGTGTCTCTTTATGAAATTGGTATGTTCCTCGATATAAACACTCACTTCGTCCATATTATGTAAAATATACAAGTGAGCTTGTTCCAACTGCTCACGGCTGATTACTTTCACCCGTGATCCCAAAATTCCTTTGCCCTCCTCAATATTCTTGTCATTATCAGGAGTTTCATTACCACTGAGAAAGTCATTGCAGAAATCCATAACCTCTCTCGCCACATAACCTTCAATAATACTCCCTTCAGGACGATAACGATTTCGAACATCACCTTTAAAAACGCTCATGTATCGTTCAAAGGGATACATCCAATGCAAGAAAACCGGTCCCAAGATTTTCACTTCCCTAGTCAAGTGGACAACAAGATGTACCATGATATCAAAGAACGAAGGAGGGAAATACATCTCAAGCTGACATAGGGTAACAACCACTTCTCTTTGCAAATTATCGAGAGTATCAGGGTCAATAACTTTGCTGCATAGACTGTTGAAAAAGAAACAAAGTCTGGTAATTGCAAACCTTACATGCTTCGGCAATATAGATCGAATTGCCACGGGCAATATTTGTTGCATTAGAGTGTGACAATCATGAGATTTAAGACCTATCAACTTCAGATCTTTCATTGATACCAATCTACGGATGTTGGATGAGTAACCATGTGGCACCTTAACATTTACCAAGCATTCACAAAAAGTTTTCTTCTCCTTTCTAGACAACGTGTAACAAGCGGGAGGTAAGTATGTTCTTTTATTACCCATTTCACGTAATTCTGTTAATTCTGACCTTATTCCCATTTCACGTAGGTCCAGTCTAGATTTTATCCCATCTTTAGTCTTACTTGGTATATTTAATAGAGTACCAATGATGCTATCACAGACATTTTTCTCAACGTGCATTACATCGATACAATGCCTGACTGACAAAGAACTCCAATAAGGAAGATCCCAAAATATTGACTTCTTTTTGAATGAAGAATTGTCACTCCGTGTGGCCATACTACATTGTGATTTCTTACCAAATTCATTGACAATGTCTTTTACTCTTTCATAAACAACATCCCCTGGTATAGGTTTAGGTGCACTCCGTTCATCATTCCATCCATTGAATGCTTTGCGCTTCCTACGATACGGATGGAATTTTGAAAGAAACCTTCGATGACCAAGATATACAGTCTTGCCGCCATATTTTAGTCTTATTGAATCAGTGTTTTCTTCACATATAGGACACGCTTTAGCTCCTTTGACACTATATCCAGACAAATTCCCATATGCCGGAAAGTCATTAATAGTGCAAAACAACATAGCATGCAAACGAAATGTCTCTCTTGCTGAAGCATCATAGGTCATCACACCTTCAGCCCAAAGTTTCTTTAAGTCATCAATCAAAGGTTCAAGATAAACATCGATATCATTTCCGGGTTGTTTAGGGCCCGATATCAACAATGACAACATAACGTACTTATTTTTCATACACAGCCAGGGAGGAAGATTGTATATAACAAGCATGATTGGCCAAGTGCTATGTTGGCTGCTCAATGTCCCGTACGGATTCATCCCGTCTGTACAAAGCCCAAGTCTTAGATTCCTGACTTCTTCACCAAATTCAGGGAACAATACATCAATCTTCTTCCACTGTGGGGAATCAGACGCATGTCGTAGGATCCCATCATTATTTTTCTTAACATCTGCATGCCACCTCAAATTCTTCGCATCTTTCGGATTTGCAAACAAGCGTTGAAACCGTGATGTTATAGGTAGATACCACAACACCTTGGCAGGAGAACCAGTTTTGGACTCCCCCGATGTCGTCAATTTATATCGTGACGCACCACATTTTGGACAATCTTTCAAATCTACATAGTCCTTTTGAAATAATACACAATCATTCGGGCATGCGTGTATCTTTTTGGCCTCCATTCCCATTGGGCACAACATTTTCTTTACCTGGTATGTTGAGATTGGCAGCTCGTTTCCTTCAGGAAGAATTTCTTTCAACAAAGTCAACAATTCAGTGAAGCTTTTGTCGCTCCATCTATTGTTAGCTTTCAACTTATACAATCTCAGCACAGCGCTAAGCTTCGTAAACTTAGCACAGCCTGTGTATAACGGTATCTCAGCATCATGCACAATGTTTGTAAAGATAGGAGGTGGATCGGTGTGCTCTACCCTACAACTATCCAGCATCGCATCAACAATGTCTGCTGGAACTGGTTCGTTCACATTTACGTCATCGGAGGCAATTTCTTCTTCCACCCAAGCACTGCTATTGACATCTACTGGATTCGATTTTGAAATCTCTCCATGCCAGTGCCATTCTGTATAGCCTTGTACAATCCCGTTGCACATGACATGACTTTTGATTTCCTCACCAGTGTTGAGTTTCAAGTTGTTACCGCAATGCCTACATGGACAGTAGAACCTATCTGTAGGTTTTTTCCTATGTTCCTCGGCAAATCTAATAAACTGATCAAGACCAGATATAAACTCTGGGGTGCAACGATTACGAATGGACATCCATGATCTATCCATTCTATGATCAGAGAAAGCAAGTATATATTAGGAAAGCAAGTATATATTAGGAAACAAGTATATAAGCAAGTATGTCGTATTACAGTTCATCATTAAGAAAGATATAAGCAAGTATGTCGTATTAAAATAGACTAAACAATAAAAGAATTTTTTTTTAGGCAAGACAATATGAGAAAATAGTAGTGTAATCATGTAAATGGGAACATTCATGGGAACACACACTTCAGTTATAAGCATTCATGTAGCAACTTACAGTTCCATTCATGGGAACACACACTTTAGTTATAACAATAACTAAACAAAGGGGTTGGTGTACCCCTAAACATGCGCATAATTAAAAAAACTATTAATACAGACAAGTCTAGATAGATAGACAACTAAATACTACATCAACATGGTCCCGCATGCATCAATAACTTCTTTTTGATGATGAAGCTGTGTCACGAAGCTCTCCAATCCAATCACGCCTCAGATTCAGATTCCGATTCCTCATAGATGATATCCGACGCCGTGCGCTCATACCACAGAAGATGATCGAGGGTGTCGCAGTTGTTGTTGGTTATCCAAACTTTGATGGAATTATCGCCAACTGGACGGAGAAAAAGCCTATTCCAACGGACCAGATACAGCTCTCCAATCCAATCACGCCAACCGGATTTTGATACAACATTTCCCGCCAAATCATACTCAACCTCGATTACATGTGAATAATTTCCAAAAGTTAGGGTCACTTTACCAGGCATGTAGTGTCTTCCTTTTAGAAAACGCCAATGTTTGGGTATGACCAATTGGTTTAAGGAACGATCATCTAGGATGATGTCCAATTGTTCTTCAATAGGGAACGTTAACATTGACATAGAGGCCCAATTCATAGTCATTGTTATGGGAAGACAGAGACTGCACAATATTAGTATTAACAAAGTGTAAGTACATATAACGATGTTATATATTTTCAGAAAAAGTTGTATAACATCAGTTAACCTTTTAAACAAGTATATATTAGGAAACAAATATATATTAGTCAATCTTGGACGGGTTTCTAGGCCAACAAACACATTTGATGTCAATCTTATATATAATAAATGTGTACCACCTATCCCATCCTTGAACACCTAATCTCACTTAGGATGTAAGTGTATAATGTGTATTTGGTTTTCAAGAAAATTTCGGCAGCATTTCCCCGTTGTTCTCTAAGTACATATGTACTTAGAGAACAAACGGGGAAATGCTACCGAAATTTTCTCAAAAACCCAATACACATTATACACTTACATCCTAAGTGAGATTAGGTGTTCAAGAACAGTCCCAAACTGGGGACTATCCAAGATTTACTCCTACTGAGTAAATCTTGGACGGGTTTCTAGGCCAACAAATACATGTATTGTCATTCTTATATAAACCCTATAATTCATGAAATCATTCTAATTCAATTTAATATGTTGGGATCACATAATTATATAATGACATCAGAATATATAGAAGAATCATAATTAACATGATTAACAACATGCTCATCAAACTAGGGTTTTCTTGAATATCATCTAATAAATCAAGAATTTCATAGTTTCAAACATGCAATAATTCACAATGCAATGTTATAAACTATCGGCAACATGGATAGATGAAATAAATAAACATCCAGCATCTATCACTTATTCAATCTTCAAGAAACCTTGACAAACATCCAACATCTATCACTTATATAATTTGCATGTATATACACCCTAAAGTGCCACAAATCATATAATAAAACTATCATGTTATGATATTAGGACCACTTAAAGCAGATTAGGCACATTAAGCAAGCAGAGTAGGGAGCCAATTTCGTGCAAGCAGATTAGGCAAGCAGATTAGGTCAGCACATAAAGAACCAATTTCGCGCCTGGGTAGGTCTGCAGGTACCTGGGCAAGAAGAGTAGGGTGAGGTCGAGCTGGTTGAGTACGTGGGTGGCGGCCGACGAGCTCCAGAACCAGCGGCAGTGACTCCGACGAGCAGGAGCGTCAGCCGCAGCAGGCAGGCAGGCGGCCAGGCGGCGGCAGGCAGGCAGCGGCCAGGCGGAGGAGAAGGAGAAGGGGGTACGGCGGCGCCGGTTCTCAGGCGTGGCAGGCAGGTGGGCACCAGGCGTTGCGGCGGCGCCGGTTGTCAGGCGTGGCGGCAGCGCAGGCGGTTGGAGCAGCAGGGCGGGCAGCAGGGGTGCCAGAGAAGAAACGCGTCGGAGAGGGGCGCCGGAGAGGGGACGCCAGAGATGGGGCACCGGAGAGAAGCGCCGGAGAGAAGCGCCGGAGAAAAACTAGTACCAGCAGCAGAGAAATCGCCGGAGAAATCGCCGCAATAGGGAAATAGGGTAGCAATGAAACATAAGAAAGGGGAAGAGTCGGGCGATCGAAGGTTATGAAGTTCCCCAATAGCGTCGGTTGTTTACAACAACCGACGCCTAAACATCTTTACCGTCGGTCGTTCGCAACATCCGACGTCCATTTGGACGATATTTTCGTGAAAATGTTTGGCGGGAACCACATTCAACGTCGGTGATTAACGGACGACCGACGCGGAAAAGGACACTTTTCGCACAAATTTCCATCGCACATAAGCTTCGGTGTTTTAACTACAGACTCGACGCCGAAAGTGACATTATTTTTTTCGCTCGAAAATTGGATGACATTATGCGTCGGTTTTGTATAAACAACCGACGCTGTATACAAAGCGGTACCCGTGTTTGGCTGGTCTTTGAATATAGACGTCGGTTCTTCTAAATAACCGACGCCTTTAATATAAGGTGTCCGTGTTCCTTAATAACCGACGCCCAGAAAAGCGACACTGAATGCTATTTCTGTAGTAGTGTATCTTTTCAAAATATCGTCCGGCCAGAGTAGCTCGGCTGGTTGCGGCTCAGTAAGTCCCAATGAAGGACCCGAGTTCGAATCATGCCAGAGGCGCTCTGCAAAAAGTAATTGAATTTAATTGGGCACGGGAGGGGTGATCGGACCACTCACTACTCATGTCCCTTGGGTTTACAATATCTTTTATAAATATCAAGGGGAGCATTACTGATCCAAGTACCATGATTCCATGAAGGCTCTCATAAATCAACTAAATTTCTTCTCACCCACCACCACTGCTAAAGTGACCAAGGAATGTGAAACTATTATTACCAGGTGATTTATTAGTGGTACTCATCCCTAGTACGTAGCTGTATGATAGCTTCTTCTTTTTAGGACCATGATCCCATTCATGAATTAGGCTTTTGCCCTCTTATCAAAGGTTGAGATGTCTATAATCCAACTTCTCACCAAGAAGTGTTTGAAGCCCATACTATAATAATAGTTGATGCAGGGGCTCATGGATAGGGTTGTGGAAATCATCAAAAGATTATTGAATTAAGTTAGGCCATCTTGAGGATGTTTCTTATTCCAAACATGGCTACCCTACTCATTCTGGATGAGGGAATAGAATGGGTTATATGCATAATGCTCAAACCTTTAGACCTCCTCGTCGACCAAGGTCTTCCAGCAACTACTGTGACTACTACCCTGACTAGACAACCAACACATATTTTATTCACAAAGGAGGAGTATGAACAACTCTGACAAACTACACACCAAAACGGCGATTCACCTCTTCACAATAGCATGGAATCATCATCCTGCGAATGGCACAATGGTGACTTGTCTACAATGATAATGTCAACCATCTAACTACTCACCAAGGTAAACATGGGACCTCTATGATTGTTGCTCACTTTAGTTGGATAATGGATTCTGATGCCACTTAGAAAATCACCAATATGCCACATATTCTTACATCATATGATTCTTTTATCCAACACATAACTATTACATTGGAAGATGGCTCAATCAAATAGGTCACCCATTGTGGAAGTTTTTCCATTTCCTCTAACCTAAAACTTTTTGTTGTTCATACCCCCCAACTTTCCATGTAATCCAATGGTTGTAGCTAAACTTCTTGATTCTCTTCATTATTTTGTCACTTTCAAACTGGCGACTTTTGTACTACAACACTGGAAACTTGATTATGATTGGCAAAGGGGTGCACTCTAGTGACCTCTACCACTTATCTGCCTCTCCTCTACATCACACCAATGCTCTTTTTGCAGCCTCACCTCTCCAGCTACATCTTCTCTTTGGCCACCCATATCTAGAAAGCCTAAAGATCTTCAAAAAATAATTTTCTAGTTGTTCTTCCTTTATATGAGGTTCCTAACAAACGAGAAAACATCATGGAGTATATTTCCCTTCTCCTAGTATTAAGCATTCTTTTATACCTTATGACTTGATACATAGTGAGTTCCATGGCCCCTTTCAAACAACTCATTATAGTGAATTTTAATATTTTCTCACATTTGTGGATGACTTCTCCTGAGTGACATGGCTTTATCTTAATAAAACATGTGATGAAGTTTCCCCCCTTATCTATACCTTTATTAAATGGTTATCATTCATTTTTTTATATCTATTAAACCCTTACGTGCAAATAAAACTCTTGAATACACTCAACATGACATCTTTTATTTCTATTAGGATATGAGAATCATTCACCAACGATCTTCTGCCTACTATCCATGATAAAAGGATATAGTAGAGATGAAAAATCATCATTTTCTTAATCATCATGCACTCATTTACCATTTATGCCAATCTACCCAAATATATGTGAGTTGATGTTGTTTTCACTTCTTTTTTTATTATCACCAATCATCATTAGTTCTTCACAACCAAATTCCTTTTCCCATTTTATATCCTGTCAACAAACCATTTTGCTTACCACCATGGGTGTTTGGATGTGTCATCTTTGTTCACAACTTTGATCCTACAGATGATAAGCTATCCCCCAAACACCATTCGTATAGATTTTCTTGGGTACCCATTCTCTTAAAAAAGTTACAAATGCCTTGACTCCAAAAGTGGTCATATTGATGGATCAACTGATGTAACTTTCCATGAGGATGAATTATTTTTCTTCTCCATTCCTTCTCCCTCCATACATATACATGATAGATTCTCTCTCACTAAACCTTTTCCTACAATTCCAGTCTCCTTACCTCCACAACCAGATTGACACACAGAAGACAGTCATCAACCAGTAGCCCCACCATTGTCATCTCTCCCAAAGCAATCTAGTTTTTATTTTTTTCTCTATCTGTCACTCTTAAACATTCAAATTGTAATACATGTTTCTTATCTTGCCTCTCTCCAATGGTGTCTACTTTTTCCACTCTTTTGGACACCACCTATTTTCCCAAGTGTCGTGCATATGCCTTGAAATGTCTTGGGTGGAAATATGCAAGCCAGAAGAGATGTGGGTTCGATATGCTAATCTTACATGGGATTTGGTTCATCCTCCATCTAGAAATAATTTCATTGGTTGTCATTGGGTTTTCTTTGTCAAATATAATTGTGATGGCTCTGTTAAGAGACTAAAGGTTGGCCTAGTTACAAAAGGGTTTTACTCACCTTTGGTATGGATTGTTTTTGAGACATTATCTCCTATACAAGGATTGTTGCGGTCCACATTCTTATTTCTCTAGCAGCACATGTTGACTAGACACCCTTATAGTTAGATATAAAGACTAACTTCCTACATGACTATCTTTTAGAAGAGGTATATATGCTACAACCTCCCAGTTTTGTTGCTGAGGGGGAGTCTTTTTATAAAGTATGTCATCTCAGAAGATTGTTATATGGTCTCATGCAATATCCCAGAGCATGGCCCAACAACGTAGCACAACATTGAAAAAGTTAAGCTTCAAGTAATTAGTCATAGATCATTTGTTATTCTCATCAAAATCCCCACGCAGACATATCTTCTTATTTCTATGTTGATGACATTGTTATCATAAGAAATGACACCATGGGCATCAGCAAACTAAAATAGTCTCTACAAGCCTATTTTGTACAAAGCACTTGAATATTTTGTGGTATTTTCTTAGGATAGAATTCCTTCACTCATCCATGGGGATCAAGTTATGACAATGACACTGTGTGTTGGATTTACTCTAAGAGACTAGGATGACATGTACTAAGTATGTTTCCATCCCTATGGATAGTCATACCAAGGATCCTCTAAGGGGGAGCCATTTAATTATCCATAAAAATATCATCGAGTTGTTGAAAAATAGATCTACCTAACAATTACTCGGCCCGACATAACATATATTGTGGGAGTTGTCAATTAGCACATGAGTGCACCCCTCCAACAACTTTTATGTAACATTTAATGCATCCTTCACTATATTAATAGTTCCCCATGAAGAGGACTATTCTACAAATGACCTCAAGAGAAGACTATCATTATTTTTAGATGCGTTGATGTAGATTGGGCATGAGATACTAAAGATCGTCGGTCTTCCTCTGGCTTCGATATCATGATTGGGGATCGCCCAGTGGCATAGAGAAGAAAAGAGCAATCCATAGTTTCTTGCCCTAGCATTGAAGTCCAATACCATGTGATGGCCCACACCTATTTTGATCTTTAGTGGTTTTAATTTATCTTGTCAGGATTTGGGATTCCTTGTCAAACTCCAGCTCATCTTTATTGGTATAATCAAGTTCTTACCCATATCAGCAATAACCCAATTTTCCATGAACGTACTAAGCACGTCAAACTTAATTGTCATTTTTTACAAAATCTGGTTGAAGCCAAGAAGTGCATCTTTATTTTGATAATCAAGCTTCTATCCATATTTATAATAACCAAATTTTCGATAAACATGCAAAATTCTTTGAAATTTATTATCATTTTGTATGAGATTTGGTTAAATCCAAGAAGATTGTGACTTAATTGTATCTGTAATTCTTATTGTCATGTAAGTACACTTAAGTGAGGATTCATCTACCCACTTAACTATACTCATATATCCATGGACCCCTATACATAGGAGACCCAGAGTCTCTTTTAGATTGATAAATGTATTGATATTACTTTTTGCAGCATGCATTTAAAATTGTAGTTGATTTTACGTAAGAGATTACATGATTACCTAGAACACTAACCTATCCTAACAACACAACATTACGTGAATTAGAAAGTGAAATATACATATACAAGCCATGAAAGAGAGAAGGTGAAGAAAAGGGTTGAAATAATAATATGGTTCTTCCCCAAGATTGAACTCTTACCTTGAGTATGGAGCTGCTTCATATGATTCCTTAGTGTTACTATGCCCAAAAATGGATGTTGGAATGGAATAAGGATATAGAAGTGGTTGATGTCATCATGGCATGGAGTGATATTTGATGAACAACCCACCAATAATGATAAGGCTCACTACAATTAAGGAAAAACCATGAATGGATGACTATTTATAGGGGAAATAATGAGGAACTTATGAAGAAACTTTGAATGGTTTTAGCTACAAACAAATGTTGGGATCAGTGGATGGTGATGAAGGATTATAGATCAATGGATTACAAACCTATGTTTCTTGGGAATGGTTATGTAGGATATTATATTCCATGGTCTATTAGTCATAATAGTTTTTAGATACGTAATGACATTAAGCCTTACCTAGTTATTTTGTTGTTCATGCCATCACTCATTTCTACAAAAGGGACTATCATGTTTCCTTTTGTGACTAACTATGGACATCTATCTTGTGTTGCTACTTGTTCTTTACTGAGTCTAAAATTTATAAATGAGTTAGTTTGGTTCCTGGGGTATCATGAAGTATGATTTGATAGTTAATAGTTAGGTTCATGAAAAAAATTAACATTTTAAAATATATACTTAATATGTTATATTGACACCAAAAATTTAAAGATGCACTAAGCAAGATATCACAAAAATGGTGTTGGGTCTGTTATCTACGCACCCAAAGATGACTATATTATTCATCTTTATGTGTAAAAGAAATTGATATTAATCAAATTATTGTAATTAAATGTCAAAAAAATATGTTATTTCGAAAACATCATGGAGTTATGTGGAATGATGTATTGATCTTTAAAAAAAATATGGACAGTGGCCCTATGTACAACTCTACCATAAGTCCTATAGGCATTTACATAGGTGTTCCTCATGAACACTAAACAAATATGCTTAAACAAACCTTAAACGTGAGGAATTCAAGGAAACTATTTCAGTTGCTACCTTAAGTGTATCATGTGTGGAGGATGAAGTCTAATTCATCTCAATTACATAATTTACTATAAGCTAGCCCCTTGACCCAGTGAGACGGCCAATGCATTTTAATTGAATAATATTTTGATTTCCTTTCAAAAGCAATATAAAATAAAGGATAACTAAATTTTTGAGGATAGGACTCTGACTTCAGACAACATAAGAAACAATCATCCGAATCCAAAAAGCACCCACCTAGCATGAAAGAACTCAGCTCATGTTCCAATTTTGATCAAAAAGGATGAAAGTTGTGAGAACACTAAGAGATCATACTCGTTCAAGATGAAATATTTGTGGCTTTGAGATCTTCAGTGTGGAAGGTGATAAAGGAATCTTGTAATGAAAAGAAGAGACATGTGATTATTAAGCTTGATATGAGAAAAGCATATGATAGGGTAGAATGAAACTTCAATGTCAAAGTTATGGAAAAATGGACTTCCATATTGTAAGTTGTATAAAATATATACGAATGTATTAGCTCTATTTCTTCTTCTTTAATATAAATGGTTGCAAAATAGGTTGTATTTATCCTAAAAGAGGGATTCACTAAGGCAACCCCTATTCAGCTTCCCTCTTTCGATTCCATATAGATGCTTTCGCACTACCTATAAACAAATCATGTAGAGTAGAAGCCACTATTGGGGCCATGCACTGAAGACATCAGCCCATATCACATATTTCTTTTTCTTCAATGATAGTATCTTTTTAACAAAATAAAATCTCTAATAAGGTAAGAAAGTAGCCAACATAGTGTATCGTTACAAGAGCACTTCTAGATAGGACATAAATTTTAGCAAGATAGAGATTTCAATTAGACGAAATGTTAAAGAGGAGTATTGATCACATCAAGAATCTCTTACAATTTCAACAAGTAAAGCATACATGTCGGCAAGCATTAGCCTAGCTGGTCACAGGACGAGGCCCCTCACAAAGGGTCCTGGGTTTGTCTCCCACTAGAAGCTCTACTCGGAAATTAATTTCCCACATCGTCAATGATGTGATGATTTTGAGTCGCATTTATAGACTTGTTTTACTTGTGTTTTATGCATGTATTGGTCTTTTTGGTGGTTAATATTGTATAATTCATTTACTTCAGCCTATGATCTTTCTCAGTGTCAAATCTCCCTTATTCTATTGTTTTGAGTATAAATGATTACAATAATATGTTTTATTTCGGCTTATGTGGTTTTGTGTTGCAATTTCAGGAAAAATGTATATCTGCTGCTGTCGATACCATCGACAGTGGTCGATACCATCGACACAACCACAGGTTGCCAGCCGCAAGGAGCAGCATAGATTCGATACCATCGACAGCGAAGTCGATGGTAGTGACTTACCATCAGGTTGTTGGCGAGAAGACAGTCGATACTATCGACCCTAAAGTCGATACTATCGACACCTGAAGATTCAATGACAGAAAAGGACAAAACTGATGCCTTAGGGTGTCGATATCATCGACCCTCGTTGATGGTATCGAGTCAGCATCAGGCGCAACAATGAAGAGAAAGAAGACTTTTTGATATCGCACAAGGTCGATACCATCGACCCACATCGATGGTATCGACACCGTCAGATACAAGTTTGTTTCAGATTGATCTAAATCTGACGGTTGTGATATTTTTGCAACCTAACTCGATGATTATACCTAATGACGGCGGTGAAGAGCAAGGGATCACATCATTAGCCGCTGCACACGTCTCGAGAAGGTGTGGAGAGAAGAACGGAGCCCAAAAGCACACCCCATCCATTTCGAAAGCCGAAGAAGACGTTTTCCACCGCCGAAAGGCTGTAGATCGCGCATTCCACGCCAAGGAACGCTTGGATCTTCTCCGTTTAGGGGTTTCATATCTTATTCATGTTTTTCTCCATATTTCCCTTTTTCTCTATCATGTTTGGCTCTGAGATGAACATGTGGGGCTAATCCCCTTTATCTTTAGGACCGGGAGTAGCCCGGGGAAGCATTGTATGACATTTTTATCATAGTAATTCATAATTTATCTCTTGAATCCATGGTATGATTTCATTTTCTCAATTATATTATTATGCTTGATCACCATAATGATAATCTAATGCCTTTAATTACTTTGAAAGAAGAATTAATGGTTGAAAAGAGACTAAATTCACATTAATTAACAAATCCCTTGAACAAGGCGATGTACGGTTAATGGTGGAAACCCAGAGGTCGATTATAATGCACCTAGTTTAGGGTATAGGTTACTACGACGGTGGAACCGACCTAGACATAGGTAGTGAATTGTACCAGGATAGTGGGCAATTCTGACTACAGGCCACTACCTGGATCGAGAGATGAACCTAAATTATTATATGGAAATTCATACAATGAAAACCCGCGGTGAAACCACAATCCTAAAGATCTTCACCTGAATTGATTAAATTAAACCTTTAATCGATTGCTTTGTTTTGTTTTATTTTCTTTTATTTTTACAACAACTCTTAAACTCTTTTAATCATTTTAGCAGATTGCGACCAGTTAGTAGTAGTTTACCGATAGTTCAGTGTCCCTGAGTTCGACTCGGGCCTCACAAGGGCCTATACTACATTGACGCGTACACTTGTGTTCTATGCACGGAAAAAGCGTGTCAAGTTTTTGGCGCCGTTGTCGGGGACACGGCAATTTTCGGCACTACGAGTGCTGGAAGCGGCCATTCTAGGCCACCTTTTATTTTTATTATTTTGAAATCATTTCTAAAATCCATAGTCTATCTTTCAAATTTTGTAATCGTCTAGCATGGTACTGAACTGAAATTATCATTTTGTAATTATTGTGCATGGTGCAGACGCGTAGCACCGACTACACGCAACAGGCACCAGAGGTTCCACTGCCGGGACCTGATGACGAGGAGGATTACAATCAAGACCACTTGGAAGAAATAGATTCCGAATCCGAACAAGAAGAAATGGCAGAGGAACAGACGATATGGGAGAAGATAAAGGCTTCTTCTTCATCTGCTTCAAAGGGGCCAATCAAGAAGCAGGCGATCAACATTCCGACCTACAAGATTGATCATGCATTAATCAACTTGGTCAAGTCAAATGCATTCCATGGGCTAAAGAACGAAGATCCGGTGACTCATATAAGCCAATTCGTGGAGAATTGTGACATGATTAAAATTGACAGATTTCCACAAGAGACGCTCTACCTGAAGTTGTTCCCAAGTTCTATGGCAGGAAATGCACGAGACTAGTTGTACAATATTGACGATGAATATGTGGAATCATGGAACCACATGGTGGAAATATTCTTTGAAAGGTTCTTTCCACCCGAGAAGACGAATGACATGATCAGGAAAATCCATAATTTCACCCAGAAGGCAGGAGAGACTTACTCATAAACATGGGAATAGTTTCAAATCATGCTTAAGAGGTGCCCACATCATGGGTTTGACAAGGAGACGCAGGTAAAAATCTTCTATTTTGCTCTCTCCGAGCATGATAGAAGTAACCTAGATTCCGTAGGTTCATGATTCTTTTTGAACAACACAGACACGAGGTGTTGGGAAATTCTGAAAAACATGGCCAAGAAGCAATCCTGGGGTGACAGAGATGTCGTAGAGCACGTTCGAGCTGCGGGGGAGTCAAAGGTCGTCAAAGAGATGAATGAGAAGATGGACCTTCTAGCAAAGAAATTGCTTGCAAAAGAAGATACCGAGTTCGAGGATGAAGCTCAAGTCAAATTCATGCGCCAGCAGTAAGGGTACAGAAATAATGATTATGCCTGAAGGAAGGACAAGAAATTTTCCCGGAAAGATCTGAATAACTTCTTGCAGGACCTCGATGCAAAACCCCAACCGGTGGCAGACGATAAGAGCACAGAGTTGCTCAATCAAGTGATAAAGCAGAACCAAGAACTAATGAACATTTTTGGCCAGCAGATCAAGCAACAGGGGGAAATCATGAATCAGTTTGGGCAGACATTGCAGAGCCATGGGGCTCAGATGAGGACGATAGAGACGTCTATGGTGCAAATGGCAGCTGAGATAGCCAATCTGAAGAAGCCAGCGTAGCAAGGCTTTTCGGGTAACACAAACATTCCAGGAGGAAACCAACAGGTGAAGGCAATCTTGCTAAAGAGTGGCAAGAAGATTTTAAACCCCAGGGCTGATGAACCAAGAAAACCCCAGTTAGAAACTGAAGGTGAGGCCATTGAGGAAGTGCCAATTTTAGTCATAGATCCAGTTGAGGATATAGCAGAGGATGTCACCGTAGACCCCGTAGTTGTTGGGGAGGAGACATAGAAAATGACACCATATGTGCCGCCGCATCAAAGGGCACAGGTTGTCCCTGTCCCATATCCAAATAGTGTGAAAGCAAAGAAAGTGGATGCTCAGTTTAAGAAATTTCTGGACAGTTTCAGAAAGCTATCTGTCAACATTTCATTATTAGAGGCAATAGAGCAAATTCCCTCCTACGGGAAGTTCTTGAAAGACATCATCACTAAGAAGAGGAAGATCCCTGATACGGAGGTTGTAGTTCTCAAGGAGCAGGTGAGTGCCTTCATCATGGGCACATTGCCACTTAAGAGGAAGGATCCGGGCTGCTTCAATATTTCATGTTACATTGGTAAGGTGAAATTTGGTGAAGCACTGTGTGATTCAGGGGCAAGCATAAATCTGATGCCTCTCTCTACGTTCAAGAAATTGGGATTAAAAGAATCAAGGCCGAGCAATATGACAATACAGTTGGCAGATAATTTAGTGGTGAAGCCCTATGGTATTTGTGAAGATGTGTTGGTGAAAGTAGATCGGTTTGTATTTCCAGCAGACTTTGTTGTAATGGAGATGCAAGATGAACATGGTAATGAGTTACTTCTTGGACGACCCTTTCAAGCCACTACTGACATGATACTTGAGATGTGGAGAGGTCGTTTGACCTTGGGTATCGCTGATGATCGGTTCGAGATGGTCATGCCTTCTAGCACCACACAATCTAAAGCTAAGGAGCAATGCCGCATGGCCAAGCACTTTGATCAAAATATCTCTCTGTGTCTAGGGTAGCCATTTCTATATATGGCTCATGTGATGATTAGAGTAGAAGAAGGGACACTGGTTGTAGACATCATGGAGCAGACCAAGGTTGTGTCCCTTAGCAAAGCTGTGGGTTTCCCTAATGATGAAAAGGAGGACATCCCACCTTATACTGAAGATGAGGCAATAGCAAGTTCTGTTTTCGATGCATATCCAGAATTACCACTTGAAGCCTTCCTGGTTAATATAACACATGATTGGATGAGAAGAAAGTCACTGCAAGAGTGTGCCAAGATGCTTCAGGTGCTTCCATGCTTTTATGCTAGGTACTATGAAGACCTTGGAGAACTCCCCACCACCGTTTCAGTCATCCTTAATCAGCCCGGCACATTTGGAATTGAAGCCATTGCCACCGCACTTGAAATATGCATTTCTAGCTCAGGATGAGAAGATGCTTGTGATTATTTCAGCATATCTGAGTGCCGAGGAGGAAGATTAGATATTGATTGTGTTGAAGAACCACTGAGGTGCATTCAGGTGGTCAGTCACGGACATCAAGGGGATCTCCCCTACATTGTTCCAGCACAAGATCCGGCTTGAAGAGGGAGCCAAGCCGGTGATCCAGCCACAGCGTCGAATAAATCCTAGCATGATGGAGGTCATCAAGAAGGAGGTGATCAAGCTCCTTTCTGTAGGTATCATCTATGCTATATCCGACTTGACGTGGGTGAGTCCTACACAGGTAGTCCCTAAAAAGGGGGGAATTACTGTTACACATAATTTGTTAAATGAACCTGTCACGACCCGCTTGGTAACCGGGTGGCTTGTATGTATAGACTACCGTAGATTGAATGCAGCTACTCTTAAGGATCATTTCCCTCTCCCATTCATTGATTAGATTTTAGAGCGATTAGCAGGTCGATCGCATTTTTGTTTTCTTGATGGTTATTCAGGGTACAATTAGATTTCCATTGATCCTAAGGACCAAGAGAAGTCCACCTTCACTTGTCCTTACGGAACATTTGCATACCGTTGTATGCCATTTGGGTTGTGTAACACACCGGCAACCTTTCAGTGTTGTATGCTTGCCATTTTTTCTGATATGGTTGAATGTTGTTTGGAGGTTTTTATGGACGATTTCTTCGTCTATGGCGCATCCTTTGATGAATGTTTATACAATTTGGACAAGGTTTTGCAACGTTGTGAGGACACGCATTTGGTCCTCAATTGGGAGAAATGCCACATGATGGTCAGTGAAGGGATCGTGCTTGGACATAAAGTGTCTAGCAAAGGGTTGGAGGTAGACCCGGTAAAGATCGAAGTTATTTCCAAATTGCCCCCACTGAATTTGGTTAAAGGGGTACGGAGCTTTCTAGGTCACATCGGTTTTTGTCGCCGCTTTATAAAAGATTTCTCTAAAATCTCCAAACATTTATCTGAGTTGTTGGAAAAGGATGATGTGTTTGATTTTAATGAAAAATGTTTACATGATTTTAATGTGCTTAAAGAGAAATTGATTTCAGCCCCTGTTGTGCAAACACTGGATTGGACAAAGCCATTCGAATTGATGTGTGATGTGTCAGATTTCACAGTTGGGGCTGTTTTGGGACAACGGGTGGACAATAAACCCGTTGTGATTTTCTATGTATCCAAAACCTTAAATGAAGCACAACTAAATTACATGAAAACCGAAAAATAACTTCTCGCTATTGTTTTTGCTTTTGAAAAATTATGGCAATATCTTGTAGGATCTAAAGTCATGGTATGGACGGACCACGCAGCCATTAAGTACTTGATGGAGAAAAAGGATGCCAAACCTATATTGATTAGGTGGATCCTACTGTTACAAGAATTTGATATTGAAATCAAAGATAAGGCGGGGATTGAAAATGTGGTTGCGGACCATCTTTCTAGGTTGGAAAGGGTAGATGAGAAGGACGTGCATATACCCATTACTGAGATGTTTCCTGATGAGCAACTTTTATCTGTGAAATCTAAAGATCCTTGGTTTTCTTATATAGTTAATTATCTTGCTTGCAAAATTATCCCGGATGATTGGACATACCAGGAGAAAAAGAAATTTTTCCATTCTTTGCGTTATTATTTCTGGGATGACCCTATTCTGTTGAAGGAGTGCAGGGATGGTGTATTACGCAGGTGTGTACCGGAGGTGGAGTACAAAAGCGTCCTTCGTCATTGCCATACTCTACCGACCAGTGGTCATCATGCAAGTTCTAGAACTGCGGCTAAGGTACTGGAGAGTGGTCTTTATTGGCCTACTTTGTTCAGAGACGCCTATGAGTATGTGAGGTAATAAGATTCCTGCCAAAGGGCAGGTAACATTTCAAAAAGACAGGAGATGCCCCTCAATGTATTTTAAGAGGTCGAGGTGTTCGATCTGTGGGGTATTGATTTTATGGGACCTTTTGTGTCCTCAAATTCTAACTTGTACATTCTATTAGCTGTTGATTATGTGTTAAAGTGGGTAGAGGCAATACCCACTAGGACTAATGATGCCGCTGTAGTGTGCAGGTTTGTCAAAGAATACATTTTTTGCAGGTTTGGTGTACCAAGAATGATCATTAGTGACGGAGGTACACATTTCCAGAATCATAAGTTTGTGGCACTGTTGAGAAAGTATGGGGTAAAGCACAACATTGGTACCCCGTACCACCCGCAAACACAGGGGCAAGTAGAGGTCTCCAATCGGGAGATTAAGAAGATCTTGGAGCGCACTATGGCTTCCACGAGAAAAAACTAGAGCACCCTGCTACCGGACACTTTGTGGGCATACAGGACGGCGTTTAAGACACCTATAGGTGCTACGCCTTTTAGGTTGGCTTACAGTCGGGCCTGCCATTTGCCGGTAGAATTGGAGAATAAAGCGCATCGGGCGCTTAGGAAGCTGAATTTGAGCTATGATGAAGCGGGAAGGAAAAGGTTGTTTGACTTGAAAGAACTTGATGAGCTGAGGATGAATGCATATGAAAGCTCGCGGATCTACAAGGAGCAAACAAAGTTGATTCATGATCACCATATTCAGATGTGCGTCTTAAAGAAAGGAGATCGTGTACTCTTGTTCAACTCCAGGTTGAAGATGCATCCCGGGAAATTGAAATCCCGATGGAGTGGACCGTTCACCGTAGAGGAGGTCAGGCCGCATGGCGCAATCATGGTGCGTGATGGCAAGACAACATTCTTGGTTAATGGACAACAATTGAAATTGTATTTCGGTGAAGATTACACAAGGAAAGTGAATGAGGTCAAACTCATTGCGCTTCCATATGCATGAGGAGCTTCATGTTGTCTAGCCTAAGATGTTAAATAAGGGCGCTTGTTGGGAGGCAACCCAGCCATCGGTAGCTTAGTTTAGTTTCTTTCACATTTGTACGTTGGTTTGATTTTATTTTGTTTTTAGTGTAAAAAAGATACCTTGATCGTTTGTTCAATGTGTAGGATTGAGGCAGAGTCGATACCATCAACCCTTGTGTCAATGGTATTGAGATGGGTACAGGTTGGCGGATGCAGAAATCGCTCTGCGTCGATCTATCGACGCCCTCGTCGATGGTATCGACACACCAACAGGTTGATCGCAAAAATGAGGTCGATAGTATCGACACGGGCGTCGATACTAGCGAGATCTCTAGAGATATTCAGACGAAATTGTCTTAGTGAAGTCGATACCATCGACGTGCCTGTCGATTGGTATCGACCCAGTTACAGGAAGAAAGCGGCGGCCGGGCCTCACGAGGGTGTTTCCCTAAGTAGAAGTCGATACTATCGACTTGCGTCGATAGTATCGACGCGACATGTCACCGATCTGTGAGAGGAAATCAACGGCGATCGCTGCATCAGGAGAGTCGATCAATGGGATGGGTCGATACTATCAACACGTCATCGATCCGGGCCCCCACATCGAGCTATCGACAGCCTTCGATACTAGTGGAAGAACATATTGTGCTACACAAGTCGATACCATCGACTCACGTCGATGGTATCGACGGGCACACAGCAGCGCCGGCCATGGTTATAAAAGGGATGGTTTGTCGTCATATGACGTCACACCTTCAGAGATTTCCTCCTCCACTTGTGCCATGCGTCTTGTTGAGCAATTAGATCCCAGCTACGAGCATCCAAGGAGCGCGTTCTTCCCCAAGACTTCACCGAGCAGAGATTGTCTTCTCCAACCTTCACCAAGCTCTGTCTTCTACTCTTTCTTTCTCGACGATGGTGCGTACAGCCGGTGCATCCTCTTCACGGGCGGATCCAATGGAGATCCCAGAGTTCATTCCTCCACCCACTGCATCTATTCTGTGCCCGCGGATCGTCCATCCTTCCGCGGAGGTCCAAAAGGTCTATGAGGAAATTATGAAAAGAAAGATCGAGCCCACACGCTATGTTGATCGGACAATGGTCCGTGATCTGGGGTTCGAGGCCAATCTTGCCTATGTTCTTAAGGGGCAGGCAAGGCATACGGGTAGGATGTCCGATGAGGTGGAATGCCACGCTGACGGCCAGCCATTCTTTGGTGGCTGGCCCACATATAAGGAGCTGGTGGCGGAATTTATGGCATCGATGGACATATGTGTCATGCCAAACGACGCCATCGCCACTGATCGGGAATGGATTAAGGGTTGTGTTTCTTTCTAGCTGTACAACAATGATTACACTCTCACCCTCAGGCAGTTCAATGAAATCTACAACTAGAATCATGGGAGAGACCAGTATCGGTGGCCCAATAATAGGACGGACTATGATGATATCTTCGCCAAGCTAGTGACTGCGCCTCCCGGCAAATCCGTCAGCTACCACAACGCTGCAATGGTGGATTTTGAGCATCCGTTTGTGCGGGTTCTTCACCGCATGCTCTGTACCACTTTGTTCGCTCGTGGTGACCTATCTCTCAGCAAGTTTCAAGAGACATATTTTTTTTTCCTACACAAGTTGTTGAAGCGCCAAGAGTGTAATTGGGACGCGTTTTTCTTAACGCGCGTGTTGGCTGTAAAGAGGAGTACGCGGAAGGCTCCAATTCACTTTGGAGGGCTCATCACACCGCTAGCCCACTATCTTGGGTTAAATTTCTCCCAGCTTACTCCTCTCTCCAATAGGAGCAAGGTAAACCTGCAACATCTGCACCGCTCCAACCTCATCCTTCTTCGTGATGGCTTGGCATATGCACACTGCCATGTCAACCAAGCAAATCAAGAACGTTCACTTCCAGACCCCATCTTCCACATCGAGGGCACTCTGCATTTTCGATAGCCTGTCATCACCATTGAGAGCTCGGATGAAGACGGAGGAAATGACAACAACGACAACGATGGTGACGAGCATGAAGAGGAAGAGGAGGCTTTCACTCCTCTTCGTGCACGCATGGCATCCCGGAAGCGTCCCCGTATGCATCCGGGTGCATCTCTTCTTCGCAGCCTCTGCCACCACAGCCCTCGCAGCAAAGCGAGGATGTCTACTCCATGCAAGGGATGTATGCAATGTTGTAGGATATTCATCAGACGCAGCAGCGACACACAGCTTCATATGTCGGTATTCAGGAGACGACGAACCGGTTGCTTGATAACCAGAGGGCTATTTTTGAAAATGAGTGCCTCCTCCTCGACAACCAACAGCACATCCATGACAGGTTGCATAGGATGGAGATGCAGTAGCAGCCATTCTACGATCATTACTGGAGCCAAAATTACTTTGGGGGGTATCCACAACCTCCGCCTATGCCCCAGTATGATCTGAGTTTTCAGGGGCAGTACCCATCCTGGGACCCCACGGCCCCGCAGTACCCGCCTCCTCCATAAGAATGATCGGTATCTCTATTCCACCTTTTAAGGTTGTTTTTTACTATGAGGCCATAGTCGAATTCAAGCTTGGGGGGTTTGGAATAGCTCTATCCTTTAGTTTAGTTTTTATTGTTTTGCTTCTTGTCATTTATTTCTTGCAGTTTTTTTTAGTTTGTTTGTAGGATCCACATTCTATCTAGTGTACTCGCGGATGTCTTAAGTCATGTGTCATCTCGTTTGCTTGTACATGGGAATTAGGGGCAGTTTTTTTGAAATTTTAGTGTTTGCAAGCTTGTGTTGTTCAACTTTGAGCACATAACTTAAGAAAATGATTGGGTTTGTCAACTCTAAAGCAGGAAATCACAACTGTACATGTCTATGATTCATGAAAAGTGGACGAAATTGGTTGTTTGAGCCTAAACTGACTAAATGATAATGAGACCTTAATTTGAAATAAGAGAGAGAAACCTCTTAATTACCACATGGGTCAATAAGGATGGACACATAATAATTTTCAAAGGTTTAGTCAATTAGTCTTGTGATCTATCCACCTCATTGTTTTTCATATTCCACCATACGAATTGGAAGTACATTACGGTTTTAATCTCCTTGATTGCATTCCATGTAAATAGGTCTTGCATTGCAACTACTTTAGTATATTTTGCATGAAATGAAAAAAAAATTGATTAGTTATACATGCACATCATCCTTAAGTGCATGTCATTTAGTTGCATAATTATCATGTTGTAGCTGCATTCAAATTTTTGTGCATAGAGGACATCATGCGTCTTATATCTTCTGAACATTAAGGGTGATTAACTTGTTCCATACCTTCTGGATGCTTCAGGTGTATAAGCTATGCAGCAATAAGTGAGCCTGACAAATAATTCGCTGTCAGCTATGAAAATAAGGGTTTTAAAAAAAATATTGAAAAAAAAAGAAAGAAAGAAAAGAGAGTTAGGATGTAAGTAGTAATGAGAGGGAAAAAGGAACATGTCTCACCTGCATTTTAAAGAAGAATAAGTACATGATGTAGTTCTCCTAGATATTCCATCTCATCTTGAGACGGAATGTTAGTGCATGCATCATTACACCCAAATGTAGGCATTAAGGCATTTTCATTTGCATATGCATCATTTAGGGCATTTTTGTCTTATGCATGTTGAAACTGTATAATGCTTCCATTTCTTCCATGAGCCACCCATTCCATCCACCCGTTGCTCGAATTGGTAGGCCACCATGATTTTCTCCTCACTTGTTAATATTAGGAGAGTTGCTTCCATGTAGATGGTAGTTAGGGTGAGCAACGTAGAATAGGAGATCACAAGATGCATCGAGCCTGAACCGGAGAATTTCATTATGTTAACTGCCTTATATGATAGTGTTCATCAATTTTGAGGTAGATATCTTTTATGGATGATTATTGTCGCCTTTAGGGTAATTATCATTCCATGGTTAGTGAGGGCCGGTTTGTGAATGTCCGGTGGGGATCATATGGTGGTGTTTGTTGTAATGACATGTTCTTTAGTTGACCCTCGCAATTCTATTCTAAGGTTTTGTTGTTCGAGGGAGAGCAATATTTTAGCTTAGGGGAGTTTGATGCGATGATTTTGAGTCGCATTTATAGACTTGTTTTACTTGTGTTTTATGCATTTATTGGTCATTTTGGTGATTAATATTGCATAATTCATTTACTTCAGTCTATGATCTTTCTCAGTGTCAAATCTCCCTTATTCTATTGTTTTGAGCATAAATGATTACAATAATATGTTTTATTTGGGCTTATGTGGTTTTGTGTTGCAATTTCAGGAAAAACGCATATCTGCTGTTGTCGATACTATCGACAGTGGTCGATACCATCGACACAACCACAGGTTGCCAGCCGTAAGGAGCAGCACAGAGTCGATACCATCGACGGCGAAGTCGATGGTAGCGACTTACCATCAGGTTGCTGGCGAGAAGACAGTCGATACTATCGACCCTAAAGTCGATACTATCAACACCTGAAGATTCAACGATGGAAAAGGACAAAAACCGACGCCTTAGGGTGTCGATATGATCGACCCTCGTCGATGGTATCGAGTCAGCATTAGGCACAACAATGAAGAGAAAGAAGACTTGTCGATATCGCGCAAGGTCGATACCATCGACCCACATCGATGGTATCGACACCGTCAGATACAAGTTTGTTTCAGATTGATCTAAATCAGATGGCTGTGATATTTTTGCAACCTAACTCGGTGATTATACCTAATGACGGTAGCCAAGAGCAAGGGATCACATCATTAGCTGTTGCACATGTCCCGAGAAGGTGTGGAGAGAAGAACGGAGCCCAGAAGCACGCCCCAACCATTTTGAAAGCTGAAGAAGACGTTTTCCACTGCCGAAAGGCTGTAGATCGTGCATTCCACGCCAAGGAATGCTTGGATATTCTCCGTTCAGGGGTTTCATATCTTATTCACATTTTTCTCCATGTTTCCCTTTTTCTCTACCATGTTCTGCTCTGAGATGAACATGCGGGATTAATCCCCTTTATCTTTAGGACCGGGAGTAGCCCGGGGAAGCATTGTATGACATTTTTATCATAGTAATTCATAATTTATCTCTTGAATCCGTGGTATGATTTCATTTTCTTAATTATATTGTTATGCTTGATCACCATAATAATAATCTAATGACTTTAATTACTTTGAAAGAAGAATTAACGGTTGAAAAGAGACGAAATTCACATTAATTAACAAATCCCTTGAACAAGGCGATGTACGGTTAATGGTGGAAACCCAGAGGTCGATTATAATGCACCTAGTTTAGGGTATAGGTTACTACGACGGTGGAACCGACCTAGACATAGGTAGTGAATTGTACCACGACAGTGGGCAATTATGACTACAGGCCACTACCCAGATTGAGAGATGAACCTGAATTATTATATGGAAATTCATACAATGAAAACCCACGATGAAACCGCAATCCTAAAGATCTTCACCTGAATTGATTAAATTAAACCTTTAATCGATTGCTTTGTTTTATTTTATTTTCTTTTATTTTTACAACAACTCTTAAACTCTTTTAATCGGTTTAGATGATCGCGACCAGTTAGTAGTAGTCTACCGATAGTTCAGTGTCCCTGAGTTCGACTCGGGCCTCACAAGGGCCTATACTACATTGACGCGTACACTTGCGTTCTACGCACGGAAAAAGCATGTCAATCAACCAACCTCTGATGTGACTTATTGAGATACCGGTGTGCGGGTGCATGGGTCTCCCGGGTTTACCATCCCTGCTATTTGGGCATCCACCTAGGGGGTGGGTTTCCCCCGGCAATCAAAAAAATAAAATAAAGCATACATGATAAGTACATGGGATTCCCTACCATCATGAGAAGACCAAGGAAAGGAGTTTTTGGAGCTCTGAAAGATAGATTGGAAAATATTAGCGGATGGAGAGAAAATTATTAAGACAAGCTGGTAAGGAATTTAATAAAGAAATTAGTATTCAAGCAATCTCAAATTCTATGATGGGTGCTTTTCAAATACCTGAATATACAATGTATTGCATCATGGGCATGGTTTCCAACTTCCAATGGGGAAGCAAGTAGGGTAAGAGGAAAGTCCACTGGGAAGCATGGGATAATATGTACAAACCTAAAAGGAGTAGATGACTTGGATTTAGAGATATAAAAGATTTTAACCAAGCATTTCTGACAAAATAGGTATGGAGGTTACGTATGAATACTAACTCTATCGAATCCATGGGTTTGGAAGATAAATACTACAACAAAAATTGTATTTTGTTGTTAGGTCAAGATTTCATTCTGTCTAGACTTGACATAGTATTTGGAGCTCTAAAGCACTACTAATGGAGGTCCTAAGGCACAACATAATGATCAAGTCTTGGGTGGATATATGGAATGAGGTTGGAAAACCTAACAAATAGGGACTGTCAATCTGAATGAAGAGTACACGTGCTATGTTCCAAAATATGTGCATGAACTTATTGAAGATGATAGTGGAACTTAGAAGAAGGAGATTATCATAACCTTATTTAGTTCTAAACAAGCTTATTCAATTCTCAAAATCCTATAATCTCAGGGATGGGGACCCTTATATCGGTGCCCTTCTACTGAGGGTATATTCTCAGTCCAGACTATCTACTATCTAGAATTCAAGAGCTACACAAATGAGTGGATCAATAGATTTAATGCCAATTAGTGTATTGGTTGATACAATATTTTGTATGCAAACTTACCTCTAAAAATTAAGCACTTCATTTGGAAATGTTGCATGGGACACCTACCCAACAACACAATCTGGTCAGTAGATATGCTCAAGTGGATGAAAGTTATGAGATTTATGGTGATGGTATAGAAACTGTTATGCATACGATGTTCCAGTGCACTCATGCTAAGGAAATATTGATGATATTATTCATGGATGCACCAAATGAGGATTTCCCCTCTCTCATTAGTTGGATTCTAAACAAACATGTCTTGGATGACATATCCAATTTCTTCTCAAATTTTTCTTATTTCATGGATGAGTTGTAATCATATTATCTTTGCTTAGGCTAGACAAAACCTTACCATCTTGGCCATGGAACAAGAAATTGGACAAAAGACTACCACTCACATCACATGAAGAAAGTACTCAAGATTAACAACATGACACACGAAAACTTAACCAGTTGGAAAATTCCTTTCGAGGCATTGACAAAATCAACATGGATGCAACTTTTCCCCTATAAGAGGGTGAGTTTGGGGTGATGCTCATAGATCACTCATGGAAAATGACTACATGAAAGACAAGACATTGTAGGCCACTTGGGATGCATTAAAGCTGAAACATTGGGTGTTCTCCATTACCTATAAACACCCAAAAGAATGATATTAGCTCAAATCTTAGTGGACAATGATGCTAAACCAGTGCGCAAGTGTATTTAGAAATCAAATAGAGGACTGAGCCATATGATGATTCAATATAAGGAAATTGATGGGCCAAAAAGGTTTCTCTTGTATTTGTTTTACCGATATTGTTCAACAAGGTATTATACTTGTTCATAAACTTGTAAAGATGAGGATTGGTGATATCAATGACCATTCTTGGGCTTGCAACTTTCCTTTAAATATTTTTTATGTTAACAAAGTCTTTCATTATTAATATATGAGGTTGTCTTGTTTTAAATTCTTTTTTAGGATATTACTTTTGTTAAATTGAGATATTATTAATTGAGTCAAGTAATATATTAGCCAAAAGGATAAGGTAAAAATGGTTGATACTATGTGATCCATACTTGACATGAAAGGGAAAGTTTAATGGTAAAGCAGTACATGTTTATATATCTATATCAGTTGAATATTCGTGAACAAATTTTTTTGAAAATGCTTCTTAATGCTAAAATTATTAATTACTAAATGTTTTATAGCTTATCCCTAAATATTTTATCAAGATCAAGAAAAGTCTTCAGTTTGGTGTTGTTGATAATCCAAATGTAAAAGATTATTTTGTAGGAGTCTCCAGAGAGAGAGACGTATGCATTAGCAACAATAAATAACAAATTATTCTTCATGTATCCACAATTAGATCAACAATGATACAATGGGAAGGAAGGTTTTTGATATTATACCTTTGTTGTGGGGTCCGTCAGTGGAGCTCACAAGAATAGAGGAAGAAGATGGTATCAGATACGATCTCCCAATGTAGCCACCAACACATTGACGTCTATATATCATCCACATGAATGATTCAGAACTCCACATTGCACTCAAGAGCTGGTGTGGAAGGAGTATCCTTTCTATTGAAAATGTGCTATCATTGCACAACTTCTCCTCTCTCACTCTATCCTTTTAGGTTATGATGGCTGGTCTAAGATTCTCAAAAGGTTTCTCTTTTTTGTCACACAAAATTTGTAACCAAAACCCTCATAGCCATGGCCCTACTCATAGAAAAGGCAGGGAAGTAAGGTTTTTAGTTAACCCTAGAAAATGAAAAGATGGCAGCCACTTTTTAGTGTTTTGTTCATAGACATTCTAGTCAACTGACTAGATTCAGTCCAATTAGATCAGTGAAACTAGTTTAGTCAAGTGACTAGAACCAGTCTAGTCAGGAAACTAGAAGTAGTCTAGTTGAGTGACTAGATCCAGTCCAATTAGGTGAGTGAAAGAAATCCAGATGGGTGACTAGACCCAGTCTAGTTGGGCAATTGGAAGTAGTCTACTCATTTGATAAGGCTTCCAGTTAGTTCCTTAATGCTTCTATTGATTAGTTAAACCTTTTAATAACCAATGAATCATATGCACATGATTATACTCCTCTTCCCTATGCATCCTATGTGTATGACCATGTGGGCCCCAAATTATGTTAGTAGTGATGTCCATGATCATATTATGAATTCACAAAAACTTTGATATCTAGAAATACTTCATTACATACAAGTACTTGGAGAAGTTGGAGAACAACTTCAACCTAGTATTGTGACTAGTGTTACATTGATCATATAGTTCCTTTGTCTCTGATATCTAGATTGAATCTGAGGCATAGAAACATTATATTCTTAATGTTTAGTCTGTGTTCCTTGATATATAGTATACTATTTGAGATACATATTAGCTCAATGTCACATGTTAACTCACATGAGCACGGCTATGCATTTATAGTATCACTCATCAAGCGTCCATGGACACTCCAACAAGAGGAAAAAATCTCATCTACATCACTCATAGTATTCTAAACATGTTGTGATGTGTGCAAGCACTACCTATATGGAAACCCTTATTCAAAGTCGTGTTGGGAAATTTTAAAGTATAGAAAATGACATGTGATGATTGTAGTGACTTTAGGTACAAGTACCACAATCACCACTATCACATAGACCTATGATTATGACATCCATTCATGGATTCCATGTATCATACTCAAAATGGGTCTGTCTAGTACAACTTTCTCTATAACAAGTCCTTATGCATCTTGGTTGATATCCAATATCATGACTAAAGATACATAGTCATCACTCAATATACATAATACTCTTATGCATTATAGTTGTCCTATAATATGCATAATAACAATAGACTGAGGAAATAATTATAATGTGTATTGTTAAGCATAGATATGTTCTCATGTTTAGGTCTTAATCCTAATCATATCCCATCGAGTCAAGACATTATTAGGACATTATTATATTTATTCTCAATATTGAATAAAATATAATAACTAGAATTGACTTTATTGGTATTCTAATCAATTACAAATTGTGTCATTACGATCATCATATGATTGTCTCTTAGGGCATACTACCAATAGTCTCCCACTTGTACTAGATCCTATCACAACAAATCTAAGTCATAAGACTAACATGGCAGTCATGTTTTTGTTGTGAAAGTGGTTTCATCATAGGATCATCAATATTGCTTTTAGTTGGTACTCTGTAAATCTTTACATCTCCTTGTTGTACGATTTCTCAGATGAGATAGTAGCTCTACATCATATGCTTGGAATGGTGATGTGATCTTGGTTCCTTAGCTTGTACAATTGCTCCATTGCTATCACAGTTTAGCTCTATTGCATCATCAATGGATGGAACCACTCCTAGTTTACCAATGAACATCCTAATCAACACAACTTACTTTGCTGCATTGGAGGTAGCAATGTACTCAATGACTATTATAGAATCATTTGTTATCTCTTGCTTGGAAATTTTCTAGCTCACATCTCTACAACTTAGGAAAAACAAAAACCTAATTGTGTTGATAATTGTCCTTGTCAATTTGGAAGTTGTGTCAGTGTAACCCTTTACAACCAACTCTCCCTCACCACTATAAATTAGGAATTGATTCCTAGTTCTTCTTTATTATATAAGAATGTTATTTACAATAGTCAAGTACCTTTCACTAGGATATGACCACTACCAACCCATCATGCTCAAAGCATACAAGACGTTGGACCATGTATATAACATCTTACATGATGGATCCAATTGTGAAAACATACAAAATCTTATTCATGCATGCCCTCTCTTCATAAGAGCTGGGATATTGAGATCTACAGAGACTTATTCCATGAGACATGGGTCATTTTCTTCTCCTATACTCTTGCATGTTGAACCTTTTCAACACCTTATCAATGTATGTACTTTGACTTATACCAACAATCCTTATAGATATATCTCTATAGATCTTCACACCTTCTATATAGGATGCTTCTCTAAATTCCTTCATGGAGAAGGCTTTTCACAACCATGTTTAATCAACATTAGGGTAGAGATTTCATCACCCATAAATAGCATGTCATCAACGTAATGTGCAATACAATTATGATCCTACTAACATTTTTGTAAACATAAGGTTCAACTTCATTTTGAATAAAGTTAAACTATTCAATAGTCTCATGAAAATGAAAATTGTAGCTTTGAGATGCTTGATTGAATCAATAGGTTGACCTTTGTATCTTACAAACTTTTTTCACTTCATTTGGAACAAGAAACCCTTCAGGTTGTGTCATGTACACATCCTTAAGGAGATTCTTATCAAGAAATGCAGTTTGAAAGTCCATTTCCCATATTGCAAAGGCATGATAAGATGCAATCAGAATCTTATTCCTGATGGATTTAACCATGGAAACTAGTGAAAATTTTCATCATAGTCAACACCTTGAACTTGTTTAAAATCTTCTTCTACCAATCAACCTTTGTAGATTTGTACATTACCATCCTTGTGAATATTCTTCCTAAATATATGTTTGCACCCTATGGGTTTTGCCCCTTTAGGTGGTTCCACAAATTTCCAAACATGATACAGAGATAATGTTTCTATTTTCTATCTATACCCAACAAAAGTTCTCTAGATCTATTATGAGCCCATTGGGCAGAGATAAATAGCAGGTGTCTTCAAAAGTGTAGCAACTCTTACTCTATTTTCTACATGTAGTTCCACCTCCCCTTGCTTCAAGGGTCTACTTTTTTAGATATTTATATTTGAGATCCACATCATGTATCTAATACCCATGTTGAATAAGTAGATAAGTTTATTTCTATAACATAAATAACTAATCTGAAGATTTTATTCCCTACGTCTTGCTCTTCAATTTGTCTAGGTAGAGATAACAACTTCTCTTCCAATGTCCAACTTGGTGACAATGGTGACAATTTCCTCCCTTACCCACTCTTCCTTTCATATGAAGTGAAAAAGAATTTTGACCAGTCTTAGAATATTTCTTGGATTTGACTTTTCCCTTTGACTTACCTTACCCTTTGCTGACTAACAACATCAATTCGAGCTTGTCTATCATTTTCCCCTCAACTGTTCTCAACATGCCAAGTAGTTATGTCAGCAGTTTCATAAAATCTTCATGATGAGACAATTGCAAAATCACATATGTGTCCAACTCTTTGCCTAAAGGATATCATAGTCTAGCTAGAATTTCCACGTGCCCAACTAACTTGAGTACAAGGGATCCAACTGGATCAACTTCCACCATCTTGCACATAAACAACACATTGAAGACATCCAACCTCTCCTTATATTCTTATTCTTGGTACATGTTCCTAAGATGTTTATCATCTCAATAACATCCATATTCTCATGTTGCTTCTGAACTTCATGATTCATGGAGAAAAGAATAATGCACTTGATGTCCATGGCATAATCAAGATGCTTCTTATAAGCTTCCATTTTAGTCCTAGATGGAGTTGGAGCTAGTTCATTTGGTACAAGAGTGTCCAAGACATAAAGCTTACACTCATGTATGAGCACAATTATCCATGTACTGAACTAGTTGTTGAAGTTATTCCCATTTAGTTTTTCTTTTCAATGACTGATCACAATGACAAGATGTCGTTGTTTGGGTTTGTCATTTTATCTACAAGAAGTATTTGTAGTAGTTAATAATAAATTTGAAATTTTTTATTGATATTAATTTAAACATTAATTAATATCACTCCAAATAATTTGTTTCAAATTAATAGCCTTACTATTAGTTTTTAAGATTTACATGGTACAATCTTCTAGTAAGACAAGAAATGTATTTTACCAAATCATGAGTGTAACATCTCATAATTTGAGGCTTGAATAAAATGATCTTAAAAGGAATGATTGAACTACCCATATCACCAAGGTGCACTTCCTTTTTTGGGAGCCTATCACTAAAGAACTCCATAGTTAAGTGTGCTTAGCTTGGAGCAGTACTAGGATGGGAGATTAGCCAGAAAGTTGACCCCAGCTTGTGCGTGAGTGAGGACAAAGTGCACAGTTAAGGCTAGTGGTGGTATGTTGGGACAGTCGTCATTCTTGAAACTCTACTAGAGCCTAGGGTAGTGGGCTTGGACTTTACAAATGGTATCAGAGCCATAACCCCTCCAGTAGGTGGGGCCCACATGGGCCTGTGGCATGCTAGTCTTTGAGTCGTGCGGTCCATGCATGTTTGGAAAGGGCTATCTGTGTTTGTGGAGCCACCCTTGCACTGGTAGTGTCCAGACATGTTGGAAAGGGCTATCTAAGTTGATGGAGCCACCCTTTCACTGGTAGTCATGACCAAGAGTCTAAATGGGGGAGATTATAACATCTCATGATTTTAGGCTTGGATAAAATGATCTTAAAAGGAATGATTGGACTACCCATATCACCAAGGTGCACCTCCTTTCTGGGAGCTAGTCACTAAAGAACTCCATAGTTAAGCATACTCAGCTTGGAGTAGTACTAGGATGAGTAACCAATCAAGAAGTTGACCTTGGCTTGTGTGTGAGTGAGGACAAAGTGTGAAATTAAGGTTAGTGGTGGTCTATGGGTCCAGTCGTCATTCCTGAAACTCTACTAGAGCCTAGGTAAGTGGTCTTGGGCTTTACAAATGGTATCAGAGCCATAACCCCTCTAGTAGGTGGGGCCCACATGGGCATGTGGCATTCCAGTCGTTGAGCCGTGTGGTCCAAGAATGTTTGGAAAGGGCTATCTGAGTTTGTGGAGCCACCCTTGTACTGGTAGTGTCCAAGCATGTTGGAAAGGGTTATCCGAGTTAATGGAGCCACCCTTGCGCTGGTAGTCGTGACCAAGAGTCTAAGTGGGGGATTTTGTAACATCCCATGATTTGAGGCTTGAATACAATGATATTAAAAGGAATGATTGGACTACCCATATCACCAAGGTGCACCTCCTTTTCTAAGAGCCCATCACTAGAGAACTCCATAGTTAAGTGTGTTAAGCTTGGAGTAGTGCTAGGATGGGTGACAAGTCGGGAAGTTAACCCTGTCTTGCGTGTGAGTGAGGACAATGTGTGCAGTTAAGTCTAGTGGTGGTTTGTATGGCTAGTCATCATTCCTGAAACTTTACTAGATCCTAGGACAGTGGGCCTAGGCTTTACAATGAGTCAACTTTGTCTAATCGCCCACAACTTGACTATTTAGGTAGGAAACATTTACCCATTGCATCTAGTGCAAGTCCTGATAAATGGATGCATAATCCTTTATCATAATCATCTTTATTCCTCTAGGTGCTTAATCCTATTAAGGCTACCCAGTTAAGTATCACCCAAAGGACAATACAACTGAATATTCACCCTACTTTGATAGAACTACATATTTATTCTCACACATCCATGAGATAAATATTGTGCCATGCATTGGCGTGCCCACATCAATCAAGCTTTTCATGTGTATTACATATTAAAAGAATCTAAGACTTCATATTTTATTTTGAGGTGTTTTATTCATTTACATGTACACATCCAAACACAACGTGCTTATAATATGTATCATATACACATTACATCAACAATAGCATACAATCTATAATCATATAAATTGATTATGGCCATACTAATGTAATCATTTGAAGCCACAAAGGATTACTATCAATCTAAGGTCCATTACATCATGTGCACCATCAACTTGTGGATATGCATTTGTTTACACAATGATCAATGACTCGACATGCAGTCCTTGGATCTTTATGGTTTTTGTGTCGTACCAAATACTCCAAAAAAAATTCTACTACTATCTCATATTTACATGATATGTAGAAACTTCAAACTACATCCAATGAGAGTAAGAAGAAATATAAACCATTGCATATGGAATAAAAGGATGAGGCTCGACATGGAAGCCAAATACTTGTCAACCAAAAGGAGGGATCCATACACATCTACTTCATGCACACAAAAAGGTGGGGTTTGGACATAATCATACACACATAAACCAAACAAAACATTTTTTACAGTGACATGTATGGTTTATAGATATAGCATATCTTTGTGTGTGTATATAAGATTACAATTATTCATACAAGTCAACCTCCATGAAATATTTTAACATCCACCAAAAAAAGGTAGGGTATGCATATAAGTTATATGGATATTTACTTTTGTACATTAGGAAAATTATATTTTTCCTCATTCAACCCCATTTTGCACGTCAAAAATCCATGTTTCAATGCATGTGGGATTTTAAAAATATGTATATTAACAATTAATCTTAACATCACATGTAATGGAACAAGCAACATAAAATCTAATGTCATCATATTGTATAATAAATCTCATCAAATCATAGATTGACATGCCTCTGATACCACTATAGGAATATGTGGAGAGAGAGAGAGTGGTATGCCTATTGGAAGAAATAAATGACAAAATATTTTTCCATGTATCCACAAGATGGTCTCATCACCAACGATATAAAAACAAGGAAGGTTTGTGAGATTATACCTTTTTGTGTAGTAGATTCATGATGCATTGATTTATGTTGCTTTTCGCATGCTATTTTCTGGCTCTTTTTTTTCTTCAATATTGGGGACTTTATTCATACTGCTCCCGAATCAGGCTAACTATAGGGTTCTCCATGTCTACAAGGTTCTCAATTTCGTTGCTCCAAATATCAGAGGCGAAATATGGGCATGACTCCCAACTACATTGTGGAATACCATCAAGCGAAGCCCATTCAGGTAGTTTATCTGCGAGCTTGTTGGCCATTCTTGGGGTGAACGAGAGAACCATATTCTGCTTCTTCCTCATCTCTTTTCTGGTTGCCGATTCTAGCTGTCTGAACCTGGGAATGACATAATGCTTAGAATTCACCGCTTTACAAGCCAGCTTGCTATCTGATTCGATGATCACAGGGTCCATACTCTCCTGCATTAATTTAGAGGCGTCAAGGATGGACATTAGCTCGACTTCAAGAACGTCTAAGGATTGTTTACAGAGTATACCCCCTTTAATCCAGTTCCCATTATGATCTCTGATAACGTATCTTATAGTTGATTGTCTTCCTCTTCGTCCTCACTGATCCATCCACATTAATCTTCAACGTGTTTGCCGGCGGTCTTGTCCATGGGGTTTCAGTTGAACTTCTGCTTAGTTGTGACGTATTCGATGTTGCGAAGACACACAAAGCTATCAGAACCTGATTCCCAATCAAGCGGGCCGCCTATTGTGGGTTTATCTTACCATTTTCAAAAATGAACTGGTTCCTCCATTTCCATAGAAAATGCACAATTGTCGCAAACCAAACAGACCAGTATTCATATTGTGTGTCGTCCTTCAGGTTTCGAGCTATCTAGGTCTTGAGGTCGCCATGGTGACTTATGGTAGTAACATTACTAGTAATGAGATTCCAGACCTGATTAGCAAAGAAACAGTCTCGCAGAACATGGATAATAGACTCATCATGTTGATTACATCTCGGGAACAATATATTATTTTTGAACCCTCTCTTATGACGATTCTCATTTGTCATTAACCCATCATGTAGGGTTTTTGGGCTCTTTAAGCATGAATATTCTCATTTAGGCTTGTTATTTCTTTAATTTCTATTTATTGGTATGCTAATCACTAATGCATAAATTCTCACCTATATCTAATGAAATACATTATTTAATATTATTTTCTTGGACTTACGTTGTTGTTCCTCTTATTTTAAGCAAAAAAAGTATTTATTGATCAACTCAATACCACTAAATGTCAAGAACTTGACATGTGTAGAACATACATGTGAAACGCAAGCTCACGTTCCATGTAATATAGGACATTGAGGCCCAAGTTTTCAAACTCAGGGAAATGTTCACAAAAGACTACTAAAATTTGAGAACAAATAAGCTAGACTGAAAGAAAGAGTTAATTTGTGATTGTTGAACTAAATACAAGAATAATTGAAAACGAAATTATGAATGATTTTAAGAAAGATTTAATGCATTCTCCATAACTTGTGGTTTCTCCAAGACACATACTACAGTTGAATTATTTTCATATGTAATTAATTACCATTAATGTAAACTAAATACCAGTAGCTAGCATTACCCGCTCCCATAGAATAATGCACTACTCAAATTAATCCAAACCCCAATCTCATAGAAGTCAAGAAACTTTATCTAAGCAAAAGGGATTCCCTTTGGGATATTCTTTCATAGATGTTAGCCATCTCACGAAGCACATTACGAGATATGTGAATTAATGACTTTTTTAACTTCTAATCCCTCTCTAAACTAATTAGAAATCTAACACTTTAGCTATGTTGATCATTCATAAACAAATCATTAATAAGATCAAAAAAATCAAATTTATAATAAAGGAAATCATAATATAGAATCATCAAATTCAATTACAACAATGAGTCGGGTTATGCCCAAGTTCTAGGGAAAAGAGGGGTTAAGCCCCGCATGTTTGTCATGAGATCGCAACAAAAATAGAAAGATAAGTAGACCATCAAAAAATTTATATAACCCCATGGAGAAGTTAACTCAATGATCCCTTTTGATGAACACCATGATCAACAACTTTCTGACTGTAGCTTTTTCTCTAGAAGTGCCCAAATCGTCTAGTTAGTGGCAATCTCCTTCATCTCCACTCTCAGGCTCTGCTTCCAAAGTATACATGATAATATCTTTTTTCCCACCCTCTTTAGGTCATAAGTGAGGTCTAACCCTCACTTTATTTCCATCTACTAGATCTGGATTTAGTTTAGGCCTCCATTAATTGTGTTGGATCGATACTACCGATAGTGTGTTAACAACGGTCCTTTCCGCTTTTTCATACATAATTGTACCACCTACAATCTTGTCGGTAGGACTAGTTTGGTTCTCATTGGTGTATGTATGTTGAATTCAGTACCATCAATAACACTAAAAAAATTCATTTGCAATCCTAATGTTCTCTGAACCTTGAGTTGGTACCATCGAGTCTGTATCTCGGTGGCAACGAGTTGATGCTCTGTAGCATTGAGTTTCTTGTCAGTAGCTTTATGCTTTTCTATTTGATCTTCTCTTAGGAACAAGGTGTCAATACCACCGACTTGTCATTGGCACTGAATTGATCAGTCAATACCCTTTTTGCTTGAAATAAGAAGAACAACAACATAAGCCCAAGAAAATGATAACAAAATCATGTATTTTGATAGAAATGGAATAATTGATGCATAAGTGATTCACATGAAAAAAATAGAAATCAAAGAAAAAAAACACATCTAAAGGAGAATATTCGTTCTTAAAGAACCAAAAAATAGCCTGTGAGAAGCAACAATAAATCAATGCATCAATCTGACAATGGAGCTCACAATAATATAGGAGGAATATGGTGTCAAAGACGATCTCCCAAACTTCTTTATATCATCCACATGAATGATCACAAACTCCACATTATGTTCCAAGATCCAATGTGGAAGGTATAATGACCCCGCCTCCCAGTAACCCCCAATTAAGGGAGACCAAGAGGTTAGAGTCGTTATGCCAATTTCTGGATCAAAGGTTCAACAAATAATCAATAATAATTATCAAATTCTACCAAACTAAATTGAAAGGATGTAATAAAAATAAACTTTTCATACCTTTTTCAAAAACTTGGATATCTACTTCTATCCACATGGAGTCTATTCTAACTAATCATCCTTTGAACTTTAATTCATATTTAATTCCACATATGCCACTTTACTGTTTGTTCTTTTCACTTGTACCTAAAATGCTGACAAACAAAATGTCGGTCAGCATAAATCCGGTATGTGGGGGAAACAATAATCGTGCAATTAATAACAACATATTGCAGTCAATTATAGTTTAACAACCAACTTTACATTTTAAGTATAACTGTGCGATCCACACATATCCTATTCTATGCGATGTCCATGCAGTGGACCTGGATGCTACCTACCTAATGGTAGATCCCCATTAAACCCCTCATGATCCTACCTAATAGGTAAATTAGTTTCTAGGGTTGAGTCACATGGCACTACCTGTAGGTAGCCCACTCCTTAACTCATGGTGTGCTATAGAGTCTCATGGCACTACACGTGGGTAGCCCAATTTCTAACTCATGATAGCCTAGACCTTACTCTAGGTTACCTTTTTTAGCATTTGCAAAGCCACATAGGAGGATCCGAATCTAAGCCATTTATATACATATACATTTATAGTGATAATCATAGTCACTTTATAATTGCATGAAATAAAAGTCATCCAAGCAGTTTATTTCAAACAACTGATAAAATCTCTGGGAATCACCGTGAAACTAAGGTGGTTAATCATAAACATAACCACATACCTGTCAAGATGATTTGAGATAGAATAATCCAATCAAGAAATCCAAATAAGCAAGCACATTATGAGAACCTAAAATATGCATACAATTTCCTATTATTAATCATACCATCAAGACCTATTAAACTTAGCTCGCTTCCTAGGGTTTCTAGCCCACTTTTAGGGTTTTCATTGCAATTAGAGTTTCCCTTCATCTCTTACTATTTTAAACCGAATTTTTTATACAATTACTCACAAACCCTAATTATCTCATCAATTCTTCATGAAAGATACCAAGTTTATCTTTTACATTAAAGCTACCATTTTTCTCCTTTTAATCTGTGATAAGATCATTATGTTCATTTATCATCAATTCATAGTTCATTATGATCTAATTCACATATGAACTCTATTCGTCATTAATTCTACCTTTATCCATTAGAAAACCCTAATTACTACATTAAGGGTATTTATCCACAACGAGGAACATTTATACTCAAAATATCTTAGAATCATCATATCTTAGCTTTATTCACGATTTTGAATAATTAAAACCATTATGAGTCATTTGTACTAATATTAGGGTTTCAAGGCCCATTAAAGCCTTTTTATGCACAGGAAACTCTAAATTAACTAATTATGTGCAAAGTTCATCCTTTTTTATCATAATGTATCTTTTCATGATTAACATGCTAATATCAACTTTAATCATCCATTAAACTCTACTAATTACATTAATCATCTCAAAATTGAGTTTCTTAATCATTAAAACATTAAAGTTGATAACTTCCATTACCTTTCGAAATGCAAAAGGAATTAGCCTCTAAAACCATTTTTAATTAATTCCTCTCATTTTTCTGAGCAAAATACATATATTATTTGCTACCATCAGAGTTACCAACATTTAGTTATGAATTGTGTATGAATTACCTGTTTGGACCAATGGCATGTTGCCACGTCCTCCTATTCATGCGACGTTGCTTGGATGTTAGAAATATAACAGAAAGACAATAATGCCCTCAATTAAGTTGCTAGCGCTTCATACTCTAGAGGGGCAAACTTGTTCAATGACCCAAGGGTCGTCTTCCACCTCCAGCCAGCCCTAGCGGTCGTCGTTGGCAGCCTTGCGTAGGCTCTCTCTCTCTCTCTCTCTGGGCCGCGATTCTTGTCGGAAGTTTCTCCTCTACCTCCACCGCTCCCTAGCGCACACGAGGCACCCTCAGTTCTTGGCCATGGTGGCTGTTATCTCACTCGTCAGGCCAGGTATTGGTGGTCGTCACTATAGCCTAGCTGTTGTTGGTGCGCATGCTTCAGGGCACGGCCCCGATGGCTCTGTTGTTCCTTGGCACTATGGTATCCCAGGCTTCCCTCAAAACCCAGCGTTGGCTCCTTCTAGCCTCGTGCTCATGCTGCTCCTAATAGACAGGGTTTATGGATGAAAACGTGGAAGAATAGGGAAGAAATATATGTAGGATCCTCTGGACTCAACCCAAGATCTTACCCCTTATATAGGGTAGGGTTTCCACACCCTAAGACATTCATCCAAGAGGAAACAAGTCCTCTTCCCATTAGGAAACAATTTCCCTTAATTAAGAAGCAACTTCTCTCTCTTCATTATCCCTTTAAATATACTTTGTTCTTTAGATATTAGGAATTCGAAACTCCTCTCACTTGTTCTCTTTATTGCTTGACTTTTAACCCATTGGCACGAAATTCTATTTTCATTTAGTAGAAAATACTTCTTTTTTAGCAATGCCACCAAAAACATTAATAATGTATCATATTATCCTCTTATTTTGCATTATTGGTATTTTCTCTTTCTTTCTTCTTCATTGGGACTCCTTGGATCCCAAGAAACTTTAATATTTCGAAATTTCTTTTTATTGGATACTCATTATCCTTTAGATGCATCTTTATCCACTATTTCACATTATCTTATTTATTTCTTATTAAAATATCTCTTTTTGAGGATTTCTCTTTATCTTTTTTTTATTTTCCTCCTTGGCATACCTTTTAACATTAGGAATCCTTTGGATACGAAAATCCACCAAGGATAACTCAATTATACCTCTTTTTACTTATTTCCCACATTTTATCATTGTTTTCAATTTCTTTCTTAATAAAGAAATACTTATTTGATCTTTTCTTTTCTTGTTGCATTATCTTGCAACTTTGGCCTCCTTGGCACCCAAGGAACCCAAGAGGCACGAAATCCACCTTTGAATTATATACTTTTGCCTTCTAGATGTTTCTACATTTTTCTTTTCTCCATTTCTTATTAATAATGGAGTTCCTTTTGTCTCTTCCTTGTTATTGGCCCCAATAGCTAATAAAGCCCACAAAACAACCATCAAGGCTATTGTAAACGAAATCCATTTATTCAAAACAAATTATATCATTATTTGTTCAAATATATTTAATATGAGAAATTACATTTCTCATCAAATGAACCCAAAAGTTGGGGTTGTAACATCCTTCCCCTCTTATAGGAATTTTGTCCTCAAAATTCCATCAAGCAAACAAACAATTCAGGATAAGACTTTTCCATGTCCATCATTGACCCCTATGTGGCTTTACCTTATCCATGGCGCTTCTAAAGAACCTTTATCATCACATATTCTTTCCTATGAGTTCTTCCACCTTGGCATCTATAGACCTCACAGGTGACTCAAGTCATTTCAGCCTCCCTTGGGGCTCACTAGGTTCATTATTCTGCACATGGTTCGGGTACCTCACATAGTGCTCTAAATTGGACACGTGGAACTCATCACACATCCCATTATCCTTAGGGGTAAGGGCAAACTTAACCTTCTCCACCAAACCATGTCAAAAGAACCCATGCATCGGGGACTCAGCTCTCTTAGCTATAACTTAGAGGGGTCAGATTTTCATGTCACATATTCCCCCACAATGAACTGCATGTCAGTCTACTTTGCATCATCTTACAACTCATGTCGTCTCTAGGCTCCTTTCAGCCATTGCACGATCAAAGCGACTTCATTTGCACACACTATGGTCCTTTCTTGACCTTCGTGAGGTCCTTTCACCAACATCATCTTAATGAAGTGGTGACTGACACAACCTCCCTTGCAGAGCTTCTTTACATCCTGATACTGGCTATGGTGGTTATCATCACATCTTATTGAAGACAAGAACTGTCTCCATGTATCACCCTAAATGAGCACACATGCTCTCATCAGACCCTCTAGTCTGGATCATACTAACCATTAGCTAGGGTGATAAATTGTACTAACATCGAGTTCTTCATGTATCTACTTCCACCTTACGGAAGTGTATCTTTAGGTTATACTCAAGAAATTTTGAACTCACATCATGGTGTAGTTGAACCATCTCTCTCATATGTAGTTCAACTGGATTTGTCCCTTGATAGTACTATTTCTTTCTCATGTCATATAGGTAAGGCGATCTACCATAACCCATATTGCATCTTGACCTTCCTTGGTCTAGGGGAGACTTACAACATCCATAGTGATGAACTCCCATTCCCTCTCAGGAACTCTTTATACTTTATATCAATGCACTGGGTTACTAATGTTCGTCCTTCACCTCCTGGCTTGCATGGCCACATGCCACATGCAACTTCATCTTAAGCATCCAATGTACTACTGTCACTTACCATCTTTGTAGTACCACGGTGTATGGTGATCCTAAAATCATGGTGTCCTGTATTGACATGATTCCTCAAGATCGATTCCTCAGAAACCCTAAACCACTTTAGTCGAGTCTCCTCACCTTCTTTTCCAAAGAAGTGTATATGAGGTTCTACAACCATCCTTTCATCACATCAAGGTCTAGGCTAACCAATCAATCACTAACTTGATCAACCGATTTCATTACATCTGAGTGTTAGCCAAACATATCTTCTTTTTCAAACTTAGGGTTAGCCTAACAGCCTCTTATAGCCTCTAGGAAGCTATATCTCAACCAGAGCATCCATTACCACTTAACATCCTTAAATGTTGAAGACATACACCTCCATGTATTCCACTTATTCTCATCACAAACTCTAAGTCTATCTTCATTAAGAAAACTCTGAACTCATCCTCTTGGTTTTCGAACTCAACCTTGTATATTTTGCAAATTCCACATAGCTCAGGCTAAAAACATCCTTATAAGATGACTGCCTTATTTCTCTTAGTGTTTCTAAACCATCCATGTATTGTTCACTCCACCAGGGTATGTGATCATCTATGTCCTCATACCTCATAGCAACGTCCCAACTCACATCATCTTTATCCTTGGTGTATGGCATGTGTACTGTCCTATCTCTCACTCCCATAACAAGAGGAAATAAGCATTTGGTTGCAGTCCAAATACAGAGTTCTTCCTATTCTAAGAGTAGAGATGGTACATCCCACCTTTCCAGTACACCATTAAGTCTAAGTTGAAATGTTCCACATGTCTCTACATCACAATTATCTTGACATCAAAGTTACTTTCATGGAAAATGGGTCTCAAACTTACTTGGGTCCACACACATTCCTTGGTCATCTCCTCTAGGTGTATAGGGTGTCGGCACTTTAGGGGTCATCCCTCTTCCCTTATGCATCCAGAGAGTGTCCTACTCATTTTCCCTTTGGGTCCCATGAGTTCATGAAGGTGATCAATCTCCTAACCCATGGCCCTCAGGCAATGATAGTTGTTACCTCCCGACCCTATGGTCATGTGCAACTAGGGAAATAGGCAACTCCTACTTCCATCGGTCTTATCCCTACCTGACCCTAGGATAGACTTAGGATTCTAACATAGTACATGTTCAACTTAGAACCTTACCCAAGCCTTCCTCATCTCTCTCTGCATTCATGGGCTGACTTTCATCCTTTCATAGGGGTCATGGTGACATGCCTACCTTGGTCAGGCTCTCATACTGGTTACCTCCATGGTAACACATCCACATGCACTTAGAGATGGATATCTATGGGTCTACAGGTTCATTCTCATACCATGTACTTTCCACTTAGCTTCTCAAGATCCTATGAGAGCTCTTTAGGTTTCCTTAAACCAACAAAATTGGTATACACCCTACAAAAAGGGTCCCTTTCCCAAGATGGGAGGAAACTACAACTCTTTACAACAAGGTCACAACATCCTTAGTGTTTATATTCACATGAGCATGCTTAACCCAGCAGCTACTAAGGCACAAGCAGACCACCTACTAAACCATGCTAGGTCATACTTGTTCTCATCCTCAACATTGTATCAAGATCATACATTCCCATGTCATCCACTTAACTATGAGGGGTTCATCAAACATACCTTAAACTTAAGGGGTTTCCTTTTCCTCTATACATGAAGAGTACCTTGCTCGAAACTATAGAAACTCAATTCTCATCATGAACACTAGGTACACCACTTCCCCTCTTAGGCCTAGGAACCCTAAGTTCACTTTTTGGGTGCCCAACTGCATGCTCAACCTTTAACCACGAGCCAAGCTTGTATAGGGTATGACATGCACGTTCCATGATCCTTCTGCTCGAGCAACATTTTAGAGTTGAATCCTCCTCAAGGACATCCAACAAGGTACAAGGCCTCACAACCTATTACTAAACCTCTCCAAGTCTAAGGAACTCTTCTTCCAATCTCAGAAGGTAAACACCTATACCATAGGCACATAGGTACTAGAAACATCATCCTCAACTCCCACTGTTCCTCGTATCTCAAAGTCTAGGCTTCCAACCTTCTTTCTTGGGGTCCTGCTCTCTTACTCTAGAGCTAATCCTACAACCAGCCTCACTATTAGAGGTCATCTCTCCATGAAGGATCAAGCTCACAAGCATACCTCTATGTGGGTGAAGCCTATGTTCAAACTTATGACTGCTCAAGGTTATCCATAGCTATCCTGGCTAGGGTTTCAACCTACTGCTCACACTACTGGGTGCCTATTATGCCATGCCCATGTAAGCTCATGGGGTTTCCATAGGTTCTTCTCTAACCTCATCAATGAAGGAGCTATCCTTCTCTCTAACATGCACAACCCTTTCCAGGGTTGGGTCGCCAAAGGCACTAGGTCATCCAACCTCTCATGGATCATATGGCATCCAAGGCATATCCATCCAAGCACCTGGTCTACCCTGACATCTAACTCATCATGTCACCTCTCACTCTTACCTTCACTTAGGGTTAGGGTTAACATCATCCTCAGAGGATGTGCCGGGTCTCTACCTATAATGGAGATTTCTACCTCCAAAACTAATTCTCTTTACTTAGCCTCCTGAAAAGAAGGTCCAGCCTCAGATCTCTCCTGAGGCCATGACAATGTATGTCATACGACCTAAGCATGTATTTATTCTTTTACGCTTAATCTACTAAGCTTATGTCCATAACATCTTGTTTGCATGCTTTTTATTAATTTGGTGGAGGATTCCTTAAACCTTATCAATATTACCCATACCTCAAGAGGGTGAGGAAAAGAGAGAAAACCCTAATCCTTATAATCCTTAACAACATTTGAGTTGAGAGGGGATGAATAAGAGGAGAGAGTCCTAAAGGTATCTTATTTCGAGTCAAATCTTGAGACATTGACTAGGTAGTCACACTAATCCGGGAGTCCTCGTATTCCGACTAGCAGTGTGGAGGAAAATCTTGCCAGCCCCTGGACATGATCCTTTTCTAGACACCTTTGTTTTTTGGAAATTCCTCTAATAACTCCCTTGGGTTCTATAGAGTTTGTAAAATCTAATAATTATTAAAGATTAAATGAGGAACCTAGGATCTAATACCAAATGTAACGACCCCGCCTCCCAGTAACCCCCAATAAGGGAGACCAAGAGGTCAGAGCCGTTATCCCAATTTCCGGATCAAAGGTTCAACAAATAATCAATAATAATTATCAAATTCTACCAAACTAAATCGAAAGGTTGTAATAAAATTAAACTTTTCATACCTTTTTCAAAAACTTGGATATCTACTTCTATCCACATGGAGTCTATTCTAACTAATCCTCCTTTGAACTTTAATTCATATTTAATTCCACATATGCCACTTTACTGTTTGTTCTTTTCACTTGTACCTAAAATGTCGACAAACAAAATGTCAGTCAGCATAAAGCTGGTATGTGGGGGAAATAATAATTGTGCAATTAATAACAACATATTGTAGTCAATTACAGTTTAACAACCAACTTTATGTTTTAAGTATAATTGTGTGATCCACACATATCATATTCTCTACGTTGTACCTGCAGTGGACCTGGATGCTACCTACCTTATGGTAGATCCCCATTAAACCCCTCATGATCCTACCTAATAGGTGAATCAGTTTCTAGGGTTGAGTCACATGGCACTACCCATAGGTAGTCCACTCATTAACTCATGGCGTGCTATAGAGTCTCATGGCACTACATGTGGGTAACCCAATTTCTAACTCACGATAGCCTAGACCTTACTCTAGGTTACCCTTTTTAGCATTTGCAAAGCCATAAAGGAGGATCAGATCTAAGCTAGTTATATACTGACGTGGGATTTTATTGCACTAACAAACTCACTCGGGGTTGAAATCCCCGAGTTTTTACCAAAACCAAAGTGCAATAATACCACCCGCAAGCGGACGAGTCTTATCGTAATATAGTTAAGGATCGAACCCAAAGGACAACATTTTTAAGAATCCTTGTCAGTCGAATCTAGCTCAAGTAAAACTAATATATAGAACGATTGGTTGATTTGAGGTTAATTAAACTAATTACAAGAAAGTAAAAGTTGAATTAAGGATGGATTTAGATTAATGATATGGAATCGTTGGGATGGTATCGGGTTTCACCACCTCTACACACACAAACATATTCGATCACAAACATCCAGGCAAGTTATATCAATCCAAATAGAGCTGATGTAGAACCCCCCGTTAGGTTGTTAGGTTCACGTAAGCATCACCTTAGGCATCAAATGTCTCGTCACCAACCACATCACTTACTTATGGCTTTGAAGAAATGCCATTCTATTTCTAGTTTGGGAGTCAACCGCGTTAATCAATAAGCAAGCAGGTGATAGATCTACAAACTAACATCGACGATAAACAAAGACGATACAAAATCCAACTAAGGCTGTGGTCCTCCCTGAGGGATGTTTAGACCACAAAAGCATCACCGTAGGCTAGATGTCTCGTCCCCTCACGGATCATATACTTACGACCTCAAGGAATCTTATCATAAGTTCTCGTCAAAGAGTCGAACTTTGTAAACCACCATTCTATTCCACATGTGGAAGATTTCGCAATATAGAAAAGAACAAGATGAAAGCAAGGAGATAATCAGCTACGAACATACCAATTAACAACAAAATGGAAAGTTATATGCATTGCCATGGAGAGTTTAACAAAAGAACATGATTTGCATGGGCAGTGGGGCTAGTCCCCGCACCCCCAGCGAAAAGGTACTACTCGCTCATGATGCGAGAAACAAGAAGAATGAGAAAGAGAGAGAAATCCACCATGAACTCGGTGCAGAAGGTAGTCGCAGCTCGATGAAGAAGATACGGCCTTCTACATCGTGTTAGAGCAGATCTGGATGCAAACGGGAGTTGCCAAGACAGACCGAACAGTCTCCCTCGCTCCATCTTCCTTCTCTCCTCAGCCTCCTTGGTTGCAACACGGGAAGTAGGTGGAATGAAACTGGCGCGGACTGGACAGGATTTGGATCGGACTTGTGTACAGGCAGCCTGTCAGCATTCTGGAACCCTCTCCCCTAAATGAGGACCCTAGTGGTCCTATTTATAGGCATGGGGCAAGTCTTCACATTTTTGGTCTGTTTCCAGTCCAAATGGTTTGGCAGATATTTTTGCCCAAATAATCTTGTAAAAAGTGACCAAATGGTCTTGAGCAGCAAACGGTTTGGAAATCGTTTAATATCAAACGATCTTCATCAGCATTTAGTCTTGAGCAGCAAATGGTTTGGAAACCGTTTAATATCAAACAGTCTTCATCAGTCAACGCTTTAGCCAAACGGTCTTCGGTGAGCTTTTCTCTCATGGTTTGGAAAATGAATGGGACTAAACGGTCTCACAGACCATTTGTCACTGAAATGGTCTACATACTGTTTTCTTGTCAAACGGTCTTCACGACCTCGGCCTCAACAGGTCTTCCATTCGGTCTCGATTGCTTGCTAATCTAAACAGTTTCCAAGATGTGACCAAATGGTCTAGGATTAGAATCAAGCAAACGATCTTGCTTCGGTCAACGCTCTACAAACAAGCAGTAGACAGTCTGCTGGTCGATCGATCTAGTAGCCCTCCATTCTATCAAATGATCTTCGGCCTTCATCTACAGGTGCAACAGCCTCGGGGCGACCTCATTTGGTGTGTGAACCACCTCCATTCGGTGTTGCTTTGGGGTTGCAAATGAGGGATGTTCGGAGGTTGAAGATGACGTGCCACGGCCGTGGTGAGGCACCACGGTCTTGGTAATGTTGCTGTCCCACGGCCGTGCCACCTTGCACGGGTGTGGTGGGTGAGAAATCCGGCTCTGATGGCGTTGTGCCACGGCCGTGGCGTGACACCACGGTCGTGGTGAGGCTACTTCCCCACGGCCATGCTTCCTCGCACAGGCATGGTGGGAGAGAGAGAGTTGATGCAGGTGGGGTGCCACAGTTGTGGCGAGTGAGGGCTCAGGTGTTGGGGATGATCTACCACGGCCGTGGCCTCACCGCACGGTCATGGTGATGATAGTAGGCCTCAGTCATTTTGAGCCACCATGGTTGTGGTCAAGACTCGACTTTGAGGTCTTGAATTCATGTAAAGCTCGATCCCTTGCGGCTGGGTTATGCCTCCAATTGGTATCTGCTGGTCAAACGGTCTTGAGACCGAATGGGCTCAAATCATCTTGAGACCGAATGGGCTCAAATAGTCTTGAGACCGAATGGGTGGAAATGCTCGGTTATATTTTTTTATCAGAGCCAGAGATGAAGGTGGACCCCAACTACTTGTTTAGCTTTGTAAAAACCTGCATTAAATCAACAATATTTAGTTAAAACCTTGATAATCGAATCAACTAAGTAGTTTTGCACATTATGATTCATATTGAGTGAAATAGTATATATATAGAGTTGAATTTGTCCCAAGGTGATAATCAAATTCCATGATGAATATGCATTCATCAAAATACCCCGAACTTAAACGTTGCTCGTCCTCGAGTAACACAAAATCTGAAACAATCGCCAAAAGAATACTTTCAATTCATGTGATTACTTCATCTTCACATCATGAATATTTTCTTTCTGCTCAATATGACTCAATATCTCAACCTCCTGAGACCACTAAACACATCTTACCATATCTTCGTTCCTGAGTTCGTTTTCCAAAATCATTTTCTCCTCACTTTTTCCAACAACAAGCATGTCAAAGAGTTTTGTAAGAGTCCAGAGACACCCGTGGAACAACAAGTGTGCATTTGATCTGACACTGGTGTTTTTCAGGATAGGGTAGGCAATCACTGTGTCATTGGGTAGAAAAGGGAGTGAAAGGTGGTATGAAAGTAAGAAGTAAATCTCTCCTCTATTCGACTCGAGATTTTTATTTTAAGAAGTGCAATTTCATTTGTTGCATTTTTTTTGCGAATCTCTCCTCTATTCGACTCGAGATTGCATTTCTTTTTGTGTGCGCTTTGGCATCTTTTGTTTGCAAATCTCTCCTCTATTCGACTCGAGATTGCATTTTTAGTGGTACGCTCATGTTTATCTGTTAGGGGTATGGAAGAAGCAGATATAGAGGGAAGTGGTGTGCCACCCCGAACTTAGGGTTTGGCACAAATTTGGCTATTTTTTGTTTCTTTTTGATGGATGGGGAGGTACGAAGATGATAAAAGAAGTGTAGAAGAGAGTTCAGATCAGAATGCAACTTGATTTACAATTCAATGCACTGGGTTGTTCTCTTTATCATACTTTGCTCAAATAATGACCTGATGAGGATCTGGTGGGGATTCCATGTTATTGTTCCACTAGTCAGTTAGGAAGCACGATGTGTTTGATCCCTATCAGTTTGATAGACGCTTAACAATTTTTCAAAAGTATCATGACATTAGGAATCATAAGCTTCACAAGATGATTTCAATCGAAAAGGCTTTGTTTCAAAAAGTGGTCCTTTTGAGGATTTACTTCGACTAAGGAGGATATAATGATTTAAAATGCATAGCAGGTTAGAGAGTGACTATTAATGAAATATGAAGTGTCAAAAATTCATCAAGTATTTGTTCAATTTCTTTGAAAAACATTAAAGAATTTGAAATTTTTGAAATTTTTTATCAAGAATGTGATAGTGAAAACTATAAGAATGTGATAGTGAAAACTTTAAGTATGAAAGGAATGGGTGTAGGTGGAAAGTGAGGTACGTACCACCCACCCTCCACCCCAAACTTAGAGATTTGCCCATCCTGAGCAAACCCTAAATTCAAGATGGAGGGGAAAATTCATGCCAGATTGACCACCGGGTGTGGTAGCGTTCATGTCAGCGTGCATCCTTTTATCTGAAAATCTCAAAGGTAAAGAGCAATTAGATCTTAAAATAGCATCTTACGATGCGAATTTTATTTATTGAAAAATTAACTAGAAGGTAAAAACAATATTGAAGAAACATTCTAATTTGAAAGGGAAAGTAAAACAAATTTATTGATCGGGTTGCCTCCCGACAAGCATCTTGGTTTTATGTCGATGGCTCGACTAAATCCTTTAGCTTCACGGTGGATCCTTTGGATTTGTGATTTCCAGTGTTGCTTTAGTGCCTATGTTGATGGAGGTAAAATATCTCTTTAAGCGGTGACCATTTGTTACAAATTCACCTAACTTTTCACTCCATAATGAGAAGGCACCATGTGGGGAGATGCTCTTGACGATGTATGGTCCAGACCAGCATGAGAAGAGTTTTCTTGGGAATAACGTCAATCTTGAGTTGAATAGCAGAACTTGGTCTCCCACTTGTATGTCTTTTCTTTTCAGATGTTCATCATGCCAAAGTTTTGTGCGTTCTTTGTAGATTCGTGCATTCTCATAAGCTGTCATCCTGAGTTCATCCAGCTCTTGGAGTTGCAGAATCCTGGCTTGGCCAACTTCTTTCATATCAAAGTTCAGTTTTTTAATTGCCCACCATGCCTTGTGTTCTAGTTCAACTGGAAGGTGGCAAGCCTTTCCATATATTAATCGAAAAAGTGTAGTCCCAATGGGAGTTTTATAAGCAGTTCGATAAGCCCATAAGGTGTCGTTGATTTTTGCTTACCAATCCTTTCGATTGCGTCATACAGTTTTTTCCATAATATCCTTTAGTTGACGGTTAGAGACCTCTACCTATCCACTTGTTTGTGGATGGTAAGGTGAGGCTACCTTATGTGTTACACTGTATTTTCTCAGTAAAGCTTCAAAGCTTCTTTCAAGGAAGTGGGACCCTCCATCAGATATCACGGTTCATGGTACCCCAAAACAGGGGAAAATAATATCCTTGAATAATTTGATGACTGGCTTGGAATCACTAGTGATGGTTGGTATGGCTTCAACCCATTTTGAGACGTAGTCCACCGCTACTAGTATGTATGAAAATCCATGGGAAGATGGGAATGGACCCATGTAGTCCACCCCCCAAACATCGAATATCTCTACTTCTTGCCATAGATTCAGTGGCATCACATCTCTCTTTGTTATATTACCTATTCTTTGACATTTGTCACATGATAGGATTGTAGGAATCCTTGGATATGGTTGGCCAGAAGAATCCACATTGCAAAACCTTTAAGGCGGTCTTTTTAGAGATCATATGTCCTCCCACTGGTCCTGAGTGGCATTGTTCTAAAATAAGGTGAGCTTCTTCTTTGGTGATACATCATCGATACAGACCATCAGCACATAGTTTAAAGAGATATGGCTCATCCCAGTGATATTGCTTCACATCATGCATGAACTTCTTTAGTGCATTCCCGGTGCATTGGGGATGGATAACCCCAGCAGCCAGGTAGTTCACAAAATCTGAGTACCACGGTACATCTTCTGAGACCTTCATTAGTTGATCATCCGATAGGGAATCGTTGATCAGAATCTTCTCAGTATCCAGAGTTTGGATGTGACTGAGGTGGTCTGCTACAACATTCTTTGTACCCTTTCTATCTCTTATCTCTAAATCAAATTCTTACAATAGGATAATCCATCTAATTAACCTAGGTTTTGCATCTTTCTTTGCCAGAAGGTAACGAATGGCAGCGTGGTCTGTGTAGACAATGACCTTCAAACCAATTAGGTAGGATCTGAACTTGTCAAAAGCATACACGACTGCCAGAAGTTCTTTCTCAGTAGTTGCATAATTCCTCTAGGCTTCATCGAGAGTTTTTTATGCATAATAGATCACAATGTTTCTTCTCTATATATTGCCCTAAAATAGCGCCCACAACATAGTCACTGGCATCACACATAATTTCAAAAGGATGGTCCCAGTCGGGAGCTCTAATGATGGGGGTGGTTGTAAGAGCCTGCTTCAGTGTGTGGAAGCTTTTGACACATTCTTCGTTGAAATTAAAATCAATATCCTTTAGTAATAGATTTATCATTGGCTTCGTTATCTTGGAAAAGTCCTTTATGAATCTTCTGTAAAATCTTGCATGACCTAAGAAAGCATGGACTTCTTTTACATTTGTTGGGATAGACAGTTTAGAAATCACTTCAATCTTGGCTTTATCTACTTCAATTCCTCAATTACCGACCCTATGGCCGAGGACAATGACTTCCTTTACCATAAAGTGGCACTTTTCCCAATTCAACACAAGATGTGCTTCTTCACAATGTTTGAGGACTAGAGAGAGGTGCTTTAGACATGAATCGAATGAATCTCCATAAACAGAAAAATCATCCATGAAAACCTCCATAATTGTTTCAGTAAGACCAGTGAATATGGCAGCCATGAAACTTGGAAAGTTGTGGGTGCATTACGGAGACCAAACGGCATTCTTTTAAATGTGTATGTTTCGAATGGGTAGGTAAAAGTTGTTTTCTCTTGGTCATCTGGATGTATGGGTATTTGATAGAATCCAGAGTAACCGTCAAGATAAAAAAGAAATCTTGGTGAGCCAACCTTTCTAGGACTTGATCAAGGAAAGGCATTGGAAAATGATCTTTTTGAGTTGCCTTGTTTAATTTTCTATAATCTATGCACATCCTCCACCATGTGACTATTCTAGTGGGGATGAGTTCATTGTTTTCATTCTGTATAACAGTTGTTCCACCTTTCTTCGGGACTACATGCACTGGACTCACCCATGGTGAATCTGAGATCAGATAGATTATTCCAACTGTGAGTAGTTTAATAACCTCGCGACGGACCATTTCCTTCATATTTGGATTCAATTTCCATTGATGCTCAATAGTAGGCTTATGATCTTGTGCATACACAGTGCTTGACTGACCCCAGTGAGGTCACTCATCTTATAACCGATGGCTTTCTTTCTTTCCCTTAATCCCTTTAGGAGTTTATCTTCTTATTCAACTGTTAGATCAGAATTTATAATAACTGGGAAAACTTTGAGATCGTCTAAAAACACGTACTTCAGTCCCTCGGGAAGGGGCTTCATTTCGGGAGCCTATGGTTTTTCACATGTTTCTCATGTATTTTCCATAGCCTTGAGTTCTTCACTAGTGGCTTCAACATCTTCTTTAGCAGAGTCGAGGGATTCGGTGCAATCCTTTACTTGTTCGTCAATTGGTTCATCAACTGATGGGTTTGTTAGAGCAACTTCTAAAGGATTGTCTAATTCATGATGCTCTTGGGTCAGAAGTGACATTTTCTCAATGCAGTCAATCAGATAGACTTCTACTTGCATATTTGGTCTTCTCATACTTTCAAAAACTTTAAATTCGAGAGTTTCTTTGCCTAATATGAGCAGTAGGGTACCAGCTTCAACATCAATCAGGGCCCTTGTAGTGGTGAGGAACGGACAACCAAAGATGAGAGGATATCTGGCATCTTCCTTTATGTCCATAATGACAAAGTCGCATGGAACATATGTGTCCTTTCCTACCTTGACCAGGACATCTTTGAGGATTCCTAATGGATGTTTTATCGAATTGTCTACAAGCTGTATAGTCATGCCAGTAGGAAGCAATTATGCAAACCCTAGTCTCTTCCACAGGCTAAGTGGCATAATAGAGATGCTTGCACCAAGATCTGCCAATCCTTTCTTGCATGATGAGTTGCCAATGTGACATGAAATTCCAAAAGATCATGGGTCTTTTTGTTTCTTGGGCATCTTGCTCAATATTATATCAGATGTAGTTGTAGCCAGTTTTACTATCTCATACTCTTCAGTTATATACTTCCTGGTGAGGAGTGACTTTAAGTACTTTGTCCATGCCGGTATCTCGGCCAGAGCATCCAAAAAGGGTATATCAACATGAAGTTTCTTCATAGCCTCTTTAAACTTATTGAATCTGATATCAAGCTTTGTTTGCCTTAGACGAGTTGGAAAAGGTATACGAGGTTTGTACATAGGGATATCAGGTTCTGGAGTATTCGTTTCTTCATTTTCTTGAGCAGACTTCTCAAAATTTCCTTTTTCTGACTTATCATCTTTTGATTGAGTCTTTTGTGTTGTTGAGTCTTGGGAGATCACAGGTTCATCCTCGTCGGTAATAACCACATGTGTCTTTTTAGGGGGATCCAAATAGTCTTTCCCTGACATAGTGGTGATTGCCTTCAACTGTTCAGGATGCTTAGGATTGTTCTTGGGTTGGCCAGCAAAGACTCTAGCAGGTGGCTTTATGTTAGCTGCAAGTTGAGATAATTGAGATTCAATAGCCTTCTACTGATATTGTTGGTTAGCTATCATGGTTTGCTGAGTTTGCAACATCTTTTCAACAGTTGATAGCTTGTCATCAGGAAAAACTGGACTTGCTTGTTGTCCTTACTGTTGATTAAGATTCTGGTACCGAGAGTTATTTTGGTAATTATTGTAGTTCCTATTCTGAAAGTTCCCCTTGAAATTTCCTTGATTCCCAAAATTTTATTGTTGATTATACTGGAATCCTGGTGGGCTTCTTGGTTGATCGTTTGAACCAAATTGATGTGAGTTTATTGCTCTAGAGGGGTTTCCATATTGAAAGCCTGGATGATTCCTATTCTAATTCGAGTTGCAATAACTTTGACCAGGAATGGTGTTGATAGCATTAAGATTTTCCATTTGACCATTATCTCCTTGTCCACATACATTTCTTAGAACATCATAGAGAACATTGCACGATAAAGTGGAATGATCGGTACTTTTACATGTTCACAGAACAATGTAGCTGTTTTGATCTGTTCTTGTTGTTGAGTGGGCGAACATCCTCTTCCAATAGCAGTAAGAGATGATTCAATATGGTCTTTCTTGGCAACTAAGAGTTTTAGGGTTTCAGTGATAGACTTGTACTCGGGAGTAGCTTCATCCATAGATACTTTCAAGACTCCTTTACCTACAGATCTACCCCAATTAGCTTGATTTTCTACTCCAAGGGTGACGACTCTCCATGCGCTGTCATAACTTTGGCGCATGGAGTTTCCTCCAAACGAGGAATCCAGGAATCTCTTAATATCATCATCCACACCCCTATAGAAAATATCGATGAGTTGATTCTTGGGAATTCTGTGGTGTGGACACTTGCGTAGGAGCTCTTTGTATCTATCCCAAGCTTCAGCAAGGGTTTCTCCAGGAACTTGAGTGAAATTTGTTATTCGCCCTCTAATTTCATAGGTGAGAGATGGAGGGTAAAACTTTTCTAGAAACACATTTTGGAGTTGTTCCCAGGTGGTGATGGGTATTTCACTTTGCAACGAATTGTACCAACTTATAGCTCTATCAGCAAGGGAATACTTGAAGAGATGGAGTCGAATGGCATCATCTGTGACTCCATTTTGTTTTGTCATGGCACATAGATTAATAAATCTCATAAGATGTTCTTGGCTATCTTCTCCTTGCTTTCCATAGAAAGGGTTATTCTGAAGTAGGGTGATCCAATGCGCTCTTATCTCAAAATTAGTAGCGTTGATAGGAGGAGGTTGTACTGGATGATGAACACTCGCAGCTTTTGGGATTGAGAACTCTCTAAAATCCTTTTGTAGTTCAGCTGCTTGCGCTACTGCTTACGTTGCTAAGATTTCCTGTTGAACGGCTACCCTGGCTTCTTGCATGAGCCTCTCTCTACGCATTGATGGCTTGAGCCACCCTTCGGGCTACCTCTTCTTCTTGAGCCATCCTTGCTTGGTTTTCTCTGATCTGGCAATGAAAAGTTCTATCTATATCAGGATCAAAGCTCGCTGCTAGTCTAGGGTTGTCTGAACTGTGCATGCACTACGCCTTGGATTGTACTTGAGATAGAAAGATTTTGAAAGTGAGAACCATGGAGTAGAGTCAAATTTCAAGTAGATGATCGATTGTGTCAAAAAAAATGCAAAATCCTAAATTAGTCTTAAAAGAACTAGATTTGACTGACTGATTTCGTTGTCCCCGGCAACGGCGCCAGAATTTGACGTGGGATTTTATCGCACTAACAAACTCACTCAGGGTTGAAATCCCCGAGTTTTTACCAAAACCAAAGTGCAATAATACCACCCACAAGTGGATAAGTCTTATCGCAATATAGTTACGGATCAAACCCAAAGGACAATGTTTTTAAGAATCTAGCTCAAGTAAAACTAATATTTAGAACGATTGGTTGATTTGAGGTTAATTAAACTAATTGCAAGAAAGTAAAAGTTGAATTAAGGATGGATTTAGATTAATGATATGGAATCACCGGCAGGGTATCAGGTTTCACCACCGCTACACACGCAAACACATTCGATCACAAACAATCCAGGCAAGATATATCAATCCAAATAGAGCTACTGCAAAACCCCCCGTTAGGGCATTAGGTTTGCGTAAGCATCGCCTTAGGCATCAGATGTCTCATCACCAACCGGATCACTTACTTACGGCTCCAAAGAAATCCCATTCTATTTCTAGTTTGGGAGTCAACCGCGTTAATTGATAGGCAAGCAGGTGATAGATCTACAAACTAACATCGACGATAAACAAAGACGATACAAAATCCAACTAAGGTTGTGGTCCTCCCTGAGGGATGTTTAGACCACAGAAGCATCATCGTAGGCTAGATGTCTTGTCCCCTCACGGATCATACACTTATGACCTCAAGGAATCTTATCATAAGTTCTCGTCAAAGAGTCAAACTTTGTAAACCACCATTCTATCCCACATGTGGAAGATTTTGCAATATAGGAAAGAACAAGATGAAAGAAAGGAGATAATCAACTATGAACATACCAATTAACAATGAAATGGAAAGTTATATACAATTCCATGGAGAGTTTAACAAAAGAACATGATTTGTATGGGCAGCGGGGCTAGTCCCTGCTCCCCAGCGAAAAGGTACTACTCGCTCATGATGCGAGAAACAAGAAGAATGAGAAAGAGAGAGAAATCTGCCATGAACTCGGTGTAGAAGGTAGTCGCAGCTCGGTGAAGAAGATAAGGCCTTCTACATCGTGTCGGAGCATATCTGGACGCGAACGGGAGTTGCCAAGACAGACCAGATAGTCTCCCTCACTCCGTCTTCCTTCTCTCCTCAGCCTCCTTGGTTGCAACATGGGCGGTAGGTGGAATGAAACTGGCACGGACCTGTGTATAGGCAGCCTGTTGGCGTCCCAGAACCCCCTCCACCAAATGAGGACCCTAGTGGTCCTATTTATAAGCACGGGGCAAGTCTTCACATTTTTGTTCTGTTTCTAGTCCAAACGGTTTGGCAGATATTTTTGCCCAAACGGTCTTGTAAAAAGTGATCAAACGGTCTTGAGCAACAAACAGTTTGGAAACCGTTTAATATCAAACGGTCTTCATCAGCGTTCGGTCTTAAGAGGCAAATAGTTTGGAAACCATTTAATATCAAATGGTCTTCATCAGTCAACTCTTTAGCCAAACGGTCTTCGGTGAGCTTTGCTCTCACGGTTTGGAAAATGAATGGGACTAAACGGTCTCACAGACCGTTTGCCGCTGAAACGGTCTATAGACTGTTTGCTTGTCAAACGGTCTTTGCAACCTCGGCCTCAACCAGTCTTCCATTCGGTCTCAATTGCTTGCTAATCTAAATGGTTTACAAGCTGCGGCCAAACGGTCTGGGATTAGAATCGAGAAAACGATCTTGCTTCGGTCAATGCTCCGCAAATGAGCAATAGAAAGTCAGTTGGTCGATCGATCTAGTAGCCCTCCATTCTATCAAACGATCTTCCGCCTAAATCTATAGATGCAACGACCTCGGGGCAACCTCATTGGTGTGCGAACAACCTCCATTCAGTCTTGCTTTGGGGCTGAAAATGAGTGCTGGTCGAAGGTTGAAGACGACACACCACGGCCGTGGTGAGGCACCACGGTCGTGGTAATGTTGTTGTCCCACGGCCGTGTCACCTAGCACGGGCGTAGTGGGTGAGAAATCGGGCTCTGATGGCATTGTGCCACGGTCGTGGCATGACACCATGGTCGTGGTGAGGCTACTGCCCCATGGCCGTGCTGCCTTGCATGGGCGTGGTGGGAGAGAGAGAGTCGATGCAGGTGGGGTGCCACAGTCGTGGCTCAGCAACCACGGTCGTGGCGAGTGAGGGCTCAGGCGTTGGGGATGATATACCATGGCCATGGCCTCACCGCACGGTCGTGGTGATGACAATAGGCCACGGTCATTTTGAGCCACCATGGTTGTGGTCAAGACTTGGCTTCGAGGTCTTGAATTCATGTAAATCTCAATCCCTTGTGGCTAGGTTATGCCTCCAATTGGTATCTGTTGGTCAAACGGTCTTGATATTGAATGGGCTCAAACAGTCTTGAGACCGAATGGGCTCAAACGGTCTAGAGACTGAATGGGTGGAAATGCTTGGTTAGATTTCTTGATCAGAGCCAGAGATGAAGGTGGACCCCAACTACTTGTTTAGATTTGTCAAAACTTGCATTAAATCAACAATATTTAGTTAAAACCTTGATAATCGAATCAACTAAGTAGTTTTGCACATTATGATTCATATTGAATGAAATAGTATATATATAGAGTTGAATTTGTCCCAAGGTGATAATCGAATTCCATGATGAATATACATTCATCATATACATATACATTTATAGTGATAATCATAGTCACTTTATAGTTGCATGAAATAAAAGCCATCCAAGCAGTTTATTTCAAACAACCGATAAAATCTTCGGGAATCACCGTGAAACTAAGGCAGTTAAAAATAAACATAACCACATACCTGTCAGGATGATTTGAGATAGAATAATCCAATCAAGAAATCCAAATAAGCAAGCACATTATGAGACCCTGAAATATGCATACAATTTCCTATTATTAATCATTCCATCAAGACCTATTAAACTTAGCTCGCTTCCTAGGGTTTCTAGTCCACTTTTAGGGTTTTCATTGCAATTAGGGTTTCCCTTCATCTCTTACTATTTTAAACCCAATTTTTTATACAATTACTCACAAACCCTAATTATCTCATCTATTCTTCATGAAAGATACTAAGGTTATCTTTTACATTAAAGCTACCATTTTTATCCTTTTAATCCATGACAAGATCATTAAGTTCATTTATCATAAATTCATAGTTCATTATGATCTAATTCACATACGAACTTTATTTGTCAGTAATTCTACCTTTATCCATTAGAAAACCCTAATTACTACATTAATGGTATTTATCCACAATGAGGAACCTTTATACTCAAAATAGCTTAGAATCATCATATCTTAGCTTTATTCATGATTTTGAATAATTAAAACCATTATGAGTCACTTTTACTAATATTAGGGTTTCAAGGCCCATTAAAGCCTTTTTATGCACAGTAAACTCTAAATTAACTAATTATGTGCAAAGTTCATCCTTTTTTATCATAATGTATCTTTTCATGATTAACAGGCTAATATCAACTTTAATCATCCATTAAACTCTACTAATTACATTAATCATCTCAAAATTGAGTTTCTTAATCATTAAAACATTAAAGTTGATAACTTCCATTACCTTTCAAATTGTAAAAGTAATTAGCCTCTAAAACCATTTTTAATGAATTCCTCTCATTTTTCTGAGCAAAATGCATATATTATTTGCTACCATCGGAGTTACCAACATTTAGTTATGAATTTTGTATGAATTACCTATTTGGACCAATGGAATGTTGCCACATCCTCCTATTCATGCGACGTTGCTTGGATGTTAGAAACATAACAAAAAGACAATAATGCCCTCGGTTAATTTGCTAGCGCTTCATACCCCGGAGGGGCAAACTTGTCCAATGACCCAAGGGTCATCTTCCACCTCCAGCCAACCCTAGCGGCCGCCGTTGGCAGCCTTACGCATGCTCTCTCTCTCTCTCTCTCTGGGCCGCGATCCTTGCCAGAAGTTGCTCCTCTACCTCCGCCGCTCCCTGGAACACATGGGGCGCCCTCAGTTCTTGTCCATGGTGGTTGTTATCTCACTCGTCAGGCCAGGTATTGGCGGCCGTCACTGCAGCCTAGCTGTTGTTGGTGCACATGCTTCAGGGCACAACCCCGATGGCTCTGTTGTTCCTTGGCACCTATCGCAGGCTTCGCTCAAAACCCAGTGTTGGCTCCTTTTAGCCTCGTGCTCATGCCGCTCCTCATAGATAGGGTTTATGGATGAAAACGTGGAAGAAGAGGGAAGAAAGATGTGTAGGATCCTCTGGACTCGACCCAAGATCTTACCCCTTATATAGGGGAGGGTTTCCACGCCCCAAGACATTCATCCAAGAGGAAACAAGTCCTCTTCCCATTAGGAAACAATTTCCCTTAATTAAGAAGCAACTTATCTCTCTTCATTATCCCTTTAAATATACTTTGTTCTTTAGATATTAGGAATTCAAAATTCCTCTCACTTCTTCTCTTTATTTCCTGACTTTTAACCCATTGGCACGAAATTCTATTTTCATTTAGTAGAAAATACTTCCTTTTTAGCAATGCCACCAAAAACATTAATAATGTATCACATTATCCTCTTATTTTGCATTATTGGTATTTTCTCTTTCTTTCTTCTTCATTGGGACTCCTTGGATCCCAAGAAACTTTAATATTTTGAAATTCCTTTTTATTGGATACTCATTATCCTTCTAGATGCATCTTTATCCACTATTTCACATTATCTTGTTTATTTCTTATTAAAATATCTCTTTTTGAGGATTTCTCTTTATCTTTCTTTTTATTTTCCTCCTTGGCATACCTTTTAACATTAGGAATCCTTTGAATACGAAAATCCACCAAGGATAACTCAATTATACCTCTTTTTACTTATTTCCCACATTTTATCATTGTTTTCAATTTCTTTCTTAATAAAGAAATACTTATTTGATCTTTTCTTTTCTTGTTGCATTATCCTTGCAACTTTGGTCTCCTTGGCACCCAAGGAACCCAAGAGGAACGAAATCCACCTTTGGATTATATACTTTTGCCTTCTAGAGGTTTCTACATTTTTCTTTTCTCCATTTCTTATTAATAATGGAGTTCCTTTTGTCTCTTCATTATTATTGGACCCAATAGCCAATAAAGCCCACAAAACAACCATCAAGGCTATTGTAAACGAAATCCATTTATTCAAAACAAATTATATTATTATTTGTTCAAATATCTTTAATATGAGAAATTACATTTCTCACCAAATGAACCCAAAAGTTGGGGTTGTAACAAAAGGAGTAGCATTTTCGTTGGCGACGTGCTAGCATTGCACAAGCCCTACTCTCTCTCCTCTTATGTTATGATGATTGGTTAAAGGCCTCTCAAAAGGTGTCTCTTATGTCACACAAAAGTTATAACCAAAACCTTATGCATCCCTACTTATAGGAAAGACATGGAAGCATGGTTTTTTACAAACCCTAGGGAAAATTTGGTAGCAACCACTTATAAGTGTGTTGTTTGTGGATAGTCTAATTAAGTGACTGGGGCTAGTCTAGTTGGGTGACTGGAGATAATTCAGTCAGGTGACTAGAAGTAGTCTTGTTGGATGATTAGAACCAGTTTGGTTAGGATATTGGAAGTAGTATATTCGGGTGAATGAAAGTAGTATAGTCGGGTGACCGGAGCCAGTCCAATTAGTTGAGTGGAAGAAATTTATTCGGCTGACTAGAGCTAGTTTAGTCAGGTGACTGGAGCTAATCTAGTCAGGCAACTGGAAGCACTCTAGTTGAGTGATTGGATCTATCCTAATCATCAAACTGGGCTTCCAATCAGTCCATCAATGACTTAATTGATTACTTAAACCTTTTAGTAACCAATTAATCATATGCCCATGCTTATACTCCTCTCCCCTATGCATACTATGTATGTGACCCTATAGTCATCAAATTATGTTGGAAGTGATGTCCATAATCATATTATGACTTCTAAGATAATGATTGGTATCTAGAAAGACTTCATTGCCACCTAAGTAATTACATAAGTTGGATAATAACTCCAGCTTAGCATTAACACCATTGTTACAGTGATTATGTAATCCATTTTTCTTTGATATCTATATTAAATATGAGGCACATAAAAATCATTGTCTTAATGCTTAGTCTTCATTTCTTGACCAACAGTAGACTATTAAAGATATATATGAGCTCAACATCACATGTTAACTCACATGAGCATAGGAATGCATTTATATTCTCATTCATCAAGTGACAATGAATATCACTCCAATAGGAGGGACAAATTCCATCTACATCACTCATAGCAATCCACATGTGTCACAATGCACCCAAGAACTACATGTATGAAAACCCTTATTAAAGATAAATCGGTTAATGTTTAAGTATACCTAAAAACATGTGATCATTGTAGTGATCTTAGGTATAAGGACCACAATCACCATGGTTACATAGATATATGATTCTAATTGCCATTCAAGGCTTCCATGTATCATACTCAAATGGCTATGTCCAATACAACTTATTCACTGACAATAGCCTATGTATCTGAGTTGATATCCAATATCATGCCTAAAGAGACATAACTATATCATGTATCATTGTTTTCCTATATATCCACAATAATATCTAACTAGGGAAATAAAAAGAGTATATACTCTTAAGTATACATATGATCTCATTTTTAGGTCCTCAACCTAAACCATATGCCATCGAATCAATGCATTCTTTTTTTTGGTCGGTCAAAAAAACATGTTACTATAATACCAAAACTTTGGGCACAAAGTACCCCATTATAGCAAGAGCTAAAAAACCTTGATACCAACAAGCTGGTAATCAAGGGCAAAAGACCATAAAGACCTAAAAAACTATACATAAGGCTTTAACCCTAAACAACTCGACCTAATGACATGAAGCCTTATGCATAGCCAAGCACTCAATAGCATAAAGGACACCCACAAAGTATGAGCACAAAGACAATGCAGGCAAGCCACACCCCATCAGACCAAGATCTCTAGGGAACCAACTCCTACACTACAATCCTAGGCTTTGTAAGATATCTAGGACTTAGGCGTAGTCCAAGCCAGCAATGGGAAGCACGAGCACATCCTGCTTACTTAACAGAATCAATCACTGGAGTAGCAAAGAACAGTCGAATATGAGGTTGTAGACCGCTGATCCTCTCTTCACTAGCTTTTGATACACCCACAAATTATGATGAGAGGGGACTAAGATCAAGCAGCATCATCATCCCCTACTCCCTGGCTAGCTCCAGCTTGAGGTCCAATGAAGCATCACAGGATGGAACATACTCTGAATGTTGATGTTTGCACAATAGAACCACAACAAACACATGAATGGTGTTGCCTTAAGGCCGAAAAGGAGGCCCAGCGCATGGCCATGTCACGATACCCTCGCAGGGTATCAAACCAAAGACACGAGGCCCCAATGAAACCAACTCCACTGGCCTGAAAGGCCCAACACCCTAGCACATGAACAAGGGGAAGCACAACTCAATCCCGTATGTGACCACAAACCCATCGGCATCTCATTAGGGTTAGCAACAGCCACACACGCACGTGCATGAGCACGGCAGGGGCGTAGCCAAGGTTGACCAGCCGCCATCCTGCCGTGAAACCCTAGCCATCAGGGAGTAGCACCGTCGCAAGTGCCACACCGGGGATGGAGGGCATCCGATCGGGGTGCTGCCGAGTATGCGTGATATCGTGGTCAGGCTGTACCGTGTGGACATCACTGTAACCCTACCGTATGTATCACCGATGTATACCCAGATCCATATCCCTATTTTGTTGAGCCGTTGAGGCGACGAACACGTCCAAAAATGAGGTTGAACCCCGCACGAGTGACAACATCATGGGACCGTGGCGAAGCCGATGATCCCCACCACCGCCGAGGCAGAGCTAGCAACAGGGGGAGGAGGGGCTAGAAAAATAGCCCAGTGAACGTGAATGGAGGCGGGGGCGTGGTGCAAGCTACCTTGGCGGTGTTGGCAACAATCCACACCGCTAGGCCACGAAACCAGCCCCAGATCCAAGACCCAGGGCCACACAGAGCCTTGCAACAAGAGTCGTGGCCCAGAAGGTGAAGCTGAGCCACTGATAAGGGGAGGTGTGTGACTCATCCTCAGTAGCTGCTACACCACTTAAGTCGCCAAGGGCAGCCGCAAGGTAGCTGCTGCACCAACCAGGCCCCAAGCCAGCAAGGTGGAGGTGGCAGGAGAGCTAGCAAACCCTTAGGCTCCAACGCACCGACGAGCAGCAGTCGAAACGGTCAGCTGGAGAGGGGAAGGGCGGAGCGGGGGAAGTAGATGGAGGTATAGAAGAGCGGTGAAAGGGAAGGACCAAGGGGAGAGCACACCCTAAGGGAGCGGCGCCTCTCCCCCTAGCGAAATTCTAGAGAGAAGCGGGAGCGGATCCTAGGGGGAGAGGCACCTCCCTACAGAGAAACATCTAATCAATGCATTCTTAAGACATTATTATATTTATTCCTTATCTCAAATTTAACAAAATATAATAACTAAAATTCTCTTTATTAATATTCAAATCAATTAAAAAGTGTGACATTACAATCATCATAACATTGGCCCTCAGGACATACTACTAACATATTTCTCAAATAGTGGCTAAAAAGAGGATGTGAACACATGCATTTGTTTGTTGCAGATAAAGAGGCAAATCATCAAAGAAACAATAAAGATTTGCTACACTAATATGGGAAGTATACACTATTCTGAATCAAATGTAACTTGAGACTTGACATATATCTAGGGAAAATGAGTTAGGTCCATGTCACACATTTATGATGGGTGTGAACATAAGTATACAGTTAGGTAGTATATGGATATAGAGTCCCGAGTTACCGTACTCATGATAAATTTTATTTCTAGAAATTGGTTTACTTTCAAAATCAACTAAGTCAATCAAAGAGTTGTCAAAATATTGATGAGATTATTAAGAACTTAAAAATGGATCAACGAACAAATGTATGAATCTCTAGGACACCAAATTTACCACAAAAATCGAACATTGTCAATTGATTAAGTTTCTTTTATACTAATTTTACTTAATTTGATAAGAAGTGCACAAAAGAATTATAACTTTCCATAGTGAAACACCATTTTTTTAGGTGACAAACCCTACTTTAGTGTCCGGCCAGAGTAGCCCAGCTGGTTGCGGCTCGGCTAGTCCCTGAGAAGGACCCGGGTTTGAGTCACGCCGAAGGTGCTCTGCAAAAGGCGCTCCACCCTAATTTGACATAGGAGGGGGTGATCAGACCAAACCCTCTCATGCCTCGAGAGTTTACCATTCCGGGCTTGCCTGGATTGGGTTCTCTTGGTCATCAAGAAAAACCCTACTTTTGTGGCATTTAAATGCAACTAAGCCCATCATATAAGTATCTCCAACAAGTAAACATCATGAACATAAGGTTAGTTTTGTGATCGTATCAAACTTGCGTTCATGAAAGGAAATATGATAGAGTAAGAATTTTCCAATAAAAAAATTATGCATAACACATAAAAGATGGGATCAATCAAATTGATTAACATTACCTCTTCTATTTATGGAAATAAAAGTAATAATTAATATATAAATAGATGCTAAATCAATAGTAGATCAATAATTAGTTTTGTTGGGATACCCCCATTTCTTAAAGCAAAGGGATACATTCCTCATGATTCTTACTTGTACAATAAAATAATAGGAAAGAGAATGAAATCCAAGATGATGCAATGAAAGAGAAGGAAACTTAATGGAGAGAACAAATCACAAAGATATGTGCATTTGCAATCAAAATTTTCTTTCTAAATCCCCCTTTAAATGATATGTGGCCGCCAAGGTCACTTCCTCTCTCCTCCCTTATGTTGTCAGTCATCACCCTACATTAATAGATATGCCATTTCTTGTAAAACTATGCTCTTAGATCTTATGTGAACCTATTTAGCTGTCATATACAATTATTTGTTCAAAACATATATCTGACGTGCAACATTATCAATATCAAAAGACATATCAATCTATTGACATCGCTAGGCTATCAATTCTTTAGAGTGGATCTCTACATCAATAGAATTAGTAGAAACTTCATATATCCATGTGGGTGGGTTTCAAGGCCTATAGAGATAACCTCTGCTAGATAGTATTGGGAACCAAATTGAGACATCAAATCAAGTTTGCATCTACAAAATCCCAAGACTATTGGTGCTAATAGCATCTAAGGTGGAGTTGATGAATCAACTTGAGTCTGTGTTGTACCTATGATCAAACATATATCTAAAAGTATATCAACCAAATAGAAAATGATGTTCATATTATTAGTTTCAAAACAATAATATGGATGCATTAAGAAACAAAATTTATTCATTAGCGATTTCTAAAAAAGATATACAATATGCTAAACTGTCATCAAACGTATAATAAAACTAAAAAGAAAACTTGATTTCGTGTGTTCATTAAACTCCCACAATTTTATCATGTTGCTAGTCTTGGAGGAAATACTACACTTATATTTCTTTGGGTTGGTTAGAAAAAGGAAAATCTCAATAAAGGATGATACTATAATCAAAATCCAAAGCAAAAAGGCATGCCAGACCAAACAACCATTGAACAAACAACCCCTTTATGCAATCAAGTGAGAAATCCATGAATAGTGTTGGAGATAAGGCCATAACATCACAAACAATCATTTGGTGTAGGCAAAACATGATGGCCAAGTTAGTTTGTGATAAGTGCATTGCAATAACTCCCTATTACATATACATGATTTGTGAAAATCTCTAATAAATACATCCTCTTAATTATACGCGAATGAGGGATAAATCATATAGGTGGCTACGACCAGAAGTGTGACGCCCCATGCCACAAACGACAAGATAACTCTAAATCTATCCACGAAGACAAAACTTAACAAATAGATTACCAGAAAACACTGGAAATTAAAACTATTTGCACAAGGCACCAACATCAGAAAACTTATTACATAAAGATCCATAACCTGCCATCTTTTTCATATATCTCATAAAACGTCATGCTTACAACAGTCCATAAAAGTCTACATGTCACATGTGATATCTGTTTCTTTTACATATTCATGTACATCTGCCAACTATGTACAACAAAAAGGCACACAAGCCAAAACTCATATCGATAGCGCAACCACAACACATACTAAACTATCCCTAAGACCCGAGTGTACAAGGATGACTCTAGGACTCTTAACACTAAAAGACCAATAAGAAACACACTCAACCTTATCAGCTACTGATCTTGCCGGTGCTCCACCTCGGCTGCACAATCACCACCATGTCATGCACGACCACCTAAAAGATGTGGAAACCCACGGGGTGAGACCAAACGTCCCAGCGAGAGATATAACTCTTCACCAATGCTATGAAAGCATATATAAAGATCCATAATAGAGCTACATCTATGATAAGAAGATTCAATTACTAATATAAGTAGGGTAATTATTATCACTTAAGTAGATCTGGTAACTATAACAGAGTAGATAATCATTCCTAATCATCATAAGCAATTGAAATTGGATTGTAGAACATCTTATCATCAATAAAGGAATACGAAGAACATGTATATCCACTACAACCTATATTATATAAAAGAAAGCAAGGACTCATTCAATATTTTCATATTTTATCCTAAGCATGTACACTACACTGTTGGTTACGTGTTTTATTATGTCCTGAGGATTGAGTTGTACCGCCCAAATCCAACCGACCACTACTAAGTTGAAATCGGTGTCATATAAGATCAATGGAAGAGCTGAAATCCACGGCCTCTCCAACACCTCCTGGCCAGCATGGGAGTAACACTGCAGAGACATGTTAGTCAACTACACAAGTGACTCATAGTCAACAGATGGATCAACTCACACATGGTCGTCCACATATATCAACACCTACCCCACCTTAGTATAGGTAACGATGCTAGAAGAATAGGCTCACACATGGCCATTCTAACAAGAAGGAGTGGCTTATGCATGTCCATACATATCACAACAAGATCGGCTCATGCATGGCCGTCTCACACAACCTGAAATTAAGGATGCAAGGGGATACTCGACTTGCACCCCATGTATTCAAAAATATGCGCTCCGAGTAAAACTCGTTTCACCAATCTAGCAATTAAGGCTGACACTGGAAAGGATCTATGGCTCAGGGCACCTACGTGATTAAGGTTTCACTTGATTAGTTAACCAATTGGGTGACTTTTAGCATTAATCAAGTTACAATGTATAAAACCACAACAAACTCTATCAGATAACAGCATACCATACTTTCAATAGATGTAAGCACATAAGATGTGAGCTTGTCATACTATCACCACAAAATACTTGTATCATTGCCACTCACACTACCATAACGACTGTTACATAGCCTCTCAAGGCTATCACCAATGTCACATCACCATGGGATATCAATCCCTTAATCATAGCACTAGAGGGTACAACTTCACAATAGGCATAATGCCATCACTAGGTCATAGGACCCATTTACATCATTCATGTTTTACAAGTATTTCAACATGCCTTATAAAGGCTCATTCAACCCGTATCACATCATACTCACCATAGTATGCACTATCTATGATATCCAAGTTCACATCACCTGCATGGTTAGAAATTGATAAATGATAAAGAGGAAACATCTAAATCCATGTAACACATCACTATCTCCTCGTGCCTCCACTAATCATAATCATTGTCATAACATACCCAAGCGGTGACATGCATTCAACCTGCAAGGTTAGGAGTTCAAATACAAGAGAGATAATATAATAACATGCTTGACATTCTAAGAAAGAGAAACAAATATATCACATTACTCATCATTGGAACTAGGGTTTTCCCCTCCATAGCCTATTAGGGTTTACAAGGTTAGGGTCAACCAACCATCCTAGAATCACCAACCTCCATCATATTGGAGTGTAAAAGCATTAGAATAGATTAGATAACACACTAAACAACATTATACAAGTTCATACATGATTATCATTATGTGCTTCATAACTACCTATCATCACCACATGTAACCACATAGACACATGGGTCACGACCACCCTCCATGATATGTCACGACCGCGACATCCACCATGGGTGTCTCGACCCTCAACGCCATCACCATGTCGTGACCCATTTCCTTCATGTCGTGCCCGCAACATTAGGGTTTCTAACACCCACAAACGTCTCGACCAAAGGGTGTCTCATCCAACAGATGTCTTGACCTCAATCTAGCAGCATGTCATAACCAAACACCCTATCCCAACCTTTCTCAGGGGGGTGTGTTATGACCAACACTAAGGCAAGGTCAAATCCCAAAGATAGGGCAACCACCTCACCAAAAAGTGGTCAACATGGCCATCAATCCTCAAGTGTCGTGTTACACCCCGATCTCACAATTTCCTCAAATCATGAGATTAGGGCATAAGATAGGATTTATATTTAACACAAAGAACACCCTTAACTTTTTGTTTTCTTTAAAACTTTTGTTTCCCCGCATTGAATCACATAACATATTAACAATGGGATCTGAACATTTCATTTACTAATAAGACTTCAATAGTAAAGATACATGTATAAACATTCATGATGTCTCTCACACATTATGCACATGAAACTTGTAATTAGCATACATATCAAAGAGGAACAATATTACACATTGTAATTACAACTCTCTCTCTTAGCTCTTACTGAGGACCTAGAGTGACAAGGACCGACTGACTCAACTAATCTCATACTTGACTCCTGTGGCAGATCTACTCTGACGCTCTGATCATCTTCAAGTCCACGCGATTAACCCTAAAATGTTTGAGTAGAGGGGTGAGCCTACTCGCTCAGTGAATGAGTACTTCATGGAAACAGACTAATGCACTAATGTGATTACAGATATAATTTGAATAAATAATATGAAATTTAACAACAGTTAATGCTACACTGAGCAGTTCTAAAACAATATAATTGAAATAACAAAGAATGTAAATATTGCATCCAAAGAATAGCTACAAGAAGACTATGCTCTAGTCTTCCTTAACTATATCATTTATAAAGAACTCTGTGAACCTATATGATCATATTTTAGATTATGCCCTAAATATATGCAGTGTACTCTGCATATAAAGATCTGCAACAAGTCCATGCTACGGTCCCACCGTACAAGACTTAGCGACACACCCGGGAAATGCTAAGTCTGACTGCTGTCCTGGTCTGCGTCAGGACTCTCAGGCTCTCACGGCCTCACTGCACTCTCAAAGAGTGTACTCTAGACTCCTCCTTTAACCTAAGTACATCGGCGGAGGGTCACAGGGTTACCTTCGTGACGCTGCACGAATTGTGTTAGATAACCGTGTTTTCTTTTCTTTCCAGTGCCACCGTGACACACGCACGGATTATTGTTGAACACTGCCTTTCTGCCCTCGTGCCACCGTGACACACGCACGGATTATTGTTGAACACGAGTCACCGACCATCTAGACACACGCTAGGTAGGTCGTTTCACCCCAAGGTGCAGACCTCACGAGGGGTTCTACGGCGTTAGGGCATCTAGGTCTATACTTGATTAACAAATAAATATCATAGCTCATGTATTCAACATATACCATGTCTCAGTAACATCCCTTTCTAGGGCATATCATATTTCATCACCTGCAATTTACGAGATATATATATATATATATTGAAATATAAGAAGCCCTACAGTATGTAGATAACATTTCAGAGAGAACGAGCATATAAAGTTAAATGCACTAGAAATATACAATTCAACAATTAAGTATCACCACATCTCATATCGAGACCTTTCATGTTACCATAACATGATTCATTGAACACCCTATCCTTAGGGTTTCATTTTCCTTATTCATTCATCACATGCCAACACCCTACTCTTAGGGTTTCATTTGCATCATTCACTTGTCACATGGCTCTTATCATGATCTCATAAGATATAAGCATTCACTAAATAAAGATTGTTTCCAACAAATCATATGCAATCAATATAGACATGAAACCATGGAAATTCAACTAAATTTAGATTTTCCATATCATCACTGTGATATCATGTATCCAGAATAAGATTCAATTAAGATAACCCACGAGATACATCCTAACCACTTATAGAGTTACTAGTCCTTTTCAATAAGGTTGAAACACTAGTGATGTCTCAATTAGGTTAAACCCTAATTACATCATTTGATATAGATCTGAAAAGCATTCTCACTAGGAAGTGTTGCATACGTTTTTGATATGAATCTACCATCTGAGAATCATTTAAAACAGAGAAGGAATCCATATCATATCAATTTGCAACAATCTTAAATCAAACGGACATTTCAGGTTTTAAAATCACATACTAAGCAATTAGGGATTTGGATGCTATAATCAAATTCGTGCATTAGAATGTTTGAAGGAAGAACCCACTCACCCTAAGGTGTGAAAACACCTCACAACTGCAGCTCAACTCAGGGAATCTCGAATTCCTATCAAATTCCTAGCAAATCTCCCAATTCGTCTTCCATTCAACTCGGAAACCTTGAAAATGAGGGATTATGAAGAAAGGGTGAGAAAAGAGGGAATTTCGACATCATCTTGGATCAAATCAGAGCATGGACGGAATCTAGACATGAGAGAGAAGATTCACCATAAAAGTCTATGCAAAGGATCCAAACTTACTTGATTTCACCATTCTTGGGACCGTAGAACCCTAATTCAGCAATTCCCCCACTTTCTCCACTCAAGCCCTAATTCTCCCTCTCTCTCTAGGAGCTCGTTTCTCTGGAATGAATGAAGAAGAATGAGAGCTGCTTGTGTGTGTGGTCGTTCATATAAGTCAATTGAGCTGCTTGGGTCAATTGCATATTGACCCAACACTTAACTTTAATTATATAGGCTGAATATTCAGTTATACAAAAGTTACTGTAATTCGTTTATTTCAGAGATCAAACATTCTCCAACAATTATGGGAATTTATCACGTTGTTTATAATTATTCTATAAAGGTTCAGTTAAAATTTGAGATCATTTGGAGTTACCAATAATTAATTAAAAATCGAACAGTGCACTGCTATATTGCAGTCTGCAGAATATATTCGGCCGAGTTTGTCCTGCACAAACTCGACCGACACCCTTACTGTAGGGATTCAAAAGTCATCCAAAAATTATGCCAATTTAACATAGTGTCTAAAATTGTATTTATCAAATACTGTTAAAATTTGAGATCAATTGGATATACCAATAAAAAGATAAAATTCAATTACCACACTGCTGTAAAATTCTGAAAATGTGATCGGTCGAGTTTGAAACTCGGCCGACAAACAGGTCAGAGCATTCTTCAAAAATTCTGATATTTTCCAATGTTGTTCAAATTTTATATATCCAAATCATATCCAAATTTTAAGTAAATCAGAGTTACACATAAAATACTAAAAATCATTTAGTGAGACATTCTACTTATCAAATTCTGTATTCATGCATCATTAAAACCCTATTTTGGGCCGATTAGGGTTTATGTTTCTCAAACCCTAATTCTCAAGACAAAAGAATATTTAGACTTCTTATCAAAGTTAAAACATCCTAATTGTGTTATTGTCATTAATTATATTTCAAGAATGATTATTCTAATTAATCTTTGCGATTGTCTAGGTAAACCCTAGTTTACCAATTAAGCTCAGATGGGGTCGTAACAACTCTCCCCCCCTTAGAATGTTTCGTCCTCGAAACATGAACCTACAAGAAAGATACATTCAAGGTTATTCTAAGCTTCTAAAACCTTCCATGTCATTATATTCTTGTATTTCATACCTGAATGTAGTTTTCAACATTAGATCTTTTAATTCTTTACTAAATCACAACATATTTCAAATAGTTCTCAATGATATCAAGCAAATTCTTTATGCCACAGTCAAACATAGAATGCAAAGATAAACCACCACGCTTTCGCTGCGCAAATCTGATATTCTGATACAACTATCTCAACTTACGCTGTTCAGAGAGTTCTATTGTTCTGTATCATCTTTAAGTGACAAAAGCAAGTTCACCATGTTGTTTTAAACTTTAATAACATGCTACTCAAATAGTAAAACAGTCTTGAAGTAAAAGACTAGATTCAACAATCAATTGCACAATACTACTCTTGGCATCCCCATTGGGTCATGTATGCATGAGGTGAAGCATTACCACCTCATTTCATTCTATCCTATTTCGATCCTGGGACCTGTGGGTTATGGGCCCACACACAATTCAAAGTGTAACCATCGCACTATATCATTTTAGGGTTTCAACAACAGTAATAAGGTAATCCACAATTATATCAGTCATTCAAGCATTAATCATATTCAATTACCATCACTCAGTTATATTAGAGCTAGGTATAACAAGCTACACCTCATTAGGGTTACTTGTCCAAACAATCTGATTATCATCCTTTTCTATTAATATGAGTGAATATGTATGACTACCTTGTTCAGGGTATCTCTCCATGTGTTCTAACATCATCCAAACCGTATCCCCATATTACAAATACACAATACTAGGATGCATATCAGGTATGAATTACTACAACTATCATACGCCTTTAATTTAACATATAGCTTGCACACATACACTGAAATCACATGTAGAACGAACTTTCATACTCTAATATGCCTTCAACAAATCATACATACAAGAACAAATTTACATATTACACAAAGCTAGTGTTTTCCCATATCTCTCTGCTCATTCATTACTTCTTTACTTTTTGCTACCTATCCTTTTCATATGATTATATATAATAAACATCATTAACATTGAAGCATTTAAGATAGGAATAGGTTATTCATTATTCTTGCTATCACACAAGAATTTATTTCTTATCACACTTCATCATATTGTATGTCACTTTTACATTCACTAGATGACCCTACCAAGGTAGTTATGCATCATATATGATTCATTTTCTCTTATCATTTCATTCGTTAAACTATGCCTATGTTCTTTACTTAGAAACTAGTTTGTTATTCTAGTCTTATGAATTACATGTTCATACGATCCTTTTTACTTTTATGGACCTATTGAAAGCTCACTCTATTCTTCTACTTAGCCTTTGCTTTAGAGTTCATAAAAGCATTATATGCTATTATATGATTCATTCTTCATGATTGATTCTTATTATCTTGAACCATACATACATACATTTCACATATCTTTTCTATATTTCATATGTATAGCTCATATAATATTAATCAATAAACTGATTATGAGCTTCATATCATGTTCTATTATTCCCAATTAAGGGTTTCACATTGGAGACCCCAAAGTTAAACCTCAGACATCAGTTTCAACTAATTCTTAGTTGTTCTGATCTTGCCCATATGTTTCAACATCTTACTGTATGTACATTCTTACTCTGAGGTGGGTCTAATTATTCCAATTATATTCTTATTATGCTATTGATAGGATTCATTAGATCCTAATAACGCATCCTGCCAACCAGACCAGGCCCAACCTAAAGTCCTGAAGCCAAGAATTACAAAGGATCACATACTTCCTGAACTGCCACTCACAGCTCAGAAACTCGGCCGATTGGTCAGAAACTCGGCCGATTGCTTCACAACTCGGCCGATTAACTTGCCGTTTGATTTCCTGAAAAAGGAAACTCGACCGAATTACATATAACTCGGCCAATCAGTTTGCTGTTTGATTGCCTATTAAGGAAACTCGGCCGAATCACATACAGATTGAAAACCTAAACAGACCTGCTGATGTCAATTTCACTCGAATCAGCGGGCAAAACTATAGAAACAAAAGCTCATTCAAAGGTCAATTCTAGTCTACTTGTTACAAAGAATGAAATCAATAAATGCTACAATTGCATAGTGTACAACTGATATTAAAGACCCATATTTCAAAGTATTGAATATTTCAATTTAAACATATAAGAGCATTTCTATACATTTCCAACAAAAACAACATTATGAAATGTAAGTTCTATCTCCTTTTACATTTATGCTCTTAATTCTTGTTTCTTTTCTCATTTTCTAACCCTAACATTTATAGGGTTCCTCTCTAGCCCATTCTTCCACTGTATACCTGGCCAGGGTATACGTGAGAGAATAGACAGAGTAGCTTGTACTGGCTGATCCAAGTACTCAGATATCGGGCCAGGATATCTAAATACTCAAATCCCCAAAGCTAACATCAAACATCTCCTATCTGCCACACTTAGGACTCTAACTTACTAACTTAATGGTCCTTGACAACTCACCCTAAGCTCTGATACCAAGCTGTTACACCCCGATCTCACAATTTCCTCAAATCATGAGATTAGGGCATAAGATAGGATTTATATTTAACACAAAGAACACCCTTAACTTTTTGTTTTCTTTAAAACTTTTGTTTCCCCGCATTGAATCACATAACATATTAACAATGGGATCTGAACATTTCATTTACTAATAAGACTTCAATAGTAAAGATACATGTATAAACATTCATGATGTCTCTCACACATTATGCACATGAAACTTGTAATTAGCATACATATCAAAGAGGAACAATATTACACATTGTAATTACAACTCTCTCTCTTAACTCTTACTGAGGACCTAGAGTGACAAGGACCGACTGACTCAACTAATCTCATACTTGACTCCTGTGGCAGATCTACTCTGACGCTCTGATCATCTTCAAGTCCACGCGATTAACCCTAAAATGTTTGAGTAGAGGGGTGAGCCTACTCGCTCAGTGAATGAGTACTTCATGGAAATAGACTAATGCACTAATGTGATTACAGATATAATTTGAATAAACAATATGAAATTTAACAACAGTTAATACTACACTGAGCAGTTCTAAAACAATATAATTGAAATAACAAAGAATGTAAATATTGCATCCAAAGAATAGCTACAAGAAGACTATGCTCTAGTCTTCCTTAACTCTATCATTTATAAAGAACTCTATGAACCTATATGATCATATTTTAGATTATGCCCTAAATATATGCAGTGTACTCTGCATATAAAGATCCGCAACAAGTCCATGCTACGGTCCCACCGTACAAGACTTAGCGACACACCCGGGAAATGCTAAGTCTGACTGCTGTCCTGGTCTGCGTCAGGACTCTCAGGCTCTCACGGCCTCACTGCACTCTCAAAGAGTGTACTCTAGACTCCTCCTTTAACCTAAGTACATCGGCGGAGGGTCACAGGGTTACCTTCGTGATGCTGCACGAATTGTGTTAGATAACCGTGTTTTCTTTTCTTTCCAGTGCCACCGTGACACACACACGGATTATTGTTGAACACTGCCTTTCTGCCCTCGTGCCACCGTGACACACGCACGGATTATTGTTGAACACGAGTCACCGACCATCTAGACACACGCTAGGTAGGTCGTTTCACCCCAAGGTGCAGACCTCACGAGGGGTTCTACGGCGTTAGGGCATCTAGGTCTATACTTGATTAACAAATAAATATCATAGCTCTTGTATTCAACATATACCATGTCTCAGTAACATCCCTTTCTAGGGCATATCATATTTCATCACCTGCAATTTACGATATATATATATATATATATATTGAAATATAAGAAGCCCTGCAGTATGTAGATAACATTTCAGAGAGAACGAGCATATAAAGTTAAATGCACTAGAAACATACAATTCAACAATTAAGTATCACCACATCTCATATCGAGACCTTTCATGTTACCATAACATGATTCATTGAACACCCTATCCTTAGGGTTTCATTTGCCTTATTCATTCATCACATGCCAACACCCTACTCTTAGGGTTTCATTTGCATCATTCACTTGTCACATGGCTCTTATCATGATCTCATAAGATATAAGCATTCACTAAATAAAGACTGTTTCCAACAAATCATATGCAATCAATATAGACATGAAACCATGGAAATTCAACTAAATTTAGATTTTCCATATCATCACTGTGATATCATGTATCCAGAATAAGATTCAATTAAGATAACCCACGAGATACATCCTAACCACTTATAGAGTTACTAGTCCTTTTCAATAAGGTTGAAACACTAGTGATGTCTCAATTAGGTTAAACCCTAATTACATCATTTGATATAGATCTGAAAAGCATTCTCACTAGGAAGTGTTGCATACGTTTTTGATATGAATCTACCATCTAAGAATCATTTAAAACAGAGAAGGAATCCATATCATATCAATTTGCAACAATCTTAAATCAAACGGACATTTCAGGTTTTAAAATCACATACTAAGCAATTAGGGATTTGGATGCTATAATAAAATTCGTGCATTAGAATGTTTGAAGGAAGAACCCACTCACCCTAAGGTGTGAAAACACCTCACAACTGCAGCTCAACTCAGGGAATCTCGAATTCCTATCAAATCCCTAGCAAATCTCCCAATTCTTCTTCCATTCAACTCGGAAACCTTGAAAATGAGGGATTATGAAGAAAGGGTGAGAAAAGAGGGAATTTCGACATCATCTTGGATCAAATCAGAGCATGGACGGAATCTAGACATGAGAGAGAAGATTCCCCATAAAAGTCTATGCAAAGGATCCAAACTTACTTGATTTCACCATTCTTGGGACCGTAGAACCCTAATTCAGCAATTCCCCCACTTTCTCCACTCAAGCCCTAATTCTCCCTCTCTCTCTAGGAGCTCATTTCTCTGGAATGAATGACGAAGAATGAGAGCTGCTTGTGTGTGTGGTCGTTCATATAAGTCAATTGAGCTGCTTGGGTCAATTGCATATTGACCCAACACTTAACTTTAATTATATAGGCTGAATATTCAGTTATACAAAAGTTACTGTAATTCGTTTATTTCAGAGATCAAACATTCTCCAACAATTATGGGAATTTATCACGTTGTTTATAATTATTCTATAAAGCTTCAGTTAAAATTTGAGATCATTTCGAGTTACCAATAATTAATTAAAAATCGAACAGTGCACTACTATATTGCAGTCTGCAGAATATATTCGGCCGAGTTTGTCCTGCACAAACTCGACCGACACCCTTACTGTAGGGATTCAAAAGTCATCCAAAAATTATGCCAATTTAACAGAGTGTCTAAAATTGTATTTATCAAATACTTTTAAAATTTGAGATCAATTGTATATACCAATAAAAAGATAAAATTCAATTACCACACTGCTGTAAAATTCTGAAAATGTGATCGGTCGAGTTTGAAACTCGGCCGACAAACAGGTCAGAGCATTCTTCAAAAATTCTGATATTTTCCAATGTTGTTCACATTTTATATATCCAAATCATATCCAAATTTGAAGTAAATCAGAGTTACACATAAAATACTAAAAATCATTTAGTGAGACATTCTACTTATCAAATTCTGTATTCATGCATCATTAAAACCCTATTTTGGGCCGATTAGGGTTTATGTTTCTCAAACCCTAATTCTCAAGACAAAAGAATATTTAGACTTCTTATCAAAGTTAAAACATCCTAATTGTGTTATTGTCATTAATTAGATTTCAAGAATGATTATTCTAATTAATCTTTGCGATTGTCTAGGTAAACCCTAGTTTACCAATTAAGCTCAGATGGGGTCGTAATTTGAAGTAAATCAGAGTTACACATAAAATACTAAAAATCATTTAGTGAGACATTCTACTTATCAAATTCTGTATTCATGCATCATTAAAACCCTATTTTGGGCCGATTAGGGTTTATGTTTCTCAAACCCTAATTCTCAAGACAAAAGAATATTTAGACTTCTTATCAAAGTTAAAACATCCTAATTGTGTTATTGTCATTAATTAGATTTCAAGAATGATTATTCTAATTAATCTTTGCGATTGTCTAGGTAAACCCTAGTTTACCAATTAAGCTCAGATGGGGTCGTAACATGTCGCGACCTCCATCAACACTAGGTACAACACATTAAAAGGGAAGCATCTTGCACAAGATGAACTATGGTCACGAACAACAAGGGGTGGGTGTCTCGACCACCCCAAGGGATGATTTCAAGGTCTCAAAATAGAAATAAGACTAAGGGAAAACCATGATTCAACATGAAGGAAAAAGGCTCATGCAAAATGATCACCATAAACCCTAGGTCATACATCATGATACCACATGGAAGGATCTCATCTAAGAGAGAGGAAACCATGAATAAGGTACCCAGAAATAGAACCTAATCTTCCCTTAATATCTAGGTACACGAACATCATGCATATGAGAAAAAGTAAGGTTAAAAGGATAGAGGAATATCATCATAACACCACAATCATCAAGACCGGGTATTTGAAATTAGGGTTTCAGATTTCCTCAAAACCAAGCAAGATAACCACCACTAAACATGTCACACGCCGATCTCACGCTAACCACTAATCACGAGATTAGGGCGTGACGGAGGGATTATCACATAAACAAATCACTGAGAACTTTTTCTTTTTAAAACCTCGTAATGATATCCGGATTATTGCTGTAAACTAAAACATAATAAACTATTGCGGAAGCATTTCAATTAAACTGGCTAGAGAACATAAACATAGTTTACAACATGTAACATTGTTTAACAGAGAGTAAAACATAACAGTTAATTTACATCTTTTACACATTCGCCATACATACTCTCTCTCACCCACACCATGTCCCAAGGACCGAGGGGAAAGGACTAAGAGACCACTATCTAACTAACTACATATACCTTCTACTGACTAGGTTGGTAAGATCCTTCAGATTCCTGGAACTGTCGCTGACCTGAAAAATGTTTGAGTAGAGGAATGAGCCTACTCGCTCAATGAATAATATTTCACTTAGCCATCATCGGATAACTCCATATTTTACATTTAACAGGAATATGTGGATAAAATAACAAATTGAGCAGTTCTAATTAAACAGTGCAATTATCGCAGAAAAGTATACTGAACATTTAAAGAACAAGTATTATAAATTCTAAATCTGAACATACACAAGTTTCATATTAATCTACCTTAATTCTAAGTGATCATCTTTTAACTTATGCCCTGATCATATGCAGTGTACTCTGCATATAAAGTCTCGTAGCGAACTACGAACCCACCGTACAAGACTTAGCGACACACCCGAGAAATGCTAAGTCTGACTGCTGTCCTGGTCTGCGTCAGGACTCTCAGGCGCTCAAGGGCCTCACTGCACTCTCAAAGAGTGTACTCTAGACTCCTCCTCTAACCTGAGCACACAGGCGGAGAGTCTGGGTTACCACCGTGACACACGCATGGATTATTGTTGAATAATCCCTATTTACTCCAGTGCCACCGTGACACACGCACAGATTATTGTTGAACACTTCCTCTCTGTCCTCGTGCCACCGTGACACACGCACGGATTATTGTTGAACATGAGCCACCGACCATCTAGACACACGCTAGGTAGGTCGTTTCACCCCTAAGGCACAGACCTCTCAAAGGGGTTCTACGGTGTCAGGGCATCTAAGTCTAACACATTTTATTATAACAAGAAAACTCTTATAACATTGTGTCTCTCTCTCACATATTCGACTACTGGAACATACTGTAATTCTGCAATTCACTAGCTGAAACTAGAAGTTCAACTTTCATAACATTTCTATATATAGTGCAACAACTATTCTCTTATATCGCAATAACTCATAACTCAGCTATGCTTTCATGCAAACAGATTCGTTCACTGTAAATAGATTTCATATCTATTCCACGTCTCTATACTGATTTCATATTACTGAACATTCAAATATACTGTATTGAAAGGAATACTCAACCTGAAATACTTTATCACATTTATTCGCATCTTACTGAAATTACACGTAAGGCATGCACATTTATATTACTAATCATTTCATTTCATTTGAACTATGCAAATTAAAAGTCTAAGGATGCTAACTATGCTCGGCATCCGGGTAATCTCTATTACCCACATATACACATAAACATAATTTTCATATATGCAATATCTACAATTTAAACGAGTTAAACCTTGATAATTAAGTGAGATAATACTCACCCAATTCGGTGTGTTCGTATACACCGAAAACGTCCACAAACACACCTAATTCTGCTTTTCTGCAACTTTGCACCCCGTGCAACTGATTTGCACCCTGTGCAATCTGGGCAGAAACACTTCTGTTCTGTTTTTCTGCAACTTTGCACCCCGTGCAACTGATCTGCACGCCATGCAAACTGGCCGACTTTCTGTCCTGTTTTCTGTAACTTTGCACCCCGTTCAACTGATTTGAACGCCGTTCAACTGGCTTGAACGCCGTTCAATCTGGGCAGTGACTGGATATTTTTCTGCAAATGGTTTGGGATGTCCGGATTCGACTGGAATTGCATCCAGGGGGTCGTCTTCAACCTCAGAATAGACCCAATTTTTGAACCTGTTGCACACAGCAGGCGTTTTTCACGAACAGGTTGAAGAGTAGCTCGCCTAAGGGCTGAATCAAGGGCTAACAACTATTGGTTTGTGCTTACGAACCTCAGACAAACTCAAGGACACCGTTATCTTAGTGTTTCCTGGGCAAATCTGCCCCTGGCCGGACCTGCTGCTGCAAGCAGCTCTACCTCGCACGTACAGGTTGGAATTGATCTCAGTTGGGTGCTGATTGAGGACTGGAAGCTACAGATTCTTGATCCCTACTCGTGGCCGAGCTCGAGACGGTCAATTTGGTGATGCTCTTCGTGCCCACACAGGCTCCTGGCCACCCGCCCTGCTGCTGGCCGGCCGCTGCTGGCCGCAGTTGCAAAAAGGGGCACCACCCTAGGGCATTGGGGCGAAGGTAGAGGCGAATTTGAGGAGGAAGGAAGGGTGGCGGAGGAGTAGGTGTTGTTGAATCGAGGCTAGGGGGTGCCAAAAAGGCCACCCTCACATCCTTCTGCTACGGCTGGGCGAGCCGCTACCAAGGGCGCCACTCTGTCGGTTGCCCTGTGAAGCGATCGCGTGAAAAAGAAAGGGGATAAGGAAGAAAACAGAATAAGGAAAAGATATAGCCAAACTTTGGGGAAAATTGCAAATTCGACCCTAGAATTTAAAAAGGTCATAACTATTGACTCAAAGGTCCAAATCGAATGATTCTTTTTGCAACTTTTTAAGTGCAAGATACTCTACAACCTAGTCGCGTATTAAGCACTCAACTTAGCTTAATTAACTTAATTGTACACTAATCATAATACTTACAAATAATTTTTGAAACGGGTCATAACAATCTCCCTCCCTTATAAAAATTTCGTCCCGAAATTCCTAAAAGAGAAAAGGAAACTTGTTACGCATCTCAGATTCAAGCTTCCATGTAGCTTCCTCTAGGTTATGATTCCTCCACAGAACTTACACTAATGGTATCTCACGATTCTTGAGCTTCTTGATCCTCTGATCAACTGTTTGTATTAGTCCCTCAACATAGGACACAACTGATCTGATTCCAGATCAAACCACAATACATTATCTTTCTAGAACTGTTATAACAGTAACTCAAATTATGGTAATTACTGAGAAATTATCATACTATACATGCAGACAAACTAAAATTCTTAAATAAACAGAATGCATGTCAATTTGGCACTTTATACTAAAAATCATGCAATTGAACTGTTAAGCATCACCACATCTCATACTGAGAATTTTGATATCAAAACACTTGATTCATTGTACACCCTATCCTTAGAGTTTCAGTTACCTCATTCACTTATCATATAGCAACATCCTATCCTTAGGGGTTACCTCATTTACTAGTCACATGGCAACACCCTATCCTTAGGGTTTCAGTTATCTCATCTATTTGATTGCAGTTCAAATCACAATACGGTATCATTCTAGAACTGGCAGAGCAGTATATTCAAAATCATTGTAATTACTAAGTAATCCTTATATCATGCATGCAGGCAGATTTAAAATTCATAAATATCCCAAACTCATACCAATTTTGGCACATACATACTGAATTCATGCAATTGAACATCTTATTACACCAATAAGAGTAATTTACTTCACATATAAGAAATCATCTGTAATATTTATCAATTATCTGAAATTTCTCGAAGAACGTGCACATTAACCCAAATCCTGGTTTGTGCATCACATAACTCAATTAAGAGTTGCTTACGTATCATAACACAAATAATTAATAATACTTGAGAATTTCTAGTAATATCTCAGAGAAATGTGCCAATTCATGTAAATGTTAAGTCACACACATTAACATAACAGGAAGCATGCAACTAGGTTTATTTGCATATTTTAATGCTATCGTACTTTCTTGAAATCATGCACCTGATGATTTACAAATCTGTATTGTCTGGGTTTATACCCAAACCGCACCATTATCAGTCGTGTATTTATAAACTCAACATTCACACTAAGCAATTTGGGTTTCGATGAACTATGTAAATTCACTGGTCCAATCTACACTTTCTATTATACAAAGCTTCATACGGGGCCAAACCAAGACTGGAATGGTGACTATTGTTGTATGCAAACTCTATAAGGCTTAAATGTTCTTCCCAACTTCCACTGAAATGCAAAACACATGCTCTCAGCATGTCCTCAAGAGTCTGAATGGTTCTCTCAGACTGACTATCTATTTGCAGGTAAGAAGTTGTACTAAACCTCATCTTTGTGCCCAAAGCACAATGCAACTGATTCCAAAAACCTGGATGTAAACTTAGGATCTCTATCTGATATAATTGAAACTGGGATACCATGCAACCTGATTATTTCATCCACGTATATCTTAGCTAATTTTAGGACATCAAAGGTTGACTTAACATGAAGAAAGTGAGCAGACTTAGTCAGTCTATCCACAATCACCATATCGAGTCACAACCTTTAGGTGTCCTGGGCAACCCTATCACAAAATCCATTGTGATATGTTCCCACTTCCATTCTGGTATATGAAGATATTACAATGTATCTACAGGTTCCTGGTGCTCAGCCTTAACCTGCTGACACACACTGCACCTAGTCACATACTCAGCTACATTCTTTCCATACCAGGCCACCAATATAACTCATTGAGATTCACGTACGTCTTAGTGTTACCTGGATGCATAGCATACATCGATGCATGTGCCTCCTCAAGAATCTTTTCTTTCAAATCACTGTCTCGAGATACACACAACCTGTCATGCTAATACAACACACCATCATCTGAAAGCCTGAACTCTGGTCTCTTTCCCTTTGTCATATTATGAATGATTTGGTGTAACTCACTGTCACCCTGCTGTAGTTTCTTGATATGATCATAAAAAGTAGGCTTGACTTGCATCTGTGCAATCAAACCACTCTGCTCTGTCACCCCTAAGTCTAAGTTCAATTTTCACATTTCTACTAGCATGTCTTTCTTGAAACAGGCCATAGAGAATGCATCAACTGTTGAACTTAACATTATGCTCAAAGCATCTGCTACCACATTCGTATTCCCAGGGTGATAATCTATCGTCATATCATAAAGATAATGACGTCGTGTCTTAAGAGCATGAACTACAGCAGCTAACTTCAAACCCTGGATTTTATTAGTGCTAGGATACCTTTCATAGTGCAAATCGTATGATCTTGTTTTATAAAGATACTAGTATTCAAGGTCAAATCACTAGAGACGTCCCTTGAACTACTTCAACTCTAAACCTTCTAGGGTTTGGTCCTTATCAGTAACATACCATTATTGTGATGTGACTTTGCTTCCTTAGTTTGAAATAAAACTTTAGATCTCATAAGTTTTACTCAAGTCTTCCTTATCTTATCACTGTAATTTCCTCCCTCTTACTTGAACATCCAGATACGTTACATTCTCAATTTACCCTGCTAGGGTTTCATCATCATATTGTGTGTCATTGTTTCATTCACTTAGACGTCTCTACCATGGTGGTTACGCAACATATATGATGCATTCATTTTCTAATTTACGCATCTGTTCTTTATTTTAAGAACTAGTTTGTTAGTCTATAGAGACTTAGGATCCACATGTAGTATGTATGAATGTATTAAACTTTATAACAAAGATATACATTCCATACTCTCAATCATGTCATGTAATCCTCATTTCTTAATCAAGGTCATCATTTCTAACATTTCTCTTGATTCAACTAAATTTCTTATCCTGGTCTTATGATTACATAAGGCTCTTTATTATTATGTACTTATTGTATACTTAACTCTTTTATTCTATTTTCCCTTTTGCTTTGAAATGCATAAACATATATTTACTCTATTACATGATCCATTCCAAAGTTGATTCTTACTATCTTAGTCCTTACATACTTTTCTCATATCTTTTCCATATTCTCATATTTAGAGCTCATATAACACTAATCATTAAATTTAGTCTGAACCTTATATTGTGTTCCTTTATTTCTAATTAAGGATTGCTCATATGAGGCCCCAATGTTGGGTCTCCGATATCAGTTCCAACTAATTCTTAGTTGTTCTAATCTTTCTCTTATATCTCAACATCTTAGTGTATATACATTTTTCACCATGATTCAGGTCTAAATTATCCATAATCTACTTTTATTATAATTTTAATAAGAGTCGTTAGATCCCAGTAACGCATCCTGCCAGCCGAACCAGGCCAAACCTATAGTCCTGAAGCCAAGAGCTACTCAGGATTAACCAACTCCTATTAATCTCAAACATGTGGAAAGAATATCCACTTAAGGCAAACTCATTTAAACATAACTTCTGGTCTACTTAATACAAAGAATATAAACAATAAATAAACCGATTTATGACGCACAACAATATAAAAGAATCATTTATATTCTATAAACTGAAAATCTAAATTCATACATATAAGAGCATTTCTAGTGATTTCCAATCAAATAGGCAATATAAAGCAAGAGTTGTATCACATTCTATGTTTAATCTTTTACTCCTACATAAATTTCCAATTTCTTAACCTTATGATTTCTAGGGTTTCTCTCTAGCCTATCCTTCCTCTGCATACCTGGCCAGGGCATCCAGAGAAGAATAGACAGAGTAGCTTGATACTGGTCAATCTAAGTACTCAGATACCTGGCCAGGGTACCTAAATACTCAGACTTCCCAGAGCTAAAGACACATCACTTCTTATTTTCCTCACTTATAACTTTATCTTTTGACCCTAATGATTCTTAACGACTCAACCTAAGCTCTATACTTGGTTCTCGTGACCACGTCCTCTTCCTGCCATCTGCAATAGTATAACAGAATACTTCCTGTTAGAGAATTGCAGTTAGAAGGAAGACACTTAAGTCCTATTCCTATTGGTCTCTTGTCGTCCCCTGACCTTGACTTAGAGTAACCATGTACTCAACCTATGCTCTGATACCAAAACTGTCACACCCCGATCTCACGCTAACCACTAATCACGAGATTAGGGCGCGACGGAGGGATTATCACATAAACAAATCACTGAGAACTTTTTCTTTTTAAAACCTCATAATGATATCCGGATTATTGCTGTAAACTAAAACATAATAAACTATTGCGGAAGCATTTCAATTAAACTGGCTAGAGAACATAAACATAGTTTACAACATGTAACATTGTTTAGCAGAGAGTAAAACATAACAGTTAATTTACATCTTTTACACATTCGCCATACATACTCTCTCTCACCCACACCATGTCCCAAGGACCGAGGGGAAAGGACTAAGAGACCACTATCTAACTAACTACATATACCTTCTACTGACTAGGGTGGTAAGATCCTTCAGATTCCTGGAACTGTCGCTGACCTGAAAAATGTTTGAGTAGAGGAATGAGCCTACTCGCTCAGTGAATAATATTTCACTTAGCCATCATCAGATAACTCCATATTTTACATTTAACAGGAATATGTGGATAAAATAACAAACTGAGCAGTTCTAATTAAACAGTGCAATTATCGCAGAAAAGTATACTGAACATTTAAAGAACAAGTATTATAAATTCTAAATATGAACATACACAAGTTTCATATTAATCTACCTTAATTCTAAGTGATCATCTTTTAACTTATGCCCTGATCATATGCAGTGTACTCTGCATATAAAGTCTCGTAGCGAACTACGAACCCATCGTACAAGACTTAGCGACACACCCGGGAAATGCTAAGTCTGACTATTGTCCTGGTCTGCGTCAGGACTCTCAGGCGCTCAAGGGCCTCACTGCACTCTCAAAGAGTGTACTCTAGACTCCTCCTCTAACCTGAGCACACAGGCGGAGAGTCTAGGTTACCACCGTGACACACACATGGATTATTGTTGAATAACCCCTATTTACTCCAGTGCCACCGTGACACACGCACGGATTATTGTTGAACACTGCCTCTCTATCCTCGTGCCACCGTGACACACGCACAGATTATTGTTGAACACGAGCCACCGACCATCTAGACACACGCTAGGTAGGTCGTTTCACCCCTAAGGCACAGACCTCTCAAAGGGGTTCTACGGTGTCAGGGCATCTAAGTCTAACACATTTTATTATAACAAGAAAACTCTTATAACATTGTGTCTCTCTCTCACATATTCGACTACTGGAACATACTGTAATTCTGCAATTCACTAGCTGAAACTAGAAGTTCAACTTTCATAACATTTCTATATATAGTGCAACAACTATTCTCTTATATCGCAATAACTCATAACTCAGCTATGCTTTCATGCAAACAGATTCGTTCACTGTAAATAGATTTCATATCTATTCCACGTCTCTATACTGATTTCATATTATTGAACATTCAAATATACTGTATTGAAAGGAATACTCAACCTGAAATACTTTATCACATTTATTCACATCTTACTGAAATTACACGTAAGGCATGCACATTTATATTACTAATCATTTCATTTCGTTTGAACTATGAAAATTAAAAGTCTAAGGATGCTAACTATGCTCGGCATCCGGGTAATCTCTATTACCCACATATACACATAAACATCATTTTCATATATGCAATATCTACAATTTAAACGAGTTAAACCTTGATAATTAAGTGAGATAATACTCACCCGATTCGGTGTGTTCGTATACACCGAAAACGTCCACAAACACGCCTAATTCTGCTTTTCTGCAACTTTGCACCCTGTTCTGTTTTTCTGCAACTTTTCACCCCATGCAACTGATCTGCACGCCGTGCAAACTGGCCGACTTTCTGTCCTGTTTTCTGTAACTTTGCACCCCGTTCAACTGATTTGAACGCCGTTCAACTGGCTTGAACGCCGTTCAATCTGGGCAGTGACTGGATATTTTTCTGCAAATGGTTTGGGATGTCCGGATTCGACTGGAATTGCATCCAGGGGGTCGTCTTCAACCTCAGAATAGACCCAATTTTCGAACCTGTTGCACACATCAACCATTTTTCACGAACAGGTTGAAGAGGAGCTCGCCTAAGGGCTGAATCAAGGGCTAACAACTACTGGTTTGTGCTTACGAACCTCGGACGAACTCAAGGACACCGTCATCTTAGTGTTTCCTGGGCAAATCTGCCCCTGGCCGGACCTGCTGCTGCAAGCAGCTCTACCTTGCACGTACATGTTGGAATTGATCTCAGTTGGGTGCTGATTGAGGACTGGAAGCTACGGATTCTTGATCCCTACTCGTGGCCGAGCTCGAGACGGTCAATTTGGTGATGCTCTTCGTGCCCACACAGGCTCCTGGCCACCCGCCCTGCTGCTGGCCGGCCGCTGCTGGCCGCAGTTGCAAAAAGGGGCGCCACCCTAGGGCGTTGGGGGCGAAGGTAGAGGCGAAGTCGAGGAGGAAGGAAGGGTGGCAGAGGAGTAGGTGTTGTTGAATCGAGGCTAGGGGGTGCCAAAAAGGCCACCCTCACATCTTCTGCTACGGCTGGGCGAGCCGCTACCAAGGGCGCCACTCTGTCGGTTGCCATGTGAAGCGATCACGTGAAAAAGAAAGGGGATAAGGAAGAAAACAGAATAAGGAAAAGATATAGCCAAACTTTGGGAAAAATTGCAAATCCGACCCTAGAATTTAAAAAGGTCATAACTATTGACTCAAAGGTCCAAATCGAATGATTCTTTTTGCAACTTCTTAAGTGAAAGATACTCTACAACCTAGTCGTGTCTTAAGCACTCAACTTAGCTTAATTAACTTAATTGTACACTAATCATAATACTTACAAATAATTTTTGAAACGGGTCATAACAAAACAAGTTCTAGATATTATCATCATCTAATATCATGATAGGGGAATGTTTTAAAGAGAGAAAATAGTAACTTGCATGTATATGAGAGTGCAATTAATAGAGAGGTCAAAGAGTTATATAACCCACCTTGAGATGATCACCACCAAAGCTCCAAGCACACGATCTTGGGGGGGTGGAAAAGCTCCACCAAAAGCTCCACACTCGACCCCAAGATCACCTCAAGAAAGGGGAAACACCAAGGTCAAAGGGTATCTTAAGAAAGAGAGAAATACCTTAAAACCGAACCAAAAGAAAGAAGGGGGAAAAGAGAGAAGAAACTCTCTCTCACTTGGATGTCACATTGCCAAAACATGGCCTATTACCCTTGTATTGAGGAGCTTACTCTCATGAACAACCACCGTGTCAAAAGACAGCCTAAGGCTGAGAAGGAGGAAGAAGATGGGGTAGAAGATCTGAATAAAACATCAAAGAAAGAAGATAAACACTCACCAAGATTGGAGATGGCTAAGGAACACCACAAGCACCACAGGCAAGAAACGAACCACCTCCAAGGCACCAAGAACACTCCTTCTTGCTCCACCAAGCTCCAAGGATGAGCACAAGAGAAGGGAGGAAGAAGGTGACAAAAAAGAACCACTTGATTAGAGAGAAGATGGTTCATATAGCAAAGGAGGAGGGAGGTAAGACAAAGGATAATATGTCAATAAGATAGGGCTCCAAAGAGGCACTTATCCACTAAAAAGGTCAACATGCAACCATTTAAGCATGACATGCAAGACATGGTGATACACTCTAGGTAGTGTCTCAAACACCTAAGAAACTCCACCCTCTATTTCATGACCGCGACACACCAAGTGGCTCCATGGCCGCGACACACCCCAACAACACTACTAGGTCGCGACACTAGGACCACCACAAGCAACCTAGGCCGAAACGCACCTTCCCAAGCCTTTATCTCGACCCAAGACAACCTTGGTCATGAACACCACACCAAGGGAAAGTGTCTCATTCACAAAACCCCCTCAACAAGCCCTAGGTCACGACCTAGGTCAAGACAAACCAACAAAGGTCACAAGGTCAAAGTACACCAAACCTAGAAAACCCTAATCACCACTAAGGGTGACACCACTCAACCAAGGGTAAAAAAAAGTGCCCAAAACACCACAATCTCTCTCATGAATCCAAGAGATAGAAGGAACACTGTAGAGGTGAAAAATTGCACCTCAACCCCCTATACTGGGTAAATTGCAATTTGCACCAAAACTAGCACAAAAAACACAAACAACATCCAAACAAGCTCAAACTTGAAACTTAAGCTATCCACAATACCTAATAATATATCAAAGGATTAGAACACTTTTCTAAGCACAAGATTAAGCCAAAGAAAATAGGGTTATCCCAAAACTCAGGTCAGGGTCCTTACAAGAAGGGCATTGAGCAAATAGAGTAGGTATCTTGAGTCAAACTTGAGAAACCACTTCAATTCGAGTGAAATGGAACATGATTCCAATATATAATGATAATTGAGATGCTACCTAGAAACTAATTTAAAATGCAAAATGAATGACGCATGCAACAAAATGCCTCAATTTATTGACGAGAATGCAAGTGATTTTTGCTTTCATAAGCTCTAGTCAAATTCCACATTTATCACAAATAATGATAAGGAAAACAAAAAGTATGAAGAACATGCACCCTTCTTCCCTCGTAGTTCCTCATTCTTTCCTTATTTTTTTAATTTCTTTTATTACCTTCACTTATATATATTTATTTGTAAAGTTGCCCTTCCATATAAAAGAATTTCTCTAACTCCCAGGGCTTTAGTAGAACATGAGGTATAGGAGTAATTATATCTCATCCATGTACAAGTGTACAAGGAATTCACCATATCTAACACCAAGTGTCATGTATGCAATATGTATGCAATTTAGACAACCTATATGCACATACAAGCTACAATTTTGTTTTCTCTCTCTATTTTTTATTATGCTAGTGTAAATATTTTATGTCTTCCTACTCATGTATGTATTGTGGTGATCGCTTCAAACTGATTTTCTTTATATGGTTTATTTATTCTGATCCAAATATGATATCTTATATAATTTTCTTATCAATTGTATTTTGACAAGTAAATCAACCCTCTGTTGACTTGATTGAACTAGATTATACATGTTTATATAAGCTGGTGGACGAACCATATGCTTTTGTGAAAAATTTCTAAAAACTACAACTGACCTTGTATGGTTGCGAGTGTGAATTTAATGACTTCACTAATAAAAATTTTCAAAATCAATTAACCTTAGTCTGGTTATACTCGTAATTGATTTTGACATAACATCACTTCCAAGGCATTATTTTTGACCTATGGAAGATGGTGGATAAAATCTATACCCTCCAAGTTATGGAGCTAGAAGAGTGACATGTCAATAAATAAGGATGGAAGCATTAAATGGAAGAGCCACAAGTATCATCTAAAAATCTATTTCTCTATTGAACTAAAATATGTCATTCTTTCATGGCAATATTAAATGGTCCAACTCATTTTAGATGATATAAGCATTGATGTTTCTTTTATAGCTTAATTAAGCTTCTTGGAAAAATAAATTAGTTTCTTGGATTCATTCTCCATTCACAGAATAGTCCATATTTCTTTTCTCAAACCTAAATTTTGGCAAAATGTTTAACTTGAATTAACAAGAAAATAAAATGTTCAAACATTTTTACATAAAGATGGAGGGAAGTGACAAGTTGCGCCACCAACTCTCTTTGGATGGAAAAATTAGTTCTCCGAAACATATATATGTAAATGAATGCAAGAAGATGGGGTATAACAAATTCTATTTTTGATAATATTTATTATTTTTTGGAGGGGTTAATAGTCCCGCTACAACTGCGATGCAAGATCTTTAGTTGTTGTTGTATAACCTCCTTCTAGTCCCTCACTATGTTTCAAATTTATGAACTAAAACCAACACTAGACATCATCGAGTGAGTATTAATTAGTCGGTTCAATTGGCAAATTTAACCGGTTTATGCAATATAATATTCTTATTAATATATATATATATATATATATATATATATATGCACATATATTGTTTAAATATATTGATTAATCTTAAATATACATATTTATTTTAATTCAGATCGGAATATTACTGTAGTTAGTGGTAGGGATCCAATTTACATGTTATAATTTATTTTGATAACTATCACTACCTGTCAAACGATGGGGTTGGGTTTGAGTTGGTAATTGCGAGTTTGGGTCTCGCAGCTGTGGGTTAAAAAGATCTAATATAGCACATCTAAATTTGACCCAATGGGTTGTAGGTCGTTCATGGATGCACATATAATATGTACATAGTAAAAAAAATATTGCTAGTTTCTTCTCTACAACAAAAAGTGGAATGATCATAAATAATTTTTGGTGTCAACATAGCAAAATGAGGGCAACTTTCCATTACCTTTTGTGTCAAACACAATGTAATATCTATTTTGATGTCTTTAATAAATTGTAAGAGACAAAAAGAAAACAATCATTTTTGCAATAAAAAACAAAAAACTAAATAATACAAATGTTACAAATATCATAATGCATCACCACAACAACACTATATGTTATCTTATGTTAAAAGTTATTGACATATCATGTTCTTACGATTGTCTTCTACATAAAGTGAATAAAAGGAGAATATAATTGTTATAATTGAACATAAAACATGCATTACACTATATGTTCGTAAATAACAACATAGAAGATAATTACTTTGTTGCCATTAGTATAAACAATTAACAAAGGATATCAATCAAGAAAGTTAGTCTCTAACTCTTTATATTGTATACATTACACATCATCTATTTAGTTGCTTGATAAATATATGAGTACGACATGTCTAAAGAGTCGTATAGGTGTTATATTGGTAGTAATATATTTTTATTTAGTTAATGGGCACCTGCATGTGCCACGGGTCACCTATAAAATCCACTAAATAAATGAGTGAGTATGAATGTGGATGATTTCTAACATGTGCAATTTAAACGGATCGAACTATGAGTGCTTACAAAATTTGACCAAGTTTAACGTATCTAACCATCACAGCTGTTATTTGATGTTGAATTGAACATCACAACCCGGACCGGATTTAAATATCCCGGTACGATCCCAGTCAGAATTTAGCGTCATAGCAAAAATCAACGTCCCATGAATTTTTTCTGTACAAATAAACCCCCTCCTCGTTCTCCACCTAGACTGCTACTGCACGTGGCGAGACGTCCCACCCACCGAATCCCTCCCCGGAAACCCGACCCTTCTACTATCCACCGGCCACCGCAATTGCCAACGGTACTACTACCACGCATGGCTACCAGTCGTCGCACTAGTCTGATTAGTCACCCATACCCAATCGATCCACCCCTCCTCTCCTCCACTCCATTATTCCTCCCACCGCTCCAGCTTCCTATTCTGCCTCCCCCCCCCCCCCCCCCCCCCCCCCCCCCCCCAATCATATTCGGAATCTGTATCTAATAATATCACGAAGATCCCTTCAACTATATGCCGTCACCTTTGGGTTCGTCTCTGCCGGTTCATTATATTCATAGACGGAAAAAATAAACAATAATTATTAATACTTTGTTTTAAATACCCACTTGGAACGGTGGAGAAGAACGAGCTACTCATGTTAAGATACTTATTAGTATATATCATCGCCCCCTTGCTTTCCCTAGTATTTAATGGAAGCGGATTTTATTATCTATCAATTTGACTCCAAAAAGAAACGGGTGCGTGCGGGAGAAGTCCTGTCCGTAAACACAATTAACATACTTAACAGGACTACGATACAAAACTCCCCCCGCCCAATCCCGACTCACCTTGGATAAAATATCCCACCCAATCACGTCCCTCTCCGTGCGCCAGTCTATATAACCCAACCACGGAGGAGGAACCCACCTTCATCCCCACACCTCTTTTCTTCCTCTTCTCCCCACATTACCCCTCTTCGTTCTCTCCCTACTCCAGGAAAAAGGAGGAGAAGCGAAGAAGAGCCGAGAAGAGAAGAGAGAAAGATGGGGTCATACTCAAGAGTAACCCCTGCAGCCGCCGTCCTCCTCCTCCTGTTCATCTCCCCCTTCATCGCCTCCGCGGCGGAAGACACCACCCAGGCCTCGTTCCTCCGCACCGAGGCCGAGGTCCGGGAGATGTACGAGGCCTGGCAACTTGAGCACGGCAAAGTTTACAACGGCATCGAGGAGACCGACAGGAGGTTCCAGATCTTCAAGGAGAACCTCAAGTTCGTCGACGAGCACAACCGCCCGGAGAACGGCCACTCGTTCGAGGTCGGGCTCAACCGGTTCGCGGACCTGACCAACGAGGAGTTCAGGGCGAGGTACCTCGGAGCAAAGATCGACAAGAACAGGAGGCTCGGGAAGGTCGCCGGCGACAGGTACACGCCCAAGGTCGGCGACAGCCTGCCCGACAGCGTCGACTGGAGAGAGAAAGGGGCCGTCGCGGCCGTCAAGGACCAAGGGTCTTGCGGTGAGAAAAAGTTTTTTTTTTTGTTTTGCCTTGGGACTGTTTTTGTCCAGTTGTTTTGAAACCAAATCCTACTATTTTATTTTGCTGATTTACTATGTATTATCCTAATTACTACCACTGCAACTGCTATTTGTGGGTAACCTAATCGTCCCACCATGTGAATCATACATGACGAGGAGAAAAAAAACCCTTTTCATCGTTGACCTCCGCGATCTGCTCCGGCTATGCCGTGGCTTACAAGATTGCAACTTTTTTTTCTCACTCGGATCCACTGCTACTACCTCTCTTTCGCTCCGCTTAATTTTTCTACTTCACCAAAAATTGCTACATGGCCCAAGCTTATCACTTGACAATAATAGCCACTCCTTTACATAGAGAGATTAGCCAGGGCAGTAAGTAGTGGATGACTGGCTGCTGATGGTTCTATTCTTTTTTTCCACCTACCAATTCCACCTCTCGGATCACGGAGTCTGTTGCCTATAATATTTTATACTAAACAAACCAAAAGGTGCGGCGCATTATCACCATGCCCATCTGCTTTGGGTACCACACCCAGCCTTGATCACCTGCCCGGATTCATTAGGGCTAGTGCTTGATTCCTAAAACCACTTGCCGATCTCTATTTGCGAACTGCCAACAACTTGTTTTCTTAGAGATAAGATAAGATCATGTAAAGATTAGGGCTTTTGATCTAATTCTTAGTGACTCCACTGACGCTGAAATAATCCTGCCATTCACAGGGAGTTGCTGGGCCTTCTCTACCATTGGCGCCGTCGAGGGCATCAACCAGATTGCCACCGGTGACTTGATCACACTGTCTGAGCAGGAGCTCGTCGACTGTGACACCACCTACAACGAGGGCTGCAATGGAGGTCTCATGGACTACGCCTTCCAGTTCATCATCAAGAACGGTGGAATCGACACAGAGGACGACTACCCCTACAAGGCCAAGGACGGCAAGTGCGACCTGACCAGGGTGAGTGGTTGTGCTGTCTCTGTATGTGACTATTAGCGGGATGCAGCGGATGTGTGAACGCCTACGGTACTTGAATATGATCGCCTGAGGTTTTGAGAGATCGTTATTGACCTTTGCACAAACATTTGTGCTGCAGAAAAACGCCAAGGTGGTCACCATCGACAGCTATGAGGATGTTCCCGTCAATGACGAGGGGGCTTTGAAGAAGGCCGTTGCAAACCAACCCATCAGTGTTGCTATTGAGGCCGGAGGCATGGCTTTCCAGCTCTACAAATCGGTAAGTTGATAAGGTGGTCATCAGTAAAAAAAAAAGTTGATAAGGCCATTGGATGGTCAAATTTGTTGCTATGAAAAAGCCAAGCATTTGTTCTACCCAGCATAACTAATTAAAAGTAATTGCAAGCTTCATTGTTCTAATTTGTTATATTCTACCTGCTTTTCAGGGTGTCTTCACTGGCCAGTGCGGTACCGAATTGGACCATGGTGTGGTTGCTGTTGGCTACGGAACAGAGAACGGCAAGGATTACTGGATCGTGAGGAACTCATGGGGTGACAGGTGGGGAGAGGCCGGATACATCAGGATGGAGCGCAACATTGCTGCCAAAAGCGGCAAGTGTGGTATCGCTATGGAGGCTTCTTACCCCCTCAAGACTGGCGCCAACCCACCAAACCCCGGCCCGTCTCCGCCATCCCCTGTCACACCCCCTACCCAGTGCGACAGCTACTACTCCTGCCCTGAGAGCACCACCTGCTGCTGTGTATATGAGTATGGAAAGTACTGCTTCGCCTGGGGATGCTGCCCTCTTGAGGGTGCTACCTGCTGTGAGGATCACTACAGCTGCTGCCCGCATGACTACCCAGTATGCAATGTCCGTGCTGGAACCTGCTCAGTGGTAAGTGACAACCAACAATTAACATCGGCTGATTCTTTTGACGTGTTCGTTTCTATTCTCAGTTTGCTGTGATGTGCATTTCCGTTCAGCTTCTCATTATGCAATTTGGTTTGTTTCTCAGAGCAAGAACAACCCTCTGGGAGTGAAGCTGATGAAGCGCATTCCAGCCAAGCCCCACTGGGCTTTCAACGGCAAGAGGAGCAGCTCTTAAAGGCTCCGCATATAGGCAAAGAAAGGGCGTGAGAGGCACATTATTGTAGAGTTGCGTTCAACCGAAAATGCTGCTTTCTTTTCTCTCTTTGGATTTCCAGCAAATACATCTCACACCCCTCAGGGTAAACGGAAAAATACTGAAGAACCTGACGAACACGATGAAGTTTATCACTACTGTTCTGCTTTGTTTTAACTGCCAGACATTTCTCTGTATATATATTATCTGAAACATCTAAAGAAGGGCCTCGTCCCACTAGATTATTTCTTTGCTTTTACATGTAAACTTGATGATTATTTATGGAAGAAAACAATTTGCTTTTTAGAAGAATTTCATTATCTGTTGTCCTGATTGTATGGTGTGTTGTATCTTATCTTCTCTGGATGGTATGCCTGTTACGATGGGTCCTCCACATGCTTGCTTGAGGATTACGTTTGATTTGTTGTACCCACGTCCAAAAGTCAGCATCTGGTGCCGCACTAGTGGAATCTTGTGTCGTTGCTTCCGAGATTGGAAATCAGAAAGTAGTGATAAAGCGCAATCCTCTTCGAAAAGATAATTACGGACTTTGGCTATATGGTATTCTACAAGTAATTGTTGGTGTCAGTCAGTATTAATTTATTTTCTGAGGGCAGTATCATAATTCGGTTGTTGGTGTCAGTATTAATTTATTTTCTGAGGGCAGTATCATAATTCGGTTGTTGGTGTCAGTATTAATTTATTTTACGAGGTCCGTATCATAATTCGGTTGTTGGTGTCAGTATTAATTTATTTTACGAGGGCAGTATCATAATTCGGTTGTTGGTTGGCTTCGGGCTAGTATCATTATCTAAATGTATTATATTATAAAGCAATAAGACTGTACAACAACGTCGCTTTGGCCGAGTGGTTAAGGCGTGTGCCTGCTAAGTACATGGGGTTTCCCCGCGAGAGTTCGAATCTCTCAGGCGACGGACGATCTTTTTTTCTTCTTCTTATTTTTGTTATATGAGCAGTAAAAAATTCTACAGGATTCCACTGCGTTAATTTCATTCTAGTTTCGTAAATTGCCGCAGGCCTAATGATTTTGTAACAATACACAGGGTACAAACAGAAGCAAATTGCTGTTTTCTTAAGGAAAGACATTTTACCGCTAATAAACCCCTAGCTCATTATAAATTTGTCCTCTACATAATTTTTAAAAATGACATCTGAGACGTACACAATAATATTATGGTAGTCCTGTGTAGTAAGGACAGTCTAACACAAGGACAAATGTGACAATTTGTTTAGGATATCAAGTCTTAAATTAGTTAAGTCAAATCAAAAGTAACACTTTTTTCTTATTATTTTTGCTATATGAGCGGTAAAAAAGTCTGCTGGATTCCACCACGTTAATTTCGTGCTAGTGTCGTAAATTGCTGCGGGCCTAATGATTTTGTAATGTACACATGGTACAAAGAGAAATTTTTTTGCTGCTTTCTTCACTCAAGGAAAGACATTTTACCGCTAATAAACCCCTGGCTCATTATAAATTTGTCGTATACATAATTTTAAGAAATGACATCTGAGACGTACCCAATGATAGTACGGTAGTCCTGTGTAGTAAGGACAGTCGAACACAAGGACAAATGTGACAATTTGTTTAAGATATCAAGTCTTAAGTTAGTTAAGCCAAATAAAAAATAAGTTTATTGTCTTTATGGAATAACGTAACCAATAAGAACAAACTGAACAATTGATTCCATCGCTTTAACTTCACACTAGTTTTGTAAATTGCTGCGGACCCAATGGGTTTGTAACAATACATAGGGTAAAAGAGAACAAAGTTTGCTATTTTTCTAACTCAGAGGAAAGAGTTTTAACCACTATCAGAATCTTAGTTCCTTATAAGTTGCCTACTCTACGTGATTCTTAAAAACAACATCTAACATGTACAGAGTGATAATATGGCGTCCTGTGTAGTAAAGGGAATTGAACACAAGGACAAATGTGACAATTTGTTTAGGATTTCAAGTCTTAAGTTAGCTAAGTCAAATCTAAAGCGAGTTTAGTGTTATTTACGGAATAATGTAACCAACAAGAATAAACTGAACAATGATTCCACCTCCTTTAACTTTGCACTAGTTTCGTAAATTGCCGTGGACCCAATAATTTTGTAATAGTACATAGGTATAAAGAAAAAAAAATTGCTATTTTCCTAACTCGAGGAAAGAATTTTTACTGGTAATAGACCCCTAGCTCGTTATATATTCCCGTCTTCTACAAAATTCTTGGAACGACATCTTAGACGTACACAATGATAATACGAGTCATGTGTAGTAAGGGGAGTCGAACACAAGGACACATGTGACAATTCATTTAGGATTTGAAGACTTAAATTAGCTAACTTGAATAAAAAACAAGTTTAGTGTTCTTTACGGAATAATGTAACCAACAAGAACAAACTGAACAATGATTCCACCGCTTTAACTTCACACTAGTTTCGTAAATTGTTGCGGGCCCCATGATTTTGTAACTGTACATAGGGTACAAAGTTTTTACCACTAATAGTCCCCTAGCTCGTTATTATTTCCTGTCCTCTACATAATTCTTAAAAATGACATCTTACACGTACACAATGATAATATGAGTACCTGTGTAGTAAGGGGAGTTAAACACAAGGATAAATGTGACCATTTATTTAAGATTTCAAATTTTAAGTTAGTTAAGACGAATAAAAAATAAGTTTAGTGTTCTTTATGAAATAATGTAACCAACAAGAACAAATTTAACAAAGTCAATGAAAACTAAGTTCACAGAACAAAATATATTGTATATCTTTTTATTGGATTGTGATATTTGGATAGAATATGGATCACGCCTAACCAACTAAGATACCCATCAATATGCAAACACTCATATACCTTTAACATAGTTTATAAGTAATCATCATTAGTGTATATTCTCTACTCTCTCTAGATACAATTAGATCTTAGACTATAAGCATGTCTCTCTCTTAAGATGACAAACAAACCTACAAACATATAATAATTAGCTCTAGCATTTTAATACTTTCATGCAATCACGACACATCTTAACTCTAGATCTGATCTAATACTACTCTTTCAAGGCATTATAAATCATACATTTACAAGATTCCAACTAATCATGTAAGTGATCTATTAATGAACAAGTACAAAGAGATAAACATAGCTAAGAGTACATATGTTCGATGGATATGAATATTGTAAAGAGAAATAGAACGAGGTAGAACAAATTGTGTCATTTTGTATTTGCAAAGCACACACATATATATTATATTATATGCTAAAAGAATTGTGTACTGAGTACATATAGTTTACATGTATCCATCTTTCTTCATGATGATTCTAAAATTCTACTTAACAATCCAACTCCATGGATGTGAGATATACCCCTTAGATAAGTTGTGTGTCAAAAATCATCACAATATGACATTGATAGACCATCCAAAGAAAGAATATGTGTATTTTCTATTCAATGATACATTGCAGACATTGTAAAAAATATTGGATAGTATATTGCTATATCTCGTGATCTATACAAGATATGTATAATTTTTTAAATCCATGTAATCTATGTTGTGATGAATCAATCCATATGGTTGGATTCTATTAACATACTACACATGTGCCTTTTTAATGGCTGGTACACGCAAGTTACATATACTGACCAATACACACTTTCTAACTTCATATATATGTATATGTACATGGGATTAAGAGAGAAAGATTTCCCCCCCTTCCCACGCCCGTGGCAGAGGCCGAATACATGAGAGGGTGGTAAATCAAGGCGACAACTGGGATTCGAACCCGAGTCCCTTTGTTAGGGGACATCATGCTTGACCACTTGAGCCACTCCTTGTCAGCATATATGTATATGAATATCAGAATCAGGTAAATATATTCCGACGTTCCCCCTAAAAACTATTAGGGGATCAAGCTTGCATGTAGGCCCAATTCCATACACCCATAACACCATTACAACTCACACATCTAACTAATACGTAGTCTACTTCTAATGCATTTACATATTTTTACAACAATGCTTGTGGCATTCGTGAACTTCCCTTGGTGTTTTCTAGCATTCCTCTCTTCCCAAATATGGTAGCATAGACCAACAAACAAGAGATTTTTCTTTACATCTGTACCGCATCTAGCAAGCATCCTTCTTAGTTCAACAATAAGTTTGATTTGAAGTCTGAATTCTCTGCATAAATACTCCCAGATCTCCTTTGTGAACCTGCATTCCCCCCACTAGGTGGCTGTGACTTTCTTCCTTTTTCTCACATAGCAGGCATATAGTAGATATATCATAATTCCAACTCTTAATTCTATCAAGAGTGGAAAGGATATGGTGCAGAAATTTATAAACACATATGCTCCACTTTGCACTAGTACATAACCGACCTTTAGTGTCGGTTATTTAAGGCCTTTAGTGTCGGTTTCTAAGCGACACCTATGTGGGAGACGCTAAAAGCCCATCCGTTACGCGTCGGTTTAAAAATCGACGCCAAAACCCTTTGCGCGCCACCGAAAACGCGCCAGCAGAGCACTATAGGCGTCGGTTATTAGATAAGAAACTGACACCATATACCTTCGCGCCACAGAAGGGCGCCATCTTGGGCACTATCAACGTCAGTTATTAGATAAGAAATCGACGTCATATAACTCCCAACACGGCTGTGCTGGCCAGCACGACCGTGGTGTCTGGTCTGCTGCACGGCCGTGCTGGCCAGCACGGCCGTGGTGTTAAGGAAACAGACGTCGGTTACTATTAGAAATCGACACTGTAACGATGTGGCGTCGGTTTTATACAAATAACCGATGCCTATTTTTGGTCTGCTGCCACGGCCGTGCTGGCCAGCACGGCCGTGGTGTTAAGGAAATAGACGCCGGTTACTATTAGAAACCGACACTGTAATGATATGGCGTCAGTTTTATACAAATAACCGACGCCTTTTTTTTTCTATCAGTCTGCAGACCTACTGTATGGCTGGTCGCAGGATGAGAAACCTGCAGTTCAGTTATGAACTGTAGGTTTAACGACATCCATTGATATCAGCCAACAACAGGCCACAAACCTGCAAAATTAACAACAAAAATATTCACACATTTAGCAATGCAACCTGCTGTTCCATTTGATTTTCACACATTTAGAAACATTCATGTAGCTAGCAATCTGTAGTTCCATTCATTTTCACATTCACACATGTAGAAACATTTATATAGAAACCAATAGTTTCATTCATTTTCACTCAGACACATGTAGAAACATCCAGACATGTAGAAACATTCACACATATATTATAATTCAGAAATTCATTTACAAAATATCATTCTTTAGTCATTATTCTCTATCAACATCCCAATTATATCTTAAAACCCCAACTATTTGTATGGCTGTTGCCCATTCTTCTCTTACTTCATTTAATTCTCCCGTCGTATAGGGAGCATGTACATCTGGTAAGGCCGTTCCTGTAGTGTGGTTAGTTTTAAACACCTGTAAAGAGAATGATGTATATATATAATTAATGAGCTATAAATAAAATTGATATATTTCATATTATCTAATGAGACTATATAATACCTCAACAATACAATCGATGTCCATTGCGGCATATTTGATAATCATTTGCATAAATCGCATCACATAGTATCCACATGCCCATCCGTTGTCTTGTGTAGCACACTATAAATTCAAACATACAAAATATTAAAAAATACAACTAATTAAGCACTGTTCACATAAATAATATATACATATATTGCAGTTGGGAACTTACTTTCACGTTCTTCCAAATTATTGGCTGGTTCTTTTTCGTGGGGACCTTTCCTCCAGCCTTTTTGAACTAATCAAAACCCCTACATGTTAATGTAACACAATACATTGCATAATTAAATAGTAATGTAATAACATATGTTAACGGATATGAAAATGAAATATTTCTCACCGGAATAATGACATTTTCATTATGTGTCCATATTTTGTATTCAATTTACTCCCCTTAGGATCTAGATAATAGACAGTGAACGTCTTGGGGACAATAACCAGTAACTCCCAATGCATACCACTAGAGGTAAAAAAGTTAAAAATTAATAACTCAAAATCCACAATAAAAATGTAATTTTCTTAAGTCCAAATTATAATAAGCAAAGTAAACTTACTCTACATTGAATGGAGCCATTATCACCGTCTTCTTATTTTGAGCAAAAATTGTAAAAGCCTCACAACAGTATTGTTGAACTGACAGAGGGTCTTTAGCTACTAGACTAATAAAAAATGGAATAAAAAATCCTACATGTTCGAATGCAAAATCTGCACATATCTTGTCTAAGTAGCTGCAAAATATGTATTAATTACACATGCATTAATAAATAAGAAACCAGATCACCAGATCCTACACAAGGTATATGGATGTATAAAGAAGATCTCACCTTATCCATAGCTCTATCACAGATGTATTTAGCCAATCATATCGAAACAACTCCAAAATATCTTGTATAAATAGTTTGCTTTTGTATGATTGACCTGCAACATCTTAATCTATAGAAATAGTTATAGGGCAATTTATATCATGTTCGCCTAACCATATTGCCATACCCCTACAGTTAGGACCTAACGGGACAGATAGGTCCTGTGGAACCTAACTGGGTAATGTAGGAGGTGGAAGTGGAGGCCTAGATGCTGTGGGTGTCTTCTTTTTAACTTGTATATATATAATAATTTCAGATCAACTGACATCATATACACACACTAACAATTTAACGTAATGTAAATTTACCATACAGTTTCAGTAAAGATGACATCCACTTTTAGCCACAATATCACTCCGCCTTCTGCCTAGCGATTCACAATCTGGGTGGGCATATGGCAATGGAAGATCCATCCACTTGGGGAATATATGTACCAGGCTCACACGAATCCAACCAGCTGGTAATGGAGACCCGTGAAACATTTCCCCTGGTAGGGATGGGTAAGCCGACGCCTCTGTAATGACATATTTATTAACTTTTAGACGACATGGCTTCAAGCCCTACAAATTTTTGTGTAAAGAATGTTATATACATATATACATATCATCTTTTTTTGAAACAACTACAATTTCATATATACATATCATCTTGAAAACATATCATCTTGAATTAAAAAACTAGTTACTATGTCATAAAAATACTTACAGCGGATTTGCTAGGTGGTGGGTCTATAAGATTACTCCCAACCTCTGCAGTAGGAGTAGAGCCTGCAGTAGGAGCATAGGTACTATCTGGTAAGTGGCAGTCTGAGATGCCTGCCACTTTTTCATTGCTTCTTCGAGTTTCCTATCAAATAGCTTATCTACCTATACATGGATAAAAGAAACGTCAAATTCAAATTATTGAATTCTCTTTTACAGTAACATCTACAAGGAAAAAATATGTTACCTCTTCTTGTGAAAGTCCCACTTTTGGGACATGTTTGTGCTAGGATGGCCCAAAAAAAGCTTTGATGCCCACACCAGCGCCTACATCCCTAACACGTCCAAGATGCTCTGGGTTACCCAGAGCAACTGTCAATTCATCCCTTGTGCCCTCAGGGATGAACTTGTATTATTTCCTCAGCTCGTGCAACTCTCGCTAATCGCCAAAACAAAAATTTGTAATTAAGTAAACACCACAAATAATCAATATTCGAATGATTGTTGTAAGAGTTGTATTTTACCATTTTTGCAGCCGCCTCAGCAGTTGCGGGCTTCCTTATTTCTCCCTTCTTTTTTTTCCTCCCAGCTATCTAGACATCATGGCGAGGCAGAGGTGTGCTACCTATAGTGGAGGACTCCTGAGTAGCAGCAGACTGAGCAGTAGCCTCAGACTGTTGTCTTTGGAGAATGCCTGCATACCTCTTTGGACCCATTGTGTGGTCATGCACATTCAGTGCATGCCTTGATCTTTGTGCCTCATTTAGGGCCTAGTTAGTATGCACATTAATGATTTGGTTAGTAACAGTAAATGTTAATCTTGAATAGGTGAATACAACATATATTAATGAGTTTGGGACTGACGCCTAATACCTTGAATTCATCAGTTTGTCTAGAAGCAACAAACGCGTCCCATTCTTCTTTGTCCAGGAAGTTCCACTGTTCAGTGGCTGTCTTCTTCCTCTTGTCAGCTTCTTTTATGTATTCTCGGGTGAGATTTGTCCTATAGTTCCTTAGGACTCTCCCACAGCGTTGCATCATACATTTACGATGCAACTTTTCATCCAATTTAAATATACTATGCAAAATAGAATTGCTATTAACTAGTATACAAAAAATTAGTAATCTACAAAATAGAATTGCAAATTAATAATAACTCACACATAAATCCTTCCATATTACATCTTTCTTCTCCTTAGAAACTTTATGCCAAGAATCTATCTTACAACCGCAATGGCTACGAGTAACATACCCAAAATATGAAATAAATGAATTGCGATTCACACCAGATGCATTTCCTGCATTATCAAAATCCACAACAAGTTTGGGTCCATTGCCCTTTTGCGCTATTAACTTCTTCATCATAGTGATGCCCCTTCTCTTGTCAACTTTTTGGTGTTGCTGATCAAGTTCCTCAAGTGCTTTAGATGGTACATGTGCATCATCAACCTAAAATTTGACAAAATAAACACATTTACAAGATATAACTATAAATGGACATATAGATATAAATATATGATATATTTTTAAAACTTACATTGTGAGGCGGCACATTGATGTCCTCACCCTCACGGTAATCATCAGCATGATCATTAGGAGAATGCTAAACCATATGAAAATTCACATTCACATTGTAAAGTTCACATTGTAAAGTAATTCAAATTGTAAAGCTCAAATTGTAAAGTTCACATTCACATTGTAAAGTAATTCACATTGTAAAGTAATTCACATTGTAAAGTTCACATTATAAAGTAATTCACATTGTAAAATTCACATTGTAAAGTTCACATTCACATTGTAAAGTTCACATTGTAAAGCTCACATTGTAAAGTTTATATTCACATTGTAAAGTAATTCACATTGTAAAGTTCACATTATAAAGTAGTTCACATTGTAAAATTCACATTGTAAAGTTCACATTCACATTGTAAAGTTCACATTCAGAAAAATAAAACATATAAAAAATATAAACATGCCTCTAATATTGCGATTTTTTATCAATTAACAATCCTTCATTGTGATCTCCGCGCACATACAAGTCATCATTAGCTTCAATATTTGCTGGTGTTGGCAACCCAACTGAGAATGGACTGGAGTCATCATACTTATCATAGTACTATTCTTCATCTATAGGATCTTCAATGAACTGTCTTTTACCATGAAGAACAACCGACCATTTATCATTTGTAGGATCATCGATATAAAATACTTGTTTCGCATGTGATGCCAATATGAATGGTTCACCCTTCTCACCAATCTTTTCAAAGTTCACTAAAGTGAAACCCAATTCATCCACTATAACTCCTTTGGTGTTATCAACCCAATTACATTTGAAGAGCGGAATTCTGAAATCTATGTAGTCAAACTCCCATATGTCTTCAATGACACCGTAATATGACATTTTAGCTTCACGTGGACTCTTATCCTTTGCACTTGCAAAAAACATAGTCGATGCTTGAAGGATGACCCCACTGTTTTGGACGACACTCTTATCATCTTGGCGCTTTGTGTAATATGTGAATCCATTAATGTCATACCCTTCATAAGACATAACAGTCAATTTTGGTTTAAAGGTGAGGCATTTGATAGTTTCTGTAATATCATATGGTGTTTGAGATAGTTGATGTAAGACTTTATTTTCAAACCACTTAATAAATGTCTTGTTATGCTCTCTAGCAAGCCACATTGTATTGGCTCGAGGATATTGTCTCTTGATGAAATATGTATGTTCCTCGATATAAACGTTCACTTCGTCCATGTTGTGTAAAATATACAAGTGACCTTGTTCCAACTGCTCACAGCTGATTACTTTCACACGTGATCCCAAAGTTCCTTTGCCAAATTGCTCGTCAATATTCTTGTCATTATCAGGAATGTCATTACCACTGAGAAAGTCATTGCAAAAATCCATAACCTCTATCACCACATAACCCTTGATAATACTCCCTTCAGGCTGATAACGGTTTCGAACATCACTTTTAAAAACGCTCATGTATCGTTCAAAGGGATACATCCAATGCAAGAAAACTGGTCCCAACATTTTCACTTCCCTAGTCAAGTGGACAACAAGATGTACCATGATATCAAAGAACGACGAAGGAAAATACATCTTAAGCTGACATAGGGTAACAACCACTTCTCTTTACAATTTATCGAGAGTATCAGGGTCAATAACTTTGCTGCACAGACTGTTGAAAAAGAAACAAAGTCTGGTGATTGCAAACCTTACATGCTTAGGCAATATAGATCTAATTTCCACATGCAATATTTGTTGCATTAGAGTGTGACAATCATGAGATTTAAGACCTATCAACTTCAGATCTTTCATTGATACCAATCTACGGATGTTGGATGAGTAACCCTGTGGCACCTTAACATTTACCAAACATTCACAAAAAGCTTTCTTCTCCTTTCTAGACAATGTGTAACAAGCGGGAGGTAAGTATGTTCTCCGATTTCCCATTTCATGAAATTCTATTAATTTTGACCTTATTCCCATTTCACGTAGGTCCAATATGGATTTTATCCCATCTTTAGTCTTACCTGATATATTCAACAAAGTACCAATGACACTATCACAGACATTTTTCTCAACGTGCATGACATCGATACAATGCCTGACTATCAAAGAACTCCAATAAGGAATATCCCAAAATATTGACTTCTTCTTGAATAAAGATTTGTCACTCCGTGTGGCCATAGTACATTGTGATCTCTTACCAAATTCATTGACAAAGTCTTTTACTCTTTCATAAACAACCTCCCCTGGTATAGGTTTAGGTGCACTCTGTTCCTCATTCAATCCATTGAATGCTTTGCACTTCCTACGATACAGATGAAATTTTGTAAGAAACCTTCTATGACCGAGATATATAGTCTTACCACCATGTTTTAGTCTTGTTGAATCAGTGTTCTCTTCACATATAGGACACACTTTAGCTCCTTTGACACTATATCCAGACAAATTCCCATATGCTGGTGACACGCTTTTTACGTGCATAGAAACGCAAGTGTACGCGTCAATGTAATGTAGGCCTTTGTGAGGCCCGAGTCGAACTCAGGGACACGTGAATTATCAGAGACTACTACTAACTACTCGCAATCAACTAGACCGGTTAAAAAGTTGGAGGTTGTTGTAAAATTAAAAGAAAATAAAACAAAACAAAACAAAGCAATCGATTAAATGTTTAGTTTAATCAATTCAAGTGGGAATCTTTAGGATTGTGGTTTCACCACGGGTTCTCATTGTATTAAATTCTATGTAGTCATTCAGATTTATCTCTCTATCTGGGTAGTGGCCTGAAATCAGAACTGCCCACTGTCGTGGTATAATTCACTACCTATGTCTAGGTCGGTTCCACCGTCGTAGTAACCTATACCCTAAACTAGGTGCATTAAAAACGATCTCTCAGTATCCACCATTAACCTTACACCACCTTGTTCAAGGGATTTGTCAATTAACGTGAATTTTGTCTCTTTTCAACCATTAATTCTTCTTTCAAAGTAATTAAGAGCATTAGATTATTATTATGGTGATCAAGCATAACAATATAATTGAGAAAACAAAATTATACCACGGATTTAAGAGATAAAAGATGAATCACTATGATAAAATTGTCATACAACAAATTCCCGGGCTACTCCCGGTCCTAAAGACAAAGGGGATTAGCCCCACATGTTCATCTCAAAGAAAAACGTGGTAGAGAAAAAGGGAAACATGGAGAAAAACGTGATTGAGTGGTGAAACCCCTGAACGGAGAAGATCCAATCACTCCTTGGCGTAGAATACGCGTTCTCCCACCTTTCGGTGGTGGAAATCATCTTCTTCGACGTCCGGATCGGCTGGGGCATGCTTCTGGGCTCTGTTCCTCTCTCCACACCTTCTCAGGATGTGTGCAGCGGCTAATGACGTGATCGATTGCTCTTGGCCGCCGTCATTAGGTATAATCTCCGAATTAGGTCGCCAAATTACCACAGCTGTCAGATTTAGATCAATATGAAGCAAACATGTATCTGACGGTGTCGACACCATCGACGCGGGTCGATGGTATCGACCCTGCACGGTATCGGCTTGTATTCTTTTCTTTTCTTTGTCGCGACTGATGCCACCTCGATACCATCGACGCGGGTCGATGGTATCGACATTCATAGGCGTCAGTTTTGTCCTTTTACATCGCTGTAGCTCCACTCGTCGATGGTATCGACTTTTGTGTCGATAGTATCGACTCTCTTTTCTCTAGCAACCTGATGGTATATCGATACCATCGACTCTTGTGTCGATAGTATCGAGATTTTACTGCTCCTTGCGGCTGGCTTCCTGTGGCTGTGTCGATGGTATCGACAGCATCATATACTTGTTTTCCTGAAATTGCAAAACAAAACCACATAAGCCGAAACAAAACATATTCTTGTAATAATTTATGCTCAAAATACTGAAATAAGGGGGATTTGACATAGAGAAAGATCATAGACCAAAGTAGATGAATTATGCAATATTAACCACCAAAATGACTAATAAATGCATAAAACACAAAGAAAACAAGTCTATAAATGCGACTCAAAATCATTGCATCAAACTCCCCTAAGCTTGAACATTGCTCGCCCTCGAGCAACTAAATCTTAGAATAGAATTTCCAAAGTCAACTAAAGAACAAATCATCACAACAAACATCCCATATGGTCCCCACCGGACATTCACATTCCGGCCCTCACTAACCACAGAATGATAATTACCCTAAAGGCGATAGTAATCATCCATAAAATATATCTACCTCAAAATTGAAAACACTATCACATAAGGCAGTTAACATAATAAAATTCGCCGGTCCAGACTCGGTGCATCTTGTGATCTCCTATACTGCGTTGCTCGCCCTAACTACCATCTAAATGGAAGCAACTCTCCTGATATTCACAAGTGAGGAGAAAATCACGGTGGCCTACCAATTCAAGCAACGGGTGGATGGAATGGGTGGCTAATAGAAGAAATGGAAGCATTATACGGTTTCAACATGCATAAAACAAAAATGCCCTAAATGATGCATTTGCACATAAACATGCCCTAATTCCTAAGATTGGGTGGAATGATGCATGCACTAACATCCCGTCTCAAGATGAGATGGATATCTAACTGAGCTACATCATGTACTTACTCATCTTTAAATGCAGGTGAGATTATGTTCCTCTCTCCCTCTTATTCTACTTGCTTCTTAATAACTTTCTTTTTCTCTTTCATTTTTCATTTTTTTTCTTTCTCTTATTTTTTTTCAGGCCCTTATATCCACAAATGACAATGAATAATTTGTTGGGCTCACTTTTTTTGCATAGCTCAAATATTTGAATTATTTAGAAGGTATGGAACAAGTTAATCACCTTTAAAGAAGAAATAAGATACATGATGTACTCTATGCATAAAAATTATGAATGCAACTGAATGACACGCACCTAAGGATAATGTGCATGTATCACTATTCTATTTTTTTTATTATTTATGCAAAACATGTGAAAGTGGTTGCAATGCAAGACCTATCTACATGAGATGCAATCAAAGAGATTAAAAATGTAATGTACTTCCAATTCTTATGGTGGATTGTGAAAAACAATGAGGTGGAAAGATCACAAGACTAATTGACTGAACCTTTGAAAAGTATTATGTGTCCCTCCTTACTGACCTGTGTAGTAGTTAAGAGGTTTCTCTCTCTTACTTCAAATTTGAGTCTCATTATCATTTGGTCAGTTTAGGATCACACAACCAAAATCGTCCACTTTTCATAAATCATTGAGAATGTACAATTGTGATTTTCTGTTTTAGAGTTGACAAAGCCAATCATTTTCTTAAGTTATATGCTCAAAGTTGAACAACACAAGCTTGCGAACCCTCAATTGTTTTAAATTTTCCCTTAACCCATGTACAAGCAAATGAGATGACACATGACTTAAGACATCCACAATTACACTAGATAGAATGTGGATCCTACAAACAAACTAAGATTGCAAGAAATAAATGACAAGAAACAACAAAATAAAACGAAAAACTGAGAAAATAAAAGATAGAGCTGTTCCAACTCCCCCCCAAGCCTGAATTCGACTATGGCCTCATAGTCAAAAACAATCTTAAAGGTTGGAACAGAGATACCGATTTACTCTTCTAGCGGAGGCGGGTACTGTGGGGCCGGGGGGTCCCAGGATGGGTACTGCCCCTAAAAGCTAGGATCATACTAGGGCATGGGTGGAGGTTGTGGATACCCCCCAAAGTAGTTATGGCTCCAGTGATGATCATAAAAGGGCTGCTGCTGCATCTCCATCCTATGCAACCTGTCATGAATCTACTGTTGGTTGTTGAGGAGGAGGTGCTCATTCTCAAAGATAGCCCTCTGATTGTCAAGTAACCGGTTCGTAGTCTCCTGAACACCGGTGTACAATGCTGTATGGTGGTGCTGCGTTTGCTGTATATCCTGCAGCATGGCATACATTCCTTGCATCGAATAAACATCCTCACTTGGCTGCGAGGGTGGTGGTGGTGGCGGAGGCTGCGAAGATGAAGATGCACCCGGATGCATGCAAGGACGCTTCCTAGGTGCTACTCGTGCCCAAAGAGGAGTGTAGGCCTCCTCTTCCTCTTCATCCTCATCACCGTCAACATTGTTGTCATCGTCGTTGCCGCCGTCTTCATCGGAGTCGGCAATGGCTATGATTGGCCATCGGAAATGTTGAGCCCCTTCGATGTGGAAGACAGGGTCAGGAAGCGAGCATTCTTGATATGCGTGGTTTACATGGCAATGAGCATATGGTAAACCATCTCGAAGCAGGATCAAGTTGGATCGGTGAAGATGTTGCAAGTTCACCTTGCTCCTATTGGAGAGAGGAGTCAGCTGGGAGAAATTCAACCCAAGGTAGGAGGCCAGCGGTGTAATGAGTCCTCCAAAATGAATTGGTGCCTTCCACATACTCCTCTTTACCGCTAAAACCCACTGCAGAAAGAAAGCTCCCCAGTTGCACTCTTGACGCTTCAGTAACTTATGCAAGAAAAATAGGTCCATCTTCTGGAATTTGCTAAGAGACAGATCACCCCTAGCAAATAGGGTGGAACACAGCATCCGATGAAGAATCCGCACGAACAGATGCTCAAAATATGCCACCGCTGCGTTGTGGTAGCTCATAGATTTGCCCGGCGGCACCGTCACAAGCTCGGCGAAGATGGCATCGTAGTCGGTCCGATTGTCTGGCCGCCGGTACTGCTCTCGCCCGTGATTCCAGTTAGAGATGGAGTTGAACTGCTTGAGGGTGAGAGTGTAGTCAATGTTGTACAGCCGGAAAGAAACACAGCCGTTGATCCATTCCCGATCCGTGGCGATGATGTCGTTTGGCACGACACAGATGTCCAACGACGCCATGAACTCGGCGACTAGCTCCTTGTATGTCGGCCATTCACCGAAGAATGGCTGGCCGTCGACATGGAACTCCATCTCATCGGGCCTCCTTCCCGTGTGCCTCGCCTGCCCTTTCAAGACGTAGGCGAGATTAGCATCGAACCCCAGATTACGTATCATGTCGCGCTCGATGTAATGGGTCAGCTCAATCTTGTGCTTCATCAGTTCCTCATAAACCTTCTTGACTTCCACGGACAGATGGACAATCCGCGGACGTGGAATGGATGCAATTGGTGGAGGAACGAACACCGGGATCTCCATCAGTGTCGCACGTGAAGAAGATGCGCCAGCTGTGTGCACCATTGCCGAAGAAGAAGAAACAGAAGAAGGTGCTCGGTGCAAGTCAGAGAAGATTATCTCCGCTCGGTGAAGAACACACTCCTGGATGCTCGTCGCCGAGCTCGGATTGCTCTGGAAGACGCTCGGTGCAAGTAGAGGAAGAACTCATTGAAGGTGTGACGTCATATGACGACAAGCCCTCCCTTATATAACTGACGCCGGCGCTGCTGTGTGCCCGTCGATACCATCGACGCGGGTCGATGGTATCGACATGCGTAGCACAAAATGTACTGCCGCTGGTATCGACGGTCTTCAATGGCTGGATGTGGGGACCCGGATCGATGACATGTCGATACTATCGATAGGTGTCGATGGTATCGACCTGTCCCACAGATCGACTTTCTAGTTGTAGCGATCGCCGTTGATCTCCTCTCGTGGATTGGTGACGTGTCGCGTCGATACTATCGACGCAAGTCGATAGTATTGACTTCTGGTTAGGGCAATACCCTCGCAAGGCCCGGCTGCCGCTTTTGGCTTGTAACTGGGTCGATACCATCGACAGGCCCGTCGATGGTATCGACTTCACTGAGATGATTTCTTCTGAAAATCTCCAGAGATATCGATGGAATCGACATGCATGTCGATACTATCAACCTCAACTTTGCGATCAACCTGTTGGTCTGTCAATACCATCGACGAGGCCGTCGATGGTATCGACGCAGAGTGATTTCTGCAGTCGCCAACCTGTACCCTGGTCAATACCATCGACACAAGGGTCAATGGTATCGACTCTGCCTCAGTCCTGCACATTACCCAAACGATCACGGTACCTTTTTTTACACTAAAAACAAAGTCAAAACAAACCAAAGTACGAATGTGAAAGAAACTAATCTAAACTACCGATGGCTGGGTTGCCTCCCAACAAGCGCCCTTATTTAACGTCTTAGGCTAGACGACATGAAGCTCCTCATGCATTAGCAACTTTGGAGAGTGTGCCCAAGGGATCGTACGGCAGTTTGAACTCCACTCGATCTTGGCCAATCCCCAAGGTCAATGTACCTCTCCCTATGGCAGTGACAACATCGACCGTTGCTTGAAACGGCCTACCCAATAGCATCTCGCAACTTTTAAGTTGTGGCATGTCCATGATGACGAAATCCATCGGAAAGATGAACCTATCCACTTTGACGAGTACATCCTCGCACACTCCGTATGGCTTTACAATGGACCCATCCGCTAACTCAATCATTGCTGCCGATTTCTTCATTTCCTTCAACCCAAGCTTTTGAAATGTGGACAATGGCATAAGATTAATGCTAGTGCCCGAATCACACTGTGCTCATGGAAAATGTTGATCGCCTATAGAACATGGAATATAGAAGCTTCCTGGGTCTTTCCTCTTCGGTGGTAAATTCCCATGAATAATCAAGCTCACCATTTCATTCACTCAGCAAATATCTGTGTCTTTAATCCGCCTCTTCTTATTGATGATTTCTTTGATAAACCTCCCGTAGGCGGGAATCTTCTATATCATCTCCACTAACAGAATATTGACATGGAGTTTTCTGAACATCTCCAAGAACTTCCTGTAGTGCCGATGCTCTTTCTTCGGCCTCGGGCTGTCCGGACTAGACACAACTGCCTCATTTAGACGCTTATGAGGTGGCACATATGATATTTTCGAGGCAAGCTCCCCTAAGCTTGTTTCAATAAATCCCTCTGACGTAGACTTTTGTAGACCATCTTCAACAGGTGTAACTTGCAGTGGAACCTCTCTCGCAGTGGATGTATCTTCACCTTGACAAATGGCTTCACCTGCTCTTCTTGCTTAGGTGTGGGCGCAACCATAATGTGCTCCTGGTGGGCTTTTCTGAATGGAGTGTACCTGCCTAGTAGTCCATAAAGACTGCAAGGATACAGTATTTCTAGTACAACCTCCATATCAAACATCATTTTACTTTTATCCTGAGCCTCTACCAATGGAGGTTCTGCGCATTAATCACAGACATATATTTTACTTGATGATGTGCTTGAACAACATCTGCATTCCCAACCTGTCTTTGCTGATTGGCATGCTTTATGGCTGCCACTTCATTTGAAATTTGAGTCACGGTCGTCTCTAGAGCCCTCATTTGTGCTCCATGACTTTGCAGTGTTTTCCCAAACTTGGTCAAAATATCACCCTGGGACTGCAGTTGCTTACTGAACATGCTCATCATCTCCTAATTTTGCTGCACCATTTGACTAAGTAACTCGGTGCTTTTATCTTCGGCTCTTGGTTGTGTCTTTGCATCAGGATCTTGTAGGAAGTTTCTTGGATCCTTCCATGAGAACTTCTTGTCCCTCCTCCACGCATAATCATTATTTCTATAGCCCTGTTGTTGCATAAATTTGACCTGGGCTTCCTCATCAGATGATGCATCTTCTTTGGTAAGCAATTTCTTGGCTAGAAGATCTAGCTTGTCATTCAGCTCCTTTATGGCCCTAGACTCACCTACAACTTTGACTTGTTCTGGTGCATCCCTATCGCTCCAAGACTATTTCTTTGCCATGTTTTTCAGTATCTCCCAACACCTTGTATCTGTTTTGTTTAAGAAAAACCCTGAACCTGCTGAATCAAGGTTACTTCTATCATGCTCGGAAAGAGCAAAATAGAAGATTTTAACCTATTTTTCCTTATCCAGACCATGGTGTGAGCACCTCCTTAGCATAATCTAAAAGTGTTCCCACGTCTCCGAGTAGGTCTCTCCTGCTTTCTAAGTGAAGTTGTGAATTTTTCTGATCAGATCGTTGGTCTTCTCGGGCGGGAAGAACCTTTCAAAGAAAACCTCCACCATGTGGTTCCAGGATTCCACATATTCATTGTCCAGATTGTGCAACCACTCTTGTGCATTCCCTGCTAGAGAACTCGGGAACAACTTCAAGTAAAGCGTCTCTTGTGGAAATCTGTCAATTTTTATCATGTCACAATTCTCCACAAATTGACTTATATACGTGACTGGGTCTTCATTATTGAGCCCATGGAATGCATTCGACTTCACCAGGTTGATTAACGCAGGATCAATCTTGTATGTCAGAATATTGATCGCCTGCTTCTTGATCGACCCCTTTGAAGCAGATGAAGAAGAAGCCTTGATCTTCTCCCATATTGTTTGTTCCTCTGCCATTTCTTCTTGTTCGGACTCTGAATCTATTTCTTCTAAGTGGTCTTGATTGTGGCCTTCCTCGTCGTCAGGTCCCGTCAGTGGAACCTCTGGTGCCTGTTGCGTGTAGTCGGTACTACGCGTCTGCACCATGCATAGTACCTACAAAACGGTAAATTGAGTTCAGTACCGTGCTAGACAACTACAAGATGCAAAAGATAAGCTATAAATTTTTGGAAATGATTTCAAAATAATAATAAAAAATAAAATAAAAAGTGGCCTAGAGTGGCCGCTTGCAGCACTCGTAGTGCCGACAATTGCCGTGTCCCCGGCAACGACGCCAAAAACTTGACACACTTTTTACGTGCGTAGAAACGCAAGTGTACGCGTCAATGTAATATAGGCCTTTGTGAGGCCCGAGTCGAACTCAGGGACACGTGAATTATTGGAGACTACTACTAAATACTCGCAATCAGCTAGACCGGTTAAAAAGTTGGAGGTTGTTGTAAAATTAAAAGAAAATAAAACAAAGCAATCGATTAAATGTTTAGTTTAATCAATTCAAGTGGGAATCTTTAGGATTGCGGTTTCACCGCGGGTTCTCATTGTATTAAATTCTATGTAGTCATTCAAATTTATCTCTCTATCCGGGTAGTGGCTTGAAATCAGAACTGCCCACTGTCATGGTACAATTCACTACCTATGTCTAGGTCGGTTCCACCGTCGTAGTAACCTATACCCTAAACTAGGTGTATTAAAAACGATCTCTCGGTATCCACCATTAACCTTACACCACCTTGTTCAAGGGATTTGTCAATTAACGTGAATTTCATCTCTTTTCAACCATTAATTCTTCTTTCAAAGTAATTAAGGGCATTAGATTATTATTATGGTGATCAAGCATAACAATATAATTGAGAAAACGAAATTATACCACATATTTAAGAGATAAAAGATGAATCACTATGATAAAATTGCCATACAATGAATTCGCGGGATATTCCCGGTCCTAAAGAAAAAGGGGATTAGCCCCACATGTTCATCTCAAAGCAAAATGTGGTAGAGAAAAAGGGAAACATGGAGAAAAACGTGATTGAGTGGTGAAACCCCTGAAAGGAGAAGATCCAATCGCTCCTTGGCGTAGAATACACGTTCTCCCGCCTTTCAGTGGTGGAAATCATCTTCTTCGGCGTCCGGATCGGCTGGGACGTGCTTCTGGGCTCCATTCCTCTCTCCACACCTTCTCAGGATGTGTGCAGCGGCTAATGACGTGATCGATTGCTCTTGGACGCCGTCATTAGGTATAATCTCCGAATTAGGTGACCAAATTACCACAACCGTCAGATTTAGATCAATCTGAAGCAAACATGTATCTGACGGTGTCGATACCATCGATGCGGGTCGATGGTATCGACCCTGCACGGTATCATCTTGTCTTCTTTTCTTTTCTTTGTCGCGACTGATGCCACCTCGATACCATCGACGCGGGTCGATGGTATCGACATTCATAGGCGTCAGTTTTTTCCTTTTACGTTGCTGTAGCTCCACTCGTCGATGGTATCGACTTTTGTGTCGATAGTATTGACTCTCTTTTCTCTAGCAACCTGATGGTATCTCGATACCATTGACTCTTGTGTCGATAGTATCGAGATTTTACTGCTCCTTGCGGATGGCTACCTGTGGCTGTGTCGATGGTATCGACCACTGTCGATGGTATCGACAACAATAGATACTTGTTTTTCCTGAAATTGCAAAACAAAACCACATAAGCCGAAACAAAACATATTCTTGTAATAATTTATGCTCAAAATACTGAAATAAGGGAGATTTGACATAGAGAAAGATCATAGACCAAAGTAGATGAATTATGCAATATTAACCACCAAAATGACTAATAAATACATAAAACACAAATAAAACAAGTCTATAAATGCGACTCAAAATCATCGCATCAGCTGGAAAGTCATTAATAGTGCAAAATAACATAGCATACAAACAAAATGTCTCTCTTCATGAAGCATCATAGGTCATCACACCTTCACCCTATAGTTTCTTTAAGTCATCAATTAGAGGTTCAAGATAAACATCGATGTCATTTCCAAGTTGTTTAGGGCCCGATATCAACAACGACAACATTGTGTACTTATTTTTCATACACAGCCAGGGAGGAAGATTGTATATAACAAGCATGACTGGCCAAGTGCTATGTTGGCTGCTCAATGTCCCGTACGGATTCATCCCATCTGTACAAAGCCCAAGTCTTAGATTCCTGACTTCTTCACCAAATTCAGGGTATAATAGATCAATCTTCTTCCACTGTGGGGAATCAGACGCATGTCGTAGGATCCCATCATTATTTTTCTTAACATCTGCATGCCACCTCAAATTCTTCGCATCTATCAGATTGGAAAACAAGCGTTGAAACCGTGATATTATAGGTAGATACCACATCACCTTGATAGGATAACCAGTTTTGGACTCCCCCGAAGTCGTCAATTTATACCGTGACGCACCACATTTTGGACAATCTTTCAAATCCACATAGTCCTTTTGAAATAATACACAATCATTCAGGCATGCGTGTATCTTCTTGGCATCCATTCCCATTGGGCACAACAATTTCTTTACCTGGTATGTTGAGATTGGCAGCTCATTTCCTTCAGGAAGCATTTCTTTCAACAAAGACAACAATGACGTGAAGCTTTTGTCGCTCCATCTATTGTTAGCTTTCAGCTTATACAATCTCAACACATCGCTAAGCTTCGTAAACTTAGTACAACATGTGTATAACGATATCTCAACATCATGCACAATGTTTCTAAAAATGGGAGGTGGATCAGTGTGCTCTACCCCACAACTATCCAGCATCACATCAACGATGTCTACTAGAACTGGTTCATTCACATCTACGTCATCGTAGGCAATTTCTTCTTCAACACAAGCACTGCTATCGACATCCACTAGTTTCGGGTTTGAAATCTCTCCATGCCAGTGCCATTCTGTATAGCCTTGTACAATCCCGTTGCACATGACATGACTTTTGATTTCGTCACCAGTACTGACTTTCAAGTTGTTACCGCAATGCCTACATGGACAGTAGAACCTATCTCCAGGTTGTTTCCTATGTTCCTCGACAAATCTAATAAACTAGTCAAGACCAGCAATAAACTCTGGGGTGCATCGATTGTGAATGGACATCCATGATCTATCCATTCTATGATCAAAGAGAAAACAAGTATATATTACAACAAGATTAGGGTCTAGGGTTAACAAATTAGAGTTTTTGCATGGTTAAAACTTTAGGCCAACAAATACATGTGTTGTCATTCTTATATATAATAAATGTGTACCACCTATTCCATTCTTGAACACCTAATCTCACTAGTAAGTGTATAATGTGTATTGGGTTTTTGAGAAAATTTCGGTAACATTTTCCTGTTGTTCTCTAAGTACATATGTACTTAGAGAACAAATGGGGAAATGCTGCCGAAATTTTCTCGAAAACCCAATACACATTATACACTTACATCCTAAGTGAGATTAGGTGTTCAAGAACAGTCCCAAACCGGGGACTATCCAAGATTTACTCCTAATGAGTAAATCTTAGATGGGTTTCTAGGCCAACAAATACATGTGCTGTCATTCTTATATATAATAAATGTGTACCCCCTATCCCATTCTTGAACACCTAATCTCACTAGTAAGTGTATAATGTGTATTGGGTTTTCGAGAAAATTTCGGCAGCATTTCCCTGCTGTTCTCTAAGTATATATTTACTTAGAGAACAAACAGGGAAATGCTACCAAAATTTTCTCAAAAACCCAATACACATTATACACTTACATCCTAAGTGAGATTAGGTGTTCAAGAACAGTCCCAAACCGGGGACTATCCAAGATTTACTCCTAATGAGTAAATCTTGGACGGGTTTCTAGGCCAACAAATACATGTGCTGTCATTCTTATACCTACAATCCTAGTTTTATCATTCATATCCTAGTTCTTCAAGTTAGGTGATTAACATTGTCAATATACTAAAAAAGGAAACAAGTTACCAATTTCATAGTTAGGACGGTAAAGATACCCTAAGATCTAGATCTAATGGTTCATAATGAGCCTGTGATAAAGTTACATCACTAGATGATTATATAATTTCAAAAGCAGTACACAAATAAATTCAAATGAGCAGATAACTAAATAAAAAACAGTAGACAAAAAATACAAATAAGTAGATGAAAAATACAAATAAGTAGATGAATAAATCATAAAAAACAGTACATAATTAAATAAACACAATCAGTAAATAACTAAAAAAAATTCCACTAGCTTGGTGAAATCAGTACATAAATAAACACAATCAGAATATTTTTCAATGGCTTTTGGGGTGACTTGGTGAAATCAGTGCATGTTTTGGGCATCCTTTGTTTAGGTTGATCTAGGGTTCAATCCAGTAGATGAATCCAAACCCCAGCAGCAGCCTAGGCGTGCCTTGGCACCGCCCAAGCATCTGCCCAGAGGCCTAGCTAGGTAGGGCACCTGGGCTTGGGACCCTAGGCGTGCCCTGGCACCTGCTTAGGCGCCGCCTGGGTGAGGTCCAAGTCGGCGGTGGCAGAGAAAGCAAGCGGCGAAGGAGAACAGGCGGACGATCGAAGGGTTACCTTGCAGGAAGCTGGCGGAGTAGAGACCTAGCAGGAGGCTAGAAGCGGCGAGGAGAGCACCGAAGCAGCTACCGGTGGGGGCGGCGGCGACGAGAGGAGAGGAGCAATGACCGGCGGCAGCACCGAGCGACAGTGAGAAGAGAAGCAACGAGCAAGAAATTGCCAGACCTAACTGAAGAATCGAGAATGAAACAGAGAAAGGGGAAGAGTCACTCGCGCTGGTGCTGTTAAGTTCAACATAAGCGTCGGTTGTTTAAATGACCGACACTACATCCTAACAGTGTTGATTTCCATAAAAAACCGACACAATAGGGGTGTAAAAAAATTTGGCGGGGACGGTGCGCACACACTTATAACGTCGGTTATTATAAGACAACCAATGCCCATTGTAAAGAGGCGAGATCACCTCTTTACTAAAATTTAAAGGAAATACAAGCATCCACAATTTTAACAAGAATTTAGAGACTTGAGGATGATTGCATAATATTCCAAATAAATAAGCATGATTCCAGATACATAATAAAATGTCAATAGCAGCGGAAAGAAAGAAATAATAAGCCTTCTAATGGCTTCATTGTTTATTACATGAATGATTTCTAAAAGAAAAGATAAGATAAGAGGATCTAGCTATAGCAACCTAGCCATCCTTCTTGACAAGCTAACGATCAACTGTAGAGGAACCTTTCTTCAATCCCTTCCTTCACCTTGCTCTGCATCAACACCTGGGTGGTTGGGAAGACACCCAGCAAGAGGGAAAAACAAAGGAAGTATGTGTTACAAGAATATTCTAACAATGGCAATGAAAGTTGTAATAAGTAAATTAGGCTAGATATTTTGGTTTAAAGAGAGACATCAAAGAGTATGAGGTTTTTATAAGGAAACTTGCCATTAACAAAATAAATAATTTTAGCATGTCAATTAATATGTCTATCTAGCTAAGTAGGGTTGAGGCACCTACCGGACCTCTAACCTTGGGTGAGGGAAGAATAAAAACATTTCCAATCACCTACAATTTATATTGGGGAGAATTATAAACATTCCCCTAGGGCGATTTTATACATGCCCTCTATGGGTGGTTGTACATAAGTACCACTACTTAAACATTAAATAGATCATTTAATTACATTCTAACAAAAGAGTTATGGCAAGGATAAGCAAAAGAATATATAACATGGCAGTGGGGTATGAATACCCAATCAAGAGAATACTACATCTACTTTTGAGGCAATAAGCAAATTAGGTTTCAGGGTTCAAGGATTTAGATCAAGTTAAACCTCATAAGAAAGTATGAGTAATGGATTAATGATTTCCCAACTGAAAGGTAGATGCACAAACAAAACACATACCTTAGCCTCAGGTGTTCTAGAATTTCCCTTTTCAACTCTTCACACAAATTATAAACCCAATTTCCCTAATACATAATTAGATTCATAAATTAGAATTACATGCATTCATTTAAAAGATTGAAAACCCTAATTCACTAACTTTTTTGCACAAACCATCGATTTAGACTCCATAAACCTCATCACCATCTTAGTTAGGTTTTCCTGATCAAAATAACATATAATATTGTATATTTTGGAAATATAGATTCTTAGGGTTAATTTTAGTGATTTTTAAGCAATTTAATCTATTCTAAAAATTACGTTTTTGCAAACATCAAAATCACGACTCAAAACTATTTTTATTGAATAGATCTCGTCTTCCTGATTTCAAAACACTATCTACTTTTAGTTTTTGACCACAGAATTAATTTATACTAATTATTTTGTCTCAACCAATCACAGCCTGCCATGTAGGCAAGGCCAACTAAGCCGAGCGGTAGCGAGCGCTCGGCAGCGGTGACCCGCGCCTCGCGGATGCCCACTACCGGTCGTGCGATTGGGGTCAAGCGGTCAAAGCAAGAGAAAAAGGCAGAATTGTCCCTTGCGCGAAAAACAAATCAAAAGAGCGGCTAGGGGCAAAAAGGTAAAACAGTAGGGAGTCTTCTTCCTCCCTTGCCCGATCTCCACGAGCAGCAACCAGCTTGCTCGGCCCAAATTGGGCAAAACCGCGATACACGACCAAATCAAACGTTTAGGTACTCGAAAGAAAGGGAAGAGAACGCCAAAGCTGATGGTACCTCTTGATTGGACGGAGGAGGAGCAACCGGAGAGGAAGAGGCGCCGCAATCCAGGCGTCGTCGGCTGCTAGTAGGTGGTCAATTCGTCCACGAAAAACCAAATTGGAGGCACGAGCAGGTTGGTAAGGTGATGGCGGTCATCGGGGCTGGGATATATATAGGCAACATGCCCTAGGTTAGGGTTTAGGTAGGAGCAAAGAGAGGAGGTCGGCGACCACTTTAGGAGTTTCTCAAAAACGCGTCTAATCCCAAAGATTTTGGGATAATCCGGAGTGGAATCGCGCAAGGAATCCAACGAAACTAATTTGAGCAAAAATCGTCGAGTAAAACTCGAGATATGTCGATTTGAAAAATCGGAAATAAAGCACCTGTTGCCTAATACGGCTAGAGGTAGACGATGATCCCGTGCCGTAGGATCGGTGGATGCGGGTCCACTAAAGAATCTGGGCCGTCCGATCATGCGCTTGGGAGAAGGAAAATCGAATTTCTAAAAAAAAATCGATCAAACTCATTTAAATCTTTAATGTTTTTCTCTCTCTTCATTTGGAGGCTCAAACGTCGTCCAAAAATTATCAAATTTTATATCCTAACTTATTTCGACGCGTAGAATCCAATTATGGAGTTAGTTTTGCCTTTTGAGAAAGTTTGATATGTGAAATAATTAATATATCATTTTCTCTTTCCTCCTTCAAAAGAGGTGATAACATTATCTAAAATTAGTATAACTTTACCCATAAGTCTCCTTAAAGGTTTGGAATACGATTTTGCAATTATCTTCACAAATTGAGTTTATTTATTTATTTATTAAATAAATAGTATATTCTACACACTTTCTCTCTCCTATTTTACTCATCATTCACACATTATCCAAATTAGTTACAAATTTGCATAGGGACTTATTTTTATGTTTAGAATACGAATTTGGAGTTATTTTCCTGATTTGAGAACATTACATATTTTATTTCTCTTTATTGGCATATTTCCTATATTCTTTTGATAATGTTATTAATATTTATAATTAGGTTCCATTTTAAATGATACTTGGCCCTTAAGTTACTTTTTGCTCAAGGAAACGAATTTAAATGTCAAATTATCCTGATGATTTCAATTTATAATATTTGGTGCAAAAATCTTTCTAATTATCTTCTTTACCCATTAATTCTCATATTACCTTTAATTATTACATTTATCTTCTCCCTTATATAAAATTCAGATTTTCTCTTATTTCTCTTATTCTAGGAAATGCTAGAAAGTTCTAGGACTAAACATTGTATTCTTTTTATTACTTGATGTGAAATTGCATTTTAGACCCATTATCTAAACCTAACTGAGGTATTTGTGCATGCAACCTTGTAATAAGAATATATAGGACACATTTATCCAATAACCATCATAATTCCATTAAATCAAATCCAAAGACATATGGAATGAAAATGAAGGACAAAACTTATAGAAAAGAGTACAAAGAGGTACATAGGGATTTCAGTATGTTACAACACTCCACCCCTTAAAAAGGATTTCGTCCCCAAAATCTCATACAAAGAGGGAAGGGTGAGTACGTAACATCTCATCTCTCAACTCCCAAGTGGTTTCTTCTAAACCATGGTATCTCCACAAAACCTTCACTAACTCTATCTCCTTACTCTTCAACTACTTTACTCGGGAGTCAAGGATCTTCACAGGTAGTTCTTCATAAGTCAGATTCTCATTAATCTCCACCGGTTCAATGGTGAGTACATGAGACGAATCCTTAACGCACTTCCTCAACACAGAAACATGGAACACATTGTGAATCTTATCATAAGCAGGAGGCAAAGCTAGACGATATGCACAATCCCCCACTTTATCCAAGATCTCAAATGGTCCAACATAGCGAGGACTCAACTTGCCTTTTACTTTAGATCTTGCAATAGAACGTATAGGCTTGATCTTTAGAAAAGCATAGTCTCCCACTAAGAAGCTTACATCAGACCTCTTTTTATCAGCATACATCTTCTGTCTGTCTTGAGCAGCTTTCATCCGTTTCTTTATCAACTGTACCTTCTCAAGCATCATCTGCATGTCATCAGTCTTTACTAGGGAACGTTCACCAACATCATCCCAGTGCAAAGGTGAACGACAAGGTCTACCATAGAGAGCTTCAAAAGGTGGCATACCAATACTGGCTTGGTAACTATTGTTGTAAGCGAACTCTGCTAATGGTAGATATCGATCCCAGGCACCACCCCAATCCATCACACAAGCACGTAGCAAGTCCTCCAGAATCTGAACTGTTCGCTCGGACTGACCATCGGTTTGCGGGTGGTAAGCAGTCCTGAATCGCAGATCAGTACCCATCTCTTCCTGAATCTGACCCCATAAGCGAGAAGTGAATTTTAGGTCTTGATCAGAAACTATCATAGAAGGGACACCATGCAGACGAACTATCCACTCCACATACAACAGAGCCATCTCAGCAACTTTATACGTGGTTTTGAAAGGCAAGAAATGAGCAGATTTTGTAAACCGATCAATCACCACCCAAACAACATCATAACCTTTCTTGGACTTAGGGAAACCGGTAACAAAGTCCATTGTGATCTTCTCCCACTTCCATTCTGGAATCTTAAGAGGATGAAGAAGACCACCAGGTCGTTGATGTTCAATCTTGACTTGCTAACATGTCAAGCACTTCGCTACGAACAGAGCTATATCATTCTTCATGTTCTTCCACCAGAAGCTTCGCTGTAAGTCCTTGTACATCTTGGTTGTGCCAGGGTGAATAGTGTACTTGGACCCATGGGCTTCACTCAGAACCTTCTGTCTCAGATCACCAACATTGGGTATCCACAACCTTTGTCTGAAGCGGATAGCACCATCCACTCCGACAGAGAAGTCAAATTGCGATTTATCAGATAAAGCTTTCAACTCTTCAAGCTCGGAATTCTCCAACTGTGCAGTCACGACTTCTGAGATCCAGGTTGGTGTAACGGTTAAACTGGCCATATGAACGCACAACTTATCTTCATCCACGGAATCGTCAGGCTGAGGTCTCCAACTGGTCACATGTTCAAGGTTTTCCCACACAGAACATCTCAAAGCAGCACAAACAACATCCTTCTTGCGACTTAAAGCATCAGCTATGACATTTGCTTTACCAGGATGATAGGTGATGGTGAAGTTGTAGTCTTTAAGATATTCCATCCACCTCCGCTGTCGCAAGTTCAGATCCTTCTGAGTCAGCAGATATCTCAGACTCTTGTGATCAGAAAAGACTTCAAACTTTTCGCCATAGAGGTAGTGTCGCCAGATCTTCAAAGCATGAACTATGGCAGCAAGCTCCAAATCATGCGTAGGCCAATTAGCTTCATTAGGTTTCAACTGTCGAGAAGCATAGGCGATCACCTTTCCGTCTTGCATCAAAACACACCCTAAGCCTTGTCGGGATGTGTCGGTGTAGATGACATAGGGTATGCCCTCAACAGGCAAAGCAAGCACGGGAGCAGAAGTCAGACTCATCTTCAACTTCTGAAAACTGTCCTCACATTCAGGGGTCCATGAGAACTTGACCTCCTTCCGAGTCAGCTTGGTCGAAGGTAAAGCCAACTCAAAAAACCCTTTGATAAACTTCCGATAGTAACCAGCTAGACCAAGGAAACTACGGATTTTTGACGAGTTTTTCGGAGCATGCCACTTTGTCACAGCTTCTACCTTCGCAGGATCAACAGCTATATGGCCGACAGAAATCACGTGACCAAGAAACATAACTTCCTTTATCCAGAACTCACATTTTGAGAATTTTGCATACAGTTGATTTTCTCGCAATGTTCTGAGTACAATCCGCAGGTGCTCGCGATGTTGTTCCAACGTCAGAATAAACCAAAACGTCATCAATAAACACCACTACAAACTTGTCGAGGTATGGGTGGAATACTCAGTTCATCAGGTCCATGAACGCAGTAGGGGCATTCGTCAAACCAAAAGGCATGACCATAAATTCATAATGCCCATAGCGAGTTCTGAACGCTGTCTTCGGGACATCATCATCCTTTACACACATCTGGTAGTAACCACTTCACAGATCCATTTTGGAGAACACGGTGGCTGACTTCAGCTGATCGAATAGGTCGTCGATGCGCGACAACAGATAACGATTCTTCACTGTCACCTGGTTGAGCATGCGGTAGTCCATACAAATCCGCAAAGAGCCATCCTTCTTCTTCATGAACAGGACAGGGGCTCCCCATGGGGAAACACTAGGGTGAATGAAGCCCATGTCGAGAAGCTCTTCAAGCTGCTTCTTCAACTCTGCCAGCTCGGCAGGGGCCAAGCGGTAGGGTGGCTTCAATATCAGTGAAGTTCCAGGCATAAGCTCGATGGAGAATTCCACCTCGCGAGTTGGTGGCAACCTGGGTAACTCCTCAGGAAAGACATCTGGGAAGTCCTTCACCACATCAACATGTTCTAGAGCAGGAGGTGTAGCATCGAGAACTATGGAGGCTATAAAGGCTCTACACCCTTGCGAGATGAGTTTTTCAGCTTTGATGGAAGAGATGACGAACTGTCGCTCTCCTCGCTTCTTGCCCTTGACACACACTCTTCCTTCACCAGGATGAAATAGACTAACCTTGGATTCCTCGCAGTACAAAACTGCTTTATACTTCTTTAACCAATCCATACCCAGGATGATGTCAAAGACAGTCATATCAAGCATGACAAAAACTGTGGGAAACATTATTCCGGATATACAGAGGTTCAAGGTAGGAGTTTGGAGGTACGAGGAGCAAATTTTACCACTAGGAGTTTTTACATCTAACACATGATCCATAAAATCAGATTCGATTTCAAGCATAGAGGCAAACTGTCTAGATATGAAGGTATTGGAGGAACCAGAATCAAACAGGGCTTTTAAAGGATGCATATAAAGGTGCAGTGTACCTTCAATCACTTCATTGCCTTCACCCTCCTCTTCAGCATTGAGAGCAAACACTCTCCCATTCCGCCTCTCAGCTGGAGGACGCCTCGGGTTCTGGTTGTTGTTGTTATTGTTGTTGTTGTTCCGCGGCGGCGGGTTCTGTCTCGGCTGTTGCGGCTGCGGGGCATTATTCTGCCCTTGTTGGAAACGGGGGCAGTTGGGTCGGATATGCCCAACCTGGCCGCACTCATGGCAGGTTGGTGGAGGACGGTTGCCATTACGAGCAGGTGCATGGTTTACGGGGCATCTTCCAGGAGGATGGTGGCGATTGCATCTGTTGCAGCGATCACGTCCACGGTTCTCATGCTGGTTCGGAATCTTCCTTTTGTTGTTGAAGCCATTGGAAGCTTGAAACCCCGGATAAGACTCAATGGCAAGAGCCTTGTCCACCATTTTTTGAAACATGAGTGGCAGTTGTGGAACGAGGGTTCGACCAACATGATAGTTCAGGCCCTCCAAGAACAAGGTCGCTCTCCTGTTAGCTCCAAGGTCGGTGGCGTAACGCTCTAACAGCAGAAATTTCTGAACGTAGTCGGCCATGCTCATGCTTCCTTGCTTGAGACTGTAAAACTCAGCCTCCTTCTTCCTCAGGAAAGCAGGGCATATGTACTTCTCTCTGAACAACTTCAGGAACTGGGTCCACTCCATGGAAGAGGTGTCCCGAGTGCGGGCAACACCGTTCCACCAAACGCGTGCCGGTCCATCCAGCACATACGTCGTGAACCGAACCTTCTGGTGAGGAGGGCATGCCATACCCTCGAAGGTCCGATCCAGGGCCAACACCCAGTCGTCGGCTTTTTCCACCATGTTAGGCTCACTCTCACCCTTGAAGTAGGGTGGCTGCATCTTGATGAAATCAGTGAGGGTGAACTCCCTTGGCTTGGTAGCAACAACAACAATGGTGTTGAGTTGTCCCATCATGGTGGAGGACAACAACTGTCGCAACATCACCAGTTCTTGCTCAGGTGTGAAGGCGGGAACACCAGAAGCTGGTTGGTTAACAACAGGAGTCGCAGGAGTGTCGGGGTTGTCAGTGGTCGACTCCTTGTTTATGTTGTCAAACAAGTCACCTCTCTTGAAATTAGGGTTAACATATTAAATTCTCAGGAGTAAAGAATCATAGATGAGAGGGAATAGAAATAGAGATGAGAAAAAGGATAACTTAAATGCTATTGCCTAAAAGCATACTATTTCGGGCAATTCGTATTGGCGCAGGCCAGGCCGGATCATATGGGTACGGGAGTCCTCGTATACCAAGCTAGTGGTGCAGAGGAAAATCTTGCCAGCCCCCGATACCCTGATCCTTTCTAAACACCCTTGCCTCAACTGCATGCCCTAATAGTCTCCTAAAGGCTCTGATACGATGCTGTAAAGAGGCGAGATCACCTCTTTACTAAAATTTAAAGGAAATACAAGCATCCAAAATTTTAACAAGAATTTAGAGACTTGAGGATGATTGCATAATATTCCAAATAAATAAGCATGATTCCAGATACATAATAAAATGTCAATAGCAGCGGAAAGAAAGAAATAATAAGCCTTCTAATGGCTTCATTGTTTATTACATGAATGATTTCTAAAAGAAAAGATAAGATAAGAGGATCTAGCTATAGCAACCTAGCCATCCTTCTTGACAAGCTAACGATCAACTGTAGAGGAACCTTTCTTCAAGCCCTTCCTTCACCTTGCTCTACACCAACACCTGGGTGGTTGGGAAGACACCCAGCAAGAGGGAAAAACAAAGGAAGTATGTGTTACAAGAATATTCTAACAATGGCAATGAAAGTTGTAATAAGTAAATTAGGCTAGATATTTTGGTTTAAAGAGAGACATCAAAGAGTATGAGGTTTTTATAAGGAAACTTGCCATTAACAAAATATATAAAGGTTTTAGCATGTCAATTAATATTCTATCTAACTAAGTAGGGTTGAGGCACCTACCGGACCTCTAACCTTAGGTGAGGGAAGAATAAAAACATTTCCAATCACCTACAATTTATATTGGGGAGAATTATAAACATTCCCCTAGGGCGATTTTATACATGCCCTCTATGGGTGGTTGTACATAAGTACCACTACTTAAACATTAAATAGATCATTTAATTACATGCTAACAAAAGAGTTATGGAAAGGATAAGCAAAATAATATATAACATGGCAGTGGGGTATGAATACCCAATCAAGAGAATACTACATCTACTTTTGAGGCAATAAGCAAATTAGGTTTCAGGGTTCAAGGATTTAGATCAAGTTAAAACTCATAAGAAAGTATGGGTAATGGATTAATGATTTCCCAACTGAAAGGTAGATGCACAAACAAAACACATACCTTAGCCTCAGGTGTTCTAGAATTTCCCTTTTCAACTCTTCACACGAATTATAAACCCAATTTCCCTAATACATCATTAGATTCATAAATTAGAATTACATGCATTCATTTAAAAGATTGAAAACCCTAATTCACTAACTTTTTTGCGCAAACCATCGATTTAGACTCCATAAACCTCATCACCATCTTAGTTAGGTTTTCCTGATCAAAATAACATATAATATTGTATATTTTGGAAATATAGATTCTTAGGGTTAATTTTAGTGATTTTTAAGCAATTTAATCTATTCTAAAAATTACGTTTTTGCAAACATCAAAATCACGAATCAAAACTATTTTTATTGAATAGATCTCGTCTTCCTGATTTCAAAACACTATCTACTTTTAGTTTTTGACCACATAATTAATTTATACTAATTATTTTGTCTCAACCAATCACAACCTGCCACGTAGGCAAGGCCAACTAAGCCGAGTGGTAGTGAGCGCTCGGCAGCGGTGACCCGTGCCTCGTGGACGCCCGCTACCGGTCGTGCGATCGGGGTCAAGCGGTCAAAGCAGGAGAAAAAGGCAGAATTGTCCCTTGCGCGAAAAACAAATCAAAAGAGCGGCTAGGGGCAAAAAGGTAAAATGGCAGGGAGTCTTCTTCCTCCCTTGCCCGATATCCATGAGCAGCAAGCAGCTTGCTTGGCCCAAATTGGGCAAAACAGCGATACACAACCAAATCAAACATTTAGGTACTCGAAAGAAAGGGAAGAGAACGCCGAAGCTGATGGTACCTCTTGATTGGACAGAGGAGGAGCAACCGGAGAGGAAGAGGCGCCGCAATCCAGGCATCGTCGGCGGCTAGTAGGTGGTCAGTTCGTCCACGAAAAACCAAATTGGAGGCACGAGCAGGTTGGTAAGGTGATGGCGGTCATCGGGGTTGGGATATATATAGGCAACATGCCCTAGGTTAGGGTTTAGGTAGGAGCAAAGAGAGGAGGTCGGTGGCCACTTTAGGAGTTTCTCGAAAACACATCTAATCCCAAAGATTTTGGGATAATCTGGAGTGGAATCGCGCAAGGAATCCAACGAAACTAATTTGAGCAAAAATCCTCGAGTAAAACTCGAGATATGTCGATTTGAAAAATCAGAAATAAAGCACCTGTTGCCTAATACGGCTAGAGGTAGAAGATGATCGCGTGCCGTCGGATCAGTGGACGCAGGTCCACTAAAGAATCTGGGCCGTCCGATCATGCACTTGGGAGAAGGAAAATCGAATTTCTAAAAAAAAATCGATCAAACTCATTTAAATCTTTAATGTTTTTCTCTCTCTTCATTTGGAGGCTCAAACGTCGTCCAAAAATTATCAAATTTTATATCCTGACTTATTGCGACGCGTAGAATCCAATTATGGAGTTATTTTTGCCTTTTGAGAAAGTTTGATATGTGAAATAATTAATATATCATTTTCTCTTTCCTCCTTCAAAAGAGGTGATAACATTATCTAAAATTAGTATAACTTTACCCATAAGTCTCCTTAAAGGTTTGGAACACGATTTTGCAATTATCTTCACAAATTGAGTTTATTTATTTATTTGTTAAATAAATAGTATATTCTACACACTTTCTCTCTCCTATTTTACTCATCATTCACACATTATCCAAATTAGTTACAAATTTGCATAGGGACTTATTTTTATGTTTAGAATACGAATTTGGAGTTATTTTCCTGATTTGAGAACATTACATATTTTATTTCTCTTTATTGGCATATTTCCTATATTCTTTTGATAATGTTATTAATATTTATAATTAGGTTCCATTTTAAATGATACTTGGCCCTTAAGTTACTTTTTGCTCAAGGAAATGAATTTAAATGTCAAATTATCCTGATGATTTCAATTTATAACATTTGGTGCAAAAATCTTTCTAATTATCTTCTTTACCCATTAATTCTCATATTACCTTTAATTATTACATTTATCTTCTCCCTTATATAAAATTCGAATTTTCTCTTATTTCTCTTATTCTAGGAAATGCTAGAAAGTTCTAGGACTAAACATTGTATTCTTTTTATTACTTGATGTGAAATTGCATTTTAGACCCATTATCTAAACCTAACTGAGGTATTTGTGCATGCAACCTTGTAATAAGAATATATAGGACACATTTATCCAATAACCATCATAATTCCATTAAATCAAATCCAAATACATATGGAATGAAAATGAAGGACAAAACTTATAGAAAAGAGTACAAAGAGGTACATAGGGATTTCAGTATGTTACACCCATATTATAACTTTTGGCACAAATGTTATCTTCATTCAGCGTCGGTTATTAGCTAAAACACCAACGTTGTATCTGATACTTTGTCACCATTTTTTTTGCTCGAAAAAATTGGATTTCACGGGCTACTTTAGGCGTCGGTTTTTTTTCTTCAACAGACACTGAATGAAAAGCGATACCGTGTCTGGATGGAATATAGATGTCGGATGTCCTTATTAACCGACGTTTAATGTGAGTAGCGTCAGTTTTACTAAAAAACCGACGCCTCTAAAAGCGACGTTTTACGCTGTTTCTGTACTAGTGTTGACACATACCTATCCATCCATATTTTCTCACCCACTGGGTCCTTTGCGCCTCTAGTCCGAGTCACATCCCATAAGCATATCTTCTTGTCTTTGAGCTGCCAGCCTTCAGAGTCATTAGCCACAAACAAATGTTTGACTTGTGGCCACATTTCCCTCATGACATTGATAAACCTTAAGTATCCTTCTCTAGTCTTTGGGATGAAATCCAACCCCCTATGATATCTGTCTCTCATCCAATTTCCCCATGTAGAGGTACCTTCCTATAATGCAACATGCCTTCTCATGGATCCCCATCTAGCAATATCTCTCAGAGTCTTCAAGTTCAAACCACCTTCATCTGTAGGAAAAGCCAATCTAGCATATTTCATAGGATGATGCTCACTACCCCAAAGAAAGTTAACAATCTTCATTTCAATTCTATCCCGAACAGATATGGGAATTTCACCTTGTTGTACCTAGAAAATGAAAAGTCCCTCTATGGCAACTTTAATAAGAGTTCTGTGCCCCACCATGGAAGTCTTTTGAGTAGGCCATCTTTTTATCATCTCCTCCACTCTGTCAATACATTCTGTGAAATCTTTGACTTGAAGATTTCCACCTGCAAGAGGAAATCCCAAATATTTGGTTGGGAATTCATCCATTTCCACTCCCATATCCTGCGTGAGTCTATCCTCCAAATGATAGCAATTCTTGTACAAGAAGATGTGTGCTTTATTTGCATTAACACATAGCCCCGTTTGCTCTTCAAAATTCACCAAAAGGCCTTTAATATTTTCCAAATGTTGCTGTTTGGCTTCTAAAAAAATCAGAAAATCATATGCAAAAATAAGATGTGTCATTACCTTAGTTCCATGGACTGTACAAGGTTTTATTTCCCTCCATTCTTCAGCTTATTGCATCTTTCTTGAGAAATACTCCATGAAAATCACAAACAGAAGAGGAGACAAAGGGTCCCCTTGCCGTAATCCATTGCCACCCTTAAAGAGACCTACATAAGTGCCATTAACCATAATGGAATACCTAGTTGTCCCAACACATTGCTTCATCTAACTGATCCATTGTTCATTGAAACCCATCTGTTTCATGATCCACCATAACTTCTCCCACCTCACACTATCATAGGCTTTAGAAACATCAAGCTTAAGGTAGGCCTTCCTACTACCTCTCATGACATTATAGTCCAGAAGAAATTTACCAGCCAGAAGGGTACAATCACTAATACTCCTACCCGTGACAAAGGCGCCTTGGTTTGCAAAGCCTTGGTTTGTAGAGATCAGATAAGGGAGGACCATCTTCAATCAGGCATCTAGGATTTTAGCAAATATCTTATATTATACTGAACAACAGTCTATAGGCCGAAAATCAACAAGAGAGGAGGTGACCTTCTTTTTAGGAATAAGAACAAAGAAAGAATGATTAACCTGTCTCACCATATTTCCTCCTTCCATGACCCAGTTCACATAAGCAAGTAGATCATTTTTGATGATTCCCCAAGTCTTCTTGTAGAAGAAAGCATTGAAACCGTCGGACCCAGGTGATTTGTTGCTGCCAATACTCCATAGAGCATCTTTCACCTCCTGTTCATTAACTCTTCTTGTAACGATGTTATTATGGGTTCTAGTGAGCCTGTAATTCCAGTCAACTACCTCCTCTTCATCAATATCATCATGAAAGTTTTTGTTGTACAAAGACGTGTAGAAGTTTATAGCCTATTCTTCAATGTCCTCTTGCTTGTTAACTAACTCCCCATCAGCATTAATAAGTTCAGAAATAATGTTACCTGCCCCCCTCCTTCTCACCGCAATATGGTAGAGATTTGTATTTCAGTCCCCATCATTCATCCATTTTTCTTTGCTTCTCTGCCAATATAATTTTTCCTCTGCCTTTCTTTAAATCTTCCAACATCGTCTTTAGCTCCCTATCCTTCTCTATCAGGTGAGGATTCAATGGATCATCCAGCAATCTTTCCCTAACTTCTTTACACTCCCCTTTAATCTCTTTCAGCATATTTGGGATATTTACCTCCTCCCTTGCCCACTTTTTTAGGACCATCTTGGTGTTCATCAGCTTCTTGGCAAATACATACATAGGATTACCAGTCACCTGAGTGTTCCAACCCTGTTTAATGACATCATCAAACCCTTTCCAATCAACCCAGTAGTTAAGAAATCTAAATGGTTTACTTTCTACTTTTTCTCCATAATATGAACTGAGATAGGTGCATGATCACTAATATCAGATCCTCCTGCCTTTACCCATACATTTGGAAAAATTTTCAGCCACTCATCATTCACCAAGGTTCTATCAAGTTTGTTTGCTATTCTGTGCTCTGGGTCCCTCTCATTGTTCCAAGTGAAAAGGTCACCACCCACCATAGGTAGCTCGTATAAACCTACCTTATCAATAGCCTGATTGAAAGCATCCACCTCAGCTGTGGTAGTAAGTCTTTTCCCCCTTTTTTCTCCTTGAAGCCGGACTGTATTAAAATCACCAATGACCAACCAGAGAGCCTGCACCTGTATATATACATGTATGTATGTATGTGTGTATATATACATGTATTTCGGATATTTATTTGTATATGTCTATATATACATGTATGTATGTATGTGTATATATATGTGTATATATATATATATATATATATATATATATATATATACGAATTGGATATCTGATCCATTGGAGTACTTCAAACCCCAAAGACCCCAAACTGATATATATATATATATATATATATATATATAGAGAGAGAGAGAGAGAGAGAGAGTCAGGCTAGAATACACTCAAGTGTATTTGGAGCAGAATACACTCAAGTAGTTTTTCATGATGCAATATTTTTTTCAAAATTCTAATCCATTGATCTTATTAAACATCTTATGAATAACTCATATGCAAAATTTGAGCACATTTGGACATTTATAGGTCATGATATAAAGACCACAAAAATTATGCATTTCAAATTAGTTTCGGGCATCTATTTTGTTGCCCTTGGATGAGTGACTTACACTCATCCAAATGGGCTCAAAATTTGAATGTAGCCTAGTTATAGTATGATGGTGAAGATCAATGGTTTACATTTTGTAAAAAATAGTCTTGATATGCAAACACACTTGTGTGTATTCATGTGATCTGTACACTCGAGTGTATTCTAGCCTGACTCTCTCTCTCTCTTTATATATATATATATATATATATATATATATATATATATATATATAGGGATCACCTTAATACTGCGCGAGTAGCTACCTGTCCCCCATTTTGGTTATTTTTTTTAAGTTTCTTACTTTTGACATGTAGAGGGTTACTTTACCTAGCAAATTGTTAAATTTCATGCATAGATAGTTACGTTTGCCACAACAGATTTCAAAACATGATTACATATATATCTGCCATGTATTTTGTACTAATTTACTTTTTTAGTCATATAGTTACTTTCTTATCAACATAGTTACTTTTTTGATAGCATTATTACTTTTCTGGCCAGAACAGTTACTTTTTTGGCTACCAGGTAGCGAACTCCAAGCTACCCACGCGGGTATTGAATGAGTGGGTATATATATATATATATATATATATATATATATATATATATATATATATATATATATATATATATATATATATATATATATATATATATATATATATATATATATATATATATATATGGGCGTTCATTCATTGCCCGCGCGGGTAGCCTGAATTTTCACTACCCAACAGCCACAAAAGTAACTCTCCTGGTCAAAAAAGTAACTCTGCTGTCAAAAAAGTAGCTATGGTGATATGAAAGTAACTACATGAATAAAAGAGTAACTCTATACAAAATATACAACATATATATATAAGGACGGTTTTTTTTTGATTTTGGTGGGGCAAATGATATTATTTTTGGATGAAATTTTTTGGGGAGCTTGACAAAATGGTCCTCTGCAATTGCAAATTTTTTTTTGAAAAAAGGTGGTTGGAAGGGTGTGCGGGTAGCTACCCACGTGAGCAATAAAGATGGGCCCTATATATATAACCCAATTACACAATGTGGAACTAATCCCATACATAAAGATGAATATAATAATAGAATAATTTATAAAATGCTTATTATTCTAACACACCCCCTCAAGTTGGTGTATATATATCACATGCACCAAGCTTGTTATATAAGAATTTGACCCTACAACCATTAAGAGATTTAGTAAATAAATGTGGTACTTGATCTTTAGACCCAGACTGAGACATACATGAATTATTGATCTTGTATCTTTTCTCGAATGAAATTACATCAACCTCGATGTGTTTGGTTCTTTCATGAAAATCTATATTGAAAGAATGTGGAAAACAACTTGATTATCACAATGGAGCTCTATTGCCTCAAACTAGATGTATCCAAGTTCTTCGAGGATGTTTTTGGTCCCTAAGTGATCACTGGTCGCATGAGTCATGGCTTGGTATTCAGATTCAACAGTTGATCATGCTATGACAGTTTGCCTTTTGCTTTTCTAGGATACTAGGTTGTCTCTGACAAATACATAATATTCTAAAGTAAACCTACGATCATTAAAATATATGACCCAATCAACATCAGATTATCCTTGCACTTTGAGATGTCCATATTTTGAGCATCATATTCCTTTTCCCGACTCTTCTTGAGATATCGAAGAATTCAAATGACAACCTCCATATGACTAGTACGTGTCTTATCTATACATTGACCAACCTCACTAGTAGAAAATGATATATTTGGATGAGTAACAATAAGATAATTAAGTTGTTCGACCAGTTTTCTATATCTCTACAAATCTTCAAGTGGCTCACCCTACTCCTTATATAACTTGACTTTGGGATCCATTGGAGTATCCATAGGTTTTGATCCAAGCATACCCATTTCTTCAAGTAGGTCAAGAGTATATTTTCTTTGTGATATAATAATACCATCTAGGGATCTAGCCACTATTAGAAAATTGGGGTGACATATAAAGCAGTGAAAAAAATAATAATGCCTGATTTCCAAACCAGTGAGATCGCGTCAACAACGATGCATTTTGAAAGAAAGGTATGCAAGAGATATATCTGGTCCTAGAGCAAGTCCAGGGACAACTCTTACTACAACATGCTTCTTTCTCAAGTCACACCTAGATGACTATCATCACCAACCTCCTAGTTGATCACCATAGATGGCAGTTGACTGTGTCCTCCTAGTAGGGAAAGTGCCTCTCACATCTAGAGTAGTCCATGAAAACCACCAGGACTTCACGTTGCACTATTAGAGCCAATGGGAAGGAGTTGTCCCTACTTTCTAGAGTTGATTCACTCTCCCAATTGTCTCTCCCTTGCTATCCCTCCCTTTCACTGGTAAGACTTACTCAAGCTCTCTTGGTTACCAAAACCAGAGAGGAAAAATTCAGAGCTTATTATTGTGTCTGGGAAACCCCAAGTACCCCTCTATTTATGGGAGGGTCAGGGTCAGGGTTTCCAATTGATTCAGGAGTCGAAGAGATGATATTTCATGAATTTTATGGAAGCTACGAATGATGAACCAGTATGTTCACTATTGAACCGTTCAGTCCATGACTGAACCAGTCGGTTCAACCCTTATATAGATCATCTCACTTTTGAATCACATTAGCATTCAATATTTGATTAATGCAAAATATGATGTCAGCATCAATCCTTTATCTAATCTAATCAATCATTGAATAGGGTTGTCAACACTTGCACCGGTCATTTCATACCATGAGCCGATTGGTTCACTAAGTGAACCCGTCGGTTCATGCCCTAGTTCAAATAATATTCAACCAATGCAGTATTCTATTGACCCAACACTTGAATTGATTAGTTCAACACTTGAATCGATTGGTTCATAGTCTAGTCAGCAAATCAACTACTATTGTTTAAATTGAATACCTAAACACTTTACTAATCAAATTAAACATCGTTCATGAATAAGCTCCTATTATAAGTGTATCCTATGCGTGTGACCCTATAGGTCCCAAATTACGTTAGCACTGAATGTCCATAACTAACTTATGACATCACAAATAATGAAAAGTATCTAGCAACACATCATTTCTATGCAAGTGATTCAAAAAGTTAGAGAATAACTTCGACCTACAGTCCATGATCAATGTTATTGTGATCGTATAGTTCCTTTGTCTTTGATATCCGAATTGAACTCGAGGCATGGAATTGTCATCCTCTTCAACATTTGACCCATGTTCCTTGAACTAGAGAAGACTTTCTGAGATGCATGCGAGTTCACATATCATATATTAAATCACATGAGTATGACCATACATTTGTTAGTCTCACTTATCATGTGGCCTGGATATCAAACTCTTATGGGAGGGACAAATCCCATCTATATCACTCACTCAATCCCCATGTGTCTTAGTGTACCTGAGAATCACCTTTATGGCAACCTTTATTCATGGTCAGATTGGATGATGTCAAGTACAACAGATGACATGTGATCAGTGTAGTGACGTTGGTATAAGAACCAAAATCACCACTATCACTACGAGAGTTAATTATGACTACCATTCCATGGTCTCCATGTATCACTCTCAAGGTGGGTCTGTCAGATACACTATTCTCTAACATGTACCTATGTGCTTGACTTGATATCACATATCATGACTAATGAGATAACATCATCAGTCAACACACAATCTAGTATTATGTATTAATGTTGTTTATTTTGCTTCCATAGTAATATCCAACTAGGGACATAACAAGAATGTATATACTCTCAACATATATATTATCTCATTGTTCAGGTCCTCAACCTGAAGACATATGTCATCGAGTATCATCATTCTTTAGACATCTACTATGTCTGTGTCATCATCTCACGATTGAGACAAACATAATGGATGAAATTACCTTTATGATTATCAAATCAGGCATCTCATGCCCCATGTCAATCGTTGTATAATTGTCTCTCTAGGCATACATATCAACATACTCACACTTGCACTTAGATCCAATCACCCACAAATCTTATTCCAAGTGATCTTAACATGTCCATCACGTATCTATTGAGAAAGCAATTTTATAGCGGGTTAGCAAAATTTGTTTCTAGTTGGTATTTTGTAATTTTCATATCTCCTCACTAAAAAACTTCTCATATGAGATGAAAGTGCTGTAGTATGATATCTAAGATTCCTTGCCTAACTAGTAGCTCCATTGTTCTTATAGTATTTTTATTGTGTCATTAATGATTGGAACCTCCCACAAGTTCATATATACAAACTTTTAGATCCATACATTATCCTACGATGTTCTCATAACACTAAGATACTCAAATTATAATATAGAATCAGCAACTGTCCCTTTCTCAGAACTTTTCCAACTTACAGTTCTATTTTAAGGTCAGACATAAATTTAGATTGCAATCTTTGTCATACTGGAAGCTTGCATCAGTGTAACCCTTTACACCCAACTCTTTCTTATTACTATAACCAATGAACTATCCCTTTAGTGCTTCACAAGTACTTGAGTATGATCTTTATGGCAGTCTAGTGACTTTCATTGGTTTCTGACCGATATCTACTCGTCAAGTCCATTACATATGAGATAACTAGGTAAGTACATATCCTCTCATCATGTCTAATACATATGAGATAACAATATGAGTACATAACATTACATACATGATAGAGTCAATTGCAAATGCACATGGAATATATCCATGTGTTCCCATTCTTCACAAGAACTGGGACACTAGGCTCTTCAGAGACTAACTCCATGGAACTTGGACAAGTTTTCTCTCATTTAGTCCTGCATGCTGAACCCTTTCCACATCTTTCCAATGTATGTTCTCATTGTTTAGGTCAAGAAGCTTTCCAGATATATCTCTATAGATATCAATTCCTATCACATAAGATGCTTCGCCTAAACCCCTCATAGAGAAGGTACTTCCCAGCATGGTTTTAACATTTGTAGTATAAGGATGTTATTCCCCATCATTATGTGAAATATAAATATGCTCCCACTAAATATTTTGTAATCATGGATTCCATCTTCATTCTGACTCAAATCAGACTCTTTGACTGTCTTATCAAATCAAAGATTCTAGCTCTGAGATGCTTTCTTTGATCCATAGATTTACCTTTGTAGCTTATAGACTTTATTTAAAATAATTGGATTTATGAAACCTATTAAGCTGCAACAACAAGCATAATCTTGATGGACTTAACATGGGAACTGGTGAAGATTTCATTATGTTCAACATCTTAAACTTGTTTGAAATCTTTACAACCAATATGCTCTTATAGGTTTGTACACTACTATCCATGTTGGTCTTTTCTCAAAGACCCAAGTGCAACCTATGGGTCTTACCCCTTCAAGTGGATTTTTCAAGGTCATACCTTGTTCATTTACACGGACTCCATCTTGGATCTCATGGCCTCAATGTTGGCTAAATTGGACATTAATATACCCTTTGTCTTGATGATGACAAACAATTCACACTTGTGGATCTAACATGCTATTTGACTATTTCAGGGTTCAAAGGAATAAGAAAATTCTACTAAGTGGAAAGATGAAGATCAATGTAAATTGAAGATCAAATGTGCTTAATTATATATATGTTCATGATTGTACTCAAATGTAAACACTTGTACAAAAATATAATTTACAAGTATTTATACATCATGTAAATCAAGTGTTAGATCTTTCCTATCCACTTATAATCCCTAGATAGGTTTCCCCTCAAAGTTAGAGTCACCATCACTCATTGAAACACACACGTAGTAGGTGATTCAAAAGTCTGAAATAGAGACACCCTCGATCAAAAAACTTGTCGACCGAAACATACTCAGTTGAAGTTTTTGTCGACTGAGAACCACCTCGGTCAAAATTATGAGCACTGTTCAATAACTTACACATTTGTGCTCTAAAATGGTCTTCGGTCGAGAGTATTCTTGACCGAGCAATCTTCAGTCTAAATCTTGCGACTGTTATACCAAGCGGTTGGTAGTTGGGAGTTGAAAATATATGTTGCAACAAATTTTCCTTATCCCTATGATCGGTCAAAGAAAAGCTTGACTGAGACACAGTTCGGTCGACAAACTTGTCGACCCCGCATGGTTCTAGATTATTCTTTTAAGCACGAATAAATTAGCCATTGCTAGCCAACTAATGCACACCTAGTGGCTAGTTAAGAACTAAGAACACTCTAGAGACTCCCTAGAACATCCCTAAGTACTTGCAAACCATTCCTATAAATAGGAGAGGCCTTAGGACACCTAAAGTACCTAAGCTACACTTGAGAATACATTCTTGTGAGCAACAAAACCAAGCAAAAACTGCCATCTTGTTCTATAAGATCTAAATTTGTGTCCTATAACCATAGCCTCGTAGACACCTCATAGAAACTTCCATCCTAAGTGGTGTGAGAGGTCTAATGCTTGATATAGGATCAAAGAGCTATACTCAATTGTTGTATTTCCTTCTTCCAACCCCCTTCATAGGTTCAAGCTACCTGTGCTCCTTGGCTTCTCCAAGATCGTGGAGGCTGCTTGAGGGAGCTCGGTTGAAGCTACTTCTTGGTGGAGAAGGCTGCTTCAAGAGGTGCTTGAGATTAATTTAAGGAAGGCTACTTCAAGAGAGTTGGATCTAATTCTAAAGGAAGGCTATCTCAAGGTGGTGGAGCTACTTCTAGGAGGAGAAGTCTGCTCCAAGAGCTTGGAATTACTTCAAAGAAGGCTACTTCAAGGAGGTTGAGGCTACTTCTAGGAGAAGGATATTTCAAGGAAGGTGATAGTATTTTATTGTAACATCCTTGAGAGGTAAATAAAAGTAATCACTTTCAAAATCCCAATTGGAGACAATTGGGTAGTGGACTGACAACCTTTGAATTAAAAGGTTGGAACCACTCTAAACACAAGTGTCTTCCTTATTTTCTCCTCCTTCTTTGGTTGAGTGTTTTAATTATCTTTAAATTAACAAAAATCTCTATTCACCCCCTCTAGATCTTTCAATTGGTATCAGAAAAGGTCTTCAAGGAGCCCTAATAGGTCTTGAAGAATGGGGGACAATATACTTCACAACCTCAACCTTGAAGGGACTCATGTGACTCAGCCACCACCTTTTGATGGAAGCAACTACACCTACTAGAAAAGAAGAATGCAATTCTACTTCTAAGGAATCAACTTAGATCTATGGAGGATGGTGTCTACACCTTATGTACTTCCCACAACTGAATATGCAACATGGGATCCAAACATGGTAAAAAAAGTTCAATTAAATGCAAAGGCGGTAAGCATACTCTATTGTTCCATTTCTATAAGTGAGTTTAATAGATTATATTCATGTGATATGGCTTATGATATATGGCATAAACTCTCCATAACACATGAAGGTACTACCCAAGGTAAAAATACCAAAATTAATATGCTTAAGGAAAGTTTAAACAATTTTGTATGCAACCTAATGAATCTATTAGTGAAATGAATGTAAGATTATATTCCATTGTTAACAAATTAAGTGCATTAGGCAAGTATATAAGTGAATAAGATCAAGTGTCCAAAATTCTTAGATCTTTTCCTCTAAAATACAAGCCAAAGGTGACGACCATTGAAGAAGCTAATGATCTCACCACAATGAGGATGGAGCAGCTCATTGGCAACCTAGAGACTCATGAGGTCACCCTTGAAGAAGAAGAAAGATTGGAGGCCAAGATTCAAAAAGGAAAAAGGAAGGACATTGCCTTAAAATCTACAACAAAGGTTCAATCAAAGGTCATCACTCAAGAAAGTGATGAAACAAGTGAAGGAGATGAAGAAGAAGATGCACTCATTGCAAATGGTAAGAAATATAGAAGGTATAACAAACATTCTAGTGCTTCTTCCTCTTCTTCCCTTAGCTATTTTGAATGCGGCAAGAAAGTACATGTGAAGAATGAATGTCCCAAAATCAAGAAAGGGAAGAAATCTTCCTTCAAGAAGAAAGACAAAGGAGATAAAGCTTACAAAGCTGCTTGGGATGAATCAAGTGATGAAAGTGAAAGTAGAGAGGAATAAGTGGAATGTCTTATGGAAAAGGAATATGAAAATGATGACTCAAGTTAGGTAAGCCTTCTTGAATTATCTAAAGAAGAATTAGTCACTAGTCTTCAATAAATACATGACAAATATGTTCATCGTAAAAATAAATTAAAGAAGATTACAAAAACAAATGATGATTTGCATGCTAAACTATATACCCTCTCTTCTGAAAATGAAAGTCTCATATCTGAAAGGGATACTTTAAAATATTCCATTAATGAGCATAATATCAAGTTGCTTGCTGTAGAAACAAACTATAATTTTCTTTGTCGAGAAAAGGTTGAATTGCTTGCTAAAATGAATGATCTTCAAACTCAACCTATTTTATGTACTCATTTGGATTATGATGCTATTGTCAAAGAAAGAGATAGTTTGTTATCTAATCTAGACCAAGAAAAGTTAGACATTAAAAAGAAAATAGATGAAATTGGTAAGTTGCAAAAGGATATTAGTAGCTTGAAAAATAATGACATTCTTGATAAAATCCTAAAGGACTCTTCTGGTCAAATTGGGAGGAGAGGCCTAGGTTATGTACCCAAAGATAAATCCTATCAAAAACCTAGAGCTAAAAAGACACAAGTACCCAAGATCAAAGTCATGTATGTACCTAAAAACTATCTAGCTCATGACCACAATGTTGAAAAGAGAAATGAAATTGATTTCATTTGCTCTTATTATTGTTTACATCTTGGACATTATTCATTTTCATGCCCCTATAAGAAAAATAAGGATAAGGATCTAGTTTGGGTTCCAAAAACACAAACTTAGAAATGTGGAATACATAGTTGAGATTTAACCTAAAACTTAATTTAAAAATCTGATTGACTTATGTCAACTAAACTAAGCTTTAATTTGCATATTTGTGTATGATTTGATTGGAATTAACAAAATTCTTTGTTTGGAATTGATAAATTTAGTGAGAACACAAAGAACCCTTCTTGGTCGACAAAGTTTTTGACCGAGACTCTCTCTAGTCAAGGAAATAGTCGACCAAGAGATGTTCTATCAAAATCGTATCTTCCAGCAAATCATTTCGGCCGACAAATAGCTTGACTGAAAAACCTTCCGGTCGAAGAAATTTTCGACCGAGTATTGTTCTATAAAGAGATTGTTATTGAATCAATAAACTTGTGACTATTTTCAACCTTGTTGCTCAACCACCTTTAAAAACTCTTCCTAATTAGCTATTCTAAAATACAAAATGCTTTAATACATGTCCCTAACCAAAAGGACCATCACATGGGTACCAAAATCTATCTATTTTACAGGATTGGGTGGTTGATATTGGTTGTTCCAAATATATGACTGGAAACAAAGAAGCTTTTCAAACATTTGAAGAAAAGAAGAGTGGAACAATCATATTTGGAGATAATGCCAAAGGTAAAATTATTGAAATAGGTAATATTGGTACACATTTTCAAATTAAAAATGTCCTACTTGTTGATGGATTGCATCACAACTTGATTCGTGTTAGTCAATTATGTGATAGTGGCTATGATGTTCTTTTTAACAAATCTTATTGCAAGCTACTCATAGATAATACTAATAATGTTGTTTATGAAGGAAAAAGAATATATACTTAGACCTAATTCCAGGCAAGGTATTATTTGAAAATGTGTAAAGAAGTGAAACCATCTCTCAACTTATAAAAATGGTATGTAAAAGACCAATGAATAGCAGCAAAAGTTAAAACTTTGACTATATTCAATTTAATAAAGAGTACATCAAAATTTTCCCAATAAGGGTGTACATGATTTATAGAAATAAAGGATCTAAGGTAGAGGGAAACTAAACTACATCAACATGTCTCCAATAAACTAACTTAACAAATAAGTCCATGATGAAAGGATGAACACCTTCTCCTAATCTTAGGATGGTTCACCATGCTCTTGTTGCACACTCTAATCCAAAACCTGGGTGGTTGGGATCACCCAACAAGAGGATAGAAAACGTATGTGTCAATTAAAGGAATAAGGATAATTATAAACCAAATTATAAAATGATAAATAATTACTATGCTAAGAGTGTCAAAAGTATGAAGAACATAAAAGAGAATACTTTCCATAACATCACATATTAATATTGAAGCATGATAAAAGTATGATTGCATTATCTAAAGTAGGGATGAGGCACCTACCAACCTCAACCAAAACAAATAGGTGAAGGAGAGTGGTCACATTCCTAAACACCTACAAAATATTTATAAAAGTGGGGAGAGTGGTCACATTCCCCAAGGCTCATGTCCAAACTATGGGTGCCTAGTACAGAGGTACACTACATTAGATAATAAGTCATCAAGTTATCATGCTTAATAAATAAAATGGTAATATTAAACAACAAATTAATAGTGGTAGGGGGGTATAAAACCCAAACAAGTAGTGAAATAAATGTGCCAAAAGAGTATAAATGGAGAACAAGGTATAAGTCTATGCCTATTAGGAATTTAGCTTTGGATAACAACATGCCCAACTTAGGGTTTAAAAATGCAAATACCTCACTTGAGATTCCTAGAGAAGACTTTTCACCATCTAATTGTGTCAAATGTCACTTTTACCCTAGATACAAGTTTCCATCACATATATTAGGGTTTTGTAATAATTTAAGTGTAGAAACCCTATTTTTTAGACCTTCTATGAAAACCATCGATTTAGGACTCAAAACTTGGAAAAATCAATTACTTAGATTTTCGCTATTAAGAAAACATATTTGATTACCCAATTTGGAGTTAAAATGAATCAATTACAAATTTTAGGGCATTTTATATAAATAAATGGTGTTTCTAATAAATATCAAAATAGGGTAGAAAAACATGACTCAAAAACCCTAAAATAATATTCCTTGTGAAAAATTCTTTCCAACGAATATTTATTTGTATTTTTCTAACCATCGTATGATTTACTGGGAATATTTGAAAACTCACCAATCAAAATCCAGGAAAACTATAGTTTGACATTGATTTAAGTTGGAATTAAAGCTGACATAAATAAAAGGCTAAATTACCAAGAAACCATAGTTGTGCATGACACATGAATCAAACAAGTGAGGGCAAATTAGTCATTTAGCATTGAGATGAATTTCACATTGGTAGATGAAAGGCGTGCGTAGAAACCCCTAATTTCCCATGTGAAATACATTACCCAATTTTGACAGCATGGGTTACAGAGGGATTTCGCCCCATGTAATCTTCCCTCCGTTGCTCTAGTGAGCACCATGGCCGGAGCTCAAAGCTCTGATCACAGTTGAGATTTGTGGATCCTCGAGAAAGAAGTGTATGCCTGTGATGATGCACACACCACCACGAACTCGTCAAGCTCAAGCTCAAGGTCTGGGGCGCTCAGAGATAGCAAGAAGCCATCCCACCATAGCTAGAATAGAGGAAAGGACTGGGAGATAAAACCAACCATACGGACCTGAAAAATGGGCATTTGGAGTTGGCAATTTGTTTGCGAGGGTAAGGTGGTGTCACACATCCAATTTTCTTGGACGAAGGGCCATTGAAGTGGTCAGGTGACCAGTGTTGGCGAGCAACGATGAACAGGTTATAGGGTACATCTATTCTAGGAACACTGGGGAAAACTGGAGGTAGAGAAAGGAAGAGGGAACACTATGGAATGTTACCGGGTGATCAATTGTCCAATTGGTGTCACAAAGGGCTGAAATGACACCGAGACCGTCGGAGATGGACCATGATAAAGTCTGGGTGTCTTGCGGTGTTGGAGAGGAAATTGGAAGAGGAGGAGTGATGTTTGTGGTCTGAGGGTTCTGTACTCTGCCTTATATAGGCAAGACCTTTGTAACTCCTCGGTGGAGATGAGGAGAAAGCCCGAAATGGGCTTTTCGTGCTCAGGGTGAGGGAGAAGGTGAGTCAAGGATCATTGGATTCACTACGATGAGATGAAACTGAAGGAAAAAAAACTCATGAAATGGATCATTGATGAGGGAAGAATGGGTTGGGATCTTAAAGCCTATGAAATGACTACTTTTCGTGAGGTAAGGGATGAGTTTCCGGCCGTTGGATCTAGTTACATCTCAGATGATCAGATTGTGGCTGTCGGATGGCACGCTTGAGAGGCGAGGTAACATGTAACAAGAAGTTAGATCGCAGACTATAGTGAATTAATTGCATTGAATGTAAATCGAATTAAAATCATATTCTTACTATAATCAATTCTTATAAAATTGATTTGGAGGGTCAAACATGGGTCAAATGACCTCAAATTTGGACCATAGGCCAATATTAATGCCTATACTAATGTTATACATTTAAATTTTCATTTTACATGAGATTTGACCCTTAACCACCATATTGTCCATTAATATAAATATTAATGTATTAAAGAGGGTGAATTAATATGAAAAAGATGTCTAATTAATTCTTTGGGTGAATATTTGCGTTAGGCAATATATATTAATTTCAAGATTCATAACTCACCATATTATTCTATTTTAATGTTTTATTGCCACATAGGAGGAGAGAGAAAATAAAAGAGGATTATTCTCTCATTAACTAACTCAATTCCACATTATTACTCATTTCTTGTCCCAAAAAGCCATAAAAACTCTAAATTAATATAAACTACTAATTATCTCTCATTAATGGTCATTTTGCACTATTAGACTCTAATTAAAACACTAGTTGAGATATTTGTGTGAAAACCATTCATTGAAATGAATCTGGGTCAAATATAAATCACATCATTAAGTATTTCTCAATTTCAACATTGAGGAAAAAGAAGATAGAAAAGATAGGAAAATTTAGGGAAAAGGACAAAAAGGATATGAAGGAAATACAATCTTGAAAATGGGGTAAATTGATAATGAACCTTAGATTCAATATGTTTCAACACTCCACCCCTTAAAGAGGATTTCATCCCCGAAATCTCTACAAGAGGGAAGGGTGAGTACTTAACATCCAAACATTAAGAAACTAGTTGGTTACTTCTAGTCTATGGTACTTCACATGCTCTACTCATAAGTCATGTCTTATTAAGGTTTCCACTATTCATGTTACCTTTTATCAAATATAACACAATTAACATTTTGACTTATTAGGATTATCTCCATTATGAAATTACATCATCTTTATTATGCTATTAATTGTGTCCTATTGTATTCATATTATTGTTAAAAGGATTACATCTCAACATTATGTACAAATCATATGTATTTCTCATTTACTATTTAAGAATTTTAAGCACAATTAGGGTTTACTAAGTCATCTCATTATTTATTAATGTATTAGGTCACAATCCTTAATAACTTGAATTTATTCTCCATTATCCTCATATTACCATCATATAGAATTATCATAGTTTATTTTGTAAAAAATAAATAATATTATCCAACAAGTTATTAAGTCTACAATGAATCCAAATAATGTCACATTAATTTATATTACACGTCACATCACCTTTCATACTCATATTAACATCATCATTAATCATTTTCTCCTATTTATTCACTTCTTATTATCAATTATACATATTTAACATCACATTAGACATTTATGCATGTTTATGTGAATCCAATTACTCTTTATCATTTTTTAGTTATTGTATGTATTTGAGTGAATAAGATGGAACACATTGCATATCAATGAATTGATACATATACCAATTTATGATTAGGTTATTAATGAGGTGTGTATTAGAGAACAAGGTGATATGCCTTATATATTGATGACTTTATTAAATTATTATTAGGTGATTATATTCCATTTATATGTGTCAAAGTATATTATTGATGATGACACCTAATGTCACTATTGTACCATGAAGGTATTAAGGATATATATATATATATATATATATATATATATATATGTTAAAGTTAGAGGATTACATCTTAGGGTTTAGGTCAACATGATCATCACATGTTACCTATGCATTCTTAGCATGCATTAGATCTATTTATCTTACTGACCATATCATTAGGGTGACATGGTCAACATTATGTGTATTCACAATTGGTGAGTTATTCATACTTTGTGAATTAAGCATTTTTTGGGGGTTCAAGTATATGAAATACTTATTAGATGACTTATTATATATTTATTAGTATATAAACAAATAAGTTAAATTATAATTATAATTTTTTATAGTCAATACTAATCATATAAGCTCTCTAATATCTTGTCTTAGGGTTTCCAATTTCAGAGTAGCTAGATTTCAATGTATTGTGGGACTCCATCCCCTTAAAAGGATTTCATCCTCGAAATTAGTAATTCCAAAATCTACCAAGGTATTAACACTACAACTACTACTACTTCTCCACTTAAAAAGGTTGACCTATCAAGTCAAACTAAGCTAGAGGTAAAAGTGTAATGACAGTCACCAAACCGATAGACAAATCGTTACTAATTAAGCAGAATTTAAAACATTACCAGCGGATTAACAAAAATCACTAAAAATTAAAACCATTTTGCAAAGAGATCCATTTCTAGGAAAACTCTTTAAGGCAGAACCAAAACTTTATATACATCATTGTTCACATTGTACATACACTTTACCATATATTCTCGAGGATAACATATAATAGTTGCTTTGTCAAAACATATAATGAAGCAACATAAAACCTCGAGGCTTACAAGCTAAAACCTCAGATCGTTCATGAAACCATAACGAACCAACTCCAAGGACCTGAGAGTACAGAGACGACACATATGACTTCTATCTACAAGACATGACAAACATTACACTCAACCTGAGCTGTCACTGCTGTCCCTGCCACTGTTGTTCTTTTTCTGAAGAAAGGTCTTCACCTCCTCGTGCACGTCCACCTAAAAATTTGGATCCCACGGGGGTGAGACAATTGAAAATTGCCCCAGCGAGAGATATAACTCTCCGCCAAAAATGTTATTATCACAGTTAAATAGTATTAAACTGAGCAGAGGATAAGCAGTTTAGAACATTCTCATATTTTAAAGCATGGCAACTATCTATGATAGAGCAGTAATTCATCTATTTACTTTATAAGGAATATGGAGAACACATATATAATTTACCCATCATACTATCTCAAGCTTATCCTGTGATGCTCATTATCATGGTATGTCATCCATGAATCATTCTCATTTCTATCTGTTGGCCTCAGCCAATCTGCTAACCAAATATTGAATTGTACCAGTCATATAAGTATACATCACCATATCCTGTCCAAGCATTGGACTATGCCAATCATATGCATTATTCCAGGCATTGGGATTTAACCAATCCTGTGTTATTATTCCAGGCATTGGGATTTAACCAATCTTGTATTATTATAGGCTTCATGCCTCTGCTAGGTATTGGACTTTAACCAATCCTGATTACACCGCCAGGAAGTGGACTCTAACCACTCCTGATTATAGGCTTCATGCCTCTGCCAAGTATTGGTCCGCAACCAATCCTGATTACAGGCTTTACGCCTCTGCCAAGTATTGGACTTTAACCAATCCTGATTACACAGCCAGGCAGTGGGCTCTAACCACTCCTGATTACAGGCTTCACGCCTCTTCCAGGTATTGGTCCGCAATCAATCCTGATTACAGGCTTTATGCCTCTTCCAGGTATTGGACTTTAACCAATCCTGATTACACAGCCAGGCAGTGGACTCTAACCACTCCTGATTACAGGCTTCACGCCTCTGCCAGGTATTGGTCCGCAACCAATCCTGATTACAGGCTTTATGCCTCTGCCAGGTATTGTACTTTAACCAATCTTGATTACACAACCAAGAAGTGGACTCTAACCACTCCTGATTACAGGCTTCACGCCTCTGCCAGGTATTGGTTCGCAACCAATCCTGATTACATGCTTTATGCCTCTGCCGGGTATTGGACTTTAACCAATCCTGATTACACAGCCAGGCAGTGGACTCTAACCACTCCTGATTACAGGCTTCATGCCTCTGCCAAGTATTGGTCCACAACCAATCCTGATTATAGGCTGTACGCCTCTTCCAGGTATTGATCCACAACCAATCCTGATTACAGGCTTTACGCCTCTGCCAGGTATTGGACTTTAACCTATCCTGATTACACAGCCAGGCAGTGGACTCTAACCACTCCTGATTACAGATTCGTTATGGGATATCAATCCTTTAAATTCATCATTGGTTATCACATCCTTTTACTAGGCATTATACCCTGGGGCAAGCCATTATATCAATTCACATTCTTTAAGTACTACAAGTGTTGCTCTTATCTGCTTTAAGCATATTCAAAACACTATAGCCCTTATTTAGCTATTAGCATAAAGCATGTATGATCAAGATTTCATTATTATTATAACCATTTATTATTATTATGAAGTTACTGGTTTCCATTTCCCTTAGTTTATTTTGCACATTACCATTCCTTACATTAGATATAAGCATCTTGTCACCTCTCATTAGGCAACAATTATTCACATGGCTCACCAGGCCCATTAATCATCTTGTCACCTTTCACTAGGCAACAACTATTCACATGGCTCACAAGGCCATTAAACATCTTGTCACCTCTCACTTGGCAACAACTATCCACATGGCTCACAAGGCCATTAAACATCTTGTCACCTCTCACTAGGCAACAACTATTACAGTTAGGGATTCCCCTTTATAGCTGAATAGGGTTTCAAGTTCATATTATCAATCCAAACCCTAATTCATTGCTCCACACATCTAGGAGCATACATTAATATCATAAGTATTCAATCATACTTATTTATTCTCATCATTTATCATTAAATGAATCATCAATACAAGGTATGAGTTCCTCTCTCATCCTTATCAGGGTATGATTACATCATACTTTATTAACTTGGCTTAACCCTTTCTCAAGGTATGTTAGCCCAATTTATCAAAGTGTATTAAACTTATTACATCTCAATGTAACAATTGACATAACACACTTCATGTGTTACTCATCCAAGTATATTGGATTTAAGGTGCATCAAGGTACATAAACCTTGAAATGCTGGATGTGATATATATCATGTCTTGATGTATCACTTCCCTCATCACTTTTAACTTACTTAAACTCATCAACTTATCTTGTATTAGGGTATTTCCCGTCATAATACTTTATGCACTAGCCCATCACATTCATTTTGTAGTGTATTGATCATAAGTCATACATTTGAATTGTCCAACCATCATCAATTGATATGGACTTATCTCAGGTTGAGACATTATTGATATAAGGTTCTCCATTATCAACCATTCTAGGTGTTTCACCTATCAAGGTATTAGCCATACCATTACTTGGTGTTTCACTCATCACTCCTAAGGGTATCTTGCCCTCACCTTTACAAGGTGTCTCAGGTTAAAGGTGTGCATATGTTCACCATATCGGATTATAGGTGTATAGGCACCACCATATCGAGCTAGAAGTATATATACACCATTCATATCGGGCTAGAGGGGTTTATATGTATCACCCATGTTGGTCTAGACATCAACTAGGGTTGTGTATCGGGCTACCATATCGTGCCACCATGTCGTGCAACTATGTCAAGCAATAGCACTTGTTGTACTTCACTTATATCGGGTTACCCAAATTAGGGTTTCATGTCAACTTTTAAGTATTCATTCAACCTTGTATCGTACACGGAGTCTATAATTGACTCCCTATAGTGAAAGAGGTGTATACTACACCCCCATATCGTGAAACAATGTATTCATTCATATCCATATTGTTCAAGTAAAGTAGGTGCATCATCATATCGGGTTAAAGGTGCTTTCTTGTGTGCTTGCACCCGATATCACTTTTATAAAGTGATACCACCATCTTCAAGCTCTAGACCTTAGTTATAACTGTTATAGTACATGTCAACAGGTCTAAGCAACTACTAGAACTCATAATCGCATCAACTATTTCAGGAAATTTTGGAATTAAAAGTATTTTACTAATTATAACAATTCAGGTGAAGAATAATAACATGGTTGAGTTCAAGTTATATAACCCGCCTTAAGAATGGCTTCAAAGCTCCAAGCTCCAAAGCTCCAAGTTCCTAAGGTTGAAGATGAACTTCAAAACTCTTCTATATACAAAGAATCACCATGGATAAGCAATTGGTGAAGAAGAAAAGAAAGGAAGATCAAAACCCTAAATTCATGCTTCAAACCAATGTTGAAGATGATCTTATCCTCACCTTAGGGTTAAGTTTTGAGTTCCTTAGCTCCTTGGCCGACACCCCACCACTCTTGGGCGATATGGACTTCCTCTTGGACGACACAACCGTGCTTGTGGCCGATACCCCCTCACTTGTGGCCAAAATCACTTCAATTGGCCGATATCAACTTGCTATGGACAATATCAACATGGTATGGCCGATACACTTGCTATGGCTGATACCCAAGGCCTATGCACGATACCCTTGTGACCTTGCACGATATGCCAACCATCGTGCACGATATGGCACTCACTTGCACGATATGGCACTCACTTGCACGATATGACACTCAACTCTTCACCCTATTGGCCGATATCACCTTATATGGCCAATTTCACGTACTTGGCCGATATGCTTTTGCTATGGGAAATATCCAAGGAACAATGCACGATATGCTTGCTCTCCTGCACAATACAAGAGCCCCATGCACGATACCATAAGGTAGGAGGGTGTTAAGGGTCGAAAAATTCCATTAAGGGGTCAAACTAGGGGTATATATACTTGCTGATCATGGAGAAAGGCAAAAATGAGGTGTCAACATTTTGAGCTAGTAGGTGCCACGTGTCATGCATGGGTGACACGTGTCCATGCATGCACCATCATTTATCTTGTCTTTAAAAACAGTTGAGGATCATCTATAGATGCAATTTCGTCCATTACTTATCCATTTGGATAAGTTATCTAGGTTTAATCACTATTTCATGTCAAGCCGATACACTTTTTCTAAGGAAACTTGTTGGCCGACACACCTCACCTCCTTGAGGTGCTTTTCACGATATGGACTTTTCCAAGAGTTCACAAAACGATATGGGACACCTCCTTGGGCTCCATGGCCGATAGGCACTCATATATAAGCTTTTCAACTTGATATAACTCAAGTTAAGCTTCCAAATCCAACCCTTTTCTTGGTCATTTCTTCACCAAGATTACCATCATTCATAATGGAATCAAACTTGGTGTCCAATTCATTATATCTCCTATAAATGATAAACAGAGGAAGTGGTAACACTCTAGAGGTGGTAATTTGCATATCAACCCCATATTTTGGGTAAATTACAATTTGTACCAAAATTGGTGCACAAGGTACCAACATTGTTCAAACAAGTTCAAACTTGGAATTTAGACTTTCCACAAGCCACCAACTTGCATAATTCTCTCAATAATGATTCTACAACACATGAGGCATGTTCAACATGTGACATTTTGCATTATAGCCCCTCAATTTGGGTAAATTGCACTTTGGTCCAAAACAAAGGAAAATTGCTCAAACAACATTCAATCGGGACCAAAATTGAAACATAAATGTGTCACATGATAACAAAGCACCTTAGAGGATTATATTAAAGTTCTAAGAAACTTTATTAGCCAAAAAAATAGGGTTAACTCATAACCCAAGTCAGGGTTGTTACAAGTTATAAACCCCTAACAAGGATTTCGTCCCCGAAATCCCAGGTAAAGGGAAACAGATATTATTCATTCATCATATCATCAAGTCTCCATATAACATCTGAATGTTATGGAGATACCATAGAACTTTGATCAACACAAAGTTCTTCCACATAGAGTTATCATTAAATCTATCACACAAGGCACATATTCCACTGTCTTTTTCATTATCGACTGTGTAGTTAATTCTGGGTCAGGTAACACTTTTCTCACTCAGATAGAGGTTGGTTGTTAATCTCATTCGACAAAATTTTATTGTAATATTTTTACAATTATTCCTTCAAGTAAATCATTCTCATCAATGTTATGTTTATGCAGAGCATAAACCCCTAACATATAATGTCCATACTATTTCATGTAACTAGACGGATTTCACAGTTGGCCATCCTAGGCAACCAACATAAATCATCTGATTAGGAGTTTATGTTTTCACTTTCTCATACCACCTGACACTTTTTAGATACTAGGATTCCTTACTTAGATATCTATCACATGTGTCAAAAACTCATCACATCCTCATCTTTCTTTCATCTTGGGACATTACTTGTTACACATATCTTTATCTTGGAACCAAAGTCCAAGACAAACTGATACTTTTCTAACTATCCATCAATTGAACATTTTTAACTTATGCACATCAAGCGTCATAAGACCCACTTGATTTCCATGTCCTTAAAAAGAAAGAACACTAAGGAACATATTCCTTTTATCACCCCATCATCATCCATGGTTGTTTATCAAAGAGAAGAGGTTAGCATCTCTTTTGATTATTACATGAACTTTTAACTATTCATGAGTCATTTACTTGTGTTTCATCCTAGGTTCCTTGCCATCAGCATAGGAATTATAAGGATGATTACATGTCATTATTCCTTTCTTTGTTATTGTCTAACATGTTCATGAACATTTTGTGATTTTATCACATTTCCCATTTCTACATCATGGGAAAAGATCTTTACTATTCACACATGCTTTATTTGACATGGATCATCTCCCTTGTTCTCATTCTCTTATCATGAGGATTATACTTTTCATTTCCTCATACATATAGATTGATCTGAGATCATCTCAGATTCCACTTTATTGCACTTAGGATGTGATATACATGTCCATACCAAAATTCCAGTTTCATTATACTCACTAGATTGTCTCAGAATGACTACTTGATCGGAGTAATCAGAAAGATAACAATATAAGAGTTCCATACTCACCTTATCTCCAATAATTATATACCTGGCCAGGGTATACAAGTACTGAGATTAAGTAGCATGCACTTTGTTTACTATCATATTCCTTACTTTTCATATAATAACCAACACATGATTTAACATTCCTGGATTTTCTCCAGGCATCTCTTCTATACCTCATCCTTTTTCACACAGATAAGAGCAATTATAGAGCATTTAAAAGAATACTGAACATAATATAAATTCTAGTTCTCATCATTTCTTCCCTATGTCCCCATAGGACAATCAATAGGGAAGTCCATAACAGCAATCCTTTTTAGGATTATCAGGTAACATCAAAAGAAGGCATATCAAAATAAAAAAGCTCTATCTGATTGTTACCCCTCGCGGTCATCCACCGCTTTAGGTGGACTCAACCCATAGAGTCTAGCTGTTTCATGTTGTTACTTTTGGCTTTTTAGAACCACTAGGCAAAAGTCTCTGGAATTGTAATGACATTTCCTTAATTCTCGGCTTATTGCCCCTTCTTGGGTACTTCCATCACAGATATACTATCTGTCTAAACTTATGGCAGAGTCTACTTTCTCGGCATATGTCAATCTTTCCCACATTTTCCACTGTTCCAACATGACTATGTCATTTAGGAACCCTTTCAAAGCCCAAAGTTTCTGTATTGAGGACTGGTAACCTAGGTTGTAATGCTAGTATCCAGTCTACTATATGCATCATTGTTGTCCTAACCTGCCCAACACGAGCATAAACATAGGATTCTCTATCCTGATCAAGTCATGATGGGAATTCTCAGGCACTCATTCTTCTATTGTCTGATCCCTTGCACCCTTTCCTGGTGCAACAACATTGCCCTCAACAATGTATTCCTCGTGTTCCCCAGTCATTTATAAACTTCACCCTTTCTTCTGCACAAGCAGAAGTCACTATGGGGTATACTGGAGGACACTAACACAGACTCAACACCTTAGTCTTATGTCTCTGTAGACTCAGCGAACCTTATGCTCTGATACCAAACTTGTAACGACAGTCACCAAACTGATAGACAAATCATTACTAATTAAGCGGAATTTAAAACATTACCAGCGGATTAACAAAAATCACTAAAAATTAAAACCATTTTGCAAAGAGATCCATTTCTAGGAAAACTCTTTAAGGCAGAACCAAAACTTTATATACATCATTGTTCACATTGTACATACACTTTACCATCTCTTCTCGAGGATAACATATAATAGTTGCTTTGTCAAAACATATAATGAAGCAACATAAAACCTCGAGGCTTACAAGCCAAAACCTCAGATCGTTCATGAAACCATAACGAACCAACTCCAAGGACCTGAGAGTACAGAGACGACACATATGACTTCTATCTACAAGACATGATAGACATTACACTCAACCTGAGCTGTCACTGCTGTCCCTGCCACTGTTGTTCTTTTTCTGAAGAAAGGTCTTCACCTCCTCGTGCACGTCCACCTAAAAATTTGGATCCCACGGGGGTGAGACAATTGAAAATTGCCCCAACGAGAGATATAACTCTCCGCCAACAATGTTATTATCACAGTTAAATAGTATTAAACTGAGCAGAGGATAAGTAGTTTAGAACATTCTCATATTTTAAAGCATGGAAGCTATCTATGATAGAGCAGTAATTCATCTATTTACTTTATAAGGAATATGGAGAACACATATATCATTTACCCATCATACTATCTCAAGCTTGTCCTGTGATGCTCATTATCATGGTATGTCATCCATGAATCATTCTCATTTCTATCTGTTGGCCTCAGCCAATCTGCTAACCAAATATTGAATTGTACCAGTCATATGAGTATACATCACCATATCCTGTCCAAGCATTGGACTATGCCAATCATATGCATTATTCCAGGCATTGGGATTTAACCAATCCTGTGTTATTATTCCAGGCATTGGGATTTAACCAATCCTGTGTTATTATAGGCTTCATGCCTCTGCCAGGTATTGGACTTTAACCAATCCTAATTACACCGCCAGGCAGTGGACTCTAACCACTCCTGATTACAGGCTTCATGCCTCTTCCAGGTATTGGTCCGCAACCAATCCTGATTACAGGCTTTACGCCTCTTCCAGGTATTGGACTTTAACCAATCCTGATTACACAGCCAGACAGTGGGCTCTAACCACTCCTGATTACAGGCTTCACGCCTCTGCCAGGTATTGGTCCGCAACCAATCCTTATTACAAGATTTACGCCTCTTCCAGGTGTTGGACTTTAACCAATCCTGATTACACAGCCAGACAGTGGACTCTAACCACTCCTGATTATAGGCTTCACGCCTCTGCCAGGTATTGGTCTGCAACCAATCCTGATTACAGGCTTTATGCCTCTGCCAGGTATTGGACTTTAACCAATCTTGATTACACAGCCAGGCAGTTGACTCTAACCACTCCTGATTACAGGATTCACGCCTCTGCCAGGTATTGGTCCGCAACCAATCCTGATTACATGCTTTACACCTCTGCCAGGTATTGGACTTTAACCAATCCTGATTACACAGCCAGGCAGTGGACTCTAACCACTCTTGATTACAGGCTTCACGGCTCTGCCAGGTATTGGTCCGCAACCAATCCTGATTACAGGCTTTACGCCTCTGCCATGTATTGATCCGCAACCAATCCTGATTATAGACTTTACGCCTCTACCAGGTATTGGACTTTAACCAATCCTAATTACAAAGGCAGGCAGTGGACTCTAACCACTCCTAATTACAGATTCGTTATGGGATATCAATCCCTTAAATTCATCATTGGTTATCACATCCTTTTACTAGGCATTATACCCTGGGGCAAGCCATTATATCAATTCACATTCTTTAAGTACTACAAGTGTTCCTCTTATCTCCTTTAAGCATATTCAAAACACTATAGCCCTTATTTAGCTATTAGCATAAAGCATGTATGATCAAGATTTCATTATTATTATAACCATTTATTATTATTATGAAGTTACTGGTTTCCATTTCCCTTAGTTTATTTTGCACATTACCATTCCTTACATTAGATATAAGCATCTTGTCAACTCTCATTAGGCAACAATTATTCACATGGCTCACCAGGCCCATTAATCATCTTGTCACCTTTCACTAGGCAACAACTATTCACATGGATCACAAGGCCATTAAACATCTTGTCACCTCTCACTTGGCAACAACTATCCACATGGCTCACAAGGCCATTAAACATCTTGTCACCTCTCACTAGGCAACAACTATTAGAGTTAGGGTTTCCCCTTTATAGCTGAATAGGGTTTCAAGTTCATATTATCAATCCAAACCCTAATTCATTGCTCCACACATCTAGGAGCATACATTAATATCATAAGTATTCAATCATACTTATTTATTCTCATCATTTATCATTAAATGAATCATCAACACAAGGTATGAGTTCCTCTCTCATCCTTATCAGGGTATGATTACATCATACTTTATTAACTTGGCTTAACCCTTTCTCAAGGTATGTTAGACCACACTTATCAAAGTGTATTAAACTTATTACATCTCAATGTAACAATTGACATAACACACTTCATGTGTTACTCATCCAAGTATATTGTATTTAAGGTGCATCAAGGTACATAAACCTTGAAATGCTGGATGTGATATATATCATGTCTTGATGTATCACTTCCCTCATCACTTTTAACTTACTTAAACTCATCAACTTATCTTGTATTTGGGTATTTCCCATCCTAATACTTTATGCACTAGCCCATCACATTCATTTTGTAGTGTATTGATCATAAGTCATACATTTGAATTGTCCAACCATCATCAATTGATATGGACTTATCTCAGGTTGAGACATTATTGATATAAGGTTCTCCATTATAAACCATTCTAGGTGTTTCACCTATCAAGGTATTAGCCATAACATTACTTGGTGTTTCACTCATCACTCCTAAGGGTATCTTGCCCTCACCTTTACAAGGTGTCTCGGGTTAAAGGTGTGCATATGTTCACCATATCGGATTATAGGTGTATAGGAACCACCATATCGGGATAGAAGTATATACACACCATTCATATCGGGCTAGAGGGGTTTATATGTATCAACCATGTTGGGTTAGAAATCAACTAGGGTTGTGTATCGGGCTACCATATCGTGCCACCATGTCGTGCAACTATGTCAAGCAATAACACTTGTTATACTTCACTTATATCGGGTTACCCAAATTAGGGTTTCATGTCAACTTTTAAGTATTCATTCAACCTTGTATCGTACATGGAGTCTATACTTGACTCCCTATTGTGAAAGAGGTGTATACTACACCCCCATATCGTGCAACAATGTATTCATTCATATCCATATTGTTCAAGTAAAGTAGGTGCATCATCATATCGGGTTAAAGGTGCTTTCTTGTGTGCTTGCACCCGATATCACTTTTATAAAGTGATACCACCATCTTCAAGCTATAGACCTTAGTTATAACTATTATAGTACATGTCAACAGGTCTAAGCAACTACTAGAACTCATAATCTCATCAACTATTTCAGGAAATTTCGGAATTAAAAGTATTTCACTAATGATATCAATTCAGGTGAAGAATAATAACATGGTTGAGTTCAAGTTATATAACCCGCCTTAAGAACGGCTTCAAAGCTCTAAGCTCCAAATATCCAAGTTCCTAAGGTTGAAGATGAACTTCAAAACTCTTATATATACAAAGAATCACCATGGATAAGAAATTGGTGAAGAAGAAAAGAAAGGAAGATCAAAACCCTAAATTCATGCTTCAAACCAATGTTGAAGATGATCTTATCCTCACCTTAGGGTTCAGTTTTGAGTTCCTTAGCTCCTTGGCCGACACCCCACCACTCTTGGGCGATATGGACTTCCTCTTAGCTGACACAACCTTGCTTGTGGCCGATACCCCCTCACTTGTGGCCAAAATCACTTCAATTGGCCGATATCAACTTGCTATGGACATGGTATGGCCAATACACTTGCTATGGCCGATACCCAAGGCCTATGCATGATACCCTTGTGCCCTTGAACGATATGACAACCATATTGCACGATATGGCACTCACTTGCACGACATGGCACTCAACTCTTCACCCTATTGGCCGATATCACCTTATATGGCCAATTTCACCTACTTGGCCGATATGCTTTTGCTATGGGCAATATCCTAGGAACTATGCACGATATGCTTGCTCTCCTGCACGATACAAGAGCGCCATGCACGATACCATAAGGTAGAAGGGTGGTAAGGGTCGAAAAATTCCATTAAGGGGTCAAACTAGGGGTATATATACTTGCTGATCATGGAGAAAGGCAAAAATGAGGTGTCAACATTTTGAGCTAGTAGGTGCCACGTGTCATGCATGGGTGACACGTGTCCTAGCATGCACCATCATTTATCGTGTATTGAAAAACAGTTGAGGATCATCTAGAGATGCAATTTCGTCCATTACTTATCCATTTGGATAAGTTATCTAGGTTTAATCACTATTTCATGTCAAGCCGATACACTTTTTCTAAGGAAACTTGTTGGCCGACACACCTCACCTCCTTGAGGTGCTTTTCATGATATGGACTTTGCCAAGAGTTCACAAAACGATATGGGACACCTCCTTGGGCTCCATGCCTATAGGCACTCATATATAAGCTTTTCAACTTGATACAACTCAAGTTAAGCTTCCAAATCCAACCCTTTTCTTGGTCATTTCTTCATCAAGATTACCATCATTCATAATGGAATCAAACTTGGTGAATAATTCATTATATCTCCTATAAATGATACATAGAGGAAGTGGTAACACTCTAGAGGTGGTAATTTGCATATCAACCCCATATTTTGGGTAAATTACAATTTGTACCAAAATTGGTGCACAAGGTACCAGCATTGTTCAAACAAGTTCAAACTTGGAATTTAGACTTTCCACAAGCCACCACCTTGCATAATTATCTCAATAATTATGCTACAACACATGAGGCATGTTCAAAATGTGACATTTTGCATTATAGCCCCTCAATTTGGGTAAATTGCACTTTGGTCCAAAACAAAGGAAAATTGCTCAAACAACATTCAATCGGGACCAAAATTGAAACATAAATGTGTCACATGATAACAAAGCACCTTAGAGGATTATATTAAAGTTCTAAGAAACTTTATTAGACAAAACAAATAGGGTTAACTCATAACCCAAGTTAGGGTTGTTACAAAAAGAGTGAGTCTAATCAAATCATGTATAAGACCCAATCACTTAATTGTTTTATTATTCAGTATTACCAAACTTCTAAGTCTAGTATAGGGTAGACTACCCCTAAACATAGAAATCTATGAGTCTCATATATGGAACTTATGGGATATAAGGTCATTTTATTTGGGTAACCAAGTCATCATATTAGGTTCCTAAGGATACTCAGCATTGAGGTTATTTGCCTAAAGGTATGCTATTTTGAACAATCAGTATTAGCTCAGGCAGGCCAGTGTCATATGAATCCGGGAGTCCTTGTAAACTGAGCAAGTGGCATGGAGGAAAATTTTTCCAGCCCCCAGACCCTGAACCTTTCTAGGCACCCTTGCTTTCAACTTATGTCCTTGTAGCTACCTAACATTCTAATCACCTAAAAGTTGACTAAAGATATTTCTTATGGTCCTAAATCAACCTTTCAACGTAGGTTAATGCTAAGGTGAAAGAAAGGGGAAACTATAAGAGGTAAAGGTTTCTAACTAGGGAGACAAATTGAAATAGTCAAGATTCTGACTACCATGGGCTCTGATACCATGATGTAAAGGAGTGAAACCACCTCTCTACTAATAAAAATGGTATGAAAAAGATCAATGAATAGAAGAGGAAGTTAAAACTTTGACTATATTCAATTTAATAAAAAGTACATCAAAATTTTCCCAATAAGGGTGTACATGCTTTATACAAATAAAGGATCTAAGGTAGAGGGAAACTAAACTACATCAATACGTCTCCAATAAAATAACTTAATAAGTCCATGATGGAAGGATGAAAACCTTCTCCTAATCTTAGGCTAGTTCACCATACTCCTGTTGCACACTCTGATCCTAAACCTAGGTGGTTGGGATAACCCAGAAAGAGGAGAGAAAAGGTACGTGTCAATTAAAGGAATAAGGACAATTATAAACTAAAGTATGAAATGATAAATAATTACTATGATAAGAGGGTCAAAAGTATGAGGCACATGAAAGAGAATACTTGCCATAACATCACATATTAATATTGAAGTATGCATGCTAAAAGTATGACTACATTATATAAAGTAGGGCTGAGGCACCTACCAACCTCAACCAAAACAAATAGGTGAGGGAGAATGGTCACATTCCCAAACACCTAAAAAATATTTATAAAAGTGGGGAGAGTGGTCACATTACCCAGGGATCATGCCCAAACTATGGGTGGATAGTACATAGGTACACTACATTAGCTAATAAATCATAAAGTTATCATGCTCAATAAATAAAATGGCAATATTAAACAACAAATTAATAGTGACATGGCAGGGGGTATAAAACCCAAACAAGTAGTGAAATAAATGTGCCAAAAGAGTATAAATGGATAACAAGGTATACGTCTATTCCACATTAGGAGTTTAGGGTTGGATAATAACATGCCCAACTTAGGGTTTATAAATGCACATACCTCACTTGAGATTCCTAGAAAAGACATTTCACCAACTAATTGTGTCCAATGTCACTTTTACCCTAGATACAAGTTTCCATCACATACATTAGGATTTTGTAATAATTTAAGTGTAGAAACCCTAACTTTTGGACCTTCTATGAAAACCATCGATTTAGGACTCAAAAGTTGGACCAATCAATTACTCAGATTCTCCTTATTAAGAAAACATATTTGATTAACCAATTTGGAGTTAAAATGAATCAACTACAAATTTTAGGGAAATTTATATAAAGAAATTGATGTTTCTAATAAATATAAAAACAAGGCAGAAAAACATGACTTAAAAACCCTAAAATTAGATTCCTTGTGAAAATTATTTCCAACAAATATTTATTTGTATTTTTCTGACCATCCTACGATTTACTGTGAACATTTGAGAACTCACCAATCAAAATCCAGAAAAACTATAATTTGACATTGATTTAAGTCAGAATTAAAGATGATGTAAATAAAAGGGTAAATTACCAGGAAATCATAGTTTCACATGACACATGAATCAAATAGGTGAGGGCAAATTATTCATTTAGCATTGAGACAAATTTCACATTGGTAGATCAAAGGTGTGTGTAGAAACCCCAAATTACCCATGTGAAATATGTTACTTGATTTTGACAACATGGGTAATAGAGGGATTTCACCCCATGGAATCTTCCCTCCATTTCTCTAGTGAGCACCATGGCCGAAGCTCAAAGCTCTGATTACAGTTGAGTTCTGTGGATCCTCGGGAAAGAAGTGTATGCCTGCGATGATGCACACACCACCACCAACTCGTCAAGCTCAAGATCAAGGTCTGGGGTGCTCAGAGAGAGCAGGACGCCATCCCACCATATCTAGAATAGAGGAATGGAATAAGAGATAAACCCAACCATACAAATCCACAAAATGGGCATTTGGAGTTGGCAAGTTGTTTGCGAGGGTAAGGTGGTGTCACACATCCAATTTTCTTGTACGGAGGGCCATTTAAGTGGTCAGGTGACCAATGCCGATGAGCACCCACGAACATGTTATAGGGTACAACAGTTCAAGGAACACTGTGGAAAACTGGCAGTAGGGAAAGGAAGACAAAACACTATGGAATGATAGAGGGTGATCAATTTCCCAATTGGTGACAGAGAGGGCTGAAGTGACACTGAGATCGTCGGAGACAGACCATGAGAAAGTATGTGAGTCTTGCAGTGTTGGCGAGAAAAATTGGAAGAGGAGGAGTGATGTTTGTGGTCTGAGGGTTCTATACTCGGCCTTATATAGGTGAGAGGGGTGCTATAGGTTCCTCTGTAACTCCTCAGTGGAGATGAGGAGAAAGCCCTAAATGGGAATTTCGTGCTCATGGCGAGGGAGAAGGTGAGACAAAGCTCATTGGATTTGTAATGATGAGATGAAACTGAAGGCAAAGAAAACTTGTGAAACAAATCATTAACGAGGGAGGAAGGGGTCAGGAAATTAAAACCTGTGAAACAACTACCTGATGTGAGGTTAGGGATGAGTTCCCAACCGTTGGATCTGGTTAGATCTTAGATGATTGGATAGTGGCTGTCAGATGGCGCACTTGAGAGGTGACGTAACACGTGATAGGAAATTAGATCACAAACTATAGTGAAATAATTGCATTGAATGTAAATCGAATTAAAACCAGTCATAGTATAATCAATTCTTATAAAATCAATTTGGAGGGTCAGACATGGTTCAAATGACCTCAAATTTGGACCATAGGCTAATATTAATGCCTAGATTAATGCTATGCATTTAGATTTTCATTTTGCACAAGTTTTGACCCTTAAACACCATATTGGACATTAATATAACTATCAATGTATTAAAGAGGGTGAATTATTATGAAAAAGCTTTCTAATTAATTCTTTGGATGAATATTCGAGTTAGACAATATATATTAATTTCAAGTGTCATATCTCACCATATTATTCTCTTTTAATGTTTTATTGCAAACATAGGAGGAGGGAGAAAAGGAAAGAGGATTATTCTCTCATTAAATAACTCAATTTCACATTATTACTCATTTCTTGTCCCAAAAAGCCATAAAAACTCTAAATTAATATAATCTACTAATTATATCTCATTAATGGGAATTTTGCATTATTAGACTATAATTAAAACACTAGTTGAGATATTTTTACAAAACCCATTCATTGAAATTGTGGCAACACATCCCATTATCACACAGATAACGAGGTGTTACGCGAAAACGTGTGGAAATCACCATAACCACAGATTATAAAAAACACGGGTTAATTAAAACCGATTGCGGAAAACATATAAACTGTGGAACTATTACTTTCTAGTCCTCATCCTGCACAGAAACATGTCATAAATATACATACATGAAATCTTGATACATGTCCACAGCTCAGTAATAGCTGTTCATGCATCACATGAGTTCACCACCTGTTCATATACATAAAGGCCCACATCCGGCCGACAACAGGATATACAAACATCATCGATCGATCATCGTGAAACAACATCAAAACACTGCCAAGGACCTGAGAGTACATGGATGACTCTAGACTCTACTACAAAACATCCAAAACAACAACATATCCATCGCTTGCCTTCTACTGCTCGTCAGGCTGCTCGGCCGCAACACCACGACCACGACCACGTCTACCTCGACCACCTAAAAAGGGTGTAAACCAGCGGAGTGAGACAATTGAACAATTGTCCCAGCGGGAAACATGACTTCCCACCGCAACTACAGAACCTCAGCAAGATAGACTATAACAACAAATATCTAATAACATGTATAACAAGAGCAATAAAACAAATCATTCTTGCCGACAAGCTTACCAGCTGTTCAGAAGCATATAACCAGATATATCACAAGAATATGAATTGCAAGAAAAGATGTATCTCTATGTAACATGATTATCAGAACAAGATATAATGTAACATAACCTGCAAGGTATAACAGAGATATTACACAAACAAGGCTCCAACCAATGTTTCGTGTTTATCCTAAGCAATATATACTAAACGGCTGCGTTACATATTATTATGCCCTGAGGATTTGAATCGTACCATTCAAATCCAACCTCTGGCTGTGAAGCCTGAATCCAGTGCCATACAAGGTCAAATGGAAGAGCCGGACTCCATGACCTCCCACCTCATGGTCAGTACATGAGTACAACAGAAGCAGGACTGTAGTCACATGCTGAAGTGGTCTAAGCCACAAGGACAGCTCCATAGGCTACCCTCACTCTAGCCCGCCTTGGTACAGGTCTTGGCACTAGTAAAACTGAGCCACGAGCCTGTTCACCATGCTCTGAGCCATGAACGCATTCATGCTCCTTACATCACATATCCTGAGCCATGGGCCTATTCACAATGCTCTATATACATATCTGAGTCTGTAACCGAAGTTACACTCTTACCTCCTCATTTTCAGGCTAGGAGCAAGCTACACATATTCAACAATATGCGCTTCTAGGTTAACCCGTAGGAGAACCTGTTTCACCATCATCAAGTCCTGACGATGATGGATCTATGGCCAGGGCAAACTACATGATATAATTCCACTATAATTAATTAGTGTCTTTTAGATGGATTGCAGGATTCAACCAAGTTGTATAGCATGCAAGATATAACAGATAATAAAGAACATTATATTATTATTGAGACCTCATCATCCTGATCCATCACAAGGATCTAACATCACATGTTACCACTTGGCCTCTTGCCAACCATCCAGATCCATATCACATAACATAGGATATCAATTCTTCATCATGTACTGTCACTGCCTCTCAAGGCTCACATCATCATCATGGATCATCATGACTATGTCATTATCATGTCATTATGATTATTACTAAGAAAGACATTATTACCGAGATTTAGTTGTTCATAGACGTCTACTGTCATGGTACTTGGGACCGTCACCAAAGGTCTAACTACCCTCACCTAAGATCTCACAACCCTCACTATAGCTGGCTTGCTCGGCTAGGCATGGGAAGCTACATGCTGTGCTGCACCCTGCCCGCGCACCCATTCACAAGAGGATCGGGCGACACACGTGGGGAGGCTGCATGCTGCATTCAAACTGCTGCTCGCGCGCCACATCGGGCGACATCCACTTCTGCCCGCACGCCTACTCTGCCCGCTCGCTCACCTCTGCTCGCACGCCCAATTCTACCTGCATGCTCACCTCTTGCCCACACGCCGCTTCAAAGGAGGATCGGGCGACACCAAGCTCTGCCCGCGCGCTCACTTCTCAAGTGAACCGGGCGACACACATGTCGCGCGTCAGGGAATGCTGCGCGGCTCACCCCATCGGGCATGCCCGTCCCATACTCACCACCTGCCCGACATCCTAGGCTAACACCCCAACATCCTCATGACTGCTAGGAGAGAGAGAGGGAGAGAAAGAAGGAAAGGAGAGAGGGAAGCACTCTCTACAAACCGTGAAACAGCATAAGGCCTATCGCCCTGCACGCCTATAGGAAAGGAGGGCGTGTCGGCCAACTTACTCACTCCTGCTCGCTCGCCACACTTCTAGGGGTATCGCCCGATACACCCTCACCTATCGGCCAAGACACCATCTTAAACCTGTCGGGCAACACCACCAACTACTAAGGGAAGCCCTCTCGTCAACCACAGGGACCAAGGCCTATCGCCCATCCAACAGGGTAACGCTCAACCTTGCCATAACAGTCAACAAAACTCATTGCTCACCCTATCGCCCAACACATGGGCAGGGTATCGGCCAACCTCAAGGACATAACCCATTGTTCAACAAAGCTTACATGTCATCCAACAAAGAGATGCCATATCGTCCATCTCAAAGGCCAAGGTGCCATGTCGTCCATCAAAGAAGGTATCATCCACAACTTAACCCAAGAGGGAGTATCGCCCAACACATAGTCACCATCAACCTCCAACTCAAGCATCACAAACCCTGGATCATTGGAAACCCTAAACCCTAAGGGTATATCAGCCACTAAAGGAAACTCAAGCATAAAACAAGCTAAGCTACTAAGTTAACTACTAACATATAACAAGGCTATTGCTAGAGGTAAAGGAATTAGGGTTAGAAGTCATGCAACCCGCCTTGAGCTCCAAGCTCCAAGGAAGAAGATTTACTCCAAGGTCCAAAGCTATGCTCCACCAAGCTACTCCAGGAAGGTGTGTCGGCCACCACTTCAATTCCAAGGGGGTGTGTCGGCCAACACAAGCAAGATGGAGAGGGATATCGTGCACTCAAGGTGGAGGGGAGACCAAAAGAGCAAAGGAGACTAAGGCAAGGAAAAGAGCTACATATATAGAATGAAGGGGAGGAGAAGCCAAGGTTTAACCATGCTAAGTGTCGTCCACCCAAGGGACACTTGTCCTAAAGTTTAAGCTAACACATTAGCAAGCCAAGAGACACTTGTCCAAGCTGGACACCAAGTATCACCAACCAAGGTCAAGCCACATGGGCGACACAAGAAAGAACTCCTACTGGGTGACACAAACAAGCTACTGGGCGACACACCATGGTGTTGGACGACACAAAGCTCTCTTGGATGACACACACAACCTCAAGGTTGACACAAACTTACCTTGGATGACACAAGGCAAGCCATGGCTGACACAAAGCTCAAACAAGCCCAAACAACACATCTCAAGGCCCAAACAAGCTCAACTCAGGCCCAAAGAACTCAAACAACAAGCCCAAGCCTTCCTCTCAACCCTAGAGGAAGCAAAGAGGGGAAAACATCTCACAAGATGGCAAACTTGCACACAAAACCCTAAACTTGGGTTATTTGCAAGTAGCCCCTCGAACTCTCAACAAAGCACAACAAAACCCTAATCACCACTAAAGGTGATTAGCAAGCATCAAACCACTAAGATTAAGCAAAACAAACATGGTAAACCCTAAACACAGGTCAGGGTCCTTACAGTCTAACCCCCTTTAAGGGATTTCGTCCCCGAAATCCGAAGAGAAAAGCGAGGGATACTTCCTCCTCATCTCTTCCTCAAGCTCCCACATGGCTTCCTCGATGCCACGACGCTGCCAAAGAACCTTCATAAGAACCAGATCTTTCTTCTTCAACTTCTTGATCCTTCTGTCCAGGATCGCCACCAGACCTTCCTCGTAGGTCACATCTGCATCAAGCTCAACCTCAACTGGATGTATCACTGTACCTGAATCGGGATGACTTTTCTTTAACATGCTGACATGAAACACTGGGTGCAATCTGTGCAACTCTGGAGGCAACTCTAACTCGTAAGCTACTCTGCCAACACGTGCTATCACTGGGTAAGGTCCCATATACATGGGAGCTAACTTACCCTTCCTTCCAAACCTTAACACACCTTTCCACGGAGAGACTTTAAGGTACACTTTGTCTCCTACCTGGAACTCCAAAGGTCATCGATGATTGTCCGCATATGACTTCTGTCTATCCTGTGCCACTTTCAACTGTTGCTGTACCACCTTGATCTTTTCCGTTGTCTGTTGAACTAACTCAGGGCCCAACAACTGATATTCACCTGATTCATACCAACACAAAGGAGATCTGCACTTCCTCCCATACAAAGCCTCATAAGGAGCCATGTTGATGCTTCATTGGTAACTGTTGTTGTAAGAAAACTCTATCAAACTCAGATGTACATCCCAGTTTCCTAGAAACTGCAAAACACAAGCTCAAAGAAGATCCTCCAAAATATGAATAGTCCTCTCAGACTGTCCATCTTTCTGCGGGTGAAAAGTTGTACTGAACCTCAACTGCGTTCCCAATGCCTTGTGCAACTGTTCCCAAAAACGACTTGTGAACTGAGGACCTCTGTCAGAAACTATCGTTGTTGGCACACCATGCAAACATACTATCTCATCCACATATACTCGAGCTAGCTTCTCAGCTGTATACGTTGTCTTCACTGGTAGGAAATGGGCAGACTTAGTCAATCTGTCCACTATCACCCAAATGGAATCATGATTCCTAGTTGTCCGGGGTAGACCAACTATGAAATCCATAGTTATATGTTCCGATTTCCACTGCGGTATCAGGAAATGTTGCAACGTACCTGCCGGCTTCTGATGTATAGCCTTCACTTGCTGACACACCGCACATCTTGCCACGAACTCAGCCACATCCCTCTTCAAACCGGGCCACCAATACAAGTCCTTTAGACTATGATACATCTTGGTGACACCTGGATGCATAGCATACATCGACGTATGTGCTTCTTCAAGCACCAACTCCCTCATATTATCAACATCTGGAACCACCATCCTGTCATGATAGCAAACTAGTCCATCCTCGGACTCATGAAACCCATCACGCTTGGCGCTGCCAAACTCTGATCTAATCGACTTTACTGCATCATCTGTCTGCTGTGCATCCTTGATCTGTTGTCTCAATGTAGGCTTGACGTGCATCTGTGAGAAAAGACCAAACAGCAAAGAAACTTCCATCTACACATTCATATTTCTCAGAGAAACAAACATATCTCTCCTATGGCATACCAGAGAACTCAACTGTGCCTTCTTTAAAGAAAGAGAAGAAGACTTCCTGCTAAGCGCATCAGCTACCACGTTCACCTTACCAGGATGATACTCGATAGTGCAGTCGTAATCATTGATCAACTCCATCCATCGTTGCTGTTGCATGTTCAACTCTTACTGCGTAAAGATATACTTCAGATTCTTATGGTCCGTAAAGATCTGACATACTTCCCCATACAGATAGTGTCTCTAAATCTTTAGCGCATGAACCACTACTGCCAACTCCAAATCATGAGTCGGATAGTTCTCCTCATGCTTCTTGAGCTGTCGTGAGGCAAAAGAAACCACATGATCTTCCTGCATCAACACACAACCTAAACCTTTCTTGGACGCATCACAGAAAACAACATAGCCTTTCCCAGGCTCTGGCAAGATCAACAATAGAGCACTGGTCAGCTTCTCCTTCAAACTTTGGAAAGCTTGCTGACATCGATCATCCCAAACAAAAGGTACATCCTTCTTGGTCAACTTCATCATCGATAGAGCTATCGAACTGAAGTCTTTGATAAACCTCCGGTAGTATCCTGCTAGACCAAGGAAACTACGAACTTCTGTCGGCGTCTTCGGCTGTTCCCAATCTGCAACAGATTCCACCTTCTTCGGATCTACCTTGACTCCTTCGGCGGATATCACATGGCCCAAAAAGGTTACTTCATCCAGCCAGAACTCACACTTACTGAACTTGGCGTACAACTGATGTTGACGAAGAAGAGTCAACGCTCGATGAAGATGTTGCTCATGCTCTAGCCTGTCCTGACTATAGATCAAGATGTCATCTATAAAGACTACAACAAACTGATCTAAGAACGGACGGAACACTCTGTTCATCAAATCCATAAAAGCTTCAGGTGCATTGGTTAACCCAAACGGCATAACCACAAACTCATAGTGACCATACCTTGTCCTGAAAGCTGACTTTGGTATGTCATCCGCCTTTATCCTCAACTGATGATATCCAAACCGTAGATCGATCTTCGAAAACACTGTAGCACCACACAACTGATCAAACAGATCATCTATCCTTGGCAACGGGTACTTATTCTTGATCGTGACTTTGTTCAACTGTCGGTAGTCTATACACAACCGCATCGAACCATCCTTCTTCTTAACGAACAACACGGGAGCACCCCACGGCGACGTACTCGGTTAGATAAAACCCTTCTCCAACAACTCTTGCAATGCTTCTTCAACTTTGCCATCTCTGCTGGAGCCATCCTGTATGGTGACTGTGCAACTGGCTGTGTTCTAGGGACCAGATTGATCTCGAAATCAATCTCTCGGGGTGGAGGAACACCAGGAAACTCCTCAGGAAACACGTCTGCGAACTCTCGAACCACGGACACCTCCTCAAGACTAGGACCTTTCGCTTTGGTAACCACAACGGTATCCACCACGTGATCTAGAAACGCCTCACATCCTTGTCGTAACAACTTATCTGCCACCATAGCTGATACTAAGCATGTCGGAAGAATCTTCCTATCTCCCTGGAAGACCCACTTCTCTCCAGCAACATCAAACACTGCCTTCTTGGATCCACAGTCCAAGACAACCTTATACTTCTCTAAGGTATCCATCCCGAGGATGACATCGAAACCATGCATATCAAGTGGTATAAGATCCACTTGAATGCGATGTCCCGAGAAAGACAAAACACAAGATGGACACTCTTCTCAAAGCAAAGAGGAACCATCAAGAGGGGTTTCTAACAACAAGCTATCCTTCTTACAGCTAACAGGTAGATGATAGTTTTCAAGCATACTATAGGCGATAAAAGAGTGTGTAGCACCCAGATCAACCAGAATAGATATAAAGCAAGAAGAAGACATATCAGAATGAAGTAACTCCATCTGACCTGTCACCACTCGCGGGTTGACTATCGCCTCCGGCTGATTCATGGCATAGAATCGAGCCGTTACTTGCTGTCCACGACCTCTGCTTCCTTGAGCAGATGATCCAGCTTGAGATGCCTGACCGCGTCCTCGTCCTCTTCTACCACTGGGCTGCTGTCTCTCAGACTTCTGGAAACTCTATCTCGGCTGCTGTGCCACTTCAACATCTCTATTCGGGCAATTAAGCCTGAAATGCCCGACTTGTCCACAAAGATGACATGCTTTATCCTCAAACCGTGACCTAGCTGGCCATGTCACTGCCACAGAAGCTGAACTATGTGCCTTTTACGGTGAAGAAACATAACCTCTTCCCTTACTCGGAGACCACTGAGATGGTACACCAGCACTTCTCATTGCTTACGGTTCCGAAAACCTGGGCTTCTTAAAGCCACCAAACCTTCGTGCTTGAAGCTGAGCATGTCTTTTAAGAGACATGGACTCTCTTTTCTCCCGTACTGTTCTCTCAATTCGCCGAACCAATTCCACGAACGTAGCAAACCGTTCTCGGTTTTCCAACGCAGACACCGGGGTCGTCAACTCAGCACTTAAACCCTTCTCGAAACGTCTAATCCGTTCCTCATCTGTTGCCGCCATGTGAGGACAGAACCTCAACAGATCCATAAACTTGGCTTCATACTCGGTGACGTTCATCGTTCCTTGTCACAACTTCTCGAACTGACTGATCTTCTCATCCAGGTACGTCTTGGGAAAGTATCTGGTGATGAACTCGCGTCGAAACACTTCCCAACAGATCACCTCACCAGGCCGCTTCTCTTCTTCGATGGTCCACCAGTGACCAGCACTACTTTTTAGAAGGTAGACAACATGCTTTACCTTGTCTGCTTCGGGGATATCAAGGATCCAGAAAGCCTTCTCGAGACTTGTCAGCCACAGATCTGCATCCGCTAGATCAGCTGTCCCAGCATAATCTGAAGCTCCAACTCGGCGAAGCCGCTCAAAGGTCTTCCCGATACCCGATGCTTCTCCATGGGGAACCTGTGCTCACGGAGGAGGCACTGGTAATCGCTCAACCATGAGATTCATCATAGCCATTAACTGCCCCATAATCTGTTGGTAGGCAGGGTGTTCAAGTATGGCTGGGTTAGGTTGGGGGACCTCAGGCACCTGATCTTCATGTGCCTGTCCATCTGCTCCATCAACCGATGCAGCATCACTATGCTCAGGAGCATGTTCTTCATGGTTTCCAGACATCTTGGCTTTTCTTCTGCTGAGGGCAGAAGATTTTGTAAGATAGCCTGGAAAACTCATAAGAACAGACTCAACCTAGTCCTAGATCCCTGTAGACTCAGTGAACCTAAGGCTCTGATACCAAAACTTGTGGCAACACATCCCATTATCACACAGATAATGAGGTGTTACATGAAAACGTGCAGAAATCACCATAACCACAGATTATCAAAAACACGGGTTAATTAAAACCGATTGTGGAAAACATATAAACTATGGAACTATTACTTTCCAGTCCTCATCCTACACAGAAACATGTCATAAATATACATACATGAAATCTTGATACATGTCCACAGCTCAGTAATAGCTATTCATCCATCACATGAGTTCACCACCTGTTCATATACATAAAGGCCCACATCCGGCCGACAGTAGGATATACAAACATCATCGATCGATCATCGTGAAACAACGTCAAAACACTGCCAAGGACCTGAGAGTACAGGGATGACTCTAGACTCTACTACAAAACATCCAAAACAGCAGCATATCCATCGCTTGCCTTCTACTGCTCGTCAGGCTGCTCGGCCGCAACACCACGACCACGACCACGTCTACCTCGACCACCTAAAAAGGGTGTAAACCAGCGGAGTGAGACAATTGAACAATTTTCCCAGCGGGAAACATGACTTCCCACCGCAACTACAGAACCTCAGCAAGATAGACTATAACAGCAGATATCTAATAACAGGTATAACAAGAGCAATAAAACAAATCATTCTTGCCGACAAGCTTACCAGCTGTTCAGAAGCATATAACCAGATATATCACAAGAATATGAATTGCAAGATAAGATGTATCTCTATGTAACATGATTATTAGAACAAGATATAATGTAACATAACCTACAAGGTATAACAGAGATATTACACAAACAAGGCTCCAACCAATGTTTCGTGTTTATCCTAAGCAATATATACTAAACGACTGCGTTATGTATTATTATGCCCTGAGGATTTGAATCGTACCATTCAAATCCAACCTCTGGCTGCGAAGCCTGAATCCAGTGCCATACAAGGTCAAATGGAAGAGCCGGACTCCACGACCTCCCACCTCGTGGTCAGTACATGAGTACAACACAAGCAGGACCGTAGTCACATGCTGAAGTGGTCTAAGCCACAGGGACAGCTCCATAGGCTACCCTCACTCTAGCCCGCCTTGGTATAGGTCTTGGCGCTAGTAAAACTGAGCCACGGGCCTATTCACCGTGCTCTGAGCCATGAACGCATTCATGCTCCTTACATCACATATCCTGAGCCATGGGCCTGTTCACCATGCTCTATATACATATCTGAGTCTGTAACCGAAGTTACACTCTTACCTCCTCATTTTCAGGCTAGGAGCAACCTACACATATTCAACAATATGCGCTTCCAGGTTAACCCGTAGGAGAACATGTTTCACCATCATCAAGTCCTGATGATGATGGATCTATGGCCAGGGCAAACTACATGATATAATTCCACTATAATTAATTAGTGTCTTTTAGATGGATTGCAGGATTCAACCAAGTTGTATAGCATGCAAGATATAGCAGATAATAAAGAACATTATATTATTATTGAGACCTCATCATCCTGATCCATCACAAGGATCCAGCATCACATGTTACCACTTGGCCTCTTGCCAACCATCCAAATCCATATCACATGACATAGGATATCAATTCTTCATCATGTACTGTCACTGCCTCTCAAGGCTCACATCATCATCATGGGACCAACACATTACATATATAATCTCATATAACAATTATCAAGGTGATGTTACTCATCACATATGTCTCATAGCCCTTTCATGGCTACACATCACCTGCATGGTTAGGATACACAATAACCATAGATTCAACATAAGGACTATGCTCATTTATCATGAGTTATCATTCCAGATAATCTATTTATCAATATTACACTATTGGATGATCAAGCTTGTTAAGCACAATGTACCATAATCATGCCTACCCTTATCTCAGGATTATACAACAGTCGAGGTATTTATTCTATATGGAGAATATGTTGGATATACAAAGCAGCACTAAAATCATCACTGTTACCATCCACTATCATTGTTGTTACCATTTTTACCATTATGCAAGCTACTAGTGTAACTATCATCATTCTCACTAGCAATTAAGCACAAGGGTTAATTCATGCATGCCATTACTATCATTATTGCCATCATTATTATGATCATCATCATTATCTACTATTATCTTCATTGCTATATCAAGAAAACTGTTAATGTAATTGCCACTTAGTCACATTATTCCAATCATTACCATTATTATTACTTTCTCTTACTAGCAAGGCATTAACACAACTAACATCTTTGTTATCCACATATGATCATCATGACTATGTCATTATCATGTCATTATGATTATTACTAAGCAAGACATTATTATCGAGATTTAGTTGTTCATAGACGTCTACTGTCATGGTACTTGGGACCGTCACCAAAGGTCTAACTACCCTCACCTAAGATCTCACAACCCTCACTATAGCTGGCTTGCTCGGCTAGGCATGGGAAGTTGCACGCTGCGCTGCACCCTGCCCGCGTGCCCATTCACAAGAGGATCAGACGACACACGTGGGGACGCTGCATGCTGCATTCAAACTGCTGCTCGCGCACCCCATCGGGCGACATCCACTTCTGCCCACACGCCTACTCTGCCCGCTCGCTCACCTCTGCTCGCACGCCCAGTTCTACCTGCACGCTCACCTCTCGCCCACACGCCCCTTCAAAGGAGGATCGAGCGACACCAAGCTCTGCCCGCATGCTCACTTCTCAAGTGAACCGGGCGACACGCATGTCGCGCGTCAGGGAATGCTGCGCGGCTCACCCCATCGGGCACACCCGTCCCATACTCACCACCTGCCCGACATCCTAGGCTAACACTCCAACATCCTCACGACTGCTAGGAGAGAGAGAGGGAGAGAAAGAAGGAAAGGAGAGAGGGAAGCACTCTCTACAAACCGTGCAACAGCATAAGGCCTATCGGCCTGCACGCCTCTAGGAAAGGAGGGCGTGTCGGCCAGCTTACTCACTCCTGCTCGCTCGCCACACTTCTAGGGGTATCGCCCGATACACCCTCACCTATCGGCCAAGACACCATCTTAAACTAGTCGGGCAACACCACCAACTACTAAGGGAAGCCCTCTCATCCACCACAGGGACCAAGGCCTATCGCCCATCCAACAGGGTAACGCTCAACCTTGCCATAACAGTCAACAAAACTCATTGCTGACCCTATCGCCCAACACATGGGTAGGGTATCGGCCAACCTCAAGGACATAACCCATTGTTCAACAAAGCTTACATGTCGTCTAACAAAGAGATGCCATATCATCCATCTCAAAGGCCAAGGTGCCATGTCATCCATCAAAGAAGGTATCGTCCAACAACTCAACCCAAGAGGGAGTATCGCCCAACACATAGTCACCATCAACCTCCAACTCAAGCATCACAAACCCTGGATCACTAGAAACCTTAAACCCTAAGGGTATATCGGCCACTAAAGGAAACTCAAGCATAAAACAAGCTAAGCTACTAAGTTAACTACTAACATATAACAAGGCTATTGCTAGAGGTAAAGGAATTAGGGTTAGAAGTCATGCAACCCGCCTTAAGCTCCAAGCTCCAAGGAAGAAGATGCACTCCAAGGTCCAAAGCTATGCTCCACCAAGCTACTCCAAGAAGGTGTGTCGGCCACCACTTCAACTCCAAGGGGGTGTGTCGGACAACACAAGAAATATGGAGAGGGATATCGTGCACTCAAGGTAGAGGGGAGACCAAAAGAGCAAAGGAGACTAAGGCAAGGAAAAGAGCTACATATATAGGAAGAAGGGGAGGAGAAACCAAGGTTTAACCATGCTAAGTGTCGTCCACCCAAGGGACACTTGTCCTAGGGTTTAAGCTAACACATTAGCAAGACAAGAGACACTTGTCCAAGCTGGACACCAAGTGTCACCAACCAAGGTCAAGCCACATGGGCGATATAAGAAAGAACTCCTGCTGGGCGATACAAACAAGCTACTGGGCGACACACCATGGTGTTGGACGACACAAAGCTCTCTTGGATGACACACACAACCTCAAGGTCGACACAAACTTACCTTGGATGACACAAGGCAAGCCATGGCCGACACAAAGCTCAAACAAGCCCAAAAAACACATCTCAAGGCCCAAACAAGCTCAACTCAGGCCCAAAGAACTCAAACAACAAGCCCAAGCCTTCCTCTCAACCCTAGAGGAAGCTAAGAGGGGAAAACATCTCACAAGATGGCAAAATTGCACACAAAACCCTAAGCTTGGGTTATTTGCAAGTAGCCCCTTGAACTCTCAACAAAGCACAACAAAACCCTAATCACCACTAAAGGTGATTAGCAAGCATCGAACCACCAAGATTAAGCAAAACAAATAGGGTAAACCCTAAACGCAGGTCAGGGTCCTTACAGAAATGAATGTGGGTCAAATATAAATCACATCATTAAGTATTGCTCAATTTCAACATTGAGGACAAAGATGATAGAAAAGATAGGAAAATTTTGGGATTAGGAAAAAAGGATATGAAGGAAATAAAATCTTGAAAATTGGTTAAATTGCAAATGAACCTAAGATTCAGTATGTTACAAAAGGTCTCATTGCAAATGATGAATCTTTACAATTATGGCATAGAAAATTAGGTCATGCAAGTTCACATGTTATCAAAAAGTTGATTAAATATGATCTTATTCGTGGTTTGTAAACTCTCTTTTGATAAACCTAAAAATCATGAACCATGCACTTTAGGCAAGCAAAGTAAAACTTCTTTCAAATCCAAAACCTTACTTAGCACTACTAGATCATTATTACTCATTCATATGGATTTATTTAGTCCTATGAGGACTCAATCCATTGGTGGTAAAAGATGTTTCTTTGTAATTGTTGATGATTATAGTAGATACACTTGGGTTCATTTTCTTTCAACTAAAGATGATACAATTAGACCATTCATTCAATTTTGTTCTAAAATTGAAAATCAACTACAAAACAAAATATGTACCACTAGGAGTGATCATGGTGGGGAATTGAACATCTCATCTTTGAAGAATTTTGTACATCCCAAGGGTACACTCATATTTTTTCAGCTCCATGCACCCCATAACAAAATGGGATAGTAGAAAGGAAAAATTGATCTTTACAAGAAATGGCTAGAACAATGTTAATTGAACACAATACACCTCAAACTTCTTGGGCTGAAGCAGTCAATATGGCATGCTATATATTAAATTGTGTAACAATTCACTCCCATCTTAAGAAGACTCCTTATGAACTTATCTTCAACAATAAACCAAGAGTTGATTATTTGTGTACATTTGGTACACCCTATCATATCTTAAATACAAAGGATGATAAATATAAATTTGACCCTAAATCACATAAAGGATTCTTATTGGGATATTCAAATTCTAGTAAGGCATTTAGAATCTATAATACCATCTCTAGAAAATTTTAACAATCAATTCATATCACTTTTCTTGAAATGACAACACAAAGTGCTGAAAATGAAAGTGAAAAATTAAATGACATTACTCATCAAATTGAGGACTTAACCATATCTACAAAATATGATCAAAATTCTAAAATTTAACAACAAAATGAGGCATAAAAACCTATTCCTAGATTAATCGAGGACCATCCTCAAAACTTAATCATAAGAAATCCTTTTGATAAGATTAATACCCGATCATTATTTAGAGATGTTGCAAACATGGTATTTGTATCAATTGTTGAACCTAGAAAGGTAAACGAAGCTCTAAAGGATGGATATTGGATAATGGCTATGCAAGAAGAAAAATAACATATGGGACTTAGTTGCTAAACCACAAGATAAAGCCATCATTGGAACTAAGTGGGTTTTTCAAAACAAACTTAATGAAGCCAGAGAAGTAGTTAGAAACAAAGCTAGGTTGGTAGCTCACAGATATAATAAAAAAGAAGGGATAGATTTTGATGAAACCTATGCTCCGTGGCTAGACATGAAGCTATTAGAATGTTATTAGCTGTAGTTGCCCACAAAGATATCAAACTATTCCAAATGGATGTAAAAAGTGCCATTCTAAATGGAATCATAGAAGAGGAAGTATATGTTTCTCAACCACCTGGCTTTGAGATTCCTGGCAATATTGAACATGTATATAAACTTAAGAAATCTCTTTATGGCCTAAAACAAGCACCACAAATCAGTATGAAAAACTTAAAAACTTAAAAACAATCTATTTGATAATGGTTTCTCAATAGGAAAATCAGATTCTACACTATTTTTATAAACATATGAATCAGATTTTCTTATTGTTCAAATATATGTTGACATCATCATCTTTGGTGCCTCAAATGATTCCTTATGTAATCAATTTAGTGATATCATTTAAAAAGATTTTGAAATGAGTCCTATGGGAGAATTAACATTTTTCTTGGTTTTCAAATAAAACAAATGCTCATCGAAATTTTTCTAAGCCAAGAGAAATACACTAAGGAACTCTTAAAATGATTTGGTATGGAAAATTGCAAACATGCTACCACACCAATGGCCACTTCTACCAAAATCGACAAGGATTAAGATGGTGAACCCATTGATGATTCCTTATACAGGGCCATGATAGGTAGTTTGCTAAATTTAACCACTTCTAGACCGGATATCATGTTTTCCATTGGGCTATGCACTAGATTTCAATCCAAATTAATGCACTCTCATTTTCAAGATGTCAAAAGGATCTTAAGATATCTCCCTGGTACTATCGACTATGGTTTGTGGTATCCTAAAGGACAATCACTGGATTTAAAAGCTTACACCAATGCCAATTATGCTAGTTGTCTACTTGATCGCAATAGCACAAGCGGTGGTTGTTTCTTACTAGGAAGTACCTTAGTATCTTGGTTTAGTAAGAAACAAAATATAGTTTCCCTATCCACCATTGAAGTTGAATATGTTCCTACTGGTTCATGTTGTGCTCGAGTACTCTATATGCAACAAGTTTTGAATGACTATGGATTTGCATTTTCTTCTACGCCGATTTTTTGTGATAACACTAGTGCTATAAACTTGGCCCATAATCCTATTCTACATAGTCGTGCCAAGCATATTAAAATTATACATCATTTCTTAAGAGATCATATTTCTAAAAATACTATATCTCTTCATCTTGTTGATACCGAAGAGCAATTAGCGGATATCCTTACCAAACCTCTTCCTCTTGATCAATTTCAATATATTATAAAGAGGTTACTTATTACTCCCTTAGAATATGTCTTCTTTGATATATGTGCTCACAATTCTTGATAATTTTCTTACTTGAAATTCATGTGGTTTTTAGGACATATAATTTTAGAATTATACCTTTTCTTAGTCACAATAATTTATTATCATGATAAGCACTTAAACAAGCTGAAATACATTCAACAAAACTACTCACAGTATCCCAATCTTTCGACAAAATTGTGGACCGAGAATATACTCGGTCGACAAAATTCTCGATCGAGTTCCACTCGGTGGGACCCTCAGCTGACAAGGCAATTTTCAACCGAGATTCTTCTAGAAATTTTGTAGATCAATTTTTTTGTACAAAAGCTCCTCGGTCGAAAATAATTTTGACTAAGTCCTCATCGCAATAGTCAAATTTTCAAATCCTAAAATTCGACTGAACTAGCCATTATAACGAGCATCGAAATAGAGCCGTCGGGCCCATTAGGTGCTTGATTTGCTATAAAAGGGACCCCAATCCACCCATTCTCTTCACACCTAAATTGCTTCCTTCTCCATCCCTTCTCTAGTAATCTTTAGAGCTATTTATCAGCAACACTCTTCCACTACCATCTCTAGCTCTTCTTCCACCTCAAATTGTTCAAGATGGCTTCATCTTTAGCTTATGGTGGGAAGAAGCAAGTAGCTACAAGGAAGGGAAGAAAGGTCACTCCATCCTTGAGCGTCATCAATGACATTCCCTTCAACAACATTGCTGTTGGAGAACGCTACCTAAAGCTCACCTCAAAGACCCCTCTTCCTCGATGCATGGTGGACACCAATGACTTCATCACACTTCTTGATCTCCCCGAGCTCTTCAAGGTGTAACATCTAACAGAGTTTCTTACCCCATCCTTCCGTTTCTGGTCCATCCAAGCTGTCAATGAGTTCTATGCTAACCTCACTAGGGACTCCAATGAACAATTTTCTTTCACCTCCATGGTTGATGGCCTAGCTTTTCGTTTCTCCAAAAAAGACATCCTTAAATGATAGCTATAGATGAGAAGGAGTATGGATAATTCATAGACCTAACCACCAAAAACCCCATATCCAAATTCTTCACTGATGATAATACCATTAGCCTAGGAGACATCAAAAAGACCATTTTCCTTCCTAATACTTCATCTCATGAGAATAGGGGAACTTACAATTCTACATATTTAACCCATGAATCTAGGGTAGTAAACATAATAATATCTCATAACATCTACTCTAGAGCAAACAAAACTAAAATCCCACAATTTAGGATGTATCTAATTTATGCTATCCTAGAAAACATTCCTGTCAACTTCATCTACATCATCCTATCCAATATGTTTGATTTCTCTGTAAATATTCCATATTTTGATTTTGTGTGCGAAATTATCCAATTTTGTCTTGAAAAAAACCTAAAGGATTTAAACTAAAAGTGTGATAGACGTCCTCAAAAACTTACAAAAAACACTTTACATAAAATGGGACTTGAATTTGGGTACAAGAGAGCTAGGACCAAAGGAGAGACATCCTTCGAAGCAAATCCCCCACCTCCTACTCCTCCTAGCTACCCCATACACTACTACAGAACATGCCTTTAGTGTCGGTTAATTAAGGGCTTTAGTATCAGTTTCCAAGCGACACCCAAGTTGTTACAACCCCAATTTTTGGGTTTCTTTGGTGAGAAATGTAATTTCTCATATTAGAGATATTGGAACAAATAATGATATAATTTGTGTTGAGTAAATGAGTTTCGTTTACAATAGCCTTGATGTTTGTTTTATGGGCTTTATTGGCTATTGGGCCCAGTAACAAAGAAAGAACAAAAGAAACTCTATTATTGAGTAAATAAAGAAATAAAGGAAAGAAAGAGGTAGAAACCTCTAGAAGGCAAATCCAAGGAGGGATTTCACGCCTCTTGGGTTCCTTGGGTACCAAGGAGTCCAAAGTTGCATAAAGAGAGCAATAAGAAAAGAAGAGATCAATTAAGTATTTCTTTATTAAAAAAGAAATTGAAAATATTGATGAAATGTGGAAAATAAGTGAAAAGATGTATAATGGAGTAATCCTTGGTGGAATTTTGTATTCCAAGGATTCCTAATGATAAAAGGAATACCGATGAGGAAAAAAGAAGATAAAGACAAATCCTCAAAAAGGAGATATTTTAATAAGAAATAAACAAGATATGGGAAATAATGGATAAAAGATAAATGAAGGACTAAGAAATATTCCCAAGATGGGATTTCGAGCCATTAAGGTTCCTTGAGGTTCAAAGAACTTAGAATAATAATTTAATGGCAAGGGAGAGAGAAAATATGCATAAAGTATGTCTTTATAAGGGATAACTTGCATATGAAGAAAAGTCCATCATACTTTCAGGTTTAAACTCCAAACTTGGCACACAAGTAAATAAAGTCATCAATGACTTTCCTTTAAAATTTGGGATTAAAAGGATAAACGTATTAAGAGATACGAATTTGTAAGTTTCCTAAAGTGTAAAGGATAACTTTAAATGTCACGATTTATCTGGGATTAAATCCCTATTTTCGAGTTAATCGCAACCGTGGTTTGGCGATCCTACAGCTGGGGATGAGTCCCAGTCTCGTGAGGAACAAGTCGCGGGAAACAGGCTGGGTAGTCTTTGATCGAGGATTGCTCGGATTGGGAGCAACGAGCAGACTTGGTGATGAGACCATCACCTTCGGGAGACTATTCCGAAGTCGTTCAATCTGTTTCACAGTAGTTTCATCGAAGGAAACAAAAGTCCCCAAATATCTGGGCATAGGTGATCGACCTGCCTATATATAGATGGCTTTGGACACCAACAAAATGGAAAAACCCTCCCTTTGTGTTCGGCCAACATCTGCGAGGGGATTATCTCTTGCAATTGCATCCGGAAGTGCATCCCCTGCACCTACCAGCGCCGTGAACCTGCTGAAGGGGCGAGAAGTTAGGTGGATAGTTCTGAATGAACTTGGGACAATTGAGGCCCCAGACAACTTCGGCGGAGCTTGGCGGCGACCATGGTAGTTTTTCCGAGCGAAGGAGAGGCATGGAGCGTGGAGTCAACTAGGGAGTTGACCGCCCCAGGAGTCTGGCTCGCAAAGAACGGCCTGAGCGGAGGAAGAAGATGACTGGCCTAGTCATTTACCAAGATACCCCGACGCCTCTTCAGTATAGGTAAGGGCAACTTGGTCCCTTTGCACCTTTAAAATTGCTACAACAGGCGTGCGTGACCCTGGACGTTGGATCCTGAGTGGACCAACGGGCCATCGATCTAACGATATGTGTTTTTCCAGAATTTGCTACTAAATCAAATAAAAAGGTTTTCTTTATAAAAATCATATCTTGAGCTAGAAAACTCGGATGATAAATATGTATACATGAAAATTGATCAGAAAAATATGAGGGATCCATTAAAAATGGTTTGGGAACCTAAATCAGTATCATTTTGTAAAAGTATATAAATTGGTTGGGAAAAGTATTAAATTATGGTTAGAAAACTTAATTGTTTATAAAGGATAGGTTTAAACATGGAAGAGAGTAAATTTAATCATTATTAACTTGTTCAGTGATAAAAATGAATCTTGATCTGTTTTGAAGACAAAGTTGTAAGAATTAGGGTTTTCAACCTAATCTTGTAATTAATGCCCTTAGAAACCCTAAGTGAGGAAGAAAAGATATAATTGATTCGAAGATTAGGGTTTTGTGGTCCAAACCTGATCTTAGAATCTTAATAGAATATAAAATGAGATAATTAGGGTTTGATGGATATTTTGATAAAAATATAGTAAAAGTGGTAAAAAGGAAGTGAAACCCTAATTATGGTCAAGACCCTAAAAAGGGGTAGTAACCCTAGGACAATTAGGCCTATTAGATTTGTATACCATGATTCATGATAGAAAATATTGGATAAATATTTCAGGATTGAATGGTGCTTGCTTGATTTACTCAGGATTACTTGATTGTTTGGATTAATTCTGCACTCAAGATAGCTTGACAGGTATGTGGTTAATTATGAATAACCGCCTTAGTTTCCCAATGATTTTCCGGATGGTTAATCGCATTGAATGCAAATTATTTGTTGGATGTTCATACTTGCAAATCATAAAGTCACTATGATTATCACGTTAAAAAAAATAGAAGTATGGATTCTTGCACCTACATGCCACCCTGATGGATGGTGCCAAAGGTCAGGCCCAGATGGGTAGACCAATGGACACCTTGAGTGGTGGCCCCAGGCACCAAGAAGGTGGCCTATGATATTGCATGACTAGTGGGCACCATGAGTGGTGACCCCCAGGCACCAAGCTCAGGATTGTGAAGGTGGCCATAAGTCATTGGCAAAGGGCACCCTAAGGTGGGTATGCCAGGGTTAGGGCAAAATCGGTGGAGAATGTCATACAGAAAAGTGTAAATTGGCTTGTTAATTAATTTGGTTGTGATTATTAAATTGTTAGCCATATTGCAAGATTTTGGTTGTTCCCACATACCAATATATTTTGATATACTGACCGAAGTTTTGTTTGTCGGCGTTTTAGGAACAACAATTGAAAGAACAAATAGTAAAGTGACACATTGTGAAAGTAAAAAACAAAGTGCAAGGCGGATTAGTTAGAGTAGATTCAAGTTCTGGATAGATAGATATCCAAAGTTTTCAAAGGTAAGTAAAGTTTTAATTTTATCTCAAATTCCAGTTAGTCAGTAGAATTTCATAATTGTTATTGATTATTTGTCGAACCTTTGATCCTGTTAATTGAATAACGGCTCTGACCTTTGGGTCTCCCTTAATTGGGGGTTACCGGTAGGCGGGGTCGTTACAATTGGTATCAGAGCATTGGTTCCTCACTTAATCTTTAATAATTATTAAATTTTACAAATTCTATAGAACCCAAGGGAATTATTAGAGGATTATCCGAAAGACAGAGGTGTCTAGAAAAGGATCACGACCGGGGGCTGGCAATATTTTCCTCCGCACTGCTAGTCAGAATACGAGGACTCCCAGATCCGTGTGACTGCCTGGCCAAAGTCTTAGGGTATGATTCGAAATAAGATACCTTTAGGACTCTCTCATCTTGTTCATCCCTTCTCAACTCAAATTCTGTTAAGAACCTGAAGGATTAGGGTTTTCTCTCTTCTCCTCACCCTCTTGAGGTATGGGAAAAGTTAATAAGGTCTAAAGAATCCTCCACCAAATTAATGAAAAGCATGTAAATAAGATGTCATGGACATAAGCTTAATAGATTAAGCACAAACTAAAGAATAGATACATGCTTAGGTCGTATGACACGAGTTGTCATAGCCCTCAGGAGAGACCTGAGGATAGACCTCCTTGTCAGTAGGATGAGTAAAGAGAGTTAGTCTTGGAGGTAGAGACCTCCATTGAAGGTATAGACCTCGCACATCCTTTGAGGATGATGTTAACCCTTACCCTAACAGAAGGTTAGAGAGAGAGACATGATGAGATTAGATGTCATGGTAGACTGGGTGTTTGGATGGACATGCCTATGGTTCGTCATATGAGCCATGAGAGGTTAGATGGCCTAGCACCTTTGGCAACCCAACCCTGAGAAGGATCGTGCATGTTTGAGCAAAGGATAGCTCCTTCCTGGATAAGGTTAGAGATGAACCTATATAAACCTTATGGGCTGTTGCAAGTAGGATATAGCTTGCACCCTGAGTACATCAGTAATGTGAACAATAGGTTAAAGTTAAGGCCAGAAGGATATGATGGATGGCTTATGAGATAAGCATATGGATAATCTAAAGCCAAACATGAGTTGAGCATAGGCTTCACCCACATAGGGGTATGCTTGTGAGCATGAGCCTTCATGGAGAGGGGACCTCTAGTAGTAGGGCTGGATGTAGAGTTAGCTCTAGAGAGAGAAAGCAAGAACCCAACAGGAAGGTTGGAAGCTTAGGTTCTGAGACTTAGGAACAGTGGATAGTAGAGGATGACGTGACCAAAGTGGATGATAGTGGTTGCCCTATGAAGGCTAGGCTGATGATATCTTGGTTGCCTTTAGAGGAACCAAACCTTAGAGGGAGGATGATGCTTCTGATACCTAGGGTATAAGTGATTAGCTACTGGATGAGATGAAGAGTGCTTTAGACCCTGGGGGGGTTTAAGTAACCGGTTGTGAGGCTTTATACCTAGTTGGTTGTCCTTGAAGAGGACTCGACTATGAGGTATCACTCATATAAAAGGATCATGGGAGTACATGACATACCTGGGATGTGTTTGATTCGTGGTTAAGAGTTTGAGCATGCAGTTGGATATCCAGAGGAGAACCTAGGGTTCCTAGGCCTAAGAGGGGAAGCAGTGTATCTGATGCTCCTGATGAGATTTGAGTCTCTATAGTTTCGAGCATGGTACTCCTCATGTGTAGAGGTAAAGGAAATCCCTTAAGTTAAGGGTATGTTTGATGAACCCCTCACAGCTAAGTTGATCTAATGTTGAGGAAAGAGAACAAGTATGACCTAGCATAGTTAATAGGTGGTCTGCTTGTGCCTTAGTAGCTGTTGGGTTAGGCGTGCTCATGAGAATGTAAACCCTAGGGACGCTTGTGACCTTTGTTATCAAGGTGTAGTTCCTCCCATCCTGGGGGAGGGACCCTTTGGTAGGGGTTTTACCAGTTTTGTGAGTATGAGGAAACCTAAGGAAGTTTAATAGGATCTTGAGAAGCTAGGTGAAGAGTACATGGCATGAGAATGAACCTATAGACCCATAGATTACCATCTCTACGTGCATGTGGATGTGTTACCATGTAGGTAACTGATATGGGGCTTGACCAAGGTAGATAGGTTGCCATGACCCCTATGAAGGGATGAAAGTCAGTCATGAATGTAGAGAGAGATGATGAAGGCTTGGGTAAGGTTCTAAGATGAACATGTACTATGTTATAATCCTAAGTCTATCCAAGGGTCAGGTAGGGATAAGACCGATGGAAGAAGGAGTTGCCTAATTCCCTAGTTGCACATGACCATTGGGTCGGGAGGTAACAGCTATCATTGTCTGAGGGCCATGGGTTAGGAGATTGATCACCTTCATGGACTCATGGGACCCCAAAGGGCAGATGAGTAGGGAACTCTCTGGCTGCATAAGGGAAAAGGGATGACCCCAAAAGTGCCGGCACCCTACAGACCTAGAGGAGATGACCAAGAATTGTGTGGTGACCCAAGTAGGTTCGAGACCAGTTTTCCATGAAACTAACTTTGATATCAAGATGACTGAGAAGTAGAGACATAAGTTGCACGTTTCAACTTAGTTTTAAAGGTGTACTGGCAAGGTGGGATGTACCATCTCTACTCCTAGAATGGGAAGAACTCTATATTTGGATGGCCGCCAAATGCTTATTTCTTCTTGTTATGGGAGTGAGAGATAGGACAGTACGCATGCTATACACCAAGGATAAAGATGATGTAAGTTGGAACGTTGCTACCAGGTATGGAACGTTGCTACCAGGTATGAGGATAGAGATGATAACATACCTTTGTGGAAGGAATAATACATGGATGGTTTACAAACACTAAGAGAGATAAGGTAGTCATCTTATAAGGATAAGTATAATGCTTGGAGGTGTATGTCTTTGACATTACCTAACACCTAAGGATAAGGAGTGGTAATGAATGCTCTGGTTGAGATATAGCTAGCAGGAAGCTAGGAGAAGTTGAGGTTGTTCGACTAACCCTATTTTTGGAAAGAAGATGTGTTTTGGCTAACACTCAGATGTAATAAGATATGTTGATCGAGTTAATGGTTGTTTGGGTAGCCAGTTTAGTCCTTGATGTAGTAAAAGGATGGTGATAGAACTTCAAATATATTCATTTGGATAGGAAGATAATAAAACCCTTTTGAGAATGGTTTAGGGTTTCCGAGGTATCAAGCTTGAGGAATCATAACAATACAGGAGGTCATGATATACCTTGGTACTACAAAGATAGTAAGTGTGGGTAGCACTCTGGATGCTTAAAACAAAGTTGCATGTAGCATGTGGCCATGCAAGCCAGGAAGTGAAGGACGAACACCAGTAACCCAGTGTATCGATATAGAGTATAAAGAGTCCCTGTGAGGGAATGGGAGTTCACAACTATGGGTGTTATGGTAAGTCTCCCCTGAACAAGAAAGATCAATATGTAATATTCGTTATGATAGATCGCTTTACCTAGATGACATGAGAAAGAAAGGAGTACTGTCAAGGGACATATTCGGTTGAACTACTTAAGAGAGAAAGATGGTTTGACTACACCATGATATGAGTTCAAAAGTTCTTGAGTATGACCTAAAGGTTCACTTCCATAAGGTGGAAGTAAGTACATGAAGAACTCAGTGTCAGTACCGCCTATCACCCCTAACTAATGGTTAGTATGATCCAGACTAGAGGGTCTGATGAGAGCAAATGTGCTTGTTCAGGGTGATACAAAGAGACAGTTCTTAAGATGTGATGTTAACCACCATAGCCTTTATCGGGATGCAATAAGTCTTATAGAGAGGTTGTGTCGGTCACCACTTCATTAAGATGATGTTGGTGAAGGTGGCCTCGCAAAGGTCAGAAAAGAACCACAATGTGTGCATATGAAGTCGCTTTGATCGTGCAATGGATGAGAGAGGGCCCAATGGTGACATGAGTCATGAGCTGATGCAAAGCAGAATGACATGCAGTTTACTGTGGGAGAATATGTGATGTGAAAATCCGACCCCTCTAAGCTACAACTGAGAAATCTGAGTCCCCGATATATGGGTCCATTTGAGATGGATTGGTGGAGATGGTTGTGTTTAACCTTACCCCTCAGGATAGAATGATGTGTTGCATGAGTCCGATCTAGAGCACTATGTGAGGTATCCAAGCCATGTGTTGAGCCCTGAACCTATTCGGCTTTTGAGAGGCTGAAATGTCCTGAGTCACCTATGAGGGTATGATATACCAAGGTAAGAAAGAACTCAGATGGAAGAATATGAGATGATGAAGGTTCTTGGGAAGCACCATGGAAAGGGTGATGCCACATGGGAGCCCTGATGGACGTATGAAAGGCTTATCCTGAACTGTTTGTTTGCTTGATGGAATTTTGAGGACAAAATTCTTATAAGAGGGGAAGGATGTTACAACCCCAACTTTTGGGTTTCTTTGGTGAGAAATGTAATTTCTCATATTAGAGATATTGGAACAAATGATGATATAATTTGTGTTGAGTAAATGAGTTTCGTTTACAATAGCCTTGATGTTTGTTTTATGGGCTTTATTGGCTATTGGGCCCAGTAACAAAGAAAGAACAAAAGAAACTCTATTATTGAGTAAATAAAGAAATAAAGGAAAGAAAGAGATAGAAACCTCTAGAAGGCAAATCCAAAGAGGGATTTCGTGCCTCTTGGGTTCCTTGGGTACCAAGGAGTCCAAAGTTGCATAAAGAGAGCAATAAGAAAAGAAGAGATCAATTAAGTATTTCTTTATTAAGAAAGAAATTGAAAATATTGATGAAATGTGGAAAATAAGTGAAAAAGGTATAATGGAGTAATCCTTGGTGGAATTTCGTATTCCAAGGATTCCTAATGATAAAAGGAATACCAATGAGGAAAAAGGAAGATAAAGACAAATCCTCAAAAAGGAGATATTTTAATAAGAAATAAACAAGATATGGGAAATAATGGATAAAAGATAAATGAAGGACTAAGAAATATTCCCAAGATTGGATTTCGAGCCATTAAGGTTCCTTGAGGTTCAAAGAACTTAGAATAATAATTTAATGGCAAGGGAGAGAGAAAATATGCATAAAGTATGTCTTTATAAGGGATAACTTGCATATGAAGAAAAGTCCATCATACTTTCAGGTTTAAGCTCCAAACTTGGCACACAAGTAAATAAAGTCATCAAGGACTCTCCTTTAAAATTTGGGATTAAAAAGATAAACGTATTAAGAGATACGAATTTTGTAAGTTTACTAAAGTGTAAAGGATAACTTTAAATGTCACGATTTATCTGGGATTAAATCCCTATTTTCGAGTTAATCGCAACCGTGGTTTGGCGATCCTACAGCTGGGGATGAGTCCCAGTATCGTGAGGAACAAGCCACGGGAAACAGGCTGGGTAGTCTTTGATCGAGGATTGCTCGGATTGGGAGCAACAAGCAGACTTGGTGATGAGACCATCACCTTCAGGAGACAATTCCGAAGTCGTTCAACCTATTTGACAGTAGTTTCATCGAAGGAAATAGAAGTCCCCAAATCTCTGGGCACAGGTGATCGACCTGCCTATATATAGATGGCTTTGGACACCAACAAAACAGAAAAACCCACCCTTTGTGTTCGTCCAACATCTGCGAGGGGATTATCTCTTGCAATTGCATCCGGAAGTGCATCCCCTGCACCTACCAGTGCTGTGAACCTGCTGAAGTGGCGAGAAGTCAGGTGGCTAGGTCTGAATGAACTTGGGACAATTGAGGCCCCAGACAACTTCGGTGGAGCTTGGCGGTGACCATGGTAGTTTTTCTGAGTGAAGGAGAGGCATGGAGCGTGGAGTCAACTAGGGAGTTGACCGCCCCAGAAGTCTGGCTCGCAAAGCATGGCCTGAGCGGAGGAAGAAGATGACCGGCCTGGTCATTTACCAAGATACCCCGATGCCTCTTCAGTATAGGTAAGGGAAACTTGGTCCCTTTGCACCTTTAGAATTGCTAGAACAGGCGCGCATGACCCTAGATGTTGGATCCTGAGTGGACCAATGGGCCATCGATCTAACGATCTGCATTTTTCCAGAATTTGCTACTAAATCAAATAAAATGGTTTTCTTTATAAAAATCATATCTTGAGCTAGAAAACTCGGATGAGAAATATGTATACATGAAAATTGATCAGAAAAATATGAGGGATCCATTAAAAATGGGCTGGGAACCTAAATCAGTATCATTTTGTAAAAGTATATAAATTGGTTGGGAAAAGTATTAAATTATGGTTAGAAAACTTAATTGTTGATAAAGGATAGGTTTAAACATGCAAGAGAGTAAATTCAATCATTATTAACTTGTTCAGTGATAAAAATGAATCTTGATTAGTTTTGAAGACGAAGTTGTAAGAATTAGGTTTTTCAACCTAATCTTGTAATTAATGCCCTTAGAAACCATAAGTGAGGAAGAAAAGATATAATTGATTCGAAGATTAGGGTTTTGTGGTCCAAACCTGATCTTAGAATCTTAATAGAATATAAAATGAGATAATTGGGGTTTGATGGATATTTTGATAAAAATACAGTAAAAGTGGTAAAAAGGAAGTGAAACCCTAATTATGGTCAAGACCCTAAAAAGGGGCTAGTAACCCTAGGACGATTAGGCCTATTAGATTTGTATACCATGATTCATGATAGAAAATATTGGATGAATATTTTAGGATTGAATGGTGCTTGCTTGATTTACTCTGGATTACTTGATTATTTGGATTAATTCTGCACTCAAGACAGCTTGACAGGTATGTGGTTAATTATGAATAACCGCCTTAGTTTCCCGATGATTTTCCGGATGGTTAATCGCATTGAATGCAAATTATCTGTTGGATGTTCATACTTGCAAATCATAAAGTCACTGTGATTATCACATTAAAAAAAATGGAAGTATGGATTCTCGCACCTACATGCCACCCTGATGGATGATACCAAAGGTCAGGCCCAGATGGGTAGACCAATGGACACCTTGAGTGGTGACCCCAGGCACCAAGAAGGTGGCCTATGATATTGCATGACTAGTGGGCACCATGAGTGGTGACCCCCAGGCACCAAGCTCAGGATTGAGAAGGTGGCCATAAGTCATTGGCAAAGGGCACCCTAAGGTGGGTATGCTAGGGTTAGGGCAAAAGCGGTGGAGAATGTCATACTGAAAAGTATAAATTGGCTTGTTAATGAATTTGATTGTGATTATTAAATTGTTAACCATATTTGCAAGATTTTGGTTGTTCCCACATACCAGTATATTTCGATATACTGACCGACGTTTTGTTTGTCGGCGTTTTAGGAACAACAATTTAAAGAACAAATAGTAAAGTGACACATTGTGAAAGTAAACCACAAAGTGCAAGGAGGATTAGTTAGAGTAGATTCAAGCTCTGGATAGATAGATTTCCAAAGTTTTCAAAGGTAAGTAAAGTTTTAATTTTATACCAAATTCTAGTTAGTCAGTAGAATTTCATAATTGTTATTGATTATTTGTTGAACCTTTGATCCTATTAATTGAATAACGACTCTGACCTTTGGGTCTCCCTTAATTGGGGGTTACCGGGAGGCGGGGTCGTTACACAAGTGGGCACTGCTAAAGGTGGACCCCTTCGGCGTCGGTTTCCAACTAACACCAAAAAGCTTCCCACCACCAAAAATGCGCCAACAAAGGGACTATTGACGTCGGTTTATTAAAAAAAACCGACACTATAGAATGGTTACAAACGTCGATTATTAAAAGAACCGACGTCGCAACGCTTCCCGCCAACGAAAACGTGCCAGCAAAGGGCCTATAGGCGTCGATTTTGTAAGATAACCAACGCCATCTCCCCTGCCACCACGGCCGTGCTTCCCAGCATGACCATGGTTCCTGGCCATATCAACTAAATCGATGTTGGTTTTATGCTAATAACTGACGCCATATCCCCTGCCTTCCACCACGGCCGTGCTTCCCAGCACGACCGTAGTTTCTGGCCACATAGACATCGGGTTTTTGTCAAAAACCGCCGCCGTATGTCTTTGGTGTCAGTTTTGTTCAAATAACCGACGCCTATGTTATGATTTTTTTTTCATATCAGTTTGCAGGCCTGTTGTATGGCTGGTCAGCAGGATGAGAACCTGCAGTTCAGTTCTGAACACTAGGTTTATGACATCCATTGATATCAGCCAAAAATAGGCCACAAACTTGCAAAATTAACAAGATAAACAATATTATATATATGTGATTCACACACATGTATAAGCACATTTAATTCATATTATTTTTTCATCACACACATGTAGAAACCAGTAGCAACCTGCAGTTCCATTCATTTCATCTCTTTTCACATTCAGACACATGTAGAAACATTTATGTATTGATCATCTTCACACACATATGACAATTCATAAATATTCATTCACATTCACACAAAAATAATTATGAGAACAAAGTTATTCTTTATTCATCATTGTCATCTTTGTCAATAAAATTATATCTAAAAATTCACACTCTTTGTAGGGTTTTGCCCATTCTTCTCTTACAACATCTAATTCATCTCTCGTATAGGGAGCATGTACATCGAAACGCTTTCCACCTGTGCTGAAGTCAGCAGTTTTAAAGACCTACAAAGAGAATGACGTATATATAATTAATAATATATAATAATATTGATATATTTCATATTATCTAATGAGACTATGTATAATACCTGCTGTATCTTATCAATTTCCATTACGGCTTGTTTGATGATTAGGTCCATAAATAGCATCACATAGTAGGCACATGCCCAGCCGTTGTCTTGCGTAGCACACTATAAATTGAAATATACAAAATTTTCAAAAATACAAATAAGCACAATTCACATAAATAATATATACATTGGAGTCAGGAAATTACTTTCACATTCTCCCAAATTAGTGATAGATCCTTTTTCCTGGGGATCTTTCCTCCAACTTTTTTGTATGTTAATGTAACCCATTAAATTGCATAATTAAATAGTAATGTAGTAACAAATGTTAACAAATATAAAAACATGAAATATTTCTCATGAGAATAATGGCCTTTTAATTGTATGTCCATATAATGTATCCAACTCATTCCCCGTAGGATCTAGATAATAGATAGTGAACGTCTTGGGGTCAATAACTAGTAACTCCCAATGCCTACCACTACAGGTAAGAAAGTTAAAAATTAATAACTCAAAATCCACAATAAAAATGTAATTTTCTTAAGTCCAAATTATAAGCAAAGTAAACTTACTAGACATTGAATGGAGCTATTATCACCATCTTCTTATTTTTACCAAAATATTCAAAAGCATCACAACAATATGAAGTAACTGAAGAAGGGTCTGTATCTACAAGACTAATCAAAGATGGAACTAAAAATCCCACATGGGAAAACCCAAAATTTGTACATATATTATATAAGTGGCTGCAAAACACGTATTACATATGCATTAATATATAAGAAACCAGATCACCGTATATAAAACAAGGTATATGGATGTATAAATAAGATCTCACCATATCCACAACTCTATCATAGATGTGTTCAACCATTTTATAACTAAACAACTCCAAAATATCTTGTATAAATATCTTCTTTTCGTACGATTGACCTGCATTAATACCTATGCATTAATACATACGTATGTAGAACTTGTATTACGTATGCATTAATACGTATGCTAAACTTGTATAAATAGATTGTTATCATATGATTTACCTAAAACATCCTCCATAATAGTAACAATTATAGGGCAATTTGTATCATGTTCGCCAATCCATATTGCCACACCCCTACAATTAGGACCTATCGAGGCGTGCAGGTCCCTTGGAAGCCAACTTGGTAGTCGAGGAGGTGGAGGCCAAGACGTAGCGGGTCTTGTATTTTTGACCTGTATATATAATTTCAGATCAATTGACTCATATATACAGACTAAAAAATTAAAGTAATGGAAATTTATCATACAATATCAGTATAGAGGACATCTTCTTCGGGCCACAGTATCACTCCGCCTACTGCCTCACCAAGTGTTTCAACATCTGGGTGTGCATGAGGCAATACAAGATCTGTCCAGTCGGGGAATACATGTATCATTCTCACACGTACCACACCATCTGGTACTGGATATCCATAAAACATGCACCCTTTAAGGGGTGGGTAAGCCGACGCCTATGCAATGATATATTCTTGACTTTTTAGTCAGCATGGCTTCAACCCTTAGAAATTTATGTAAAGAATGTTATATGCATATATACACAAACATATCATCTTGAATAAAAATACTTACAGAGGATGTGCTAGGTGGTGGGTCTACAGAATTACTCCCAACCACTTCTATAGTAGGAGAAGAGCGGCCCACCACATGTACTGTCTGAGTGGCAGGCTGAGATGCCTGCCACTTCGCCATTGCTTCTTGGATTCTCTTCTCAATTAACGAATCTACCTATACATGGATAAAAGAAACACTAGCTTCTGATTATTGAATTCCCTTTTGCAATAACATTCTAAAATAAGAATAGGTTACCTCAGCTTGTAAAAGTCCCTCTTTTGGGACAGGTTTGCACTGGGATGGCCTAAAGAATGCTTTGATGCCCACACAAATGCCTACACCCTAAACACATCCAGGATGCTCTGGGTTACCCAGAGCAACTGTCAGTTCATCCCTTGTGACCTGAGGGATGAACTTGCCTTCCTTCCTCTGCTCGTGCAACTCCCGCTAATCACCATCAACAACAATTAGAAAGTAAACATAACAATAATCAATATCGATCGATTGCTCTAAGAGTTAATTTTTACCATTTTTGCAGCTGCCTCAGCAGTTGCGGGCTTCGGTATGTCTCCCTTCTTGTTTTGCCTCCCAACTATCCACATAGCATGGTGAGGCAGAGCTGCGGGTGTAGTAGTAGAGGACTCTGCAATCTCATGAGTAGCAGTAGGATGAGCAGACTCAACTTGTTGTCTTTGGCGAACGCCTGCATATCCTCTTGGACCCATTGTGTGGTCGTGCACATTCAGTGCATGCCTTGCTCTTTGCGCCTCACTGAGGGCCTAGTTAGTTAGCACATTGATTTGGTTAGTAACACTAAAGGTTAATCTTGAATAGATGAATACATAAAAACATATATTAATTAAATTGGGAGTGGCACTTAATACCTTGAATTCATCTATTTTTCTTTGGGTAACAAACACCTCCCAGTCTTTGGGGTCCAGGTAGTTCCATTGCTTTGTGGCTTCCTTCTTCCTAAATTTATTTTTTAAAGAGAAAACAAACAAAAATTATTAGTGTAGAGTTAGTGAAATAGTGATCAATGTCTAGAATTGGAAATCAATCAAGAACCTCTTATCAGTACCGCGTATGTAATCTCGGGTGAGATTGGTCCTATAGTTCCTTAGGACCCTCCCACAACGTTGTATCACACATTTATGATGCAACTTTTCATCCAGATCAAATATGCTCTACAAATTAAATAGAATTACTATTAACTAGTATCCTAAAAATTAGTAATATACACAAATAGAATTACAAATAATAATAACTCACACATAGTTCCTTCCATAAGTGGTATTTCTTCCCCTTAGGAACTTTATGCCAGGATTCTAGGATAGGTCTGTAATGGCTACGAGTAAGAACCCCAAGATATGAAACAAATGAGTTGCGGTTCACTCCATATGGATTTCCTGCATGATCGAAATCCACAGCCAATTTGGGTCCATTGCCCCTTTGCTATATTAACTTATTCATCATTGTGATGCCCCTCACTTTCTCAATTTTCTTTTTCTGCTCATCAAGTTCTGTAATTTCTTCTAGGGGTACATCACCAACCTAAAATTTGATAAAAAACACACTTACATGATATAATTATAAATGAACATATAGATAGAAACCTTAGGGATATATTCTTAAAACTTACATTGCCAGGCAGTACAAGCACGTCCTCACCCTCACGATGATCATCAACACGGTCATCATGGGAATGCTCAGCCATCTGAAAGTTCACATTCAAATTATAAATTTCACATTGTAAAGTAACACTAATTGTAAAGTTCACATTGTAAAGTACACATTCACATTGTAAAGTTCACATTCACATTGTAAAGTTCACATTCACATTGTAAAGTAATTCACATTGTAAAGTCCACATTCACATTGTAAAGTTCACATTGTAAAGTTCACATTCAGAAAAATAAAACATATAAAAATATAAACATTCATGCCTCTAATATTGTGATCTTTTATCAATTAACAATCCTTCATTATGATCCCCACGAACATACAAGTCATTGTGATCCCCAGCTTCAATGTTTGGTGGTGTTGGCAACCCAACTGAGAATGGACTGGAGTCATCATACTTATCATAGTACTTTTCTTCATCTATGGGATCTTCAATGAACTGTCTTTTACCATGAAGAACAACCGACCATTTATCATTTGCAGGATCATAGATATAAAATACGTGTTTTTCCTGTGATGCCAATATGAATGGTTCACCCTTCTCGCCAATCTTTTCAAAGTTCACTACCGTGAAACCCAATTCATCCACTATAACTCCTTTGTTGTTGTCAACCCAATTACATTTAAAGAGCAGAATTCTGAAATCTACATAGTCAAACTCCGATATGTCTTCAATGACACCGTAATATGCCATTTTAGTTTCATGTGGACTCTTATCCTTTGCACTTGCAAAAAACAATGAAGATGCTTGAAGGGTGACCCCACTATTTTGGATGACACTCTTATCATCTTGACTCTTTGTGTAATACGAGAATACATTTATGTCAAACCCTTCATAAGACATAACATTCAATTTTGGTTTAAAGGTGAGGCATTTGATGGTTTCCGTAAGATTATCTGGTGTTTGAGATAGTTGATGTAAGACTTTATCTTCAAACCACTTAATAAATGTCTTGTTATGCTCTCTAGCAAGCCACATTGAATTGGATCCAGGATATTGTCTCTTGATGAAATTGGTATGTTCCTCGATATAAACACTCACTTCGTCGATGTTGTGTAAAATATACAAGTGACCTTTCTCCAACTGCTCACAGCTGATTACTTTCACCCGTGATCCCAAAATTCCTTTTCCAAAATGCTCCTCAATATTCTTGTCATTCACAGGAGTGTCATTAGCACTCAGAAAGTCATTGAAAAAATCCATAACCTCTCTTGCCAAATAACCCTCAATAATACTCCCTTCAGGCCGATAACGGTTTCGAACATCACCTTAAAAAATTCTCATGTATCGTTCAAAGGGATATATCCAATGCAAGAAAACTGGTCCCAACATTTTCACTTCCCTAGTCAAGTGGACAACAAGATGTACCATGATATCAAAGAATGAAGGAGGAAAATACATCTTAAGCTGACATAGGGTAACAACCATTTCTCTTTGTAATTTATCGAGAGTATCAAGGTCAATAAATTTGTTGCACAGACTGTTGAAAAAGAAACAAAGTCTGGTGATTGCAAACCGTACATGCTTCAACAATATAGATCGAATTGCCATGGGAAATATTTGTTGCATTAGAGTGTGACAATCATGAGATTTAAGACCTATCAACATCAAATCTTTCATTGATACCAATGTATGGATGTTGGATGAGTAACCCTGTGACACCTTAACATTTACCAAGCATTCACAAAAAAACTTTCTTCTCCTTTCTAGACAACGTGTAACAAGCGGGAGGTAAGTATGTTCTCCGATCACTACTAACTACTTCTGTTAATTCTGTCCTTATTCCCATTTCACGTAGGTCCATTTTGGATTTTATCCCATCTTTAATCTTACCTATGGTATATTCAACAGACTACCGATGACGCTATCACATACATTTTTCTCAACGTGCATGACATAGATACAATGCCTAACTGTCAAAGAACTCCAATAAGGAAGATCCCAAAATATTGACTTCTTCTTGAATAAAGACTTGTCACTCCGTATGGCCATCGTACATTGTGATCTCTTACCAAATTCATTGGCGATGTCTTTTACTGTTTCTTAACCATCCTCCCCTGATATAGGTTTAGGTGTACTCTGTTCCTCATTCCGTCCATTGAATGCTTTGCGCAACCTATGATACAGATGAAATTTTAGAAGAAACCTTCAATTACCAAGATATAAAGTCTTGCCGCCATGTTTTAGTTGTATTGAATCAGTGTTCTCTTCACATATAGAACACACTTTAGATCTTTTGACAATATATCCAAACAAATTCCCATACGTTGGAAAGTCATTCACAGTGCAAAACAACATAGCATGCAAACGAAATATCACTCTTCATGAATCATCATAGGTCATCACACCTTCACCCCAAAGCTTCTTCAAGTCATCAATCATAGGTTCAAGATAAACATCAATATCATTTCCAGGTTATTTAGGGCCCAATATCAACGACGACAACATAACATACTTATTTTTCATACACAACTAGGGAGGAAGATTGTATATAACAAGCATAATTGACCAAGTGCTATGTTGGATGCTCAATGTCCCGTACTGATTCATCCCATATGTACAAAGCCCAAGTCTTAGATTCCTATCTTCTTCACCAAATTCAGGGTACAATAAATTAATCTTCTTCCACTGTGGGGAATCAGACGCATGTCGTAGGATCCCATCATTATTTTTCTTAACATCTACATGCCACCTCAAATTCTTCACATCTATATGATTGGCAAACAAGTGTTGAAACTGTGGTATTATAGGTAGATACCACATCACCTTGGTAGGAGAACCAGTTTTGGACTCCCCCGAAGTCGTCAATTCATACCTTGACGCACCACATTTCAGACAATGTTTCAAATCCACATAGTCCTTTTGAAATAATACACAATCATTCGGGCATACGTGTATCTTCTTGGCCTCCATTCCCATTGGGATCAACAATTTCTTTAACCGGAATGTTGAGATTGGTAGCTCATTTCCTTCAGGAAGAATTTCTTTCAACAAAGACAACAATGACGTGAATCTTTTGTCACTCCATCGATTGTTAGCTTTCAGTTTATACAATCTCAACACAACGCTAAGCTTCGTAAACTTACAACCTGTGTATAATAGTATCTCAACATCATGCACAATGTTTCTAAACATGGGAGGTGGATCGGTGTGCTCTACCCAAAAACTATCCAACATCGCATCAACGATGTCTACTGGAACTAGTTTGTTCACATCTACGTCATCAAAGGCAATTTCTTCTCCCACACAAGCATTGCTATCGACATCTACTGATTTCAGGTTTGAAATCTCTCCATGCTAGTGCCATTCTGTATAGCCTTGTACAATCCCGTTGCACATGACATGCCTTTTGATTTCGTCACCAGTGCTGACTTTCAAGTTGTTACCACAATGCCTACATGGACAGTAGAACCTATCTCCAGGTTGTTTCCTATGTTCCTCGGAAAATCTAATAAACTGGTCATGACCAGAAATAAACTCGGGGGTGCAGCGATTTGGAATGGACATCCATGATCTATCCATTCTATGATCAAAGAGAAAACAACTATATATTAGAAAAAGATTAGGTTCTAGGGTTAAAAGATTAGGGTTTATGGTTAAAACTTTAGGGTTTAAGTTCTTATATATAATTAATGGTTAAAACATCTTAAGTGAGATTAGGTGTTCAAGAACAGTCCCAAACTGGGGACTATCCAAGATTTACTCCTAATGAGTAAATCTTGGAAGGGTTTCTAGGCCAACAAATACATGTGTTGCCATTCTTAGATATAATAAATGTGTACCACCTAACCCATTCTTGAACACATAATCTCACTAGTAAGTGTATAATGTGTATTGGGTTTTCAAGAAAATTTCGATAGCATTTCCCCGATGTTCTCCAAGTACATATGTACTTAGAGAACAAACAGGGAAATGCTACCGATATTTTCTTGAATACCCAATACACATTATACACTTACATCCTAAGTGAGATTAGGTGTTCAAGAACAGTCCCAAATCGGGAACTATCCAATATTTACCCCTAATGAGTAAATCTTGGATGGGTTTCTAGGCCAACAAATACATGTGTGCTGTCATTCTATAACATTGATTTCAACATTTCAAGTGTCCATGCATGTTCATCATCAAGATAAAGATTACACCTAAATTAGTATGACCTAGGGATGGAGAGATTCATAATTGATTTCAAAATTTCAAACTAGCTGTTAGGGCGACACATCACTACAAAATCAGAGATTTAACATTAGGGTTTTAATATCTTTGATAGATTGATCACAAGATTTCAGCAATATAGTTAATTCAAGATGATGGTGAAATGTGTATTAGGGTTTTAATATCTTAATTCAACATGCATCAAAATTTATAGAATTAGGCCAAGCATTAGTATTCAATTGCAAATGTATCTTCTTCCTCCTGCTGCCTCCTTACCAAATGGATAAAAGCAAGGCCACGGCAGTGTGGGCTGGCCACCATGGCTGTGTTGGCCGACCACGACCGTGCTGTCCAACACGGTCATGGTCGGCCAACACAACCATTTTCGTGTCTAGACCACAGGTCAATCGTGCCTTGCTTTTATACATCTAGTAAGGAGGGAGCAAGAAGAAGAAGAAGAGGTGGAGGAAGAAGAAGGGATGGAGGAAGAAGAAGAGGCAGCGGCCTACCTGTTAGCGACATGGAGGAAGAAGAGAGCAGCTAGGCGTCCCTGTAATCAGTGACGGCAATGTGTGGAGATAGAGGACGGGAGGAAGAAGACAGCAGGGGGCGGCGGTGGTGGCGGTGTGAGGAGCAGCGGGCGGCGGCTTTATCAGGTGGCGACGATGATCGAGCAGGGGGCAACAGCTTTGGGCAGGGGCAGCAGCTTTGGGCAGGGGCAGCAGCTTCGCGATGAAACAGAGAGAATGGGAAGAGTCTGTTTCTCGATCGATCGGGGGTTATTAAGTTAACAAAGGCTTCAGTTATTTAAAAAATGGACACCTAATATCCATCAACGTCGGTTGATAGAAAAAACTGACGTCCATTGGACAATCTTAACCCTATAAATTTTCGCAGGGCGACGCGCGAAACCTTATCAGCGTCGGTTTTTCCAAAAAAACTGACAACCTTTGGAGGTAATTTTTTCATCTTTAGGCGTCGGTTATTAGGTCAAAAAACTAACGCCGTATGTGAAACTTTGGAGGTAATTTTTTTTGCTCAAAAAATTGGATTTGGCATCATATTTTAGGCATCGTTTCATTATACAGAGCCGATGCTAAATAAAAAGCGATACCTGTGTCTGGCCAGTCTTCAAATATAGATGTTGGTCTCTGTAATTAGCCAACATTGTAGGGTTTAGGTGTCGGTGTTCGGTAATAACCGACGCCTCTAAATGTGACATTATAAGCTATTTCTGTAGTAGTGATAGAAAATCTAGAAAATGATGTTTGTTATCTCAAAGGGGCTACCTATCACCTTGGGAGACAATTTGACTACAATCACCACGCCATGACCTATCTCAATCAAAGAATGCAATCTTTGTCTCCCAATGTTTTGAACACATATCCATATACACTCTATCCCGAGAGTCTCTATCCTTTTAACCCTTCAATCCAATACACCCAAGTCCCACCACCACCTTCACATGATATTTCCCATACCCAATACTCACCCATGCAATTCCAAGAAATAGCTTCCCACTTCAGATTTGATTGGGCACCAACATTTCTGGAGTCATATGCTCTTACCAAGATAGGTTCACTTTATTGTCAAACACTTATCAAGTACTATGGTGATGCTCCATTCTTGGGAAAGATCCTGAGGTTGATGTAATCTTGCAATCTTTCAAGTGATGATGTCCTTTGTAGTGAGTAGTACAACTTATGTAATCATTATAGTAAAGCTCATGTTGTTATCCTATGTTGTTACCAATGAAATTGAGATTGTTTGTGTTCATTTCATCATGATAATAAAAATATATCTTGTGGCTTTCATTGGACATTTTCTATCACCTTATTTTTCTTTTTACAACTTGTGTATGAAATTGAGGGAGAGTATCCCATTCAGGAGGGGTAAAATGATTATATGGCTATCTTTTTGAAATGACAAAGGGGGAGAGATAATATAAAACAAAATAAATGAATTACATGCTCTCTTGGATTGACATTAATTGATGCTACACTCCTTAAGAGATGTATACTATGTTCCATATCTCTTTATGAATAATTAGCATGCACTTTAAAAAAATAAGAGATCCCATTCAGGTAAATCTCAAGTACGAAACTCATGTCATTTAAATTATTTTGATTATATCTTATAAATGTTTATCATCTTCAAAAAGGGGGAGATTGTTGACTAAATTGGACATTAATATACCATTTGTTTTGATGATGACAAACATTTCACACTTGTGGGTCTAACATGCTATTTGACTATTTTAGGTCTCAAAGGAATAAGGAAATTATACTAAGTGGAAAGATGAAGATCAACGTAAATTGAAGATCAAAGGCACTTAATTGTATATATGTCATGATTGTACTCAAACATAAACACTTGTACAAGTACTTATACATCATGTAAATCAAGCATTAGATCTTCCCTATCCACTTATAACCCCTAGATAGGTTTCCCCTCAAAGTTAGAGTCACCATCACCCATTGAAACACACATTTAGTAGGTGATTCAAAAGTCTGAAATAGGAATACCCTCGGTAAAAAAACTTGTCGACCGAGACACACTGGGTCGAAATTTTTGTCGACCGAGAACCAACTTGGTCAAAATAATGAGCACTGTTCAATAAGTTACACATTTGTGCTCTAAAATGGTCTTTGGTCGAGAATATTCTTGACCGAGCAATCTTCAGTCTAAATCTTGCTACTGTTAGACTGAGTGGTTGGTAGTTGGGAGTTGAAAATAGACATTGCAACACATTTACTTTAACCCCAGGCTCGGTCGAAGAAAAGCTTGATCGAGACACAGTTCAGTCGAAAAGAGCATGGTTCCGGATTGTTCTTTTAAGCACATACAAATTAGCTGTTACTAGCCAACTAATGTACACCTAACGACTAGTTAAGCACTAAGAACACTCTAGAGACTCCCTTGAACATCCCAAAGTACTTGCCAACCATTACTATAAATAAGATAGGCCTTAGGACACCTAAAGCTCCTAAGCTACGCTTAAGAATACATTCTTGTGAGCAACAAAGCCAAGCAACAACTACCATATTGTTCTACAAGTTTCATATTTGTGTCCTATAGACATAGCCTCTTAGCCATCTCATAGAGACGTCCATCCTAAGTGGTATGAGAGGTCTAAAACTTGATATAGGATCAAAGCGCTATACTCAATTGTTGTATTTCCTTCTTCCAACCCCCTTTCACATGTTCAAGCTACTTGTGCTCCTTGGCTACTCTAAGATCGTGGAGGCTGCTTGAGGGATCTTGGTTGAAGATACTTCTTGGTGGAGAAGGTTGCTTCAATAGATGCTTGAGTTTACTTCAAGGAAGGCTTCTTCAAGGGAGGTTGGAGCTACTTCTAAAGGAAGGCTATCTCTAAGTGGTGGAGCTACTTCTAGGAGGAGAAGGCTACTCCAAGGGCTTGGAGTTACTTCAAACAAGGATGCTTCAAGGAGGTTGAGGCTACTTATAGGAGAAGTCTATTTCAAGGAAGGTGATTGTATTTTATTGTAACATCCTTGAGAGGTAAACAAAATTAATCACTTTCAAAATCCCAATTGGAGACAATTGGGTAGTTGACTGACAACCTTTGAACTCAAAGGTTGGAACCACTCTAAACACCAATGCCTTCCTTGTTTCCTCCTTCTTTGGTTGAGTGTTAAAATTATCTTTAAATTATAAAAAATCTCTATTCAACCCCCCATATGGATCTTTCATTCAAGCCATTTCTCAAACTTTGATCCCACAATGGCTTCTAGGTAGGTTATTGACTCATCATCTTTGATCAACTCATCACCTTATTGAGTCATAATATCTTATAATATTTGAAACTCAAGGCGTATTATGCTAGAACAATGAGTTTGTGTGTTACACAAGGAACTTGAGATTCCACAACAACTTGTCATTCTCTTTGTTCATGTAGTACCTATTTAGGTTCAATGTTCTCTTATTGGTATTGAACTTTTTGAGTTCTACTTTTCTCCCACTGATTCCTTTGGAACTAAATTCCTTTAGAATACAACTATCCTGGTAACAAAACACTTTTGTTGTAGGATTGGAATATAAAAGCAATATTGAAAAAAAATAATATTTATGTGATATGTGGACAAAGATTTTCAAGAAACAAATTTCTTATATATTCTTTCATCCCTAATGTTTATAAGACACATATCAGGACACCTCCCATGCCATAACTATTGTGGTGTATTTTGAAGAATTTAAGATGGTACATTGTTTAGTGTAAAGCATATGCCAAAAGGAATGAGAAGATCAACTAGATTTATTGATGATCACATCATGACTAACATGATGTGACACTTCATTTATGATACTATATCATGATACACTATCATTGTGTTATAGGTGGAGTTCATCATGATACACTATCATGTTCTCCCAAAAGGTCCTCAAACTCTTGGTTAAAATATTTCAACATCAATCATATCAAAGTGTTTAATATCTATACCAAGATGGTTATGTACTTAATTCATAATCTCCTTAAACACATCAAGAGATTTAGACTTGTATTTCATTAAATACACTTTACCGTATCTACTAAAATCATTAATAAATATAATGAGGTACTAGTAACCACCTCCAGAATATATTCTAAAAGTTCTATATACATCAGTATGTATGAGCTCTAATAGAATAGTCACTCTCCCACTATATCTAGTGAAGATGCTTTTGTCAAATTCCCAATAAATAAGACTTATATGTTTCTATTGGTTCGATAACAAAAAGAGTCTAGATAGCTATCATTATAGATTCTAGAAATGAATTTCTCATTTATGTGCTCTAGATGACAATGCTATAGGTATTCATTGTTTGAGTCATTGAGTCATTCAATATATATAACTGTCTCTAGAACTATCAAATATAAACTATTGGGTCACTTCCATAAAAGATCTTATCTTTGAAAGCAAAACATGAGATATGTTCATAATATTCTTGTCCATACAAGATACATGATGTTTTAATGACAAGTACTACATGCCCATTATATGAATGACATATTCCAATTGTAGTGGCAACATCTCTTACTCTACACAGTTCTAGGTTACTTCTTCTCAGGTCCAAAAGTGGAGATCTCTATCTCTTTCTCCTTCCCCAATTCCTCTACATAAAGAAGGTAGTTCCTTTTCCAGTGTCCAGACTGGTGATAGGTGGTGGAACTTTCCTTTCTTGTTCATTCCTCCCTTAACTTTCAGTGAAGAATACTTTGGTTTGTGGCTAGCCTTAGAACTCTTCTTAGTTTTGACTTTGCATTTTGAATTACCTCTGATGATCATCATCATAGATATGGGTTTTTCCTTTTTCATCTGCTTTTCATCTATCCTCAACATACCAAGTAATTTTGACAATGACTTGTCAAAATCATTAATGTTGTAGTTCATGAAAAACTGGCTATATGATTCTAGAAGTGACTATAATATCACATATGTAGCCAACTCTTGACCCAAGGGAAACCCCAGTCTTGCAAGGTTTTCCATATATCCAATCAACTTGAGCACATGGAGACCTACTGGATCTCTTTCAGCCATATTGCACTTGAACAACACCTGGGAGACATCATATCTCTCTTGTCTTGCCTAATCTTAGTACATGTTCTTAATATGTATTACCATCTCTATAACGTCCATGTTCTCATGATGTTTTTGCAACTCATAGGTTATTGAGCACATGATCAAGCACTTGACATCCATAACAGATTGAGAGTGCTTGTAATAAGCATCTGTATTAGCCTTAAGAAGGTTGGGAGTGGGTTCATCTGGCTCTGGTATCTCTTGGACATATAGCTTGCACTCGAGTGAGAACGATTCTCAAAGTCCAAAACCACTCATGGAATTTGTTCCCATTCAACTTGTACTTCTTAAGGAACGATCACAAAGAAAATATGTTTGTGTTTTCCATTAGATTCTACAAAAGAAAATTTGCAATTTTTGTCAAAAAACACTTTTGTTTTGATGTGATAAGTTTGATGATATTAATAAGGATTTTAATTATCGCCCCAATATTTTGTTCAGATTGATGTCTCTCATTACCAATTTGAAAGTTTGCATCATAGAACCTTCTAGGGAGCTAAGATTCATAATCAAATCATGAGTCAGCTTTGGCTGATCACCCACAACTTGACTATTTAGGTAGACAATGTTTGTCAATTGCATCTCATGCAACTCTTAATTAGATGGTGCACACAACTTTTTGTCACAGTCCATCTGTATGCTTCTAGGTTCTCAATATCATAAAAATCACCTAGTTAAGCCTGACCTAAAAGCCAACACGATAGAAAATACATACCACTTTGGTAGATCAACATATCTACCATCACACTTCCATGAAATGGACATCACACCATGCTTTTGTGTAACCTACGCTTAGTCAATCAAGTTTTTCATGTGTGTTTCTTATGGAAATCATCTAATATTTAATATTATATTGAAGAATATACATACATATACATATCCAATCACCACATACTTATAATATGTATCATATACATGCTATAACCACAAATGAAAAACATGCATTTAGAAATATATGAGTGATGGTTATGGACATGCTAATGTAAATCCTTAGAGCCATAAGGAATTACTACCACCTAAACTCTACATCACATGTAGCAACCTATTGTTGATGAAGATCTATGCTTTAACCAATATAGGTTGATTGGTTCAACGCTTGAACCAATCGACTCACCTCCTGGTTGGTCGGTTGTTCTATCGATCGATCGTCTAGTTTATGGTCCAAACATCGTATGGACACATCCAGTCGATCGGTTGGGCCACCAGCCGATTGGATCAACTCCTCCTTTCGTCTATACTCCTCGGCCGTTAAGACAATTGGTTCGTCTTATTCTGAGCGTCGTTTTCACCATAACAAGAATTAAAACTATCCTGATGCTATTTAACATATTACATTATAATAGTGAAACCTTGAGTTACATTTGAGGGGAGCATAGAAAGTAAAGAATTAACAATTTTATATATGAAAAAGAAGAGAGATGCTCAATATGGAAACTAATATATAAAATAGGATAAACAACCATCCAATCACACATAAAGATCTACGGGTTCTTGGCTATAACCATGCAAAACATCGACCATTAAAATACCTTTTAGGGAGATGCGCATTGATTACATATATATCACATCATATTTATTTTTATTTGTGGTGTTTTATGTGGTAGCTAATCAAATATGCACATTAATTATTTTAATATTCACAATGTATACAATAAAATAAATCCAATAATATTAGTTTAAATCTATACACCGTAAATTGACCTAGCTCTGATACTAATGTTGGGAAATCGGGACGACAAATATGGAAACAGAAACAAAAATGCCCGACTTCCATGCCAATGAGATCTTGTCAACAACAATGTATCTAGGAAGGAATGTATGTAAGAGATATACCTGGTCCTAGAGAAAGTCTAGAGACAACTCTGGATGTAGCTTGCTTTTTTCTCAAGTCGCACCTGGACAACTGTCATCGACAACCTCTTGGTTGATCATCACAGACGGAGGTTCACTACGTCCTCCTAGAGGGGCAAGTGCCTCTTGCCTCTAGAGTAGCCCACAAGGACTATCGGGAACTCCATGTTGTGCTACCAATATGAAGGGAAGGAGTTCTCCCTTCGAACGTTAACCTACTAGAGCTGATTTGCTCTCCCAAGTGTCTCTCCCTTGCTATCCCTCCTTTCATGGGTAGGACTTTCTCGGGCTCTCTTGGTTACCACAAACAGAGAGGACAAAAATGATTAGCACTTATTGTTGCATTTGGGAAGCCCTCAATACCCCTCAGGGTTAGGGTTTCTAGTTGATATGGGAGTCAAAATTATTTTAATATTCACATTGTATGCAATAAAATAAATCTGATAATCTTAGTTTAAATCTATAAACCGTAAATTGACCTAGATCTGATACCCTTGTTGGGAAATTGGGGCGATAGATATGGCAAAAGAAACAAAAAATTTATGCCTGACTGCTAGACCAGCAAGATCACGTCAACAACGATGTATCTAGGAAGGAAGGTATGCACGAGATATACTTGGTCTTAGAGAAAGTCTAGCAACAACTCTTGATGTAGCTTGCTTCTTTCTCATGTCACACATGGACAACTGTAGTCGACAACTTTATAGTTGGGGGTGCCTCTTAGCCATTGGGAACACTTTAGAATGAAAACTAGCCATTTTGTGGCTTGCAACGAATATATTTTCGATTTTTGCAACTCCACAATGACTAGAAACACTTTTTTGCACTTTTCCTATAGTGCCGTCGGTCGAGTTTTTATAAAGGTAACTCAACCAATCCCACCATGAGACAAGACCAATTTAAACTAACGGTTGAGTTTGTCCTGGGGTAAATTGACCGATCTACATAAATCAGTTTTGGTGTACAGAGGGATTGATCGAGTTCTGTGAAATGAAAACTCAACCGATCAAAAGTCATTTTTAAAATCCAATAATAAGGATTGATCGAGTTTGCAACTCAATCGATGAACGACCTGATGTGAATTTTGGAAAATGGCTTTTGAGTGCTTAAATATTTGATCTAAGTGCTCCTAATTTTTTCTAAGCTTAATTACAAGTCATACAATCATTACAAGTGATTTACAAGACAATTCTAATGGATTTACATCATATTCCAAAAGCATGCACTTGTATTGACTTTGACTTGTCTTTTCTCCAAGTTGAGATGTGCAAGTTAGGGCATTTGGAGTATGTCTATACCTAATTTCAGATCACTCAAGTAGAGACATTAGACACAACTAATTGGAATGATTTAGTCATTATCAAAACATGGGTTCAGTCAATTTCAACCTAGAGTCAACATTGACCTAAAGTCAATATTCTCCCCCTTTTTGAAGATGACAAACCATTCCACTAAAGTATTGAAAGCATTTACGTAAAGTCATACCTTTGGAGAAACCTAGGGGTTTCAAATAGAATTGATTTCATATACTCCCCCTAAATTGATGCTAGTGGAATTATCATACTCCCCCTCAATTGATGCTATTTCTCCTACATGGTGAACTTTCATAACATTGATACTATACTATATCCTCTCCCTTTTACCTTCTCCCCTTTACATAAGATACACACTTCTTCTCCCCCATTGTCAAAAGAAAACATTTGTCAAAAGAAGACATGTGCCTTCTCCCCCTTTATCATTTCAAAAAGTGGGGGTATAGATAGATAAAAAAACTTTAAAGAGAGGAGATAACAAAATATTAAAACTAGGGCTTGTTCAACCATAGAAAGAAAAGCAAGATAAAGAATGCATTAGGACAACCCTATATGCAATCGTAGATATAACAAGGAAAGATAAAATGTTTTAGAATAATAAATCATAATTTTGACCCTCAAGATAATGGAATTCACCCAAAAAGCATCAGGGCTCATCAGAAAGCAATGAGTCTTGCTTAGGAGGTCGTTTCTGCATAAAAAACACTAGTCTTGCATCAAAATATGATACTGGACCAAAATCTACATAGAATTCAAAGATGCTCATATTTCCACATACAATGTAGTTCTATGTATCTTGAATCACAATGTTATGCAAGAAACTCAATATAGTAGGTATGCAATTCAAGGAACAAGCTTGAGTAAGTATGAAACAAGATACAAGCATAGCATATAGTTGAATATCACTTGATGAAAAGAACTAAAACTACATGCAGATAGACTACTAGTAGATGTTATCACAAGTTAGGGCTACTAGTAATATCTATATCATAGTAAGAGATACCAAAAGATACACAAGATAAGTCAAGCTATGAGTTAAAGAAATATCCAACTAAAGAGATAAACAATTCCATAAGCATGAAAGGATATAACCTACCCAAAAATATTCATCATTACCAAAATACGATTACCACTAAGAACCTCAAGGTTGTATCAAAACAAGATATACAATTAGATAGATGTAGCAAACTAGAGCACAACAAAAGCAATTTAGACACAACCAAGAGATCCAAAGAGATTATCATCAAAACTTGTAAAGCAACTCAAAGCAAGTAAATGCAAGATATAGATATACCAATTTATAGAAATTAGAGAGATATATTTGTAAGCAAGAAAGGCAATTTAAAACATGGCAATGAGCACACATAAAAGGTACCAAAGGGAGTGCCAAATAATAACGCAATTTGTTGAGAAAATATAGTTGGGAGGGATATTCTCATCCAAAAAGAAAATTATATATTATGTGCACAGTGTTGTCAGTTGAGTTCTATGTATTGATAACTCGACCGATGACAGTTGTTGGCATCACCCATTGGTATTGGTCGGACGGGTTTCTATCACAAAAAACTTGACCAATCAAGCTGCTGTCAAAAAGCACACACACACATATATATATATATATATATATATATATATATATATATATATATATATATATATATATATATATATATATATATATATATATATATATATATATATGAAAAACATATCTAGAGGGAAGACAAAAATATATACCATATCCAAACATGTGTATGCAAGTTAGTAATACACTATGAAAGCATTAGAAATAGTTTTTGAGAAAGAGTGCGAAGAGAATGACAAAAAACCACTTTTGACTCAAAAACCACATGCATAGTGCACAATAACTTCACACAAAACAAGTTAGGATTGGTTATAAGAAAGAAAACCTTTACCTTTATTATTACCATTCCTTTTCCACTTGCAACCTCCACATACACATCTCACCTTTATTCTTTCATGCAAATTGAGAATTCAATTTGCAATTCAATAGCTCAAGTCAATGCATTTGCAAGTTTCTACAAGAAGAAAGATGAAATGGTCCCCAATCACATTTTTGAGTCTGGAGGGGTTAGCTTAGCAACCCAAGTCGTATTGCTCTTGGCTACGTTCCTAAAAGGACAACAAGTATAATAATGGCCAATTTCATTACAATAGTCGCATGTGCCCATGGTCATGGAACTAGAGGATTCTCCATGAAAGATTGGAGGTCCTTTACCTTTATTGTTCCTTTGACTACCAACATAACCTAAACCATGTCTACCAATTTGTTTAGTAGTATGGAGTAGGATGTCATTAAGATTCTTTTTACCAACTAAGAATCTTTGCAAAGAAGATCTCAAACTATGATTCTCATGCGTAAGAGAAGAAATAGTGGAAGACAAAATATTGTTATTATTTCTAGCATGCAAAAGGTCATTTTATCGGCAAAGAGCTTTAGTCAAATAAGAATCTCTATCAATATGAAGAGAAGCAAAACTGTTCTCTCTACTAGTAGAACTAGAACAAGATTCAAGCACAATGATTTCAGCAAGCAAGGAAGCATTTTCATTTTCAAACATCGCAATCTTAGAACCATAGATCCTTTTTTTAGATTCTAAACCTTGTAAAGTCAACACTATATTCTTTTTTCAAATTTAAGAACATCAGTATCACGTATTAGAGAATTCATAATATTACTATGATCTACGTTAGCACTATGCCTAAGAGGTTGAGCTTCTAGAAATCTAATCTTATCAAGAAAGCTAGCATTTCAAGTTTAAGAGAATTCTACTTGACTAAGACAAGCATTTTTATCATCAAGCAAATAAGTATTAGCATGTTCAAGATCATCTAATTCTATATGCAAATTATCAAGAATTCTAGAAAGCTTTTCCTTTTGTTTTTAGAAGACTTAAGAGAGGTACAAGCAGCATTGATGATAGCAATTAAGGGTTCTTTATCGAAAGAGTTTAGATTTACCTCATTTGAGTTTTTTTCATAGAAGCCATAATAGAAAAATGGCATTCTCCTTCATCACTAGAGCTTGAGCTAGATCATCCACTTTATTCTTCACTTGATCTTGAGTTGGAGGAGTCACTTGAGCTCTTGTGCCATTTCTCCTTCATCCTTTACTTCTCTTCTCTTTTCTTGTGATGATGGGTCTTTATGACTTGTGGGCAATCTATCTTGAAATGACCCTTCCTTCCACACTTGAGGCACCAGATGGAGGAGGAAGACTTGCCTTTATAGAATCTACCCTTTAAGTACATGGCATCTTCTTTAACATGAGAGGATGAAGAGGCTTGACCCACAATAGCTTCAATTTGAGCCTTGATTTCAGCCTTCTTCATTCTCTTTAGCTCTTTCTCCTCTTGTATTTCAACTTCTTCTCTCTTTTCAAGTGTGGCTTCATGGGCTTGTAGATTTCCAATGAGATCATCAATGGAGATATCATCAAGAGATCTTACTTCTTCAATGGAAGTCACCTTGGGTTCCCATCTCTTAGGGAGAGTTCTTAGGATCTTATAGTTGATCTCTCCTCTACTCATAGGATGACCTAGGATGGCAAGGCTATTTACAATTGTGTTTAGTCTTGAGTACATGTTGGCTATCTTCTCCTCCTTTCCCATATTGAAGTTCTCAAGCATCATTTGAGCATGTAGACTTTTCTTTCCTTCGCTTGAGTTGTCCCCTCATAATTGATACATAGCTTTCTCCATACCTCATAGGCCGTCTCATAAGAGGAAATCCGGTTGAACTCAGTGGGGTTCATGGTAGAATAGAGGATGTTGATTGATCTTGCATTCAAGGTGGATTTATTCATGGTAGCTTCATCCCATTCTTCTATCTTGGTTTCTGGTAGCTTGTATGGATGGTCCACCATCTGCCATAGCTCAAGACTTGATCCTTGGATGTAGTATTGTAACCTTCTCTTCCAATAGATGAAATTTCTCCCATCAAATATTGGAAGGTTGATCAAGTATCTACCTCCTTAGTAGTCACCCATCTTCTCGTACTTATTGAAGTATGCTTGGAGAATGCCCTCTCTGATACCAATTGTTGGATCCTAGAATGGGTGATTGTGTTCTCTAGAGGGGGGTGAATAGAGCTAAATGCACTTAAACAAAATTCATTAGACCTTCAAGTTATATCACAAGATAAGGTTGCTAAATAGGAAATTTGAGTGCAAATAAAACATACATAGCAAGGGAGAGAGATTGAACAAACACCAAGTGACAATCTATGTAGAGTGGTTCCATACTCCAAACTAGGAGTATGTTAGTCCACTACCTAGAGAGGTCAACCTCTAGGATTTCTAAGTGTGTCTTCCTCTATCTATTCACTTACAAGAGTTACAACACATGACCCACCAAAGGACTTACCAATCCAATAAAAAGAGGGTTCCACCTTATCAAGGACTTACCCACTTTGCAATGAGTCTTCAGCCTTCTCCAAGGACTTACCCACTCTTGCACAAGTCTTTAGCCTTATAGGAATTACCCACTCTTCTTGGATCTTCAGCCTTTGACTTCACCTTCACTCAAAGAACCTTTCAACAAGGACTTACCCACTTGAACAAGGAGTCTTTTGCCTTCACCAAGGTCTTACCCACTCTTGCTCCAAGTCTTTAGCCTTGATCTTCACCAAGGGAATACTTCCCTTGTTCTTCATCACTTCTCTTATCTAAGAGAGAGAAGTTTCATCTTGATGGTTGAATGAGAGATTGGGAGGTGGTGGAAATGAGAGCCTCAATATATACATGTAGGACTAGCTCTCTTAAAAATCTCCTACTCATTCTAATGGATGTAGCAAGTGATTAAGCTTAGAGAGAGAAAGGAGGTTGTAGGATGAACTCAATGACAGACTAGGAACCTCATATAGAGTTTTACATTGAATGCACAACCTTAGAATGAAGCCCAAGGGGTCCTATTTATAGTTGGGGAAGACTCTTAGCCTTTGGGAACAATAAAGAATGAAAACTAGCCATTTTGTGGCTTGCAATGGATATTTTTTTTATTGTTGCAACTCCACAATGGCTGGAAACACTTTTCAGCACTTTTCTGTACAATGCTATTGGTCGAGTTTCTATAAAGGTAACTCGACCGATCCCACTATGCTACAAGACCAATTTAAGCCATTAGTTGAGTTTGTCCTGGGATAACACGACCAATCCACATAAATTAGTTTTGGTCTGTAGATGGATCAGTCAAGTTTTGTGAAATGGAAACTCGACCGATTAAAAGTCATTTTCAAAATCCAATAAGGATCGGTCGAGTTTGCAACTGGACCGATAAACAACATGGTGTAAATTTTGGAAAATGTCTTTTGAGTGCTTAAATATTCGATCTAAGTTATCCTAATTGTTTCTAAGCTCAATTACAAGTCATACAATCATTAAAAGTGATTTGCAACATGATTCTAATGGAATTATATCATACTCCAAAAATGTGCACTTGTATTGACTTTGAATTGTCTATTCTCCAATTTGAGATGCGCAAGTTAGGGCATTTGGAGTGTGTCTATACCTAATCTAAAATCACTCAAGTAGAGACATTAGGTACAATTAATTTGAATGGTTTAGTCATCATCAACACAAGGGTTTAGTTAATTTTGACCCAGAGTCAACAAGGACAACATTTTTAATGCTTATTTTTGTGTTTGAGAAGCCCTAAACACCCCTCTATTTATAAGAGGGCCAGGGTCGGGGTTTCCAGTTGATTTGGGAGTCTAAGAGACAGAATTTCATGATTTGTTTGGGAAGATATGAATGATCCACTGGTCAATCCACTATTGAACCGGTCGGTTCATGGCTAAACTAGTCAGTTCAGCCCTTGAACCAATTATCTCAGTTGCTTTCCAATTTCAAATCACATTGGAGTTCAATATTCTATAAATGCAAAATGTGATGTCAACATCAATCCTTGATCCAATTGAATTGATCATTGAACTGGGTAGGTCAACACTTGAACTAGTCATTTCAGACCATGAACCGATCAGTTCACTAAATGAACCAGTCAGTTCATGCCCTGGTTCAAGCAATATTCAGTAGGGCAGTTTCCCATTGACCTAACACTTGAATCGATCATTTCAACACTTGAACCGGTCGGTTCACAATCCAGTCAGCCAATTGTGAACCACTTTTGTTTAAATTGAATACCTAAACACTTTAGTAACTAAATTAAACATCATTTATGAATACATTCCTATTCCAAGTGTATCCTATGTGTGTGACCCTATAGGTCCCAAATTACATTGACAATGAATGTGCATAACTAACTTATGACATCACAAACCATGAGCAGCATCTAGAAACACATCATTGCTACCCAAGTATTTTGAAATATTGGGGAGAAACTTCAACCTACAACCCATGATCAATGTTATCGTGATCGTACATTTCCTTTGTCTCTAATATCCAAATTGAAATCAAGGCATGGAATTGTCATCCTCTTCAACGTTCAATCCATATTCCTTGAACTAGAGTAGACTATCTGAGATGCATGTGAGTTCACACATCACATATTGAATCACATGAGTATGGCCATACAATTATCAATCTTTCTTATCAAGTGGCCTAGATATCACACTCCTATATGAGGAACAAATCCCATCTACTCACTCACACTCAATCTCCATGTGTCTCAGTGTACCTGAGAATCACCTTTATGGAAACCTTTATTTGAGGTCATGTTGGATGATGTCAAGTACAATGAATGACATGTGATGAGTGTAGTGACTTTAGGTATAAGAACCAAAATCACCATTATCACTATGAGAGATGATTTTGACTGCCATTCCATGGTATCCATGTATCACTGTGAAGGTGGGTCTGTATGATACACTATTCTCTAACATGTACTTGTATGCTTGAGTTGATATCACATCATGACTAGTGATATATGATTCACAAACATGGTTTATGTTCTTTCAATATAGCATATGCTAATTAAATCGTATATGTTATTTGTTTTCCCTTATTTCCGCCCCATCTATCCTCTTGAGGAGAAGTTAGGTTTCAAACTCCAATTCAAACAGGAGGAGTACGCCATGATAATGAGCCTTGGATGATCCACATCTCCTGGTCAGACACTGATGAGCACATTGAACTATCCATGTGGCTGAGAGCCCTCACAACCCATGCACAACGACACAATTATCAGGGGCACACTCTACCGCTGAGCTAATAGCCCGTCGTGTGGGTCTCCTAGTGGGAAGCCCACAATGCCAAAAGCGAGAGAAACTCCACCCCTCTCTTTCCTTTTTGTGCCCCCATGCCGCCACACAGGAGGGACATGGGGACGTAAAAAAGGGTATCCTATCAACTTGTTATGACCTAGGATAATAAGCTCATGAGCTTGGTCTTATTTCACCATCGAGAAATGAAAGAATACTTTCGTATCCAAGATTAGATCATACGTAGATCTCTTGTTTTTGGGTGTGAAGTAGTATCAAACCAAAATACCCAACAAGCATTAGCTCTCCCTAAAAAGGAGGTGATCCAGCCGCACCTTCCAGTATGGCTACCTTATTACGACTTTACTCCAGTCACTAGCCCCGCCTTCGGCATCCCCCTCCTTGCGGTTAAGGTAATGACTTCGGGCATGGCCAACTGCCATAGTGTGACGGGCGGTGTGTACAAGGCCCATGAACGAATTCATTGCCGTATGGGTGACCGATGATTACTAGCGATTCCGGCTTCATGCAGGAAAGTTGCAGCTTGCAATCCAAACTGAGGATGGGTTTTTGGAGTTATCTAACCCTCATGAGATCACAACCCTTTGTCCTGTCCATTTTAGCATGTGTGTCGCCCAGGGCATAAGGGGCATGATGTCTTTGTTGGGTTTTAGGGAAGGCAGAGAAGGCAGCGGAAACAAAAAATTTTCTCCTCCCCAAACCCAAAACAAGGAAACGCGTCAATGTCTATACAATAGGAAAGGATGGTTTGTGGAATCATACCTTGTCCCGAGGATTGCTCGGCGATAATACCTCGCACCTTGCGTGGTCTTCACCTCCGGTCTTGCACGGTGTCTGTGCAGCTCCTGGTCGCACAGGGAGTGACAACTCCTGGTCTCACTAGGACTGTCGGGATTGGCAGTTGTCCTCCTGAGCGGCAGAAACCTCCCGCCTCTAAAGTAGTCCACACGGACCACCTCGAACTCCAATATCCTTGTCTCACAAGGAATTGGAAGGAGTCGCTCCCTCCTGTCAGCGTACTAGTCGCCAACACACTCTCCTGCCACCAGTCACTTTCTGTAGTTGTCTTTCCCTTGTTGTGCCTCCCTTATCAGGTAGCACTTGCTCAGGCTCTCTCTCGGTTACCAAAACCAGAGAGAACGACAACTTCATAGATCAACTAGTTGCACTGAGTTGTACTTTGAGAAGCCCCCAATACCCCTATATATAGGAGGGTCATGGGACAAGGTTATCCATCCCGGGAAATATGGGACTAAAGCAGGAGTAGAAGGGTTTGAGATTTTCCACAAAACAACCAACTCACAACCTGAACCGATCGTTTCACAACTGAAACGGTCGGTTGGAGACCTGAGCCGGTCGGTTGACATCTCAACCGATCGGTTGGGACACCTCAACCGGTCAGTTCACTTCTGAACCGGTCAGTTCACTTCTGAACCGGTCAGTTTGTGGCCCTGGTCAGTTCCCGATTGACTTTCCATCTTTTGTTTCTAATTGGTATCAAATACCAATCCTTGTTCCAATCAAATTGGGCAAGTGAAATGAAAGGAAAATTCTCACCAATCCTACTTTCCCAACTTGCTCGGTTGCATCAGTTGAACCGATCGTTTCAACACTTGAAGCAATCATTTCACCCTGATCATGAGCCGATCGACTCACTACCTGAGCTGACTGGTTCACCAAGCTTAGCCGATCAGTTCATCACATGAGTCGATCGGTTGGGAGTGTGGATTGTGCAGAATCAGTCGAATGCGCTTTCAATCAATTTGATACTCTAATCAATCTGTCCAACACCTTGAACACTATCATTTTAAGCTATCAATTAATTGAGTGTTTAATTGAACTACTAAACTCCTTTAGTAATCAATCTAAACATTGTTTGTGGAAAAAAATCCTCTTCCAGGTTAAATCCTATGTGTGTGACCCTGCATGTCCTTTTTCACGTTGACAGTGAAAGTCCATAACACTTATGACTTCACAAGCAAAGAGCGGTGCCTAGTCACACATCAGCGCTACCCAAGTGAAATAGAAAGTTGGAGAACAACTTTCAATCCTACAATCCGTGAATGGTGTTAGAGTGAATGTTTAATTCCTTTGTCACTGATATCTCGAATGAACTCGAGGCATGGAACAGTCATCCTGTCAACGTTCATTCACTTTCTTAATCTCAGAGTAGATTGGAAGAGATATGTATGACATCAATATCACATACTGATTCACACATGCATGCACACACCTATTTCAATCCTACTTATCAAGTGGCCTTGGATATCAAACTCCCTCAGGAGGGACAAATCCCATATCTATCACTCACCCCTCAAAAGACCTGTAGCATCCAACTAACAAAAACATAATTAACTAATGCGGAAGCGTTCACTAAGCAGCGGATTATAGAAAATCACTAAAAATTTAAAACATTTTTCAAAGAGACCCAATCATAGGAAAACTCTTTCAACAAGAACCAATGTATTACATTTACATCATGGTTCATAAGTATATATCTTATACCATCTCTTTTCAAGGGTTACAACATCAACTGCCTTGTTAAAAGCTAAACACAGACAACATAATAACCTCGAGGCATCAAGCCAAAATCTCAAAACGATACATTAAAAGCACTAAGTACTAACTCCGAGGACCTGAGAGTACAGAGACGACACATAGGACTTCTATCTACCAAACACGATAGACAGCACACTCAACCTGAGTTGTCACTGCTGTCCTTGTAGCTGCTGATGTTCTTCATCCGAAAGATATTATCAGTCTCTTTCACACTTGTCCACCTAAAAATGTTGGTTCCCACGGGGGTGAGACAATTGAAAATTGCCCCAGCGAGAGATATAACTCTCCGCCAGAAACATCATTATTGTAGTTTAATTAATATAAAACTGAGCAGAGGATACGCAGTTTAGATCATTCTCATCTTTTAAAGTATTACACATATCTATGATTAAACAGTAATTCATCTATTCTCTTTATAAGAAATAGAAAGAACATGTATAACATTCATCTACCATACATTTTCAACATCTCAAGCTTTGCTCATGTCATTCATTATTCTGATGTGTCACCCATGATTCATTCTTGTTTCTATTTGTTGGCCTTAGCCAATCTGCTAAACAAGTATTCACTTATGCCAGACATGTGATTATATAAATCATCATGTATTATTCAAGCATTAAACTATATCAATCCGGTATAAATGTTTCAGGCATTGGACTATACCAATCCTGATTACACATCCAGGCATTGGACTTTAACCAAACCTAATTACAGGCATTAAGACTCTGTCAGGTATTTCTAATTATAGAGGCATGGATAGCATGTGAAACATAACTATCAACATGAGATATCTAGCATCATGATTATAATCAACAGTAGCAGTAAGATATCAACATAAGCATGACCATTGTATGTACACAATTACAGTCTTATGCATATCCACAACATAAGTATAATTACTATCTCTTAGTTGCACTAAGATCATCTTTATGTAAAGAGAACAAACATGGGTTTCCATTCAATGTGAAGCGTCATGTATAACCCTAAACAGATATGCTATACGGTTGTATTACATCTTTTATTATGCCCTGGGGAATTTGAATCGTACCATTCAAAGTCCAACCGACCCCTGCGAAGGGCTATTCGGTTCCGTACAAGATCTAGGAGTACCGGCATCCTAAGATCTCTTCCCCTCGGTCAGTACGAGTAAACTGCAGTGACATACCAGTCAAACTGCCAACAGTGACATATAGTCAACTGATAACAACTAGTCCGTACTTGGTACAAGTTACGACACTAAAAAACAGGGTATACAAAACCCTCTAATCCGAGGTACAACCGCAGCTGTCCTCAATCACATCAAATATTTGAGGCATGACCATAGCCATCCTCTGTAACCTGCAATTGTGGATGACAAGTATATATATATCCTCAACCTGCCACCCCCGCATATTCAACAATATGCGCTCCGAGTTTCCCTTAGGAATACTCGTTTCACCATCCAGCAAGTTCTGACACTGAAGATGGTTCTACGGCACAGGGCACTACATGATTAGAGTTGCACTTAATTAGTTATGCCAATTGGGTGAATTAAGGCTGCATCAAACAAGTGGACATACAAACCCTAATTCATTTCTAGCAAGCATATAAATATCAAAACCTGAAAAGATATAAAACATATGAAACATAATTTCTCATCTCTTCATCACATGGTAATATTCACTTGACATTCATTATATTACACCAATTATCATATTATCACAGGATATAAATCCTTTTCACAATAGCACAGGGTATCAACCCTTATCAACATAAGAGGAATACACCTCATTCAGGGCTCAATCATGCGCATGAAACATCTTGTTACTTCTTACCAGGTAACATCTAACCATATGGCTCACAAGGCCATTAAACATCTTGTCACCTCTCACTAGGCAACAATAACATATTAACTCATGTAATATAATAGTAACACCACTATTTCCTCCACAGGGTTAGGGTTTACTATTCACATCAATTAGGGTTTCATGTTTATTTTATCAATACAACCCTAATATATTGTTCCATACATCTAGGAGCATCCATCGACATTCCAAGTATTTAATATTCTTATCATTTATCATTAAATGATCATCAACACAAGGTATGAGTTTATCTCTCATCATTATCATGGTATGATTACATCATACTCATTTTAGCTTACTTATCAAGTATGTTAAACTCATTACATTTCATTGTGACAATTTACATAACACTCTCCTTGTGTATCTTATCTAAAAATATTGGATTTGAGATGCATCAAGGTATATCAACCCTGAAATGCTAAATGTGATATCTATCATGTCTCAATGTATCACTTCCCTCATCACTTCTATCTTACATGAGTTTATTAACTTATCTTATAATAAGTAATTTCACATCTTAATACTTTCATCCACCAACCTATCACCTTTACCATGATGTGCATAGATCACACAAAAGGATTGTCCAACTATCTTCAATGATATGGACTCATCTCAAATTAAGGCATTGCTTGTTATAAGGTTGCCTATAGTCAACCACTTAAGATATTTCATCATTATAGGGTATTACTCATTATTTCATCATTAAGGTTTACTCATATCATTACCCAGACATTAGGGTTATGATTTATCATCATATTGCCCATGATTAGAATTCCATGCACTATAGCCCAAATTTAGGGTTTTACATAGCTTTACTCTGTGTTAGGTTTAAGGTTTCATATGACATCGCCCTCAATTAGGGTTTCACATGGAATCATCCTCAATTAGAGTTTCTCAGGGAATCACCCTCAATTAGGGTTTCACTAATCATCCCAATTAGGGTTTCATTCAATTACCCATAAATTAGGGATTCATTATTCCTCTAATTAGGGTTTGGTATTTCATTACCTTAAATTAGAGTTACCCAAGTCATTACCCTTAATTAGGGTTACACTATTACCCTTAATTAGGGTTACACTATTACCCTAGATTAGGGTTTTACTCAAAATTTCCCTAAATCAGGGTTAGGGTTCGTTAACCTTCTCAATTAGGGTTTCTTGATCTCTTTACTAAGGATCCTACCCTAAATCACCATATGAATCATACTCATGTATGAATTCATTTCTATCATTCTCTCCACTTGATTTGGTTACATCAACCATATGATCAAATACAAACAACTATGTTTGACATAGTATACTGAGTTATTGCTTCCATAAACAATTAGGGTTTGCTTAATTGAATAGCCTTCAACTCACGATTCCTTGGGAGTTAATCCCTCAACTTTGGTGAGTCATTAGACCACATCATTAGGAACAGTAATCCCAAACATTCAACCCTTGGTCAATGCATTCAAATGGTCTTGAGACCGTTTACTCAAAAAGGTCAATTAAATCAGATTGAAAATCAGCACTTAATTCAATTAGGTTTCCCTAATTGATTAGGCTTCAACTCACGATTCCTTGGAGTTAACCCCTAAAATTTGGAGGGTCATTATCCTACATAATTAGGAACAAGATTCCCAAACGGTCAACGCTTGTTCAACCATATCAAACGGTCTTGAAACCGTTTTCCCTAAAACAGTTTTCTAAAACTGCATAGCCAATCAATTTAAAACGATTTGGAATAGATATCAAGACCATTTGGCTTGGTACTTTTCTTTGGATAAGCATATAGGATGATTTCATCATCCCCTTCCTTCGAAAAACCAAGAACAACAACTGTTCTTGATGGAAATTGCAGCAAGGAAACAAGTATGTATCAAATTGAAGAAAACAATCAACAAAGCATAATTGATTGATGCAATAGCAATGATTAAGGGTTTGAGTTATAAAACCCGCCTCCAATTGAGCTCCAAAGCTTCAAGCTCACGCCATTAATGGTGGATGAAGCTCTAGCAACTCCCCCTAAGCTCGTCCTCAAGCTTTCGGATGAAAAAGTTGGCTAGGGTTGAAGAGGAGATCCAAATAAGAAGAAATCAATGATTTATTTTTTATTTCCACCATGGAATCAAGGAGAACGAAGGTCAAGGACCTTACCAACAGGTTGGGGTCGTCCTCCTGCTCCTCCACAGCTCCTTAGTCGTTTTCCAAGCAAGGGTAAAGAAAAGAATCCGAAATAGCCTTTGTTTTGGCTTGGTAAAGGTACTTTTATAAGAAACTTGGTGAGAGAGAAAATGCATTAAATTCCAAAAATATGGCCGCCTCTTCCCCCTCAAATTCCCCTCAAAATCCTTAAGGACGAGGCTATCTTCATTGCCTCTTATTCCTCTTCATTATCCATCAATTTAAAGAAAAGCAAATTAAGCACCTTAGATCATATTATAATAATATTCCAATTTGAGTGGATATTGCTTTTCTTTATAATAATGGTGAGTGGGTTATCCACTTGCTTGAGATATTTTCGTGGCCTAGCAAAGTCACAAATGTGTTCACACTTGAGCAAATTCAACCATCTCGTTTTTGGTTGAAGGCCCTTCAATTATTATATTTGTTTTTACACTAAATAGAATTAGGGTTTCAATTAGGATTAAATCTTGATTATTTTAATATCAAGATTCTCTCTCCTCCAACTTAATTCAAATGAGGCGCCCCTCTCATTTTATTTTCTCTACTTGATGCCAAGAAACATTAGGGACCTTATTGAAGTGGTAATTTACATATTACACCCTGGGTTTTGGGTAAATTGTACATTACACCAAAACTAGGTTTTCATGCACATACATTGCTTTATCAGCTCTTTCTTGGTATTTAGGCTTCCATAAGCCATACCTCAGCATCATCTTTACTCTCATGATGCTTCAACACATGAGGAACATATTATCATGCACAATTTGCACTTAAACCCCTCAACTTGGGTAATTTGCACTTTAGTCCAAAATAGGCAAAACATTGATTTCAACAATGTTCAAAAAGGATAAGATTTGTAATATAAGTTCCTCTTGAACCATAATTACCTTTCACAAGATGAGATTAAGCATTTAATCATCTTTCTTAATCAAAACACCTAGGGTTAAGGTATAACCCAGGTCAGGGGTGTTACAAATTATAAACCCCTAACAAGGATTTCGTCCTCGAAATCCAGATAAAGGAAGACAAATGTATATTATTCATCATACTATCTAGTCTTCACATATCATCTCCTTATTATAGATACACCATAAAACTTTGATCAGCACCAAGTGTTTCCATACAAAATTCTCATAGAATCAACACACAAGGCACATGCCCCACTGTCCCTCATCATTGACTATAGAGTCAACTTTGTGTCAAATAACACTTTTCTTATTCAGAGAAGCATCATACATTCTTTATTAGTATCATGTTTATGCAGAGCATAAACCCCTAACATATGATGTTCATATTATTATAATCAGACTAATTTCACAGTTGACCAATCCAGGTAGCCAACCTAACCCATCTGATATCTCTCAGATACCATAATATTTCACCTTGATATCTATCACATGTGTTGGAAACACATCATATATATCTCTTCCTTTCATCTGGGAACATTATGTGTTTCATATGTCCTCATCTTGGGACCAAAGTCCAAGATAACTGATACTTTTCTAAGTATCCATCACATGAACACATTTATCTTATGCACATCAAGTGTCCTAAGACCCACTTGATGGTCATGTCCCTGAAAGGAAAGAAAACAAGGATTCATATTCCTCTTATTAATTTATGTATTTTCAACTATTCATGAATCATTTACTCTTTATCTCTTCCTAGGTTCCTTGCCTTTAGCATAGGAATTATAAGGATGATTACATGACATTATCCATTTAGCATGTTTATGATCATCTCATGATCTCATCATATTTCCCATTTCTTCGTTAGGGAAAATACATTTATTATACTTACATCATTATTGAACAGGTTTCATTTCCCTTATTCTTATCCTTATCTTATGAGGAGTACACTTTTAGTTCCTCATACAACATGCTCATTTGAGATTATCTCAGACTTCTCTTTCTTATACTTAGTATATCACACATTTATTCATTCCATATTTCTGATTTCATGATACTCATTAGATTGTATCAGAATGACTGCTTGATCAGGGCAATCAGAGAGATTACAATCTAAGAGTTTCCATACTCACTTTATCATCAATAGTTGTATACCTGGCCAGGGTATATAAATACTGAGATTAGGTAGTATGCACTTTATTTGCGATCATATTCCTCACTTTTAATATCATTATACACACATGACTTTCCCATGTTCCAACATGACTAAGTCATTTAGGAACTCTTTTAAAGCTTAAACTTCTGTATTAAGGACTGATAACCTAGATCGTAAAGCTAGTATCCAGTCCACTATATGTATTACTGTTGCTCTAATCTACCCAACAGTAATACTTAAAGAAAGATTTTCTTATCATAAATGGATCAACTAGGAGACTCTTAGGCAATTGTCTCTGTCTTTCCTGCTCCCATGCACCTCTTCTTGGTGCAATATTGCTGCTCTCAGCAGCAATCTCCTCATGTGACCCAGTCATCTTTAAGTTCTTCTTCTCTTATATGAGCAGAAGACATTATCAGATACACTAGATGATACCAGAACAGACTCTACTACCTTAGTCCTATGTCTCTGTAGACTCAGCGAACCTAGAGCTCTGATACCACTTAATTGTAGCATCCAACTAACAAAAACATAATTAACTAATGCGGAAGCGTTCACTAAGCAGCGGATTATAGAAAATCACTAAAAATTTAAAACATTTTTCAAAGAGACCCAATCATAGGAAAACTCTTTCAACAAGAACCAATGTATTACATTTACATCATGGTTCATAAGTATATATCTTATACCATCTCTTTTCAAGGGTTACAACATCAACTGCCTTGTTAAAAGCTAAACACAGACAACATAATAACCTCGAGGCATCAAGCCAAAATCTCAAAACGATACATTAAAAGCACTAAGTACTAACTCCGAGGACCTGAGAGTACAGAGACGACACATAGGACTTCTATCTACCAAACACGATAGACAGCACACTCAACCTGAGTTGTCACTGCTGTCCTTGTAGCTGCTGATGTTCTTCATCCGAAAGATATTATCAGTCTCTTTCACACTTGTCCACCTAAAAATGTTGGTTCCCACGGGGGTGAGACAATTGAAAATTGCCCCAGCGAGAGATATAACTCTCCGCCAGAAACATCATTATTGTAGTTTAATTAATATAAAACTGAGCAGAGGATACGCAGTTTAGATCATTCTCATCTTTTAAAGTATTACACATATCTATGATTAAACAGTAATTCATCTATTCTCTTTATAAGAAATAGAAAGAACATGTATAACATTCATCTACCATACATTTTCAACATCTCAAGCTTTGCTCATGTCATTCATTATTCTGATGTGTCACCCATGATTCATTCTTGTTTCTATTTGTTGGCCTTAGCCAATCTGCTAAACAAGTATTCACTTATGCCAGACATGTGATTATATAAATCATCATGTATTATTCAAGCATTAAACTATATCAATCCGGTATAAATGTTTCAGGCATTGGACTATACCAATCCTGATTACACATCCAGGCATTGGACTTTAACCAAACCTAATTACAGGCATTAAGACTCTGTCAGGTATTTCTAATTATAGAGGCATGGATAGCATGTGAAACATAACTATCAACATGAGATATCTAGCATCATGATTATAATCAACAGTAGCAGTAAGATATCAACATAAGCCTGACCATTGTATGTACACAATTACAGTCTTATGCATATCCACAACATAAGTATAATTACTATCTCTTAGTTGCACTAAGATCATCTTTATGTAAAGAGAACAAACATGGGTTTCCATTCAATGTGAAGCGTCATGTATAACCCTAAACAGATATGCTATACGGTTGTATTACATCTTTTATTATGCCCTGGGGAATTTGAATCGTACCATTCAAAGTCCAACCGACCCCTGCGAAGGGCTATTCGGTTCCGTACAAGATCTAGGAGTACCGGCATCCTAAGATCTCTTCCCCTCGGTCAGTACGAGTAAACTGCAGTGACATACCAGTCAAACTGCCAACAGTGACATATAGTCAACTGATAACAACTAGTCCGTACTTGGTACAAGTTACGACACTAAAAAACAGGGTATACAAAACCCTCTAATCCGAGGTACAACCGCAGCTGTCCTCAATCACATCAAATATTTGAGGCATGACCATAGCCATCCTCTGTAACCTGCAATTGTGGATGACAAGTATATATATATCCTCAACCTGCCACCCCCGCATATTCAACAATATGCGCTCCGAGTTTCCCTTAGGAATACTCGTTTCACCATCCAGCAAGTTCTGACACTGAAGATGGTTCTACGGCACAGGGCACTACATGATTAGAGTTGCACTTAATTAGTTATGCCAATTGGGTGAATTAAGGCTGCATCAAACAAGTGGACATACAAACCCTAATTCATTTCTAGCAAGCATATAAATATCAAAACCTGAAAAGATATAAAACATATGAAACATAATTTCTCATCTCTTCATCACATGGTAATATTCACTTGACATTCATTATATTACACCAATTATCATATTATCACAGGATATAAATCCTTTTCACAATAGCACAGGGTATCAACCCTTATCAACATAAGAGGAATACACCTCATTCAGGGCTCAATCATGCGCATGAAACATCTTGTTACTTCTTACCAGGTAACATCTAACCATATGGCTCACAAGGCCATTAAACATCTTGTCACCTCTCACTAGGCAACAATAACATATTAACTCATGTAATATAATAGTAACACCACTATTTCCTCCACAGGGTTAGGGTTTACTATTCACATCAATTAGGGTTTCATGTTTATTTTATCAATACAACCCTAATATATTGTTCCATACATCTAGGAGCATCCATCGACATTCCAAGTATTTAATATTCTTATCATTTATCATTAAATGATCATCAACACAAGGTATGAGTTTATCTCTCATCATTATCATGGTATGATTACATCATACTCATTTTAGCTTACTTATCAAGTATGTTAAACTCATTACATTTCATTGTGACAATTTACATAACACTCTCCTTGTGTATCTTATCTAAAAATATTGGATTTGAGATGCATCAAGGTATATCAACCCTGAAATGCTAAATGTGATATCTATCATGTCTCAATGTATCACTTCCCTCATCACTTCTATCTTACATGAGTTTATTAACTTATCTTATAATAAGTAATTTCACATCTTAATACTTTCATCCACCAACCTATCACCTTTACCATGATGTGCATAGATCACACAAAAGGATTGTCCAACTATCTTCAATGATATGGACTCATCTCAAATTAAGGCATTGCTTGTTATAAGGTTGCCTATAGTCAACCACTTAAGATATTTCATCATTATAGGGTATTACTCATTATTTCATCATTAAGGTTTACTCATATCATTACCCAGACATTAGGGTTATGATTTATCATCATATTGCCCATGATTAGAATTCCATGCACTATAGCCCAAATTTAGGGTTTTACATAGCTTTACTCTGTGTTAGGTTTAAGGTTTCATATGACATCGCCCTCAATTAGGGTTTCACATGGAATCATCCTCAATTAGAGTTTCTCAGGGAATCACCCTCAATTAGGGTTTCACTAATCATCCCAATTAGGGTTTCATTCAATTACCCATAAATTAGGGATTCATTATTCCTCTAATTAGGGTTTGGTATTTCATTACCTTAAATTAGAGTTACCCAAGTCATTACCCTTAATTAGGGTTACACTATTACCCTTAATTAGGGTTACACTATTACCCTAGATTAGGGTTTTACTCAAAATTTCCCTAAATCAGGGTTAGGGTTCGTTAACCTTCTCAATTAGGGTTTCTTGATCTCTTTACTAAGGATCCTACCCTAAATCACCATATGAATCATACTCATGTATGAATTCATTTCTATCATTCTCTCCACTTGATTTGGTTACATCAACCATATGATCAAATACAAACAACTATGTTTGACATAGTATACTGAGTTATTGCTTCCATAAACAATTAGGGTTTGCTTAATTGAATAGCCTTCAACTCACGATTCCTTGGGAGTTAATCCCTCAACTTTGGTGAGTCATTAGACCACATCATTAGGAACAGTAATCCCAAACATTCAACCCTTGGTCAATGCATTCAAATGGTCTTGAGACCGTTTACTCAAAAAGGTCAATTAAATCAGATTGAAAATCAGCACTTAATTCAATTAGGTTTCCCTAATTGATTAGGCTTCAACTCACGATTCCTTGGAGTTAACCCCTAAAATTTGGAGGGTCATTATCCTACATAATTAGGAACAAGATTCCCAAATGGTCAACGCTTGTTCAACCATATCAAACGGTCTTGAAACCGTTTTCCCTAAAACAGTTTTCTAAAACTGCATAGCCAATCAATTTAAAACGATTTGGAATAGATATCAAGACCATTTGGCTTGGTACTTTTCTTTGGATAAGCATATAGGATGATTTCATCATCCCCTTCCTTCGAAAAACCAAGAACAGCAACTGTTCTTGATGGAAATTGCAGCAAGGAAACAAGTATGTATCAAATTGAAGAAAACAATCAACAAAGCATAATTGATTGATGCAATAGCAATGATTAAGGGTTTGAGTTATAAAACCCGCCTCCAATTGAGCTCCAAAGCTTCAAGCTCACGCCATTAATGGTGGATGAAGCTCTAGCAACTCCCCCTAAGCTCGTCCTCAAGCTTTCGGATGAAAAAGTTGGCTAGGGTTGAAGAGGAGATCCAAATAAGAAGAAATCAATGATTTATTTTTTATTTCCACCATGGAATCAAGGAGAACGAAGGTCAAGGACCTTACCAACAGGTTGGGGTCGTCCTCCTGCTCCTCCACAGCTCCTTAGTCGTTTTCCAAGCAAGGGTAAAGAAAAGAATCCGAAATAGCCTTTGTTTTGGCTTGGTAAAGGTACTTTTATAAGAAACTTGGTGAGAGAGAAAATGCATTATTAAAATGCATTAAATTCCAAAAATATGGCCGCCTCTTCCCCCTCAAATTCCCCTCAAAATCCTTAAGGACGAGGCTATCTTCATTGCCTCTTATTCCTCTTCATTATCCATCAATTTAAAGAAAAGCAAATTAAGCACCTTAGATCATATTATAATAATATTCCAATTTGAGTGGATATTGCTTTTCTTTATAATAATGGTGAGTGGGTTATCCACTTGCTTGAGATATTTTCGTGGCCTAGCAAAGTCACAAATGTGTTCACACTTGAGCAAATTCAACCATCTCGTTTTTGGTTGAAGGCCCTTCAATTATTATATTTGTTTTTACACTAAATAGAATTAGGGTTTCAATTAGGATTAAATCTTGATTATTTTAATATCAAGATTCTCTCTCCTCCAACTTAATTCAAATGAGGCGCCCCTCTCATTTTATTTTCTCTACTTGATGCCAAGAAACATTAGGGACCTTATTGAAGTGGTAATTTACATATTACACCCTGGGTTTTGGGTAAATTGTACATTACACCAAAACTAGGTTTTCATGCACATACATTGCTTTATCAGCTCTTTCTTGGTATTTAGGCTTCCATAAGCCATACCTCAGCATCATCTTTACTCTCATGATGCTTCAACACATGAGGAACATATTATCATGCACAATTTGCACTTAAACCCCTCAACTTGGGTAATTTGCACTTTAGTCCAAAATAGGCAAAACATTGATTTCAACAATGTTCAAAAAGGATAAGATTTGTAATATAAGTTCCTCTTGAACCATAATTACCTTTCACAAGATGAGATTAAGCATTTAATCATCTTTCTTAATCAAAACACCTAGGGTTAAGGTATAACCCAGGTCAGGGGTGTTACAAGACCCATGTGTCAAAGCCACCCAATCATCACCTTTATAACAACCCATGTTTCAGGACTGCGTTTGATGATGTCAAAGTGTGCCCAACGACATGTGTTGAGTGTAGTGATTTCAGGTCAAAGAATCACACTCACCACCATCACTATGAGTACTGACTGTGACTACCATGTCATGGTTCCATGTGTCAAACTCACGGTGGGTCTGTCCGGTACACTTGTTCTCTAACAAGTACCTATGTGTTTGGTTTGATATCTCTATATCATGACTAATGAGATTCTGTCATCAACCAACACCACAATCTAGTCTTGTGTGTCATTTCTGTCTATCTACCTTCCATAATGACATCCGACTAGGGACATAACAAGAATGTACAAACTCTTAGCATCCGTATGATCTCATCGTTCATGTCCTGAACCTGAAGGCATACGTCATTGAGTACTGTCATTCTCTAGACATTCAATTTGTTCTGTCACTATCTCATATGATCGAACCAGAAAGAATTGGAAGCTTTCCTTTGATGTTTATCAAATCAATCTTAATGTATCCCACCAATCATCCCATGATTGGCTCTCAGGGCATACATACCAACAGTCTTGACATCATCCTCACCTTCCTCCGGCTTATCACCGACAGTCTGTTCAGGGTTCCAAACTCAATGGTGGCAACTGAACACGAGGGTTGCGCTCATTGCAGGACTTAACCCAACACCTTACAGCATGAGATGATGACAACCATGCACCACCCGTGTCCGCGTTCCCAAAGGCACCCATCTCTTTCAAGAGGATTCACGACATGTCAAGCCCTAGTAAGGTTCTTCACTTTGCATCGAATTAAACCACATGCTCCACCACTTGTGTGGCCCCCCGTCAATTCCTTTGAGTTTCATTCTTGCGAACGTACTCCCCAAGTGGGATACTTAACACATTTGATACAACATTGCACAGGTCGATACACACAGCGCCTAGTATCCATCGTTTACGGCTAGGACTACTGGGGTATCTAATCCCATTCGCTCCCCTAGCTTTTGTCTCTCAGTGTCAGTGTCGGCCCAACAAAGTGCTTTCATCGTTGGTGTTCTTTCCAATCTCTACGCATTTCACCGCTCCACCGGAAATTCCCTCTACCCCTACCGTACTCCAGCTTAGTAGTTTCCACCGCTTGTCCAGGGTTGAGCCCTGGGATTTGACAGTGGATTTGAAAAGACACCTACAGATGCTTTACGCCCAATCATTTCGGATAACGATTGCATCCTCTATCTTACCGCGACTGCTGGCACAAAGTTAGCGTATGCTTATTCCTCAAATACCGTCATTGCTTCTTCTATGAGAAAAGAAGTTCAGGACCCGTGGGCCTTGTACCTCCATGCGATATTGCTTTGTCAGGCTTTCGCCCATTGCGGAAAATTCCCCACTACTGCTTGCCGTAGGAGTCTGGGCCATGTCTTAGTCCCAGTGTGGGTAATCATCCTCTTGAACTAGCTACTGATCATTGCCTTGGTAAGCCATTGCCTCACCAACTAGCTAATCAGACGCAAGCCCCTCCTCGGGCAAATTCCTCCTTTTGCTCCTCAGCCTATGGGGTATTAGCAACCGTTTCCAATTGTTGTTCCACTCCCAAGGGCAAGTTCTTACGTGTTACTCACCCATTCACCACTGGAAACACCACTTCCTGTCCGACTTGCATGTGTTAAGCATGTCGTCAGCGTTCATCTTGAGCCAGGATCAAACTCTCTATGAGATTCATAGTTGCATTACTTATAGCTTCCTTGTTTGTAGACAAAGCTAATTCAGAATTGTCTTTCATTCCAAGGCATAACTTGTATCTATGCACATCATATTAGCCTGGAGTTTGCTCCCAGCAATATAGCCATCCCTACCCTATCACGTCAATCCCATGAGCCTCTTTCTTTTGATCACGGCGGGGGACAAACAAAATAGGAAAACTCACATTGGGTTTAGGGATAATCAGGCTTGAACTGATGACTTCCACCATGTCAAGGTGACACTCTACCGCTGAGTTATATCCCTTCCCCTATCCAGAAATAGAACTGACTAATCCTAAAGCAAGGGGTCAAGAAACTCAACGCCACTATTCCTAAACAACTTGGAACTCAGCCTTCTTTTCTCACTATTACAGCTAGTAAAATAGAAAATAATGGAAAATTGGGATTCAGTTGTCAACTTCTCCTATCGGAAATAGGATTGACTATGGATTCGAGCCATAGAACATTCATAAAATATGTACGATTTTTCCAATCTAAATCGAGCAAGTTTTCCATGAAGAAGATTTTGTTCAGCATGTTCTATTTCACACTAGTAGGAGAAGAGCCCAACTCGGTATTGTTAAAAAAAGGGAGAGGAAGTAGAACCAAGAAAGATGATACATATCACCCCTTCTTAATGTCTTTTGAATTTCCATTCAAGAGTTCTATGTGTTTCTGTGCCCTTTGAAACACATATAAGATTCGTCACTACAAAAAGGATAATGGTAACCCCACCATGAATTCATTTATGAATTTCATAGTAATAGAAATAGATGTCCTACCGAGACAGAATTTGTAACTTGCTATCCTCTTGCATAGTAGGAAAAGATTGACCTCTGTGGAAAGACTGATTCATTCAGATCGACATGGGGGTCCAACTACATTGCATTACCAGAATCCATGTTGTATATTTGAAAGAGTTTGACCTCCTTGCTTCTCTCATGGTACAACCCTCTTCTCATTGAGCCCCCTTTCTCCTAGGTCAACAGAGAAAAAATGTGGGACTGGTGCCAATAGTTCATCACGAAAGAAAGGACTCACCGAGCCAGGATCACTAACTAATACTAATATAATATAACTAATACTAATATAATAGAAAATAGAAAAGAGCTTTCTGTATACTTTCCCTAGTTCCGTTGCTACTGCGGGTCTTACACAATTGATCAGATCATATAGATATCCCTTTAACACAACATAGGTCATCAAAAGGATCTCGGATGACTCACCAAAGCACGAAATCCAGGATCTTTCATGAAATGGATTCCCATTTAAAGAGTGCATAACCGCATGGATAAGCTCACACCAACCCGTTCATTTTGGATCCAATTTGGGATTTTTCTTGGGAGGTATCGGGAAAGAATTTGAATGTAACAATATTGATTCATACAAAAAGAAGAAAAGGTTCTCCATTGATTCAAACGCTATACCTATGAGATAGGGATAGAGGAAGAAGAAAAAACTGAAGCTTTCACGTATTACTTTTGATAAAAAAAGAAATTTTTTTCTTGCCCTCCGCTCAATGAGAAAATGGGTCAGATTCTACAAGATTAAACCTATGGGACTTAAGGAATGATGGAAGGGAATAAAAAGAGAGGTAAAGAAAATTGAAATAAATGAGATAAAGAATAAAACAAAAATAGAAATCAAACTCGAAAAGGATCTTTCTGATTCTCGAAGAATGAGGGATTGATAGAGAAAGATCTCTTGCTCTTATTCTAAGTTCTAAGATCGTGATTTGATTCACATATGTTTGGTAAAAAGAATAATCTTATACTTTGATCATAATAAAAAATGGAAAGTGTTCAATTGGAACATGAAAGCTTGACTGAATTGATCTTAGTTACTCTTGGGGGCGGAGTGGAAAAAGGGAGGATATTCTTGAATGAGGAAAAGGATCCGATTACTTCGAAAGAATTAAATGAGGAGCCGTATGAGGTGAAAATCTCATGCACGGTTCTGTAGAGTGACAGTAAGGGTGACTTATCTGTCAACTTTTCCACTATCACCCCCAAAAAACCAAACTCTGCCTTACATAAAGTTGCCAGAGTATGATTAACCTATGGATTTGAAATCACTGCTTATATACCTAGTATTGGCCATAATTTACAAGAACATTGTGTAGTATTAGTAAGAGGAGGAAGGGTTAAGGATTTACCCAATGTGAGATATCACATTGTTCGAGGAACCCTAGATGTTGTCAGAGTAAAGGATCGTCAACAAGGGCGTTCTAGTGCGTTGTAGATTCTTATCCAAGACTTGTATCATTTGATGATGCCATGTAAATTGCTAGAAACATGTGAACTGTATGTCTAACCCAATAATGAAAGTTTCGTAAGGGGACTGGAGTCGGCTACTATGAGACAAATGATCTTCTTTCTAAATAGATTCGATTCAGAACTTTTCTATGTCCAAGGTCCAATATTGAAATCATTTCAGAGGTATTCCCTTACTTTGTCTGTGTCAACAAACAATTCAAAATACCTCGACTTTTTTAGAATAGGTCCGACTCAAATAGCAATGATTTGAAGCACTTCTTTTTTACATTACACTATTTCAGAAACCCAAGGACTCGATCGTATGGATATGTAAAATACAGGATTTCCAATCCTAGCAGGAAAAGGAGGGAAACAGATACTCAATTTAAAGTGAGTAAATAGAATTCCATACTCGATCTCATAGATACATATAGAATTTTGTGGAAAGCCGTATTCGATGAAAGTTGTATGTACGACTTGGAGGGAGATCTTTCATATCTTTTGGGATCCACTCTACCATATGGGGTCAAAAAGCCAAAATAAGTGATTCATTTTTAGTCCTTATAAAAATAAAACCGATTCTTGAACCTCTTTCACGCTCATGTCACGTCGAGGTACTACAGAAGAAAAAAAAATGCAAAATCCGATCCAATTTATCATAATCAATTAGTTAACATGTCGGTTAACCATATTTTGAAACACGGAAAAAAATCATTGGCTTATAAAATTATCTATCGAGACATGAAAAAGATTCAACAAAAGACAAAAACAAATCCACTAATCTCTATTTTGTTGTCTATTTTTCTTCCATAGTAATATCCAACTAGGGACATAACAAGAATGTATATACTCTCAACATATGTATGATCTCATTGTTTAGGTCCTCAATCTGAAGACATATGTCATTGAGTATCATCATTTTTTAGACATTTAATATGTTTTTGTCATCATCTCATGATTGAGACAAACATAATAGATGAAATTACCTTTGTGAGTATCAAATCAGGTATCTCATACCCCATGCCAATCATCGTATGATTGGCTCTTTGGGCTTTCATACCAACAACCACTAACCAAAAAGTATTTTAGGTAGTGTGATTTTTTTTTGAAGAAACAACTTGAGCTGTAGAATACCATACACATCAACATATACAATAAGGAGTTCAACACTTGAGGACCCTTGTTGGTAGAATACTAAATGTTCAAGATCAAATCATAGGAGACAAAATTGAGAAGTACATTGCTTAACTTGCCAAACAACACTTGTGGATACTTTTTGAGCACATAGAGTGACTTATTAAGTTGACAAACCAGATGAGACTCCCCCTAAGCAACAAAACTAGGATGCACCATATATATTTACTATGATAAATCACCATGGAGAAAAGGGTTCTTAATATCCAACTAATGCGAAGGCCAAGAAAAATGAGCATCCAAGGATATAAAAAGTCTAAAAAATGACATTTTAGCTACTGGAGAAAAGGTCTTGAGGTAGTCTTTTCCATATACTTGAGTATATCCCTTGGCTACTAGTTGAGACTTGAGACAATCAACAACACCCATTGGCCCTATTGTCACAGAGAAACCCATCTATAGACAACAATAACCTTGTCTTTTGGAGTAGAGACAAGACTCCATGTGTGATTTTGTTGGAGAGAAATCATCTCATCTTACATAGAAAGATGCCAACCTGGGTGACCCATAACAACACATGCAAAACTATGTACATCAATAATAGATATGGATGAGATAAAGGTTTTGTATGAAGGAAATAAAAGATTATAGGAAACAAAACTAGAGATAGGGTGAAGAGTACATGACCATTTTCCTTTACGAAGTGTAATAGGTAGATCAAGAGAGATATTGCCACTAATAGGATCTCCCAGTGGTTGAAGGAGGGTTGCCATCTGCATTGTCTAATACTTGCTCTAGACAGTTTTCTTCCAAGTGTGATTCACTTTGGATAGGGGGATCAAACAACAAGATTTCAATAAATGTGGGAAACAAAGAGCTTCCTCAAGTTAAACGACAGACTGAGACTCTAAAAAAAATGAAGTTTCTTCAAAAAAAGCTGCCAGTAGTAGATGTTAGGAATCATCAAGGTAGAAAGCACAATGAAAATAACAAAATTTTTCTTCATGTATCCTACAAGCAGATCTATTCGACAAAGATTTATTCGAAAGGAGGGTGTGTGAGGTATACCTTTGTCACAGAGAAGGTCCAGTGACATCTTCCGCGCGCAATGGTATGCGAAATTCCTTAGATGCCTGGATGGTCCTAGTTAATGTCCTTCGAATGCAGTCACTCAGCTCATGCGTCTCTACGTAGTCCACATGGATGGACGGGAACTCCTCACCGTGGTGCCTAAGCTGATGGGAAGGAGCAACCTTCACTTGATGACGTGATAACATCATGGTCTCTCTCCTCTCTCTCTCTCTCTATCTCTCTTGGAATGATTATGGCTAGAGTTCACGTACAAGAGTGTGTATATAAAATTAGACTGCCATACCCCTATAAATAGGAGAGAAAGGTTTCCAAAAAACCCTAGGAAACTAAAGGCTATAGTTGGATGTAAAACGGCCCTCTTGTGTACTGTTTAAAAGACAATTATAATATTCAAGAATCATATCATTAATTACTTAATTAATTAATTAATTAATCATATTAATTGATTAACTAATTTTTGGTCATATGGCTCTGTCCGATTGCTCGACGTTAGCCAGTCGACTTATCATATAAGTTAAAACTTTAAATCTAATTAATTGGCATAAACCTTTTAACCAATCAACTTAGATTATATTCCAAAATTATTCTACTTGATTACCTAAACTTTTAGTAATCAATTTGACTTGAAACATTTCCAATCAGGTCCACAATTATACTCCTAATCTAATGCATCCTATGCATGTGACTCTGTAGGCTCCAAATTACATTGGCAGTGATATTTATAATCGAATTATGATTTTACAAAAAATGGTTGGTATCTAGCAAGACTTCATTGCCACCCAAGTAAATGGAGAAGTTGGAGAACAACTAACCTGGTATTGAGACCAATGTTATAGTGATTGTATAATCCCTTTATTTCTAATATACATATTGAATCTGAGGCATGGAAACATCATCCTCTTAATGTTCAATCTTTGTTCCTTGATCTAGAGTAGACTATTGAGATACAAATGAGCTTAATATCATGTATTGACTTACATGAGAATGGCCATGCATTTCTTACTCTCACTCATTAGTCTAGATATTGCCCCAATGGGATTGACAAATTCCATCTACATGACTCACAACAATCCACATGTGTCACAATGCACCCAAGCATTACTTGTATAGCAACCATTATTCAAGGTGATGTTGAGTAGTGTTAAAGCACATTGAATAACATGCAATCATTGTAGTGACTTCAGGTCTAAGGACGACAATCACCACTATCATATTGAAATGTGATTCTAACAACTATAATTGGATTCCATGTATCACACTCAAAGTGGGTTTGTCGAATACACTTATTCATAATCAAGTACCTATGTGTTTGATTTGATATCCAATATCATGACTAATGAAACATAGTCATCAATCAACCCACACTAGTCTTGATGTATTATTGTTGTCCTAGTATCCACAATAATATTTGACTAGGGACTAAGACAAGAATGAGTACTCTTAATATACACATGATCTTATATTCAGGTCCTCAACCTAAAATCACATGTCATTGAGTCATACATTCTTTAGGAATTATTATATTTATGCATTATCCCATATTGAAACAAAAAAAATTGGAACTGCCTCTATTAATACTCAAATCATTTACAAGATGTTCCATTCAATCATCATATGATTGGCTCCCAGGGCATATCACAAATAACAGACACTATAATTTTGCAGTCAACTGGGTCAAAACATCTATATCCCTTTTGAGTTTTGGAATCACCAAGGAACGAAGATTTGGAAATTTTCAAACTAAGTTTATCCTTACCAAGTTCAACATTATTAGAAAAATAAACATATCCAAATTTTTTTGGGACAAACACTAAATATGACATGGTTTGGACAAAGGAGTTGGATTAGTATGCGATCGTTTAAGATGGAGGATGGCATGCAGTTAAGAGTTAATGAGATATGTAGCGGTAAGACAAGCATCACTGTATACGTCTTTTTGGAATTTCAAATGTAAAAGAAAAGTGTGAACTGTTTCAATTATATGACAGTTCTTTTGTTTGGAAACCCCATTTTGTTGAGATGTGTGTGGACAAGAGGATTGATGGATAATCCCTTTTGAATAAAAAAATTGATTAATAGCATGAATAAAATATTTAATGACATTATCAGTTTGAGGAATACGAATGCGTTCATAAAATTGTGCTTCAAACTCATTGTAAAATCTTTAGATTATAGATAAAACCTCCGAACAATCTCTCATCAAGTATAACCATGTGACTCTAGAAAAGTCATCAATAAAATAAACATAATAATTATAGCCAAGTTTTGAAGGAACCCGACATGGTCCCCAAACATCTAAATGAATAATTTCAAACTATGACTTATCACTAATCTGATCCTTAGCCCAAATTAGATCAATGGTTCTTTCCTAATTGATATGACTGACATTCTAATATACTAAAACTAGATAGGTGAGGATGAAGAATACTGAGTTAATCCAGAAACATGTGATCAAGGGAACTATGAATATGAAGAGGAGTAGCTGGTACACACACTTCAGAAGTCAGACCAAGTTAGTAGAAACCTGTTGATTCATACCCTCCACTAATCATCTGCTACGTCTGGAGGTCCTGTATAGCACAATCATCAAGGTTTATTGTAACTAAGTCTTGTAGATTAGGAGTTACTTTGTTTATGGAAAGTAAATTAAAGGGAAACTCAAGAACAAATAAGGTTGATGGTAGTGTGATTATAGGTAAGGGTTTGATGGTTCCTATGCCTTGTACATGCACTTTTGAACCATTAGCAATGGTGACTAGTGGAAGAAATGATCTTTAAGGAGTGGGACCCGAGAGGAAACCCCCTTACTTGATGTGAAATTATAGAAAACCATCCAACACCAAGTTTGATAACAATTTTTCATAAAGGATGATATACTATAATTCAAGTATGTAATGTATCACTCACTATAAAGTGCAGTGGAAAATAAAAATCTAACTATTAAAATATTTATGTCTAACATTGTTCTTCGCCAGACAATGTGTTCATAAAAAAACTGTAGGAAATAATCTGTAGGGGGTAAATAAACTACTTCAATCTACCTCTCAAGAAAGATAAGCTAACTCTTGGATAGTCTTGATCAAATTTGGTCAACCCTCCTTCCTCTCCACCTAGAGGCTGGAAGCATACCCCACAAGAGAATACAAAGTGAAATATTATCAATATAAAATGCCGGTATGTGCCTATAATAGAGATTTAGCAACTTTATAGGAAAAGGGATAACAAATTTAACAAGCTTCAAAGAAAGAGGAAAAGGAACCGTCCAAGTGGATATCAAAAGAAACATTAAAATAAGATGAAAATAAACAAATGTACTTGACATAACATTAAAGAACATATGTCTCATGAGCATAGAAAGTGATATTAGGGCACATGACTGACGTGGAATATTATCACACTAACAAATTCACTCAGGGTGGAAATCCCCAAGCTTTACCAAAACCTTGTGCAATAATACCACCCGCAAGCAGACGAGTCTTATCGCAGTATAGTTGAGGATCGAATCCCAAGAGACAATGTTTTTAAGAATCATCATTAGTCAAATCTAGCTCAAGTAAGACTAATATTCATAACGATTGATTGATTTGAGGTTAATTAAACTAAGTGTGGGAAAGTAAAGAGCAGAATTAAAGATGATCTAGATTAATGATATGGAATCACTTGGATGGTCTCGGGTTTCACCACCACTACACATGTAAACACATCCAATCATCAAACATCCAGGCAAGATATAACCATCCAAATGGAGCTGCTGCAAAGCCCCCCATACGGGCGTTAGGCTTGTGTAAGTGTCCCCTTAGGTATCAGATGTCTCATCACCATCCAAATCACTCACTTATGGCTCCAAAGATACATAAATCCAACTAAGGCTGTGCCCCCCTATACATGCGTTAGGCACACATAAGCATCACCGTAGGCTAGATGGCTCGTCCCCTCACGGATCACACACTTATGACCTTAAGGAAACCTACCAGAAGTTCTTATCAAGGTGTCAACTGCGCTAATCGACAAGCAAGTAGGTGATTAATCTACAAGCAAACATCGACGACTAACAAAGAAGATACAAAATCCAACTAAGGCTGTGGCCCTCCCTGAGGAATGTTTAGGCCATAAAAGCGTCACCGTAGCCTAGATGGCTCATCCCCTCACGGATCATACACTTATGACCTCAAGGAATCACATTCTATTTCTAGTTTGGGAGTCAACATCATTAATCCACATTCTACACTACGTATAGAAGTTTTCACAACATAGGGAAAAACATGATGAAAGCAAGCAGGTAACCAATATGTAAACATTAACGATTAACAATGAAATGAAAAAATATATGCATTGCCTTGGAATGTTAAATGAAAAGATATGAATGCAAGGGCAGAGGGCTAGTCCCCACACCCCAGTGAAAAGGAACTAGTCTATCATGATGCAAGAAACAAGAAGAATAAGAGAGAGGGAAGATTCTGCCATGAGCATGATGCAGAAGGTAGTCATAGCTCGGTGAAGATGATGTGGTCTTCTACGTCCTGTCAGAGCATATCTAGACAAGGAATGAGGGATGCCAAGACAGATTGAGCAGTTTTTCTCACTCCTCCTTCCTTCTATTCTCACTCTCGTCAATCGTAATAGGAGCAGCATGTGAATATGTGTGATGATCTGTACCACACCTGTGTTCAGGAAGCCTGTCGGTGTCCCAGACCCGATGCCTCAAATGAGGACCCTACTGGTCCTATTTATAGGCTCGGATGGGGTCTTCACGATTTGGACCCTCTTGCAATTTTCATAGATTACTTTAATGGGTTGGAGACAATTTAGATGACCAAACGGTCTTGCATTAGTTTTCCTCCAAACAGTCTTGTATATATGACCATACAGTTTGGTGCTGATGAGTCCAAACAATATTGGAGTTCTGCCCTCATATGGTCTTGCATATATGACCATACGATCTCCATCTGAACAATCTTCAGTCCACCGGTTTGGGTTTCTGTCCAAACAGTCTTGCAAGACCGTTCTCTTGCTCGATCGGTCTAGGGCTAACGATCTTGAGACCGGTGAGTTCCAAGCATTCTCGCGGTCTGCTGCCACATGATCTTGCAGTTCGTTTTGCCGATGACCAGTCTTGGAGGGAGTGCGATGGTGGCTGGAAGGAGGTAGGCACATCGTCGTGATGTGAAGAGGGGCCTCTGTGTCATCTAGGGTTACAAAGCAGGCAACGAGGATGCTGGAAGAAGGACGGAGGTGGAGTGCCAAACGGTCTCTGACCTAGTGGCCTTAGGCGATCAATCTTGAAACTGATCGTACTTCATCAGTCTTGAAGTTGATAAGTCCAAACGGTTTTGTAGACTGATAATTGTCCAAACAGTAGACTGATAATTGTCCAAACAGTCCTGTACCCCAAACATTCTTGGAGTACTCTGCTCTATCACTTTGCTCTGATTGGTTTCCATAAAATGGTGTTGGATATCGTTCGCTGCCGTCAGATGGTCTTCGACTCCCTAACGGTCTCGTGATCTCACCGTGTCTACAAGACGAACGATCTTGAGACCATTACAGGTGGCGCGATGGAGATGCGGCAGGCAGCGCTGAGATCTAGGGATGGAAGTAGTGCTACTGTCGATGACATCATGGATGTAGAGGTTGGAGCGGCGCAGGCGTAGGGTTGCTGGTGGTGATGGCGAGAAGTAGGTGTCAGGAGATGGAGGCCTAGGGTTTGCAGGTCACAACGGAAGGAAGAAGAAGATGGAAACAGGAGGTTAAGTCCTCATGGCTTTTTGCAGGTCAAGATGCCCAAATGGTCTCGAGGGTGGATGTTGGCCAAACAGTCTTAAGGTGAGGCTGCCCATACGGTCTTGAGACCATATGGAAGGGAAAAGGTATGAAAATGTTTAGGCAAAGGATGGCTAAGATTGAGTGGTGGGATGGATGGGGGCCATTGATCCGTGATCTGATGGTGTGAATTTGCTCGTGGTCTAAGACCATATGGATGAATGGATAAGACTGTAAGGTCGAAATCAAATGGATGAAACCATTAGGTCAAGACTGATTGGTCAAGACCAAGGGTGAGATGATCTTGAGTGAAGGTGGATCTAGGGTTGAGAAAGGTGCGGCCCACTTATTAGGGTTTGATTTGGATGATGGTTGATGGAGATAAAGGTGGAGTGAAGCAAGCAGTGGTGATGATAATGTTGAAGGTGGATTAGGATTAAATGGAGGTAGGTTCCAACTGATGGTTCAACCTTATCATGTCCTTCATAAAATCAGAATAAACTCATTTAATAATCTTGATAATTGCACTACTTAATAAATTTCACATGTTGTGATATTTAGGAGAAGCAATCAGATGTATTGAGTCAAATTGAGCTCAAGATGGCTATTGAATTTCATGATGAATATGCATTCATCAATGACCCATCAACATAAATGAAATATTCAACATGTAGTTGAGATCATCATAGTACTATTGAACTATAATAAAACAATTACAGCTAGAGCGCATAAGCCCTACTTGATAGAGCATGGTGCATAACCAAACTCCAAAATATATACAAGTGCGGACAAAACCCAGGTATGGGGCACATGATCTCCATCCCAAAAACATAAAAGGAACATAACCTAAAAAACCAAAACATATTATAAAACTATAGTACTACTGAATGAACACACATATAATGTAAAGGGAAGTTAAATTTCAATCTTGGTATTTTTTAAATAAGATTGTCCAACTAAGAGGGGAACATCATACTGTATAATCCATCATGAGATAATTATAGTTCCAATACACCAATAGCACAATATAGAGAAATTCCACCAATTACAGTTCAACTAGAGATAGCATGAACAAGATTACAAATCTTAGATGCCAAAGTGCAATATCAATAGAGCAGGGTTAATTTGAAACTAATTTCACTATCAAATTCTAAAAAAAATTAAATAAATCTCAAAGGAGAGATTTCACATATACCCTTCAAATTAGGTCACAAGAGATAGAATGTAGAATTATTGAAGCATGTAACAGGCCAGGGTCAAACCCTAGATTCAAATTATGCACTTTCACTTAATAACACATTATGTATATGAATCGTTAATTAGAGAAAACCTAAAAATTTTGACTTCTTATTATATTGGATTTAGATTATGAAACCTATACCATCAAATAGGGTTTATGCTTATGATTCTAGAAAATATTTTTACTTATTTTTTCCGATAAACATAGCATCAGTTATGAATGATCTAAATTAAGTCGATTTATTGAATTTCTTGAAAAAATTAAATAAATATGAAAGGATATCACCCTTGCATATATATCCAAAACATGAGAGTGTGAAAGGGCTTCTGGGTCATTGACCCATTGTCAAACAATGCGCCATCCATGACTAAATGAATGGCAAAAAGACGTAAAAGTCTATGTAAGTGTGACAAAATAAAAATAAAAATAAGGGAAGAGATGTAAGCATATCGACATTCGTCTTCCTCATTGCATTTTTATACTTGAGGAGCACCAAGATACACAAGCCTCAAAGACAGGAAAACCAAATCTGATCTCTGATCACCTGAACACATTGGAGAGAGATCCATTATGCTCCTTGTCCCTCACCGGTCCCAACAATCATGTCTAGAGCTTGTAAGGAGCCACGAGCACCAGACTAGTGTTCCGTCATGGAAATAGGAGGAGCGATCAGCAAGGAACCTGGACAAGCCACCAAAGGAGAACATTGAAAGGAAACCAAGAACTCTATGACACAAAAGATTGTAGCAAAACCATGATGAAACAAGGATGAATCACAACAAAGGCACGTCAGTGGCCAAAATAGGAGAAAGAGCAAAAAAATAGGGAAATAAAGACAATACCTTCAAGATACAAATAGAGTGGTTCAAGTAGCTCTATCCATACACGAGGAACGAATCTCGACTGTCCCACTCAGTTGATGGAGGCAAAACTTCCCCCAACAAACCCAAAAGACTACCATTATTAGATCAAGTAGGGTGGATGTGATCCAGAGAGAAGATGATTGTTTTATAATTTTAAGAAACTATGGATGTTTTGTGAGCATTTTCATATTAACATTTATAGGAAAAATCAGTTCTACCAATTCAAGGCTTCCCAACAAGCTTCGTCATTTGTTGCAGCCATGGCCTCCTTTTCCCAACATTTTGGTGCTTAAGGTGATCACATTGCATGCATATCTCAATCTTCTTATACAAGTTTATCTTCTTGGGATTGTTGATTTGGGTGCAACACATCAGATTGTAGGTACAAGAAACCTCATCTCTAATCTATCCACCAACAAATCATGTACCATACTACACTTTGGCTATGTTGACTTTTAAAAACCGTAATTCCTAGAATAGGAGATTAGTATGCTTGATCTTTAGATTTTACCAAACAAGATCAGAAATATGCCCTGACATGGTTGACCATGCCCTAATAAATATATAATGTACAAATAGTGAGTAATTCACATTCTTGTACCCTAGTGCATATCTAGTGACTAATCCTAATATGTGTGTACTTGATGACATTCATGATACATGAAGTGACTTCAGGTTATGTAATCACATCACATAGCATGACACACTCATTTCTATCTAATAACCTAACCATGACAAAATATTTGAATTAGTATATAAAATATGTGTCACATTGATCACTAATGAACATATAATAACCTAAATGTGACAAATAAGGATTTATTGTGTATAAACATGCATAAATGATGGGGATGGTATCTAATGTAAATATGTGTAATAGGATAAGAATGAGACTTTTCATTTAAATATAAATTATTAGTTTGCCATTAATTAATAATTTGACATTAATGGACTTAATGAGAAATTAAATTAAATATCATTTGAGATATTCTAATGTGACCCCGATGGTGATAATAAGAAGTAAATAGAACTCTAAATCCCAAAAAAAATGAGGATCGTGGTAAAATATGATAATACATATCAAAATATTTAAGTTAATCCCTAGTTGTATTAAAACTCATACTAGATAACCTCAAAACCTAAATTTAAGTCCAAAATAAGATTCTTTGCATCCTAGTTATGTTAGATGCAAAGTTCCAACTTATTTGGATAGGGTTTGCTATCCTAGTTTTCTTAGAGAAGATAATCTTGAATATACAATGCTAACCTTACTGAGACTATGATGAGTTCAATTATTTACTTGATTTAATTGTCACACATTTGATTTCTCCACTCGCATATGGTTTCTGTGTCACACCCCTTTGGTTTTTTTTGGATCCTATCACAACCGTTGGATGATGATCCAACATCAGTTGGATCATATCCTTCCTAGAGTCTATGCACTTGGACACCATCCTGCAATATTTTTCTCTCCTTTGTTCCTCATCCCTCTGTTATATTTTTGTCATCATCTCCTCTTGATTTTAGACTCAATGACCCCAAATTCATTGGGACTTTGTCTCTTCCACATCTAAGTTGGTGAGAGATTCTACCTAACCCCTATTTCCAGTCTCCTCCGGGAACTCCCCACCTATCTATGACTTCTTGCCTATAGATATTGATATGAAAGTGATCATGGAGACATCCGAATTTTTTGTCATTGTTAAAACAACCATCTTCCCTCTAGATCACATTCGCCCTACTCAATCTAACAACAGAGGTCTTTTGGATTCTTTCGTGGAAGCTTTGCCTCCATCATCTCGGTGGGACAATCAGGATTCACTCCTTATGTCCGGATGGAGCTACTACACCTTCAATTTGTATCTCTGAGGAATTTTTTTTGTTTCCCTATTTTTGTGCTCTTTCACCTATTTTTTCCATCGGCATGGCTTTGTCATGCTTCATCCATGTTTCATCATGGTTTGGCTAGGATTTTTTGTGCCACATAGTTCTTGGTTTCCTTTTGATGTTTTACTTTGGTGCCTTGTCCTAGTGTCTAGGTTCCTTTTGCTCACTCCTCATGTTTCCATGGAAGAACCATAGTCTGGTTCTCAAGGCTTCTCAAAAGTTTTGTACATGACCATAGGGACTGGTAAGGGACAAGGAGCACAATGGAACTCTCTCCAATGTGTTCTGGTGATTGAAGATTTTATTTGGTATTCCTTCCTTTAAGGCTTGTGTAGCTCGGTG